>JAOEGL010000007.1:28887097-30323347 GCA_034509955.1 Urosaurus nigricauda | reverse complement strand
TTCAGAGGAAGGAGCTGGGAAAACCACCTCCGAGTATTCCTTGCCTAAGAAAACCCTATGGAATTAATGAGACTGCCAAGCATTGACAAAACTGCCAAACGTTGACAAAATTATTTAAAAAGATTGTACAAAATTACCTTTAAGCTATATATGTATGGTGCATATTAAATATTTGTATGGTGCATATTAAACTTCGAAGACACATACAAATGCTGCAACTTGCACCAATTGTCACTTTGTTTTGTTTGGCTGGAATCTGCCGATCCATTTTCACTGGAAGACTCTAAACTCTAATCTTTTGACAAAAAGGAGTTCTCTGTCCTAAACAGCACATTCAGTCCCCAGAGTAAGAACGGATGCATTAAGGGCTGCGATGATCCAAAGAACCTGAAGGCAAGTTCCATCAATCTGGTTCAATGGGATTGATTAAAAAAGAATAAAAATGTCTGAACTGATTTAACCGATTTGTGAATCAAGTTCCAGCATGTGCTGATTTCTGCTTAACTTCATTCAGGGTGAGCATACCTTGCATTGATGCTTGATATCCCTATGCAGAACTCACATTCAGTCGAATAAAGTGCGTTTAGGATCAGCGTATCTGAAAGGGGATTGGAAAGCAATCAATGTACAGTATATTTTATACCTAACTTTGCAGTGAGTGTTATAGTATCGTCCTTATTGATTTGCTAAAGCGTTTGTTGTGAGATTTCATTTTGTTTCACTTGCAGTTCAAATATTAACTAGCCTAAACCACACATTAAGACTCGAAGGTATTCTTGATGTTTGCTGATATTTGGGAAACAAGGCTTAAGGGAATAAAGTGCAATTTAAATTACTCAATAATTTTTTATTTAATGTGCATTTTTGTTCAAGAATTGACATAGAGCTGTGGTCAGGAATAACTCAAGAAAGGAAGCAGTGTTTTAATGAAAAATCTTCAATATTTGGGCAAATTTTAAAGCTGCTTTGCTTGTTTAACTACACTATTTCCAAATTCTTGTTGCGAATTGAGCAGTAAAGGAGCAGTTTGTCAAGTATGCCTTCCACACACTCACAAAAACCCATAAACACAACCATTGGTTGTGTAGGAACCACAACGACTTGAGTTATGTTTGCATAGGATAGAGAAGTCCCGTGGAAGGAAGCTGAAGTTCCTGCTTACACAAACGTTGTATTAAAATTTGCTGTGTGAATCATTCCCTGTGAAATAAAAAATAAATAAAGATGTGTTTCACAAAACCGGAGTTGCATTTTATTTTGACTGTAATCGTTACGTCATTGCTAACTCTCGGAAATAAGACAAAATGATATTTATGATAGTAAACGGGTAATAACATTTACAAATGTAAGTATTTGTATACATAGTTATGTATGGACCTTATCAGACCTCAGAAATTGGAAGTATAATCTAAAGGCAATCCGAATGCAATCAGGAGGTTTCATGTTATTACGAATTAAAGTATCTCACGCAATTTTGGGCGAAAGGGAAGTCATTCTGAACGCAATCATGGGTTTTACGTTATTGAGAATTAAAACATTTCATGCAATTTTGGTAATGGGGGGGTCATTTTCGGGTAATGGGAAGTCATTCTGCACATATTCCAAACGCAATTAGAATTCATGTAAATTTGCTAAACTAGCGAATTCATGTGAATTCGAATTGGCTCCATTCGCAATAAAGGGAAATTTCTCCCGTCTGATAAGGTCCTATGAATAAACATTCATACTATCGATCTGAAACTTTTTATTAGATGGTGCAGTAGAAGGCACCATCTAATAAAAATCATAAGAATCTTTAAAAATGTGAATACAAGCCTACCTCCGTTAGCAAAGCCTCTGATAACAAAATATTATTTTTACTTATGAGATGATTGCAATAGGGTCAATCCCAGAACCATCCCACCATTATCCCATTATTGGCAATGAATATCCCGTTATTGGCAATGGGATAATTGTGGGATGGTTCTGGAATTGACCCTAGTGTGGTAATTTCAAGTCTTTTCACACCCAAACAGCCCCTTCCTTTTCTTCTGTCTAGCTGAATTTTTTCCAGCAGCATAGGCACCGGGAACATGGAAAAACAGAGAGACGTCTGAATTATACAAAATGCACAAAAATGCAACGCACAAAACTTTGAGCTGTGAAAGAAAGTTATGTACAAGCAAGATAAATAGCAGCGTAATAAATCCCTTTGTTGCCGCAGCTCCATCCTGTGGAATCCTGGGATTTGTAGTTTTTGGGAAGCACCAGCACTCCTTGGCAGGGAGGGCTTGTTAAAACTACAAATCCCAGGATTCCACAGGATAGAGCAGCAGCAGCAACAGGGGTATATTATCAAACTGCATTGTGAGCTACACAACACTTAAAGTGGTGTTGAACTGCATTATGTCTACAGTGTGGACAAACCATTTCTCTTATGTTTACAATAATAAAAAGCCCCCTAATAAGTGTTGTTTTATATTTGTTGTTGTGATTTCTACAGTACAAAGGCATCATTTCTCTTTTTTTGAGGGGGGGAAGCCATAAATATATATATGTATGTATAATATATATATAATATAAAATATCTAAATATTATACACACACACACACACATATAAAATTATAAATAATTATAATATATATTATATGATATATATTATATTTTATTATATGTGATTTTATATTTTTAATATATTTACTATATAAAATAATTATTTCTAGTTTTATATATATATCTATTATATAATATAAAATATAATATATATATATATATATATATCTAATTATATGTGATTTTATATACAGTATTATAATAAATTTACTTATATAAAATAATTATTTATAATTTTATATGTGTATATATAAAATATGTAAAATATATATCTTATATGTGATTTTATATATCTTAATAAATTTACTGATATACAATAATTATTTATAATTAAATATATATAAATATATAAATATATATAAAACATATAAATATTATATATATATATATATATATAATTATTGTAAATAAGTAAATATGTTAAAATATATAAAACTTTCTATCTATCTATCTATCTATCTATATATATATAATTTCTTTATATCAAATATATTCTGCATGAATATATAATAGTCAAAACGCAAAACCGCTTCCCCCCAAACGCGAAGTCTTTTTCCTCCTTCCGCTCGCCGTAGTTCCCTCGGATTATTGCACGCACGGCGCATGCGCGGCCGGGAGGCTAACCCGGAAGCGGAAGGCGGCCATTACTGGGCTCGGGTGATTAATCCACGCCGGTCGACGGTTCGGTTCCGAAAAAGAAGGGCCGCTGAGAGGAGAGACGACGACGACGCCTTCGCCATGTAAGGAAGCCGGGAGCCTCTTTCGGGCTTCGTTCGGGTCCCTTTTTGAATAGTTGGCCCCGGTGGATGACGGGAGGGTTGATAGTTAAGAGAGTTAGGCCACAAGAGGAACCTGAGCCAAGAGTGTGATGCGGCAGCTAAAAAGGCCAATGCGATCCTAGGCTGCATCAATAGAAGTCTAGTGTCTGGATCAAGGGAAGGAATAGTGCCACTCTATTCTGCTTTGGTCAGGCCCCACCTGGAATAATGCTGTGTCCAGTTCTGGGCACCACAATTCAAAAAAGATGTGGAGAAACTGGAGCTGGTCCAAAGGAGGGCAACTAAGATGGTGAAGGGTCTGGAAACCATGCCTTATGAGGACCGCCTTAGGGAGCTGGGGATGTTTAGCCCAAAAGGAGAGAAAGTTAAGAGGTGATATGATAGCCTTGTTTAAATATTTGAAGGGATGTCATATTGAGGAGGGAGCAAGCTTGTTTTCTGCTGCTCCAGAGAATAAGACAGAGAGCAATGGATGCCAAGTACAGGAAAAGAGATTCCAAATAAACATTAGGAGGAACTTCCTGACAGTAAGGGCTGTTCGACGGTGGAACACACTCCTTTAATGGAGTCTTCTTCCTTGGAGGTTTTTAAGCAGAGGCTGGATGGCCCATATCTGTCAATGGGGATGCTTTGATGGGGAGTTCCTGCATGGCAGAAGAAGGGGGTTGGACTGGATCAGGGCCCTTCTTGGGGTCTCTTCCAACTCTGGGATTCTACTTGGAAAAGGGCTTTAAGAAGAGATTGGATGGCCCTCTGTCTAAGGGGGGGTGCTTAGATGGAGAGTTACTGCATGGCAGAATGGGCTTATTCTGCCATGCAGGAACTCTCCATCCAAGCATCCCCATTGACAGATGTGGGCCATCCAGCCTCTGCTTAAAGACCCCTAAAGAAGGAGACTCCACCACCCTCCGAGGAAGGAGTGTGTTCCACTGTCGAACAGCCCTTACTGTCAGGAAGTTCCTCCTAATGTTGAGCTGGAATCTCTTTTCCTGCAGTTTGCATCCATTGTTCCGGGTCCTTTTCTCTGGAGCAGCAGAAAACAAGCTTGCTCCCTCCTCAATATGACATCCTTTCAAACACTTAACCAGGGCTATCATAATCACCTCTCAACTGTCTCTTCTCCAGGCCGAATATACCCAGCTTCCTAAGTCTCTGCGTCCTCTGTGTGTATTGCTCTGTTGTTGTTGATTGCTATGGATCTCTAATGAAGCAGACATAAATCAAAGCAAGCAAACAAACGGCTTCATTTATATACCGCTTCATACCCTTAAGGAGTGTCTAAGCGGTTTACAATTGTAAGCTATTTGCCCCCCAACAATCTGGGGACTCATTTTAGCGACCTCGGAAGGATGCAAGCCTGAGTCGAGCTTGAGCCCTTTTGCTGGTCTTGAACTCACCACCTTATGGTTTGAGTGAGTGGCCGCAGTACAGGCATTTGCCACCAAATCCTCCTTGGATATTCTCCCACCATTCAACAACAGAACAATACACAGATTAAAGTGGAAATCACTCCTCTCAACTCAGGGTCACACAGTATATATATATATATATATATATACACCCACACACACACACACATATGGACAGGTTGCTTACCTGTAACAGTATTTCTTCGAGTGGTCATCTGCGAATACATACAAATGGGTTATTCTGCGCCTGCGCAGGCAACTTCGGAATCTTCTTAGAGCTTTTAAATGCGTTTTGGCGGTAGCCCCGCCCACTCTCCAACTGCCTATATTAGCCGGTTTCCCGCCTAAACCCTCAGTTCCTTTATGGACGCCGCAGCAGTATCCGAGGACCGAAGGAGAGGCAGGGCACGACTATGAGGGGAGGATGGGCGGGATTTGTATGTATTCGCAGATGACCACTCGAAGAAATACTGTTACAGGTAAGCAACCTGTCCTTCTTCTTCGTGGTCTCTGCGAATCATACAAATGGGTTCAGACTAGCAAGCTTAGTTCAACGGAGGTGGGAGTGCCATGCCAGACAGAGAGGCATATTGACCCCAAATAAAATCACCAGCCGGGAAACCGTGCCCAAGGGCATGCAACATGGGGACGCACAGTCCCGTTGATATGACGACTCTACAGAGTTGTGTAGAAAGCCCAATACTGAGACGTAGTCGAACAGTCACCAAAACAGGTGGAACATACTCACTGGTAGAAAAACAGGCTTGCCAGCTAACCGTATGTCGCACAGACTGCAGGTAAACTTTGATGGTCCATTTAAATGGCAGGTGCAAACTAAGGACAGGGAAAAACCCCGCCCTAAATAGCCCAGGTCTGTTGGTAATGGAGCTACTGAATAGGTGAGTGACATGGAATAAGGGAATCTCACTGATGTGAGCAGCTCTTTAAAGGTATCAAACAAAGGTCTGGTATACAGACATTGTGTAGTCCAAGGTGGATTGAATTCAACATGAAGGGCAAAGGGCTCACAATAATGTGAGGCTGTACAGGCCGGGAGGCTGGTATGCAGAAAGAGGGGCGTACAGAGCCCTCAGACTTGAGATGTGTCATTCAAAGAATATTGAAAGTAGGAAAAAGGGCAGTGGCCTGATAAAGCCTCCCGAAGCCATGATTTGGAGATTATAGCAGTGACAGACACAGCCTAGAATGCTCAGTAGTCTAGGGTTAAATGTCATCCTTACAGAGTATGAAGAAGACAATCTGTGGTCAACAATGATATGGCTGGGAAGTCCATCCATAGAGAGAGAGCGTATACAATTGCTGTGACACACAAGACATGCTGTATTGCCGCGTAATATTCAAGGGCTATCAGCATGAAGCATGCCGATCTTGGTGAACATGAGAAACAAAAACGATAGTGGCTAGTACAATGTCAATAGGACTAGTCACAGCATTGTAGAAGTGAAGGGATACCACTTTGTCAAGTTGACAGACGTCCCCGTGGGGACGGTATCCCATGACGTGATGTCCTGCAGAAGCTGTATCAAGGATATCATAACATGGTAAGAACAGCCAGAACTGATAGGCAAACAGTATAGCAGGAGTGATTTCGTGTCAGTCCATCCTGAACGGCCCTAGGAACAAACCTGTTCAGAGCGGCGAAGCCGGAATAGGCTCTAAGAGCCATAAAGTCCAATTCTCACCAGGTGGTACAAACACCAGGCAGCATGTCAGAAATCACCGTAATGTAATCTGTAATACTTGAGAAGCGGAGGACAAGGCTCCCTTAGGGGAGAGAAGCCCCAGGAATTCGCAGAATGCATGTTTAGCCTTGTCAGGGTTGCAGGTGAAGGTCTGAAATATCCCTCACCCATTTGACGTCTTGGACCAGAGGTTCAGGAGAAACAGGATGGTATGGCACCAGTCAGCCAGGAGAGATGGGACAGGTATGCCAATCTCAAGATCTTCAAACATCCCCATGGTGTACAAATCTTTAAATGGAGGCCCGAAAGGGGATTTCTCCAGAGGGCAATCCTGCCCAGAGCAGAAAAAGGAAAGGAATTGTAGCAATTTACCATCTGTTGTAAGGAAGAAAGTGGCCTGAACAAGAACCCCTT
Source organism: Urosaurus nigricauda (assembly GCA_034509955.1). Lineage (NCBI taxonomy): Eukaryota > Metazoa > Chordata > Lepidosauria > Squamata > Phrynosomatidae > Urosaurus > Urosaurus nigricauda. The sequence goes on along the minus strand of JAOEGL010000007.1, from coordinate 30,316,449 downwards.
GGAAGGGGCCTGGGAAATAGACATGTGTTTCTCACCATATCTAGTGGCCCTTGATAAGAGGCATCAACTGCCTTAGATGACACTCACACTGGGAAGTGGTAAAACCTTTTCCTGTGAATGATGGTCTCTGAGCGAAGAGGATCACAACTGAGCTAGTACTGGGTGCATAATGAAAGGCATCCCTAGGTATGGAGGTGACAAACTGATTTATGAGACTTAATTGCACAGTCTTGAAGCTGTTCATATAGTGAAGGATTACCTGTAACCAAAGTGAACAGATGGTGCTCCCAAATTTTACAGAGGCAACTCAGAAGTGAGACTTGAATGTCTACCTAAAGTGACCTTCAGCCGTCCCGCCTGAGAGGAAGGACATCGTTATGAATTGTACATGAGAATGGTGAAATCCCCCATCAGGGAGCACCACATCCCCTGAATTGGTTCTATAGGGATAGCCGTTTGAGGGGCAAATTGTAGGAGGCAGAAAGGCCTTGAGAAGAATGGGGACAGCATGGCCCCGAGTTTGGCAATGCATCTGCAGATAGCGACCCTCGGTACCAAGGAAACAGTATGGACCTGAATCCAGGAGGCCAGAGCCAGTGGCACCTCATGGTCCCAAATTGACTGAGTGCTTGCTGATAGGTGACCTCGGTACTGAGGGAACAACTACGGCTTGAACCCAAACCAGCATGCACCACACTGGCTGAGAGGAATAGGAGCATGCGGCAGGGCCAATAACCGCCCTCAGAACTGGTAAGCGAGCTGCATTCAAATCCTTTTGTGCAGCTCAAACGGTACAGATGTTGGGCCCTTAATATTCATCTTCTCAAGGGGAGTCAGGCCAAAATGAGCCATGCCATTATGGCAATCTGGCTAACAGTCAATAATCAGGGAAGGTGCCATGTAAGATCACCTGTAGGCCAACCAGGAACACCCCGGACAGCCCGGGGCTGACATGCCTCAAAGCAGGGATGGAAGGCAACCGGCTTGATCTTGAGAAGAGTCAGAGACCAAGATGAGAGAGGTAGGTAGTGAGCCAACCAGAGGCTCAAAGTGTGGCTATGAGTCAATTGGTTTGACCCTGGACAGTCGGGGAACAACGAGGGTCAAAGTTGGGCTACAAGCCAATCTGTATTAGTCCCAAGAGTCAGGGACCGATGAAGGTCGAAGCCCAGCATCCAGCCAATCACTGTGACTCAGAGAGTCAGGGACCAAGGTGAATCGACATCGGGATATAGGTCAACCAGTATGACTCCAAAGAGTCTGGGACGAATGAGGATCGAATTCAGGCTGCCATCCGGTCAGTACGTGACCGAAGCAGATAGAAACCGTGCTGCCAGGCAACCAATTTGACCTTGGAAAGTCAGGGAGCAATGAGGGTCAAAGTCGGGCTGCAAGCCAAGACGTATGACCCCAGAGAGTCCAGGACTGATGAGGATCCATGACCCCGAGGGGTTCGGGATCGATGAAGATCCCAGTACTTCAGCCAGTAAACGGTTTTACCTCGGAGAGTCAGGGACCAATGGTGCACGAAGCTGGGCTATAAGCCAATCGGTATGACTCAGAGAGTCAGCCATCAAAGATGATCGGTGCCGTGTAGTCAGTATGACTCTGGAGGTTTCGGGACCGATCCTAATTGAAGTTTGGCAGCCATCTAATTGACCTGATACCATGGAGCCCGGGACCGATGAGGATTCACGTCAGGCTGCCTGTCAAAGGTTTTGACTCCGAAGAGTCAGGGACCGATGAGGGTCAAATTCAGGTTGCAAGCCAATCAGTATGGCCCGGGAGATTCAGGGACCAATGAGGACCCATGTTGGGCTGCCAGTTAAAAGGTTTGACTCCGAAGAGTCAGGGACCAATGAAGGTCGAATTCAGGCTGCCAGCCAATAGGTATGGACCTGGATATTCAGGGACTGATGAGGATCCATATCGGGTTGCCAGTCAAACGGTTTGACTCCAAAGAGTCAGGGACTGATGAGGGTCGAATTCAGGCTGCAAACCAATCGGTATGACCCCGAGGAGTCAGGGACTGATGAGGATCCATGTCGGGCTGCCAGTCAAACGGTTTGACTCCAAAGAGTCGAATTCAGACCGATGAGAGTCGAATTCAGGCTGCAAGCCAATCGGTATGACTCCGACAAGTCAGGGACCGATGAGGATCCACATTGGGCTGCCAGTCAAATGGTTTGACTCCAAAGAGTCAGGGACCGATGAGTCGAATTCAGGCTGCAAGCCAATCGGTATGACTCCGACAAGTCAGGGACCGATGAGGATCCACATTGGGCTGCCAGTCAAACGGTTTGACTCCAAAGAGTCAGGGACCGATGAGAGTCGAATTCAGGCTGCAAGCCAATCGGTATGACTCCGACAAGTCAGGGACCGATGAGGATCCACATTGGGCTGCCAGTCAAATGGTTTGACTCCAAAGAGTCAGGGACCGATGAGTCAAATTCAGGCTGCAAGCCAATCGGTATGACTCCGACAAGTCAGGGACCGATGAGGATCCACATTGGGCTGCCAGTCAAACGGTTTGACCCCGAAGAGCCAGGGACCGGATCAAATCCACGTTGTGCAGCCAGGCAAATGGTTTGACTCCGTAGAGTCAGGGACCAATTCAGATCCACGTCGTGCAGCCAGCCAAGCGGTTTGACTCCGAAGAGTCAGGGACCGATCAAGATCTACGTCGTGCAGCCAACCAAATGGTTTGATACCGAGGAGTCTGGGATCGACGAGGTTCAAGACGGGCTCGAAGCCAATTGGTATGACTCTGAGGAGTCAGGGACCGATGAAGATCCACGTTGGGCTGCCAGGCAAATGGTTTGACTCCGGAGAGTCAGGGACCCATGGTTTGACTCCGGAGAGTCAGGGACCGATAAGGATCGACGTTGGGCTGCAATCCAGTCGCGTTGGCTCCAGAAGATCAGCGGCTGATGGTGACGACATCCAATCGGTTTGGTCCCAGGGAGCCAAGACCGGCGACAACTGAAGTCAACTCCTCTTCAGGAGAATGAAGAGACAAAGCCAGGTGAATTGCCCTGAGACAGTTTGTCCGCAGCAAAAGAGCGTCCCTAGCCATAGCGAGGGAGGAAGGCTGGTGGGCATTCTATAAGTTTCTATCAGAGATAAGAGGATAAGTGCGCCAGTGAAGCGGGCGCCATTTTAAGAAATTTTACTCAGGAATAATGGGGCTTTGCCAAACGCGCCAGTAAGGCAGGCAATATTGGAGACTTTTCCTCAAGAAAAAAGGCGGGAAAAGTTCTGCCAAGCGCACCAACTGAGGTGAGCAGCCATTGTATCAAAAAAATTTCCTCAGAATTTAAATTCACATTAAATTACGCGATTCTCTAAGATATCGCTGAAGGAGCTGTTGTTAAAACAGCTTTAGTTCAAAGTCTAAATTCATTTTCAGCAAGCGATTCTCTAAGAAATCGCAGGGCAGTTGTTATTAAGACAACTTTACCTCAGAATTTAAATTTATATTTAAACATGTGATTCTTTAAGAAATCACAATACAGTCTGTCGTTAAAACGGATTTATTTCAGAATTTAAATTCACATTTAAGTAAGCGATTCTCTAAGAGATCGCAGGGCAAGTCGTTGTTAAAACAACTTTACCTCAGAATTAAAATTTGCATCTAAGTACATGATTATTTAAGAAATCACAGTACAATCTGTTTATTTCAGAATTTAGATACACATGTAAGTAAGCGATTTTCTAAAAAATCGCAGTGTAAGTCATTGTAAAAATAACTTTACCTCAGAATTTTAAATTTACATTTAAGTCTATGATAGTTAGAAAAGAAGTAGCATTTGTTTCTAAAATTATTATTATTATTATTATTATTATTATTAAAATACCACCAAAACGCAGATTGATCCTGTCAATCGAGTTTAAAAGTCTGACAGGAGAACGAAGCTCTGAAGAGTTCCTAGATGCTGCTTGTGCGGCGGACAAAAGGAACTGAGGGTTTAGGCGGGAAACCGGCTAATATAGGCAGTTGGAGAGTGGGCGGGGCTACCGCCAAAACGCATTTAAAAGCTCTAAGAAGATTCCGAAGTTGCCTGCGCAGGCGCAGAATAACCCATTTGTATGATTCGCAGAGACCACGAAGAAGAAATATATATACACACACACACACACACACACACACCACTCTCTTCCATGCCAGCCTTCTCTGAAGATGCCAGCCACAGATGCTGGCAAAACGTCACAAATAAAATTGTCTAGAACATGGCCCCATAGACCGAAAAACCCAGAAATAACTAGGGACGCCGGCCGTGAAAGCCTTCGACTTCAAATTAGATTCCTGTTTAAAAGATGCCCCCAGCCCTTTTAAAACCTTTTGGACGAAGGATAACAATTCCTGGTAGTTGGGATCTCTCCGCCACGTCGTTGCTCGCACCAGGAGGGGTTGTTGCCACAGCTAGGAAGTCTTTTTGAAGCTCAGCATAGTATTCCTGGAGCTTGACAAGTTCTCTTCCTTCTTCTCAGGAGCCTTTTGAACAAGCCCAAGAGCGAAATGACCCCGGAGGAGCTGCAGAAGCGAGAGGAGGAAGAGTTCAACACGGGGCCCCTCTCCGTCCTGACGCAGTCCGTCAAAAACAACACCCAGGTCCTGATCAACTGTCGCAACAACAAGAAGCTCCTGGGGCGCGTCAAGGCGTTCGACAGGTAAGAAGAGCTCCCCTGGGGCTTCCTCGGCCCTCCTAGGTGGAGCGTGATGGGGCTTTCTAGATTGGCAAAAAGAAGTGCGTTCATGGCTGCATGAAAGTCTAGCCTTTAGATGAGAAAAAGGGAAAGTGTGCCATGAAAACGCCTTTTTTTTTTTTTTTGGCGTTTTAGGGGAGAAGAAGCGCCTTTAAAAAGGTGCTGGTTTTCCCAGCTTCTTTTTTAAAAACTGCAGAACAGCGCAGCTCCATCTAAAGGCTGCGGTGCAGCTGCTAAGCATTAAGGAAAAGGCAACTTCATGTCACACTTTCCTGCCAATCTAGAAAGCCCCAGTGGTTTTAAGTCAGTTTGTGGCATTACTCGGAACAGATTGCGCGAGGTTAAGTTTAAGCCTTGCATGTAAGAAGTTACCTTCCAGATATTTTAAGATACTTTGAGATTTACAAGTAAGATTCTGCTTTCCAGGTGGTTTAAGGTATTTTACCGTATATACTCAACAATAAGTCGACCTCATGTATAAGTCGAGGGCAAGTTTTGGGGCCAAAATTGTGGAAATTCTGGATAACTCGAGGGTAAAACCTAGTCACAAAGGACGTAAAGGATGAAGGAAAGGAAAACAGTACCAAAGAACTTACAAAATTTCGGCACACATATGTGCATATACTGAAGATTGGATGGCTGAGAGAGTAGAAGAGGGTCAGTGCTTTTAGGACAGATTAAACTCTTGCCTTTCACAATATATATATATATATATATATGCGCATTAAAATACGGTGCTTACATTGACCCATGGATAAGTCGACTCAGGTTTTTTGGGTCAATTTTTAACCTAAATTTCTAGACTTATACATGAGTATATACAGTATGTGGCTCTTGCTCTTGACTAGTTTCTCTTGGAGATGGGGATTCCACCTGTAAGTTTCTGGACATTTTTCCTGAATCCTCCAAAGGAGTAATATTGATATACCTCAGTCGGTGAAGTAGACGTGTTCCTGGGCATTACTTCTGTAACAGAGAATTGGTACTCGAGGAAGAAATAACATTGAAAGAATAGGGATAGAGTCCTCCATCACAAAAACAAAACAGAGCAGAAATGCCTTGTTCAGCAAACTTTTTATTCAAAACTAGTCATATGAGCATGTAAAATGAAACAATCAGATCAGATAAGCCTGCATAAGAAAAGTTTTGGTTTTTTAGAACTTTCACCAGTTCCCATTTTCTTATGGTTTCCATTTTGACGGCCAGACTTATTGGTATATGGCTTTTAAACATGCTAGGAGTAGCTGTTGAGGCGGACTTATTATTTTACCCTCTTCTGTGTTTTGCCGATCACACAATTCAGTATGGGACCCAGAAAGCCGCTGCTTTCTATCCTGCTATTGTAGGCAGGAAGGCACAGAACAATAGGGTCAGTTAGAGTAGAATCCAACTTTTCTCCCAGCTCTATCTTTGTTATCATATTGTTTACTACAGACATTTTGGTGCAACATAACATGGAAAGTCTGTCCTTTTTCCATCCCACCTTCGCCACCTGTAATGCTGATGATGCTTTAAAAAACTACGCTAGACAAAGGACAAGATGAAAAGTGGGGGGCTTGCCAGGTATAAAAAGACTGCAAAAAGGAGCTTCTTTGTCAGAGGCTTTGTTAACTGAGGTGTATGCCTGTACATGGGGACAGGGTGTTATCCCTCTCTGTTTGTTAATTGTATGAAAGTGGAGTCTCCTGCCCAAGTAACAGCATCCTTTTCACCCTAGGCATTGCAACATGGTGTTGGAAAATGTCAAGGAGATGTGGACGGAGGTGCCCAAGAGCGGGAAGGGTAAGAAGAAGTCAAAGCCAGTCAATAAGGATCGCTACATTTCCAAGATGTTCCTGCGTGGGGATTCGGTCATTGTGGTGTTGAGGAACCCCCTTATTGCTGGAAAGTAATGAGTTGCCAGAGGAATCAGGAAGGCTCCAGCGCATGGCCCAGTAAGGTAGTATCTTCTGGGTCACCACCAACAGACTCATACAGCATCAGCATCCCCCTGTGAGCTGTCTATTCTGCAAAGGATTTCCACGTACATCACCATAGTATCCTGACGAAGGAAAGCTGTTGAGCACTACTGTCCTTGAAAAGCTGGTTGATGGATTTTCTGTTGGCCCCTACCCCAGAGCTCAAAAAAAGTATCTCTCTGTACTTGAATATGGCCTGTTCACCTTTCTTTTGTTTTTTTGTAATAAACATTTTGTTAAATTTCTGGGTCCACTGTTTGTTTGTTTTTCTAGAACAAACTGTTTTGCCTGGTGCAGTTTTCCAGCGTTGAGGGCGGAGCCATCCTTCATGAGGGTTGGTTCCCCCTGTTTGCTCCAATCAGGCAGGACTATGACTTTTGGGCGTGTCCACCAGGGGAATCCATCCCCCTTGTTTGCCCAAAAAGGAACTTGAAAAGACTTGGCTCACACTAGATGTAGGCAGAGTTCGGTGTATTTACATCAAACGCACTTGTCGATGGCGCAAATCAGACAGTCTATTTGTCTCCTTCGGTCCTACATACCTGGGAAGTTTTTCTTCATCGACCCTGGCTTGATGGATCTGGGCTTGCATCTCTCAGTGTGAGTCGATGATGGGTAATACGCTGCAAGGAAGGGTCAGCGCTCATTCCGCTCACAGTGCTGCCACACCTGCCGCCCTAACCACTAATGTTCTTCTCTCCAATATTTGCAGGGTGGCCGCTTGGTCATCTCCTTCCATATTTATCCGTCGCTGCCGAATCAATGCCTTCCAACTGGCTGGGGCATCATTTGGTAGACGGATCCTTCAATCCATCCTATAATTCCTTACCTCAGTTCCCACCCATCTAGGGAGCTTTGGTATGTCCCTCATGAAGGATGGCTCCGCCCTCAACGCTGGAAAAACGAACATTGGCTTACCTTGTGAGATGTTTGTTTTCAGCGATGAGGGCGGAGGCATCCTGCCCACCCGTAACTGAGGAATTTTTTCTCGGTGTCGGGGGGTGTTGTAAGGTTAATAGGATCCTTGTTCTAGTGTCTAGAATTGTTATAGTTAAATGGTTAAACTTTCTCTATTGTTGTTAGTATTTCTTCATTGTTATAAACTCTCTCTGCTTGACTATACATTGACTGGGCAAACAAGGGGGATGGATTCCCCTGGTGGACACGCCCAAAAGTCATAGTCCTGCCTGATTGGAGCAAACAGGGGGAACCAACCCTCATGAAGGATGCCTCCGCCCTCATCGCTGAAAACAAACATCTCACAAGGTAAGCCAATGTTCGTTTTTGTTGGTACTGGAGACTTATGGCGAAGGGGCAGTTAGCCTGTCCCAAATTTTCAATTACAGTAGGCCCTCGGTATCCACTGGAGTTTGGTTTCAGGACCTCCAGTGGATACCAGAATCCGTGAATGCTCAAGTCCCATTATATACAATGGGATAGTGAAATGGTGTTCCTTATATATAAAATGGATGATTGAATCTGTGGATACGGAATCCGTGGATAAAGAGGGCAGACTGTATAGGTGTGGGGCAGGATCTAAGAATATACTTCCTCTGTATTCCAAAGTAGTTGTTCACCTCTCCTTCCTGTAACCCTTCACACTCTTTAAAACTGATCCTAGCCACTGGTGTTATATGCCAAAATATCTCAAAATCTTGAAAATTCTTCACGGTCAAAGAGAGCACAAGGCAAGGGGGGAAAAACACCCAAAGGTTTGCAACTTGTTTTTTTCCTTGCTCTTCTAATATCGATGACACACAGCTTTCTCTCTACTGCTGTAAAGTCCCATCTGCTTCTGTCCTTACTACTTTGCCATCTGACCTATCATTTACTATTAACTATATCTGAACCATCTTCTGTGTCTGGATCTAACAAAGGATACAGGGCTGAAGTCCTTTGGGTCCATGTGGCTACTGCTGATGCACCCTGAAAAAAATAAATTGACGGTAGATGTTCCTTGTAGGATTTCACTCAAGAGCTGGGGAAGGCTTTACTTTTTGTAGTTTTTCCTCCCTTGCTCCTCAAAAGAATCTCCAGGCATGGAAAAAAATTCCCCTGTCCTGTTCTGAATCAAATTTGGGGATGAAGCAAGATTAAAAGAAATTGTACCTGAACCCGAGACAAAACACATCTTGAGAGTTTTCTTCATTTGGAGCTTAAACTTTTTTACATAATAATATACGTGATATTCAAATTTCTCAGGTAGCTTTCCTACAGTATTGCAAATCGAGGTAAATCAGTTTCTCTTATGCTCATTTTCCCAGATTGAATTATAACTGCATAAAATATATGCTAATCTGAAGTAGAAAGAGTAATGTATTTTGTAATCTTGGGACACTCCATAATTTTATTTCTTCCTATTTTTCTGTGTCGAGTGCCATACCTGGTATCTGTTCCTCCCTGTCAGTGCCGCCCTTCGCCATGAGCTCATTCTTCGAGCCCAGCTGTCTGTCTCTTCTCTGTTCCTCCTCCTGAAACCCTAACCCTCCCCAGCCTTTGAAAGTGACTTTGTGTTGCTTTGATACAGGACAAACCTTTTACCGCTTTGTACGTCCGAACGGTTATGTTTTACGGAGCTGCAGCTTTGCTCAAAAACAAATTTACTTAAAGTATCAATTACCCCCAAGGGGACAATCAGTTTACCGCTTGCAGCAAAGGCCTGCTGCCAGTTGGAGGGGGAAATTTTATATAGGGACAGATGGATTTGTCAAAAGATTCCCAGCAAGGCAGAAGACTCTTCATGGGGTGTCCCAAGATGTTTTAGTTATAGTAGTAACGGGGCAAATATTTATCTCCTGCCTTCCCTGGCACTTAAGGGGACACAGTTGGGGTTGCCAAGGGGTTGCCAGGTTGTCTCTTTTTCAACCATCTCTTCATGCATCCAGTGGTATCCAGCTTGTGCCTTTGAAGATGTTGACCTCGGACCAAGTGCTACCCAAGTTCAGAGGAAGTGTAACTGTGACAACTGGGCTGGCAAGCAATCTGTGAAGGGGGCAAGCAATCTGCCCTGACACTAAATTCAAAGTGACCCTTGGGGGAAACGTAATGTTCTGTTAGCCTTTGTACAGATGGCCACATGTGCAGATCAGAATCATAGATCTGGAAGAGACCACAGGGACCATCTTCTCCATCTCTTTGCCATGCAGGGAACTGAAGAACTTCTGAAAGATCTAGCCATCCCTTTATTTATATCCCACCTTTCTCCCAGATTGGGACCCAAGGTGGCTTATAAAAAGGCAGAAGATGCCTTATCCCTCATTCCAGATCATCCATGAACAGGTTTAAAAGAAATTTACCTACAGGATCCCCTTCTTCATAAACCACCCCAAGCTCTCCGGTCCTTCTTCAATCAGCCAAAACTAGGTTGATAACTGTTACCCAAAGGACATTTTCTTCAGCTGCACACAGTTTGCAGAATGATCTGCCAAAGGAGTTTCAGATACACTGAGTTCAAAACAACAGTAAAGGTTAGTAAACAACAGTAAAGGCCTCTTACAGCAGAGTATTTTTAAAGTAAGAACTGATTGATTTAGTATGTATGTTTATATGCTCTTTGAACCGATGTGTTGTGTTTTTAAACTTGGTGTCAAGTGTTCAATATTTTTTTCCATTTTAATCAGTTCCCTGCCTTGATCCATAGAGAGAAGCAGGTAAGACAGAAAGATGATGATGATTGATAATGATGATGATGATGACGACGACCAGAAGTGCATGTCTACTAGGATACCTGATAAATGGTGGGTCAGCCTCAGTATATCTTTACTGCAGTTGACCTGTGTGTGGGGGTTGCCCCACATCTAACAATTATCACTTTTGCCTAAGATTAATTCCGGCTCCCTTTTAAGCATAAAATGAATTCCACCTTGGAAGTGGTCCATAATGAGTGAGGCTTTCCAAGTATGACATAGGGGACATTTGGAAAAATGAATGTCTCAGAGACCCAGCTGCTCATCTCTCCAGATCACCCCCCACATAAGTCAGCCCACCCTCCCAAGTATCCATCTAGCCAAGAAAACCAAGCTCGATATTGCAGCTCGAGTTTAGCGCATGCCTGGGCTCAGATTTCAATGCATCAGAGGTTTTTGCAGAGGCGACAACTTCTGCTCAGGAAATGGGGAGACAGAAGAGTCCTGATGATTAATTCAGGAAGAAAAAGAGAAGAGGGTGTTGGCTCTGAATGATCAGGAGACAAAAGATGACACCAGATCTTGAGGTGAGGGGGCCCATCATCTGTGAGATGTAGGAAGGCAAGGATGGAGAGATGGATGGGAAGTCTGAAACTCAAAAACCATGTTACTATGTCTCTGAATCCTATGAGCAAGAAGAGTTCACTAAGTTGGGTAAAAGCACGATTGACCTGAGGAAAGGATCCCCATCTTTTTTCACCAGCTGAGTGTGGCACAGGAGGGAGATTGACCAAACTTTCTAGATGCAACTAGCAGGTCTCCATCTATCTCTTTCAGTGTGCCCTGAGGAGGGGAGCAGTGCTAAGGTCCTACTTTTTCCCACAGTACCTGGTCAGATGCAGCCATCTCTGGGGTGCAGTGCCTGTTTTTAACAAGGGCTGGGATTCAAGACACAGCTCTTGTAGCGCTCATGCATTATCACCAGAGGACCGTCTGGCAATTCTTGGCAATTGTGCAAGATGTGAAGAAACGTGGCGGTAAATTGATGCCTTTGAGCTGAGATTGGATGCTGCAGATTCTAAACCGCAACTTTTTTTTCTTCCAGAGTGGTTCATTTGCACGTATTAATGTCTCCAGAGCCTGCTTTGAGCCAAGAGTTCTGTCTCCTTTAGTGCAGATAGATGGAGTTGCCTGAGATTATTCAAAAGCAGTGTCTCCTTCCTAGAGAAAAAAGTATTGGGTCTCAGATTTCACTAAATTTTTCACTCTTTGAGCTAAAAACCATCCCTGCTAATGACCTAATACCCATCTTTTAGTTTTCAAGATAACTTTGCACATGATCGGGGCATTTAATCTATTCTTCCTTTGCAAATTCCAGAGTTGAACCCGGCAGGTCAAACAGGTGCAGCCAGCAAATGTAATCTGCCTTGGCCACTGGCTGTGCAGGCTAAGGGATTCTGGGGGTTGTAGTCCCCTCAAATATCACCCCCAACCTCTGCATTAGTCTATCATCGTTTTCATGTTGCATGTCAGGCTGAGCACTGCTTTTTCAAAAGGCAATCCCAGTGAGAAAGTGCTGGCTGTCTGACCTGGACATGAGGAACATGCCTAGCTGTAAGGAAAGGATGTCTAAAAATTCTGTATCTGTATCTTCATTGGTAATTTGGTTCCTCCCTCCAGTTATCTAACCCACCACTGATGCTCAGTGTTCTCTCTGCAAAACCTCGAATGCTTGAAAAGTCTTCCAATGCCCTCTTGTGGAGAATCTACACATGGTCACTCATGAAGCAGCCAGTTTATAAAATGAGCGACAGGCAGGGGGAGAGTGGATGATATTCTGTTTTCTGCCTGGGGACCCTCGCTCACTTTTCCTGATTGAATCCACCTCCATCAGCCCCTGCGAGTTTCAAGACCCCCCTCCATTTCATACCTAGAGTATTTGATAGACAGTGTACCCAGTGTTACATGCATCTGGGGTGGATTGCTCCCATAGCCCATTGGGATGGGAACTGTGCAGTCTTCCAGGTATTGTTGGACTGCGACTCCCAGCAGCCCTAGCCAGCATAGCTGAGGGGGAGGAATGCTGAGTCATGGACCGCTGAATGGAGCGGGGTGAAAGTGGGAGTCTCAAGCCCCCTGGAAATGATAGACAAAATTGGATCACCAAGACCCTTATGTAGTTAAGCCTCCTCGGGAATGATCAAACAACGACGTAAAATAAATGATCATGATTTTGCTATTTTTTGCTATTTCATTGGACTCAGATTGTTAATACAGATATTCAGTTGGATGATAACCAAAACGAAGAAGATAATTCTTTTAATGCAAACTATTGTTTTATTAAAAAAACTTACCTACATGTAAACTCCCTGCCAATTTTTAACTCCTCGCTTCACCTTAAAAACAGTTCAGATACAGGTGCATTTAATTACCTTTCTCCCATGAGAGACTCAAGGCAGCATGCAATAAAACAGTAGAAAAACATACAGTGGGATAAAAATATGTACAATTTGGAACTTAAAAGTGCACACTAGTTAAAAATACAGCGCTCATCTTATTAAAAGCCCTTTCCATAACAAGCAAAGTGCATTGCCAAAGTTTTCCCCAAATTAAAAGGGTCTGCAGGCCATCAGAAAGACAACAGAGAGCTTATCGTGTTTCCCTAAATAGTTAAAAAAAATATATAGTTTGGCTCAAAGGCATCCATCCTTACTTGTTGTGGATTCTGGACTGCCTATCTGTTGGGAGCATTTTAACAATATCTTGCTTCCTGCACCTGGCCTCCAGTAAAGTTCATTTCTACTGTTAGGGCTTTAGTTAATGTTATAGGTTCTCTCACTTGCAAACTGTTACCTCAGGACATCAGGTTTTGAAAGTCAATTCCCTGGCAGAGAGGTATTCCGAAGGACTGGCATCTCTGAAGTGTTGGACACGATAATCTCAGATCCTGAAAGCACACCTACAGTGGTGGACAGACAGAGGCAAGACAAGGTGCTTTCAAAGGCCTTCCTGAAGGACCTCATGCGGAAGACATAGACCACGGGGTTGATGGCAGAGTTGATGTGGGAGAGAATGATGGTGGTCAGTGTGACTTGGTTGGGGATGGAGCAGGTGGGACAGAAGAGCATGACGGTGTTAAGGATGTGGACTGGGAGCCAACAAGCAGTGAAGACGAAGACAACGATGAAGAGCGAGGTGGCTGTCTGCAACTCCTTGCGAACAATGATTCGGCGCCTCTCTTGGGCACTGACATCTACTTCTCCTTCAGCCACTTTACGGATCTGGCGCTTGACCTCCAAGAAGATCCGTCCGTACAGCACCATCATAACTGACAAAGGTGCCAACATGCATGCCATAAAGTTGAAGTAGACCATGTACTTGTTCTTGATGATGCTGTTGAAGAGGCATTCCCCATTGGCTGGCAACGGGTTGTGCCATCCCATCAGGGGCAACAGGCCGATCAGAATAGCCAGCACCCAGCAGGCCAAGATTACCAAGAGGGAATTACGAGGACTCATCAAGGATTTGTACTGGAAAGGCCTCAAGATGGAGACGTATCTCTCCACGGCGATGGCCAACAGGCCGAAGATGGAGGCTTGCGTGAACACCAACAACGTGCAAAGCATCAAGAGGCACAGCTGTGGCCTGTATCGCGGCAAACCCAAGTTGGTAAACTGGGCACAAGGAATGGCAACAGTCCCCACCAAGATGTCTGCTATGGCTAGGGAGACCAAGAAGTAGTTGGTGACAACGGCACGTAACTTCCTATTCTGCAAGATGATGGCGCAGATGAAGAGATTTCCCACAATGGAAAGCAAAGCTGTCAGGCTCTCGCAAAGAAAGTAAGGGATGTCTAGAACTGGGGAGGATGTCATGTTGGCGGCTCGGAGGCATGACTGCTTGGAGGACGAATTATCAAAGGCTTCCATTATAGGATGTCGGCCATCTTGTTAAGAAGAACTTTCTTCTCTTGAAGCATTCAGTTCTCTGGAGATTGCCAGCTCATTATCCCCAAATCATAAGGAAGTTCCAGAATCTGTGAAATGAGTGGAGAGTGGTTTTTTTTTTTTTCATTATCAGCAGGCCTTTACCAGTTTTCAGTTTGGCACCACTGCCATAGATTTATAAGAAGTTATGAATCTGCCTTATCCTGAAAAGCTACTGGTGCATTTGGCCCAACAACATCAACCATAAATAGCAGTAGTGGATTTCCTGGATTTCACAAGGATTTCCCCCCAAACCTACCAAGATATTCCTTGTATTCCCCCGAGGGTGCTCTTCCATCCAAGTACTAACCAGACCAATCTTGTCTAGCTTCCTAAACTAGATGCTATCAGGTGTGTTTAAGAAAGGGAACACAAAACACTTGTACATAGCTGATGATTCTATGGGAATAGTCTAAGATATACACCCTGCACATCACACAGTAAATGCTCCCTTCTGTCAAATGCGTGAGCTGTAAAACACAGACAGAACTTTTTTGCAAGGAATGATAGACTTGCCATTCTCTGGGAATTTTGTCATCAATAATAGACATATTTTTCTCACGAAATAACCCCTGATGTGCTTTAGCACTGCGTTTTCCAAGAAACAGGTAAGGGGGATTGGAGTGACCCCCACCAACTGTCAGTGTTATTTCAAAAGTTGGGGAAATTAGCTTTTGCAAGAGGCTTGGGTAACCTTTGGACCTTGTGCACCAGTTTATACCAGTATTAACTGAGGAAGACTCCAGGCTTTGGGTGAATTGAGAAGGTTTTATTTAGAAAAATGCAGAGTGCACTGACACACACAAGATCCAAATACAATCCAAATACTGTACACAAAGCATACAGAGTTAATTGAAATGGAAATAAAGAAAAGAGACAGCAGAGTTTTTAGGGGTTTGCAGTGGGGTTATAATTACTTGTCCAATGAGAAGACCATGCAAAGGTGGAGTGGCTCAGACTGGGAGGTTTGAGGGCAACACAGAACATACAAAGAGTGTGGGCATGTATGTCAGCTGTGTGCACGTACATGTGTTTTGAAACCATATTTATACCTTGAAACTAGCCCTAGGTGATGGGCTATCTGGTCAGATAACAAAGGCTGAATATCCTTTCCAAGGAACCAACAATGGGATTTTAGACTGGTTGATGGCTTTAGTTTGGTTGTTATTATGTGCCTTCAGGTCATTTCCAACTTATGGTGACCCTAAGGCACACAATGATTGGATCAGGCTATCCTAAATGGATGGAGGCGGAGGTTTGGCTGGGGACACAACAGAGGATAGGCAAAGAGCTTGGCTTATGGCTTTGTGTGTGAGGAGATCCTTTGTCTCAAGTTTGGAGAGAAAATGCAGATTACTTGGGGGAAAGAAGGAGCACTTGATATTTGATGGTCTTGTTTACCTGGATGTCCACCTGCCTTGGGGACACGTTCCTTTTTTTCCTGGGTACCTGACTTAGTGTTCCTGAAAGGTAATTGATCCCTCAAAAACAACCTATCTCCAGATACACGATATGAAAAATAGTGTGGGGTATGCAGGGATGCTTTACTGAGTGAGGGGGAAACAAGTATATTGCATACCCTCTAACTTTCCCAATTTTGCAGGGACAGTCCCAGTGAATCCTCTGGAGGTGCTGGCACTTGAATCTGAGGTATTTTCCTGGGAGAGTAAGTGGACTGCCAATCCTTACTACTAGTCCCTCCCTGGAAAGATACATTTTCTCAGTGGGGGAATTAAAATAAATCACACACGCACACAAACATATATATAAATAATTAGACTTTTCACAATGTGTGTCCAAAGACCACCATATGGAAAACTGGAAATATTTATATAAGTTACTCAGCATTATAAAGAATTACAGCACAACAGAAACTGAATATTGATAGATTCACAAGGCAGACAAACAGTAGGATTTCAAAAGACATTTCCTAGCTTTTGCAATGACGGCAAGATCGCCGACCAAGTTTCAAAGACTCGTAAGATTTCAAATCTCCCTTTTCTTGTGGTCACGTTTCCTTTTTGTCAGAATTTTGCTGACCTCTGTACCTCTCGGTGGCTCACAGATCGAAGAAGATTCTGCAAGGTTTATTTCTGACAGTCCAGATTTTGGAACAAGGAGCATCAGAGATGCAAAGATCAAGCATGTTAGGAAATTTCAGTGCAGAAGAAGAAGTGGGATAGGAGCAAAACTTGGAAATGTTAATATTTTTGATTGCAGCTTCCACAATCCCCATCCAAGGTGGCCACAGGGAGATTCTGGAAGCTGCATCCCCCCTTAATTCAAGCTTTTCATGGGAGCCTTCTTTAGAGTCTGGAAAACCAACACCCATTGCCAATACAGGAAGATGTGCTATTGATGAGCAAGTCTAGCAGATATTTGACTCACCTGTGGGTTTCACTTTCAGAGTCACCTGTTTCCTCTCTCCCTGTCCTCAAAAGAGTGGGACCAGGAACCAAGCACGTGGGTCCCCCAAATCCGCATCTCTTGCAACTGGAGCTGAGCGCCCCATCTACGCCTCGCTCGATGCCGCTTCCGTGTCTTTCTGTTTATAAAAATTAGATCTGATAAGTGGGCAGTTGGCATACAAAAGCACCTGCATATTCCGTGGAAAGGTAGGAACAAAAGACCGGGTGGCAGAGAGAGAGGGAGAATGTTTGCCTGGCTGCAAGAGAAGGGGGGCAGGAGAAGGAGGAGGGCACACGACAGATGTATTTGAGGTGGCCCGTGGCAAAAGATCTGGTGGAGTTCAGTGATGTTTCTCCATGTCAGCCCAGGTAGCATGACAGAGAAGCAGCTGGGACTTGGTCGTGAGAGCAAAGGAGAGTTGTTATTATGGTGTGCCTTGAAGTCATTCCTGACTTAGGGCAACCCTGTAATGGGATTTCCTTGGCAAGATTTGTTCAGAGGTTTACCATTGACTTCCCCTAAGGCTGAGAGAGTGTGATTTGGCCAAGGTTACCCATGCTTTGACTTAAATGCAGTGAGCCCTTAATATCCACTCGGGTTTGGTTCCAGGACTTCCTGTGGATACCAAAATCCGTGGATGCTCAAGTCCCATGAAATACAATGGCCTGGTAAAATGGTGTCCATTATATAAAATTGGGGGGGGGGGGGGGGATCAAGGTTGGCTATTTGGAATTTATACTTCTTAAAAAATATTTTGAAGCGACCCTAAGGTGACTATCATGGTTGTTCCAAAGAGGTTTTGCTATTGCCCTCCCCTGAGGCTGAGAGTGTGTGACTTACCGAAAGTTACCGCATGGGTTTCATGGCCAAACCAATAATTGGACCCTGGTCTCCAGAGTCATAGGCCTATGCCATGCTGGCTCTCAGCAAAGGAGAGATGTCTCGCATATTAGGAGATCACAAGGGCCTCAAAGGTACCTTTCTGGAAGGACAGTGCCTATATTTTCCTAAGGTGTATCCACACAGCAAAATTACAGCAGTCTGATACCACTCTAACTGCCAGGACTCCAGTCTTTTGAATCCTGGGGTTTTCAGTTTGGCATGATGCCTTCCTCTGAACTACATCCCTAGAACGTCCTGGCAGAGCGCACTAGAGATTACCCACTCGAGCACAAAAACCCACTGGGTGATCTAGGCCAAGTCACACTCTCTCAACCTTAGAGGATGGCAATGGCAAAACTTCCTCTGAGGAAACTTGCCAAGAAAAAAACCATTATTGATTCACCTTCAGATTGCAATAGATCAAAAATCACTTGGAGGCATACAGCAACAACAAAGTGAGCCAGAAGCTGAGAAGTGTGATGCTTTTGAGCGTTGGGCTAGGACTCTGGGAGAACTGCGTTCGAATTCTCATTTGGCCACAGAAACCCCAGAGGTGCCCTTGGCAAATCCACCTTCTCTTAACCTCTCTTGCCTTCCCTGTATGATTTCCTGAGTCAAAGTCCAACACCTAAACCACTATGCCATACTTACTCTTAAGTGGGCCACACTGGTTATCGGTTTTATTTTCACCTGATTTTGGTGGCGTTTGCAATCCGGGGGCTTTGAGGGCGCATGCTTTCCCCCACCCCTGTTTTAGAAGCACAGGAGCACCCCCAGAAAAATATGTTGGCCACCCTACCCCCATGTCACCCACCCCCCAAAAAATCTGAAGAACACGTTGCTTTCTGCACACTGGAATAGTCAGTAAACAGGTCTCTCTTAACTTTATTTTTGTTTTATACAAAGAAAATATTGACTTTTACGTCAAACAAGGCTATAAATCTCTTATCTGGAGATGTGCCTGACCGGGGAGGCGGGGGAAAAATATCCAAGCTATTGTGAAAAGCTTTTATGGAAGGGATGGCTCATTAAACCTGTTAAGTTGCTAAAAATGGTGAAGGGGATGGAGCGCAGCTGTGGATATGAACTGGATAAATAGACATACCTGGGAAGAGAATGGGAGCAAAACCAAGCAGGTATGGACGGGGCTAAAAAGACCCACGATTTCATGTCTATGAAAGAACAGACAAAGGGGTACCCAGAACTGGATTTCTGCTTGTTAGGTGTTCAATGAAGTTCCATGAAAACTGGAGAGAAAAATAAATATTGATTAAACAAACAATCATGTATTTGTGAAAGGCAGGAAGGAAGGAGCAACTGCAAAAGAAAGCAAAGAGCAGGGAAATCAGTTCTTTGGTTAGGTCCTTCCCCCCCCCCCCGCTAACATTATTATTATTATTATTACTATGAATAATAATATTAATAATATTTATTTATATAGTACCATAAATTTCCATGGCATTTTACAGGCATCATCCAAACAGCATGTTACCTGGCAATGGCGTAAAATATACCATACAGCACAGTTGAAATACAAACTGTAAAAACAACTAATACATATAATCACATATAAAATTATAAACCAATATTAAAATACTGTTCCAAATGCTTTCGAGAACAAGAAAGTCTTTCATTTGGATTTAAAACTAGCAAGAAAAAGGATAGTTCAGATGTTCAGGGGGGAGGCACTTATTTTATAACATCCTTCTTTGTGGTTGTTGTGTCCCTCCAAGTCATATTTTACTTATAGCCACTCTGTCGTAGGGTTTGCTTGGCAAATCTCTTCAGAGGGGGTTTGCCATTGCCATCCTCTGAGGCTGAGAGAGTGTGACTTGCCCAAGATCACCCCATGGGATTTTATGCTCCAGTGGGTTTAGATTTCCATGAATTTAGGACAAAGCAGGGAGACCTGGGGCCTGAAATGTGCAGTCTAGGTTTAGGAACAGTTTATCCCCACTGTTTTTGGTTTAGGATTAACAGCGCTACGAAACACGCTCCAGATAAGACAGGTTGCGCATCTGCTGACTTTCCCATCTCCATAGCAGGATTGTACCTGCCTTTGTTGAAAACGACAAACGGCAGTGTGTGTTTGTGGAGTCAGATTCAAGCTAATTCAACATATCCTCCAGTTGCCCCATTTATCTCTCACTCGTTTTAAAATGTCCGACGGTGCGTTGCATCTGCACTGTCGAAATAACACAGTTTGACACCACTTTAAACTGCCATGGCTCCATTCTAGCGGGGGTCTATGTGTGTGTTGTCTGCCTTTGTTTTTGACCCTAAAGCAAACCTATTGTGTTCTTTAACTAGATAACAATGTTTTCACGTAGGAGTTTATCACATGGGAGGAATTTCTCTCAATTTCGAACGGAGCCGATTCGAATTCATGTAATTTTGCTACTTTAGTGAATTTATGTGCATTCTAATTGTGTTTGGAATGCGTTCGGAATGACTTCCCATTGCTCAAAAATGACCTCCCATTGCCTGAAATTGCGGGAGATATTCTAATAAGCAATAACGGAAAACTCATGATTGTGTTCGGAATGACTTCCCTTTTGCCCGAAATTGCGTGAGATACACTCATTCGCAATAACGTGAAGCCCCATGATTGCGTTTGGATTGTCATTGCATTATACCCCCAAATTCCGTCGTATGATAAACTCCATTCTTATTGTCAAATTTGTGAAATGTTTTTGTCTCGTGAGCCGCCCGGGGTCCCTTTCTGGGAGGAAGGTGGCATAAAAATGAAATAGATCATCCTAATTATCAACATTATCATCATTATCATGGGGTTTTCTTGGCAGGATTTCTTCAGAAGGACTTTGTCGTTTCCTTCCCCTGAGGCTGAGAGAGTGTGACTTATTCAAGTTCACCCAGTGAGATTCATGGCCAAGTCAGAACTCGAACCCTGGTCCCCAGCCAGAGTCATAGGCCAACATCTGTAGAAATAATGTAGTTTGACACTGCTTTAACTGCCAAGGCTCCATGCTATGGGATTCTGGGATTTGTAGTTTTGTGGGCTATTTTGGCCTTCCTTGTTGCACCGCTCTAGTGCCCCACCAAACTACAAATCCCAGGATTCCATAGGATAGAGCCATGGCACTTAAAGTGGTGTCAGACTGCATTCTTTCGACAATGTGGATACATCCCTACAGAATACTGAGATTTGTAGTTTGGTGAGGGCACCAGCGCTCTTTGAGAAGGCTAAAGACCCGATAAAAACTACAAATCCCAGGATTCCATAGGATAGAGTGGTGTCAGACTGCATTCTTTCTACAATGTGGACACATCCCTACAGAATACTGGGATTTGTAGTTTGGCGAGGGCAACAGCGCTCTTTGAGAAGGCTAAAGACCCGATAAAAAACTACAAATCCCAGGATCCCATAGGATAGGGCTACAGAAATTAACGTAGTGTCGAAGTGTATTGTTTCTACAGTATAAATGCAACCGAAGGGGCAGAAATAATCCAGGTTGACACCGCTTTTACTGCCACGTCTCGGTGCTATGGAATTCTGGGAATTGTAGTTTGTGGTGGCACCAGAGAAGGCCAAATGTCTCACAAAAACTACAAATCCTAGAATTCCAAATCATTGAGCCTGGGTTTTGTAGTTTTGTGAGACAGCCTTTTCTGTCAGAGAGAGCTCTGGTGCAACCCACAAACTATAATTCCCAGAATTCCACAACACTGAGCCACATGGCAGTCAAAGTGGAATAAACCTGGATTATTTCTACAAGTGCCATCCATGGCTGAACTAATATGGAATTCTGGGATTTGTAGTTTTTGGGAGGCATTTAGTATTTTCTGCCAGAAAATGCTCTGGTGCCACAATAAAACTACAATTCCCAGGATTCCTTATCCAATGAGCCAGTTAAAAGGGTGTGAGAAATTAAAATTGATTTTTGTTTTCTTGCAGGGTGTGTCTTTTTGGTTAGAACCCAAGTAAGGGCAAGAAAAGGGCACAGTGTGGCTTCAGGGGTGGCTACTGAGCATGCGCCAAGGGACGGCGCATGCTCAGTACGCACACCAGAGGTGGGAGGTTTTCTCCCTAGCAACGCGAACAGCCAATGGCATCACTCCTTCGTCCCTCAGACCCCGCCCACCGCTGTCTATCAAAGGCTAGGGCTTTCCCGCCTCTTTTCTTGAGGCCTAATATAATAAGAGGCCTTACATTAAATTGTGTGTTATTTTGAGCCAAAGGTATCACTGTGAGGGGAGCCATAAACCAGGCCTTCAGGCTTCCCACTTCATTTCTTTTATTCCTGTTGGCTGAAATTGAGATTCTCCTCAGTATTATTATCGTTAACAACCACAACAACCACAATAATAATAATAAAGTTTATTTCTTCCACGGCTCTCTTCATATGTCAAGTCTGAAAACACAAAAGCAACAACAACCCATAACAGCAACAACTCAAATAACATGACTATTAAAAACAAACAAACATTAAAATACACGTCATATACCAATTTATATTTTATATAAAATATATTTTATAGTTATACTTCTCTCTCGCTTTTCTTCGCTAATGAAGATTCAGGAAGGGCTTATCCCATGCTTAATACAAGCGCGTTGACTAAAATATTTATATATAAATTATATATATATAATATATATATATAATTTATATTTATATTTAATATTTATATATTTTATATATAATAGTATATATATATATATATATAATTTATTTATATAAATAATATATAACTTTTATATATATATATATATATATATAAATATAAAGATATTTATACTTATACCAATTAAAAAGCCATGCTTTAACGTTGACTGGGTAGACATGTGGCAAGAGATTTATTTTGTTTATTTCATTTGTATGCTGCCTTTCTTCTCCTAAAAAAGGGACCCAAGGCGGCTTACAAAAGTTGAACATCTTCAGTGCAGTTTTAAAAATAATATATTTTTTAAGCTGTATTAATCCTCACAATGAATGTATCCCTAAAGTAAGGCAAAAACCAGGCCTTCATGGTCAAATGCCTTCTTCTTCATATTCAGGAAAATTTATACCAATTTATCTTATTAAACTGTGAAAAATGATGTATATATTTTAGCCATGTTTTTGCAAACTAATACGATCAGGGTAGACAAATGTCCTTGCCACAAAGGAGGATAAGGTGCCACAAAATGTAGAGCATTCAAGGAAAATATATTATTTTACCAGGTATAAAAGTTAAAAACATTCATAAATATGGATTCATGCTTCTTTGCCATGCTCTCAATAGACAACACTAAAGAAAAATGGAGGCTATGGCCAAATATAAAAGCTAAAAAGACCAATATAGATTCTCTGCTTTCCTCAAAATAGATGACATTCAAGAAAATGTAGCATATTACCAAATATAAAGGCTAAAAAAGCTTATATATAGGTTCATGTTTCTTTGCCATGCTCAGAATAGACAGCATTCAAGAAAAATGGAGGATATTACCAAATATAAAGGCTAAAAACACTTATATAAATATAGATTCGTGCTTCTTTGCCATGCTCAAAAATAGCATTCAACAAAAATGGAAGATATTACCAAATAAAAAGGCTAAAAAAGCTCATAGATTCATGCTTCTTTGCCATGGGAGTTTATCAGACGGGAGGAATTTCTCTTTATTCCGAATGAGCCAATTCGAATTCACGTGAATTCGCTAGTTTATCGAATTTACGTGAATTCCAATTGCGTTCGGAATGCATTCAGAATGACTTCCCATTGCCCTAAAATGACCCCCCATGGCCCGAAATTGCGTGAGATGCTTTATTGCGAAATAACGTAAAAGCCATTATTGCGTTTGGAATGACTTCCCTCTTGCCCGAAATTGCGTGAGATACTTTAATACGCAATAACGTGAAACCCTGTGATTGCGTTCGGATTGCCATTAGATTTTACTTCCAATTTCCGTCGTCTGATAAACTCCATGGTCACAATAGATGACATGCAAGAAAAATTGAGGATGTTACAAATATAAAGGTTAAAAAACATTTATATATAGATTCATGGTTCTTTGTCATTCTCAAAACAGACCACATTCAAGAAAAATGGAGGATATTACCAAATATAAAGACTAAAAACACTCATATATAAATTTATGCTACTTTGCCATGCTCAAAATAGATGACACTCAAGAAAAAATGGAGGATATTACCAAATATAAATGCTAAAAACATAAATATAATTCATGCTCAAAATGGAGGACATTTTGGTATTTCTGCTACAGAAGGCTGAAATGGAGGGCATGTCTTGGAAAAGGAGGACATCTGGGCACCCTGTGATATCATAGTCCTAAGCAAGATAGCAAAACAAGTTGCATTGTTCATGTTTCCCTTTCCTCCCCATATTGTGTTTATATGATATATCTGTGTATAATTTATGAGCCAGAAATGAACATATTTCTCTTTTTACTCTCTTTTCTCTCTGTGATAGATGGGCAACCCAACTGGACGGGTTTGTTCTCAGAAATCGAAAATGAACAACAAGAATTTCAAACAGAATTCGGACAGCAGGTGAGCAAACAACGTGAAATCCAACATAATTTAAACCAGGATGGGAACCGTAAGGTCCTCCATGTGTTGTTAGCCTGCATCTTCCAGTATTTGTCACCATTGGCCATGTGGGTTAAGGCTGCTGGGACTTGCAGTTCAATAACATCTGGAGGGCTGTATAGTTCCCACCCCTGTTTCAAACATCAGCAGCATTCTGGCCTGTTTTGGGATGCATCTAACACTAACGCAGTTTGGCACCATTTTAACTGCCATGGCTCCATCCTATAGAATCCTGGGATTTGCAGTTTTGTGTTGGTTTGATTCCCCACTCAGCCCTAAAACCCATTGGGTGACCTTGGGCAAGTCACACTCTCTCAGCCTCAGGAAAAGGCGATGGCAAACCACCTCTGAACAAACGTTGCCAAGAAAACCCCATGATAGGTTCACATTAGGGTTGCCATAAGTCAGAAACGACTTGAAAGACACACAGAGAAGGCTAGAGACCTTGAAAAACTACAAATCCCAGGATTCCATAGGGTGGAACTACAGCATTTAAAGTGGTTAATTCTACAGTGTAGAGGCAGCCAAGGATGTAACACAAAGCTAAGCTCCTGTGTTTTTGTATGCTGCCCCATTGCTTACTACAAAGGGGAGCAGATAAGCAAGCTCAGACCTTCAGATTATTTTGGTTATTTGGAAACTTTGGTTTGTCTGTTCCCCCAACAAGCCAGGATCATAAACTGGAATATACTATGCCTCTGTTTACCTTCCAATGACTAACAAAAAAAGAGCACGCTAAGTTCTATGTACATACATGAAGAAAAGCCTAGCTATAACAAACAGACATCTTTTACTACTTGAGGGAGCATTTTTTTTGCAAATACATGCTCAGCATATTGATCAGTTTGATCCTGGCCTTTGGTTTGTCAGGGGAGAAAATCAGAGTTTTCAGTTTGGTTGTAACAAACAAACCATAGATAGATAGTCTGTGTTTTGTTTAGCTATTCCCATTTATGAAAATAGCCAAGGAGTGTGTGATGTATGAGCATGCATGAGCAAAGTGGCCCTTTCATAATAAACCAAACATTTTTTGAATTCTGGCTTATTCAGACATGAAAACATGGCAAGGCCAAATGATAATATCACTGAGTCAAGCCAGCAATCCATTTAACTCACTTTACTCTGATATTCTCTACAAACCTTATCTGAGAATAAGCCTGATTTAACTCAGATAATTTTGGATAAGCATATGTAAGATTGCACTGGAGTTTATCACATGGGAGGAATTTCTCTCAATTGCGAATGGAGCCAATTCGCAATTACGTGAATTTGCTAGTTTAGCAAATTTATGTGAAATCTGATTGCATTTGGAATGAGTTCAGAATGACTTCCCATTTCTCAAAAATGACCCCCCCCCATTGCCCGAAATTGCGTGAGATATTCTAATACGCAATTACATGAATCTCCATGATTGCGTTCGGAATGACTTCTGGTTGCCCGAAATTGCTTGAGATACACTCATTTGCAATAACGTGAAACCCCATGATTGCTTTTGGATTGCCATTCCATTATACCCCCAAATTCTGTCATATGATAAACTCCACTGTAAATGCATAGCTGACGGTAGCTTTGTTTCAGAGCTCTGTCTGCAGAACTGCCTCTACATAAATTAATTTGATTTTCATTTTGATTTCTACTAGTCCTGAAGGCAACGCAGAGCACTGACTGCTTTAAGTGCTCTTTCTAAATTCTTCAGAAACCCCAAGAGGCACAGAAAGCTGAATTGTATGTTAGGGAAGTGTAATAGCATTATCTCCACAACTCTGCTTCCTTATAATCATAATCTTATTGTTAGAAAATGAATAATAGCAGCTGAATTAGAAAAAAATTAGCAGCTGATTTTGTTAGGATGATTCTGAACGCACAAACACGTATTTTTTTCCCCCATTCTCAGCAGAAGCAAACGCATTAACTATACCAACACGCTTAAAGAACTGGCCGAGATGCTGCCCATCCCATTGCGGACTGGCTGCAAGAGGTTGTCAAAGGTATTGCACCACAGCATTTCTATATCAGAATTCAAGGAGGATTGTGATAATAATATGTGATCTGCACAGCTGAATACTATCTATGCAGTAGGTTTAACATATATTTAACATGTGACATTGCATCCAACTGTCCTGACATGTCAAGGTCAAGGATGATCCAGATTCTTCCTCTGTTATCCCATTTTCCCAGATGCTTTAAAAATATCTCAGCTTCTCCTCCTCCCATTTTCTCCTTAGTGGCTGCAACCTGAGTTCAATATCCACAAGTAGTTTGAGCTTAGTCAACTCAGCAGGGAAAGAGGAAAAGAGAGGCAGAAACTTAACCTTTCCAGAAGGCTCAAGCAAAAGCAAGCTGCTGTAGCCTCTCCTAGCTTGGTTGTCCTAATAATAATAATAATAATAATAATAATCTTTATTTCTAGCCCGCTCCTCTGTGAGTACAATCGGAGCGGGGTACAACAAGATTAAAACATCCTATGTCCTTCCTCATTAATAACTTTTCCTATCTTGGCCACATTCTGATGTAACTTTGCCATACATGTCCAGGGTCTGATCTGCAAAATGTCAGAAGGTATGATGTGGCCATGTGGTTCTGTTGTTTCCAAATTTTACATTAATAAGAATTTAAACTGTTTCTCTTTCTTTTTGATTTGAATTATCTGACTTGAAACAGAAGGAAATTATCTTCCGCGTCCTCTGCTACATTGAACACTTACAGTCAAGCATTGATACTGCCAAATCGCTGCTCCAAGTTAATTCTGAAGGACCAAAAGGTAAGGCAACACTAAAAGGAGGCAGAGGAGGCAGCAAAGGCAGAGGAGTTAACAAAGTTGAGTGTGTGTCATGGAGTGAAAGGAAAGAAAGGCATGCAGCAGTGTGGTGTACAATTCTGGTGACCAGAATTCAAATCCCCAATCAGCCATGGAAACTCACTGGGTGACCTGAGGCAAGTTACATTCTCTTAGGCTCAGAGGAAGGCTAAGGCATTCCCCCACAACCTTGACAAGAAAACCCCATGATGGGCTCACCTTAGGATCTCCATAAGTGAGAAATGGTTTGAGGGCACACAACAACGTCTAGAGCATCTTCATAAATGGTCACTGTCCTGTACATAAAACAACAGTGAAAGGCTCTAGCCTCACCCCTCAAAATTGAAATCTGAACAATGAGTGACAGTTAAAAGAAGGGAGACTGAGGTATGAAATCAGTTTAGGAAATTGCAAAACGAAGAGCTGAAGTTTTAGTTGATGTGATTACACCAATGGAGGAAGCTAGAGTGACACCAGGACAGGAGTCAGGGATTTCCAAGAGGAAGGTAAGAGGAAGATGAAATTTGGCTTGCCAAGGAGAAAAGGTTCCAGTGGTATGAAAAGACGTAATAGGAAGAAGCAGAAAGTTAAATGAACATGTTAAGCGGAGCAGAAAAATCTGAGAAAACGAAAACTTCTTGAACTCAGCCGATGCAAATGTCACAAAATACAGAACCTCCTTTGTGATATGACTAGGTCTGCTTTTCTTTATTAAAGCAGAAGAGGCAGAGCAGGTCGAGATATCTGTCATAAAGAGAGGACAAAGAGAAACCACGCCACAGGCAAAGAAAACCAAGCCACTAAATGTTGACAAGAAACCCAGGAAGAGGAGACGCGCTCGCAGAACAGGTTGGAGAAAGGATTCTGAAAGCATGGGGTTCTCTAACTGCTTCTTCGATATGTTTTACTCTAGAGGCCTTTTATTCTCCCTCTCTTGGCATTATAGTGTCTCCCCGCTGTTCACCTCTACATCCATGGGTTACTTTCATCTGTACAAGATCCCTCCTTATCCCCGTGAGGTTGAGGGGAGAGAGCAAAGTGGCACCATAGCAGGCCATGGGCTGGCCTGAGTATATTTATTGCTGTGGGCAGTGGATAACCTGGAGGAGTTGGTACAGGCAATCCTTACCTAAAAGGGAAATTGGTCCCTGGGTCTATGCACCCTTGGGGAGGTTAAAATTAGGGGCACTTGAGCTAAGGAAAACTGGAGCAGCAAATGGATAAAGAAGGCAGTTGCATTTTTCTCATGGTTTTGTATAACAAGGGAGGAAGAAAGAGTTTTACTTTTAAAGTACCTTCTGAAACCAAACAAATGACTGGCTTGTCTACGTGATTAAAATACCCCTTGTTCCACTCATGCACAATTTGCATTTCAGTTTGGTTTTTTTTGCGCCTTCCCCTCCAAAAGACTCTTTGAACTCTATGGAAAACGTCTTTGGAGTTTTTACTGGAGTATCTGTGGAAATTCAAAGATATGCCCATAATGCATTTACGTATAGACTAGCCCTCAGATAACTCAGACTAATCTCACAAATGACTTCATAATGATCGGTTTTTGCAGAGCGGCGAAGTGTGAGCAGGAAAACACGCAAGTGCCTTTCTCTGGAGTCTGAGAACATCCCTTCCCAAGTTGATGTCAAAAGGGAGGAGAGCGTGTTTGCTGCGGGAAAAGAGCCCTTGGTTCTTTCATCATCTCAGAAGCCTTCGCTTTTCTTTCCCAGCATCGAAGTTTTAGCGTCAGAATCTCAGCAGCCTACAGGTAATGCCTTTATGGACACCATTAAAATAGGATTCCCATTTCATAGCACAGGTGTGGCTTTTCATTACTTCATGGGTGGTTTTTGTGAACTTCAATTAAAAAAAACAGGGAAATGCAATAATCAGAGAGTTTACTTCCTTTATACTAGTTTGTCATTTGAAATATGTTTGTCAACTTGTCACCTGAAATATGGGAAAAGGCAAAGGAAGGCAGAACTTATTTCCATCAGAAGAAAGAAATGCAACGCTATTCAAAAGCACAGTAATAAAGACATAAGAGGAATCCTGCCTGATCTGATCAAAGGCAGCATCCAGTTTCCTAGCCATTAGACAGAATGGAAGGGTAGCTAGTTGGTTACATAGAAAGAGCAAAATGAATTACAAAACCAAGCACATTTGGTTGTTTCAAGTATATTTCCTTATTGGCCTTGACACACTATGAGAACAAGTTGACTGGATCTGATAAGCCCACTGTTCTTAATTGGTCTGATGCAAATAAAATAAAATTTAAAAATTACCCTGAACTTTGTGTGTTTTGTATTCTCTGGAATGACTGTGGGCACAGATACAACATGAGTTTTATTCCCCACACTCCTCAAATCAATGGAATTTGTAAGTGCTTAACCTCAGCTGGACTCACCTGACTGTTACAAAATAGCATTTCAAATGCTGTATATTAAATGTCAACACACATACATTCCAGTTCATATTCGCATTCAGTGCTTACTTCGAAAGGAAATTCCAGCTTGGATTTTATCAAACGTTGAGAGGCAGCTCTTAATGGAAAGGTCTCTAGGAAGAGTTTTCTGCATGATGTACCTTCTTGTACTTGGCTGCAATAAAATTTGCCTTCTGTAGCTCTCAGAACATGAAGTAAATGGGTCTTGAAATGTTTTAACAAAATTTCCCCCTTCCTCTGTAAATCTTATTAGCAGACTGGAACTTGGGTAGCAACCAGCAGGAAATCAAAGAGGAAGAGACGGCATTTTCTGTGTGTGCAGCCCAAGTTGCCTACAATGAGCAATACCAGTAAGTACAGTGGAGAGCCTGGATATTCACTGATGGGTTAAGAGCAGAGAATAACGAAATTGTCATAACTTGAAAGAAAGGCTGTGGCTTTCAACTAGACCTTTCAGCTGGAATTTCTTTTTAATATTGTCCGTGAGTTTTGAACTGAGAAAGGCTTTGAAGACTAGAAGGGTTGGTGTTGTTGATAGTCTAGTTGATGAATTCACACGTTAAAAAAGGCCAGGGTTCAAATCCCTGCTCACCAGAAATGACTTCAAGGCACACAGTAACACGGCCACTCTTTTTATGACTGATACTATTACCACCCCTTGACTGGTTGCTAACCACCTCATTTGTGCTTTCAGGCAGAAGTTGGTACATTATAATTCTTCTTATGAGGAGGAAGATGAAGAAGGACCTTGGCTCTCAGCCCATTCTCCAGTGAAGATCACCCATGGTAAGTTGCAAGCTCCTTTTTGAAAGCTGGAGGAAATATGTGCTGGAATGCAGGGTTTAGGGGCCTTGATGCAGGAGGGGCAAAGTACAAGCTGAGATGCACAGTATAATCCTAAACTAGTTTATGCCTATTACATTCCCAATAAATATCTCTGAAAGGTACCAAATCCTAAAATAATAGAGGTGGAAGAGACCACAAGGCCCATCCTGTCTAATCCCCTACCTTTCTGAACTTGGAAGGCAAGCAGAGTCAGCTCTGGTTAGTACTTGGACGGAAGACCCAGTGAATACCAGATGCCGTATCTTATATCTCTGAGAAAGGTACTGGCAAAACAACCTCCAATTATTCCTTGCACAAGAAAACCCTATGAAATTCATGAGGTTGCCGTAAGTCGACAGGTGACGCAAAGGACATACGCACACTCACACACAAGTGTATTACTGGAATGCAGCCTAAATACGGATGAGAGGCAGACAGCAAATGCTATTAACTCCCTTGTGCTATTCAACATTGTCTGTATACAAAACGACTTAATCAATTTCACTCTTTTCTTAGCAGGGAGTTTGCAGCTGTGCTCTCCTGGGACTGGGGCCCAAAGCAACAGTTGTTCAGATTTGGGGCTGAGCCCTTCACTTTTTTCCTCTCCTTCTCGGCTGCTCCCCAGTCACATCCTCCAAGGTGGTCAGGAGGCACTTTCCCCAGGTAAAAGAGCAGAAAAGAACAAGGATCAGTTGTGTCTGACATTCTCATATCTAACATGTGTCTCATCGCCTGCAAGGATGATAGAATAGGAGCATTTTAAGTGTGAGATTGTAAAACAGTCTTTTTAAAATGCAAGACATCTCCTAGTATTGATTTCAGTAGGTGGAAGGAAATGCAGAGAACTATTTCATGTATCTTATTTATTTATTTATTTATTTATTTTCTTTCATGTCATTTATATCCCACTTTTCCCCTGGAGTGGGACCCAAGGTGGCTCACAAAAAAGATCAGCTAAAACCAGTACAATAAAAATGTAAACATAACTAATAATCAATCACATTAAAACCATAAGTTATAGACAATATAAAACCATTAAAAAGCATACAAAAATTAAAACAACACACACACATATCTATAAAAAGGTTCCCTGTAAGTAGTTACTAATTAAAAGCCTGTTTAATGGAAAGAGATCTTTGCCTACTGGCAAAAGGAAAGCAGGGCTGGGGTCAGTCTATCCTTCCGTGGAAGGGAATGCCAGAGGTGGGAACAGCCACCGAAAAGGCTCTTTCCTGTGCCCTTGCCAAATGAGCCTGTGGTGGTACCAGTTAAAGTGGAATCATAGTGCTATAACTGTGTGATGTGAAAAGGCCATAAGGCACAGTGGGAGGAGTTGTCCCTGAGAGAGGGGATGATGTGTCAGGAACGTTCCTCTCTCTTCTATCCCTTGCCATATATTTTCAGTTGCTATCTTTTCGTGTTCTATCAATCAACTCTCTCCATGGCACAAATGGACAATGGCCATGTTGAATTTGTGATTTCTGAATGTGACACTGGCTGCGTTGGTGGCCTTGGGTCTGGCTTTTCGGGTACACCACTGACTCAGCCGTGTGCTCAGCATTATCCTTTGAGGTGAGGCTTTTATTGGTATGCGTGTAAAAGTGCTGAGGAACGAGAGAAACTGAAAACAAATTATAAAACTGGTAATTGCTTAGTTATTTGGTCCTTCAGTGTAAGACTTAACATTCACCAGTCTTGGCCTGGGATGAGGGGAGGGGGGTGTAGCTTTCTTTGAAAGTGTTTTCATGAGATTTACAAGAACCTTTCTGTTTCTCTGCAGTGTTGTTTGAAGATGTTTATTTATCCCCTCAGTCCAGTAATTTTTCTCAGACCCGTTCAGGAACCCTCCTGAGGAAGGTAAATCCTTTTCCCTTGGCTTTGGATATTTCTTCGCTATGTTTCTCTAATGCTGCTTCACAGATCTAGTCCAATATGTATTCAGCCTGTAGTGATGCAGACAGGGAAAACATGCCCCTTCATATGTTATTGGATAACAGTCACTCCCCCCCGCCCCCCGCTGTTGGGGCTGACAGGAGTTACAGTCCAAGAACAACTGGAGGGCTGCTCATCCTCTGTAGCATCTGTACTACATCTGATCTCCTCTCTTCCTCCTCCAAGATTGAAATGTGTGGCCATTGGTTGGAGCCTGGCCCACTTATGGCAAGTTCCAAGATCAACACTTGAGTAAATAAAATAATAATAATAAATTTAAAAGCAAAAGAAGGAATTGGGGTGGGAAGGAGTGTTTAGATGGGAAATCAATACAAACTAGCAGAGAGATACGTGTACCCTCCAGTATTTCACAAATGAAAATTGAAACACATGTTTCCAAGCAAAGTTAGGGGGTTGTCAAGATAACAAAAGATGTTAATGAGAAACCTCCTAGCTTCTGTGTTCTTTGCTTCCACTTGCTTTTCCCTGAGTGTAGTGGAAGGGCAAAATTCTGGCCCCTCTTCTCTTCTATCCCGAGCTAATTGAATTCAGACTACTTTTGCACTTTGAACTCAGTTTGGAGTAATTGAAGTAAGTTGAGGAGGAAGGGGGAAAGTGGGAGAGAAAAACTGGGACATTTTAGAAGCAACTGAAAGAGAGAGGCAGCAAAGAATTAATCAGGATAGTCCTTAACAAGTTGGGACAGTTGTAGGCAATTGGCATGATATGGCCTATAACAATTCACAGGAGTCCAGAGTCTGGTAAATTTCTTCTGATTCCATCAGCCAGGTTTAAAATGCTGAATTCATATGAAACATTGGGAATTAAAGATGCTGTCGGCATTGACCCTGTTAAGTAGTCACTCCCCTTTATTTTGTTCAACACATGCCAAGCAGGGCAAGTTTACAGTATATATAGCATATTGTCTCTGTGCCAAAATGTCTACAGTTGGTGACTCAACTGTTATTTCCATAGAGAGGTTCTTTTGCTTCTCTCCCAAATAGCTAGAACTACTAATTGTTCCAATAACTTTGTACCACATGAACTGTTAAACTGCTCTGGAATTCGCTCACTAAATTCCAAAGATATAAGGACGGGGGGAATCTTAGCTAAGATCATGTAACAGTGATTGTTAGCACTTGCTGTTAGCACAATAAATCTTGCTGTTGAAGCAAAAACCCATTTGGAACATAACATTCCTTTTTGTTACTCCTCTCTCTGATTTCTTCCCTCACCTCTTGCAGTCGGCACTCACACTGGATCACAGCTACCTTTCCTACAATGAAATGGGTAAAAGCAATTCCAGCCCCGGGTCAAGAGTGAATGAGATTGCATCTTCATCATGGCATAAACGGTTCTTTAAAGAGGTGGGAAGAACGTGTGGGGATGGGGCAGGGGGTGTTATTTTGTGCACCAAGGGAGTCACGCCATGGAACTTGAAAGCACTAGTTCCACTGTCAGAATTATTACATGGATTTTTCTGCCACAGTTGTGGCAATAGCCATCAACATCATGTGCATCTGTAGAAATAATGCAGTTTGACACCATTTTAAACGCTGTAGCACCATCCTATCGAATTCTTGGATTTCTAGATTTACAAGATCTTCAGCCTTCTCTGATAGTGCTGGTGCCTCACAAGACGAATCACAGAATTCTTTAGGATGTAGTCATGACATTTAAAGTGGTGTCAAACTGCATTTTAATACAGTGTAGATACACCCTTGGATGGTTTTCAAAGCTGCAGATAACCAGGGATGATCAGTTACTATGGACTCTTTCATACCACACAATTGCAACCGTTTGATATAACTTTAATTGCCTCAGTTCCATCGGATGGAATCCTGGGATTTCTACATAGTTCCATGAAGTATTTAGAATTTTCTTCCAGAGCTTTAAAGCCTCAACAAAGTGTGTCCTTGTATGCTGTCATCTATCAAACACCTTAGAAATTAATGATTCCAAACCACAGATACCAGATACGTGTAAGTTGTACTTCTGTACAACTATGCAATTTCATATTATAAACTAAACCACAGTCGTTTCAAATTACTTTCATTGTATGTGTTTGAAAGTGTGGCTTAACACAATTGCCAAGTAAACATGCTAGTTATTGTAACAGTCACTGTACTGGTAGAGTTTAGCCAGAAGTACTTTCTTCTACAGAGGAAAGTTCAAGATTCAGGTCGCATTTTGGTTTTTCTTGAGGCAATTTAAAGTGCTCCTTTCTGCATGGCGCCACCTGACCCTACCTCCATCTCGTCTTTTTAGGAGGCTGCCACCCTCAGGCCTGA
The DNA here is from genome assembly GCA_034509955.1 of Urosaurus nigricauda. Taxonomy (NCBI): domain Eukaryota; kingdom Metazoa; phylum Chordata; class Lepidosauria; order Squamata; family Phrynosomatidae; genus Urosaurus; species Urosaurus nigricauda. The sequence continues at coordinate 30,282,051 of JAOEGL010000007.1, read as the reverse complement.
ATGCCCCATGTCCTCCAGTGATGAGAACGGTGACAGCACCTGGGTGCCATGCAAGAGAGCCCGGAAGCCACCTCAGGTAGCCACTCAGAAGAAGAAGAAGAAGAAAGTGGTCGGGAGGCAGAAGTGCCAGGCCTTAGCCTGTGAGAAGCACAGTAGTTCCTCTCCTCTGAAGCTGAAGAAGAAATGTGTGAATGGGTTTATCATGTTCTGCCGCCTGAATCGCAAGCACTTTATCCGGTGAGAAAACAGTCCGACTTCTATGGAAACGCTAAAATCCCTCTAATTAATAGACCTCTTCCATTTCTTCACACTACAAACAAGAAAGATACTGATGAATTGTTTGTTTTTAAAATGTAAAGCAAAAGTAATTAGCATGTATATACAGTGTTCAGGTCTTCCTCCTCCTCCTTCTCTCTCTCTCTCTTTTTCTCTCTCTCTCACTCAAAAACACACACACATACAATTGATTGATTGATTGATTGAAATAGGTATATCCCTCCCTATATCTCAAGATCATAGGCAGGTATCCAAACAGTAACGTTAAAAATAACATTAATTTGAAAAGGCCCAAAGCATATTAATCGTTTTTTTCAAGAGCTCTAATATCAAATGTATCTTGGTTGTTTTAATAGCCCTTGAAGGTAGTCTGTTGTTCTGATCTCCTTATATTCTGAAGAGGAGTCCAAGACTTGGTTGAGTTACATGTCAAGAAGACACCAATTGAAATTCTGTCACTGGCATGTCTCTTTATTACAGTTACAGATTTGAAATTTTAAATCTGTTTGATAGCCTCAAATTCTAGGAAACCTGTGCTTGTAGATAAGAGACTGCTCATGTGTGCTTCTTAGCAATCATGAAGGCTGGTATGTTTAATTCCCTCCTCTATGAAAGGTGAGATAGAAAAGATTTTATCAAAAGACCTGTAGCCAGGGAGCGGAGAGAGGCAGCATCACAAGCTAGAGCTCTCAAGCAAGACCATTCCTTAAGCAAACACGGGTCTGAGAGAAGTGCAACCCAATCCCTTGCGGTTGTTTTTAATTATAAATCGCTCAGCTCCTCTGTGAGTTGGCTATCCTCTGCAAAATATATATATATATAATAAATATATAATAATTATATATATATAATAAAATAAAATCCTTACATCTGTGGGTTGAGAAGATGGATGGGTGTGTGTCAAGGTTCAGTTTCATTCACGTTTTTGTTTACTAAGCATTTTAAAACATTACTCTTCATGGAGAGCAGAAGGCTGGCTGCAGGGAGTTGCTACAGCAACCTTGTTCTCTTGGCACCTTTGAGGGGACATGAGACATTGGTTCTGCCTTGTGTGCACACTCCTCGTGAGTTTGAATGGGCAAATTAGTATGTGTGTTTGTTTTGTTTTGTGTTGGCAGGGCTTATCCTGGCATGGCCTCTACAGTGGCTACTAGAGAGCTGGCCCAGCTGTGGCGTGTGATGACAAAACAGGAGCGGAAGCCGTATTGGTATGTCTAGTATTGGTCAAAAGAGGCTCTGGGCTTGGAAGTTCTGTTACAAACCACATAATTATCTATATCAAACTAATATATTTTAAAATAAAACATATACAGCATGACTTTACGATCAACTTCTGGTAGGGTCACGCTGCAAGACTCCTAAAGAGGACATATTAATCAAATCAGTGAACAATCGTATCTGCAAAAGTCAAAAATGAAAATGTGGAGGTCCAACTGTATAACTAGGGCATAAACAAAATGGAACATTGCTGACTTCTGCTTTCAGGACAACTTTTAACAACAATCTCTTCAATTGTTGTAAGTGTCCATCTGGGACCAAGACAAATTTGAGAGAAGTGCTCTTGATTTTAATATATTTAATATATAGGGATTTTGGTTTAATATATACTGGGCCCTTGTTATCTGTTGGGATTTGGTTCCAGGACCAAATTGAGATGCCTGGTCACTGTGGATAAGAAAATCCGTGGATGTTCAAATCCCATTAAATAGAGTGATGTAGTTATTGGTAAGTGATTCTATTTGTACTGTGTGTTTCTAAAACTAGATATTAATTAGCTATCAAGGGGAATCAGGTTATAAATGGCTGCCTCTAGTCCTTTATCATCACTTGGGGAGCTGCTAAGTGAGCTTACCTTGCATACTAATTTTCATTATCATGCTTTATCAGGTAATAATGGCAACTATCACGCAGTAGCTTGTTTGTGTGGAGTGTCTATTGCAGCCTGGCCTTTGCAGATAGCTGTCAACAGGAAAGAACTCATTAAATGATACCGCTTTTCACTCATTTCCTCTTCCAGCCTGAAAGCCCGGAGATTCAGCCTCCTCAACAATCGCATTGTGAGAGATGACTTCTCCACTGAGGAGGATGACTTAGAGCCTCCCAAGCCTTTCCATCTGCTGCTGGCTGAGAAATCCCTCCCTGACACGCAGTTCCTCCATGATTTGTCTTTACTGGAGCTTATCCCTTGATGCTTTGTGCAGTACCAGTAATGGCATATCCCTCCACTGGGAAAATGGCATTCTCTTTGGTCAGTTAGCAATAACGACTGAGTTTCCCAGTTAATGTGTTTGCAATGTAGTGCCTGTCTTCCCCTTCTGTGGCAAACCGGGCCTTCATGTCTGGAGCACCATAAAGCAGTAGCATAGTGGTGAAGGATAGGACTGGACTCTCTTTGCTGCCACTCATAATGCATTGGTTCCTACTCCCCCCATTTACTGCTCCTTTCTACGGCTTAACAATGCCCTGCACCCTGCCAGCAGCATGTTATCACTTGCTGTGCCTTCAGTTTCCAGACGCTGGCTGCTGAAGGGAAGGAAAGGCATACCACAGCCACAAAAGTTGGATGTGCACCTTCATTACTTCCAGTTTATGTGCTTGCCACCCTTTATGTACTTTCCACCTATGACAACCCAAAGCTGATCTGTGATGTTTTGGGCCATGGTGCTAGCCAGCCACTGAGCATAAAGGGAAGGGAAATCTATGAAAGCGGAAGATAAGGCAATGTTGGACCACTAGTGATCACTCTGCTTTAGGTGTTTATGTGGGCCTTAGCCCTTGGCTGGCAGTGCTGAAAAGAGTAGGCATAATTTTGGGAAGAAGAAAAATCTCTATGTGTTGCTGTTTTTTAAATCCCTTGTTTTTCTAACCATGACTTTTCTTAAATGTTGTCTAGTGGGCTGGAAAAGTGAGTGATTTTTTAAAAATGTGTTGTCAAAGCTTTTATCTTGCCTTTCCATTCACCAGAACTTAAGCTGAGGTAGTATGTTTTATCCTATGCACCCCACCTGGTTTAGTGACAGGTGCCTTAACTCAAATGGCTGTTTTTGAGATCCATGTGGACATGGAAAATTTGGCACTTCATTATGTATTAAGTTGCTTCGTGTGTACATTTGTCGTTATTCGGAGACAATTGAAGTGTTCCTAATTTGCTCTGGAAAGCATTGGATTCCCATATAACTTTATATGTGCCTGAACATCAAAGGTCCAGAGGAAGGAATAGTGAGGTAGACTTGATCTGTAGTTTGATGAGCTTACAAAGCTGAGAAGGTCAGGACTGCAGTTGTGAAGGCATAGATCAGGGTGTCTTCATGTTCTGGTTGCTCCCTCTACATTTTCAATCTGTTTGTGTTTGAGTTTCTGTTACATGCTTGAATGGGTTTTTTCCCAATATTGTATTTATATATTTATATATTTATTCATAGTTCTTCTGCACCTCTATTTATATTTAAAATAATTTAAAATGGAATTTTAAATAAAAATGTAAATGAATATGGTTTTGTCCTTCTCATCTCCATAGATCTTGAAGGTCTGAATCCACTGGCTTTGAGCCCATGACACAGCCCTCTCCCAGACTGGCGAGGACCATTGTTAGGGACATGAAAGGTCTTTGCAGAATGTGTCTTGATGGGACCCAGGAATCCATGGGCTCTTGCATATGGGGTAAATGTGGCAGAGGGTTGTTGTATTTGTTCCTTCATCACTTCCACATATCTCATCAGAGCTTACTAATGCTAGCTTTTGGACTGCAGCCAGCATGGTCATGGCTGTATTAAAGTTGTTCAGGAAGAAAAAAAAAAAAATAAGGCCATTGGGGTCTTGTTACAAACTGAGACATGTGTGGCCAGGCAACCTCAGAGTGTGGGCAAGATGGTAGAAGTTATTAATGAGGAGGAACACACAAGTTAGGAGAGGCTGCAGCAGTTTGCTTTTACCTGAGCCTAAGGGTGAGACTCTAGCCCCTCCTGTCCTCTCTCTGCTGCCTAGTTAACTGAGTGTGAATTATTTTTGCACTTTGAAGTCCGTTTGCAGCAACTGAAGTAAGCTGAGGACAAAAGGGGGAAGCGGGAAGAGGAGAGAGAAACTGGGACATTCTAGAAGCAGCTGAAACAGTGGGATGACAGTGGATTAATGGAGACTGTCCCTGCCAGATCAGTACCATTGAACACAAGGGGTCCTTTGAAAGGTTAATCTATTGCTCAAAAGGCATATATTCCATTTCTGTAATTGTTAAAAGAATACACCACCTTTTTCAAACATTCATTTATTTGAAAATTGGCAGCACAGAGTAACTTGGCTTGATGGGCTTTAAAACAGGAAAGGTCTTTGGTCATAGCAGAAGCAAGGGGGAGGGGGAAGCTTCATGACCATCCCATATTCTCTAAAAAGAACTTTTCTTTTTTGTCACCTAAGATCCAGCAATTTCATCTTGCTGAAACCTCCTGCAAAAGACAGCACCAGCCTCTTAGAATTGCTGTAGAATGAGGCGAGGCACCATTGCCTTCATCATCTTTCCCTGGTTTTATCCTGAAATGCCCACAGTACCAGCCGCAGTGCTTCATTAATATCCTCTTTCAGTGTCATTAAGGCTCTTTGCACCTTTGCAAACCACTCAATTTGCTCTTGCGGTCTCCAGAGGGATAGATGTTTACGCGTACTCAGCTGTCCAGGCTAAAATCTTAATTAACCTTCTTAATTGGGGACTTTTCCATTTAAACAGAGGCTGCTGCTGTATATACTCATCCTTTACATCCAAGCCCTGTACCTTCATTAACACCTTCTACAGTGGGTCCTTAGGATCCAGTGGGGTTTGGTTTCAAGCCATGGATGCTTGAATCCACGGATATGGAGGGCTGGTTGTACTCTTCTTGTTCTATGGGGACATTACCTTTGATTTTGCCACTGAGCGCATTTGGTGCTGTTCTTGTGTGAGCTAGGGAGAGCAGGGGCTCATTCACACTAGGGATTTTATCACATGAGTCCCATTCTCACCACAGTCGTGCAAATCAATGAAAACACAGACATACTGGTTTCATGAGCAACCATTACTGCATGTCTTCACAACTGCAAGACTGTGGCTACTGCTGCTATTGCACTCTCTCCTGCATTCCCCTTCAACCTTGCCCTATCCAGCATGGCTTTCACTTTATTTCATTTTTTACTTTTTTTAAATGCAGTTCTGAAGTTCTGGTAATGTAATTTAGGTTGTTTTTTTTTTTAAAGAAAGTAGGCATAAGAAGGGGGATAGGGTCAGAGGAGGGGACTGTGACACAAGGTGACTGTTAATCTCACAACTGCCCTGGCAGTGATGTTTTGCAGTTGAAGAGTCCTGAAACTGCTACGCAGTTGGGAGCTACTGATAGGTTTCCCCGTCTATGAAAAGGGACACCCTAGCCATGCTTGACATACACAACAGCGACTAGTCAGAGGCAACGTCTTGTGGTAAGTATCGCCAATGGCGCTATTTTATGATTATGATTGCTTTTCATTCAGAATTATAGTGCTGTTATTCCACTTTAACTGCCATTATTCCATCCTATGGAATCCGGGGGTTTGTCGTTCGGGGAGGCACCTAAGTCGGAAACAACTTGAAGGCACACAACAACAACAACAACAACATGACTATGTAGCATTACTGAATGTGGAACAGTTACAAATCCATTCACTGCGTACAGGATGCCAGTCCATATTTGAAAGCATTAGAACAAAGGAGGAGTCCATTGGCAATACATGCAGGGAAGTAGGGGTTGTGTCTTCCACACTGTACTGTTTCAGGATCCCAGATCGACAAGAGTGGAAGTGAGGGGTCCCAGGAGGCTGTTCTGGAGAGGCTGGTGTTGTAGAAAATCCATTCTTTGACCGCCATGGGCATTTCCCATCGGAGCCGAAAGTGGCAGGCCAGGGTAGATCAGGGAGGGACTGGATCCATGAGCTGCTGGGCTGTCAATGGGGGAGGTCTCATCATCGGAACTGAGGATAACGTGTCTCTCTCGTGGCAGGTCCCTTCCTTCCTTCAGAGAGCCACCTTCGCTGTTCTCCCTGCAGGAAAGAAGAAGGAGAAATAGAAGACCCCAAAAGCACTGCCCCCGGATTTAAAAGGTGGTAAGGAAACCTAGGACCTCATTTAATTGATCAATTAAAAGTATTCAATTGAAACAACCTGTCTTTCCTCCACCATCCCTGCTATGTTGGCACAAAATAGACAGACCACAGACTATCCATCTATCCATTATGCTTCGGTAAAGCCTCAGAAGTTACGTGCTAATCCCACGTGGGCAGTCCTCACCTTTCCTTGGTCTCTGCTGCCCTGTCCCTTTGGCGTCGGTTCTTAAACCAGTTGCTGACCTGGGTGGTGGTCAACCCAGTGGCATCCGCTAGCTCCCTCTTCTCCCGAGGAGATGGGTAGGGATTGTGGATGTACCATTCCCGTAACACACTCCGGGATTTTTCCTGCAACAGAGAAGTGGAAGTCAATAAAGTAACTGAAGTCAAAGACAAAATGTAAGCTGTTTGGGAAAAACAGAACCAGTGAGAACAAAACCTCATATTCTTTTCTCCCTGAGGATACATCTATATTGTAGAAATAAAGCAGTCTGACACCACTTTTAAATGCTGTACTTCCATCCTGGAATTTTACAAGGTGTTTAGCCTTCTCTGCCTAAGAGTGCTGGTGCCTCATGATAACTACAAATCCTGGGATTTTGTAGGATGGTGCCATGACAGTTAAAGTGGTGTCAAACTGCAATATTTCTACAGTGTAGATGCACCCTCTGAATCATACCTGTATAAGCATTTTCATACATTTTTTTCTAATAACACTGACTTACCCCTCCCCTTTTTTATTTGTTTTTTATTGGTGGTGGAAAGAGAAGATTATTTAAGTGGTACTGTTTGAGTTGACTGCCAAAGTGAGAGGGAGAAGATTATTCAACAATCAGTCAATCAATATGTTGCAATAGATGTAAGCAGGCATTGTAACAATCCCAAACAAGTAAACTCAATTGGAATACTAATCTGCTAATACTATCCAAAAATATAACTGTGTTAGTCAGTAGAAATCAGTATGTAGAGAGATCTTGTAGCACCAAAAGAAAGAAGTTGGCAGCATGAGCTTTTGAGACTTAAGTCAGATTCCTTCCAAATGCTTCTGAGGAGGGAGACTTAAGTGTACAAAAGCTCATGCTGCCAAGTTCTTTCTCTAGTCGGTGAGAGTTGGGAGAGATACCCTTGCAGAGAATCACTGTTCAAAGAAATCTATTTTGTTAGCAACCTTTGAGTTGATCTCGAGTCATGGCGACCCTGTGGATAAGACATCTCCAAGACCCCTCTATCCTCCACTGCGCTTAGTTTCTGCAGATTCATACCTGTAACCTTCTTAATACAATCCATATATTTAGTGTGCCGTCTTCCTCTCTTTCTACATCCCTCCACCTTCCCTAGCATTATTGTATTTTCTAGTGAGTCCTTCTTTCTCATGATGTGGCCAAAGTACGACAGCCTCAGTTTGATCATCTTGACTTCCAGAGAGATTTCCAGCTTGATCTGTTCTAGGACCTATTTCTGGGGGTTGTTTTGGCCATCCATGGTATCCTTAGCATTCTTCTCCACCACCATATCTCAAATGAATTCATTTCCTTATCAGTTTTCTTAATTATCCAGCTCTCACATCCATACATGGTAACAGGGAATACAATTACTTGTACAGTTCTTAGTTGTATATCTTTGCTCTTTAGGGTTTTTCTTAGTTCTTTCATAGCTGCCCTCCCCAATCTTAGTTGTCTTCTGATACCATACCATCCAACATTACACAGATGGAACCAGTATGAACAAACTGGTCTTTTCTGATCTTGTATGGTCAAGATCAGAAAAGTTATAAATCCAGTATGTTTGTAGGTTTGATACTACTAGTTAATACTTGTACATTTTTTAGATGCTTTGGTCGAAGACCGTAAATAAAATTGTATTATTGTGCTGTATTAATCAGGAAGAACGCACAAACTAGGAGACACTTCAGCTGTTTGCTTTTGGCTGAGCTTACTGGGAAGGGTTAGCATGTAAAGAGACCTTGTAGCACCTTTGAGACTAACTGAAAGTACTACGTTCGCAGCATGACTCTTGTAGACTTAAGTCTGTTTCCTCAGATCCATTTGGTGGAGTGGAAACCAGGCACAGATATATATGTGCCATTGGTATGTGAGAATGTCAATTCAAGGAAGGAAAGGAAAAGGGTTATACCCCCTTCTCTTCTTTGCCTTTTGTAGAGTTAATGAAGTACAAACTATTTTTGCACTTCACTTTGAATTCAGTTTGCAGCAATGGGAAGCAATGCAAAGTTTGCAGCAACGGGAATGAGAAATCCGGATGTTTTAAAAGCAGCTGAAAAAGTGGATGACAGTGGATTAAATCAGGACTTTTCCTGCCAAATCAGGACAGTTGGAGGTCATGGTAGCCTTACCTTGAAGCAGTAGCTTGTCTCTTCTCCATCCCAGATGGTCCGTGGCAGGGGGAATTTGCGTCGCACCCTATATTTCCCCACAGCCCCAAGCGGCCTTCCGCGCAACTTCTCGGCTTCGATGTAGTGGGCCTTGAGCCACAGTTGCTGTAGCTTGGGGTGATTGTGCGGTGAGAACTGGTAGCTCTCCAAGATCTTGTAGAGCTCCCGGAAGTTTCCTCGGTGGAAAGCCACCACGGCTTTGGCCTTCAGGACACTCTCGTTCTTGTGCAAGTGGTCACAAGCTGGCAATGACCAAAGGAACCGGCCCAAGCGCTCGATGTTGCCCCCTTGTTGCAATACCTCACACACGCACGCCACTTGCTCCTGGGTGAAACCAAAATCCATGGTGGAGAGAAAAGAGCACAGGTGACTTGCTCCAAGAAGATGAGGCAGAGACTCCCAGCTCCTCTGGCTTTTAAAACCCGACTCAGGCAGGGTCCGTAAACCTGATATGCCACCTACAAGGAGTCCCGGGTGCAAAAGATAATGCTCTCCTTGGAGCAGAGGACATGAGCAAATCCTGCCTCTTTGACAGAGGAAACCAAATCTGTCCCACTATGGCAGGAGCGTAGAAGGTGAGCAAGAGGCAACTCTGACACCCACCAATTTTTTATCTGGGATGGTCATATCCCCCCACCCGAAACACACTTTATTTCCCCCTGGCCCACACCTCCACGTCTCTTTGCTGTCAGGACTCCCTTTTTCTCTGTCTGTCTCATGACTCTAGAGACAGTCGCCTGGGGTAGATGTCTGGGGGGTATCAGTTACAGGCCCAGCCCACGCAGACTGCAGCTGCGGAGAGCCATTGGCCAACTGTACAAGAAGAGAGTGAAAGAGAGAGACAAAAGTGAGAGAGAAATCTTTTTAACCACCGTCACCCTTGGATGGTAAACGTTTCTTTACAGGGGTTGTCAGGTTATGGAAACTTGAGATGCTCCCCTGTGGCAAAGGTAGTTGAGAAGGAGGCAAACTTATAGAGGAACAGCTCTATGTCCTTCCCATATCTGCCTCCTCTTTTGTCTCATTGCATCCATTCAAGCCTACCTGTTTCGGATGGCACCTTCTGCCTTCTGCCTTTGGAACATGGATCCTGACTCTCATCCTAAGAAGCATGAACAAAGGACACAAAGCTCCAATACCACCATCTTTTGCTGGGCTTCATAGGACTTGTCTACACAGTTAAAATACTCCTCATTCTACTCAATTGAAATACTATCTGGCTACATGCAATTTTTAGGAGACTTTTGCAGTGGGGGTCCCCCAAAATTGCTTAAACCACAGGAAAAAAAAGCCTTCACAGTTTTACAGGAGTATCGGGGAGGTATCTGCAAGGATGTGCATTATTGAACTTTGACTGTTTGCTTCATATCAATTTGGATGGCTCAACATTTTTGGCAAAGGGAGGGAGAATAAATGAGAACAGATGCAAATATGCGCAGGAAAGTAAAGACAATTAAACGTCAATGCAAATGTGGGAAAGTCTGCACCAGTTCTCGTAATACACTTTAGTGTAAACTAGTGCCTAGATTCCACTACAGAGATAGTATTGGCACACTATTACCTCAAAAGCCATAAGGGCCAGATACTAAAAGCAAAACTTCTTCAGTAAGTATTCTTTATCTACCCTTCTAGTGCAACAGGTTCTCAAACTAGGTTAATTTCTTCGAATTCCCACTCCAGCACCCAGATTTTTTAAAAGTGTGGAGGAGAGAGTCTCTCTCTCTTGGTTGGTTTTTAATATCTCTCCCCCCTATTGGGAACAAATTGTTTCTGGTTGGGGAATAGACATTTTAAAATATTTGGGAAATGGTCAGCAAGTTTCTTGAGTGTTGGGAAATCATGGTGAGGTGAATCCTAGATGGGTGAGAATCTTCACAGCTGGAGACTTATTCTGTGAGGAAAACGTGCACTTTTTGCACTGAAAATGCAATTTTCGGCACAGAAAATAGAATTTCTGCGTAGAAAATGCTGTTTTATGTACACAAAACTTGTTTTCTGAGTCTACTCATAAAAAAACCCCTGTATGCATTTTTTTGCAACGAAGTAAGTCTTGCACTGTAAATAGTCTTTGAAAATTATGCACTTTCAACAACTCTCTTTCAGCGACAAGAAAAAGGATGCAGTTTGATGGTCTTGCTTGTGAGAACAAAATTTACAAAGACTTGCACACCTAGATAGCACATCCAGATGGATTAAGTTAAGTCCCAGACTTTGTTTTTATTCTTCCCAAATTTTATTTTGGAAATCCATACGCTTTTTGTTTATCCTGGAACATATTCTGTCAGATCCCAGTATGATCAGAGACGGCTTTTTACATGCACTCCCCACTTCGGTTTATTTTAACACCAGTACAATATTGAAGAAGGCCCCTGGAACAAAATCAGTCTGGTTGTGCCCATAATACTGTATGTAAGGTTTCTTTTCTCCCCGTGGCTGGTGAATCCCCATGAAAAAAAAAACCTTCATGGTCTCCCTTTGTTCTTCTTGTTCCTGCCAGGTGACAGAAGAGTCCCCCGCCCCAACCAGAGCCCCTTCTGTTTCTTTTCCTTGCCCCTTTTTCTCTTCCCATGTGCAGATCATGTTTTCCCCCACCAACCTCGCAGCCATTCCTGAGACAAATAACCTGTTGCAAGACAAATAACAAGAGGCCTTGTGTAGTGGCTGGGGACAGCAACAACCCACTTTTAGTGAGGGATGGTTGGAAAGAGATGTTTTGTTGTAAGCCAGCTCCTGGGGAGTGGTGGACCCAAAACCAGAATTCCCAGCATCTTAGTACAAAGGTGGAGGAATAATCGTCCGTCCATTACAGTAGGAGCCATTCAGGGGTTGGAGTAGGTGACCCTTGGGGTACTTTCCAGCTCTGTGACCTGCCTAACAAGGCTTGCTCCAGGTAGGAGAGTGTTGTTCGTGTTCCCATGGCTGAGCTACATTAGGATCCTAGGTGTTCTAGTGCAACCCTCAAACCACTAAACTACACTGGTCCTTCTAGGATGTTTTGTTGTTAACTGTCCTTGAGTCGATCTTGACCCACGGCGACACTGTGGATGAGACGTCTCCAAGACTCCCTGTCCTGCATTGCTCTGCTTACTTCTTGCAAATTCATACCTGTGACCTCCTGAATAGAGTCTATCCATCTAGTATGCGGCCTTCCTCTCTTTATACTTCCTTCCACCTTTCCCAGCATTATTGTTTTTTTTCTTATGAGTCCTCTCTCCTCATATGTCCAAAATACAGCAACCTAAGTTTTCTCATCTTGGCTTCGTCCAGGGAGGTTTCTGGCTTCATCTGCTCTAAGACCCATTTCTTTGTCTTTTGGGCATTCAATGGGATCATCTGTTGTCTTCTCCAGCATTGCATCTCCAATGAATGGATTTTCTTCCTATCCTCCTTAACTGTCCAGCTCTCACATCCATACGTGCTCATAGGGAATACAATGGCTTGGATGATTCTTAACTGTTGCACTCAGTTTATATCTTTGCATTTTAGGATCTTTTCTAGTTCTTTCACAGCCGCCCTCCCCACTCTTAATCTTCTCATTTCCTAGCTGTTGTCCCTGTTCTTGTCAATGTTTGATCCCAGGTGTGAGAATTCTTTTACTATTTCTATTTCATTGTCTAGGTTGAATTTGTGTAGATTCTCCGTAGTCAGTGTTTTCTTTATGTTCAACAGTAAGCTTGCATTTGCACTTTCTTCCTTGCTCTTTCTCGGTAGTTGTTCCAGGGCTGTGAGGTTATCTGGATGGTGTCATCTGCATATCTTAGATTGCTAATATTCCTTCCTTCTATGTTCACTCTTCCTTCTTCTGTGTCCAAGCCTGCTTTCCTTACAATATTTTCTCCATATAAGTTGAACAGGATATTTCTTAGATATCAGAAAGGGTTAATTTTGCCTGAGAGGGGTGGTCTCTTTTCCATCCACATCTCCTGCTTTCCCACCTAATTCAGGGGAAAATCAAATCCTTCTAAATATTTCCATCCCAGAAGGTATTGCTTACACAGCCATCTGAGTAATACTATCCAACCTGGATCAACTTACTCCTTCCCAGCAACTTAACAGCCTCTCAGGGAAATGAAAAGAAAGGGGGAAGCCGAAGCCGGGAGGGGGAGAAGCTTTGTTTCAGAGCTGGGATGATGGTGGCAGGAGGCAAACTTGCTCTGTGTAGAAAATCAACCAAGAGAAACACTTGAGAAGCACTCGCTGCATCCCTATTAAGGTATTTTCACAAGGAAACCTTCATCTGGATGCAGTAAGTCCATATGTCTTGATTTCATGCCATCACACTCTCTATACAGGGCTGCCTTTGGAAACTGTTTGCAGGGAACATGTAACTGTTGAAACAGCTTCACGGGTGACCAGTCCGAAGTACTGGTTATGAACTAGAAAGCACCGTACTGCAGCCACAAGGTTGTGAGTTCGATCCCAGGCAGGGCTCCAAGGTCCACTCAGCTTTCCATCCTTTAGTAGGTCAGCAAAATGAGTACCCAGCTTGCTGGGGGCTATCGGCATACACAGTGTAAACCGCTTAAGGAGTTCTAGTTCACTGATAAGTGGTATAGACGTGTACTTGCTATTACTGTGCTGCTATTAGGTCCAGCCTATCTGAAAGACTGTGAATTGTATCACATGGGGATAGAAAATGGAAGTTCAGCCACATAGTAGTGCTTTTCTGCATGCCTTAACGTAATGCTTCAGTTCTCTTCCTACAGATAGACATAAATGCAAGTGTCTTTTTTTTGCAGCTGGAAAAATCCATTGGACAAAAGATTCACTTTTACGATCATCTCTCACAGGAAAGGAACTAAAGAATAACAACGTCTTGAAGTAAGGCACATAGAAGGGCGCTACCATCCAGCTGAAATTCCACTTTCTTTGTGCAAAAAGCTCCTGTATTTCCTGCTCTGACCCTTTCAGCGTAGTCTTCCTCTTGGTCCCAACGCCGTTGCAGGTATAGTTGGTGAGGATGAGAGCTTTCTCAGTGCCTGCCTCTAGATTATGGAATTCCTTCTGCTGGAAGGCTTGAAGACCATCTCTTTCTGCTGTCAGGCAAAGACTTTCTTATTTACCCAGGACTTTGACTATTCCCTGGCTATTGCGGAAAGTCTTTTAACTGGAGTGTGCTGCATTCTTGATCATGCTTAACTGCTTTTAAAAAATAGTGCAGTCAGACCTTCACATTTATGGCTTTGACTTTTGCAGATTTATTTGCAGACTTGATTAATATATTCTCTCTAGGAAATCTCTAGCTCCTCCAGCACAACTCTGCCAGAAGTTGACCACAGAGGAGTTTATCACATGGGAGGAATTTCTCCCAATTTCGAATGGAGCCAATTCGAATTCACATACTGTACATTCGCTAAACTAGCGAATGTATGTGAATTCTAATTGCGTTCGGAATGACTTCCCATTTCCCGAAAACGACCCCCATTGCCCAAAATTGTGTGAGATATTCTAATACGCAATTACATGAAATCCCATGATTGCGTTTGGAATGACTTCCCATCGCCTGAAATTGCACGAGATACACTCGTACGCAATTACGTGAAACCCCATGACTGCGTTCGGATTGCCATTGCATTATACCCCCAAATTCCATCGTATGATAAACTCCAGAGTCATGCTGGAGGACCTAGAGATTCCTAAGAAAACAGTTCTCTAGGCATTTGTATGTCCTCCAGAGTGACAATATGGTCAACCTCTGGTGGACATTGACCACAGAGTTATGCTGGAGGACCTAAAGATTCCTAGAGAGATGTTCTCTCAGGTTAAAGCAATGTTTTTTTTAATTTCATTTCCCACTTTCACGGGTCCTGCACCCCTAACCCCAGTGAATGTGGATTGCTACTGTAGTAGTAACAACGATAACAACAACGACATATACATATACACACAGACAGCGCTTTAGGATAAAATATATTTATATATATAAAATATACATATATATATATGACACAAATACACTTAAAAACAAGAAAAGATATAAAAAATATCTCATAGAAATGATTGCTTCTCACAAACAAAGGGAAAAGATGTAATGCTGCAGTACCTGGTTGGGAAAGAAGAGGAGGAGGAAAAACATCCCGGCAGCCAAAATCATTTGCTTAGATCTCATTCTTTTCTTTCAGGAATGATGGGATTTCCTCCACAGATATATGTCCACTCTTTCTTTATAACAAAAAATATATCGACTGACAAGAGTATAAGAAACCCCAACAAACAACTCCACACAACAGTACTTTTCTTTTCTTTTCTTTGAACTATGTACCGTTCAATTTCAGTGGGAAAAAATAGGGATATTAACTGAGTGGTTCGGCAGAAAATGGTATTAGCAGAGGAAAAAAGATAGGAGAATTTCTGTTTGAGAGGACAAACTTCTGTAGAACTCTTAAGCGCCATTGTTTGGTACAAAAGAACTAGGAACCTGCCTAAGAATGGTTTGGACTTTGGATGCATTCAACTCAGTACCATTTATACCAGGCTTCTCCAAACTGATGCCCTCCTGAAAATCCCAAAGCAGGTCTGTTGGAGAATACTTGTCTATAATCTCTAGGGAGTTTATCACATGGGAGGAATTTCTCCCAATTTCGAATGGAGCGAATTCGAATTCACGTAAATTCGCTAGTTTAGCGAATTTATGTGAGTTCTAGTTGCATCCGGAATGAGTTCAGAGTGACTTCCCATTCCCCGAAAATGACCCCCCCATTGCCCCAAATTGCGTGAGATAAGTTATTGCGCAATTACGTGAAACCCCATGATTGCGTTCGGAATGACTTCCCATTGCCCAAAATTTCGTGAGATAAGTTATCACGCAATTACATGAAACCCCATGATTGCTTTCGGATTGCCTTTGGAGTATACCCCCAAATTCCCTTGTGTGACAAACTCCTTGGTCAGGGATGGAAATGTATGATGTGGTCCTCCTATGCCACTGCGGTCCAATACACACTGCAGAAATAATCCAGTTTGAGACTGCTTTAATTGTCCTGACTCAATGCTAGGGAAACCTGGGAATTGTAGTTTTTATCGTGGCACCAGTGCTCTCTCACAGAGAAGGCTAAATGTCTCACAAAACTACAATTCCTAGCACTGAACCATGGCAGTTAAAGCAGTCTCAAACTGGATTATTTCTGCAGTGTGTTTTGGACCTCTATTCCCATAATATAGAGCAGTGTTTCCCAAACTTTGGTCCTCCAGCGGCTTTGGATTTCAGCTCCCAGAAGCCCTAGCCAGTTGGGCCAACACTCAGGAATTATGGGAGCTGATGTCCAAAACATCTGGAGGATCAAAGTTTAGAAAACATTGATATAGAGCAATCTAAGGGAACATATGTATTTTTTGAAAAGAATGCAGAAGGAAACTCTATGGAGAGGAATGAATCAAAGCACCTTTTTCTGATTTTATTTTTAATTTGTTCAGTTACGACGGCTCAAACTCTTGCCCTGCCTTTCCAAAAAATGGGCACCGTGCAAGTTTTGTTCGTAAAATGTTTAAAATTTGTAGGATCAGTTTCTTTTAAAACCCTTCAAGCTCCTGTAAGGACTCCTGATCAAAATCCTAAGATTTTCTATTGGTCTCCTGGCGGGATCATGAGAATTCAGACCACAATTGAATCTTTGCTTCTCTGATTGCCAGGATAAAAAGAACATTAAATGCTGAGGAAAGAAAACTGCCACCGAGTTACAGAAATTATAGGGAAATAATAATATATTTTAAATGGCCGAATCAAAGATTTTATATGTAATTTCTTCTATCTGTTAAAAAGAAACTTTTCAACTACTTGCTGATTTCAAGATTTGTAGGTTACAAAGTTTGGAATGAACTCAAGCTTAAAATCTCATTTTTAGAGGAGTAATAGCGTAGTGTAGTGGTTTGAGCGTTGGAGTATGACTCTGGAGACCAGGGTTCGAATCCCCGCACGTCCACAGAAACCCAACTGGGTGACCTTGGGCAAGTCATGCTCTCTCAGCCTCAGAGGAAGGCAACAGCAAACCCCTTCTGAACAATCCCTGCCAAGAAAACCCCGGGATAGGTTTGCCTTAAGTCAGAAACAACTTAAAGGCATGCAACAACAACAGATACTTTGGGATATTGTATGAGATTTCTGTCTTTCAGATGGTCACCCACCGTGTCCCTAGTTAACACAGGACATGGCTTCTTCCCAACCCCACATAGTAAGGGATGTTCGTCTGTGGCTAAAACTCACTTCACTGTGTCTTAAGAAGCTGCAAATCCATATCTAGAATCTATTTGCATGTACCTTTCATTTTAGGAACCCCCTGTGCATCATCAAGTCCCTTAGTTTAAAAAACGTGCCTATGTTCACACATAGTGTAGTGTCACAATTAGTCCAGGCTTTCTCTTGCTTTCACGCCTGCACTAAATGTGGAAAGACTATTCCACAGATAAGGCACCGGCTGATAAAAACCCAAACAAAAAGTAAGGGGGGAAAACAAAGGAGAAAGGACAGAGGGCACTCTAGCCAAGCTTTGCTGCTCTGGAGGACTGGCATGATGTCCAAGTGTTCCTATTTTTGACTTGCTAGGAGGGCACAGATGCCGCTAAATAATACTAAAAGCCGACAAGAAACCAAAGCTTTGATGCCCCCCACGTGCTGCAAAGAACACAAGGAAAACTGGATTTATTCTCCCTCTTCTTCCAAATGGGATTTGGGGTCAAGTGAGTTAGGCTGGACCTCATCCCTTAGCACCATGGAGGTAGGGAACGGAAATAACCAGTGTTTCCATGCGTAAGTGCTACCTGTCCACAGTTAATCCGAAGTTACTATCTTTGCAAGCTGCAGCATCAGTCGGAAGATGCTCAATGGGCACTCATACGCTGAAGAGTCGAGGAGGAAACGGAGAAGATCCTCAGCTTTTGAAGACAAGAAAGAGGCAGCAAAGAGAGCAAGAAAGATCATGCTTGCTATTCTACTGGTAGCCGCAAGGTGGCACCTAAGAGTGCTGGACACACATTGCCCTTGTGTTTCGCTACTGTAGTGTTTGCAACACGCATACGCACAAAAGTTGCAACCGTAGTCCTGATTGCAGGAGGAGGGAAGGCTCACAAACATGGGAGAGGAGTTTCCCTTATCAAGGCACTTGTAGTGTTCCTAAACCAGCATTCCTGGTCTGGGAGACGGCAGAAGAAGGGACTGAGAAGGATAGATTAAAAGACAAAATCCCCTTCCCTGCCTGCATCTGGTGATACATTACCTCCCAGCCCGACTCACTGGATCCCACCTGTCCCATTCTTTTATAAGTCCAGAGACTCTTCCACCGGCACTGACTGCAGCTGGGTCAGCACTTTCTCCCCCGACTCGAGAGCTTCTGGATCCATGGGGTCACCCCCCGAGTCATCCAGCAAGAGGCCTTCGTCTTCCGGGAGCCGGAGTAGCCCCCCTTGCTCCACCATGGGGCTCTTGTCCATCTCAAAGAGCCCCTCAGAGCTGGTCCCTTGAAGATCCAAGGGGTTGGGCCACACCATTTGCTGTTGGGACATGCCCAGGCTTTCGGGATGGGAGAAGAGAGAGTCTGGGGCAAAAGATGACAAGCTGGCTTGCCCGGTGTTGTCAGACGCAGAGAGAGAGGAGACTCCTGATGTGATGCTTGAAAGCAACAGGTTGCCTGGACCACTGCTGTCGCTGCCGCCACCACCACTTTCTTTGTCATCCGCAAGAGATGCGGGTGGGGTCACCACCTCTTCTTGTTTGATGGGCAATGCCAAGGCGGGCGCCGCAGGAGCCGAGAGGATGGGCGCCATCAGCATGCCAGCTGGGAAAGTGGCCGTCAGGATCAGCTTGCCTTGCTGGAGTGCCATGCCAGTGACAATGGTGCCGCTGCCTGTCGCTGGATTGCTCAGGAGAATATTTCCTAAGGTGGAGAGAAAATGGGAGAGGTCTTAGGCATGGAAAGATCTCAGGAGTCCTGTCTTGCCCTCTCCACTCAGCTGGTAAACATTTCTCCTTTTTCTTATCCATCCAAATGGCAATTTTCTCTCCTACTCTTCTTTGTCCACTTTGTTCTGTCTTTGCTGCCCATCTTTCCTATCTATCCTGCTTAAACCACTAAGCGTTCAAAGACACAGCCATGTTAGTCTCACTTTGTGTAGTTAAACCACTAAGGGGATTCTGACACCTGTCCATCAGGATTATATCTCCAGAGAACCTTTAAACTGGCATCGCTGGGTCTGAAAGTGGAATCTTTCTCATCCAAAACTCTTGCTTCTACCAGTGAGATTTGGCTCTTCTTGGCCTCACATTTATTGAGCTGGTTTGGCAAGTTTTGGACTTCAGTGTAAAGAGAGGCTGAATCTCACTTGGTCTGGGCTATCTGAAGAACCATATCAAGAAAACCCCAGGATAAGTTGGCCTGAGGGTTGCTATAAACTGGCAATAACTTGAAGGCAACAACAACAAATCTCCCTTTATGAGCCCATTAGACCTATAAGAGCTTCAGGAGAGTCCCTTCTCTCTGTCCAGCATCTTTCCTGGCATTTTTGCTGGGAAAAAGGGAGACAAGGCCTTCTTGGTGGCTGCTCCCAGACTCTGGAACTCCATCCCTAGGTTTGCTTCTCACAACTAGTCGGAGAGAATGACAACCCACTTGGCCCAGTTGCCCCTTTGACTATGGCTACCACATACTCATTTACAGAAGTTATGCAATCCCAATCAGTAAAAAATAACAAGGAAATTATTATTCAGAGGTTAAACCATCCCTGCTTCTGTCTTAATGATACACGTGAAAATCTTCACCATTGCAATAGCTCTAGTCAAGTTCTTAATGCACTTGTCTCTTTCTCAGGCTTCCCCAACCACTTGCCTCCCAAGATGGATACCTGGTGTCGTGCCCGGGAGCTGCAGTGCCGTCACACCAACGTTGGTGTTGATAAGATGCACGCTGTTGCTCTGTCCAAGATGGCCACCTGCCACGGCGGCCTGTTGCGTCCCTGCCATGGCACCCATTTTGATGGGGGCAGCGCTTGTCAAGATCTGGATGGGGCTCCCCATGCTTTGTTGCAGTGTCACAACCTGAGAGGTTGGCACCACTTGGGGCAGAGAGATAATCTGTGACCCTTGGGGTACTTGTGGGAGGGAGACAAGCTGAGGGGCAGGCGGCCCCTGGGGTACAGTATAGATCTGGGTGGGGGACACGGGAACCATTTGAGATGGGGAGAGCACCTGGGTCCCCGAAACTGGCTGGGAAAGGGGCACGACCTGGGAAGGAGGCGAAACCTGGGCAATGGGGACCAGGGATGGGGCAGGGACGTGAAGAACAGTGGCCTGACCTGGTGAAGACCTGGGGATGGAAAGCAGAGATGTGGCCATGGTGGCAGCAGATGGGGTTGCCAGGGTCACTTGACCACTGACGGTGACTACAGGGTCTGGCGCAGTTGGCAATGCTGGAGTTGCAGGGACGAACTTAGCCAGGGGAACAACCGGAGGACCGGAGGTGCCCCCAGGATGAGGTGTAATGGGCACAGGAGTGGCTGCAGGAGCCTCTTCTTTGGACGGGACAACTTGAGCCGTGGGAACAGCCCCCAAGAGGGTTCCCTTATGGTCAGAGAGCAAAGTGGACGCATCGGGGAGAGTTAAGAGGGGTGGGACGGAGTCCGCCTCCTCTGCCTTCACTTCCACACCAAAAGGTAAGGCCTCTTCTGTTTCGGATTTCACCTCCCCCTGAAGGGCTGATGGACCCAGGAGGACAGCAGCTGGGGGAAGGGGCTCTCGGGGGCCTTTGGAGACCTCCTGGCTGCTGGGTGCCATGGGTTTGCTGCTCAACAGAGTGGTGGAGCCATTGAGGAGGATGGGGGGACTGGGGGTTGCCGTCACAGGACTCAGGGTGATGGTCTGGTTATCGCCCAGCGCCAAACCATTAAGGATGACGCCACCCCCAGGGGTCTGGATAACAGAGCCGCCATTGAGAAACATGGTGGGAGAGGTGGCTGTGATGAAGTTCCCATTAAGAAGGATGGAAGAGGCACTGGAGCAGGCGGCCGGCAGGAAAAGGCTGTTGGAAGCTGGGACCCCTTCAGACGTGGTAGACATCCCCGTGGCTGCTTCTGTTTCTTCAGGCCCATGGCTGGACTCGTCCTCCGTGCTAGGATTACCATCTGATTCACTGTCAGGTGTGAAAAGAGCAGGTAATAAATTTCCCAAAACTGCGGGGGAAAACAGCTGTCTTAGACTATTTAGAGTATAAAATGTTTAATACAGCCAGCCCAGTTTTTTTATATCCAGAGATTAAACCATCCATGGCTTGAAAATATTCAAAAATAGTATCAGTTCCTAAACCAAACCTTGATTTTGCCATTCTGTGTAAACAACACCACTTTACTACACCACTGTATATAATGGGACTTGACTATCCACAGATTGTGGTATCCACAGGGATCGTGGATCAGGAACCTAGAAGACTGCAAAAAGGTGACATGGCTACCATACTGGGCAATGGGAAGTAACATCACGTCACCCTTGTTTGCCTTTGGGATTGTTCTTATGAGTTTTTCTTGCTACTTTGGAGGGTCCAGTGACCCCAGAAAAGCATTTTAAAATGTCTGAAGCTGTTTTAGCCCACTGGAGGAGTCAGTGAAAGTCTTCCCTTCAGTCCACAAAATGCTCATCCCTGCCTGCCTCAAGGATTTAGCTCAGGCTGACATTTGCTCCAGGTTCACAATAAGCCCCTGGGCCTCCAGATTTGCTCCTGGCCACTATAAAAACTTGGGCTTCCAGGTTCAAAGCTGAGTCCAGGAGAAGACTCAAATTGTGGAACTGCATCTTCAGGGAGAATGTAACCCCATCTAAGACAGGCTGGATCCCTATTCCCTCATCTGCCTTCCGACTGACCAGAAGCACTTTTGTCTTGTCTGGATTAAGCTTCGATTTGTTTACTCATATCCAGGCCATACTTGAATGCACTCTCAGTGTGCCTCACCACTTAGCTCTACTGGCTAGGGATGCTGGGTGTTGCAGTCCAATAACACCCAGCGGGTTACTCTTTTAACCATCCCTACTGCAGACAATACTGAGTGTAGATGAACCAACAGTCATGACTCACTACCAAGGGGGCTTCATATGTACTGTTTTGGAGAGACATTAGCCTTCAGTGGCAAGATGCTGGGAAGGTTTTGGTGATGACAACAGAATCCATCATCCATGGTGGTAAGGGAGTGGACAAACACCCCCTACCTCCCAAAGAGTCATAGGAAACTCAAGACCATTGAAGTTACATTTTATAACAAAGAGAAAAGAGCTCAGAGATGCCCCTTTTCATGTTCTGGGTCAGCACAGCTAACTTGCAGCAAAGTGGAAAGAGGTGTGTGAGTGTGCGCATGACAGAAAAGATGTGTGTGTCCAGCTGCAGGAACATCTGGAGTTGCCAGTGATGTTTTTCCCTACCCTACCTCCCCTGGAAGGGTTGGTACAGTAACAGAGGAATGAGTTGGAACTTTCTCAGACTTCAGTGGTTTCTGTTTTGTTTGTAGAGGGAAGAGGAGCAAACTGGCACAGACAAACTGGAATTGCTCTTTATATTTTTAGCCTCCTCTAAATGCAGAGGGGGACAACCACAAGAAAGGCACCGCTGGCTTCCAGTTTTGGGACCCTTCCTAACATGGCTTTCATTCTACGTACAGCGTAGGCATCCAAAGAAAAGGGAGAGGCAAAGATACCAAGGGAATGCAAACACAACAGATATAAGGACATAAGTAACATCTCTGGTTTGAACAGTTTTCACCATCTTTGTTCCTACAATGCTTGTAATTTGGGGAAGAAAGGAAACTTTCATTTGGAAAAACAGAATTTTAATGGAGGTGGAATGCCATCTCTAAGATGCAGCCTAAATTGAGGCTGCCGTACTTTGGTCGTATCACAGAAAGGCATGACTCCCTAGAAAAGACATTAATTCTAGGCAAGGTAAGACTTTTCTATTCCAAGAGGCATTTGATGAATAATGCTATAAGGCCCATCTTACACAATGCGCTGGATATTGCTAATTGTTGCGATGGGGTGTTTGTGTGTTTTAATATATGTTTCAGCCTGGTTTTAATTTCCTCAGATTGTTTAATTATTTTTAACTTTTGTATTTTGTAGATTTTAAACAATATTTCGAACGGTTGCAAGTTGCTTTGAATTCCAGGTATTTTGGACTTCAGCTCCCAAAAGACTCGGCCAACACGGCCAATGGCCTGAGACTCTGGGAGCTGAAGTTCAAAACACTTGGAGAACCAAAGTTTGGGAACCATGCAGTGACTGCCAAACTCTGGTCCTCCAGGTCTTTTGGACTTCAGCTCCCAGAAGCCTCAACCAACTCGGCCAATGGTCCTCCAGCTGGTAGAATTCAAAGATATAGCCATGTTCATCTGCAGAATCAGTATGTAGAGAGATTTTATAGCAACTTTGAGACTAACTAAAGAAAGAAGTGGGCTGCATGAGCTTTCATGGACTAGTCTATTTCCCATATATATGTCTGACCCTAGTCTCTATTCCACGAAATGCGTCTGAGGAAGTAAACTGAAGTCTACAAAGGCTCATGCTGCCAACTTCTTTCTTCCAGTGAGTCTCAAAGGTGCTACAAGATCGCTCTATGTACTGGTCTTCCAGCTGTTTTTGGATTTCAGATCCCAGAAGCCGTAGCTGGTTGGGCCAACCCTAAAGGATGCTCCAAGCTTGACGTCAAAACATCTGGAGAACCAAAGTTTGGGAACCATTGAGCATTCATGGATTTTGGTACACAACGGGGGAAGCCTTGGAACCAAACCCTAACAGATAACGGAGGGGAGGTACTGGCATAAAACAAATGCCAGTACCTGCCCATAGGGAAACCATACTTGCCCATAGAGAATAAATGGAAAATAGAGATTCCACCTCAACATTAGGAGGAACTTTCTGACAGTAAGGGCTGTTCGACAGTGGAACACACTCCTTCCTTGGAGTGTAGTGGAGTCTCAGTCCTTGGAGGTCTTTAAGCAGAGGCTGGATGGCCATCTGTCAATGGGGATGTCAATGGAGTTCCTGCACGGCAGAAGAAGGGGGTTGGACTGGATGGCCCTTGGGGTCTCTTTCAATGATGCTAGGATCCCTTTGGGACCAGATCTCACCTTTTGCTGGGTGTGCCGCCATCACCACCACCGTGGCCTCCTCCTGCTCCTCTTCCAGCTCCGCCTCGGTCCCTTTGCCTGCGGTTCTTGAACCAGTTGCTGACCTGGGTCAAGGAGAGGCCAGTCTCTTGGGCCAGGCGTTTCTTTTGCTCGGGGCTGGGGTACCTGCTCCTGCCATAGGAGTCCCTCAGGGCCGCCCTGGATCTCCTCTTGAAGCAGTAGACGGTCTCCTCTCCATCCCAGATGGTGCTGGGCAGAGGGAACTTCTTCCTGAGCCTGTACTTATCCACTGCCCCTAAGGCCCTGCCTCGGGCAGCCTCAGCCTCCCTGTACCTGGCTCTCAGGTAGAGATCTTGCAGGAAAGGATGGTGGAGGGGATGGAAAGGGCGGCTCTGGACCAGGCGGTAGAGCTCAGCGTAGTCCCCCTTTTGGAAAGCTAAGAGGGCCTTGGCTTTGGCTAAGCTCTCCAAGGAAGAGGAGGAAGAGGTGGCATCTTCTTCCTGGGAGGCCTCTGCAGGTAAAGAGCCCAAAAAGCGATCCAAACGGCCAGGATCTCCAGCTTGGAGCAGAGCCTCGCAGACACAAGAGACTTGCTCTGCAGAGAAGTGCAAAGAGGGTGAGGAAGAGGAGGAGGAGGATGGGAAGGAAGGCTGCTTTGCCAGGGCCACCGATGGTGCCCCTGAGGCTGGCACTCCGTCCGGGGGAGCCTTCGGCTCCCCCGGACGGAGTGCCAGCCTCAGGGGCACCATCGGTGGCAAAGGAGCAGACAACAAAGTGGCTGCCTCCTCCTCTTCCACCTTCTCCTCCTTTGCAACCTCCCTTGCCAAGGAGGCCATCTTCATTCTCCAGTCCCCTTCCCCCCAACCCTTTTACATGCTCAATTTGTCCTCCAAAATGTAACCCACCCTGCCCCCTTTGCCCCCTCCTCCGATCCTTCCTGTGCCAACTTGGCCAACTTTGCCAACAACAACAACAACGCTCCCTCTGCGCCTTTTGCGCTTTCCTTGCCTCCTCCTCCTCTTCCTTTGGCCAAACTTTCCTTCCTTTCTCCTCCTCCCTTTGCCCCCCTTTCCCTTTCCTCTCTCCTCCTCCTCCCTCTGTCCCTGCCTCCTCTTTTTCTTCCTTCCTTCCCTTTCTTTTTTTGGGACCTCCTCCCTCTCCAAAGCTCCTCCTTTTCAGTCTCTCCAAAGTAAGACCAGAGTTTTTTGCTCCTCTTTGCGCGCAAAGTTTTACGCACAAGATTTCCTGCTCTCTCTTAGCAGATTCCTTCTTTGTAGATTCCTGAAATAAATCCCCTCCTTGGCAGATTTCTTTTTCCTTCTTTGACAGAGGTTTGGCAGAGGTTCCTTCTTTGCAAGTTCTTTCTGTGTAGATCCCTCCTTGGGAAACTTTTTCCTTTGCAGATTCCTTCTTCTTTGCCCTGCACTAGTTTCCTTCTCTGTGCAGATCCTTTTGCAGATTCGTTGCAACAAGGTCCTTCTTTTGTTGTAGATGCTTTGCAAAATTCCTCCTCGACGGATTCTTTGCAGATTCCTTCTTTTCAGTCGCCTGGACAGATGCTGAGCAGATTCCTTTTTTTAAAAAATAGATCCTGGGCAAATTCCTTCATCGTTGGAGATTCTTTGCAGATTCCTCCTTTGTAGATTCATTCTTTTCAGATTCTTCACAGTGTCCTTCTATGCAGATTCCTGAATCTTGGCAGATTCTTTGCAGATTCCAATGGCCACACTGGGGAGTTTATCATACTACAGAATTTGGGAGTATAATGCAATGGCAATCCAAACGCAATCATGGGGTTTCACGTTATTGCGAATGAGTGTATCTCACGCAATTTCGGCCAATGGGAAGTCATTCTGAACGCAATCATGGGGTTTCACGTAATTGCCTATTAGAGTATCTCACGCAATTTTGGGCAATGGGGGCTCATTTTTGGGAAATGGGAAGTCATTCTGAACGCATACCGAATGTAATCAGATTTCACATAAATTCGCTAAACTAACGAATTCATGTAATTGCGAATTGGCTCCTTTCGCAATTGAGAGAAATTCCTCCCATGTGATAAACAAAGTTTGTTCTTTTCCTCCCAAGGTGTTTTGCAAAAGTGCCAAACACTATAAAAGCTCCAGAAAGGACCGAGGAATATACTGTGTGTCTGTGGATGGATGGATAGATAGATAGATAGACCAAGATAGCACACGGGACCAGGTCAGGCATATGGTTAGATGCATTTTTGTAGAGACTTCATCCAATTCTAATGCTGCATAAATAAACCGAACTCAAGCATCTAGGCTGGACAAATAACTGGACGCCTTCATGACCCAGGGAGGCCATTTTAGTTCTTTAGTACTGTATATACTCGTGTATAAGTCTAGAAATTTAGGTCAAAAAATTGACCCAAAATACCTGACAGGTCAATGTAAGTACTGTATCTTAACTCTTCTTTAAAAGAAAGAAACATCCCCTGGTGAAAGGGAAGAATATAATGTGCCTTGGGACCTTATGAGATGGGAGGAATTTCTCTTTATTGCGAATGGAGCCAATTCGAATTCACGTGAATTTGCTAGTTTAGTTGGAGTGGGTACTTGTGAAGCCCTTGGAAGAAGGCGTGCTGTCTAAAAGTGCAGATCCAAGAATTTTACAAGTGCCAACTCCTGGATAGAAAGCTTTGTTGTCATTGTTGTGTGCCTTCAAGTCATTTCCGACTTATGGCGACCCTATCATGGAGTTCTCTTTTTTGTCATTGGCATCCTCTGAGGCTGAGGATCTGTGCCTTGCCCAAGGTCACCCAGTGGATTTCATAGCCAAGCTGGGATTCGAACCCTGCTCTCCCACGTCACAGACTAAAATTCTATCTACTAACCGTGTGACTCTCTGGATAGAAGGCATTCTAGGCTTCCAAGGAATGGTCTATCTATGTCTTTGGCTTCTCACTTTTTAGGAAGGGATGGAGCTTGGAGGAGTTTTTGCTCAAAGGTATAAAAGCCCTCGCTCCAAATTTAGCAGGAATTAAGTGCTTGTTTGGCTTGAGTTGGGTTGTACTGGTGGCTTTGCAGAAGCCTAGCAAGCTAGGGCCTAATTGATAAATTGCTACAGCTGTATTTGCTTGGCTTGTGTTCTTCCATTTGCAGAAGGAGGCAGAAGAATTTAAAGGTGAGAGCACTGCCTTGGAAATTGTATGGATACAATTTTTTTCTTTATTTGCTAGACTTCATGTTTTTATATTTGAATGGCATGTTCTATAAAACTGACTTGCTGATGTGTAAAATATCCTGCTTAATGGCTGTCAGAGGCAGCCATTAAGCATGATACTTTATTTCGGATTTTGGAATTTGTGATAAGGGAGACATAACCTGTAATAATAATAATAATAATAATAGGTTACATCTGCCTTATCATGAATTCCAAAATCTGAAATATTTCAAAATTCAGAATTGTCCACAAGGGTGGCTGAGATGGTGACCTTTTTGCTTTCTTATGGTTCAGTGTATACAACTTTGGTTTCATGCACAAAATTATTTAAAATATTGTGCACAAAATCCATTTCCGGCTATATGTATGAGGTATATAAAAAACATAAATGAATTTTACATTTAAACGTGTGTCCCACCTCCAAGGTAAGTCGTTTGTTTGTTGTCGTGTGCCTCTAAGTTGTTTCTGACTTATGGCAACCCTATCAGGGGTTTTTCTTGGCAAGCATTTTCAGTGGGGTTTGCATTGAGGCTGAGAGAGTGTGACTTGCCCAAGGTCACCAAGTGGATTTACATGGCCGAGCTGGAATTTGAACTCTAGTCTCCAGAGTTGTAGTCCAACACTCAAGCCTCTGGCTAACATATATACAATATACATTATAAAAACACATTCATCATGTATATCCAAATATGCCATATCCTATGATTGCTCATCCAGACTGATTGATGTAAAACCATCAGAAAGTCCTAGATTTTGTTCCTTTTTCTTTCTGATTTTATATTTTATTTTCCATCAGCTTTTGTTCTTTGTTGCTGTTTGGTATGTCCTGCAATGTCCAGAATGGACACAAGATGCCACTGTTGTTAATGGAAACTACACTGGTGGGTTTAAAACCTTTTAGGATTTCATTGGGAAGCAGTTGAGATCTAGGCTAATACACCTGTTTGCATAGATCAGGAAATGCAGAAATATATTTTTAACACATCCATTTACCATCTACCTTTGGAACGAGGAGTGGAATTCGGGGAAGTGGGGGCAGGTCAACAGATTTGGCCCATTTCGTTATTTTAAAAAGGAACACCAATCTCTCTATCTCTGTGCCTTCAAATTGCCTGCAGATTTATGGGGACTTCATTAATTTCATAGGTTTTCTTAGGCGAGGAACCCTCGGAGGTAGTTTTGCCAGAGCTGACCCTGCTTAGTTTCCAAGATCAGACACATTCTTGCGCGTTTAGGATCTTTAGGTCTACTGAATTCATATTTTGTGATTTCACCGTTTTAACTTTGTCTGTATTTTTCTTGCTTGTCTGTCAACTAAAACTAAAATTTCACAAATGGACTCGCTTGCTGTCCGACTGGAAGTTGCTGGCTATTTTTAAAGTTTTTCTTGACATTCAACCACCTGAATCTTGTCTGCTATTGATCCCTTCTCTAGTTATGGTTTCCTTACCCTCCAACTGTCCTGATTGGATTCGACATGGAGAGTCCAAATTAACCCTCTGTCTCCCCACTTTTTCAATTTCTCTTAAAATTTCTCTTGTCACTCTCCTTCTTCCACTCCCCAGCCCCAATCCTGGTTTATTTCAATTGCTGCAAACTAGGGAGTTTATCAGACGGGAGGAATTTCTCTTTATTTTGAATGGAGCCAATTGGAGCCAATTCGAATTCATGTGAATTCGCTAGTTTAGTGAATTTACGTGAATTCCAATTGTGTTCAGAATGCATTCGGAATGACTTCCCATTGCCCAAAAATGACTGCCCATTGCTTGAAATTGCGCGATACGAAGTAACGTAAAACCCATGATTGCATTCAGAATGACTTCCCTTTTGCCCGAAATTGCATGAGATACTTTAATACGCAATAACGTGAAACCCCATGATTGCGTTCAGATTGCAATTAGATTATACTTC
The DNA here is from genome assembly GCA_034509955.1 of Urosaurus nigricauda. Taxonomy (NCBI): domain Eukaryota; kingdom Metazoa; phylum Chordata; class Lepidosauria; order Squamata; family Phrynosomatidae; genus Urosaurus; species Urosaurus nigricauda. The sequence continues at coordinate 30,253,094 of JAOEGL010000007.1, read as the reverse complement.
CAATTTCCGATGTCTGATAAACTCCATAGTTCAAACAGCAACAGTAGCTTGCATTCACTTGACTCAGCAAAGAGGAGAGGGGTCTTGCCCTTCCCAGTTGAGTCAGGCAAAAGCAAACAAACATTTTCTCAAAGTATTCAAAGTCTGGAGGAGCTTAGTATTTCAGAGCTAGACATCATTTTGGCAAACAAGGGAGAAAAATCCCACAAGTCTGACCCTGTTTCGCAAGGTGTAGCAGTGCAGGGAGGACAAAACGAGGGCACGGGTTAAAATATTGAAATAGTCCCGCAATTTCTAGCATTGCAGAGAGCCTGACACCAAAAATGGTTTACACCTAGAATTTTTCCATTTGCTTTGTGTCTCTTGGTCCCCCTTTCAAAACTCTTATTACTAAACGTAAAGTTCATGGGATGCTAAAAATGTGGGGACCAAAGGACAATTTAAGATGGGGGGGCAGAATTCTTATTTAGCCCTTATTCCCACCCTGCTCCATAGCTATGTGCGTTGTTTCAGACTTACGACGACCCTATCAAGGGGTTTTCTTGGCAAATTTTTCAGAGCGGAGGAGGTTTGCCATTGCCTTCCTCTGAGGCTGAGAGAGTGTGACTTGCCCATTGGGTTTTCCTGGCTGAGCCAGGATTTGAACCCTGGTCTCCGGAGTCCTAGTCCAAGGCTCAAACCGCTATGCCACTCTGCCCCATAGCTCTGCCTATTTTTGCAGAAAGAAAATACATCCAAAGTGGTGCACTGCCTTTTCATTGCTCCCCGAATGTGCTGCCCGAGGCAGCCGCCTCATGCTGCTTTAGTGCTTGTATGTCGGATAACCATCGTGGGGGAAGGAATGGAATAGTTGTTTGTTAGCTATGCTCCTGTCAAGGGCACCTTGGCTTGCTCTAGAAAATAAACTACAAATCCCCCGTGTAAGCCGGCCTTTGCCCTCTCCCAGTCAACTGTAACAACCCTTCCCAGGTTCCTTGCAGGGGTTATTTGGACGGTGAAAATAATCCCAGTGGAATGTGGGTTGAATCTTTGCGGTTCACATGCATTTTGAAAGCATTCGAATACGTTTTTTTGGGGGGCGGGGGGGACTACCAAACTAAAACACATTTTACCCAGAGCTTTCTTCTGGTGCCACACAACCAACTACAAATGCCCCGAATTCCAGAGCATTGAGCCAGGGCAGTTAAAGTGGTGTCAAACCCTCTGTCCTTTAATCCCTCCTTTTAAAATGACCCAAGTAGGATCGGGGACAAGTTCACATTGGCAGCCCCGTGGAAAAAACACGGGTTTTCGAAAAAGAAATGGGAGAAAATCCGAAAGGGGGATTTGTCACAGGTCCAGCACAAAGCCCGGTGCCAAGGTGAACTACCCACTTATAAACCGTTTTGCAAACTGGTGTATAACGTAGTGCGAATGGCCCCTTAGTTTGGTGGAGAGTGGTGGGCATCCATAGGGTGACCAGCTGTCCTCCTTTTCCAGGACATGTCCTATATTTCACCCTTCTGTCCAGGAGGAATTGTAAGATGCCCTCTATTTTGAGCATGGTTAAGAAGCATGGATTTATGTTTATGTGAGTGTTTGGAGCTTTTGTTTGGTCATGGCCTACATTTTTTCTGGAGCGTCCAACATTTTACAGTGCTCTGTGCAGAGTTCTGTGCCAAAGGCTTTCCCGTAAAGATATATTCTTAAAAAATAACGCGGTGATACAATCGTTGAAGCATCGGCACGTCTCACTGTATTTGCCCTTTGGGGCAGCTCTTTGGAAAGTATGTTTATCCCTAGTTAAGCCTCCTTGCGTTCTCTGTGGCATTCCAATCGGCAGCATCTATACCCTGAAGGCATCAGATCTGGACTGACCTTGGAAGCTAAGCAAGCCCAGCCCTGGTTAGTACTTGGATGGGAGACCACCAACAAAATGCCGGGTGCTGTAGGCTTTATTTCAGGGGAAGGAACTGGCAAAACCGAGAGCTATCATGGTTTGAGAGTTGGACCACAACTCTGGAGATCGGGCTTCAAGTCCCCACTTAGGCGTAAAAATCTGCTAGGTAAGCTTGGGCAAGTCACACTGTCTCAGCCCCAGAGAATGGCTATGACAACCCCACTCTGAAGAAACATGCCAAGAAAGCCCTGTGACAGGTTTGCTTTAGGGTCGCCATAAGTTAGAAATGACTTGGAAGCGCACAAACAACTGGCAAGACCAACTCTTGACTAATCCTTGCCTAAGATAACCCTATTAAATCCTTGGAGTTGCCATAAATCGACAGGCAACTTGAAGTTGCACATGTGTGCGCGCTCACACGATTGCTAGGATGTGTCTATAAGTAAGTGCATTTATTTTGGAAGGCTGTGTATTAATAAGAAGGGCACCTAAATGTGGCCTTTAATAACAAGCCATGATAATGTGTGTGTGTGTTGTTTGTAGTGTACCAATAGTTCATTTTTATTAAACGCAAATGACAACAAATACAGTTTACTTATACATGTGACTAAAAACTATCATATGAAAACCCAACAATCCTAACATAACATACAAAAAAAAAAAAAAACTAACATAAATTGGCAAGGACTGCCTCAACCTGTTTGTGGTGTAATATTGTAACTTTTTGTCACTACTTTGTTTGTGTGACTTTTGTAGCTACTGGTTCCTTTTCAGTTTGCAATGCTAAAACCAACTTATTATTTTGGAAATAAGTTCTGCTAAGATCTGCGTAGAGCCAGCGAGGCATAATGGCTTGAGAGTTGGACTACGACTCTGGAGACCTGGGTTCAATTCCTGGCTTGGCCACGAAATCCACTGGGTGACATTGGGCAAGTCACATGTTCTCAGCCTCGGGAAGGCCAGGGCGAACCTCCTCTGCACAAATCTTGCCAAGACAACCGTATGGTAGGGTTGCCATAAGTCAAAAACGACCCGAAGTGAAGGCACCCAGCAACAAAAGCTCTCCAGGGAGTAAACCTTGAGAATGCAGGACTGGGTCTCCAAGGGTTGGTCCGAAAGTGGTACTTGTTGCACATCATGTGCACTGATTTATTTTATTTTATATGCCACCTTTCTTCCAAACTGCACTCAAAAAATGCTCAGCAACAACAACAAAACAATCCAGTGGCTTGGAAATATATTTTTAAAACATATAAATTCCAGATAGCAAACCTTGATTTTGCCATTTTATATAAGGGACCCTATTTTATTACCTCGTTGTATTTAATGGGACTGGAGCATCCACGGATTTTGGCATTCCTGGAACCAAACCCCAGCGGATGCCAAGGGCCCGCTAGACTGCTTTGTTGGGCCTTTTTTGAGTCCAGTTTGGGAGAAAGGTGGCATATAAAACCGAGTCAGTCAATCAGTATAAATAAAGAAGGCAGTGATGGGGTTAAATAGGAGGCTGGCCTCTGGTCCTGGTCCAACTCCATTCCTGGGACCTTTAAATGGGCATGGAGCGAGTTTGCGCCTGAGGCTGTGTCGGCCTTGGCACAGAGGCACTGGGCTGGGCAGAGCAGAGGGCAAACAGAGAGATCCAGGGTGTGGTGTTTGAGAGAGGGCAGCAAGGGGGACTTTGGACTAACTTGGTGGCCCAGCCATAGAAAGAGCGCATGCATGTGTGCAAGCATGCATGCAGAAGGGTGGTGTGCTCTTTCTCTCTGAGTGTGTGGACAAGAGGGGTGTGTATGTGTGTGTCTAACAAAGTAGAAAACCTCATGTGCAACTTCTGAGAAAGAAGGCGGTGTTGGTGTGCGACTCTGTTTGGGAGATGGTTGCCGCCTTGTGTGCATGCCAAAAGAAGAGGGAGACGTGCGGTTGTGTTTTCAGAACACAAGGAAGAAGGGGCAATAAGGGAGTGCGTGTGTCAGTGTAAAGGGCCCTGTTGTTGCTGTGCAAAAGGGGGAGGGAGGCACCTATGACAGGGAAAGGGGGAAAAGCATGTGTGTGTGTGTGTCTAGTGCATAAATTAGACTGTGTGTGGCAAAGAGGGCAGGCGGTACACACCCAGCGCGAGGGGTGCTGGAGAGGGAAACTGCTTTAGTTGTGAAAGAGGGGAGAGTGAAGTCTGTGTCTGTGGGGAGAGAAGTTAGATATTGTGGGTTTGTGTGTTTGTGAGAATGTGCGCGAAAGGGAGAGGCTAAGGGTGATCTGTGTTTGAGAGAGAAAAGAGCGACAGTTTGCTAGGAGAGCATTCATCAAGAGTTTTCTGTGACTTGGCCAACAACCCCAAACCACACCATTTTCCAACCATTTTTCCACGTCTGGAGGTTGTGCACGTTCACGAGTTGCCCATCTTTCCATCGGCCAGAAGAGAAGGCCTCTCTCCATCCTTGGTGCCACTCTGGAGCAGTTGGTGGATCTCAAGAAGCCGGGTTGATCGCCCAGGAAGGAGATGGTGACTGTGCCCCCTGTGGCACAGGGGAGTGCCCCCTTGGCATAGGGGACTCAGGCCCTGACAGTCAGCCTTTGGATGCGGCCGGAGGCCCAACACTAGCAGCCTCTGGGGTGACCCCTGTCCCCCGCGTGGGTCCCACCATGGCTGCTGAGGTGCGACTGAAGAAGCTGGAGGAGATGGTTTTGGACCGGGGAGTGGTGGGCCTGGAGACCTTGGTGGATCTGCTGCTGTGTGTCCATCATGAGTTGAGCACTTCGCCTCTGGCCCAAGAGAAATACATCAGGGAGTTCTTGCAATGGGGTGAGTCTGCCAGACCCATGGCTCCCTCTTCCTTGGCGGGCTACTAATCTCGGCTTGTAAACGGTCACTTGCAAATGACCAGTGGGCACTGGCCACAAGACAGGGAAGGGCCTGTTTGCCAAGTGGAAAAAAAACCCTTCTTTTTGGTTACCTTTTTGTGTGCATTGGTGCCATGGACAGTTTCTGTAGCTGTGTGGGCTAGCTAGCTATGAAACTAGGAGTAATAATTGCCTTTTGTGAGCATGTTTGCAAGCTTGCTTCAACTGCGCCGTACATTTTGGTGTTTCCGAGGCCTGGCATTTGGGAGGTTGCTCATTCTGTCTCCTATGAAGCTTGCAATGTATAATTTCTTGCTGCTGTTGTATGCCTTCCAGTTGTTTCAATGTATGGCGACCCTAAGACGAACATGGCATGTTTCTTCAAAGCGGGTTACCTTTTGCGGCTGCTAATCATGGCTTGTAATCTCGGCTTGTGCCATCCTCTGAGGCTGAGAGAGTGTGACTTTGTCAAGGTCATCCAGTGGGTTTACATAGCCTAGCGGGTATTCGAACCCTGGTCTCCAAAGTCATAGACAACACTCAAAGCACTACATCACAGGTGGGGACAAAATGAGGGCACCCTCCCAAATAAAAATTCAGCCTCCTTCAGTTAAATATTCATCCAGTTCTCCAATTTCTAGCATTGCAGAGAGTTGAAACGTTGAAAATTGTTCACACTCAGAGCGCTTCCGTTTGCTGTGTTTGCCTTCGCTTTGTCTTTATATGCCTAAATTCTTATTTCTAAGTGCTCGACTGAAGTCTGAAGTTACTGCAGTGCTAGAAAGTTTGGATTTCCCCCCCTCACCTTTTGGAATATCTGCATGTACATAATGAGGCAATTTGGACGCGGGGCCCGAGTCTAAACATGAAATTCATTTATGTGTCATATACACCTTTATATGCATAGCCTGAAGGAAATTTTATGCGTAATGTTTTAAATAATTTTGTGCATGACACAAAGTGGGCATGCACTGAACCATCAGAAAGCAAAGGGGTCACTATCTGAGTCACCCATGTGGACAATTTTGGAATATTTTGGACTATGGAATTTCAGATAAGGGATATTCAGCCTGTATAGCATTTCTTTGGAAATTCACAGATGTTATCTTGGTCCTCCTTACAACAATCTTGTAAAGTAGACTGTGAGATGGGTCCCAAAGCCAACTAGTGACCCCTTTGCTAGAATCTGAACCTCTTGCATGACTCCACATCTAACCCTATTTCTAGCACTTTTATGTAGGAGTGAAGGAAGTAGCCATAATTCTAGTTGTCGAAGGAGGATTTTGCTACCTTTGCTGTAAAGCCTTGTGGGTTCATATCTTCTAAATGTCCCAATTTGTCAGGGAAAGTCCTGCTTCACCTGTTACCATCCCACTCTCTCTGGTGCTTTTAAAATGTCCCAGTTTTTCTTTCCCTCTTCCCACTTTCCCCTTTTATCCTCACCTTAATTTGAATTGCTGCAAAAAAAGGGTCCAAAGTGCAAAGGTTTGCAATCCTAAATCAGTCGCAGGAGGTGCAGGATCTTCCCCTTCCCATTAGGTTAAGGCAAAAGAAAAACGCTGCAGCGTTTTCTTGCTGGTTTTCTCCCCCGTTTGTAACTTTTGCCATCTTGGTCGCACACAGATGTGTGTTTGGTTTTCATTATTGGAGGATACGGAGTGGTGACATGGGGAAGAGAAGATCTCGTATCAAGTCGTATGTATAGCTGTGAATGTTTTTATATTCATTTCATACTCCTCCCAAAAAGAAAATGAAATGTGAGTGACCCAACAAGAGTGCTTTAACCTGGCACAGAATTACTGATTGAAAAGCTCAATAGAAAGTTTGTTTCAGGGCGATCTAAGGCTGCAGGAAAAGCAATCCTGTGAACTTTGCCTTGGGGAAGTGTGGATTATTGTTGAATAGATGTGCGCGGGTGAGATTAGGTTGCAAACCAGTGTTTCCTATACTCTAGGAAATGGCACACCACTTCTCTTTCTCTTTCGGCTTTCCCTTCCCTTCGGCTTAGAAGCCTGTGTCCACACTACACAAAGTTGTAGCGCTTTGAAAATACTTTGGCCTCTATGGTGCCATCCTATGGAATACGTATTTAGATTTTGCAGCTGGAGAATTCTAGTGCTTCATCAAATTATAGTTTCTAGGATCCCATAGGACCTGGCCATGGCAGCTCAAGTGGAATCATAGTGCTCTAATTTTGTAGTGTGAAAGGGCCCTTTGAAACCTATTTCTACACTACACTATTGTAGCACTTTGATACCACATTATTCACCATGGCTCCATCCTATGCAGTCCTGGGATTTGTAGTTGGGTGAGCCAGTGTGGTGGTTTGAGCGTTGGACTAGGACTTCAGGAGACCAGGGTTCAAATCCCCACTCAGCCTGGAAACCCACTAGACTATGACTCTGGAGAGCAAGGTTTAAATCCTGGCTCAGCCATGTAAACTCACTGGGTGATTTTGGGCAAGTCACACTCTCTCAGCCTCAACAGGTGGCAATGGCAAACCCCCTCTGAAGGAACTTGCCAAGAAAACCCCATGCTAGGGTTGCCATAAGTTGGAAAGGATTTGAAGGCACACAACAACAACAACAACAACAAACAAACAACACCATTTCACTATGCTGTTGTATTTACTGCCTTGACTCCCTATGCTGGGAGGAAGGTGGATGATGATGATGATGATGATGATGATGATGATGATGATAGTAATAGTAATGCTGTAGTTTCCCAAAGCACAGCTCTACTCTCTGTCACTGGTAAGATACTTACTTCAGTCTTGAAGGTCTTCAAGGCACACAACTACAACAAACAACACCATTTCACTATGCCACTGTATTTGCTGCCTTTGCATCCTATACTGGGAGGAAGGTGGAATCATAATTGGAATAATAATAATAATAATAATAATAATAGGGCTGTAGTTTCCCATAGCACAGCTCGACTCTTTGTCACTGGTAAGATACTACCCAAGTCTATTATTATTATCATTATCATTATTATTTATATTGACGAGCATCCAACAGATTTTGGTATCCAGGAACCAACAGGGGGTCCGGGAACCAAAATCCAGCGGATACCAAGGGCCCACTGTATCTTTGAAAGAGCAAAACCGACCCATCCAGAGGCCACGCCGTCTTTTTGCACATGTGCAAGGCAGCAAAACAAAACTCTTGTGCCCTCTCCCTAGCCAGATTTGTGTTAACTTCAGCAGAAAGGGAGACAAGGGCTGGGGGAGAGGGATGAGGGTTGTGTGCCGATTGTTTCTGGTTGTTTCCATCCTCCGCGGCACGGCCGCCACCACAACAAAACATGCCCCGAACCCCACCCCTTGGCGGTCCACACTGCCTTTTGTGGACAAGATGGCACAACCCAGCCATCCCTCTCCCCCTTCCCAGGGAAGTCCAGCTGCTCCCAGGCTTGGATGATATGTTGCCGGGACTTTGCAAAATGCCATAAAAGGCCACCAGCTCTTGATGCTGTGCTTCTGGGCCCTGTCCAGTCTCCTGTTGTAGTTTCCTTTTACCACCTCCTCTTCCTTGCCTGGCTCCCCATTAATGCTGTGTATTCGGGGTCCAGATCGAGGCTGGCCTTAGGATCCCCGCCATTCCCTTCCTTTTTGAATTGATGCTGAGCCTGATGCGCAGCTAGATGTGAGCCAGGCCTCCCTTTAAGCTTTTGGCTTGTGGTGTGCCTCCAAGTCGTTTTTGATTTATGGTGACCCTAAGGAAGGTGAGCCTCTCAAGGGGGCTTCTTGACAAGTTTCTTCAAAGCAGGTTTGCCGTCGCCATCCTCTGTGGCTGAGAGAGTGTGACTTGTCCAAGGTCACCCACGAAGTTTCCAGGGGCACGCAGGGTTTCGAACCCTGGTCTCCAAAGTCGTATACTTAAGCCTCTATACCATGCTGACTCTCACCACTTTTCTAGGGTATGCATTAAAGGTCAACACTTCATCTGATTTTAAAAGGAAGGAAACACAATCTAGCAGCATCTTTGACACCATGTGTGTATATGTTGTGTGCTTTCAAGTTGTTTCTGACTTATGGCAACCCTAAGGCGAGCCTATCATGGGGTATTCTCATAAAGATTGGTTTAGAGGAGGTTCGCCTTAGGGTTGCCATAAGTCGGAAACTATTTGAAGTGACACAACAATAGCAACAACATTACAGGCGGGTATGTCACATTCATAATGACCTGCTTTAAAATAATTGATTTCCTTCCTGTTATGCTGACTTTTCCCCACTACTATGAATTTTAAGGTTCGGTCGTACTCCTGAGTATCCATTGCACTTTGTCTTTTTTTATGCCACGCTGGTCTAGATGCAAAAGAAATGGATTTCAAATGCAGTCATACAAAATTGTATGCCACATTTTGGGTGCTTTACATTTATACAGCGGGTGTCTTGGTATCCGCTGAGGTTTGGTTCAAAGACTCCCCGTGGATACCAAAATCCGTAGATGCTCAAGTCCCATTAAATACAGTGGGGCAGTAAAATGATATCCCTTGTATAAAATGGAAAATCAAGATTTGCCTTTTGGAATATATATATATAAATATATATATGAATATTTTCAAGCTGTGGGCGGTGGACTCCATGGATAAAGAATCTGTGGATGCAGAGGGCTGATGATATTTTCTGGGCAGCGTGTTTGTAGCTTTCACCAAATTGTCAAATGACTCGAAATTGCTTAAGAATCATTTAGACCTAAAATTTTCAGCCTTTTTTTGCCAGCAGCCTTTTCCCCTCGATCCTTATTATCCGAGGCTGGTCAGCTGTGGTTATTGCTGGAGTGAAAAGCTTTCTGCACATGGTCTGGAGCACCGACTGGTACCGCAGATTAAGCTTGAGACAGAAAAGAGATTTTTCCAGAGGCCGAGGCAGAATCGGAGATGAGAAATCCCAGCCGGTGCCACCTTTTTGGCTTCGGCCTGCTTATATATTGGAAAATATATGTTTTTTCCCCCCCAATGCTTAGGCATCCTTCCACCCTCTCCAACTTTTGCAGCCGACCCAGCTTTCGGTCTCCGAGGGCCTTGGTGGAATCTGAGAATTGCCACGAGCCCAGATTCCCAACCCCACTTTTGTGCCTGAAATAGGAACCTGACAAGAGGAGCAAAGCAACTCGGTTTCGGGGGGGGGGGGGGGAAAGTCTCGTAAACACAGGTCGGCTTGGAAGAGACTTTAAAAAATAACCTTCATTCTTGGCTGGAGGACAGTGTATGTTTAAACGGCTAAAAATATCCTTGTGTCTTGAGCGACTGGAATATAGCGTGCACAGCTGGGAGAAGATTTATTGTTTGGACTCTAACTCCCAGAATCCCCCAGCCCGCATATGCGGGCTGGGGGATTCTGGGAATTAGAGTCCAAAAGGACTGCCACCTTCCCTCCCATCCGCTCTTATCCTGGGTTTGCAGCTTTCCATTAATGTAATGGTTCCCAAAAACTTAGGTCCTCCGTAACTTTAGCTCCCAGCTTCTGGGAGTTGAAGTCGAAAGCAACTGCAAGGCCAAAGGTTTTGGGAACCAATGCACAAATGCAATGATTTGTACAAGGCATTTCACTAGCCTGTTACTGCATATTTTCCTCTTCGGTCATTCCCGTTGAATTTTGACCTGGGTTGGCTCATTCAGACATGCAGGCCAAGACCAATGCTGCACCTTGCAAATGTTGAGCATGCATCTCAAGATACAGCATCCCAGGAGAAACAGAGGTTTGAAGAACCTTCTCTTGGTGATGGTGAAGCCTTGGTTCGCACGAGGTCCCAGGTTCAAATCTGGCACCGTGTTTGATAAGTCCGCCATAAGTCACAAATGACTTGAAGGCATACAACACACACACACACACACACCTGTGACTAGGAAAAGGAGAATAAGTAGACGGTGGGGCCAAGTAATGTTTTTTGACTTAACTTCCAGAGGGTTCAGAATCCAGCTTTCCTGGAAATTAAAGGGGGGTTGGAGGGAAGAGGCTGCCTATATATCTGTGGAGTTTTTCGGCATTAAAGAGCATTTAAAGCATCCTGCAGATGAAGCAAAAACAGCGAGTAATTGCGCAAATGATTATCGCACACAATTGCGCAAATAAAGTGATATCAGGAATGCATTGTCGCTGAAATCCTGAAAGTAAAAAGATGCACATAAATGCTTCTTTGTGGCCACTTTAATGGCAGGTTTTATGCGACATCTTGTTAAGTCGTTACGCATAATTACGCCATTTTTCTGGGATATTCCCAGGATATACTCCCAATCTCCTTTGTGTGATAAACTGCTATGTGTGTTTATGCATGTGCGTTGAAGGGCAGACTTTGCATAGACCCGATCAGCATTTCTTTGCAATTTTGCAACAGAAATGCTTCAGTGTTGAAGCAGTGCAGCGTCGTAGGTTGCTTGTTCTCCAAAGGAGACTGTCCTGGACTTCACTGTGGAAAGTCGCCTTGGCAGAAAGACATGCCAGTTGGCATTCTGGCCTCTTGCCACATGGCAGTTAACTGTCTCTGGGGCTTGACAATGCTTCTCCTGACCTAGCAGGGCTGGGAAAAATGACGGAGAAGTGTATGAGTGTGTGTGTATATGAGAGAGAGGTTTGGGGTGGGTGGGTTATTTTTTTGCTTCATCCAAACTGGGGATGGGAACAATACTGAAACAACATCTAGAAGCCAGATTGGAGGGCAGAGGAGTGAGTGAGTTGAGGATGGAGTTGTATCCTCATGGGCTTGCCACTGGCAATGGCTTCTCCATTGGTTAAACAGCATGTTGGAAGTAGATCTGTTTTTGGTCCGATCAGCAGGGCTCATCTTACGTTCTTTGCTTTCATCAATTGCCATCAAATCATCTTTGACTTATGGCGACCCTAGGAACGAGAGACCTCCAAAAGACACTCTGGACTCTTTCAAACGGGAGGAATTTCTCCCAATTCCGAATGGAGCCAATGCGGATTCATGTAAATTCGCTTGTTTAGCGAATTTACCTGAACCCCTGCTCCGTTCGGAAGGCATTCGGAATTACTTCCCATTACCCGAAAATAACCCCCCCTTGCCCGAAATCGCGTGAGAAGCTTAAATTCGCAATAACGTTAAACCCATGATTGCATTCGGAGTGACTTCCCTTTTGCCCGAATTTGCGTGAGAAGAATTAATTCGCAATAACGTGAAACCCCAGGATTGCGTTTGGATTGCCCTTGGATTATACTTCCAATTTCCCATGTCTGAGAGAGTCTTCTGTTATTATCAGCTGCCCTTTTCAGGTCTTGCAAACTCCAGGCAGCCATGGCTTCCTCGACTGAGACACTCCACCTGTACAGTGGTCTTCCTTTTTCCTATCACTTTAGCAAGCATGATCATCTTTTCCATTGAGTCACGGTGTATGGCAGCCAAAGTATTAGAATTCAAAAATATAGCCATGTTAGTCTGTAGAATCAGTATGCAGAGAGATCTTGTAGCACCTTTGACACCAACTGAAAGAAAGAAGTTGGCAGCATGGGCTTTCCTAGACTTAAGTCTACTTCCTTCCAAATGCATCTCAGGAAGTAGACTTAAGTCTAAGAAAGCTCATCTTTCTTGCAGTTAGTCTCAGAGGTGCAACAAGAGCTCTCTACATACTGATTCTACAGTGTAGGGGTTCAACATCCCCACCGCCCCTGATGTGCCAGGGACCCGTATCATATTTGTGACCGTTGGCTACAGTTTCTTTTATTCCTGGAAATTCTCTGCAGATGGGCAGCCCATGACCACCATTTTGAGTTTAACTGTTCTAGGCTTTAAAACCCACGGGATTAATTTTGGCCTGGTTTTTTTTGCTGTGACTGACCTCCCTGCAGGGTTGTTGAGTGGATCAAGTGGTGAAGAAGAGAGCAATCCATCTGTGCCTTGCTGGATGGAGGGAAGGTGGCACAGAAATGTAAGTCAGTAGGTCTTCTAGGAGACCAGATTGGAGAGGGCAGTGTGTGCCTCCTGCCTTAGGCAGCCCTTGGTCAGCTTGGCCTGAGAAAATCCCCTGTACCTCTTGGCATGTGTGGAAGCTAAAGCAAAGCCAGAGATGGAGGGGAAACGAAACACATGAGCAAAGACATTTAAGAATGCAGAGGCAGCAATATTGACAGTGAGGCAGGTTCCGAAGTCTGCATTGTGGCAATACTTTTATTGCACCTGTATCTATGTTGTTGTTGTCATCAGGTGCCATCGAGTTGACTTCAACCCCTTGAATGAGACATCTCCAAGCCCTTCTGTCCTCAACCGCTCTGCTCAGGTCTTGCAGATTTAGGGCCATGGTTTTTGATGGAGTCTATCCATACGGTGTGGGGTCTGTCTCTTTTTCTACTACCCTACACCTTTGCCACCCTTGTGGTCTTTTCTAGTGAATCATGCATTCTCATAATGCTAAAGTACGGCTGCCTCAATTGAGTCATCTCGACTTCCAGGAAGAGTTCAGGCTTGATGGACCTTATCACACGAGGCAATTTGGGGGTATACTCCAAAGGCAATCCGAATGCAATCATGGGGTTTCACGTTATTGCGTGATAACTTATCTCACGCAATTTCGGGCAATGGGAAGTCATTCTGAATGCAATCATAGGGTTTCATGTAATTGCGTAATAACTTATCTCACACAATTTCAGGCAATGGGGGGTTATTTTCTGATAATGGGAAGTCACTCCGGATGCATTCCAAATACAACTAGAACTCAAATCTGGTAAACTAGCGAATTTACATGAATTTGAATTGGGCCCATTCGAAATTGGGAGAAATTCTTCCCAAGTGATAAGGTCCGATCTCTTCAAGGATCCATTGGTTTGTCTTTTTGTCTGTCCACTCTTCTTCAGCACCACATCTCAAATGAATTGACTTTCTTTCTATCCATTCCCTTCATTGTCCAGCTTTCTGCCTCTCATCCTCTACTGTTGTTTTTGTTGTTTGCCACAGGCGCGATAGAAAAACCACCAAATCTCAGGCCCCTCGGATTGCAAAAGGCATCGGGATGGAGCCAGCGCTAACAAGGCATTGACTGGCTCTTCTGCTTGGCCGGTGGATACTTGCTTGAGCAAGGGTATGCCAGCCGTTGCCCAGTTCTGCCACCCTCTTGCACCGTGCCGCTTCCTATGTTGCAGGGGGAGCTGGCAAAAGGGAATGCAGTGGATGCAAGACAGTGCAAGTGAGGTGAGGCCAGGATGGAAGAGATGCCAGGGCTGGTGGGAAAGACACCCCGATGCTGCAAAAGGACAAGTAGATAGTGAGTGTTCCTTAGCATATTCCGATGCACATTATAAACTATCCTTCCCGGCCCTAATGAAAGTGTCCGTTCTCAGCCACACGTTGCAATTTATAGGCTTCAAGACAACTCAGACTCCGCTAGAGCTGGCAAAAAACTCGGCTTCTCCTCAGCTGACAGCTTGTCCTCAGGAGACACACAAGTGGCCTTGGTGTATTTTTCCATCATGGTTAAAAACAAGAAACACAGACATTACCCCCCTTTTTTGTGTGTGTGTTGGGGGGGCTGGCAGAGTACTGGTATTAAGTGGTTGCCTTGTTGGTAGTGCGTCTGACATTTTCCCTTGGAGAGGAACCAGACCGTTCTCCTGTCTCCAGCAGAGAAGCCAAGTGGTTCTCAAACGGTGGGGTGGGACCCCCAGGGAGGCGTCACGGCGTGAGACTTTGAGGTCTTGATCCTTCCTCCTACTCCTCTTCCCAAACATTTTTATGTGTAAAACTTACACATTGTTTGCTTGTCGTCGTTGTGTGCCTTCAAGTCCTTCCCGACTTATGGCGACCCTATCGTGGGGTTTTCTTGGCAAGATTTGTTCAGAGGTGGTTTGCCCTTGTCTTCCCCTGAAACTGAGAGAGTGTGAGTTGGCCAAGGTCGCCCATGCTTTGAGTTAAACACAGTGAGCCCTTAATAAACGCTTGGATTTAATTTCAGGAAACAATCCACCCACCCCACACACACACCAATACCAAAATCCATGGATGCTCAAGTCCCAGTAAATAAAATGGTATAGTAAAATGGTGTCCCATATATAAAATGGAAAAAAAATCATGGTTTGTTATTTGGAATTTATACTTTCTTTTTATTACTCTGAAGCCGTGGGTGCTAGAATTCATGGACAGGGAGGGCCAACGGTATTGAATTTACTTAAAATAAAACTGTTCTAATTTGAACAATGTTATTTCCTTATAAAATGTTAAAATACCAATATACATGAATGTGCTAGTGTAGATGAATGTGCTAGTGAAAACATGCACATTAAATGCCTTTAAATTCCCACTACTACCTTGAGTGGATGTGTGTGCAACGTTTATATGTATATGGGGAGTGGGGGTCCCAAGGATAAAAAGTTTTGCAAAATCTGGAAGCCGAATCTGGAAGCAGACTGAAAGTCCAAAATGATGAAGCAGAGAAATGTATCCTACGCTCCCTTCTGTTGACTGTTTCCCTTGAATTGTCTTATTTCTCCTTTTCGGGCCAATTCAGGATTTCACCCCTCCACCTTTTATCTCCTTTCAGTTTGGTCTGTGTCACTGTCATCCTTGAAACCCTTTTCTTTTTTAAAAAATTTGGCAGCTGCATTATCCACAGCGAAGCCTTTTGCAAGAGATCTCCTCTCTGTAAGTCAGTCGCAAATAATGCCTCGATTACTGGGCTGCGAGGCCTCGGTTCTAAGTTTTGCAAGACCTTTGAGATGCCCTGAGCCCAAATGGAGATATACTTCATGCCTAACATCTTACAAAAGGCTGTTGCCCAAAAACTACAAGTCGGCAACGCCTCAACTAGAGCCTCTAAAGTTCAGCAGCTCAATGGAACAAAATCCCAGACCATATATGTATTGTTCTGCCTTAAAGTATGAGATGTCTTCTAAAAATTTTAACCGTATGAGATAGAATCAGAAGTCATGCCTCTATTAAAAGTGTTCGGTGGAAAAGAGCGGCAGAGGAGTTCCCAGTAACTTGGTATTTCGAGGTATTGTTCCAATACTTGATAGGAAATGGATGTAAAAAGCTTCCATCTCATTGCAGGCCCTGTTTGTTGTTGCTGCTGTGTGCCTTTCACGTCGTTTCCAACGCATGGCGAACCTATCATGGGGGTTTCGTGGCAAGATTTGTTCAGAGGAGGTTTGCCGTTGCCATCCTCTGAGGCTGAGAGAGTGTGACTTGCCCAGGATCACCCAGTGGGTTTCATGGGGAGCCATTGTCTAATGTTCAAACCATTACACCATGCTACCTCTCTCGGAAATAAGTCCTAGGCTGCACACGCACTGCACAAATAGGCCAGTTTGACACCACTTTAACAGCCATGGCTCCATGCTGTGGAGTCCTGGGATTTGTAGTTTTGTGAGCTATTTAGCATTCTTTGTCAGAAGAGCCCCGTTGCCAACAATAAACTACAAATTCCAGGATTCCGTACTATTGAGCCATGACAAAATGGTGCCAAACCAGATTATTTCTGCAAAGTGGGTGCAGCCACCCCGAATCCTGCTGCGGCTTCGCCCCAAGAGAGTCATAGAGACCATCAGAGTAACTGTGCCATCATAATTCTTATATAATGTTTTGGTTTTCTTTGCAACAGTTTCTACGATATTGGCTGCGGCTTTGCGTTAAACAAAAACACACGCGGCGGGAAGCAAAAATAAAACTTTGTTGCATAAGCCGTACCTCCAAAAATACATTGCTCAATCTCGAGATAGGTTGGATTGTCTAGAAACAGCCAAACAAGAAGAAACAGCAGCAGCCCGCTTTGTTTTCTTTGCACCCTTGGAAAATATGTTTCTGTTTGGGTCCTGCTTTGCTGGGTGCCAAGAATTCATCCCTTTTTTTGGCCTCTCCAGTGGCCAGAGAGGATGAAGTATGTAGCCGTTGCCTAGCAATCTCTGGCGTACATATTTGGAAAAGGGGGAGCATGAGGGAAGGCTTTTTGCCATCGCTAGGCCATTGCCAAGACCTCCTTTTGATACCTTGGTCCCCCGCTCTCTGTTGCAGGGAAATTGTCCTACTTTTTGGCTTACAGCTCCCAGGATGTTGGGAGTTATAACTTTCCCAAAGAGCAAAAGTTATAACTCCAAAAGAGCAATATGTCCAGGCTCTGGATTTGTTATTATTCCATCAGCAACTCCTGATGCTGAGTCTCTTCGGACTACTGTCCGAGGCGGGGATGCAGGGCCTGATCCCCTCTCGAGAAGTAAAAGGAGACATTGGCAAGTGGCAAACCTTCCTCTCAAGCTACATCTACGCTGCAGAGTTAATGCAGTTTGACACTGCTTTAACAGCCATGCTTTAACAGCCATGGCTCTGTGCTATGGAGTTCTGGGATTTGCAGTTTGGCGAGCTATGGGGCCTCCTCTGTCTGAGAGCGGCACAAATGACAACCCCAGGATGCCGTAAGAGAGAGCCGTTGACAGTTAAAGCAGTGTCAAACTGCATTAATTCTGCAGTGTGGCTGCAGTCTCCGACTGAAGCTGGCAACCTAGAGGCTGGGTTGAAGAATGTACGAAAATGTTTGCTGGATTGGAACCGAAGATCCATTAGCATCCATCTTGCCCGGAGTGACCAAAGTGCAGCCGAAGGGTCAAATATTTGGCCTCCAAAGAGCGTGGAGGGCATTTTGACCATGGTTAGGGCTCCGTTGGACTCCTCTTCCCCTGGATCAAAACTAATTTTTGCAAAAAAATGAAAAGGTTTTGCTTCTGAGATACCCCAAATCCCTAGGGACTCAAAAAGTCCCCCCAAATCAAAAAAATGCCCTCATGTCACCTGGAGCAACCTTTGGTTCTCCATTTGTTTTGGACTTCAGCTTCCAGAAGCCCCAGCCAACTTGGCCAACAGGCAGGAATGATAGGAAATGGAGTCCAAATCATCTGGAGGACCAAAGATTGAGAACCACTGCCCTAGCTGGGGTGAAACTTATTATGTGGCGGTGGTTGGGGTCGGGGTACGCAGCTCTCCAAAGCCTCCTGGATGATTCTGGTAATGCATTCCTCTAGCCTTTCACAGTTGCCTATTCCTGATCTAGCGTGTCAAATGCCACTAGAAAATTGTCCCAGGCACAGAGCATGATGGTGATCTTCTCCAAGCTTGAAAGTAATCTTCCAATCTTGAGTTCCAAGTAATGCAATTACCTATATATATATACTTAATTCTGGGAAGAAGCAGCAAGGATATAACAAAACCCCATTTCAGGAAATAAAGTGGCAAGTGAGGACAAAATTGCAGCCTGCCCTCCACGTTTGCGGCTTTGACTTTTTGCGGATTTGATTATTAACGGATTTGATGAATCTATTCTTTCTAAGAATCTCTCCGTCCTCAAGCATGACTCTGTGGTCAACCAAAAGTCACACCAGAGGACCTAGAGATTTCTAGAGAAAATACTTCTCTAGGCATTTGTAGGTCCTCCAGCACAATTCTATGGTCAACTTCTGGCGGACCTCGGGATTCCTAGAGAGGTGTGCTCTCAGATTAAAAAAAAATAGTGTTTTTTATTTGTGGTTTTTCCACCTTCGTGGGAGACTTGTGCCCCTACTCTCTTGGTGTAATGAATGGCTGGTTTTCATTAAATACTTTGGCTACAAGCTTGGTAGATAAAGGGAATGCTGCGGTTGTAGCGTATCTTTGTAGTAAGGCCTTTGACAAGGTCCTCCATGATATTCTTGCTTCGACTGTTGCAAACCAAGTTCAAAATGCAAAAATAGTTTGCACTCCATGAATTCAGCAGTGGAGAGAGGAAAGGAAGGGCCAGAATCTTATCCTTCCCAATGACATCTGGCAAAAGCAAACTGCTGCAGCCTCTCTTAGCTTCTCTGTTCTTCCTCATTCATAACTTTGGCCATCTTGACCACATGTATTCTTGTTTTAATCTATGAAATGTTGAAGGGTTTGCATTCCATTTGTGGCCTTTTCCGAGATTGCTTGTTAGTTGGTATAAAGACAGGTAGGATGGACACTAGATGCATTGGCTGGTTGATCTGATCCAACAAAGGAGATTATCACACAGGGACAGGATAAGGACGGGACTGCTCCCCAGTCCTTATTGTTTGACAATCCTTTGATTGATCCTGCAAAAGGCTTTAAGATCACAGCTCTATTGTCCCATCATTGAAAAGGTATTGCATTAACGCAAATTCCCATTAATGCCAAATGCTGGGCAATGCCGCTTCAATGACGGAATCCGTATGACGTCATTTGAAAGTCTTTTGCGCGATCATGGCCAATCGCACTTTCCAGACGGGATAAGTGCGACATCGTATGAAAATCTTGCAATTTTGCTCTGAGAATGGGAAAAGGATGGGACAAAGATATTTTGTCCCCTGCTTCATCATTTCCAAAAAAGCTCTTGTTAGGATGTGTGGAGAAGGAAAGAGGCAACGCTGAGGCTGTGCTTACATACCACCCTTTTCTCCCCCTCTGTCTCTCCTGCTTATTTCCCCAGTCTTTTGCAATCCCAAAATGCCTCTGCAAACAATTCCCATTTCAACTGCCTTGGTCACATCCTTCGGCTATTTATAAACTGTTCCCCCTCCCTGTATTCTGAAGCCTTTTCTCAGCTGTTTTGTTGCCAGCCGGCCCAATTACGTCGTGCTCCTCCTCCTCCTCCTTGCGCCTTCTTGCTTTATCTTTCTGTCACCATGTGAGGAAATGGTCTTAGATCCTTGGGATATTCCTCCACCCGATCGCCAGTGCATTGCCGCCTTGCAGGGCTGGCGGCTGAGTCACCCCGTTGACGCCAACATCTGAGGTCACTTGAGTGGCAATGGATCACATCACCAAATGCACCCCCCATCCCCATTTAGTGCCACATTTATTTTAAGGCATGTGCTCAAGCCTTGGGTGCAGAAACCCTCCCCTAGGAAACATCTGAGTCATGCTAGCTCGGTCCAGGGTTGGCATGGCTGTATAAGGGAAGCTTGCTCTCCGGCTAAGAATATTTGGCCAAGGGAGACGGGCAAACGCCTGGTGGGTTCAGCTGGCAGCAGGTGGGCTAAAGACACACACGACAAAACCCTACACATTTTTGGGGTTCTTCTTCATCTCAAGTCACCATCCCTCATGGGGTAGTTAGGGACTGAAATGAATTAGCGGACATTTCTTCCTGAAGTTTATAGCCCTGAAGTCATCCTAGAATTACAGTTGGCCCTCCACACTCGCAACATTGATTTTTGCAGATTTCATTATTTGCGGCTTTGATTAATATTTTACTTTTAGGAATCTCTAGGTCCTCCAGCACAACTCTGCCAAAAAATTGACCCTAGAGAACTGGGAAAATGCTTCTCTAGGCATTTGTAGGTCCTCCAGCATGGTTCTATGATCAACCTCTGGCAGATATTGATCACAGAATTGCACTGGAAGACCTGGAGATGCCTAGAGAGGTATTCTCTTAGGTAAAAAGAATTGTGCTGCTGTTGTTTTGTATTTGTGGTTTTCCCACATTCATGGGGGTCACCCTAACCCCAGCGAATGTGGAAGGACCGCTGTATGGATTTGGAAATGGCCTCATGGACCATCACATCCAACCCCTGTTCATTGCTGGACTTCTGGCTGAAGTCTCCAAACTTTGGTCTTCCGGGTGTTTGGGACTTCATCTTCTAAAACTCTAGCCAGCTTGGCCAATGGTCAGGAATTCTGGGGGCTTGAAGTCCAAAACACCTGGAAGACCAGAGTTTCGGCATGATGCTCTAGTTCAATGGTTCCCAAATTTTGGTTCTCCGGCCCTCTTTTTAAAGCGAAGGGCCTAAATACCCAGACTGCCGCTGCCAAATGGGAACAATTCGAAAGTATGGCTATCTAAACTGTATTTCTGAATGCTCAGCTGAGGTTTTAAGTCACTGCGGTGCTAGAAATTTGAGTACGGACGGAAAATGTTACTGGTGGGGCAGAATTTTTATTGGAGGAAGCAATGTCCTCTTCCCCAACATGTTAAATAGTCTGATGTGTTTGTAGCCTGTTAGTAACATCTGCACTGTTTGCGTCGTTTTAAATCAAACCATGTTGATTTTCCTGTGCGCCAACCGGAGTGGTTTGGACAGAAGGCAGAATAGAGTTATTTTAATACTAAAAAAATAAAAGTAAATACTGGGCACAAATCCTATCCGTTCTTTTTCAGTTCCCCAAGTAATTATTTACTGCCCGCTTTCCCCTCTACAGCTGAGCCAGTGACGTCCAGATTGAAAGAGCTTCGGCTGCAACGGGACGATTTTGAGATCCTCAAAGTGATCGGCAGAGGAGCCTTCAGCGAGGTGAGGAGGACATTTGGTGGGAAACCTATGGCAATCAATGGGACCTAAATCTGTTCTCATCCCTTTCCCTAGTACGCCATAATTTGGTGGCTTCCTAGCTTTTGCTTGTTATAAAAATCCCTCATTCTTGGCCAGTGAAAAGCTCCTTTTGCCAGGTTTTGTTTATTGGGAAAAAATGCTCTCCTGGTCCTAATCTGTTCCCACCCCATTACCTAGTATACCATAGTTTGGTGGCTTCCCATCTTTTGCATGCTTCATTCTTGGTCAGTGAAAAGCACCCCTCCCCAGGTTTAGATTATTGGGGGGAAAACATGGTCCCATTAGTCCCAATCTGTTTTCACTCCATAGTTTGATGGCTTCCTAGCTTCTGCATATTTTATTCCCTCATTTCGGGATGGTGAAAAGCACCCTTCCCCAGGTTTAGTGGACAAAACATTGCAGTTTATCATACGACGGAATTTGGGGTATAATGCAATGGCAATCCGAACGCAATCATGGGGTTTCACGTTATTGCAAATGAGTGTATCTCACGCAATTTCGGGCAAAAGGGAAGTCATTCCGAACGCAATCATAGGTTTTACGTTAATGCGTATAAGAGTATCTCACCCAATTTGGGGCAATGGGGGGTCATTTTTGGGAAATGGGAAGTCATTCTGAATGCATTCCGAACGCAATTAAATTTCGCGTAAATTCACTAAAGTAGCGAACTTACGTGAATTCGAATTGGCTCAATTCGAAATTGGGAGAAATTCCTCCCATGTGATAAACTCCATTGTATCCTGGTCCCAATCTTTTCTCCACCTGGGCAAGAAAAACAAGGGAAATTGGGTTTGTCAGGTATGGTCTCCCCAACTTCTTGATCTTCACAAGTATTATGCTGGTTGGAGGCTTCTGGGAGCTTAGGTTCAGCATCTCTGGAAGGACCGTAGGTTGAGGAATCCTGATCTAGAAGACGCTAAAGTCTTTGACTACCCACAACATCTAATCTGCATTCACAATACTGTGCGAATTCAACAGCAGACTATTATTTTTCAGAACCATTTTTATCTGGGAAACATACCCAGGGGTAGCCAGGTTGGCCTTATAGCAAACGACAATAACATCCCAAATCCACAAAACAGCGATATCTTTATGGGGCCAATCAAGGTGCACAAACTACATGTTGGAAGCTTTCAAAGCTCCACTGGCTTTTTCGTCAGGCAAAAGTGTTAAAAATTATACAGGAAAAGGGAAAAAAATGACAGTGTTAGTCACAGGCCTGCATTTTGTCAAGATGTTGTTGGTATTGTTCCGAGTTAAGAGGGCATGGAAGGATATCCATGCAGGCAGGCCATTCCTCCTTCTGGAGCAGAAGCATCTTAAAGTCCAGGAAATAAAATTTAAATTCCATTAGCAACCCACAAATATGGTTCATCTGATCTTTTATCTTGATTTGCATTCTTTGGGACAGATGTTGCAAATCACAGAAGAGAGATTAAGGCTGCGTTCACACTGGAGAAATAAGCCGGTTTAAGTGCCATGGCTCAATGCTGTGAAATTCTGGGAATTGTAGTTTGTTGTGGGGCCCAGAGCGGAGCTCCGCTCCGCTCTGGGCCCACAACAAACTACAATTCCCAGAATTTCACAGCATTGAGCCATGGCACTTAAACCGGCTTATTTCTCCAGTGTGAACGCAGCCTGGGTTGTGTTACCTTCCTACTTTGTGCATTCTATCTTTGCAGGTAGCTGTAGTGAAGCAGAAGAGGACCTCACAGGTGTATGCCATGAAAATAATGAACAAGTGGGATATGCTGAAGCGGGGTGAGGTAGGTACAAAGAGGGCACTTCACCGGGCCAAGGTGACTCTCCAGTTTCTGCCGATGGCATGGGATTGTTGTTTGTAGTTGTGTGGCGTCCAAAAATACCTTTACTGGGATTTAAATTCCATTAGTAATACAAATTAGCATTTTAACATCTTGACCCTGATCTCTATGCAATGGGTTGCCGTTTTAAATTGAAATTTTTATTATGTCGTTTTAATTGATGTTAGTTTAATTTAATTTTAAGGGGTGGGTGGTTGGGTATGGGTCATGTATATTTTATCTTGCATTTTTTAATTGATGTAACCCGCTCCGATTGGATACAGAGGAGCGGGCTATAAATAAAACTTTATTATTATTATATTATTATAAAGAAGATACTTCGATATCTAGTTTGCCTCTGTCTTTGCAGAATATATCGAATTTCTCAAGAAGCCTCCATACTGTTTCATTTGGAAAGCTTTTAGATGCTGTTTAGGTAGCAAAAGATGTACCTGAGCAAGACTATCTATCTATCTATCTATCTATCTATCATCTGAGTCTTTAATCTTATGGTGCAGAAGCCAAACCTTGGTTTTCTGTCTAAAATCTTGCTCCTGCCTACTCTTAGGTTTCCTGTTTCCGAGAGGAGCGAGATGTTTTGGTGAACGGAGACAAGCGTTGGATCACGCAGCTGCATTTTGCATTTCAGGACGAGAATTACCTGGTGAGTGCTGTTTTGGGGTATGAAATTTTCATTAGAAGAGCAGGAATTGCAGCACTGGGTTGGCTCTGAAGATCCAGTTGGCTCCTTTTTCTTTTCTTGGAGAGTGAGAATCCAGGAACTCAAAAGGAAAGTTATCCAAACAGTGGTAGTAAGACTTGTGTTCTGAATTTACCATGGGAGTTTATCACACTGGGGCTAATTTTGGCATTAAAGAGAGATTAAAGGGCATTTGAAGCATCCTGCAGATAAAGTGAAAATGGCGAGTAATTGCCCGAATGATTATCACATGCAATTGTGCAAATAAAGTGATTCAGAAATGCATTGAAATCCTGAAAGTAAAAAGGTGCGCAGTAATGCTTCTTTGTGACCACTTTAATGGCAGGTTTTGTGTGATGTCATACGAAATCGTTTTGCATAATTACACGATTTTTCCGGGATATTAATTGGATAAACTCCCGATCTCCTTCATGTGATAAACTCCCATGAGACAGTCAAGGCAAAAACTACTAGTCCCCCCCCCCCACCTCCCATGTTAATGTACTTGATCTGCTTCCTCCTTGTAGTATCTGGTGATGGACTACTATGTTGGGGGTGATCTCTTGACGCTGCTGAGCAAATTTGGGGACCGCATCCCTATGGAGATGGCCCGGTTCTACTTGGCTGAGATGGTGATGGCCATAGACTCGATACACCGCATGGGTTATGTGCACAGGTAAGCGGACAGGTGAGATGGGAGCAAGGTGGGGTGGGCTTTGGGCAGGGACTGAGCCTTAGCTACTCACAAGGCATTTTGGAAGAAATAGTCCCTGGGTGTCCAAAGGTTCAAGAGTGGGGAGTATGTACAATTTTGTCATTCAGATTATATTGAAAGGTCCCCTCCTGCAAAAGGAGGAAGTCAAAACAGAGTTGCAAATACATTTAGATGCATCAGTATCCTAGCCATTTTTATTATCCTGTGGCTGGAGTGGAGTCAAAGGCTTTCATGGCCGGCATCCATAGTTTTTTGTGGGGCTTTCGGTCTATGTGGCCATGTTCGAGAAGAGTTCCTTTCGGACGTTTGGCCAGCATCTGTGGCTGGCGTCTTCAGAGAATGTTTGCCAAAGGCTGGGCTTTTTCTTGGCAAGATTTGTTCAGAGGTTTGCCATTGCCTTCCCCTGAGGCTGAGAGAGTGTAACTTGCCCTTGGTCACCCAGTGGGTTTCATGGCTGAGCTGGAAATTAGGGGATTCTGGGAGTCATAGTCCAGTTTTCCCACCTCTGTTTCATATGGAATGGACTTTCTAATTCCATCATGCTCTCCACTATATCAGAGGGATATAGAGGTGTTCTATAATGCATCATGAAATAAGACTGGAGTGTGGGGTCCAGGTTGCAGCGAAAGAGAGAGGAGAGACTCCTTCCACCTTCATGCCTAGCCTTGTGCGTTCCTGCCCTGCTTCTCTTCTTCTTAGCCCTCTTCCATGGCTGGGCCCACTCGGCCTCCATGCATGAACAGCTCTTGCCTCCCGGAGCCAAAACAGCCCGAGACGTTGTCCTAGATTCATAATCACCTAATTCATCTCGGGCTGAGCAAGACATCCTGGGCTCCCCTCCAAACCACATGAGCTACAGCGGAGGCTTGGGAATGCAAAAGGGGAGGTCACCTTTGGAGATCCAGATTCAAATCTTCTCCACTGGGCCATGAAATTCACTGGGTGCATTTGCTTTCTTTCTCAAAACAAGTGTTTGTACAGATTTTTTTTTTTAACACAGCAAAGAAATTTCTACACAGAAAGCACCATTTTCTGCACAGAAAGTGCTGTTTTCTGTGCAGGAATTTTGTTTTCTGTACAGAAAATGCCCTTCCTTCCTTCCTTCCTTCCTTCCTCTTTTTTTCTTTTTCTTCTCTTCTCTTCCTTCTTTCTTTTTTTGCACAGAAGAAAGAAGTCCCAAATTGCAAATGGTTTTTGAAAACTCTGCTTTCGACAACTTTCTCACAGTGTGACGAAAAATTGTAAAATGATTTGTTGTTGCCCGTGAGAACAAAAATTGACAGCGTTTGACATCCCTGCTTCCTCCCTTCCAGTGTCTCCTGAGGCTTTTGGTGGCCTGCCCAGTCCTCTTTCTCTGTTTCTGCCCTATTTGTGCCACATTATTAATGGGTGAATGGTTGTGAGTTTGATGAGGAATGCTTTGGAGCCGGGGAGGGGGCCATGGCTTAGTGGGTAGAGCACACGCTGTGCTGTTCTTACAGAAGGTCCTGAGTTCGACTCCCACCACATCCAGCCAAGAGGCTAATAGGGCTGGGAAAGGCCCTTCGGACTTGGAGGAGAGATGGCACTGGCTAAAATGGACCCATTTAGTACCAGGCAGTTCCCTAAGCTTTCAAAAATGCAGGAAATAATCAAACTAGAAATCTTAGTTGAGTCCCTAGCTGTGGTCTGTGATTAGTTTGCAATGTGTAAAAAAGTAAGCCATCACAACTGTTTGTTGCAATGTTGTTGCATGGCGCATTTCCTTTTTGTTACTTTTGGAGATGGAGAAGGGGGAACCCTATGCCCCAAAATGCGGAAAAGAATAATAAAACAAGAAATCTAAATTGGTCTGAGATTAGTTTGCAAAGTGTAAAAAAAGTGATTAATCACAACCGCTTGTAGCAATGTTGTTGCGTTGCTCACTTCCTTTTTGTTACGTCTGGAGATGGAGGGGAAAACCCCAACCATAGGACTGATAAGCAAATGGCGCAAAAAGAAAACAATGCTACTGAAAGCTAACATTTGAGATAAATGGGAAAGTTGCTCCTTGTTAACACTGGTAAATTTGTTTGTTTGTGTCTTTGTTTCTTCCCTCTTGGACAGAGATATCAAACCAGACAACATCCTTCTTGACCGATGCGGACACATCCGACTCGGGGACTTCGGCTCCTGTCTCAAGCTCCGTGAAGATGGGACGGTGAGGTTTTAATCGTGGGATAGGGATGGCGGGATGAGAGAGGAATGGTTTGCTGTGTTTGCTCAGCCTCACCGTTTGGGAAGCAGGGCTGGGGAATGCATGGCCTGCCAATTGCAGGTGGACCGCAGCCATAGGGCCACACGTTCTCCACCCCACGATAGAAGATGCCTTTCTGAAGATGAAGACCAGCTCTAGGAGGAGTCATCCAACATCTCTCGAAAGGACACAAGGGTCAGGGAAGGCTCTTTAGACCAAAACTGCGACTCACAGGTTGAGAACTGCAAAGGGGTCACAACCCAACCCTGGGTCTTAGGCAACCTCTGTGAAAGGGGTATTTGACCCCCAAAGGTGTCACAATCCACAGGTTGAGAACCGCTGCTTTAGACCACTGACACTGAACCATGTGAAATGGTATAGATTAGGCATCGCAGCCAACAAGGCATAGATGTTTAAAATCATAAATGAATGCTAGATGCTGAGATGGAACAGCAGAAAAGGTCAGGGCTTTTGGGACAATTGCATTTCCCTCTCCCACCCATTCTGCTTGTGGACTTCAAAGATGCCTTGTCTGTGGCTGCTATTGAAAACAGAGATGATGAATTAGACAGAACAGTGGTCTTTCACCCTACAAGATTGCTTACGTTCTTTTCTTGGATCCCACCACGGCAGGTCTGCTCGACGGTGGCAGTTGGCACTCCAGATTACCTCTCCCCCGAGATCTTGCAAGCGGTGGAAGATGGAGCCCATTCCTATGGCACCGAATGTGACTGGTGGTCCCTGGGTGTTTTTGCCTACGAGATGTTCTTCGGCCACACTCCCTTCTTTGCGGATTCTGTCGTGGAGACCTATGGCAAGATCATCCATTTCAAGGTAGGTGGTGGTAGGGGCCACAGTCTCTCTGCGTGTCCATGCATGCACCTCATTTTCGTATGGGAACCTGAGGCTTCTTTGGATGCTCTGCCCACATTTCATTATAGGAATAATACCTTTGTGGAGTCGAAGGCCTTCATGGCCGGCACCCATAGTTTTTTGTGGGGTTTTGGGGCTATATGGCCATGTTCTCAATAATAACACCTTTACAAAAAGATGTGCGAGCGTTCAGGATCTTCAGATTTCTTTCCAAACGAAGAGTCTCAAAGATATACTATACGAAATTTTCAAAGGAAAGCTGAAGAGAGAATCAGTTGAACTAAGATACATTCACAAATTCTATTCCATTGGGAGAGGCATTTTTCTCACGTGATAAGGTTCTAGGTTCCTCCCTCCCTGTCCTTTAATGCTGCAACAGATGCGCATGGCTATTTCTTTCAGATCTCAAAAGCTGACACACTCTTGTGCCATTTTGATCAGAGTAATAAGACAACCTTAAACAATATTTAATTTTGGGATGTTTCTTACTGGTCGAATGGCATTCTCTGCTCTTTGCATCACTCCTGTTGGCATTTCGCTCCCATTTTCTTTTGCATCTCTTCCCCCGAAGGAGCATTTCCAGTTCCCCCTGTCAGCCCCGGAGATCCCTCCAGAAGCCCTGGCCTTAATCGAAGGGTTGATCTGTCCCCGAGAGACACGGCTGGGACGTAATGGTGTGCGGGACTTCCAGGAGCATCCCTTCTTCGTCGGCGTGGACTGGGAGACCCTGCGGGACTGCCTGCCGCCGTTTGTCCCTGAATTTGCCAACGCCACCGACACGTGCAACTTTGACGTGGTGGACGACTGTCTCACTGACATGGTGAGAGGGGGAGGGGTACGTGCCTTTTTCGTTTTTTCTTCCCTTCTTCCCCCTCCGCTCAGTATTGACTCCAATGGAATTAGAGGCTGAACTTTAACTTTGGATGGTTTAGGAGAGAAAAGGTGCAGATCTGATTATTAATGGATTTGATTAGTCTGTGATTCTGCTTGTCAATTTATACCAGAAGCTGCACTGGAAGAGCTAGAGATTCTTAGAGAGAACACTTCTCTAGGCATTTGTAGGTCCTCCAGTGCAATTCTGTGGTCAATTTTTGGCAGATCTTATTATCACACTAGGCTGAATTCCAGAACCAATCCACAATTATCCCATTGCCAATAATGGGATATTCATTGCCAATAATGGGATAATTGTGGGATGGTTCTGGAATTGACCCTAGTGTGATAATCTCAATAGAACTGCTCTGGAGGACCTAGAGAGATTTCTCTAGGCATTTGTAGGTCCTCTAGTGCAATTCTGTGGTCAATTTCTGCCAGATCTTAACCATAGGGTTGCCCTGATTTCCTAGAAAAGTGTTCTCTCTGGTAATATATATATATAGATGTTTTTCCACTTTCATGGGGATCCTGTGCCCTAACCCCAGTGAATGTGGAGGGGCCACTCCATACCCTTTCCAACGACCATCTGCAAAGAAAAGTAAAGGTTGCAGATTTCTGCATTTACTAACACACTTGTTATTGTCCCAGAAAAAAAAAAAAAGTTGACAATCTTAAGTTGTAGGCGACACTATGGCTAGTCCCATTGTGCTTGGATTGGAACCGATCCCAGACCTCTCCTTCTTTGTCCTTATATCCCCCCTTTTGCAGGAGACCTTGTCGGATGTGATAGAGAGCTCTCCGCTGGGTGTGCACCTGCCTTTTGTGGGATATTCCTACAGCTACACAGCCGTGAAGTAAGAAGGCCGCTGGGCGTGTTTGTGCATGTGTGTTTTGGTCGAGAACCCCAACTTAACTTTCTTAAGACCAATGGAGATTTCCTATGCCATGTATTTTCTCCCATGTTTGCCAGTTCTCAAGGAAGGGACAGCTCTGAGCCTATAAAATGCACCTTTCCTTGGTCACTGAATTGTCAGGTACATAATAAATTGTAGCATACCTTTTTGTAGATTTGGTCTACTTCCTCAGATGCATCTGAGATGCTACAAATTCTCCTCAGATGCATCTGAGATGCTAAAAATTCTTTTGCATAGTTCGTCTCCAGGGTGCTACAAGATCCCATTGCATACTGATATTCAAAACTAACATGGCTGTAATCTCCAATTTATTTTAGCATGAATTTCTGTGTGCATCAATCTTCTTTAGCAGCTTTGAGCATCTGAAGAATTGCCTGTGACTTTATTTTAGAAAACGATAAGTTTGTGCTGTGGATTCAGCATTTCAGAAATGTCTTGCAGGGCAGGTAGAGGCTCACTAGTCCACCAATGTGACTAGCAAGAACTATAGCAAAAGCTGAATGCTAGACGCTCCGCCGCAGCTTGGCCAAGAAGCCACCTCTCATGGCCAGAGAGGGGGTCCGTGAGAATCTCCCTTTCTCTCAGACAGAATGAGCCAGAAGAAGCGGTTCGCAGGGACATCAGCATGGAGGTGGACTGCGCCAGGAAGACAGCGCCAGGAGACCCAAGGCCCAAACAGGCCCCCGAGGAGCTGGTAGGTTGGAGAAAGGGAGATGGTGGTGATCTTTGGCCGCCCCAAGATGCGGGGCACTGGTTCCGACTCCTCTGCCCTTGGCTTAACACTGATGCCACATCTGGCCCTTGCCAGGTGTACAAGCTCCCAGACGGGCAGAAGCTGGACCTCACCACTTTTCTTGAGTTGCAGTCGGCGCTGGAGGAGGAGCTGAGGAGCCGGGAGATGCTGTGTCAAGAGCTCAGCATGGTCAAGTTGGCCAACCAGACCTTTGCCAGGTAAGGGAGACAGCAGAGGAGTTTATCACACGAGGGAATTTTGTGAGCATACTCCAAAGGCAATCCAAACGCAATCATGGGGTTTCATGTTACAGTGGTCCCCCGGGGTACGAATACCCTGGGGTACGAAAACCCCGGGGTACGAAAGAGCCGGGGCCTTACGAATAAAACCCTGGGATCCGGAAAAAAAACCCGCGCGGCCCCTTTAAATTTGCCGCGCGGTCCGTCAAAGAAAGCGGTCCCCCGGGTTACGAAAATTTCCGGGTTACGAAAAGGAATCCGGAACGGATTACTTTCGTAACCCGGGGGACCTCTGCATTACGAATTAGTGTATCTCACACAATTTCGGGCAATGGGAAGTCATTCCGAACGCAATCATGGGGTTTCACACAATTGCGTATAAACTCATCTCACGCAATTTCAGGCAATGGGGGGTCATTTTCGGGTAACGGGAAGTCACTCTGAATGCATTCCGAACACAACTGTAACTCACATAAATTCACTAAGCTAGCGAATTTAGGTGAATTCGAATTGGCTCCATTCGAAATTGGGAGAAATTCCTCCCATGTCATAAACTCCGGAGAGAAGGTGCAGGACTCAATTGAGCCCATCGGTTCGCCACCGTCTCCTAGTAATGTCCAGTCCGCCAGGGAAAAGGGATTCAGAGGAGAGCTCTGAGGATGATTGAGAGCAGAGTTTGGAGAAAAGGTACTTGCGGAGTAACGGTCACAGAGTCTCCCATTTGGGAATTCTGTAGTTGGGCATCTGTAGTTTAAAAAAGGATTGCTTTGAACTCTGGTTGAGAATTGTGGCTTTAATGTTGTGTTAACCCCTATGTGTCTGAAATTCAATCACACTTTTGAGTATCTTATTAGTTTTTTGGGTTTTTTTTAAATGCCTCCCATGTGATAAACTCCTTTGATTGTAATACGTCAAGGAAAATCCATGCAAAAACCATGGCTCCTCCTAGTGGCCTGTAGTCTCTTCCGAGGGGGATTCTGTTGCTTTAAAGCTTTTTCTAAGAAAAATAAATAAATCCTTGCTTGAAAGAGTTTTAATTCTGTATGTTTTCCCTTCTGTCTTTGTAAATGTTTTAAACCATATTTGTTTTAATGTTTGTAGGCCCCCGAGTCCCAGTATTGGGAAAAAGGCAGGAGGGAAGGATGTGGAGGAGAGCGAAAGATTATATTACTATGGATTTATGTTGTTGTTACTACTACTACTATTATTGGTTTTATAGCATCTCGCACGTTACTGATTGGAGTTGAGGACTATCAGGGATTACAATTCTCTCTCCAGGAATCTAGAAATCAGTGAGATTTTGTGGGGTAATGTGCCCTGTTCCATGTAATGTCGCTTTCTGGAATTGCACTCTGTTGAACCTGTCTATGGGGATATAGTTCAGATGTTTTGCCAGCCTATTTTGGAATTTCTTCCAAAGTACCACACCAGGTTTATTTGCACACACACACAGGCTGAATCTCAGTTAGAAATTCTCAATATTTCAGAATCCTTTCTCTTTGTCTTTGACTCTGCTGTCCCCGAAATTGTGGATGACAAGTCATATTTTTTTCCCGTCGCTTCTAATGTATCATTGCAGTTACGGTATTACAGCACTTTTTATATTAGTCATTTACTGTACAAATTACACAGGCGATATTCATCATCCATAGTTGCTTTATCAATATTTGCCTTGATGCTTTTTGGAGTTTATCACACGGGGACAACTGGAAGTGTAAACATGATGTCACAATCATGAGTGAATAAAGCACTTTTAACCAGGGAATAACCAGGCAATAAAAAGCAACAAATCATTCATGGGGAAATCCCGTGAATGATTTATTTGCTGTTTATTGCCTAGTTATTCCTGGGATAATGACTGCTGTATGTGAAAATCTTAATCACATTCTAATAGTAATTGTGCAAATGTCACAGGCTAAACCCCGTTTAAACTTCCAATTTCCCCCGTGTTAGAGACTTTGTCTGAAGCACCTGTTCTTCAGCTGCAAATATAAAGCCTTCAGTTTCTTTTTTCAGTGCCTCGTTTTGTAAGTATTTCTAGAACCGTTATTATTTTATATGGTTGTTGTTGTTAGGAGCAAACCCCCTTTTGCAAAGTGTGCGTTTCTGTGATTTGATGCAGTATTTGAACTGGTGAGACTACTGTTGCATTGCAGTCTCTGATGGAGTGAGCTGACTCACTTTGGAATACCTTTAGGATGGTGTTTTTCCTCACTTTCCCATCACATACCAATTGTCTTGCTTTTGTCCATCCAGCCAACTGAAGGAAGCCGAGAGCCGCAACTTAGAACTGGAAGCTCAAATCAAACGCTTGGAAGAGCAGGTCGAAGGGATGAAAACGATGGGCGAGGAAGGCAAGTTTCTCCTGTCCGCCCCAAGCCTTGTCCCCGCTTTCCCTTGCTGGTGACCCAGTTGGAAAAATCTGTCTTGCCCCCCACTCTTCTGTCCCTTGATTTTATTTCCTGCATCTTTATCCCTATTCCCTGATGAATCTCTTTGCAAAGCTCTGGTCCCAGAGTTCCATAGCATTGGGCCATGGCTGTTAAAGTGGTGCCAAACCAGATTATTATTTCGCAGTGTGGATGCAACCCAAGTAATAGTGACTAGGAACGAATGTACGGTCTGTGCATGCCATCCTACTATACGTCTGTGAATGGTTGAAGAAGTGTAATGAACTTTTGGAGAAACTTACCCACTTCAGATTCCTTCAAATATGTTACTTTCCAATTAATCAATTTGCTTTTCTCTGACGAAGCACAGAGGTTTGGGAATTTTAACTCCTAGAAATCCCAGCCAGTCTGGCCAAGGCTCAGGAATTTGGAGAGGCACAGAGTTTGAGAAGCGCTGCATGAAGAGATTCTGTGCCGTAATTGCATGGAATGTTTAACCAACCAGCAAACAAAGAGAATTGCTGTCGGCCCTCCATATTGTGGCTTCTGCATTTACGGATTTGTTTGAGATGTTCTCTCTCAGAATCTCTAGGTCCTCCAGCACGACTCTGTGGTCAACATCCACCAGGAGCCATGCTGGAGGACCTAGAGATTCCTGGATAGACCTCTCTAAGCATCTGTAGGTCCTCCACTGCAATTCTGTGGTCAGCCTCTGGCAGATGTTGACCATAGGACAACTGGAGGACCTAGAGATGCCTAGAGAGTTCCCCCCCGGCAAAAAGTGTTTTTTATTTGTGGTTTTTCCACTGTCACGGGGATCTTGCACCCCTAATTCCATCCAATGTGGAGGGCCCATTGTATAGCATGCCAGTGATACACAGAGCATGTGCTTCTTTGCGCATCTTGGCATACCTGTAGGCTAGCGTCTTTCTTACCTGTGTTGTCCTCTTTCCCAACCTCCTCCACACTTTCCCCACCCCAAGAAAACCTGGTCCCACCTTTCTTTTTTCCTTCCAGCTCCTCTGGTGTGGAGCCCTCCTTGGCCCCCCAACCACTCGCACCCTTTCTTTTGCTGCGTGGAGCGCCCGGCTGATGTAAGCCTGATTCTTCCACTCTGCCAGATCTTACGAGGGAATTTTTGAAAAAAGGAAAAAGTGGGGTCTTTACCGTGGTAGGGGTTCCCTTCTGGGGGAAAAAGGAGGACCAAGTTGTGGAGGAAGCAGAGAGATCTCTGTGTGTGTGGATCCTTTTTGGTCTGTCTGCTGTGTGATTGTGAGGTTGTATCTCTGGAACTGTTGTGAATTCTGTCCTTAGTGTCTCCATCTCCCTTCCTGGCCAATGCTGTAGCCAGAAGGCATCCTGAAAGTTCTTGGCATCCTTCCATGAAACCTTCCTTTCATTTTTGTGTAAAATGTGACCCAAATGAAGTGACAGGTAGAGAAAGCCAGGGTGACATTGGGGTTTTAGTGCTGGACTAAGATTCTGGAGACCAGGGTTCGATTCCCACCTCAGCCACGAAACTCACTGGGTGACCGTGGGCAAGTCGTACGCTCTCAGCCTCAGAGGATGGCAATGGCAAACCTCCTCTGAACAAATCTTGCCAAGAAAACCCCAGGATAGGTTTGCCTTAGGGTCATCATAAGTCAGAAACGACTTGAAGGCACACAAGAAGAGAAAGGAGGGTGGGGAAAGCACTTGGTGAGGTGGGCTTTTCCTGCCCAGAAGGACTAGGAACTGGTTTCTGTAGATGGTACTGTGTCTGTACTACAAAAACCTGCCCCACATGCACAAGGTATATATACACAAGGTATATATACACAGCAGTGCCTTGTTCCTCTTCCCCACTCCCCTTGTCTGTGCTCTGCTGGACTGCTGACCTCTGCTTTCTCTTTCCAGCAAGGCGGCACCATGGCATCTCGGCTCTGTGAATACCCGCTTGTGGTACCTCTGTACCGGCACTTGCTGCTCTTTTCCAGGGTATGTTGGCTGCACGCACATAGACACTCACTTCTTGCTTCTCCGGCTCTGCTGTGAAAAGTGGCACCTGCTTTAGCTGGTAGTCAGTTTACCCTTCCCCATCTTTTTCCCATCCTTTTCTTCACTTTTCTTCACTCGCTCCTCCATGCCCAGTCCAAACTCCCAGATGTGACCGCTTTGAAGGCGGTAAAGACTAAGGAGTGGACAAGAATACTGGATTCTAGGGATGCGACAGAACGCATCCTCAATGAGCAAGTGCTTTGATGCACTTAATTATTGTCTCATCGCTTGGAGAATGTCCTTTTTTTTTGGACAGCAACTCCCAGAATCCACCAGGCCAGCATAGCCTGTTGAATTGTAGTTCAAAGGGACATAGCTGAGCTCTGAAATCCAGGATAGTTTCATGGCCCTTTTAAGCAGCCATAACTGAGTACCGAGAGCCAATTAGAGGAGTGTTTTTCCATTTTTGCATTCCCTTACACTGCCTCTTTCCAATGAAACGGGACCTGGCAGAGTGCAGCCATCTCTGTTACAGGACTGTCGTTCCAGGCATCCCTTATCACTGGGTTGTGCTGGTGGGATACCAGCCATATCAGGAAGGCCATACTGTGCTCAGTCATACAGCAGTGGGAAACACGGCAATAGGGCTGTATTCCCATGCATCTTTGTGCAACACGGAAGAGCAGTTTTGGGGCACGGTTTGATTTTGGACTGCCACGATCTGCAGCAGCTTGAGGCCAGACTTCCATCCACATGACAAAGTGTTACTCTGATGTGTCCCTGACCCACTTTTCGAGCAGTCCATCCTGTTGGGGAGCTTTCCTCTTGACTGGCTTGCCTTTCCTCCTCAGGTACATAGGCCCTGCATCGTCAAGGTGGGATACCTGCTCCTGTGCACTGGTGGTTTCGGACTGGAGGCCTCTGCCCTTCGAAGCATCACGGATGTGGTTTGAACGCTGCTGCTGGAGCCCGGGGCTATTGCTGCCGCTGCTGAACGGGTCTGTGCCTTGTAGTTGCCTAGTGAAGACTTTGCAGCTCAAAAGCTGGTGGCCTTGGGGAGCTCTTGGGCCCAGAGGGACGAGGACAAGCTTGCTCCCTGTACCCCACCAGCCAGAGGTGGCCTTTCTGCTCCAGCTGCAAATGGCCTGGCTCAGATCCTTGCACCAAGGACAGCATTACTGGCTCTCGGCAGCCACTGCTCCACCTTCATGGGCTCAGAGGTGGCATTTTTTAGGGGGAATGAGTGGCTGGAATTGGCCAGGAACTTTGGAAAGTGATGTGAGGGCCTCTCTATATTCCCTTCCCCCTCTGGTCCGGCCTCTAAGGAAGCCTGCCTTCCAGCTGTACTTGCCCTCAGACCTTTTGGTGTTGAACCTCTTAAATCCCACCTTCCTCCGGTGCCTTCCAGCCCTCTCTCCAACATCTACTTGATCCCACTTCTGTTCAAGCTGGCAAGCAAATGCAAGCAGCTCTAACCTGCTATCCTCCATCTGCATGCAACTTTATAAACCTGCCCCTGGGTGGTTTCCAAGAGGTAAACTCTCTCGTCTTGTGGAAAGATCCTTTGTCAGGAGTTTCTCCTCCACAGTTGTCGGAAGGCCAGTTTCTTTGCTTGCCAAGACTTGCTTCGGCTTGTCTCTGTATAAGCTAGCAAAAAGACCTTTCCAATAACTGCCTGATGGCCCGAAGGCTGCTTTGCACTGGGTCTTGCATACAAGGAACCACAACAGGGGGGCAGCTCAGGATAAGGACTGATCTCCACTGGAACTGGATTCAGGCTCTTCCGTGAGGATCCCTGGGGACTAGAATTTCCGCCAAAAGCAGATGTTGGCCATAGAGCCGCTTCCCAGCAGGGGTCTGATGTCCCAGGATCAGTAGGATGTTTTGTTTTGCACAGGCAAAGGCTGTGACCAATGCCTCCAAGTCATGAGTTGGCCAGGGTAGAGTGTGGCCTCGCCTCTGTGAGGAAGCAGGCACAAGCCCTCTCTCTGCCACAAGGCCCCGGTGTGACTTTGGAAAAGGTTAAAAGCTATCTGCCTTGACTCACTCAGTGGTGGTGTCAAATAGACGTTCCACCACCTTTGATATATACTTGCACTTCTACACTTCTTGACACTGGGTGGCAACACCAGCTCCCACTTGCTCCACACTTTGGGCACATGTGAGGTTCTCTCTCTTTTTCTTGGTAATTTATTTGGAGTTGTGGTGATTTGTAGTAAAGCGTATTCCCCCACCCCAGCAAGAGGAGTGCTTTTGCCCCCACCATTGCAAAAAAGCCAACAGAAGTTGTGCGTGCATGTTTTCAAGAAGTGCACAAAACAAGATTTTAGCTGGGGGGGGGGAGTTTGAAACTGCTAGTTTTAAGGTTTTGCACTAAGCTCCTCTTGTTCTCTTTGTCACCTTTCCCCATATTTATTACGCTCCCCCCTCTGTTAGACGCATGAGAATACCGTACATTTGTGACAATGTGAGTTATGAGAAGGCACCCATGTTAGAGGTAAATAAAGCTGAATTATTCCCTGTTTGTACTTGGGCTGCCATCTTGGGATGGGGAATCTTTAGAATTTCACAGCTGAAAGTAAACCCAAAGCAGAAAGGAAAGGGAAGAAAAACTGTGGTGTCAGAGATGCCAGCCCAAATATTACTAGTATTTCCAGCGAGAGCAGTCATTCGGCCATTAAATCAACAGGATCTACATCAGTGTTTCCCAAGTGGAGATCCTCTAGGTGTGTTGAACTTCAGCCCCCCAAAACCCTAGCCAGTTTGGCCAACGATCAGGAATTCTGGGATCTGAAGTCCAAAACATCCGGAGGACCAAAGTTTGGAAACTACTCATCTACATAAACATTCTCCCTTCAGCACTTAAATTGGTTCTGCTCTCACTGGGACAATAAGTAATTGTCATGCTGCACAGTTATGAATGCATAACGAAGAGTTACACATCCGTCACTGATTTGTCTTTGTGATCTCTAGACATTCACAATTGTGAGAACAGCAAGAGGGGTAAATAGGGATTGTAAAAGCCCCCCCCCCCCAATCCTGTCTAAGTAACAGCCGCTGCGAGCAATGGATGTCTGTTCTCCTGTCTACTGGGATGCAGCAGACTTGACAAGAGGAGGTGGAATGGTTAGCCCTGTTCAAAAGAAGAGACTGCCGGCATTTACTTAAAGCATCTGTTGCCAGGGTCTTTAAGAGGACTGGACTCTACTCCAAGGGTGCGAATTAGGTGATGCTGAGGATGATGAGAGAATGTAACTTCCAGAGTTCCTCACCACTAGGCT
Source organism: Urosaurus nigricauda (assembly GCA_034509955.1). NCBI lineage: Eukaryota > Metazoa > Chordata > Lepidosauria > Squamata > Phrynosomatidae > Urosaurus > Urosaurus nigricauda. The sequence goes on along the minus strand of JAOEGL010000007.1, from coordinate 30,215,416 downwards.
TGCTGGGAATTCCAGTCCATCAACACCCCAATGGCCACCTGATCCCACCCCAGCTCTACAATGTGCCCCGCATCGCCACAACCCACATTTAGCAGGAGAGGCTGTGATGTGAAAACCGTTTCTTTAGTATAAACAGGAGGTCAACAATTCCATAATTTAAACACTTTTTTTTTTGTTCCCAGACACACAACAGTAACAAACGTTTAGAGCAGGTAGTAAAGTGACGAAGGCACAGGGGGAGCGTCGGCAGCTTCCGGGCACGTTCTTCTGCGGACTCGGACGCCAGGGGACAGGGCTAGGCCACCAGACACCAGCTGGCAGGCAAAGGCCGCGGGGCTTTGGGTGGGGGGCAGAGAGAGTGGGAGGGTGACATGCATCTGGAGGCGAGGGAAAGAAGAAGAAGAAGAAGGGGAAGTAAAGAGCAAAACCAGAAGTGTCCTCCGAGGTCCTCATGTCCATTGTGGTGGATTCAAGCAGACTTAAAGCCATGCCAGCTCCTCCTTCTCCCTCTCTGCTCTTGCCAAGCTGGGACGAAGCATATGTCGATGGTGTGCAGGGGTTCTGGACCCAGTATGGCTTTTTTTTCCTGGGGGAGGGGAGCCAGTCCCATGGGAGTCGGAGTCCTCCTCTGGGAGATTTTCAGCTGCTCTGATGGGAGAGGATCTCTCTCTTGGGGTGGAGTGGGGGGTGAGGACAGAAGGAGGGTCAAATTCTGCATGTGGAGAGCCCAAGGGGGGGGGGTCACAGTGAGTTGGGAGGGAGAGGGACCCCCCCCACTCTGTTAGTCCAGAGTTTGTTTTGGAAATGTTGGGTGGGTGATGTAAATGAGGGTGAAGACCCCTGCGGTGAACACTTGAGCCAGGCCGATCCCGCCACATGACACCATAACATGCAAAGCGGCAACCAATGAGGGTGTGCTTCTGAGCATATAGAGAATAGGCTCACTGACCTGCCATTGAACCATGTTCAACATCCCAAGCAAATCTTTTTTCAGCTATCGCAGATAACCTTATGGACCAGTCCGGCCACTCCTGGTTCCTTGAAATGTTCCCTTCAGCCACTGCTGGAGTAAAACAACTGCTGCTGAATCCGCAGTGGGCAGCCATGCCTCGAACATGGAAAACTGGTACTACAACTCATGCAACTGCTCCTTCTTCAGGTCAGCCTACCATAATGGAAACACAGAGGTCCCCCTAGCACTAACCTCATGGCTAAACCCCTTGCTTAAGACAAATGTCCTTCCAGATCAGGGGTGGGCAACTTACACCCTGCCGGCTGTGTTCAGCCCTCAGGCCTGTTTTATGGTAGCCAAGAGTAAAAAACAAAACATTTTTCTGCCCCAGACTGTCCTCTAGGGGAATGGGGGCAAATTTTAGGCCCAGAGAAGACTTTTTTTTTTGGAAAGAGACTTCTTGTTAAAAAAGGCCTCTAATGGAATGTCCTCCTCTCTCCAAGCATAGGAAATTTGTCCCTCAATGCTACATAAAGGCTGTCTGGCGGCAAAAAATTTGATTTTGTTTGGGTGCAGCCCTCCAAGTTCTCCTGGGGGGCTAATGCAGCCTTCCACAGTTGCCCGCCCATCCTGTATTCTGCTATTGATCCATTGTATCCAGCATAGACATTTTCTCTGAGGAAGCAAAAACTAAGCCAAGCATTCTCAGCAACCAGCTGGCTGTCTTCGGGCCAAATCACTGAGATACCTTCGTCCTCAAAAGCTTATATTCAGTCACTCCATAATACCAGAAACACAATCCCGAAGGGAAGACCTACAGCAACTAGCAAAACGCATCTCATGCCCATAGCACCTGTGGATGTAACTCAGGCTCTCTCCCGCCGACGGGAGATCAGCATCAATTGTGTAAGCCATGCAATGTCACACACAAACAAAGCTGAGGTGAAAACAGATTCAAAGGCATCCAAAATGTAAACGATGTTTAATCTTTATCCGCTGATAACCATGCTTAGATCAGGCCCACTGAAAAATCAATAGGACTTCATTCAGTTAGCCACGACTAAGTTATCTTTGAGTTCAATAGCTCTACAAGTGCCCAAGTCTGAATCCAGTCCAATCCACTCTATATACACTCATCCCTCTATATTTGCGGCTTTGATATTTGCAGGTTTGATTATTCACAGATTTGATTAATATGTTCTCTCTAGGAATATCTAGCAATTCTATGGTCAACTTGAACTAAAAGTTACACTGAAAGACCTAGAAATTCCTAGACAGAATACTCTGCTAAGCTCCCCCAGTGCAGTTCTATGGTCAGTATCTGTCAGATGTTGACCACAGAGTTGCACTGGAGGACCTAGAGATTCCTAGAGAGATGTCCTCTCAGGTAAAAACATGGTGTTTTTGTAATTTGCGGTTTTTCCATATTCATGGGGGGGGGGGGGTCTTGTGTCCCTAACCCTAGTAAATATAGAGGGGGAAGTGTATTACCAAATTATCCTTCTGGACATAGTTCTAACATACATTTTATAGGTTTTAAGAATATCCTAAATCAACAGTAGGTTCAAAATATTTTTTGGATATTTTCAATTGCAAACCACTAGATTAAATGCATACCTTTTAAAAGATTATTTTGTTTTCCTTGAACCAATTTCCAGAGCAGCTGTTATTCCACAAGATGTTAAGTGAGTTAACACAACCTGGTTCCTAAGGAAGTCCATTCCTGAAGGCTAAAAAGCAGAATCCTTGAACTGGCCAAAATCTCACCTAGACTGGGGGTCCCACATTCCCAAAAGGCACACATTCACAGAACAAAGATAATCCAAGCATGCCACCTACCACAAGTCAACAAAGAAGACAATGAAATGCATCTGGTGTGCCACAAAACCCAAATGGCATGGCAGAGATCAGCTCTATCAGTCCTTATAGACCAGTCTCCGCACACGTTAACACCCTCCAATAGTGCCACATTCTAAATCCTACCACTCCTAGCAGCTGCCAATGTTGCCATGACTTGGTGTCCAAAACATTTGTAGGATGTCAGGTTAGAGAAGCCCAAGAGAGAGAGACAGAGAGAGAGACCAGTCCGAAGTATTTACTACCAGCTACCATGATTGGAAAACCACTGTCCCTAAGTTGAGCAACTTTACGGTATTCTTTCCTCAATATTTCCTAACACAGATGCTCTCCAGACATGTAGGACTATAACACCACTGTACCCAGTCACCGTCCTATGCTACAGGACTCACAGTCCAACATATCTGGAAAGCATTCTATCTGGCAAAGGCAAATCTATCTGGGCAGATGAGCTGCCCCATCACACTGATAATTCCACTTCAGTAGCCTACACTAACTGTAAAATGCCATCCAGTAGCACCTGAATACTTTTGCTTGCGAAAGAAAGAGAAGGCGAGAGAGAGAGAGAAGAGGTCAGCTGTTGCTCCTGTAGTTTTAACTAGTGAAACTACAGTCAAGGACTAGAAACCCTGGCCTCCGACTGGCTGTAATGGCACATTGATTTCACTTTCCTGGTCCAGCCCAGTCTTCGCATTAGATGACTGACTATGTGGAGTTTGCATGGATGCGACAGTGCAAATGTATGTGGGAAATCTCCATTGACCTGGAAGGTGGAGTGGAAAGAAATAAAAAGTGTCTTCAAGAAGAAGGCCCAGCTAGTTCAAAGTGAAGTCCTCTGAGCATTTCAGAAAAAAAACCTGAAGAGAAGAATTTCAGGGGGAGTCAGAGAAAGAGTGATGAAAGAGCAGACAGCAGCAAACTGGACCCCAACACTGAAATACGACACTGGCAAAAGAATGGCAGGAGCTCTCGGGCAGGAACTTGCTGGATCTCAACGACTAAGGAACGTTTCTTTGGGGATCATTTGGTTGCACTAAGGAGTCTGGCAGGGGGATTGAGAGGCTGCTCTTAAGACTGAAGAGACGCTCTGCTGGATGGAGGTGCCAACTGTGTCCTCTTCATCAGCAGAAAAACTGGAATATCTTGTGCAAAAATACACAAAAAACTAAAACAGAACTTTAAAAAATAAGAAAGCAAAAAAATAAAATAAAATAAAATTACAGGGGTTCCTTTAAAAGGGTTTCGTTTTTGGGTGGAGGGAAGGGGTAATTTCCCCCTGTGCAAAAGGGATTCCTCCTTCTTTCATCTAGGAGCTGGGCTGGGGCCACTGAAGATCAGGAGAGATCCAGTCAAGTCCAGGGCAGTGCAGCTCAAAGGCAGTTCAGAATCCCTTGTTTGGGAGTCTTGGGGGCAAAGGGAGTGGGGGAGAAGAGGAAAGAAAGGGGCAGCTCAGTTCATCCTTGTGCAAAATCTGCCCTCCAGCGGCCTGTGCTAAAATCCTTAGCTTTAAATACGGTTCGTTAATTAATACTTTTAAATAGCTGAGAAGTGCAAAGGGTCCTGTGCTACATAGGTCTCCATATATTAAGTAACTCCATTAGTGTCTCTCATTCCAGGAGAGGGAGGGAGGGAACAACCTGTACATACAGCAGATACTGAAGAGTCTGAGCGTTTCACCTTCTTGGCCAAACGGGTTCAGCAGGGCAAGGAGCCAGAGACATCTGGCTGGACGCTGGCCGACTGAGAGCTAGCGCTGGGTTATACTACTGTGCCACTTGGAGAGCCACCGTTCTGGGTGTTCAGGGTCTGAAAAGAGTCAAGGGAGGGGGGAAAAGTGTAAATGTCATCATGGCCTCTCCATGCCACAGATTGGGTCTAGAGATGTAGAAGCTACCTAAAAGTGGAGTGGGGCACAAATCCATTCACAAAAAGTCCAGAATCCTCTTTTTCAATGGGGCACAAAGAGTTATAATCTAGCCCTCTGTTCCATATCCAAAACACTCCCTCCCCCCACACACATCAGGCAACTGTCAAACCTCAGAGGGCTATCTTATTTTACTAGATGACACAGAGGAGGAAGAGGCAGTTGGCCTTGGCTGCAAAGAAAAAGGGCAGGAGGGAGAGATGCTGCACTTGGGAAATCAGCCATCATTTTCCTTCCCCTAGCAGCTGAGACCAGCTGTGTCTTCCCTTTGCTTGACATCTGTCAGTATAAAGGAAAAGCACAAAACTGTGAGGAGCATTACATTCTGCCCACTTGATCCAGGATCTTGACCACAAAGAAAACAGCACAGCAGGAGGGACAGTTACAATTGGATCTGGATTTAGTCATACTGAGTAATCACATTGAACCCAACAGAACCTAGGGTAATCATGAATAACTTGTCCCACTGATTTCATTGGGTTTGTCCTAACCATGACATAAAATCAGTTTTCACCCTCAGCCCTTTTCTCCCGGAAGTGCTATTTTTCTAAAGGCAGGGAGGTCTGTACCATGAGGAAAATGCTCTTCCAGGCAAAGATTCTGTTAGTTCCTTGAACAGGCTCTTTGTTCTCTCCACTATGGAAAACTAGCGCCTAGCTTGGGTGACTGCCCAGACCTGCCCCAGGATTACAGCAGGGAAAAAACAAGAGAGACAAGGCATCAGCTGCCGCCGCCAAAGGAACGAAAGCAGTGACAAACAGCAGCATTTCCAAGAGATGAGGACCAGCATAAGAGGTTCAGGGGCCAGGAAATACCAAGTGAACTACAACTAGTGACAGGTTTAGTTACCATACTAGACCTGCACACCAATGAAACCAGAAGAGGTAAAGAGAATAAATAAATCTCTAGCAAGAACATCAGTTTTAGATCCATGACCATTTTGCACCAGGGCCTCAACTCGGTTTATCCCTTACCATGCATCCAGGATGCTTCCTCCTCTCCCACTGGAAATCTGCAGCCAGCCCGGGCAAAATTTTAAGAAATGCCTCCTCCCGGGGCACATGGTGGGACTCTCAAACAGGACTGGGCCTAGAAGCTCTCTCAAAAATCACGTACATTGTACACAACATCCTCCAATTTTTACGCATCTTAAATGTGTAAAGAACTAATGGGGCATTAAATGAACTTAGAATGACCTATTAAATGTCCCATTCCCATCCTAGGAGAAAAACAGGGTATAAATCAACCCAGCAATCAATCAATCAAAGGTAGCATTGGAGGATTAGAATGGGACAGGGATTTTTTCCCTACAACTTCCACAAGCCCTACTCAATAGTGAAACATTGTGGAAGATGGAGTCCAGAAACATCTGAAGGGCCATATAATGACCGCTTCCACTTCAGAATGGCTGACATTCACAATCACAAATGAGTAACCTAGTGCCACTCATTTGTAACTGACCTGTACTCATGATCTCTCCATATTCAAAACTTTAGGTAGTGCATAGGGATCATAACAGTTCCCCAGCTTATTGGACATTAGCCCCTGTGAGCCATTAAGGTCTGCTCTTTTGTCAATCAGGGAAAAAGAGACTGACCTGAGGAGAAACTGTACAGGAGTCCTGCTTCTGTTGCACTAAGATCACTCATGGTAGAGGGTGGAAATGTTGGTCTGCCGTGCCCCAGCCAACAGAACAGGTCCCTCTCCCTCATAGTGGCTGATGCCCAGTAAGTAAGAATGGAGGTGGGTGGGCCAGGAAATGAGTACCTGACTTTTGTGGGGTGATTGATTCAGGAATATTATTGGGGGGAAAGGTGGGATATAAATCAATATAAACAACAACACAGCCACTGGTCCATAATACGGATCAGGACCACTCTAGAGAAGGGTTCCATCACACTGCTATAAATATATCAATAATAAATAAATAAATAAATATGGCTGACAGCATTCCTGCCTGTGTGTGTGTGTGTTTGTCTTTGTACTTACTGCTTTCCCTGGCCTGGCCCAGGTGCAGATGAGGCCCTCCTGGCAAGCGGTAATAATACAGTCCTCCAGGAAAAGCAAGACCGTCAGCCGCTCATGGGCAATCTTCTTGCAAACAAGGGGCTCAAGGAGGGGCACTTCGTTGATGCGGGGGCACAGGGCAGTGCCCAAGACCTTGGCGGTGTCCAGTTTGCTTTTGGGCACCACATTGAGCTTATCATTGCTCTTGCTGATGTTGCCCAAGCTGTGGTAGCGCTTGTGCTCTTTCTCGGCGTTCTTCTCCTTCCGTTCCTGCAAGGTAAGGGTGGCAAACTTGCCAATGCTGAAGGGCACCACCCCGTCAGCCACATGGCTCTTGGCAGCACTGGTGACAGCCGGGTGGGGCAGGCTGTTGGAGCGAGACAGTGAGCGAGGGAGGGCCCCTCCGCTGGTGGATTCGGCAGCCAGGTTGCTCCCACCGCTACCAGAAGGGGGGATGCCAGTGCTGAAGGTGTTGGTGAGTGTTCGGGCCCGGGACAGTGGGTGATGGGGGTACAAGATATCTTCTGTCAGATCCCAAAGGCAGAACTGTGTGTCCTGTCCAGCAGAGCCAAAGCGATAAGTCACCGAAGGCGTACTTTTGGTGCTGTGCTTGGAGAGGTGGGAGAGGGTGCTGCTTGTCCTCACCCGGCCGAAATTGGTTGAATCCTGGATGTCTTCGTCGCTTCCGCTGAATTCCCCACTCTCATCGTCTTCTGTGCTAGTGGTGAAAGGGTCAAAAGCCACAGCGTTGACCCATGACTTGTGGCCGTGACCTCTGGCAATGACTCGGCCCTCAGCAAAAGACCAGACTGTCACCAGGTCATCCTCACCACCCGTCACGATGTAGCGCCCATCAGGGCTCCAACAGACGCACAGCAGGCCCCCAAAGTAGCTCTTCATCATCCCCTGCAGGAGCATGGAGTCAAAATGGAAGACGCGGAGACAGCCATCTTGGCTGACACAAGCCAGGTAGCGGCCGTCAGGGGAGAAGGCGAATTCGTTCAGCGCTCCTTCGCCAACTGCCCACTTCAATAGCGGGTTCCGGGCATTCTTGCTCTTGCAAGCATACACAGTGAAGCCCTCGCCTTGCTTGAGAAGAGTGTACTGTGGTGAGGCTGAGCCACAAGGGTGCTCCACATTGTACAGGTAGAGGTGGCCGCTGGCATGAGAAGCCAAGAAAAGGCTCTCTGTCTCAGGGATCCACTTCACAAAGGTGACCTTTGTCTTGTCAATCAGCCGCTGAGGGGTGAAAGGTAAAAAAAGGAGGCAGCAAAGGCCTTATTAATATTAATATCCTACCTCTTCCCTAGTCAGGACTCAACACAGCTTACAAAAGTTAAAAGAAATACAGCTAAAGACAGTTATAGCACATAAAAGTTACAAATGTAATTAAACTAGCAAGAGAATTAATATCAGTTAAAAGCAAGCCATTAAAAAGAGCAACAACACAGCACCTGAGTATTGTATTTATTATACTGTAATTAATTTGCAAAATTTCTTGGTTACTTTTCCAGCAAAGCTTTTAAAACAAATGCAATGAGGTCTAAAAATGTTCACATTAAATAAATTAAAGATTTATTTTAAAAAAGCCAGTGTAACTAATTTACTGGTGGAATTACCTAAAGGTTGTAGCCCCAAAACACGCTGAAGGTCTGAGAGGGTGATTGCTACTCTTTTGTCCCAGTTGCAGAAATACCACTGGATGCTGCCCTGGCGACCTCCATTCCATGAAGCTGCCTTATACAGCGACAAAAGGGACACTACTCTGCACAAGGAGGTACCCAAGACCCTGAAATACCTCCTTGTTGTACATACATTCTTATATAGTCAGCCCTTGGTATCTGCTAGGGTGTGGTTCCAGCACCCCCCCCTCCATGGATACTAAAATCCATGGATGATCAAATCCCAATAAATACAATGGCATAGTATGATGGTGCCCCTTTTGTAAAATTGCAAAATCAATATCTTCTTTTTGGAAAAAGAGAGAGAGAGAGAGAGTGTATTAACAAGCCATGGATCATTGAATCTGTAGCTATGGAAAGCTGACTGTAAGCCCAAATTATGTGAGTGTATGGTCACCACAAGGATCCTGGGCTTTGACTCACCTCTTCATTGAAAAGCTTAGTGGTATCTTTCTTGATAAGATCCAGATACTGCACCTGCCCAGCTGAGAAGCCAACCAGCAGTGAGATAGTTTCCGACGCAGCTGTGAACTGGTTGAAGTCGTGGCAAGTAGGCTGCGTCCCCTTATAGATCCGCTTGTCAATGGGTTTCTTCAGGTCAATGGACTGGAAATTCAGCAAAAAGAAAATGGGCAAAGGCATTAGAGTACAGGGATTAAGGGGTGGAAATGAAACCTGATGCTGACTAGGTTTGAGAGGTGCTTACAGATGCTCCTTCAGTCTGCATGCAAACTCTGACTTCAGCTGTTTCACTAATGAAGGCCTCACAAGGCTCTGTGTCCCTTCTGCGATGGCTACAGATCCCAACGTGTTTGGTTTTCAGCGAACTGCATTTCTTAACTCACTTTACACAGGCTCTGCACTAAAAAATAGCCTACCTCTAAATTCGTCACTAAAAATCTAGTGTCAACTACCTCTGCTAAGCTTGCAAACAAGGGCCACAAAAGTTACTAGCCCACATATGTAGAACAGTTTTCTGTGATGCAAAAGGCATTTCTGTAAAACACTTCTCAGCCCGGTTAGGCAGTTCAGAAGCAATTTTTTATGTGCCACAGGACACCACAACTACATGTTTAAGCAGATGTTAAGTTGGCATCATTTATTCCGTTTTCTCTAGTCATTAGGAAATACCTATCAAAACAATTCCGCTCACAATTATCCATCAGTTAACCAGCTTGTCCATGATTTTGACTTAAACCACAGCCATCCCACCCACCCTTTCTCCAGCCCCACTTCTTTCTGCTCATCGCTGTTCTCCTTCTGACACTCCTCCGCCTCTTCTTCCTTTCTTTGACATTCCCTTCATCCACACCTCCTCCATCTTCCGGTATCTCAATCCTCCCCTCAGTCTCAGTTTGTACTGCTCCTTTGCTTCGCTCCTCGCTGCTAAACTGCTCTCTTCCTCAAAAGGTGGGGTGGATGAAATATGGGTCTAACAGTGAGTGACCATGGGAACTGTAGTCCCAAACCATCTGGAAAACGAGAGAATTGCTCGCAACTGCCGTAAATGACTGGATAAATGTAGACTCAATGGGTACCTTCCGGGCTTCTTTTCCCCTATTCCCCATTTCCACCCAAGGATCCCAATCTTTTCCCGAACCCTCCCTTCCATGCTAGTGTTTTGCCAGACCGAGAGCTGGAAAGAGTTTGATGCGGCACTGGAGTTCTCTGACGGAGAAGGCTAAATATCCCACAAAACTACAATTCCCAGAATTCCATAGAATTGAGCCATGGCTGTTAAAAGCGGTATCAAACCAATTTATTTCTGAGGTCCGGATGCAGCCTTAAGGTATAATTCTTGATTTGGCAGCTGTTAATGTCACAACTCTAGCCACTATATTCAGTAATTTCATTTCAATTTATGAGTAACGTTAATACAAAAAGACATCCCTAAAGCTCTTATCAATGCAACTCTATGTGCGTCTGTGTGAGACACTGCCCACACCCATTAAAAGCGCAGGCACCCTTTCCAGTTTTCACAATGGCAACCCTTCTCTTTCAACCTCTCTCTGCTTTTTTGCCCTCCTGGGTCTGAGGATATTGCAATTTAAAAGTATAATCTTTTAATTTTGCCAGCTGTTAATGCTACAACTATTACCGTCCCATTCAGCAATACTGTATACAGGAACTATGATTATGAAGAACATTACTAAGGCATTATAGAAGTATGGGGTGATACAGGAAGAGATCTTCACTTCCATTAAAAGCACAGGCGCCCTTTCCGGTTTCATATGGTGGCAACCTGACCCATCTGTTTCTGCTCTTCCTGCCCTCCTGGGTCCCAGGATATTGTATGAGATTCTAATTTAAAGGTAAAAATGTTCATTTAGCCAGGTGTTAATACCACTATTAGTAATCTAAGGGAATGATGACATTACTAAGGCCCCTGTATTACGGGAAGCGATCTTCACACCCATTAAAAGCACAGGTACCCTCTCCATTTCTCACCATGGCAACCCTGCCTCTCTTTCTCTATGCTTTCTGCCCTCCTGAGTCTGAGGATCTTGTATGATCGTGTATTTTCAGGGTATATAATTTTAAAAATTTTTCGCAGCTTTTTATGTCAGAAGAAGAGATCAATCCCCATCCCTGCTGCGGAGATGGTACTCCTCACACCCATTAAAAGCCCAGGAGCACTCTCTGGTTTCAATGGTGGCAACCCTGCCCTTCTCTCTCTGCCCTCCTGAGCCTGAAGCTCTTGTACGACAGTAGAATTTAAGGGTATAATTTTTAATTCTGTCAGATATTAATGTTAGAAGAGGACACATCAATGGAGGGAGACACTCCTCGCACTCATTAAAGGCAAAGTAGCCCTCTCTGGTTTTCAACAATGGCAACCCTACCTTTCTCTCTCTCTCTGCTTTCTGCCCTCTTGGGGCCAAGCACAGGAGCTCTCTCTGGTTTTCTTGATGGCAATCTTGCTCTTCTAGCTAATACTCCAGAGGACAGGATCAAAATTCAAAATGACCTGAATAGACTAGAAAGCTGGGCCAAAGCTAACAAAATGAAATTCAATGCAGAGAAATGTAAGGTTCTGCACTTAGGACGGAAAAATGAAATGCACAGATATAAAATGGGGGATATCTGGTTGAATGAAAGTACGTGTGAAAGGGATCTCGGAGTCCAAGTAGACCATAAACTGAACATGAGCCAACAGTGTGATGCAGCAGCTAAAAAGGCCAATGCAATTTTAGGCTGCATCAATAGAAGTATAGTGTTTAGATCAAGGGAGGTAATAGTGCCGCTCTATTCTGCTTTGGTCAGGCCCCACCTGGAATAAGACTGTGTCCAGTTCTGGGCACCACAATTCAAAAAGGATGCAGAGAAACTGGGGCCATGTGTCCAAAGGAGGACAACTAAGATGGTGAAGGGTCTGGAAACCATGCCTTATGAGGACCGCCTTAGGGAGCTGGGGATGTTTAGTCTGGAGAAGAGAAGGTTAAGAGGTGATAGGAGAGCCCTGTTTAAATACTTGAAGGGATGTCACATTGAGGAGGGAGCAAGCTTGTTTTCTGCTGCTCCAGAGACTAGAACGCGGAACAATGGATGCAAACTGCAGGAAAAGAGATTCCACCTCAACATTAGGAGGAACTTCCTGACAGAAAGGGCTGTTCAACAGTGGAACACTCTCCCTCGGAGTTTAGTGGAGTCTCCTTCTTTGGAGGTCTTTAAGCAGAGGCTGGATGGCCCATATCTGTCAATGGGGATGCTTTGATTTGGAGTTCCTGCATGGCAGAAGGGGCTTGGACTGGATCGGGGCCCTTCCTGGGGTCTCTCCCAACTCTATGATTCTATATGGGGGAGGGAAGACACTCCCCACACCCCTTAAAAGCACAGGCGCACTGTCTAGTCCCGACGTTGGCAACCCTGACTCTTCTAGGTCTCTTGTATGATAATTTAGGGATACAACTCCACGTTCATGTCGGAAGAAGACATCAATGGAGGGGTGGGGACACTCCTCACAAACCCTTAAAAGCACAGGCGCGCTGTCTAGTCCCGACGTTGGCAACCCTGCCCCTCCTTTCTGTGCCTGGATCCCAAAAAAAACCAGGCTCCGACGGGTGCTCACCCTTCTCCCCCTCCCCGGGGCTCCTCCGGCTCCGGAGTAGAAATAGAGCTCCCTTCCGAGGTTGAAGCAGACGCGGCTCCGTTCGGAGGACAAGGCCCCGGCGGCGGCGGCGGCGGCGGGCTCCCCTTCCCTTTCTCCTCCACCGCTGCAGGGCTCTCCTCCTCCTTGGAGCCGGACCAAGGAGAGCCGCACCGGGGGCAGGGAAGGGACCGGAGGCGGCGCCGGGGCGTTGGAAGCCGCCTGAGGGGCGTTGGAGGCGGCGGCGGCGGCGGCCGAGGAGGAGGCGTTGGAAGCGGCCGAGGAAGGCCTGGAGCGGGGCTCGGGGCCTCCCAGGAGCCGGTACGCGCCTTCCCGGGTCCGGAATTGGCTTTTGATTTCGTGAGGCGGCGGCGGAGGCTGAGGAGGAGGGAGAGGCGGCGGCGGCGGTGAGGAAGGGCCTCCTCCTCCTCCTCCTCCCTCAGGAGCCGCCACCGCCGCCGCCATCTTCCCACCCGCCGGAAGTGGCTTCCCGGAAGTTACGCCGCGCCCAAGGGGTTGCCTGGCAACCTAGGAGTAGGAGCCGGAAGGCCTCGGCAACGAGGCGCGGCCCTTAGCGACCAAAAATGAGGCCCTTAGCAACCGACCACTACTACTACTACTAGGCCTCTCTTCGTCTACTGTAGTAGTAGGATGCTTTTGTGTGAGAGAGTATATATAGCCTTCTCTGGCTGAGGCCACACTGGGGGAAATAACCCGGTTTGGAACAGCTTTAAGTCTTTCTCTGGCTCAAGGCTATGGAATTCTGGGAGTTGGAGTGTGTTGTGGGCACAACATACTCCAACTCCCAGAATTCCATAGCCTTGAGCTCTGGGCCCCACAAAATACTCCAATGCCCAGAATTCCATAGCCTTGAGCCACGACCCTACAACACTCCAACTCCCAGAATTCCATAGCTTTGGACCAGACAGAGTTAAGCCTTCAGCTCTGGGCCCCACAACATACTCCAACTCCCAGAATTCCATAGCCTTGAGCCAGACAAGCTAAAGCTCTGCTCTGGACCCCACAACAAACTCCAACTCCCAGAATTCCATAACCTTGAGCCACTCTGGGCCCCACAACACACTCCCAACTCGCAGAATCCCATAGCCTTGAGCCAAAAAAGAGTTAAAGCAGTGCCAAACTGGGTTATTTCTCCAGCGTGGATGCAGACTTTTAGTCAGAGAGAGCTCTGGTGTCAACCATAAAGGACACTCCCCAGCATTCCCTCCCCTAGCACTGAGTCAAGGCAGTGAAAGCGGTCTCAGACTGGACTATTTTGGCAGTGTGTCTTGGACCCAGTTTAACTGCCCTGCCTCCTTGTTATGGAATTCTGGGAATTGTAATTGGCAGTCTGTATCCACAGGTTCAAGCATCTATGTTTCTTCTCTGCACCAGGATTGGAGTTTTCCAATTCCAAGCTTCCCCGCAAGCAGGAAAAACAATAAACAAGAGTATACAGATTCTGATACCCTTTATTTAGAAATCTAAATCGTTTCCATTTCCGGCCCCTTTCCTAACAGGCTCAACCATACTCTCTGCATCTTCACAAGTCTCTCTTTTCTGCTCCATATTTTTATTTATTTATTTATTTGGCTCATCACATTTTTTTCCCCCTGAATCATCAGCTCTCAGTTTTCTTCTCTTGCTCTGAGCTAGGTTTGGGCTGTTCCTCCACTGGGCTAGGTGACTTTTCCTCAGTTGCTTGGCTCTCTTTTTCAGGCTCCTCTGCTGAGGGAGATGGTTGGTTAGCTATGGACGGTTTGCTAGAAGATCCCTCATCTGAACTGCTGCTGGCTCCTCCTTCCTTACTTAGCAGCTCCTGTGGAAAGACACGAAAAACCCCATCAGAATTCAGAACTGACAACAGACATGCAAAGATTTAGACCCGTCTGAAGCAACTTGATTTATTTTCATCTGTTATTCAAACTGTGACTCCGATAATCTTCAATGCTCTCCCACATTCCATTGAAAATTTTGTAGAAATGTATTTAGACAATAATGAACTCAAATCCAATCTTAGACAAAAACAAAAGAGTAACCATCTAAAGACTTTGCAATGGTATGCCAGCCCAGTTTGTTCTGTTAAATGTTTTATTTTGTGTTGAGAAGTTTCATTTTTAAAAGCTTTCTGAAAAACAGAATGCAGAACTTCAAATCTTGTATCTATCTGAACATGGCTGCTCTCATACCAGAGAAGAGCTATGTACCCTGCCTTGAGTTCATGGAAGGAAAAGTGGGTCTGTAAATGTAAGAAACAAATGCAATAAAATACTCCTGTGGTTGATGGGAATGGGAACAGAAAGGCTGCGTTACCTTGTTGGGCCAGGGTCCCTCCAGACTAGAATCCAAGAGGGAGCCCTCCCCACCAAAGCTCTCATCTTCTTCCTGCATGCTGATGAAAATGGTGGGATTCTCTGCCTCTGACACTTCCTCTCTCAAATCCATAGACTCTTCAGCAGGAGGTGGGGCTGATGGGAGTGTTGGACGAGGCTGTTGTTGCTGCTGCTGTTGTTGTTGCTGCTGCTGCTGCTTCTGCTTCAGCTTCTGCTCTTCTTCCAATTGGCGCTTCAGAGCCTTTTCCTGTGCTAAGCGGAGGGCAATCATGTCCTGGGACACCCGAGGAAGAAGCGGCTGGGGTTCTATTTCTTCCTGTAATGGAAATGGAACTTTGTCAGGCACAAAACCCTCAAAACAAATCCCTTCTTCATTGTTTCAAAGTCTCAGCTAGCCAAGGGTGCAAGTGCAGAACATTCAGGTTACCTGCTGGGCTTCCATTTCCTTCACAGCCACAGAAAAAGTATGATCACTGGTTTCTGTCGTCAACACTACAGAAAGGCCATCGGTATGAATAGCAGGCCTGTAGGTCTGAACTAACCCAGCGAGTCCTATAATATTGCTCAAGTATATGCAGTGGGTTGACAAAGTAAGTTTGTTACACTTTTTATATCAGCTGCAATGTGGTGTGGGGGTCTTCTAGCAGATAAGAATAACAAAGGTCACAAAGGAATAACAAAGAATAGCAAAAGTACCCTGGTGACAAAGAAATGTCTGGAACAGAAAGAGCATTAACCTCTGCTTGATTCAGGAGATTTAATTCATGGGGGTGTGAGCAAATTCAGTGGTCTCAGGGCGAATCTCTGGCCCCTGAGATCCACTAGGACCACTCAGTCTACCAAAAATGCCAACAAATTGGGAGGAGGGGGATACTCATTTGAAAAACAGGTATTGTAGAGAAAGGGCATCCCCAGTAAATAGATGCTGTTCTTCTGTTTGAAGATCCCGTGAGGGGGAGGCCTTTGCCCAGCTGTAAATAATCTTTCTCCCTGTTTTGTCTCCCTTCACTTTTTTGACATTCACAAAACCGAAATATTATTATACAGGTCATAGTTACCCAGAAAAAAACCCTCAATTGTTCATGGTAGTGAGCCCCTGTTCTATGCTCTCACCTCTCTCTCTCTCCTCATTGCCTTGTTCCTGGGTGGGGCAGTGCCTCGCACTTCCTCTGCGGTCTGCAGTTCCTTCCCTTCAATGTCTTGTTTATTACTCGCTTCCAGGATAGCCATGGTGGAATTGGGCACATGAGCTTGCTGAAGGTTGGGGAAAGGGGGGAAAAGCAGAGATACAGAAAAGAGAATCATACCATCAGGTTAATAATTAGCAGCAATCAAGAAGGACTAATGAGAACATTTCCTATTTCTCAAGCCAGGAAAGGAAATGTCAGGGAGTAACTGCAATCTTGTTCTGAATTAAATTAAGCACAGTTAAATCCAGATGGTTCTCCAAACCTGCTTTAAACGCTGCTCTTCCGACCGTGAATTACTTTAGAGGGAACTACTCAACGGCAGACTGCATATAAAAACCTAAATGCCACTACACGATTTTGAGACTCCGAATTTTGATTTGACTGCCACCAACTTCCACCCTGCTCTTTTTCCAGCTCCATTTTAACAGCGTACCTGATGAGGGGTGAAGGAGCGGACGTGGGCCAGCAGAGGCTCCCGCAGCTCTGGGCATTTCTCAAAGACAGCGCTGAGCTGCTGAGGAGGCAACTGGAGGACGACCTGGAAGGACTGGGGCTTTGTACGCTGGCAACACTTAATGAAGCCCTCCCAGACCTTGGGATACTTCCATACCTGTGGAAGAAGCAAAGAATTAGCATCAGTAGTCAGAATTTTCTCAGTGTTTTGCCCCTCAGGTAAAAAAACACAGGAGTGGCCTTTGGGGATTATGCTAAGATGCACCAAGTTGACAATGATCTCTAGTAGAAAAACTGTCTTCAATAGAAAAATGTGATCTCTCACATAAAACTTGGTTCTTCTCTATGTTTTAATGACAATCAAAGAAACAATGACCAAGGAATTGCATCATCAACATCACTACAAGAACAGATCTCCTTCCTTGTAGTTATGACCAACAATGCAGCCCCTCAATACCTACCTCTGCAGCCTTGCAGCCTTGCAACCAAAGTGTTTCTGAGGTGCTGAGGAAATACATCTGCACTGCATCTCTCTTCCTGTTGTGAACAGGCAATTGGAGAAAACTCCTTGAGGTCCTTTCACAACTGTTTGTCTGAATCAGCCCTGCAACCAATAAGATTGCTGCAGATGTCATTTCCCAGAGCCTTGGAAATTCTTTGGTTGGGGTGTTGCCAAACTGCAAATGTAGGTTATAGGGGTCATGTTTGGTTGTTCAGAACTGGAAACATGAATTCTACCAGTCACATTCTACCAGTCACACGAGCACAAGTCCAGTTTAAGAATTTGTAACTGCAGAAACTTACCTGCTTCAAGATGAGTCTTGAGAGGATGTTCATGACAAAGCCACCCAGGCGGGGATACATGGTCAGCGACTGGATCACTGTCCGCATGAGGAGCATGGGCAGTGGGTTTTGTTCCATGAGCTGCTGCATCACCACAGCCAGAACCTCTGACGTGTACACGTTGCGTTCAGCAAAGCACAGGTTGGTGGCTGTGTGCAGGGAAACAGACAAGAGCAGCCACTAAGAACAGGTAACACAAGGTAAGAAGTGTGGTGAAGCCTGCCAAAGAAGGAAGGCCACTGGATACAAACATAGCCAATTGTTTGAAGTCAAGAGCAGGAATCTCTTTCAACCCAAGGCTCCAATTCAATTTCAGAGGGTTTAAAAAAACCGTAAAGTTCTATCAGGAACTGAGTTGTAGCAGATGTATTACAACCATTTAGAATGGGAAATATCCTACACAATGAAGGTGTCATGAGGAAATGGACAAGACTACCTGGTTAATCCCAGAGAGCTAGAGAGACCCTAAGACTTGAGGTTCTCTTCTCTGTGTTAGGCAGAGGGAAGGGTGGTTGTTGTGTGCCTTCATTTCCAATTTATGGCAACGCTAAGCCAAGCCTACCACAGGGTTTTCTTGGCAAGATTTGTTCAGAGGAGCTTTGCTATCACCTTCTTCTAAGGCTGCCGATGTGTGACTTGCCCAAGGTCACCAGTAGGTTTCCATGGCCAAGACGGGATTTGAACTCTGGTCTCCAGAGTCTAACACCCAAACCACTATACCATACTGGCTCATCAGGGATGAGTGTTAAAATGTTTATTTCCAAGTAAAGGTACAAAGGACCAGAATGCAAACTCCATTATGTGCCCTGGAGCCCTCTCCAGACTCTTCCAAGTCAGATGGAACCGCCTCTATAGAAGAACGCATGGGGAGATTTAATCTATATACCCATGCTATTCCTTTATAGCCATAGCAGCCAGAAATAGAAGCCTCATAGAACAGTAACAAGGAGGATTCTTGAAAAGCCAGCCCAGGCCCACCCTTTGAAGTTTTCAAGATCATGAGAACCCTCATTTTTTCCTTCATTCACAAAGCAAAAATTGAGTAGAAGATATTCAGTCTTATGCACACAAAAAGCAGTCATACCCTTGATGATAGACTTCATGTCACACTTGGTGGAATCAATGTTGTGGAGGGCTATCAATAATTCACCAGGATTCAGAGGAGAGACCGCAGAGTTGCCTTCACCTGTTGGAAATGTGGCAAAAGAAAATCAGTATTTGCCATACAAAGGATTTACTATGTCCAAAGCACAGAAGAGTTAGTTTGGGAGCTACTAGAATCCTTCAGCCAGCATAGTCAGTAGACATGTTGATTAGGGGATGCTGAGAGTTATAGTCCCCAATTTTTCAAGTCTCTACCAGTGACTCAGGAGAACAGATTCCGATAAAATGGACATATAAGTACTATTTGGTTGACATTTCCAATCTATGTTACAGCTCTGCTATTCCCAGACGAGTACAGCTCTACTGACTATTCACAGATACTGAGTTATATTCTATTCACTCTTCTTTTCCCATCCCTGGGACAACTTGTCACAGCTGAACAACTCCTATTAGAGAAACTCAAGGTCTGCTTGCAGCTTGGATCCCTACCGTGTTGTGTTCCCAGCAGGCGATTAAAAACTTCCTTCACAACAATAGGATTCAGCTTGATGAGCTTTGGGAGGGCCTGGATCACCTCTTTCTGATGGAAGAAAATGAAGCTTCAGAAAGGAGTGGCAAAAAACTCACACTGCATTTGTCAACACTCCTGAGGCAAAGAACTGGTTTCTGCCATCTGACGCTCTGAACACTGCCCCACTTCCCACAATGAGACAGTATGCTTAAGACACTTCGTGTTTTAATGGAAGGAAGAGGGGCTGAGCTATAGGGCAGAGGATCCATTAAGCAAGCCACAAAAGCACCATTAGTTTTCTTGGTGGGAAGAAAGTCCCAGACTTTAATAAGCCAGCCTCAGTCATATGACACTATTAACACAAGTTGAGTATATCGGAATACTCCAAAATCCAACATCCACATGGGTGGCTGAGATAGGGACATGTTTGCTTTGTGACTGTTCAGTATACACAAACTCTGAATCGTGCACAAAATTATTAAAAATATTACGTATAAAATTATCTTTAGACTGTGTATAAGGTGTAAGCAAAACATAAATGAATTTCATTTTTACACTTTGGCCCCATCTCCAAGATGTCTAAGAACATGCCAATATTCCCAAGTTTTTTTAAAAAAAAATCCCAAAGCCAAAACCCTTCTAGCCCTAAGCATTTCGGATAAGATCTGCACTGGCAGTTTTAGTTTCCCCAGAGTGGCATTTGCCTCTTTCATAGCCACTTCATATTGGATCAAAATATTATCACTGGCTGCTCTCCTTAACTTCAAATAACCTTCTGCTCCCTACTGAAAAATATAATTGGAAGATGCTCAGGTCCAAAGTGACTGCCAGTTGGGTAATGATGAGAGAAGTTATGGATCATAAACCAGCTTTGTACTGGGCCTCAGAGAATACCTTTTCCAAGCCGTTGAGGACAGGGATAAGAAATCGGACATCTGGGAGCCTTTTGTTGTACAGATCTCGAACTCGCTTCACTAACTCCGGAGATGGAGGAACTGAGGGGAAAAAGTAGTGTTAGATTATGCAACAAAACAAAACCAAGCTTGGGTAGCACACAGCCTAGTCCTACAGTAGTTCTCACAAGTCATTACTCAGATAATTGCTGTAAGCCACTTTTGAGTCCCTGGGAGAAGACAGCATGCCAATAATCATTTCTATTTAGCTATATGAACATGTAGACTCCTGAAGTCTCCAGACTTTGAAACTAAAGGAAAGCAAGCAAGCAAGCAAAGGAAGGGCAGTGCCTGCAAGGGCTTGCCCAACCCAGAAAGTCACCCCTCGACTGGCTGTATTCTTCCACCCCTCCACAGAACACAAAATGTGCTTTGCCTACCTTTATCTGTGAGGCTGTGCAGGCAGCGGGTCACCAAAGTCTCTGCACCTTTGGGACAGTTTTTAACCAGTTTGAGCAACTCCTGGGAATTCATGCCCATCCCACGGATCTGGAGAAGAGTAAAAATGAAAACAGAGAGATGATGAGGGGAAAGGAGTAGCATGTCAGGAATGGGGAATCCCTTCTAATATGAATGGGAAATGTCTTTCAGCTGAAAGACCAAATTCAGTTCGAAAGCAGTTCTTTGGGGTCACAACCCAGTGGTAGGTGGGTCCAAAGATACCAGAAGCTTAGAGCTCTCATTTTGAAAATCTGTGGCTGCTGCCACACTTGGAGAAGCAATTTTGACACCATTTAACTTCCATGGCTCAATGCTATGGAATTCTGGGATTTGTAGTTTTGTGAGATATTTAGCCTTCCTTATCAGAGAGTTCTGGTGCCTGCCAAACTACAAATCTCAGAATTACAGAACACTGAGTCATGGAAATTAAAAGTGGTGTCAAACTGCTTTATTTCTGTAGTGTTGCAGCAGCCTGAGAAGAGGAACTAAGTACCTAGAAGGGGGAAATTGTACAAAAGCTGGAAAACCACCAGCCAATGGAGTTTTGGAGAAACAGGAACCCTTTCCTGACTCCCAGGAGGGCTGGATTCAGGTCTTTCATCCAGGCATGAAGCTTCCCATCCCTGCTACAGATCACCATCTATAGTGAGGCTCCCCAAACTACTCACCGGCTGCTCAATAACTCTGAGGACGGTGCGCTTGATGTCGGCAATGGCCTCCGTGTACACAGATGCCAGTTCATGGATCAGTTTGTGGTTCTGGGGCAGAAGGGCTAGGTAGAGGTAGAGGCAATGCTTGATGGTCTCTTCTGTCCAGGGAGCAGCCACCTCTGTAAGGCAACAAAGAAGTTTGGAGAGGAAGCGGCCAGATCTCTGGCTTTCAAGGGGTTAGACCCAGCCTGGAGAAGTTAGGAGGTGAAAGGGGGAGAGGACAGGGATGCATCTCCACGCAGTTTTAGGATTTTGGTCTACAATCCCTGTAATATTCCAAACCAACATTAGTTGGGTTCTGGGAGCTGAATTTCAAAGAGTAATTTTTCTAAGTTTTCAATTTTAAGAATTCTAGATAAGGGAGACTCAACCTGTACACATTATACATTATACCTCTGTGTATTTCTGTGCATGTGTGTCCCATTATATATTTCTGCACAGGTGAAACTGGGGACTATCCTACTTCAGTGTGTCTTTATTATTATGGGACAAGCCCCAACCTGCAGCACACTTATATATACACTTGACCTGGGTCAGATCAATTACCTGTATCTTTGTCAGCACCAAAGAGGACAGAGGGAGGATTGGGATGGACCAGGAGCTGCAAGTAATTCAGGGCAAACTTCTCCACATATTCCCGCAATTGGTCTTTCTCATACATCCGTTTGATGAACAGGAGCGCTTGCTGGCGAACCTGAGATAGAGGCAGATGGAATACTATAATGATTATCAGAAATCCCAGCATGAAGTTGCAACACTTCTAAGGTTTTTGTGTGTTTTAAATTGGAAGGCTTCTTTAATTGTTCAGAAACTTTTGAATTATAAATTGGTTTGGATTTTTTTCTTTTTTGGTTGTATTGTGTTTAACCTGTGCTTTAAGCTGCCTTGGGTTTGATGCTGGAAGAAAGATTAAATCAACTTAAGAGATAGATTTAAATAAATAAATAAATAAATATATTTGCATGATTTGGGGGTGGGGGAAGGTTTGTTGTTAATCTTTGCCATCAGGTTGATTCTGACTTATAGGGAATGTATCCTAGGGTTTTCTTGGCAAGATTAATTTACAAAAGATTTGCTCTTGCCTTCTTCTGAGGCTGAGAAAGTAAAACTTGTCCAAAGGTACCCAGTGGGAAACTTTAGGCAATGGTTTTCCATGACCAAGCAGGGATTTGACTCCCAGCCTCCCTGAGTCCTAGTCCAACATTCAGCCTGTGATTTATTTGAGGGTTTAAAGCTGCGCCCAAGTTGCCTCAGACCAGAGCATGATAGCTATTTTTGTACTACAATGTCCAGAATTCCCCAAACAGCATAGCTACTGGCTGCAAGATTCTGAATATAGCAGTCCCCTCCTCAAACAAGACAAAACCGTTCCTTGGTCTGCTTCAGGCCACCAATATAGGTTGGCTCAAGACTCACTTTGTCCTTCTCATGGGAGCTGAGGTCCAAGAGAACATGCAGGTACTCAAACTGCCTAGCTGGACGTTTGAAGATCAGATCACGAAGCGTTGACATACCCAGGTATGTCCGGCTCTGCAAGAGAGTCAAAGAAACATTCTAGTCAAGTGCAGGGGGTGATGTAAACCAAAATTCCCAAAGGAAGGTAGGTCAGTTTAGGGGAAATTTCATTTTGAACATACTGGATAAGATCCAGATTTGGTCACATTACACGATTATACATAGCCGAGCTGCAAAAAAGATTTCCCTGCCCCATCCTATCAGACCCCCACATAACATACCAAATTGGTGGATTCTGCTACAAGGAATGTACTGCAGTGTAGGGCAGTGCTGCACATGTAGGGCAGGGCTTCACGGTGTTACACTGCAGTACATTCCTTGTAGAATCCCCCAATTTGTTATGTTTGTGGGGGGCTGATAGGCCTGGCATGGGTATCTGAGGTGGGGCCCAGTAGGTTGTGGGTTTGTTTGCTTTTTCTAATGTAAGTTGATTAAAAAATAATGGTGCAAAAGTAAAGCTATTCTTATTTGGTTTTGCACCAATCTTTTTGAATCACCCTGTACCAAGGACCAACATCTTAATTGTGTCAACTGGCTACATCTCTTTCCTTCTTTCCTGGAAACTCTCCACAGACTGGCAGCCAATGGCTCACAAGCTGACACTGGCCCATGGACCACCACTGGTATTGGAAAAGCCCCCAAAATCAAGGGGTTGCCTGTTCTATTTGCCTGATGAAGAAACCTTCAAAAGCTTGCATTATGTATTTTGTGCATTTTGGTTAACCCTATAAAGATATAACTGTTTTGTGGATGTTATTATACATCCAAAGGTTGTCAGGCTAAGGAAGAGTGTTACACTTACCTCATCTTCACAGTACTTCCGAATCACCTCCAAGGCACTCTCAGTGATCAGTGGGGCCTCAAGAACTAATTTAGTGAAGATCCTGTGTGGTGCAAATCCAGAAAGAAACTCTCAGAAAGAATTTGGGGGAGTGGGGGGGAACAGCAAAAAGATGTAAAAATTAATGTTGTTGTTGTGTGCCTTCAAGCAGTTTCTGACTTATGGACCCTCTAAGGCAAACCTATAAGGCATTTTCCAGACAACATTTGTCCAAAGGTTTGCCTTTGCCATCCTCTGAGCTGAAAGAGTGTGACTCGTTCAAAGTGACCCAGTAGGTTTCCATAACCAAGTAGGGATTTGAACCCTGGTCTCCAGAGTCGTAGTCCAATGCTCAAACCACTATGCCATGCTGGCTCTTTAATAATGTTATTATTTTATAATAAGGATTAACAATTTACAGAAGCCAGTTGAATAGAACGTTCTCTATTAAGCAAATGTCTCAAATTGAGTGTTTGTTTTTTAAATTAATTTTTAACAGGAGTCCTGACCACAAACATTTAAAACAGAGGTTGGATACCCATCTCTCAGGAGTACTTAAGCTGTGTATTTCTGTGTGGGTTTAGACAAGGTGGTCCTTATGTTTCCTTCCAACTCTAAGATTCTGTGAATCTGAGGAGAAGGAGGAAGACAACAAGGAAAAAGAGAAGAACAGCAGCAGCAACAACAGAAACTCAGAAAACTATCTAAGTGATATTTTTTTATCCCCCGATTCCTCCTACATCTTCACAAGGGCAGCTACACACCCATCCTTTTGATCCGGCTTCTCCTGAAGTCCAGAGAGCAGGCCAATGAGACACTCATCGTAATTGTTGAGAATGCCAGAGGGATACTGACTCAGGTAGGCATTGTACTCCTGGTACAGCCAAGCAAAGGCCAGGTCTAGCCGGCTGCGGATGTCATCTAGGATGAAAGTCAAGACTTCCCTCTTCAGAGGGACCTCAAACTGGGTCACCAGGGCTGAGAGGATTTTCACCCGGGCCTGCAGGAAGAAAGCTAAAGATGAGGGGAATGTCCCAAACCTGGACAGTGCTAAGCATACCGAAGTTTTGAAGAACTTGCCTGAGCAGCCCCACTGTAGGCCACAGCCTTCTCTGAGCGCAGGATCCGCTTCACGGCTGCCAGCTTCAACTTGCCCTTCTGTGCGTCCGAGAGAGGCTTGATCACATCGCTCAGGCGGAAAATCTTCTTTCGTCCACCGGCACCAGCCAACCTGAAGAAAGACCGGAAGGAGAAAGCCTTAATATCTCCCTCTGAAGATTGGAGTTTGCTTTGGTGGCAGTAATGCAAAGTGATGATGGAAATCAGGTTCTAGCTGGGCTTGATATCTGTGCTACCTTTGCGGGAACTGGGAGGAAAAATATCCAACTGGGCCATGAAAGTCAAAATATTATGAAGATCCAGCACAGGAAACCTGTGGAATTTCCTGCCATTGCAGAAGAGGTTGGAGGAGATTCTGGAGTGGGTTAATGAAATACAAAGAGATGCTCATTCTGTTGTCTGGCTGCCTCACAAAACCACACTCTGCCCTCATCCAGCCTAGGAAAACAAAAGCCATGCAGCTGCTAGTATGGAAATTACATTCAGTTATACAGTACCAGACATGTATGTGGTGCTTTACCAGAGAGAAAGAGGGAAGGTCCCTATCCAAAGGAACCTCAGTATTGTGCCCATAATATCTGGAGCATTTCCTCATTCTAAAAGATTGAAAAGCCTCCTCTAAGGCTTAGTTATGTCAGTAAGAAGAATAGGTTTAAATATGCTGGTATCTTTTCCCTTTGGGCCAGCCCACCATCAGAATAGTCCTCCTGAGAATTTCTTTGAAACTGAATTCACCCCTCAGGCTAGAAGTGGGTTCCCTTCTCTAAACTTAGAAAAAGACACAAACAAGACCTAAATACCTCAAGGGCTGTCACAGAGAGGAAGTTTCAGACCTGTTCTCTGCTTTCTGAGGGTTAGGACCAGGTCTAAGGATTTTAAGTTACAGAAGGATAGATTCTGACTGAACATTAGAAGGAACTTCTTGACAGACAGAGTGGTTTGCCAATGGAACCAGCTGCCTAGAGAGGTGGCTCCTTTGTGGATGCCTTCAAGAAGAGGCTGTATAGTTTCCTGCTAGGGATCCTCTAGCTGGGGATCCTGTATTGAACGGGGGGTTCGATTAGATGGCCCATGAAATCCCTTCCAACTCTATGGTTCTTTGATTCTAAGACAGCGGAGGAGGAGAAAGGAGAGGGGAGTCAGGGAAAGAAATAATTTTATTTTTACAAGAAATTTATGTCCTTCTTCTCACTGGTTGCATCTCAGTGTTCATAATTTTCTCTTTGAACCGCATGTGCTCCTATGGCACTGCATCCTTACATCAAATCTGAATAAATTAACAAGGTTATTGCTTATCTCTTGTATTACAACTCAGAAAACTCTCTAATTGAATTTGTTTCCAACACACACACAGGCCCATGTACACACAACCCGCCATGAATGAAGTGGCTTGGATGGCTCTGACCTGGGCTGGGTGGAAGGGATGATGGGTTCCGGGCGTCGTTTGGCCTGTGGTGCCCCCGCCTCAGCAACAGTAGCGGAGGTGGAGGCCTGAGCTCCCACCACTGAGATAGCCTGGCCAGCGCTGAGCGTAGAGAGCCGTCGCTTGATCAGCACACTTTCAGGTTTGGTGATTTTCTCTTCTTTTATCGCCTCCTTGGCCAGTTTGCTTTGTTCCACACCTACCAGGAGTGGGGATAGATTGAGAGAAGAGCATTATACCCTGGCAAAACATATTCTACCCTCAGCCCCCAAATTCAGCCCTGTTTGGAATTTAGGCAAGTTTCACACTACTCTAAAGAAAAAAAATATCTAGAGAAATCTGAGACACTGCAAATATCTATTTCATTTTTAGTATATAGTTCAATTTTATTGTTTGCAAAGTTGGGAAAAGTTAATTTTGTGGAGTAGAACTTTCCAAATCCCTCACTCAGGAGAGCCAGCAGGGGAATTTTGGGACCTGTAGTCCCAAACAGTAACTTGTCTAATTGTCCCAGACTTGAAAATAATGTATCTGAATTAACCTGCCAATCACCTGACAATGAGACCATGAAATGGATGAATAACTATTCCAGTCAACTGTGTTTCAAAATGGTTTTTATAATTCTCCAGACCTCACACCTCCCATGAGACGGGGGCCCTTATATCTATGGTGTAAGTATGGCATAGGTCCCATCAAATGCTATTTTGCAGGCCTACCGGGTCCTAGTCCAGCTGCTGTCATCTGGGTAGCCATTAGCCGGGCAAGGTGTTTAATCTGCACATCTGTACCAGCAGATTCCACTGGTGTGTAGGTCGCTTGGAAGGAAGCAGGCATGTTCTCAGGTAGATAGACCATGCTTATGAGCACCTGGGAGACACAGAGGAGAAGTCAGAAGAGCTCAGTATGCCACAGCCAAATACCGTTTCCCCAAAAATAAGACATCACCTGAAAATAAGACCTAGTAGAGGTTTTGCTGAACTGCTAAATATAAGGCCTCCCCCGAAAGTAAGACCTAGCAAAGTTTTTGTATATAAATATATATACAGTATATAATAAATGTTCTTTTGTTGTTGTTGTTGTTGTTGTTCAACAATAAATGTGAATTCTTCTTCATGGAAAAATAAGACATCCCCTGAAAATAAGACCTAGTGCATCTTTGGGAGCAAAAATTAATATAAGACAGTGTCTTATTTTCAGGGAAACATGGTAGGAAAACAAGTCTGTCTTTTAAAAAAACTTCTACATTTGCTGAGCCCCTCTTCTGTCAAGATTTTACAACTGAAGCATGTCAAGGAGGGTTCAGAAAAGCACCACAGGCTTTTGCTGTTACCTGAATATATCTTTGAACAAATAACAAGGCACCTCCCTTTCCTCTACCCCAAAAGCACAGAGTGCTAGGCCTCCTAGTCTCGAGGATTGTTCACTCCCAACAGCAGCAAATGAACTTTGCAAGGACAAGCAATGAGCTGTTTTACTGGTTAAAGCGAAGAATACACACCAGATTGGCCACATTATCTGGAGTCAGAAGAGGCTGCAGAAACTCAGCAGTGATGTCGATGTCCGACTGCATACTGACTTGAATGGAGGGCTTGGGGCTAGGGGCAGCCACCTGCTCCAAATCTTTATCTTCATCATCCTCCCCAAGGACTGGTTCTGCAGCCAGGAAGGAGGCGGGCGAGAGGTCATGAGACAGGCACTACATAATTGTAATTATCATTGTTGATGTTGTCATTTTTATTTGCTGTCAAATCAGCTTCAACGTATGGCAACCCTATGGATGAGAAACCTCCAAGAGCCCTTGTCATCAACAGGGCTTGCAAACTCAGAGCAGCTATGGCTCCCTAGATTGCAACTATCACCTTGTAATGTGGTCTCCCTTTTGTCCTGCTCTCTTCCACTTTACCAAGTATATATGACCTTTTCCAATGAACCATTTCATTGCATGATAAATTATAAGTCACTTTGGCTTCTAGTGAGAGTTCAGGTTTAATATACTCTGGGACCCATCTATTTGTCTTTTTGATGGTCCACAGTATAAGTAAAACTCCCCTTTAGCACGACTTTCAAATGAGTTAGTTCTCCTGTTCACTTTCTTCAGCATCCAGTTTTCATGTTTTAAAGACTAGGAACACTGCAGCATGAACAGTACTGACTTTGAGAAATGTATGTTTACATGTGCCTTCATGTCACTTGACAACCTATGGCAACCCCAAGAATTTTATGGGGTTTTCTTAGGCAGGAAATACTCAGAGGTAGTTTTGCTAGTTCCTTCCTCTAAAATACAGCCTACAGAATCTGGCAGTCATTGGCAGTCTCCCATCCAAATACTAATCAGGTCTGACCTCACTTAGCTTCCAGGTTCAGACAGGATCTAGCACCGTCAGGGTATTTAAGGTTATTAATAATATATCTTTACATCTAAGGAAATTATCCAATTCCTTCAAAACTGCCTTTCCAAGTCTTAGCTTTCTTAGATATGGTGTCCATTTTGACTGAGGAAAATATACAGAAAATCTTTAAATTGTTACAGAACTCAGAAAAGAGCCTGTTTCTCTAATAGGCCTTTCCTGCCCTTCTTTTGTCTACTCACCAATCTTAATTTTCTTCATGGCAGGATCACTCTCGTCCCGTGGGCGCTTGCGTAATTCCTTCAGGTTGGGCATGTTGCGGGTGATTTCAGCCTGCTGTGTGCCCAGGTCCATTAAGAGGGTGGTGATCTGGGCCTGGAACTCCACCGATGCTGGGTGCTTCAGGACACTCAGCAGGTGGAGTTTGAGATTCTTCCTCACACTGCTTACCTGGGACTTGGCCAGCGTTGGAGGGAGATTGGCTGTCAGGAAAGTAATACAGGGAATCAGTCAAGAAGGCAGCAGTATCCGAGGTGGTCTGAAATTCCTTCCAAGAATAAGCTTTTTTTTACATTGGGATCAGAAGAGAAGCAAAGAATCAGTGGCACTCCACGGCATCTCTGTAGCCCTAATAGTTTGGAGCTGGTCAGCCCAACCAGTTAAGAACAGCATGTTAGACTTGGCAGCTCAGAAATAATCTCAAAAAATCTACATGGGTTTCAGCCTAAATCAATTAGACAGCAGAGCTCAAATTAAGGATGGTCTGAACCATCAAAGGTATTTTGATGCACCTATGCACCATGGTCAGGAACAGTTGGTTTAAGTAAGCTTGTAAAGAAAGCCTAGATGAATTATAGCAATGGGGGAGGCCACAGGAAGATTTCTTACTTCTAAAGAAAGGGAGTATAATGGTTTTTCAAGCTCCAGCCAATAAAATAGATCACAGTCTGTTCAGTCTAAGTCTACATTCAAGCCTGCTGATGCAACGAATCCAAGAGACTTACCATGCAGTGTCTCATAGGCCTGGATCACCTCTGACATGAACATGGGCCGCTGGCGGGCGATGGAGGCCAAAGAGCCCAATGCTGCAGTCAGGTTGATGCTGGAGATGGCTGGGTGAACCATGAACTTTAGCAGTTGCTCCAGGGCTGCCTTTCCTTCTTCCCACAAAAGGTCTGAGAGGAAATGGGGAAACCAGAGTGGTGAGCTTAACAGAAATCAAGTTAGCCTCCAAAATGGTAACACTTTGCTATACTGCCCCTGCAGCAGATGACTGGACGGAGGGGATAGAGTTTGAAAACAGACAGACTCTTCCTGGGATGATGATGATAATAATAATATAATAAATATTTATTTATATCCCGCCCCTCTGGGTGAGCAATCGGGGCGGGGTACAACATATAAAATACAGATACAATTAAACTATAGCAAGGTATATGCCCAAGGTATCTGATAATCTCTCTGACATTACAGCAGAGATGGGAGAGCTGTAGTTTTCCAGATGTTGCCATCAAACCCCAACAACACTGGCTACTGGTCCTGCTGGTTGGAGCTAATGGAAGTCCAACAACATCTGCATGAGTAGCTTCTCCATTCCTACTCTGCCTCATATTGTTGTGCTTTAAAGTCATTTCTGACTTATGGCAACCCTAAGACAACCCTATCACAAGGTTTTTTAGCACAATTTTTCAGAGGGGGATTTGCTTTTGCCTTCCTCTAAGGCTGAGAGAACAGGACTTGCAAATGTTCACCTAGTGGGTTTCCTGAGCAGAGAAACAAACTCTGGTCTCTGAGAGTTCAACACTCAAACCACTACACTATACTAGTTCTCCCTCTCTACAGTGCACTTATGCTGATGATTAATCCAACCCTGTCTTTGGGTCAGTGGAGTGGAGCACTATATTCTAAACAGCCACACCACCTCTATTGGCTTTGCATTCGCATTCCTCCTCCTTCTCCTTACTATATTTGATGTAGGGGTGGTCAGTGGGAACCCGGTCAAGACTGATGTCATTCTCGTGACGCTTGGGCACTTCCGAATCTGGCATGCGGGGTGAAAGAGTGATGATCAGTCCCTCCACAAACTTAACGGCATGGGTGCGGATTCCGTCATTGTCTGAGTCGAGCAGTTGGATAATTTCACTGGCCATGGCTGATACCATTTCCCAGCAAGCCTCTTGCATGTCATTGATCACTCTGGATTTCACCATCCACTGTGTGAAGAAACAAGGAAGGGCTTTGCATGAGCAGTTAGAAATTTTCAGGAAGCCATATGGATGTAGGGAGAAGGTAGAACAGGGACATTTCAAGACTCCAGAACAAAAAGCAGAAGCTTTGTTGCCACATGGGAACATGTCTCGATTCATGCATTCCTTTCATCCATAGCCACAATCAGAGCATCAAAAAATTACTTTTTTGGAGAACAGCTCTCAGAATCTTATGCCAACAAAATTCCGGGAAATACAGTCCAAGAAAGTAACCTTTCGAACCTCTGGCTAAACCACACTAGCCACAGATTGTAGTTTCTGGAAGCAAGATTCTCCTGCCTGAATATCTTGGGATTCAAGTTTTATTTTAAGCATAAACTTTTGGTTACAGAAGGAACCTGGATGTGAGTGAGTTTTTCTTTGTGCAATTCTAAAAGTCGGGTGAAGAAAAGTTCAACAGTTCATACAGATATTACCAGGTTTCTCCTGAGCCCTGGCAAGAGGTCAGAGCTTGAAGAAAAATCTCACAGTGCGAGAAAGTAACATAAGAGTGTTTTGACTAAAGAAGTCACTCTTTCACTCCATCACAGAACACCGAAGAAATGCACTACTAAAAAGCATGTGTGTGCGAGAGAGAGAGATGGGTAAATGATTCTTTCCCAGAGCTTGGAAAAAAGTAATTTTTTGGACTAAAGCTTGAAGATACTCTCTTATTCTCTCTCCTCAGTGTAACTATGCCTGATAAATTCTTTAAGGAGTATCTCATACAATCTGATTTGTGCTGCGATAATGCCCTTCATGGCTTTGTGACTGAGCTGTCCTGCTCTTTCACCCATCATCTAAAGGAGAAAGGCCTCACCTGTAGTGCCACCTTATACAACTGAGTCATGGCAAGGATCGCCTTCTTCACCACGTTGACATTTTCATCCCTCAGCAACATGTTCAAGTTAGCAATAAGCTTGAGCAACAATTCTGTGTCCCGTTTGCTGGAGGCAAATTGAGAAAAGAGAGTAATGAAAAAGATGGTACAAGCCAAGGAAAACGATACAAGGGTTTTACCTATAGCACGTAAACAGCCAGGCCAAGGAAGCCATTTTGCAAGACTTGAGCAAGATTATTAACTTTCTATTGGGAAGTCAAAAAATTCTTTTGTCGTTAGAATTTTAGAAATTGACTGAGCTGGGCTTTTAATGATATGCTGTACTGTCTTGTGGTTTTTATATAGTCTTTTTATGTTTTTGTATAGCTTTTAATCTGTATAGCTTTTAATATGTTATATGATGCTTTGAGTCCCATTATTGGGGGAGAAAGGTGGGATATAAATGAATTAATATAAACAAACAAGCTACTATCATCCTCAAAGCACCCCTCCCCAAAAAAGCAGCAGAAGAAAAGATGTCCACTTGACGTTTCACAAATTGACTCACCAGGCTTCCTCTATGAACCCGATGACAAACTTCCGGACTTCAACTGACTTGTCTGCCTGGAAGGCTATGATCTCCTGCAATGTAGGGGCAAAGAGAAAGTCAGTCAGCCCATTCTTGGTCCTCAGATATACCCCAAAAAATTAGGCAAAGAAACCCCATTCCATTCCAAGCAGGTGAAGGGAAAGGTCATAGTAAGGTAGAGTCATACTGAAGAAAAATTATACTTAACCAAGGAAAATTTTAGAAGCTGTAGAGTTATTAGGCAGTTAGGAATCTCAAGGAAAGGGCAGACTGAGCATTTCCAAAACACTCACTGACTAACTGGCATTTTCTATGAACAATAATATCAACCTGGAACGTAAGGGAAAGGTTCAACTTGGTGCTTGCTTGGTAATTTTCCATTAGGATTTACTGACTACTTTTTAATAATTGGTTAAAATCTATCTAGTATACACCTGTGATTTGCTATATGTTGCATGCTGCTACTGGTAGTTTTTCCAAAAGTACAATAAATGGCAAGGTGTTTGCTTGCTTCAATGCCAGATTGTTCATTTTGAATAGTGACATCTGGACCATCATCTTGTTAAATAAACTACGATATTCAATTCATGAATGCCTCCATTCTTAAATCAAAGAGGGGAGACCAAGTTTTCCCCCATACAGGGACAAGAACACAACAGAAGGAATAGAACTAAGCAAGGTACTCTGAGGCGCAAAGAACTGGAAAGCAGAAACTGTGGTTATTTCTAGCACTGGCCCAATGCACCCCCTTAAATCAATACTCACATCCAGGAAATTATCCAGCAAACTGGGATCCTTGTTTATAATCAGTTCTTGGACCTAAGAAAGATAACAGGGGGAAAGGAAAGATAACACAGCCAAACAGGGATGAAACGCCCAAAAGAACCTTTCTGGCATAGCAACAGATTCTTTGCTAACTTTGCTAACAGATTTAAATTTTGCTAACTGGAGATACCAGGTCCCACTAGGTCCTGGTAAACAAAATAATTTAATCAGTGGTTTTCATTTGTGGTTGTCCAGATGTTTTGAACATCAGCTGCACGATGTTGTCATAGCCAACAGCCTGGGACTCTGTGAGTTGGAAATCCAAAATATTTGGAAAATCACTGATTTAAATAGAGAAAGTTTGGCGTTCAAACTTGAAAAATGTACATGTGACGACTTCACTCACCTGCTTGAGGATTGTGATTTTAGATTCATTGCTGATTAAGGCTGCTTGATTTAGCAAATCCACAACCTGTTTTAACAAAAGAACAAAGCTGGATCAATGTTAGAGATGTGATAGGCATTTTCTGATCTGCCTACCCAAATCTATGCACAAACATACATATGTGAACATTTTTAGTATCGATTATTATAAAAAGTGGAGCAGAGTATTAAATACAATGAGCTGAAAAAAGGTTGGATTTATGGTTAAAATTAGGATTTGCTTTGTTGTAACGAGGTGACTTCTGGAAAACAAGGCTGCATGCCTTCCCTCATATTTCCAGAAACAGATGATGGAAGGGTGCAAATCATAAAGCACAATGTTTATCAAAAGACCATATAGGCAGAGAGGGATAAAAATGGGGAATATGAGAAGACCTGGAAAAAAATATGTCCTGGTTCATGCCATTCTACACTCATGGAAGCAACATACATACCCCCCACCAACTCTTGTTGACAGACCTTAATATTATAATTGAAGGCGAAGTCTGCATTTAGAACAGGAATGGGTACCCTTTTAAAAGTTGGGAGACTGCACCTCCCAGCATTCCTCACCATTTACTAGGGCTGACGGGAATTGTGGTCCTCTCCACCTTTGGACCCAGATCCTCAGTTCAGTTTCAGAGAAGTGTCATCTTACCCTTTCTGAGGTAGTCATGGTGTCTATGCCAGAAGTCTCCTCTCCAGCAAAGAACTGGGATGCAATGCTCATCCGAGAGAGGCCAGGGTCTCCCATGCTGCTCATGTTCGCCATGGCTGCCCACCTTTGCTCTCTTCAACAACCGAACTCAAGGCAATCAGAGCAAGGCCTAAAAAAGTAATGTGAAAGGTGACATTCAAGCAAGCTGCACCACAGGAAAGGAAAACTTTCAGCCTTCATGTTAGGATGACAGAATCTGGTTGCTGTAGATTTATTCCTCCAATCACATCATCATACCAAATCTAAGTTTTGCTTGCAGAGCTCTGTATAACTTAAAGGCTTGCACGTCCTCTCATCCAGGAAAGACTGTTGTTGCTGTGTGCCTTCAAGTCATTTCCATCTTACGGCAACCCTAAGGCCAATCTATTTCTTGGCAAGATTTGTTCGAAGGGAGTGTGTCAGTGTCTTCTTCTGAAGCTGAGAGAATGTGACTTGCCCAAGGTCACCCAGTGGTCTCCTGGGGTCCTAGTCCAACACTCAAACCACAACACTGCAATGGCTCTCATCCAGTAAAGATTGTGCATATGTCCCTTCAAGTCACTTGTTGTCGACTTATGCCAACCCTATAAATTTAATGGGGTTTTACTTAGGCGAGAAATACTCATAGAGGTGGTTTGGTCAGTTCCTTTGTCTGAAATACTGTACAGCCAACAGCACCTGGGATTCAATGACTGCCTCTCATCCAAGTACTAACCATGGCTGACCCTGCTTTGCTTCCAAGATCAGGTGGGATCTGGCACCTTTAGGGTAGACTCCCAGTAAAGATTAACCTGCCAAAGAGATATCATCATCATACTGCATTGGCTTATACCGTATATATCAGCTATATAAGTTATATGCATATAAGTCATCGTTTATAACTTATATGCAGAAAATATTATACGAAAAGTGCAATATCACCATCATACTGTGTTAGCTTATGCACATATCAGTTATATATTGTTGTGGGGCCCAGAGAGGAGCTTTAACTCTTTTTCGGGCTCAAGGCTATGGAATTCTGGGAGTTGGAGTATGTTGTGGGGCCCAGAGCGGAGCTCTGCTCCGCTCTGGGCCCACAACAAACTCCAACTCCCAGAATTCCATAGCCTTGAGCCAGAAAAGAGTTAAAAAGTGGTGCCAAACCGCATTATTTCTCCAGTGTGGATGCAACCTACAATTCCCAGGATTCCCTAGCACTAGTGGAGTTAAACTGGATTATTAATTTCTGAAGTATTTTGGACTCAAGAAGACACCACAGTCATAAATTATAATCCATCCTGACACCACTTTTTTAACTGCCATGGCTCCATGCTAGGGAATCCTGGGAAATGGATTATATATTCTGCAATGAGGATGCTGCCTCCCTGGGACATTTTAAAAAAAGAAATTTGAGGAAGCACTAGGCCAGAACAGGATTCCCTGGGACTGTGGCTGCCAAAAGAGGAAGGATTTGAACCCAAAACCCAGTGCAGCTCTCTCCAACCACTAGGCCACGCTGCCACCCCTGAAATCTTAATGTACCCCCATTTTTGTGACTCCAACCCCCCCAGTGACCCCCATCCCTTCCTGTAACCATGACAACCCCTACTCCCAATAGGCTTCATGACACCCAGTAGGCCTCATGCTCGATTTCTCCTCTTACCGCCGGGGCCTGCTCACTTTTTGAGCGAAAGTGACCCAATCCTTTTCCCTTTTTCCTTATTTTATCTTTTTTAGCCGAGTAGAGCCGCGAATTCCTCCAAATTTTTTAATGTTTTAAAATTATTCGCCACTGCGCATGCGCATTACGCGAAAGGCCCTTGGGTAATGTAGTCTTTGTCCCTCCTCCTCTTAATACTACAATATGACGTCACCGCCCGCTTCTCTCGCCTTTCGCCATTTGCAGGCGCTGCTGGTAGCGCGGTGCACCTTGGGTAATTATGTTTCCGCAGACGCGCTTAGAGCGACGCAGCTTCGCTCGGACCTGACATAAAATGGCGGCCGCTCGCAAAGGCTTATGGTTAATGTAGTTTTTCAGGAAATTGAGCTCTGTTTACCTCCCTGAGAGGAATTATGGGAAATTCCCACCTGTCTGGCTCATTTTTCATCAATGTTTGAGCAGCACTGAGGAAAAGAAGGGCGATAAATAAATATTTATTATTATTACTCTAGAAATAATGCAGTTTGACACCACTTTAACTGCCATATGGAATTCTGGGACCTGTAGTTTGCTGGTGAGCCAGAGCTCTCTGACAGCACTTCTCACAAAACTACAGTACCCAGAATTCCACAGCATGGAGCCATGGCAGTTAAAGCAGTGTCAAACTGCATTATTTTTTGAGGTGCAGACCACCTAAAGCTGAATAAAGCTGCATTTTTGGACAATCTTGTTTAGAAATATAATAAACCACATTTGTTCTTTGTAGGCTTCTTTGGTTTTTTGAATTTTAATTGTATTTAGAAAGGTAGATAACAAATAGTTTTATTTAGAATATATGATTATTGTTATTATTATTAATATAATAATATATTTATATTACATTTAATATAATATAGTTAATATAATATATATTTAATATAATATATTATATTAATATAAATAATAAAATAATGATAATATTAATAATATTTCGCTTCCCCCCCCAAAAAATGGGACTCAAAAGTGACTCATAATTTAAATAATATATTATTATTATTAATATAAATAATATAGTAATAATAATGATAATGATGATGTTTCGCTTCCCCCCAAAAAATTGGGACTCAAAAGTGACTCATAATTTAAAATAACAACACAATGAAACATATATTTAATATAAAATATGATAATTAATATAAATAATGTAATAATAACGATGAATAATAATAATAGTAGTAATGTTTCGCTTCCCACCAAAAAATTGGGACTCAAAAGTGACACATAATTTAAAATAACAATACAACAAAACGTATATTATATATTATAATTAATATAAATAATTTAATAATAACGATAATAATAATAATAATAATAATATTAATAATGTTTTGCTTTTTGCCCGCGAAACGTCAGGAATAAACTTTTCTAGAACTTGACCACCTAGCCCAAAAAAAACCCCACAAAAAACTATTTTCTGACTTCCCTTTTCCAGGGTAGGAGATTTGATCATTTGTATCTCAACACACCTGGGAGACACTCGAGGGAGATTGGTTTAGTTAAACCAGGACTAGGAA
Organism: Urosaurus nigricauda; assembly: GCA_034509955.1. Classification (NCBI taxonomy): domain Eukaryota; kingdom Metazoa; phylum Chordata; class Lepidosauria; order Squamata; family Phrynosomatidae; genus Urosaurus; species Urosaurus nigricauda. The sequence goes on along the minus strand of JAOEGL010000007.1, from coordinate 30,178,412 downwards.
TCCTACTGCCTTCCAGATATTGGGCTGCAAGTCCCACCAGCTTAAATTGTATAGCCAGTGGCAAAGGATACTATATCATCATTTCTACAGTTTTCTGTGGGTTTTTCATGCTACGTGGCCACGTTCTGGAAGAATTTATTCCTGATGTTTCGCCTGCATCTGTGGCTGGCATCTTCAGAGGTTGTATACACGCACTTCATGCCACCACCAGCCTCTGAATATGCCGGCCATAGATGCGGGTGAAACATCAAGAATAAATTCTTCCAGAACATGACCGTACAGCCCAAAAAACTCAACGAAAACTATGGATGCCAGCCTTCGTCCTTTGACTTTATTTCTACCTTTGGCTTCAATCTGCAGAATTGGATGGCTCCCTAAAGTCAAATCTGGAGCCAAGTTGACCATTAACAGATAATAAAATTAATTAGTTTTTGCTGCTGAGTGCTTTCAAATCAGTTGTGACTTACGACAACCCTAAAATGAACCTATCATAAGATTTTTAGGGTAAGATTTAAAGGGGATTTGGCTTTTTTTGCCATCACTTGAGACTATAAATGCTATAAATTTCGGGACTGAAAGAGCATTTTGTTGGTGGGGTAGAATTTCTACTGGCAAGAGTCTCATTTTGTTCTGACCCGCCCAACAAAACCTCTGTCGATTGCTTAGTGCTTATTTTTACTGTTTACGTTCTTCTACATTGATCATTTTATTTTATTGTATACCATCCTGAGATCTGTATACAGAGGGCCCCTAGTATCCGCTGGAGTTTGGTTCCCAGACCCCTCACCCGTTAAATATAATGGCATATTAAAATGGTATCCTTTATATAAGAAGGAAAAAAATAAGGTTTGCTTTTTGGAATATATATATATATATATTCACACTGTGCATGGTTGAATTCGTGGATGAAGAATCCATGGATATGTAGGACCAATTGTATAGAGGGCTGAACAGGGACAGTTGGAGGGGATGTTATCCTGGCGTTTCTGATGCTACGGGTTTTGTGCAATACACAACTTGGATTCTTTCCCCTTCTTCCCCCCCGAGATGTTCTGATCTGAAAAATAAAGTCCTGTGTTTGTGAAACCTTTCTGGTTTTACCCATTCGACCAGCATATCAGGTGGACTTTTTTCTTCTTCAACATGAATGCTTGCCTGCTTTGAACTGGTTCCCCGGCAGCCTTATTGTGTAATGGGGTGCAGCAAAGATTGGGTTACAACTGCTCCTCCGCTAAGGATTAGAAGGGGAGGAGGTAATTAGTTAATTGTGTTCTTTTTCCCCCCGGTTTCTTTTGTGTGTCTTCTAGATCTTTAATCCTGAAACCTGATGGTTGGATCAGACATTCTCCTGACGACGGTGCACAAACCAGAGAAATGACAGAAGCAAGCGAGGCTGTTAGGAAATATGATTCGGGGTGACAAGGACGACATGGGGAAGGGAGGAGAAGGACATTAAAAAGGAAGGGGGCACTCGAAGATAGAAGGGAATAGAAAGGAGCCAAGCCAAGCGATATAACTTGGGAATCTCTGGGGTGCAATCGAGGTGCAGAGCTAAGAAAGATGTGTAAGAAACTTGCTTTTTTTTACTTTGTTTGCCATAAAACAAGGCTTGTGAAGGAAGGGTACTATTCCCCTGCAAAGTGAGCCAATGTGGCATAGTGGTTTGAGTGTTGGATTAGAATATGGGGAGACCAGGGTTCGAATTCCCAGTCGACCACAGAAACCCATTGGGTGACCTTGCACAAGACATACTGTATATACTCATGTATAAGTCTAGAAATGTAGGTTAAAAAATTGACCCAAAAGACCTGAGCCGACTTATCCACAAGTCAATGTAAGTACTGCATTTTAACTCATATCCATATATCTATATCTATATCTATGGTGAAAGGCAAGAGCTTAATCTGCCCTGGAAGCACTGATCCACCTCTGCTCTCTCATCCATCCAGCTTTTAGTATGAGCATATATAGTTATGCCTACTGGGATTTTGTTAATTTCTTTGGCATTGCTTTCCCTTGGTTCATCCTTTAGATCCTTTATTACATGCCACTAAGTTTTACCCTTGATTTATCCATGCGTCATATCAAGATCCCCAAAATCTGCCCTCGACTTATACATGAGGCTGACTTATTGCCTCAGAGGAAGGCAATGGCAAAACTCCTCTGAACAAATCTCAGAGGGAGGATTGCCATAAGTGGCTCGAAGGCACACAACAACAAGTCTCCCCCCCCCCCCAAAAAGGATTCCTCCAATAAGTGGAATTTTCCTACAGCAGTGGCCACCGATCATAGATTGAAATGGGCTTCCAGGCCAAGCAAACACTTGAGTCACAACATGTCATGGTTTCACTGGAAAGGTTTCACAGGAGATTTCATAGCTTCTGTAGCTGGATCTTGCCAGTGGTCTAGATGCCATACCCTTTGAGGAACGGCTTAGGGATCTGGGTATGTTTAGCCTGGAGAAGAGATGGTCAAGGGGTGACATGATAGCCATGCCTTATTTGAAAGGATGTCACATGGAAGAAGGAGCAAGCTTATTTACTGCTGCTCTAGAATCTGACATGGAGCAATGGATTCAAGCTACAGGAAACAAAATTCCACCTTAACTTTAGGAAGAACTTCCTGACAGTAAGGACGTTATCACACGGGAGGAATTCATCTCAGTTTTAAAAGAAAGGAAAGTGTGGCCAGTTCGGAAATGAACGCAATTTTGTGAATTCGCTAGTTCACCGAATTTACGTGATTCTGTATTGACGCTGCCTTGCGTTCGGAATGACTTCCCATTGCCTGAAATTGCTTCCCATTGCACGAAAGTGCGTGTGATAGTCTCTCACGCAATAACGTGAAACCCCATGATTGGGATCGGAATTACTTCCCAATGCCCAAAAATATGTGTGGTAGCCTCTCACGCAATAACGTGAAACCCCATGATTGCATTTGGATTGCCATTGGATTATGCTTCCAATTTCTGTAGTCTGATAATGTCCTATGAGTTCTTAAACAGTGAAAGACAGTGGAAAATGCTGCTGCCTCAGAAGGTGATGGAGTCTCCTTTGGAGGTCTTTGAACAGAGGCTGATGGCCATTTGTCGGTGATGCTTGGATTGTGTAGTCCTGCTTGCAGGGGGTTCAACTGGATGACTCTTATGGTCTCTTCCAACTCTATGGTTCTAAGGAGTTTATCATATGACAGAATTTGGGGGTATAATCCAATGGCAATCCAAATGCAATCATGGGGTTTCACATAATTGTGTATGAGTGTATCTCACACAATTTCGGGCAATGGGAAGTCATTCCGAACGCAATCATGGGGTTTCACGTAATTGCATATTAGAGTTTCTCATGCAATTTCGGGCAATGGGGGGGTCATTTTCAGGAAATGGGAAGTCATTCTGAAGGCATTCCGAACGCAATCAGATTTCAGGTAAATTAGCTAAACTAGTGAATTCACATGAATTTGAATTGGCTCCATTCGCATTTGAGAGGAATTCCTCCCATGTGATAAACTCCTATGATTCCTTGATTCTTTGGATCTTGGCACCTGAATCTATGTTCTGCTTCTGGATTACCCTTGACTTTTGGCAAGGTTTGACTCCCGGACTCCTTCTTGACTTTGGTTCTGCCTCATTTGGTTTACCTGTTAGAACCATTTGTGTTTGACGGTGCCTTGCCTTTGGCTGCCCTCTGCTTGGACCCGGCCGGGTTAAGATTTCAGCTCTTGAGACTTGACTAATAGAGCCTGCCTCATTCAAAGCAGGAGACAGCAATATCCTCTTGTTTTAGAAATGAAGGCGCAGGGAGGGAGGGAGATCAACCTTGTTGCTAGACACTTTTTGAATCTGGAGGATCAAGTGTCACACGTGAAGTACACACACACACAGGTAAGAGGAAACCTTTCCATCCAATTGTTGCTCTCCAATCCCTAACCCTGAGAGGTACGCCTCTCATCAGGTGACCCCATTCCTTCCCGACAGGACCATGGATTGGTTTGGGCTAAATCCCTCAAAATCTCCCTGTGTCTGCCGGCTGAGCCCCCCGGCTGTTAAATAGATGGTGCTGGGGGTGCCAGTGGCTGCTTCCACACCTTGCCTCATTGCCCGAAACCAGCGCCTTAACCCGCAGAGCTACCTTCAGCCTTCGAGAAGGATGACCAGCTTCGATGGTCCCACTAGGGTTCTTCCCGTGAAGACCATTTTCAACAGTAAAGAGGCCACCACCGTCCTGGCCACCCAGAAGCGGTCCTTGGCTCACCCAGAGCAAAGGGACCTGACTGTGCCACAGAGGACCACACCTTCTCCCCATCGCATAGCTGACTTCTCCATCCGTTCCATCCTGGCCTTGGATGGTTCTGGAGGAGAAAGAAGGAATGGCGAAGAGCCAGCAAGAGGCGTCGTAGAGCGCAGTGGGACTCCTCAAGGCTACAAATGGATCAGCGGCACCCGCTTCAAGCCCCCTTATGTGCCAAGTAAGGCTTCTCCCAGTATGCCATCTCCCTGACACCTCCTGGGCTTGCCTTGTTGTATGCCTTCAAGTCATTTCCAGTTTTTGGCGACCCTAAAGCAAAACTATCGTGGGGTTTTCTTGGCGAGGTTTCTCTCGAAGAGATTTGCCATTGCCTTCCTCCAAGGCTGAGACAGTGGGACTTGCCTTTGTGGGCATCCATGGCTGAGTGCAAATCATTTGGACCCTGATCCAACACCAAAACCATGATACCGCACTGGCTGCTGTTCTTATGAATGTTAAACTTTTCTTATTCTTTTCCACAGAGATGAAGGGGGCAGGCAGCCCTGGCCTGACGTCCCGCAGCCCCCGGGTCCCCTTCTCGGCCACCCAGCTGGGAATCCTGGAGAACAGCTTTCAGCAAACCCATTATCTTAGTACTGGGCAGGTGAGGGACTTGGCCTTGCTGTTGGGACTCACAGAGAACCGGGTAAGAGAATGTTGGGCTCTCCACTTTTCTTCCAGGTCTGGGTTTTAGGGGTGCTGATTGGTTGAGAGGCATTAATTTACACACAAACGCTCTCTGGCTGCATCCGCACTGCAGAAATAATCCAGTCTGACTCCACTTTTAGTGCCATGTTTCAATGCTATGGCATTCTAGGAAATGTAATAAGGTCATATGAAAAAGAATTCATATTTGGCAGAGGCAAGGCTGTCACTTTGCCCTCCCCCCAATAGCTATATCCTTGATAATACAGCAACACATTTGTTTTCTTTTCTGACACTTTTTGTTTAAAATCCATAGTTTAGGACTAGTCTTCGTGTAAGTGAATTATGCAAATTGCTGCAGATTTTCGCACTTCACTTTCCGGTGCAAAATTGCATCTATTTGCTCTCCCTCTATCCAAAAAGCACAGCCATGCAAATCCATGTGAAGCAGCCACATGTTCAATAATGCACATCGTTGTCAGTACTCTGGTGAAAAATGCAAAACTTTTTAAAGTGTTTATAGAGGGGTTTTTTTGGGTGTGTGTGTGCAAAAAGCCCAAATTCCTCCACATTGCCTGTGACCAAATTGTAGCCTATTCGGTTTGAACAAGGAATATTTTAATCATGTAGTCAAACCTTTAGGAACGTTACCTTTTTTGGACAACTTTTCCCAACATCCTTGAATCCTCTCACTTCCTCGGGAGCTGTTGTTCATAAAAGAAAAGTAACTCTGGTGTTTTTAAAAGAAAGGGGTAGCGGGTTCCCCCATGTAGGCAGAGTTCAGACAAGCTCCTGACATCCTCTTCCTCTCTCTTTGGTTCCTAGGTTAAAATTTGGTTCCAAAATCGACGCGCTCGTGAACGGCGGGACTTCCTAAAGCAGCATCCCAATGGCAGCGTTGGCATGAAGGGCAATCCACTGAAGGGCCAGTCCCGTTTAGGGTGGCATTAATACCAAGCTGAGGTGGTATTAATGCTACCCTATAGGGGTGACGTTGCATCATAAGTTTCCCCCCTGATGTTTCACCCTTCTTGCCCCACTTTCTACACTCTGTTATTCAGATGGTGAAAATAATCCCGGTACAATATGGGTTGAATTTTTGTTGTTCACATGCATCTCGGATGCACTTGAGTAACTTTTTTTGCTGCTAAAAAAACAACAACGCTTAACCCGGGATAATCGATCTTGGATTTTTTCCCCCTAAGTTTTTCTAAAAGATTTGTATGGTCGGCTGTATAATAACCATTGCAAAGAAACCCAGGATAGACTGGGATAAAATTCTGCATGCCTTGAACATGTTTTGAATATATCTGCACCATCAACTTCATCTTCGTTCGCAGCGCCGATGCGCGCGAGCAACAGAAAACGCAGAGATGTGCAGAGATGCCGTTCCAATAAAGAAATAGTGTGAACAAGAAACCTGGAATGCGTGAGTGAGATTATTCGCATATTCGTACTGGAAAAATAACAATGAATAACCCCAGAGAGAGCCAGTACAGGAGCCTAGGAACCCAGCAAATGAATTTCAATGTATTTCTCTCCCCAGCCTGCATTCATGATCTATCAGATTCTTTTTATTTGTAATAAAAAGTTGTCTATCATTTATGAGGGAGTTCAGTCTTGATGCTGTTGTTCTTCCAAGGAGGTGTGCCAACTGATTCGATGAAGGAGGAGAAAAAGTAAAGCCTGCCCTTACAACTCCTATTCAAATGAAATTTACTGTATATAGTAATGTATAAGTCTAGAAATTTAGGTTAAAAATTGACCCAAAAAACCTGAGTCGACTTATCCATGGGTCAATGTAAGCACCGTATTTTAATGCACACATATATATATATATGCTGAAAGGCAAGAGTTTAATCTGTCCTAAAAGCACTGACCCTCTTCTACTCTCTCAGCCATCCAGTCTTCAGTATATGCACAAATAGTTATGTGTGCCGAAATTTTGTAAGTTCTTTGGTAATGTTTTCCTTTACTTTGTCCTTTACATCCTTTGTGCCTAGGTTTTACCCTCGACTTATCCAGAATTTCCAGAATTTTGGCCCCAAAACTTGCCCTCGACTTATATATGAGGTCGACTTATAGTTGTGTATATACGGGTAAATGAAATTGACCTTCAGTCCCCAGATTTATAGAGTTGTAATCACATCAAGCTTCAATTGTGTATTTAGAAAAACACCTCTGCCTTGAGTCCCTGCATCAGGAGAAAGACGGGGCATGATGATGATGATGATGACTGTAATGATGATATGTGCTCTATGAGCAATTTCTGATTTAGGGCACCCTAAGACAAAATTTCCCTGGGATTTTCTTGGAAACAATTGTTCAGAGGGGGTTTGCCTGCCGTTGCTTTCCTCTGAGTTTAACAGAGCGTGACTTGCCCAAAGTCACCCAGTGGGTTTCCATGGCTGAGTGGGGATTTGAACTCTGGTCTCTTGGCTCCTAATCCTTATATGCCCAGGACGGAGTGAGTTGGTGCATAGTATAAGCATAACGGCAAAGGTTCCTTGTGGAAATAAATGCAATCATCTGTTAATGCATATGCACTGAGCTCTTAAGGGCACAGTGTCAGAGACACAGAAAGTTGGCAATATGGCAATATCTTCTTTTGAAGGATAAAGGGGAGACATAATTCCCAGATAGATAGATAGATAGATAGAGATGGGGAACGGGTGTGGTGTATGGTTTAAATGTTGGACTATGACTCTGGAGACCCAGGTTCGATTCCCTGCTCAGCCATGAAACCCACTGGACAGCCTTGGGCAAGTCACACTCTCTCAGCCTCAGAAGAAGGCAAGGGCAAACCTCTGAACAAATCTTGCCACAAAACCCCCATGATAGAAACCATGGAGTTTATCAGACGATGGAAATTCCAACGCAATCATGGGGTTTCATGTTATTGCATATTAAAGTATCTCACGCAATTTCAGGCAAAAGGGAAGTCATTCCGAACGCAATCATCGATTTTACATTATTGCGTATTAAAGCATCTCACACAATTTTGGGCAATGGGCAGTCATTTCTGGGTAATGGGAAGTCATTCTGAACGCAATTGGGATTCACGTAAATTAGATAAACAAGCAAATTCACATGAATTCGAATTAGCTCCAATTGGCTCCATTCGAAATAAAGAGAAATTCCTCCCGTCTAATAAACTCCTATCATAGATAGAAACGCCTTAGGGTTGGTGTAGGGCAGAAGCACAACAACATGTGTGTATGTGTGCGTCAGTACAAGGAAAAGGGCAAGAAAGCAGCACTACTTCGAAACCAACAACAAGAAAAATGATGCAGAGAGATCTTGTCGCAACTTTGAGACTCACTGAAATAAAGAAGTTGGCGGCATGAGCATGGCAACCACTTCTTTCTTTCAGTTAGTCTCAAAGGTGCAACAAGATCTCTGTACATACTCCTTTTACAGACCAACATGGCTATACCTTTGAACAAGAAAAAGAGGCAAACTTCAAGTACGATGAAAGAAAACCGTGTTTCGATTGTGAAAACCGTGTTTCGATTGCGCTGCTCAGAACTGGTTGCAACTTCTCTTCCTTGGGAGCACTATTCTCCTCCTTATCTCTTAACCAGATAGAAGTCCCTTTGTTTTAGGAGAGCTTTTGCACATTGCTTTCTGATATCTAGCATTTATACCTTATTTTGCAACGCAGCTTGAAACCTATAAGTAAATTATTGATGTAGAGTATATTCATTCATTTCATCCAAGTTATGTTGCTGTATTGCCCCCTTGTGACTAGTGGTTAAACAGTATTTTTTCTCTTTCCTAAAACCATTTTTTGGGATGGAGAGATGTAACCAATTCTAGATTAACAGCATTTGGAGGCAAATATCAATAACTCCATGGTATAAAATAACTATTGCACAGTTTTCCCCAAAAGTGACAACCAAACACAGTCATGAGTTTAATAGTGCAATATTTATATTTATTTTTATTATTTTTATTTGGTTCTTTTTTATCCCACCTTTCTCCCAGAAAAGGACCTAAAGTGGCTCACCAATAAAAAAAAGTTTAAAAAACTTTACAATAAAAGTTATAAAACAATTAAAAGCATCAAAGTAAAAACTACATATGCAAACAATAACACAGCAACATGGATTTTGTGTTAGCATTATTATTATTATTATTATTTTGCTTTAACTGTTTGTGTGTATGCAACACATTTTATGCTTTGATAGCCATTTCTGATAGCCGCCGTGGTGCAGTAGTTTGAGTGTTGGATTATGACTCTAGGTCCAAATCCCATCTTGGCCATGAAACCACTGGGTGACCTTGGCGAGTCACACTTTCTCAGCCTCAGCAGATGGCAATGGCACTGGTTGCATCCCATGAACCAGATAATGAAATGTCCTGCCTGTCTTCTACGGTATTCATAAAGAGTTTTTGCGTGCAACTTTGCAGATCCGAAAAAGAATCCCTGAAAGCGACTTACACATACAAACACACAAAGTGAAAACCGGCCAAAATGCAATGCGGGTATCCGTCGGTTAACAAAGCGGGTGTGCTCCTGGGTTTTACCTCTTTAACAGAAATGTTGGTACCACCGATCAAAATAACATGGAAAGAATGGGGATAAGTTCCGACATCGCAAGAAGGAAGAGCAATTTGACACGTTTCAGTAAACTTTTTATTCGAAGCTAACATTATGCACCTGTGAAATGAAACATCCAGATCAGATAAACCTTGCATAACTACACAAAATCATTTGGAGAATTCTAGAGACTACTTGAAAGCTTCTACTAAAATGCATCTCAGGATTATTCTTTTTCACTTTCACCAGCCTCCACTTTTCTCATCTGGAGACGGTGGATGCTCCCATTTTATAGGTTTGGCACATCGAGGCCAAGAAGAGTTAAGCAACTGACACCGAAGGGAGGGCTTGGGGTTTGCTAAAAAGGCACTTTCTGTCATACAATTGGGAGCCAGAATCCCTTGGCCAAAGGTCTATGAATAGCTCCCAATCTGTCTCCAGCTTGCCAACTGTGTTAAGGGTTAACTCGCTTGCATTGAAGTTATCTGAAAATGTGTTTTGCAACGCAAACAGTTCTAGGGCCACGTTGGGAAGCCTTTCCATGGAGGGGGCTGCCCCTCTCTCCTCAACCTCCAGCCCCCCAACCCGGCCTCCAGAGCTTAAGCAAACATGGAGAAGAAGCCCTACAGATGTGGGTCCAAAGTTTGCTCTAAACCCTGTGCAATCCACATGAGTTCAGTGGGGTGTGTAGGTGGGATCTGTCTTTCGCACTGCCCTTCTCTTCTCAGGACTGGGGTGTCCAGATTGGAGGTAACACTGGAGTTTATCACATGAGAGGAATTTCTCTCAATTGCGAATGGAGCCAATTTGCAATTACGTGAATTTGCTAGTTTAGTGAATTTACGTGAAATCTGATTGCGTTCGGAAAGCGTTCAGAATGACTTCCCATTTCCTGAAAATGACCCCCCCCCAATTGCCTGAAATTGCATGAGATACTCTAATACGCAGTTACGTGAAACCCCATGATTGTGTTTGGAATGACTTCCCATTGCCTGAAATTGCGTGAGATAAACTCATTCGCAATAATGTGAAACCCCATGATTGCGTTCAGATTGCCATTGCATTATACCCCCAAATTCCCTCGTATGATATACTCCACTGACAAATTAAACAGCAGGACACACTTGGATCTAGGACAAGCATCTCCAACTAGCACTTGGGTGCGTCAAGCTGCTGTCAAAAGCACAGGATCTGGGTTAAAAAATGTAGGATGAGAGGCAAAAATATTATGGGGTTCAGGGATAATATTCCACCTGCACTGGTTTCAATGTCCCCCTGTATGTTCCTCTTGGTTATATGCAGGGTTAATACCTTTCCACACTAAATAATTATAGCACTTTGATTCCAATTTAACTGCCATGGCTGCATTTTATGGAATCTGGAAGTTTGTAATTTGGGGATTCAATAGAGCTCTCTGGATGCAAATTAAAATAATAATTGTAAGCCGCTCTGATAGCCTTTAGGGCTGAAGAGCGGGATGTAAAATAATAATAATAATGATAATGATAATAATAATTATTATTATTATTCCAAGTACCACTCCCTTATCTACCAATCTCAGATTCCATATGAATGAACAATGTCACTTCGAATGGAATCATAGTTCTATAATTCTTTAGTGTGGAAGGGTCTTGTACATGTGGAGCCCAAAATACTCCAAAAATCAAAACATTTTTCAGGGGTGGCTGAGACAGTGACACCTTCGCTTTCTGGTGGTTCAGTGAACTCAGACTTTGTTTCCTGCATAAATTAAAAATATTGAATAAAATTACCATATATAATTGACTATAAGTTGACCTCATGTATAAATCAAGGGTAGGTTTTGGGACCAAAATCATGGATTTTGATATGACCCATGGATAAGTCGAGGGTAAAATTTAGGGGCATGTAACAAAGGATCTAAAGGATGATGCAAAGGAAAACAATGTCAAAGAACATACAAAATTCCAGCAGATATTGTTTGTGCTCATATTAAAGGCCATATGGATGAGATAACAGAGGCAAGTCAGTGCTTCCAGGACAGATTATTGCCTTTCCTTTCATCAGGGTATGGTTCCTTTTTAAAATAAGTATTAAAGTATAGTACTTATAAGTTGACACAGGGTTTTGGGGTCCATTTTTTGAACCTATCATAGGGTTTTCTTGGCACAATTCGTTCAGAGGAGATTTGCCATTGCCTTTCCCTGAGGCTGAGAATGTGTGACTTGAGCTAAGAACTGAACCCTGGTCTCCAGAGTCATAGTCCAACTCTCAAACCAATAAACCCTGCTGACTTTTCATGGTTTGCTCTTTATTTGTCTTTTTAGCAGTCCACGGTATTTGCACAACTCTCCTCCAGCACCACATTTCAAATCGGTTAATTCTGTCTTCTTTTTATACTATCTTTCTTTCACAGCCGTGCGTAGAAATCAGAAATACTATGGCCTGGATGATTCCGTCTTTGGTATTTAATGATATACTTTTACACTCTGAGATCTTATCTAGTTCCTTCGTGGCTGCCCTTCCTAGGACTAATCTTCTTCTGATTTCTCGACGACAAGTCTCCGTTTCGGTTAATGACTGAGCCAAGGTAGAAGAAATGAAGATACGGAGAGGGATGAGAAAGAGGAGTTTATCATACGATGGAATTTGGGGGTATAATGCAATGGCAATCCAAATGCAATCATGGGGTTTCACGTTATTGCGTACGAGTGTGTCTCACGCAATTTCGCACAATGGTGGGGGGTCATTTTTGGGAAATGGGAAGTCATTCTGAACACATTCCGAATGCAATCAGATTTCACGTAAATTCGCTAAACTAGCCAATTCATGTAATTGCGAATTGGCTCCATTTGCAATGGAGAGAAATCCCTCCCCTGTGATCAACTCCAGAGAGCACAAGAGAGCGCATGATGTACTAGAATCAGAGATCGGAACATTGGGAACCGTCGGAGTTGTTGAGCAATCGCAGCCGCATCTGTAGTTGTGGACAAAATGTCCCGAAAGGATATGACTCCCAGGTTTACTTGAACCCCAACGGTTCTCTTTTTCCCAGCCAAAGCCTTGAACTTCCCGGAACTAAACTTGGAAGGGCCATCCGGCTTGGCTACTTGTAATGGGGCAGATCTGCGAAGGATAGACGTCTATAATAATCCATGTTACAAGATTCCAGAGTCAATTGATCTATCTGGGCAAGAGTCAATTTCGAGTCAATTGATCTATCTGGGTAAGGCTTTGGGGCAGATGGTGAGGTCCTCGCTCAGTTGAAAGGGTAGAAGCAAACCCCATACGCAGCCCGGCTGGCTCACTATATTTTGAAGTGATGGAAGTAATACGTTACCATCTGTGTGTCTCAGAACACAGCCTAAAAATGGGATAGTAAACCATAATGCTTTGAGTGTTGGACTACAACTTTGGAGACCAGGGTTCGCTTCCCAGTTCAACCATGAAACCATGGGTGACCTTGGGCCAAGTCGCACTGTCTCAGCCTCAGGGGAAGGCAATGGCAAACATCACGCCAAGAATGCCCCACGATAGGGTCTCCATAAGTTGGAAATGACTTGAAGGCACACAGCAACAACAAACAACCATGTTAGGGCAGGGGACATTTTTCATTCCCACATCTCCCCAGGCGGGCTGCACCAGTGCATTTGGCGTAACCCAAAGCAACATCACATCATTTCCAGTTTCAAAATCTGTGGCCTTTCCTCAAAGATATGGAGTTATGGAGAGAGTCCATATTTGCATTGGGACCACCGTTACTAGAAGGAAGAGGAATAAAGATCCTTATTTTAACATGAAAACCAGTCTACCTCAAAGCTGTTCATTTTCTGTGCATAAACATATACCGTCGGCCCTCCTGATCCACAGATTTTTTTAATCCACGGATTCAAGCATCCATGGCTTGAAAATATTTTTTAAAAAGTATAAATTGCAAATAGCAAATCTTGTTTTCCATTTTTTTATAAGGAACACCATTTTGCTGTGCCATTGTATTTAATGAAATTGGAGCATCCATGGATTTTGGTAACTAGGGGGGGATCCCCGAACCAAACCGCAGCCGTATAGTACACTACTCTTTACCATTCATTTAAATAAATTATTTGAAATAAATCATGTGGGGAGGGGGATTCCCAGTATTTTGGTTTGTGTTTGTGTGTATGTAATAAAACTGTGGAAGAAATGGCTTTTTTAGGCCATTAGGAGGCACTGCTTCCCTGCTGGGCTGCAGCATCACTAGACAGCTCTGCAACTCAAAAAGAAGGCTGCAGCGGTTTAAATGTCCTCCACGGGTACTTTTCTGGGATGTTTGGTGGGTTTTCCAAAAGATAAGATGCAACAGGGTATTTTGCACGGGGATTCCACCTGTTTGCTCTTATTTTATATACACAAACAAGACATCATCCCCCTCTCTCTCATTGCACACTCTCTCTGTGGAGATTATCACACGAAGGAGATTCGGAGTTTATCCTGTGAATATCCCAGAAAAATAAGGTAATTTCACGAAACAATTTCACACGATGTCGCACAAAACAAGGAAGCATTAACACGCATCTTAATACTTCTGGGATTTCAGCGACAATGCATTTTCGATATCACTTTATTTGTGCAATTGCGTGTGATAATCATTTGCGCAATTACTCGCCATTTTTGCTTTATTTGCGGGATGCTTTAAATGCACTTGAATCTCTCTTTAATGCTGAAATCAGCCATAGTGTGACTCGTATGTATGTATGTATGTATGTATATATGTATGTGTATGCATGTGCAATTTTTGTTTTTGTTTAGTTTTTGTCATATTATTTCATAAGCATCTTCAGATGCCTGGAGGTGGAAAAGCAGCCTGCAAATATAAATATAAAAGAACAATCAAGACATTTCTCCAAAAGGCTGGATGTATTTGCTTACTCCAGGAAGAAAGGAACAATTTGGTCTGTAGATACGCTTGCTTCTAAAGGTCTTTGGGCAAATTGTAGACACCTTGATATTCGGAGAAGCTGAAAGACAGCAAGGCTGGAAACTTAAATACAGGTGGTGGAAGTCTTGGAACGAAAATGGCTATAGCAGAACCCGTTTTAGGGCATACTCTGTGCCAGTTGTATTGACCAACCGAAACCAAACAAAACTGCACCATGCCGACTTTTCTGGCATTTGCATGTGCTTTTCCGAGTGATCAGGCTGCTCCATACAAGGCTGAAGACATTTAATTTCTTGAGATCAAGGATAAGATGGTTTCATTTCCGTATCTGAAATACAGAAACCAGCTGGATTGACGGAGAACTCACCTCAATGGGGCAACATTATCACCCAAATCTGCCAGATGCCTCACTTTGGAATTTATCCCATGGGAGGAATTTCTCTCAATTGCGAATGGTGTCAATTCACAATTACATGAATTTTGTAGTTTAGCGAATTTACGTGAAATCTGATTGCATTCGGAATGCGTTCAGAATGACTTCCCATTTCCCGAAAATGACCCCCCCCTTTGCCCGAAATTGTGTGAGATACTCTAATACGCAATTGTGTGAAACCCCATGATTGCATTCAGAATGACTTCCCATTACCCAAAATTGTGTGAGATACACTCATTTGCAATAACGTGAAACCCCATGATTGTGTTCGGATTGCCATTGGATTATACCCCCAAATTCCGTTGTATGATATACTCCTTTGTCTAATGCCAGGGCTGAGCCCAGTCCATGAAATCGGTTGTGCGAGTATTTGTATCCAAAACCCGGCGTGGTGTAGTGGTTTGAGCATTAGACTACAACTCTGGAGACCAGGGTTTGAATCCTTGCTGGGCCATGGATGATTTTGGGCAAGGCACAGCTTCGTAGGAAGGCAAACCCACTCTGAACAAATCTTGCCAATAAAATCCTGCAATCGGTTTGCTTTAAGGTTACCATAAGCCAGAAACAACTTGAAGGCACAGAACGACAACGATTTGTATCCGCACTGACATTTTGACTGAATTTAAGATGGGTGTAGACGTGAAACCTAGTGCACCTGTCATTTATGGATGCTTTTCAACACGGACAACCTAAGGATGTTGACAAGCTGCCTTGGGTACTGAAGCCTACCATCTGCTCTCTAGATCCTTCATAGCTAGTGAAGTGTCCCAGAGATGGACTTCAGAAGGATTCAGTGACGAATTAAGGGACACCGTTTTGAGTTTTTGAAGGTCCTGAAAGAGACGATATTGGCACTTCACTTGAAGAAGCCAAGTCTAAATCTCGTGGCTTTGGAGAACGATCAACCATCTCCAAATCTACTATTTCTGACCAATGTTTTCAAGGGAAAGGTGTTAACAACAGGGATTGTTTTAACTATAATAACCATAATAATGATCCATTGCTGTGATCCACTGATAAATTGAGACCAATGACGGACAGTGATATCCGACGTATGTTAGATTAAGGATTAATTGTTTTTAATGATTTTATGACTGTAGTTGGTTTTAGTAATTGTATTTGGAATGTGTAGATTTTATGTTGGAATCCCGCCTCGATCCTTGGAGAGAGGTGGGAAATATAAATAAATATTATTATTATTATTATTATTATTATTATAATCCTCAAAGAAGAAAGACCATCTCACTGCCTTAGCGTCAGCAATAGGAAAGGACTAATGAAAATCAGTGGGATTGTCTATTAAGATAGACATTTTCTCATGAAAAGGGGTCACTTAATTAAACTCAGGTTTTAATGTGATTGCCTTGAGTCGGACTATCCATGCTAATTCCAGAATTAGCTTATTATTTAAGTAATTTATAGCTTAATTAAATGAGTTGTGGTTGTTGTTGCCTCCAAGTACTTTGCAGCTTACAAAGGCCCTAAGGCAAACCTATGACAAAGGTTTATGGGGCTGAGAGTGTGTGACTCACCCAAGGTCACCCATGGCCAAGTGGGAAACTGAGTCTTGGTCTCCAGAGTCCGATGTTTAAATCACTGCATCACACTGGATCTCATAATTAAATGAGAGACTGCTTCCACACACTGCAGAAATAAAGTAGTTTGATGCCACTTTAACTTCCTTGGCTCAGTGATATAGATTTCTAGAATTTGTAGTTGGTGCGACACCAGCATTTTTGGTTAGAGGCTAAACACCTTGTAAAACTACAAATCCCAATATTGACTGGAGTCATGGCAGTTAAAGTGGGGTCAAACGGTTTTATTTCTGCAGTCTGGATGCACCCTATGATAAAAACAAGTTCCCAGCAGGTTCTTTTCATAAATGCAAATAACCACAAAAATCTTTATTGATTAGAATATGGAAGTTCAGTTAATTCCCAATTAAAGATTTTGAACTAAAAAGTAGCAAGGGCAGTTTGGAAAGATATGATCTTCTACGTATCTTGTGTTCTTCATGTGACACTGAATAGGGGTTCCTTATCTGTCCCCAAAAAATGAATCTGAAGCTTCTGCTTGGAAGATAAAAAAGCAGGGAGGTTAAAAGATATTATGAGGGAGTGAGAAATGGAAAAACAAGAGAAGTTTCTTGGTGAGGTGGATGAGTTTTTAAAACTTCACAGAGCACATTCCTTCTCAGACAATACAAGGGAAAAGGGAAGGAAGTCTGAGTAAAACAACCAACAACATACAACCTTAGTCTCCCTTGTCCTAAATGCTTGGGATCAGAGGTGTTTGGGATTTTGGATCCTTTTTTTGGATTCTGGAATACCTGTCTTTGCACATATATACATAATCTTCAAGATGGGTCCCGAATCTAAATGCAAAATTCATTTAACGTTTCGTATCCACCTTATACACATGGCCTGAAGGCCATTTTAGACAATATTTCTAATAACGTTGCGCATGAAACAAAGTTGGTGCACACCGAACCATCGGAAAGCAAAGGCGTTCCTGTCTGAGCCACCGATTCCAAAGAGTTTGGTTTTTGGAATATTTCAGATTTCCGAATTCCAGATAAGGGAGACCCGAACTGGATTTCGGTTTCATCCTGGTAAGGGTTTTAGCGCAGGTTTCAAACTTGAATGATGCTAATCGTAAACATTACAGTTGAATTCCATCTCTTTTAGAGGTGTTTGAAATTGATTTTTTAAAGCTTATTAATGATTAACTAAACACATTACCCCCCTTTCTTTTTTACTTTTTACTAACTTTCCTATCTGTACCTACAGCACCAAAGACAATACTGATAGAGAATTGGGCTCAGGCAACCTGGTGCCCTCCAGATGTTTCAGATTGCATGGCATATAGTCTCCAAGCCATCTGGGGGACACAAGGCTGCCTTTGCATGATACGGGGATCACCCGGGGACACACAGGTCTCCTCTCCATTGAATCAAATCTTTGGTCCATGCATTTAGTATTATCTATTCTGATTAGCAGCATCTCTCCAGGGCCTTAACTTTAGATTTGGAGAACTGAACCTTGGACCTTTGGCATGCAAAGCCCTGCCAACGAACTGTGGCCTTTTGGCGAGGAGAGAAAAACAACATGGATAAAGCCTTCCACGGCTAATATATGTGTATGAGTGTGTGTGTGTGCATACACACACACACACACATATATTGCAGCATCTCTCCAGGGCCTTAATTTTAGCTTTGGGGAACTGAACCTTGGACCTCTGGCATGCAAAGCCCTGTCACCGAACGATGGCCCTTTGTCGCAACATGAATGAAGTCTTCCAGGACTAACACACACACACATATACATACATACATACATACAGTGGGCCCTTGGTATCCACTGGAGTTTGGTTCCAGGACCCCCCATGGATACCAAAACTCCTGGATGTTCAAGTCCCATTAAATATAATTGATAGCAAAATGTTGCCCCTTATATAAAATGGCAAAATCATGGGTTGCTTTTCAAAATTTATATATATATATTGAATGTTTTCAAGCCGTGGATGTTTGAATCTATGGATAAGAAATCCATGGATATGGAAGGCTATCTATCTATCTATCTATCTATCTAATTGCAGCATCTCTCCAGCATCTCTTTAGGTTTCAGGAACTGAACTTTGGACCTTTGGCATGCAAAGCCCTGCCACCCTTTGGCGAGGAGAGTTAAACAACATGGATAAAACCTTCCAGGGCTAAGAATATATATAATTGCAGCATCTCTCCAGGTCCTTAACTTTAGATTTGGGGAACTGAACCTTGGACCTTTTGCATGCAAAGCCCTGCCACTGAACTATGGCCTTCTGGTGAAGAGAGCAAAACAATATGGATAAAGCCATATATATATGTATGTAATTGCCTAGCGGGCCTGGGTGATACCAGCCATCCCTCCTTTGTCCTTCTGTCTCTTTTATTTCTCTCCATTTCTCCAACAAGCTGGGTCTTTCTGCCATCTTTCAGGCGCCAACAGGAAGTCCTGGTTAATCATCAACTGGGCAGCACTGCCATGACAGGTGTGGGCCAAGGACGCCAAGAGATAAGCCGACAGACGGTGGTGGCAAGCGGTGGAGTTGCTGGGGGGGACCCACCCCGTAGATAACACGTAGCCGCCACGCTTAACCTTTTCTCTTCCACGACGTCCTCCATAGAATTTATACCAGGAGGCAGAAGAGCCAGTGTTGAGTAAAATTTCTCATGCCGGAGAGCCGGCATGAACTGAAAGGAAATAACAAGCTCATGAGCTTATTATTTGTAATATTTATTTCTTTATTATACCTCGGTATTGCCTCCAAGCCCATAAGGGCTCCCGAGGCAATGAACAAATAAAAACAATTAGTATGGTCGCCATAAGTCAGAAATGACTTGAAGGCACAACACAATGGTCCTCCTTACCCCAATCCTTTCTCCACGGATCCAAGTATCCACAATTTGAAAATATTCCAAATATATATATATATATATAAATTCCAAAAAGCAAACCTTGGTTTTGCCATTTTATTTAAGGGATACACCGTTTTATTGTCCCACTGTATCTAAAGGGAGTTGAGCATCCCCGAGAGTTGAGCAGCCATCTGATGGGAGTTGAGCATCTATGGATTTTGGTATCCATGGGGTGGTCCTGGAACCAAACCCCAGTGGATAAAAACATTTTTAAAACACCCATTAAAATACTCTACATTAAAATAATATATAAAAACAATCCTAAAATACAATTTTAAAACAGTTAAAGCAGAGCAATTTCAAACTGCATGCCCACAACTGAATTATTCTAACATGTATTTGCATGGAAATGAGTTCTGATGCATTTAACGGCTGTTGTGCCCTAATGTTGTCGTTGTGTGGCTTCACGTTGTTTCTGACTTATAGCAATCCTAAGGCAAACCTATCAGGGGGGTTTCTGGGCATGTTTCTTCATATAGGGGATTTGCCATTGCCATCATCTGAGGCTGAGAGCACGCGACTTGTGAAGTCAAAGAACAAAAAATAAAAATCTCATAACAAGTTTTATTTGGCATAAGATTTCAAACAAAAAAAACTCCGGTGACATGCATCTGATTAACACAGCCAGTGCGGTGTAGTGGTTTGTGCCTTGGACTATGACTCTGGAGACCAGGGTTTGAATCCTGGCTTGGTCAAGCCTTGGGCAAGTCACACTCTCTCAGCCTGAGGGATGGCAACGGCAAACCGCCTCTGATTAAACTTGCCAAGAAAATGTCGTGATAGGTTTGTCTTAGGGTCGCCATAAGCTGGAAACAACTTGAAGGCACACAACAACAACGAAGCATCTGATGGAGCGGGTGAGAGACCATGGAAGTTTATGCCGAAGAAAGCTTGCTAGTCTGTAAGGTGCTACAAAAATCCTTGTTGGTTTAGCTGCAAGAAAACGGTGGTCTCCATACTTTATCATTCTCCTGACACCGTTCCCATCCACGCAGATTATCATGAACAACATGAAAACCCTCCTCTCTTCTGTCAGAGAGTTTGTCGATTTGTGGCTCTTGCCAAATGAGCAGAGTGACTTTTTCAATTGCTTTCAAACAAGGGAGTTTATCACACGAAGAAATTTGGGGGTATAATGCAATGGCAATCCGAACGCAATCATGGGGTTTCACGTTATTGCGAATGAGTGTAACTCACGCAATTTCGGGTAGTCGGGAGTCATTCCGAATACAATAATGGGATTTCACTTTATTGCGTATTAGAGTATCTCACGCAATTTCGGGCAATGGGGGGTCATTTTCGGCAAATGGGAAGTCATTCTGAACGCATTCCAAACGTGATCAGATTTCACGTAAATTCACTAAACCAGCGAATTCACATAATTACGAATTGGCACCATTCACAATTGAGAGAAATTCCTCCCATGTGATAAACTCCAGAGCTATCCTGTTATACCTTTAATTTTTGCAAACTGGGGGAGCAAGGAGGAATAGATATTGTGGAGCAGGGCTCCCAGAGCATCCAACTCAGGAGACATGGATTGATCTGCTACTGTTGTATTATTACTAGTAGTATTATTATTAACCTAAAATATTCACTGTTGTTTCTCCTATATCACAAATCTGATTCTTCACTGCCTCGCTGCCTCTTTCACATGGGATTCCTGCTATTCCTTTCCTGATTTCATTAGCAGTGAATTTTTTCCTGCTAATTTCCCTTTAAATATATATATATATATATATATATATATTTGTCCCTCTTCCAGACTTTCTCGGTACATTATAGTCACTGCCATGGGATTTATAGCAATTTATCACAAAAGCATTTTGTAAATCCTAATGAGAGAGGTGCACAGGCTGAGAAACAAATTTATCATTGGGCACCGCCAGGCTTTTGAAAGACTTCCAGACTGGCTTGATGATGGCTTCCATGTTAGTGGACGGGTGAATCCGCACAGTGTTTTAGTCCAAACTTTACAAGAACGTTCAGCATTTCCAATAAAGTTTAGACAAAAACCAGGAGTGGGTTCATCACTCCACTGCCCTGGAAATGATCAGCTGTCATTGATCCCGAATATGGATTGACTGAAAGATAAAGAATTTTATTAGCTGAGTCCAATAAAATTGTGTGTTTTGCAATTAGTTGGCTACTGGCATTGGAGTATTTTAAATAGAAGTTTTGGGCATCACATTGAGCAACACCCAGAAATTTTTTTTTAGGTTTTATTTATTTATGTAGAGTACTACTTTCTTTATTTAGTGTATTCAGCCAAATAGGTTCCCAAAATGACTTAGAGATGATTGATTTGTACAATTCCCTGCCTTCAGGCTTACAATCGAAATATGACATGACAGGTAAGGAAAGAAGGGAACAGCAGTTGTTGTTGTTGTTATTATTATTATTATTATTATATTATTCTTTATTTATATAATGTTGTAAATTTACACAGTTGGGAATGGGATTTCTCCAATTTCTAAATATGTTTAGAAATTTTAAAGGCTTAAAAGTTTCAAATATCACAAAGAAATATTGGAATACTTTGAACATAATGCAATGATATGCAACAATATAATGTTGTTGAATCTCTACAAAAGAGATAAAGTGAGATTGCTGAACCATTTTCTCTCATGAGCTACGTGATCCTGTTTTTCCCTTTTTAAAAAAGGCTTTTGATACCAAAACAGGAGTTTGGAAGGACAATAGTCTTTGGCTGAAAGACTGCCATCCCAAATCCTAAGAAGATGGCAGTGCCAAGCTCAAAACTCTTTTTGCCGCTTGAGATGGTAAAGTTGCCAGATTGCAAACTGGAGAGGGCTCCTGGTCTTTTAATGGTTGTGTAGAAGGAGGAGATTTCAGCAGGTGTTGCATGTGTGAGACAACAACCAGCACCTGCTAAAATCTTCCCTTCTCTGCAACCATTAAAGGAACACGAACCCTCTCCAGTTTCCAAACTGGCAAGGCCTAAATACCCAAGTGCACCAGATCTTGTCTGATCTTAGGAATTTATCAGATGACGGAAATTGGAAGTATAATCCAATGGCAATCCGAACGCAATCATGGGGTTTCATGTAATTGCGAATTAAAGTATCTCACTCAATTTCGGGCAAAAGGGAAGTCATTCCGAACGCAATCATGGGTTTTACGTTATTGCAAATTAAAGCATCTCACGCAATTTCGGGCAATGGGGGGGTCATTTTCGGGTAATGGGAAGTCATTCTGAATGCATTCCGAACGCAATTGGAATTCACGCAAATTCGATAAACTAGCAAAGTCCCGTGAATTTGAATTGGCTCCAGTTGTCTCCATTCGAAACAGAGAAATTCCTCCCGTCTGATAAACTCCCTAGAAGCTATAATGCACTTAGCATTTCTATAACATTTTGTTTTAGTTACTTTTTTGGAAATTGTCTTGACCTGGGTAACAAATGTACAGCACAACTTTGGTATTATACTTGCTAACTGCATTACGTTTACCATATATATTCAGGGTATTCCTATCTTGGATTGTGACCTTAGCAGCTAAGCAGGGTCAGCCCTAGTTAATCCTTGCGTAGGAGACCGCCAACAAATACTAGATTAGTTTCTGAAGAAGGAACTGTCAAAAGCTCCTCTGAATATCCCTTGCTGAAGAAAACCCTATGAAATGAATGGAGTCGCCATAAGTCAACAGGTGACTTGAAGGCACATGCACGCATGCGAGGTGTGCATTCTACCTAAATATCAGATTTTCCACAATCATCATCATCATCATCATCATCATCATCATCATCGCTATTAGACTTCTCTGGAAGGTGTTGTTTTACACCTGCACATTTAAAGGTTGGTCCGCAAAACCTCTTTTTATAGAGGTATGACCCGGAGGGAGACTAGCCCAGAGGTAATCCCTCATGGCAAACAGAGCATGTGTGCTCAAGATACTGGGCACATGATAGACTCTTCACCCTTCGGCTGGAAACAGCAGTGCCTCTCCCACCGTCGCCACCATCGCCACCACCCCAGGCCACAGCTAATCCATCAAACTGGGACAAGCCCGCTGGCAGCCCATTAAACATTAACCCCGGGGCAGTTTTGCTCCCTTTTAGGCAGCACCGAGAGGGTGTTCCCAATGCTCTCGAGTTGGGTGAGGTCCGTCTTTTTTCGCTGCCGCCACCAACAGCTTCCATTTGCCACCTTAACGGTCATCGTAATTTTGTGGCGGGGGAACATCAGAGAGAGATCGAATATCTTTAGGGGTATCCATGTTGCTGCTGTCGTGTGCCTTCATGTCATTTCTGACTTATGGCGACCCTAAAGCAAACCTATCACGGAGCCCTGGTGGCGCAGTGGTTAAACGCCTGCACTGCAGTCACTCACTCAAAACCATAAGGTTGCGAGTTCAAGACCAGCAAAAAGGGCTCAAGCTCGACTCAGGCTTGCATCCTTCCGAGGTCGCTAAAATGAGTATCCAGATTGTTGGGGGCAAGTAGCTTACAGTTGTAAACCACTTAGACACTCCTTAAGGGTATGAAGTGGTATATAAATGAAGTTGTTTATTTGTTTGTTTTCTTGGCAAGATTTGTTCAGAGGGGGTTTGTCATGGGCATCCTCTGAGGCTGAGAGAGTGCGACTTGGGTTTCACGGCCATGTAGCAAAGTACAACGATATCCCAAATCCACAATAAAAGTATTGCTGGTTTGTGGTTTTTGGATGTTAAGAGAGAGAGAAAGAGAGCTAGATTTTCAAAAGGTCAGATTTTCAAAAGATTTCAAAAAAGACACACCAAAAAAGTGTTTTTCTTGTGAAGTTGCTCAAGAGTATAGTTTCTTAGGCTGCATCTAGACTATAGGATTAATGCAATTTGATACCGCTTTAACTGCCTTGGCTCCATGCTATGGAATTCTGAAATTTGTAGTAAATTTGGGAGATTTAGCCTTCTGCGTTGGAGAGCTCTGGTGCCACAACAAACTACAAATCCCAGGACTCCATAATATAGAGCCAAGGCATTTACAGCGGTGTCAAGCTGCATTCATTCTGCAGTGGAGAGGCAGCCTTGATACTGTTTCAGGTAGTAATAATAATAATAATAATAATAGGAATAATAATTCCAAAAACCAAACCTTGATTTTTGCCATTTTATACAAGGGACACAACTTTATTACCCCGTTGTATATAATGGGACTTGATCATCCAAAGATTTTGCTATACCCAGAGGGTTCTGGAACTCAAGGGCCCACTACAATAATTTTTACATTGTACTTTGTTTGACTTCATTGTAATCTGTCTTGAATCCTGTGCCAGGAGAAAAGCGGGATAGAAATGAAATAAATAATCCCTGCAAATGTTTTTGCAAGACTGCAGGCCGTATATGAGGCTGAACATTTCATGGGGATGTTGTGAACTATGAAATAGTTTGGGAGCTCCTTCTCAGTTCTGAGATACCAAATCTCGTCTTCGGCGGACATCCAAATTCATCCCAGGAAAGGAAGACTTCCTTAACCCTGGAAATATGCTGGGCTGAGGCAACGGCAATGACAGCCAGTGTTGCATAGTGGTTTGGATGTTGGACTACAAGTTTAGAGACTTAGGGTTTGATTCCTAGCTTGGCCATGAAACCCCTTGGGTGAGCTTGGTTGAGTCACACTCTCACAGCCTCAGAGAAAAGCAAGGGCAACCCTCCTCTGAACCAAACTTGTCAGCAAAACCCCATAATAGGTTTGCCGAAGGGTTGCCATAAGCTGGAAATGTCTTGAAGGCACGCAAGAACAACATGTGAATCTCCATCAAGAGCCATCATGGTGCAGCGGTTTGAGTGTTGGACCAAACTCTGAACCAAATTTGCCAAGAAAACCCCATAATAGGTTTGCCTAAGGGTCACTGTAAGTCAGAAATGTCTTGAAGGCACGCAACGACAACATGCGAATCTCCATCAAGAGCCATCATGGTGCAATGGTTTGAGTGTTGGACTACAATCCTGGAGGAAACCAAGGTTCGACTCTCTCAGCCTCCGAGGAAGGCAAGGGCAAAGCTCCTCTGAACCGATCTTGCCAAGAAAACCCCATGAACATTTCGCCTTGGGGTCGCCAGGCGCCAGGAACGACTTGAAGGCCCACCACCAGCGATGGGAATTGCAGTCCCACCGACTTTGGGCAAGGATGCTGGAACGGATGACGTCTCCCCCTTAGGCGCAAGATAGCGGGTTTTCCACTGGAGGAGGCCAACCCTTGTGGAGGGAGACACACTGGTTCCTTCAAAAAAGGAGAGGGGAAAAATTGCGGCGTGAGTTTAACTTTCCCCCACGAGTTTTGGAAATCCACCTTTCTTCCACATCAACTGGGACCTTCTTCTCTCCGAAGCCGCCTCCTTTCCTTTGCAGCAGCCACCACCACACCACCTCCATTTCCACACACAACACACACGCACACATGCACGCTTGCACACCCTGCGTCCGTCTGAGTTGTCCTCCTGTCTTACACCTTGGAAGGAAATTGGCAACCTGGACAGGAACATCTTTATACTCCAAGCCTGGAAGCCCAGGTCTTCACACCAGCCCACCTAGACGGATACAAAGGCCCGAGTGTTTGGTGTCTCCCCCCCTGTCCTGGTCTGCAAAGCCCAACTGCCTGGAAAAGACACACAGGGCCTCGGTGTTGGTTTAAGAATGTATGGGGATATATATATATATATATATATATATATAAAACGACTCCAAGCAACCGGGCCAGGAGACGGATGTTTTCAGGGAAACCGAGCGAGGATGTGAGGAAGGTTGGACAGGCAGTGGCCCAGCAAGCTCAGGGGTACATCGGCTACTTGGCCAAAAAATAAATAAATAAAATTAAATCAAATTAGAAAATATATTTTGGCTGTCTCGTCTCTCTTTCAGAATTGGGGCACTGGCTCAGCAAGCTGAGCACCAAGGGGGTACGTCGGCTACTTTGCACATTCTATTAATAATAATAATAATAATAATGATAATAATAATAATAAATAGTTTTGCCATCTCTTCTTACCTTCAGAACTGTAGCACTGGTTTAGCAAGTTGAGTACTAATTGAGTATACTGTGTTTCCCCGAAAACAAGACAGTGTCTTATATTATTTTTTGCTCCCAAAGATGCGCTAGGTCTTATTTTCAGGAGATGTCTTATTTTTCCATGAAGAAGAATTCACATTTATTGTTGAATAAAAAAAATGAACATTTAGTATATACTATATATATATATATATATATACACACACACACAAACTTTGCTAGGTCTTACTTTTGGGGGAGGCCTTATATTTAGCAATTCAGCAAAACTTCTACTAGGACTTATTTTCAGGGAAACAGGGTATCAGCTACTTTGCAAATTAATAATAATAATAATAATAATAATAATAGTTTTGCCATCTCTTCTTAACTCCAGAATTGTAGCACTGACTCAGCAAGCTGATCCCCGAAGGTGTACATCAGCTACTTTGCAAAATAAAAACAATAGTTGTTTCTGTTATTGTTGTCGTTGTTACTTTGCCATCTCTTCTCCCCTTCAGACCTGTGGCAGTAGTACACCTACTACTTTGCAAAATAAACATAAAGTTGTTGTTATTGTTGTTATTTTGCCATCTCTTCTTTCCTTTGGAACTGTGGAAGTGGCCCAGCAAGTTAAGCCTCAATGGGGTACATCATCCCCTTTCCATAATAGTAGTGATAATGATAATGATAATTTTTGCTATCTCTTCGTCCGTTCAGAATTGTGGGAGCGGACCAGCAAGTAATAACAATAACAATTTTCTATCTCTAATCTGCATAAATAAATAAATATTAGAAGAAATGAATAATGAATAATCCGGAGAAGATAGGGCAGAATCTACCCTTCCCAGGAGACTCAGGCAAAAGCAAACGGCTGCACCCTTTCCTAGCTTGTGTCTGTCCTTCCTCATTCGCCACGTTTCCTTCTTCTTGTTCTCTGCCTTTCTCCCCTTCCTCATCTCCTTGTGTGTCTTTTAGGAATGTCCCGGGGTTGCATTTCTTCCTTGATATTTCCTGTCTGGCCCTTATTAAAGAAAAATAAATCACGTGGCGACTTATTTGCAGAGCCTGTTAATTGGACAAGAAAGAAAAAGCGAAGTCATGTCTTGGTGTTCCTAAGATTTATTTGGCTTCGGACCGGTAGCCGAGGCCGTTGGGGTTCCTCTTTCACGGGACGGAGGACCTCAGCAAATTCCAAAGGCACATCGTTTTCATATGGATTGTGTGCACCCTGGACTTTTCGTACAGGGAAAGGCAGGATATAAAATACAAAGCCGGGAGGAGAGGGCTGGTTTTTGCCCCTCTTGCTGATGGCAACTGGGTGAGGCCTTTGCCCACCACCAGAAGGAAGCTCTCCGCCTGAGCCATGAGCCCATCTGTCATGGAAGTGACGGAGGCAGCCGTGGTGGAGCAGCCCATTGTGTGGGACCATGAAAGGAGCCTTTGTCGTCTCTGGCCGGCCGCGCCAGGAGCCAGGGGAAAGGGCAGGGTGCTGTGCCCTCCCGCCAGTTATTTATAACTGCCAGCAGGTATTCCACGTCCCCCACCCAGCCTACTGCCAGGGCTTAGGCAAACTCAACCTGATCCTGCAAGGCTGAAGGCCTTCTCGGAGCCCTCGGACCAGACCGTCATAGAATCGTAGAATCATTTCCATAATAATAATATTTCTCATGCGGGGGACCATTTGAAGTATAAATGGCGATTCGCCCGTGATAATCCTGCAAGTGCGCTAATGGTTTCCGCACAACATCCACTTCAGAAGGGAGTGCTATCCTGTGAATAAACTGTATTATTATCGCGTAATTGTGCTAATGGTTTCCGCACGACGTAGGAGTTTCTCACATGGAGGTCCTTCCGTGCGATAAACGTAATCTATACGTACCCGAAATGTCACAGAAGTGCCAGGGGTGTGATCCTCCGTGGAATTGAGGCTCAGTTCCCATCATACAATCGTAATTGGAGGAGCCTCCTGGAGCCCTTTTCTTATTAATGGGATAATGTTCAAAGCTATATTATTCCGTGAATAACCCGTTATTATGCTCAATTGTGCTAATGTTTTCCATGCCTAGGGGTTGTGTGATCTATTTTGTTTGTGAATGGGGATCAGATGCATGGTGTTGACCCTGAACGTGATTAAACTGCCCTTAACCTGTGAATAACCAGGCAAGAAACAGCAGCAAATCATTCACAGGATTTCCCCACACACACACAAATGATTTTTTTGCTGTTTATCGCTGGTTATCTCCCTGGTATTCACAGGGAGAATGTGTTAATCTCAGGCGTTTATCACACAGGACGGATCCCGTGCAGAAACTTGATTTAAAGCGGAACCCCCCCCCCCCCACAAAAGTGGGTTGTTTTTCACACTACATTCGGGGTTAACCTGAACAAAGATTAGAAATAACCCACAAAGCAGGTATTTTTTCAGATGGCGTTTTGCGTCAATGGAAATACTTTTGGAACTGTTTAGTTGGTCTTGTCCAGAGCTGGGCCTTTCAAAACTGGAGAATTTGCCCCTTTGTCTCCTGCTTGGAGCATGAAAACTGGAGATTCATAGCCAGGCATTGAGACCTGGCAATTGTCATTCACCAAAAGGATGCCAGGGCCTATTGAAAAAACAGCAAAATAGTTTTTTGTGGGTTTTTCGGGCTATGCGGCCATGTTCTGGAATAATGTATATCTTTCTCTGAAGATGCCAGCCACAGATACTGGCAAAACGTCAGGAATAAACTCTTCCAGAACATGGCCACATAGCCCAAAAAACCCACAAAAAATTACGGATGCCGACCGTGAAAGCCTTTGAATTCCCAAAGGAGCAAAATGTTACATTTCTGATCAACGGTTTTGAAAATGAGTCCAAATGGATGGGAAATCTAAGTCCCGGAGCCTTCTTTCCCCCAGTTCACCCTTTTCTTTTCCTTTGTTTGCACTCTCAACAAAGCCAGCTTCACGGTTTGAAGGTGGGCCCCGTGAGAAAGAGGTTTCCTTCTTGGAGACCGACTCGGTTCTAGCAAAGAAGGCTTGACTTCTCATCCCTCCATTCATATAACCTGGGTGTTTCTCCCCTGTTCCCACCATGCGAGGCACATCCACTACTTGGCCTGGAGCAAGAGAGGGCCGCATCCGGCTAGGCAAGGCGTTTCACCTTGCTGTGTTTGCCCTCGCAACGCACGGCTGGGAAGGACTCATCGTGGCAAAAGCAAACAGATTAAGTTGCAAGAGAGCCAGGAGAGGAGGCTAAGCCTCGGTGGGATGCGGATCAGTTGCCACCTTCGACGTGCAACAAAAGCCCCGAAGGGTGTGGATCCGGATGCGGGGGATCCTGGTGGGTGTGCGTGGGACCTCCGTCCACCTGTTCCTGACATGGAGAGAAACAAGTCCAATGCTTAATCCTCATGCACAAATATTTCCTTGTGAGGGCTGGGGGCGATCTACTTCCCTGGGTTTCAGTGTTGTCAGATCTTGGTGGCCTTGGGTGAGTCGCACTCTCTCAGCCTCGGAGGAAGGCAAAGGCAGGCCACCTCTGAGCCAAGCTTGCCAAGAAAGGCCTGTTTGCTGTAGGGTCACCATGCATCGGAAACAACTTGAAGGCAGGCAGCGGCAACATCAGATGCGTCCACACTCGAGAAAGAAAGCAGTTTGACACCACTTTGATGGTCAGGGCTCCATCCTGGGATTTGTAGTTTGGTGAGGTGCCCAGCCTGGTCTGACTGGTGCGTCGCCAAACTACAAATCACACGGTTATAAACTTACACACATTAACACATAAACAAACATAAACCTGATAAATATATATATACTACTCCCAACTCTCTCTCTCTCACACACACACATACATATACACAACTCCCAACTAATATACTTCTATATCACAACATATTTTCAACTCTGCTACGTTTACACTACACATATTGACTACGTCACGTTAATCCTAATATTTGGCCCTGTACAAATTGCAGGATTCTAGGAGTCGCGGCAGTTAAAGCGGGGTCAAACCGCTTTAATAATCCTGCAGTGCGGATACATCCGATGTTGCTTCATGAACTCTCCAGAGTGTGTTCCCCAAGGAATCTTTCTTAGGTCTCAGGCTTGGTCTTTCAAATCTCAGGGCCTGGTTTGGCAAGCCCACTCAGGTGGATTAATATTCTGGCTCAGGGCAAGGCAACATCCTGCGGTTTGGTTTGGTTTTCAAGATCTGTTTTAAATTCTGGCATGTGAACAAAACTCAAAATGTCTGCTTGATGGGTTCGAATCCTTCTGAAATGCGCAGGTTCAAGCATTGCCCTGCTCTGGGTAGAGGAACATTGCTGGACTGAGATAGCACATGCTGTGACATGGGTATGCTTAATCTTTTCAAAGTCATAATTTATATTTATGTGTGTGTATCTCCTTTGTATCTTGCCTTTCTTTCAAGAAGTCCAAAGAAGGACACAGTGGTCCTCCTTGCCCAGCACCATGGTCAGCGTGGCAAAAGTTATTAATGGGGAAGAACAAACAAGCTAGACGTGGCCGCAGCAATTTGCATCATTTCTGCAGCAACGTGCATTATTACTACTATTTAGATGCACCCTAAGCTTTGCTTCTCCCAGCAGCCACTGTGTATCTACACACTGCATCGTTACAGCAGTAATGAGCAAGTCACACGCTCTCAGCCTCAG
Organism: Urosaurus nigricauda; assembly: GCA_034509955.1. NCBI lineage: Eukaryota > Metazoa > Chordata > Lepidosauria > Squamata > Phrynosomatidae > Urosaurus > Urosaurus nigricauda. The sequence continues at coordinate 30,147,512 of JAOEGL010000007.1, read as the reverse complement.
GAGACCAGGGTTCGATTCCCTGCTCAGCCGTGAAACTCGCCGGGTGACTTTGGGCAAGTCACAGACTTTCAGTCTCAGAGGAGGCAAAGGGCAATTAAATGACTCTGGAGACTGGTCAATGACCGAATAAATTTAATAATAATAATAATAATAATAATAATAACAACAACAACAACAACTCTGGAGACAAGGGTTTGAGTCCTTGCTCGGCCATGAAACCCACTGGGTGACCTTGGGCAAGTCACACGCTCTCGGCCTCAGGGAACGCCAATGGCAAACCTTTTGACAAATGACAAACCACTAAAAAAAATATTAATTTTTATTCCAGGCTTATTTGAAAAGGGGAGTGTGCCGCCTCTCCTTCCTCTACCCACCTGTGAGAAACCTCTGCTTCTTGCTTCTCCCTCCCACCTGCCTACCTGATGCCTTTCTCGGTACTTTTCCATCCCGGCTCTTGGGTTGTTTTTTCCTTTCCAGGCCCTTCTCTTCCCCCCTAATTCCTCTCTCCCCGCATTGCCCACTTCGCCTCGGACATCAGTGCCAGGCACGGGGCTGACTTTGGAGATTTTATTTGCAGGTTCCACACGGGCGCTGTGGTCGACCCCGGCGGGTACGCCAGGCCTCAGAATAAATGCTCTTTGCTCAGAAGGGCCCATAAAAAAAATAAAAAAATAAAAATAAAAAAATATATCTATATTAAAAAAAAAAGAAAGCTGGAGTGTTTCTCGGTTTTGGATGGGAACAGCGGGTGAAGCCAGGTCGTGGGCTCTGGCAGATAAATTTAGAAGCTCTTGGAAGCCACGTGGCGATTCCTTTGGCTTTTTCGGACCTGCCTGAAAAACCCCCTTGAAAAAGGGCATTGAGAAGGGCTCACCTGGGCCCCTTGTGTGCTACCGCCCAAGTCTCTCTCGGGTCAGATCAAAGGACTTGCAAACTTGGACAGTATGTTTATTAAACCGGAGGATGCTTCCAGAATTGCTAGATGTAAGCTTCCGCGCGACACAGGGCTCTTTTTCGAGACAAGGGGATTCGGAGTCCGAAGGGAGATGTTCCTTCTGATGTTCAGTGTTCCTATCTGGAAAGCGTTCTGTTCTTGTTCATTATCATTATTAATATTAAATATTATTCTCTATCCTGCCTTTTTCCAGATAGGAACTCAAAGCAGTTTTCTTTGCTGATGTGTGCCTTCAGGACATTTCCGACTTCTGGTGACCGTAAGGGGGACCTATGACGGGGTTTTCTTGGCAAGACTGGTTCAGAGGAGGTTTCCCATTGCCTTCACCGGAGGAGGCTGAGAGAGTGTGACTTGCACAAAGTCACCCACTGGGTTTCCAAGGCCAAGCTGGGACTTGAACCTTGCTCTCCAAAGCCCTAGTGCAACACTGAAACCACTATGCCACGCTGACCCCCATGTTTGTCGTTGTGGTATTGTGCTTTCAAAGTCGTGTCTGACTTATGGCGACCCTAAAGGAGAACCTATCATGGGGTTTTCTTCGCAAGTGTCTTCAGAGGGGGGTTGCCATTGCCATCCTCTGAGGCTGAGAGAGTGTGACTTGCCCATGGGGTCACCCATTGGGCTTCCATGGCCGAGCGGGGAAGCAAACCCTGGTCTCCAGAGTTGTAGTCTGACACTCAAACTGCTACATCACTAGTACTAGATTGTTATTTTACAAACAACTACAACACAGAGATAGGCTCAACCATAGCCCTGGGCAACCATTTCCAGTGTTTGGCTTGCACAGTTGGGCAGGTTTTACGGGGCTTAAGGGTGGCGAGGCCTCTCTCAGGTCACCTGTTTGGGAAATCCAGGTGTGCCTGGCCCATTTCAGAAAGGAAGCCCTCTGGCCTCCTTTCGGCTGAGGTGGAGCTGCCCTGCTGGCGTTCCTCCAAGTGAATGTGGAGGATAGACATCACCTTTCGGATTTAAATTTATTTATTTTTTTTTTTACTACCAAGAACTGTAAATCCCGAACCAGGAAACTGCATCCTGTTCAGTGAGGTCTTTTGCAGCCACACCTGCTTTATCACCAGAGAAAGGAAAGAAGGAACCAGGAAATCTGCAGATCCATCTGAAGTCAACACTGGGGCACGGTCGGCTTTGTCTGCTCCAAGGGCCAAACGGCAATGTTTTGCGGCCGGCTTTTGGGAATGTTGGGTCATACTGCGCACGAGCCAACATTCATACCCTGCTGTTTCCCTGTTTGGCAAAAAAAAAGTCCCCATTAGTCCCCTGCCGTCCCACTTTTCAGATGTTTTTAAAATGTCCCGGTTTCCTTCTCTTCTTCCCACCTTTGTCCTCAGTTTACTATCAATTGCTGCAAACTCAGGGCTGCTGATGAAGAGTCTTAAGAGATGATCAGACAAGGGACGAAATATCCTTTCCCCATTCTCATAGTGCGATAGCGAGAACATTTTCATACGACGTCGCACTCATCCAGACATTATCCCATCCGGAAAGTGCAATTGACCGCGATCGTGCAAAAGACTTCCAAATAGTGTCATGCAAATCCCGTCATTGAAGCAGCATTGCCTGGCCTTTTAACGGGAGTGTGCGTTAATGCCACTTTAATGATGGAACAATAGCGCTGCGATCTGAACGCTTTTTGTGGGATTGCAGTCAAAAACGGGATAAGGACAGGGGAGTAATCCTTTCCTCATCCCATCCCGATGTGATAATTTATATAGTAAATTTCTGTTGGTTCAAAGAGCTGCAGTTAGAAGGTTAACTGGGGTTGGTTACAGGGGTCGCTCCCCTGTTAAAACAGCACCAGTGACTACCAGTTTGTTTCCAGGTGTAAACTGGAAAGTGCTGCTTATAACCTATAAAGTCCTGTAAGGCTTAGATCCAGGCTATCTAGCAGACTATATCTCTCCATATGAACTTGGCCAGATGCTCAGATCCACAACCTGTAAATGTTTGCTTATTTTTATTATTATTTTAGCCTCACAGGGCTACAAATTTGGTTGTGGCTAACACAGTGGAATATGTGTATGCTTAAGTGACCTAAAAGTAGCCTTCGTTGTTGTTGTTGTTTTTGTGTGCCTTTCCGGTTTTCCAACTTATGGCCACCCTAAGGTGGCCATGGTTTTGTCTTGGCAAGATTTTTTTCAGATGAGGTTTGCCAGTCCCTTCCCCTGAGGCTGAGAGAGTATGCCTTGCCCAAAGTCATCCAATGGGTTTACATGGCTGGGCTAGGATTCGAACCCTGGCCTCCAGAGTCAAAATCCGATGCTCAGACCACTACACCATACTGCCTTCTTACCTATTGAATAGCTCATCCAGGCTTCACCTGTGTAGAATGTATTATTTTAAACTTGTCTTGACTGATTTTCCATGGGTTGATTTTCAATTAAAAATCATGTAATCGTGCATATATTTTAATCCGTTCAATTATAGTTACTGTTGTTTATCCTCAGATTGGTATGACTGTGCAGTGCCCTGGGATTTTTCAGATATAGGGCAGGATATGAATACAGGTTGATTCTTCCATATCCAAAATGCTTGGGACTAGAAGTGTTTTGGATTTGGGATTATTATTAAATTTTATTTTATTTTATTTTATTTGGATTTTGGAATACCCGTATTTGCCTATATGTGCATAATGACATACCTTTTAGAGATGAGATCCAAGTCAACACCCCAAATTCATTTATATTTCATATACTCCTTATACACATATAGCCTGAAGGTAATTTAGATACAATATTTTATATTACGTTGTGTATGGAACAAAATCTGGGTACAATCAATCAATCAATAGTTGATTGTGGTCATAGACCAGCATCAAGTCTGTATACAAATATCAAGATCTCAGACACTCATGGAAAACGTTTCCATTTCTGGAATATTTTGGATTTTGGGATCCCGGATAAGAGAAGTTCAACCTGCATTTAAACCAGCCAACTAACCTTCTAGGTGATTCCCAAACCACCATAGAATACTGCCACTGGGCATGAGCAAAGTCACTTGCACAGGGCACAAAGTAATAAGGATATTTTAAGGTAAAATAAATGCTTTGAATCATGACGTTTAAGCATCTTGAGTCCCAGTTTTTGTGGAAAGGTGTGGTATATAAAATGATGATGGTGAAGGTGATGATGATGTCCCAGTATGGCAAAGCAGGGCGGCAATATAAAGTGCTAGTATCCCACTTCCACACTTTGCATCAGTTGCAACTCCTGAACAGTCAGCAAGGGCTGGCCCTAGTAGAATATGTTACAGTAGCTCAGCTTTGAGAAGTATTCTTTATTCTCCATGAGTGAGGCTGTCTTGGAGCTTCTGACTAGACGACGGCCTGGAATGGCATCTGTTTTGGGATGCCACAGGACAAATATGCCTCTGCGGCAGTGCCAAAGCATAGCCAAAGCTTTTGGGCTAGCAGACCACAAAGGTGGGCAGAAGCAGAGGTTTCGCCAGTGTCCTGGCAACCTTACTGCTGACACCTGCTCTTTTCAAGTTCAATCTCTGATGGGGGAAAAAAGAAGCCAAAAAGAGAGAAATGGGGGACCAGATGAGGCCGATGCACCCTAAAGATAGCTCCAGTCTTCCTTAATCTTGATGATCGGGACCAGATCTGGAATGGCACAGCGATACAGCGAAAGGACGCAGCACCCCCCTTTTCCAGCCTTGCTTGGCACCCTCTTTTTATTTTTCCCTTTTCCTTCTTTCTCTTTTTTCTTTCTTTCTTTCTTTCTTTTTTTTCCACGGGAAAAGGTGGCAGTCAAAGTCTGCGGATCCCTGACCTTCTCCCAGCAGCCTGCGGTGTTTTCATTAAGAAGGTGTTGCTGGAATGACGTTTTGACTGCCCAGATCTCCTGAATAAAGAGCCCTTTCTGGACAAGGTTTATGCACCGGCCTGCCTTGGAAACTGTTAAAAACAGCTCTAGGAAGGAAGAAGGAGAGAGAGAGAGATTGGTTGGGTGGGGAAGGACAAGGATGGAGGTATAAGAGAAATCAGACTGTCTCCTAGCAATGGGACGGAGACGTCTTTTACATACTTTCCAACTTTTCGGAATTGGCAAGGACAGCCTGGATGAATCCTTTTGCCATCCCACTTTTCCGGTTGCTTTTCAAATGTCCCAGTTTTCCCCTTCTCCTCCCACTTTCTTTCTTTGTCCTCAGCTTACTTCAATTGCTGGAAAGTGCAAAAGTAGTTAAAGTGTAAGGGGTTAAAAGGAGGATGGTGGTGGGATCTTGCCCTTCCCAGTAGGCTCTGGCAAAAGCAAACTGCTGCAGCCTTTCCTGGCTCCTATGTTCTTCCTCTTTAATACCTTTTCCCATCTTGACCACACTCTGATCTTGCGTGGCCCATTGTAGCCCAATTTTGCTCTGTGAAATGTCGGAGAATAGGCTTTTTTTTCCCTTGTGCGTCAGGATGGTATAGTGGTTTGAGTGCTGGGCTATGACTCTGCGTTCGATTCTCAGCTTGGCCATGAAGCCCACTGGGTGACTTTGGACAAGTCACACTCTCTCAGCCTCGGGGGAAGGCAATGGCAAACCTCTGAACAAATCTTGCCATGAAAACCCCAGATAACCTTAGGGTCACCATAAGTTGGAAATGACTTTAAGGCACACAACAACAACAACACTTTGGGGGGGGGGGTGGAAGACAGAGCTTGGAAATATTTATTTTTGGACAAGAACTCCCCAAATCCTCCAGTCGGCATATTTTGTGGCTGCTGTGTGGCATTTCTTTATTTTTCTCAGTTCTCTTGATATACAGGTGGACCTATTATGCTAGACTTCTAGTACCTCTTTATTTGGGCCTTTCCCATCTTACCCACCCTTGCAGTGCCACATAATGGGCTCGTTCCCCATTGCCATCCTTACGACAACCCTGCAAGGTTGGATACCCTGAAAGATGGATTCACACAAGGCCAGGGAGGAAGGAAGCTTGAACTCTGGCATCAAATCTACTAGCTCCCTTGAGGTTCCAATTCAGCCTAGCCAGATTCGCCTTAGGGTTGCCATAAACTGGAAACGACTCAAAGGCACATAACAACAACAAAATAGCAGATCAGGCCCCTAGAAGCCAAGAGGAACGAATTGAAACTGTTGTACTTTGGACATACCATGAGACCAGATGACTCACGGAAAAGGCGATAATGCTCAGTGAACTGGAAGAAGGCAGTAGGAAAAGAGGAAGACTCCGACGGCGGCTGGATTGATTGACTCAAGGAGGCCAGAGAGATTGCAAGCTACTGATAACCAGGCAATGGATTGGGAGATCTCGCACTCAAGTCAAAGTCAACTTGACAGCAAATAGCATCTACAAGCGAGAGATTGGGGCCATACTTCTGATACAATGGTTGTTTTTCTTTTCTGGGAACTCTCCAAGGATGGGCAGCCGATGGCTTCTGGACCAGCACCGGTTCACAGACCAATACTTTTGGTAGCACTGGATGAGACGCCATTGAAAATCCTGTGGCCTGATGCTCGGAGAGGTGATAAATGATGAATACTTGAAATAAATCCAAGAGTATTGTTGTCCTTTGAAAAAACTATATGGATGGACATCTCCTGGATCCCTACAGCCAGGGGATTCTAGGAGTTGTAGTCCAGAAGAATGATTTCACCCAAGCCTCCCTTGAAGCTGAGAGAGTATGGCCTGCCCAAGGTCACCCAATGGGCTTTTATGTCTGAAACGGGATTCGAATACTGGTCTCCAGATTTGTAGTCCGACGCTCCACTACGCCATGTTGGCTCAATACATAAACAAATAAAATCAAGGTATAGGTTGAGTCTCCTTTATCCAGAATTTAAGCATCCGAAATGCTCCAAAAGCCAAACCTTTTTCCATTGGTGAGATAGCGACATCTTCTCTTTCTGATGGTGCAGTGTACCCATGATTTGTCTCATACCCTAAATTATTTAAAATATCGTATAAAATTACCTTCCAACTATGTATATATTTATGAAACTTAAAGGCATATTTGTGTCCAGTCTTGCGTCTCCTTCCCAAGATAGCTCATTACTGGAATATCGGTCTTCCAAAATCCCCCAAATATAAATAAATCCCAAATCCCAAACCCTCCTGGTCCCAAGCATTTTGGATAAGGGAGACTCAGCTTGTATTGCCATGCGTGCTAGGAAGCGATAAATGGCTATTTTTGCCTTACAGCCCAAATCGGACAGCCTCTACTTTAGCGATGGTAACGTTGCCAGGTTTTCAAAATAGCACCGAGCGACGGTTCATGTTTGTGACCTGTTTGTTGACAATCAGGAAGCAACCATTTGCAAGTTTGTGCTCTCCCTGGTTCCCAAAAGGAAGGGCTCATTCCAGTGCACTGTACTCTGTTTTTCTGTATAATAAACATCTTGTCCAATATTCAATAAATTACATGGTGCGGGCATTTCTGTCTTTAGGACGGGCTCAAACCTCAAAATACGGGACTTTGGGGCAACGCGTTCGGTTGCTAAAAGGAAAAGCTTTCAATAATGATAATAATAATACTTTTTATTTTTACCCTGCTTTCCCCCCCAAGATTGGGAATCAATAGGGGCCATCCCTTATAAAAAGCTAGCCCTACAAGAGACAAGTTTTGCCAGCCTTCAAATAAGTGTTGTTGTCGTGGCTGTTGTGGTGTGCCTCCAAGTCCAACTTTTTCCAACGTATGGCGACTCTGTTATGATGGTGATGATATTACTGGTTGAGTAAGCATTGCATCGTGGTTTGTGCGTTCGACTACAACTCTAAGACCAGGGTTCGAGTTCTTGCTGGGCCATGAAACCCAATGGGTGACTTTGGGCAAGTCACACTCTCTCAGCCTCCAGGGAAGGCCATGGCAAACCTCTTCTGAATAAACCTTGCAAAAAAAAAGTATAGGTTCACCTTAAGTTGGAGACACCTTCCAAGGCACACAACACACACAAAACCCTATAAAGCTGAGAGAGTGTGACTTGCTCGAATTCAACCAGTGGGTTTTTTTCATGACAGAGCAGGGACTTGAACCCTGGAGGATACAGCATCTATACTTTAGAAATAATGCAATTTGACACCGCTTTAAGTGCTATAGCTTCATCCCATGGAGTTTGCAGTTTTACAAGGTCTTTTGCCTTCTCTGCCAGAGAAGGTGGGTGCCTCACCACCAAACTACAAATTCCAGGTTTCTGTTAGATTCTGCAGGAACCTCCTCATGTCTGGGAGCTACAAATCCCAGGGGCTTCTGTAGGATGGAGCCATGGCAATGACAGTGGTGCCAAACTGCATTCTTTCTGCAATATAGATGCATCCCTAGATTCCAGACAGAGTCCTGGTCCAAAGCTCCAGAGATGCCATCCCTTCCAGTCGTTTCCGACTTTCGGCAACCCTATCATAGGGTTTTCTTGGCACATTTCTTCCAAGGGGGTTTGCCGTGGCCATCCTCTGAGGCTGAGAGAGTGTAACTTGCCCAAGTGGGCTTCCACGGCCAAGCCGGGATTGGAACCCTGGTCTCCAGAGTCCTAGTCTGAAGCTCAAACCACTACACCAAGCTTTGGTAGAAATCAGAGATATAGCTGTGTTGGTCTGTAGAATCAGTATATAGAGAGATCTTGCAGCACCTTTGAGACTCACTGAAGGAAAGAAGTTGGCAGCAAGAGCTTTCCTCCTAGACTAAAGTCCCCTTCCGCAGATGCTTTTGGTGAAGTGGGATTCAGGAACAGACCTATATGTGCATTCAGTGTGTAAGAATGCCAATTCAAATTCAAAATCCTTTGCGTGTGTTGTACACCAAAACTCAGGCCACCCTATGGGATGGGCACAGAAGGGGCAAAGGGGTGGCAAGGCTTTTCCTGTTGGAGTCTTTCCTGCCCAAGAGCTGGAGCCAGGCTTGTCAACCCTAAAAGAAAACCCAGTTCAGTGGCTTCCCTGTCTCTCTCTTTCTACATCCTTGCCAAGGTGGCTTCCTGGGCATCCTTGTTCCCTGCCCATCCTGGAGTTGGGCAGGGCTTCTTCTTCTTCCTCCATCCTCTATGCTCCCTCCTCTCCTGGCCCAGAAGAAGAAGGGCCCTTTGCTGCCCAGGAGGAGGAGGAGAAGGAGGGTGTTGTTTTTTCCAGGAATGGGCCTCCCCAGGAAACACTGGCTCCATTCAAGGATGGAGGGATGGCATCCTTCTGGGCACAGCATCCCTGGCCCAGAGGGTGGCACAGACAGCAGCCAAGAAATGAGGAAGGGAGAGGATGAGGAAGGATTCCCTGCCTCTGCATGGAGGGGCCCATGGGAAGCACTGCGGCTCCCAGCATCCACAAGCCATTTCCTAGGAGTTGTAGGATTGCAGCTCTCAGCATCCCCCAGCCATGGGGGTTTTCTTGGGGAGGATTACAGCTCTCTGAATCTCCCAGATTTGGGGAGGTTCCTGGGTAGGATTGCAACTCCCAGCATCCCCCAGCCCTAAGTCCCCATAAGCTGGAAGTGACTTGAAGGCAGGCACCAACAACCGTGTCCTAGAGGTCTGGGTCAAGTTTAATTTGCTGTTGCAAATTAATTTCTATGTTTTCTCACGACTGACTGCTGCCGGACTGACTTGAGACCAACTGGAATCTCTCTTCCATTTGCTTTGTCCCTTTCTCTTTCCAAAGTGTCCTCTTAAGCCAAAGTGTTTGAAACTTTGCAAGGAAGAACTTGAGGTCTTGTTGAGAAATGGACGGAACAGGGGCACAGACCGGGTCGGGTTATCAGTGCCACGATCGGAGCAAATGTTCCAAGGCTGACAGTGCCAGGGTGCCCTGCATGCTTACCTTCCGATTTGGCAGGGACGCTCCCAATGAATCCTCTGCCATCCCAATTTCTCAGCGGCTTTGGAAATGTCCCTGTTCCTCTCCTCTCTTCCCACATTCCCCTTTGGCCTTCAGCTTACTCCAGTTGCTGCCAACCGAGTTCAAAATGCAAAAGGAGTTGGAACGCCATTAACTCAGAGGGAAGAGGATAGGATGGGATCTTGCCCTTCCCAGTTGGCTCCGGCAGAAGCAAACTGCTGCAGCCTCTAATAACTTGTGTGTTTTTCTCCTTAGCAACTTTTGCCATCTTGACCAAACTGGGATGTTGCCAGGCCACAATGCATACGTCCTGGTTTTCATTTGAAATGTTGGCGGGTATGGCCCTGCATATAGTGCACATATATGTCTGTGCATTCTTCCCTCTGAAAAAATTTGCCAGGAAAACCCCACAAGAGATTTGCTTTAAGATCGCTATAAGTCGGAAATGACTCGAAGGCACAAAGCACCAATTGTGTGGTGTAAAAACTGTGTAGGTCCAAGCCACCTTGAATCCCATTTTGGGAGAAATATAAATCCCCAAAGAAAAAGAAGGAAGGAAGGAAGGAAGGAAGGAAGGAAAGAACGAACAAACAGTTAGGCCTTGGCTTTGGCTATGCCACCTGGGACCCTGGCAAAGGGTATGCCCAAACCCACCGTCAAGCTTTGGGCACCATCAAGCTTTATCCACCCATGGAGCAAAGCCAGTTCCCACCTGTACCCAAAATGGGGAGACTATATATATTTTGGGAACTGCTCCACAGTTTCGGTAATTCTGCATCAGTTATGGAAGACAGCGATTAGGACGTGCCCTGGCGCACATCATGGTGCTTGGCCCTGTGGTGCTGGGGTGACCCTTGTGCGCAGGAGTTTGTGCCATGGCAAGTTAGTGATTAATCTCTGCCACAAGGGCAGCGAAGGTGGGTGGGATTGGAGGGTCTGGGTGCTTCTGCCTCCACCTTTCCAGAGAAGTGTGTGGGCACTGTGTTTGATGAGCAAACAAACCCAACGGTCATGGACTATGGTAGGTGGGTGTTGGGGACGGGAGGCTAAAGGTTGGACCCTGGCCAGATGGCATGAGGACTAGGGTCAAAAACACACTGCAGAAATAATCCAGTTTGAGACTGCTCTAACTGCCCTGGTTCAGTGCTAGGAAATCCTGGGGTTTGTAGTTTAATGTGGCACCAGAGCTCTCAGACAGAGAAGGGTCAACATCTCACAAAACAACACTTCCCAGGATTCCCTAGCATTGAGCCAGGGCAGTTAAAACGGTCCCAAACTGTATTATTTCTGCTGCGTGTTTTGGACCTAGAAGGCCATTGAGACAGTGATGAGGAACCTCAGAAATTTGGGGCAAATCTGGCCTTCTGGGTTTCTTTTCCCAAATGACCATACAGCTCCGCTCTGGGCCCCACAACAAACTCCAGCTTCCAGAACTCCATAGCCTTGAGCCAGGATATTTAAAGCGGTGCCAAACCGGGTTATTTCTCCAGTGTGGTTGCAGCCCAAAAGTAGTTTGCAAACAATGAACTCAGCAAAGGGGGAGAACAGAGGAAGAGGGCAGAATCTTGCTCTATTCTCAGTTGACTGAGGCAAAAGCAAACTGCTGCAGCCTCTCCTAGCTTGTGTGTTCTTCCTCATGAATACCTTTTTCCATCTTGGCCACAGATTGATATTGCTTGGCCACACATGCCCCAGTTTTTCCTCTTTGAAACGTTGCAGAGAGACTATGCCATCACTCTTCTTGGATGAAACCTGTGGAGAATCTCAGCTACTCCAAAATCTGTGCCACCCATTGCTAGGCTTTTACGAATCAACCATTGAACAAAATGTCATTCCATTCTCTCTGTAAATTCCAAACTATCCAGTCAACGAAGTTAGGCTCATTCTTCTAGGGCCTTAGATTTGAGCTATCCATTAATCTTACTTTGCCAAAGGACTTCATATTGCGAGGAGGCTGCAATCCATTTGACAAAGCAGAGCTTGGAAATGTTAGTGTTTGGGAAGCATACCTCCAAGAGCCCATCAGTCAGTTCTAGAGGATTATGGGATCTAGAAAGTTAACTTTTCTATGGTCAGCGATAAGTATTTATTTGCGTTTGCAATGCAGAGGCTCTGCTCTCCTTTGCAAAGAGCCCTCTCTTGCTAAATAGCATTTGACAGAAAAATAAGGAAGTCTGAAGACTGTCATTTTAACTGGCAGGGGTGGTGATGGAAGGAATGGGGAAACTGGCAGCGAAGTTTAAAAGGCAGAGACTTAGATATATATTCAAGAGGATAAGCCTATCAATGTGGGATAAAGCAATCAGTCCTGGCTACCAGTCCTGATGGCTCTGTGCTGCTTCCATTATCAGAGACCTGGCTCTCAGAACCAGTTGCTGGAGAACTGAGCAATAGAGTTGAGAAATCTTGTAGCACATTTGAGACTACCTAAAGAAATCGGCTGCATGAGCTTTCACGGACTTAAGTCTACTTCCTCAGGTGCATTTAAATGCATTTGAGGAAGTAGACTTAAGTCTACGAAAGCTCATTCTGCCAACGTCTTTCTTTATTTAGTGTCAAAGCTGCTACAAGATTGCTCTACATGCTGATTCTGCAGACTAACCCAGCTATCTCTTTGAGCAAGAGAGTGTATTTCCATTCATGAGCTACTTATGGGCTCCCCAGAGTATAGGCCCTTGGTCTCATCCAGCACAGCTCTTCTCGGGTTCTCAAGATGAAGTTGCAAAGCAGGTTTGCATTTTGTGGCGTGGTTAATGAAAAAACAAATAAATCACAAGAGCCATAGTGAAATTAACAATCCAAATCACACCAGGGGCATCACTACAGGGGTACGGGGAGTGCGGACCACAGCGAGTGACACCTCGGAGGGGTGAACACCCAGTTGGGTGGTTGCTCCTGTCCATCTCAAGTCCCCCCTGGATGCCTCCAATGTCATCCAAGGCACATCTGCTGCCCATCATCTGCACCCACTGGTGGGGATGGCATCCTGCAGCTCCTTCTGGGTCTGGTAGGGCTGCTGGTTGAGCGAGAAACAGCCACCCTCAACCAGAAGCAGATGGTGGCGAGGGATTGTTTGCTAGCTAGGTGGGGAAAGTGATTTGCCACCCTTCCCTGCCAGACAAGCAGCTCTGCCAGACCTAGAAAGGTTGCCTACTGGCATTAGTAGCCAGTCATCTATTCCCACCATTGGCCACTGGTGGGAAGGGGGTGCCTTCCAGGTCCGGCGGGTCTGCTGGCCGGGAGTGAAAATGAATCCCTTGCCATTGCCACCCATCCAACAGCTCTGCCAGACCCTGAAAAGGAGAGGAGGTGAGTATCAAGATCCGTACTGGGTGTCAAATATACTAAGTACTCCATTGGATCACATCATCACCTTTATTGACCTGGGTTTTATAAGCAAAGAGATTTGTAGCTTTGGCATGCTAGTTTTCTGGGTACCATTAAAGGGAGAAGCATCTCCTTTCTGGAGATCCAAATAGGCCTATTTATCCATCTTAAAACTACAGGACGATACAGTCCCTGAGAAAGGTTGGTGTTAAGGTTGCCCAATCTCAGTACCTGGCCAAGGATCTCAGTGCCTGGCTCCTCTCCTCCGGGGGGAAAGTGGGCGGAATCTCGGAGTGAGAGCACAGCCTTTAAAATATGCAGAGATACTGTATTTCCCTTCATTTGGTAGACGTGTTTTATGTTGTTGTTGTGCCGCTGTGTGAAACTGTGGATGTACCATGCTCAATGACATCACCAAGGGATCCGTAGGGAGAGGCAGGTAATAATAATAATAATAATTATTATTATTATTATTACCTGTGACATCACAAGGCGTCCTCCCTAGGTCTCAGGTTTTGGCCACAAAATCTCAGGGCCTGGAATAGTCCGGATGTGGCAACCCTAACGGATATGGGCCTTGAATGGCATACCACAAAGGACCTTATCACGCCAGACCAATTCGGATTGAATCTGACGTGACCTTGGAACTGATTTCTGTGAATTCGGTTGTTACTGAATTCACTGAATTTGGGGGTGACTTTGGATTGGCTTTGGAATGGCTTCATAGTAACAGCATTCACGTGTGATAACTCAATGCACATTCACTGAATTCTGGGGTGACTTTGGATTGGCTTTGGACTGGCTTTGGAATGGATTCATAGTAACAGCATTCATGTGTGATAATTCAATGTATATTCATATGAATTCACTTGGATGGATGCGGAGTGACTCTGGACTGGGGCTGCAAAAACCCTTGTCTGATAAGGGCCTATGTTATCTAGGGCATTGGCTCTTAATATTTGGTCCTTCGCATGCATTGGATGTTATGTCACAGAAGCTTCTGCTAGCGTCAGATTCTGGGCGTTGATGTCTGAGATACCTACATAGTAGGCTAGAGTTTGAGACCCACTGGTGTACTTTTTAAGTGCTCTTAAATTTGACCTTTATTTTTGTCTGCCCTTGGGGTTTTGTCTCCTTTTCCCCCTTCCCAGTTGCTAACCCCCGATATGTGCTGTCCCTTTGAAAGGCGATTTCATATTCCTTTGTCCAAATGGCTCTCCAGTACAGCTAGGTGTTGAGTTGGGCCTTAGGAGCAATAGTGGCTATACAACAACAAAGCCCTAGCTACCTCTGAAATTATAACATTATCAGTAGTAATGGCAGAGGCAAATATGTCTATGGACAGATGTCCAACCTGCCAATGACCTGGATTTAAGTGAGCTGCCTGTATCCTATAATGCCTTGGAGTAGGTTTGGAGTCAGCATGGTGTAATGGTTTGAGCATTGGACTATAACTCAAGAAACTAGTGTTCGAATCTTTGCTCGGCCATGGAAACCCACTGAGTGACCTTAGGCAATTCACATTCTCTCAAAGGTATATCCATATTGCAGAAATAAAGCAGTTTGACACCACTTTAACTGTCCATCTTGTACAAGCCAGGGACTTGTAGTTTGGTGCGGCACCAGAACTCTTTGACAGACCAGGCTGAATACCACAACAAACTAAAAACCCCAGGATGCCGCAGCCATAAGAGTTGAAATGGTGTCAAACTGCTTTATTTCTGCAGTGTGTTAATAACCCCAGTCTCAGACGGAGGGAAAGCCAGACTTTCTTGTCCAATAAAGCCTGTGATAGGTTCCCATTAGGTTTGCCATAAGTCAAACATGACTTGAAGGTACACAACAACAACAAGGGCTGGATTTCAAATGAAATAATTATGTTTTGCATCTCCCATAGTGGAATGAGGATCCTTCGCCACAAGATCAGATTGATAAACAGGGGTAAGGGGACTGGATATCATTTGTTTTAATTATTGTTAATACCAAAAAGAGAGAGAAAAACAAAGACACCCCCTGAATTGTCTCTAAAGTATGATATATTAAATCAACTCTTACCCTTTTTCCCGACAGAAAGCACAAATATTTAAATATAAAGCTACTTTAAAAAAAAATATCGGAACTATATTCTCCTTGCTCCTTTTCAGGCTGAGGCTTACATTGTCTTTGGCGTAACCAAACCCCTTTGTGTATATGTATTGTAACAACAGAGTCTGCCAAGTATGATTCTGACCTAAAGGTGGGTTTGAAAATCCTAAAATGAGAGTTCAACCATTGACTGTAACATCTGTGTCGAAGCAGGAAAGTCAACTGTCCTAGGACAAGGGATGGTCCTCAGCTCGGTCCATTTTACAGAATTACCTTTCCCATGTTGCTTCTCATGTGTGCATGGATTCCCATCAACACTTCACTGCTGGAGGTATCAAAGAGTGGGGCCTTTCCTTTTGATTTGCTCTTGGAAATCCATGCTGGCAACAGTACAACCATGCCAAAGCGAAGATGGATCCACGGATATTCTTCTGACCCATTTGGTGGTTGGCGGATAGCGGTAAGCCATGGACTTTTCCTTTCTTGCTGCCCTCCTGATCGTTACGAGCAAATGAGTCTATTGAAATGACAGGGCTTCGAAAGAAGCTGTTGACCACTATGAGAGAATGTCGATCTGGAAAGCGTATGGTTGCTGAGAGTCCGGTAGACCAGCCCTCTTGATGATTTTTACTCCTTTCCACTGGCTTGGTTGCGACAGAATGGCACTGGGAGGGAACATCTCATGGATGGTCTTGCTGATGATGGCACCATAGTTTCTGTTATTTCTCTGGTCTTCCTCCCCTTTCCCCCCTTTTTTTCCTCCATTGCAACAAGACTAACAACAGCCTTAGGAGGCATTGAGTAAAGAACGGTTGTAGAGGCTCTGATAGTAGGAGCCGGTCTCACTGAGAGAGGTGGATGTCTCATAGGCATGCTTGCTTTCCACTGAGTGTGGCGAGTTGTAACCACTGTATGCCATGGCTTGCTCATAAGACTTCAGGTCAACCTTTTGACTCTGCTCACTTGACATCAGATTGGTGATGGAAAAGGGATGGTTGAAGTTGAACTGAGGGTCCATTTTGAGGTCGCTGGGAAGATCCAGGTTGCTCATGGAGGTGGCAAAGTAGTGGCTGTTCAGAGACTGGGAAATAGGGGCTGGAGAGGCCTCAGAAGCTGGGGACGAGCCTTGGCCCCCCGAACAATCGAGTTGAACCAACCCTCGCTGCTCCTCAGAGCCGTGAGAGGTGTCTGAATGGCCTGACTCTGCCCCTTCTGAGCCTGTGTTGGGACTCTGGCCTTCCTGAAGACCTTCTGAGATCTTGGAAGCCTGGTCTTGGGCACCGGAAGCCTTAGAGTTGGTCTTCTTGGCCTTGTCTTCAATTTTGAAACGCTTCTGGCGCCTCAGGTAGCATCCGTTCTCAAACATGTTGCCTGAATTTGGATGGAGGGCCCAGTAGGAACCTTTGCCGGGCTTGTCTGGGGAGCGGGCGACTTTGACGAAGCAGTCGTTGAAGGAGAGGGAGTGGCGGATGGAGTTCTGCCAGCGCTGCTGGTTTTCGCGGTAGTACGGGAAAAGGTCCATGATCCACTGGTAGATCTCATTGAGGGTCAGCATCTTGCTTGGAGCCTGCTGGATGGCCATGGTGATGAGGGAGATGTAGGAGTAGGGTGGCTTGGCGTGGGTCAACGTGCGCCGGTAGGACTTGCTGATCTCTTTGGGTCTGTTCATGCTTGACGGCGAGTATCCCAGCGGGGTCATGGACTGGCTGACATTTTGATAAGGTGACAGAGAATTGAGAGTGGGGGCCTGAGCTCCCAATGGAGTCAATACCGGACTGACAGGCGAGGCCACTGTTGGAAGACCCATGGGGCTGGTGGCGTTGGTTAGTCCAGTCAGAGAAGGGCTACTCAAGCCACTGTTGGGGTAAGCCATGTTCATAGAGCTGGGGGAACTCAGGGGATTCAACGTCACGTAGGAATTTATGGGGTTCATGGGTCCCAAGCTGGATGTCATTGTGCTCACTGAAGGAAATACCTAAAGGAAGCAAAGAGAGGCTGTTAAAAGAGAGATACTTGTGTTTTGTAGGAAGACGAGTAGCGGGGAAAAGGGACAAATGAATAGAATAGAATACAATCTTTATTACGGTCATAGACCAATCCAGGGACAAACGAAATTTCTGTGGGTTAATGGTCACATACTAGGCATAAATCGACGGGTGAACCATTTCCTACAGCTAACGTCAGGGTTGTGGAGTCAGAGTTGGAGCTGAAAGCAATTTTGGGTGGAGTTGTAGTCAGAGCGTTTCTACCAATTCCGACCCCACCCAAAATTGCTTTCAAAATACAGACTTATACTATTAACTGCCTAGCCTGTTGCATAGGGACTTTCATAGGAATTTAGGAAAGTTTTCTCATTCTGATATTTAAATCATATAAATATATTTTATATTCCATCAGCCCAAGCAGCTTGAGGATCCATGCGGTGGTAATGAAATGCCTTGCGCTGCTGTAGTGAATTTGTTATTACTATTTAAATATACATTTAACAGCTATGAAGGATTTGGAGTCACAGTTGGAGTCTGAAAAAATACATAATGGGAGAAAACACCAGTCTTCTAGCAGGACTATGTACAGTTGGCCCTCCGTATGCATGGATTCCTTATCCACACATTAAACATCCACAGCTTGAAAATATGTTTAAAAATATAAATTCCAAAAAGCAAACTTTGACTTTGCCATTTTATACAAGGGGCACCATTTTACAAAGTCATTGCATTTAATGGGACTTGGGCATGCATTAATTTTGGTATCCATGTGAGGGGAGCGATCCTGGAATCAAATTCCAGCAGATACTAAAGGCCCACTGTATTAAAATGGACTACAACGTGTAGACCACCATTGGATTCCCTGCAGAAATTTCATCTGAATGAAAATTCAATAGGAATTATAGGATTACCACTGTTTTACCATTGATTCATGGACAATGATTCTCAGTCTTTGGTCCTACAAATACTCTGGACTTTATTTCTCAAAACCCTAGCCAGCATGGTTAATAGGTCTGGAAGACCAAAGTTTGAGAAGCATTGGTCCTTGAGCGAATGTTGAAATAATAGTACCCTCTCGATTTTTCCTTCAGACATAATTTCAGCAGATAATTCAGTGGCAGCTCTGTCTTCAGACTGGAGAAGGATGTAGATCTTGTTTGGTGGCTTGGACTGGTGGGCTTTGGTCCTTTCCAGAAAACTATGCTGCTGACGTCTTCCTTTTCTTTACAAGGGGCTAGGTGTGTGGTTTATGAAGCCAATGATTTCCCCTTTGGGTACCATCGTTCTTTACCAAATGGCTATTTGCTCATCAAAACCACTGAAGGTGAATCAGGTGCTAAAGGGAAGAGAAGCAGCAGCAGGGCCTACCTCCTATTTACATAAGATAGAAGCTTAATTGGCAAAGCTATTGATTTTCATTGATAAGTGAGGACATGCTGCTGGTGTTGGGTGATATTGATCAATATAGTTTGGAGCCACGGGCCTCGGTGGCCATCTGGTCGTCTGTTGCTGCTGTGCTGAACCTGTTTGATAGCCTTTGGAAGACATTCAAAAAGACAGCCTTATGCATGTGAGAAGTGATGAATGTGTTTAAGAGAAGGGGATTAGAACATTCCAGGCAGACCTGCCCTGGATGCCACAGAAGAAGATCAAGACACTAAAAATGTAAACAATACATTACAAGTCATAACAGCCTTTCCATAGTTTGCAGGTACATTAGACTACAGTGCCCATCATCCCCTTCTAATGGCCATGTTGGTTGGCGATGGTGGGTGATGTGGTCTAGTATGTATAGAGGTGTGGTAATGTTGGGGTCAGATGTACACAATAACATAACATTATAATTGACCCAACATCCTGCAAGCAGATGATGTTCTTAGTCCCAGAGCATCATCTTCCCTGCGGAGTTATAGACAACTCTTCACCATGTCACTGTATTGTATACATTCTTCTTAAAAGCAATTTTCTAAGTTCTGGGAAGGGTCTTGGAATTGTCATTCCCAAGGTTCCTCACACATGATGGACAAGACTGCAATCCATTCCTGAATGTGCTTATGAAGGAACGTCCCATTAAATCTAGTAAGTAAGAATACATCCTAGTAAACAGGCACAAGGCAACCCCTATAAGGTGCACTACAGTCCTATCTACATTTACTTGGGAGCAAAGCCCCCATTGACCTCAGTGGGAATTACTTCTTTGCTCAAGTCTGGCCGGAAAATACAAAGTTCATTTGTTGCTGTCAGATGATTTGACAACTCTAAATACACTAGAGGCACCCAATCCCATCTGATCTTGGAAGCTAAGAAAGAGCCGAAGGCACCACCTCTGAGGATTCCTTGCTTAAGAAAACCCTATGAAATTCATGGGTTCGCCATAAATCAACAGGCGACTTGAAAGCACATAAACACACACTTGGTCCATCAGTGTCAAATGTTGGGGGCACACAACTGAACAGAGATTCTATATCAGAAACTGTTCCAGTCTCCTTTCTGGTAATGGATGGAGAGCTTAGAGTTGACCACATAACTCTGAGCTCTGTTTCCTTTGGGATCATTACTTTTAGGACTACAAGTTGTGCTGATTGGGGGATTCTGGGAGCTATAGTCCAACAACAACTAAAAAGGAACCATCTCAGATTCTGGTTGTCCCAGCAGGCCCCCCTGGTTATTCCAGATTGAGATGGGACCTGGGGATTTTCCAGCAATACAAGCTCAATTCTTCTTCTCGCTTCATGGACTGAATCCACCTAAAGTCATTCACCCATATGTTTGTCTAACGCAGCCTTATACAACCAGTTTCCCTGCTCCACCCCACCATCCTTTCAGTTAAGGGTGGTGAGGCGGGAAGCCTGTTTGATGGGTTCACCGACTGCTCTTGTTCCTGCTAAGACCATAGTTTGCAGAAGGTAGGGGAAGGTCTTCTTTCTTCTAGGAGAGGATCCTGACACCGATTGGATAAATCTACTCCTAATGGCTCTAAGAACTCCACCAATTCATTTGGATGACTATGCCCTCCACCATACTGCCTTGTTATCCCAGTTTGATTTAGGAAGAGGGAAAGTATGGAAAGGCTGAACACTGTCCTTCTAAAGTGGCCATCCTCTTCTATGATCTGCAGTCCTCCAGATGTGTCAGTATGGGCAATGACTATTTGGGTAATGCAATCTAACACACCTGGAGAGGACCAGGTTTGGGGATGACTCTCCCTATAAAATCTCCCTATGTGTGACTTGAGATCAGAGGCGACCAGAAACGTCCTCATGCGATATGACTGTTGGACTTGATAGTTCCTTCTGAAGCTCTTTCCCATGCAACAGACAAAATCCGCAAGTCCCTGCATGCTCTTCCATATGCAGCAGACAAAAGCCACAAGCCCTGGCATGCAAGAATCTGCCCACAGATTCCCATGAAGGAATTAGAGGATGCTGAGAAGGGACAACATATTGGCAACTAGAGATGGGCAAAATGTCCAACCAAACTCTTCTAGTCTGTAATCTGAACCTCACATCTTCTCCATCCCGTCACCCATAAAAGATAACCAAGACTTCTGACTTGTTTGCTTTGTGTTCCAGGCCATCTCAGAAAAGGCTCTTCAGACTTAACTGATTTTTGGAACCATCTTGCCATTCTGTGTTTTATTGGGAATGTTTTGGGAAATGCAAGCACAAACAACTGGTTACATGGAGCTTGTGGCATGAGTCCTTGAGACGATTTCTAGGATACAGTTGACCCCAGTGATAAAATATAGGCTGCATGGGATCCTAACCACGGTTAAGAGGTTGCTTGTGTTACACTGGTTCATGTCCTGCTTTGTCTTCCAGTGGCTGTTGGTGGCTTTTCTGTAATTGAATATGCCCGGGATTTTAATATGAATTTTAAAGAAGCTACCCAACATACTTGAACCTATTTTGAGCACAGTCCAGATGTCAATGCAGAGGAAACTCATCACTACACAGCCACTAGTTGTGGAGTTTACTGATTTAGGATAATGTTACTCTCTTGGCATAACTGGCATTTTTTCTAATTTACCACCACGGCTAGAAGCGGGTTTGCTAACCATGGTTAGCACAGGTTTGCTAGCTATGGCAAGCATAGAGGTAGCAGAAACAAGAACTAGCTCTGAAACACAAGAGGAGAGATGACAGATGAACAGATGGAGAAGAGGATGGAAGAATAAACCTCTCCTAAGTATAGTAGGTCCTTGGTATCCAGGGCCCACCGTGGTTACTATGAAGTACAGTGGCATAGTAAATGGTGCCCCTTATATAAAGAGGCAAAGTCCTGTTTGCTTTGGGGAATTTATTTTTTAAAAATATTTTCAAGCCGCGGATGGCTGATTCCATGTATGCACAATCCATGGCTACAGAGGGCTAAGTGTACGGTTATATTAAGCAATATTTCAACCAGTGCTTAGAACAGATACTTTTTGGACTACAACTCTCAGAATTCCCTAGCCAACATTCTGGGGATTCTGGTGACTTTGGTCTAAAAAGAGACTTCTCCAAGTTCTGCAAGACCAAAACACTGTGGTTTAAGTGCTGAGAAAATGTCCTGTGTTGACAGCTGTGCTACCTTCAGTAAACATTTTATAGGAAACAGCCTGGAAAATTAAAAGAATGATGACTCTGGCACTTAGAAAAGAGCAGGTCCTATTCTACTTTCCCAGTGGAATAGACCAATGTTGTGTGAATGGCAAGCACTTAAATCAAAAATGGGCAAAATGCAGTCCCCCATTCATTGCAGTTCATCATCCTTGATCTAGACAAAACGAAACTCTGGAAGAACAGTCTTCAAATACTTACAGGAATAAATCAAGGAAGGATTTTGGAGAACAGAGTTGGGTACGGATATAAATGTTGATGCACCTAACTGTAGGGGACATTTTAATCCGGGACTATGAAACCCACTGGGTGACCTGGGCAAGTTACATACTCTCAGATTCAGGAGAAAGCAATGGCAAACTTCTCTGAAGAAAACCCCATGATAGGGTCGCTTTAGAATTGCCGTAAGTCGGAAATGACTTGAAGGCTCACAGCAACAACAAAATCAACAACAGCTTCTCCAGGCATTGTCTGAATATACATCCTTTGCATTTAGGAGGCCTTATGTGCAATCTAAGCTCCTCACACAAACAGTTACAAGACCCTGTTGGCTGTTGTTAGTTGCTTATGCTGGTGTTGATCCTATGAACGAGAGACCTCCAAGAGCACTCTTCATCAACAGTCCTGTCCAGGTCTTGCAAACTCAGGAAATCATGAATCGTTTCAATCCACTTGTAAGGTTTCTTTCCCTTTTTCCTTTGCCTTCAGCTAGACATAACCATAACTCTACAGGGACATAACCTTGTTAGTCTGGAATATCGGCATGCAAAGGGATCTTGCAGCACCTTTGAAAGTCAGTGTGCGAAAAATGTTGCAGCATAGGCTTTCTCAGATCCTCTCTGCAGTTTTTCCATCTTTTCCTTCCTGAACAGATTTCCAAGGAAAACATTGAGAAAGTGAGGGAGGCTTATGAATGGAGGACATGGGAAGACCATGTCCTATTGAGTGAATGATTACGGCATTATAAAAATTAATTGGAAACTCAACTCTGACATCTCCAAGTGAAAGAACCCTAGGTATAAAGATTGTGCCAGAGGCCTCTCTATCTGACACAGCGGCTTCACTTAGGAGTTTATCACATGAAAGGAATTGGAAGTATAATCCAATGGCAAACTGAATGCAATCATGGGGTTTTGCATGATTGCGTGAAAGCAGATCACACGCATTTTCGGGTAAAGGGAAGTCCTTCCGAACGCAATCATGAGCTTTCGTGTGATTGCGTGAGAAACTATCACACACAATTTTGGGCACTGGGAGGCAATTTCAGGCGGTTCTGAATGCAATGCAGTGTCAATACGCAATCACATAAATTCGCTGAACTAGCGAATTTACTGAATTCCGAACTGGCCTCACTTCCATTTCTTTCAAAATTGAGAGAAATTTCTCCTGTGTGTTGGAAGCCACAGGCAATCCACTCATGGTCTGGGTAGCCATGTGAACCTACTGGAAATTTGAGGTCTTCAGCCAGGGAACTTTGCATTCTCCATGACCCTGGAAGGCTGATAGGGCTGACCCATGATAGGGCTTTCTCTCTAGTAGCAAAGGGGTCTTGTAGCACTTTTGAGACTAACTTTTGAAAGACAGATGTTGGTAGCATGTCTATGCATCTGAGGAAGTAGACCAACTTCTCTCTCCCAGTTAGTCGCAAAGGTGCTACAAGATCACTTTGCATTCTGATGGATACTTAGAGTTTGGACAAGTTATTTTTAAAACAACAGCTCCCATAATCCCCTAGGCAGATTCTGGGAACTGTAGTCTGAAAAGAATGTTTCCAAAGTCGGCTTTAGACTAGTCCTTCCACCTGATCTGTCCTTGTCTATCTGCCCGAGGCCTGCCTTGGGTGTGTCTGTCCAGCGGCTTGGTTTTGTGAGCCAAACATTATAAAACTCTCTTAGGATGAGTGAAGAAGATTAGCCCACTCCCAACCAAGGCCGGTTGCCTATTGTCTTCAAGAAAACAGATGGCTTTTGAACCTTCTTTCATTATCTTGGATTAAAGGGAGCTATTTCAGGGCCATTTCTGAAACTCCCTTCTGACGTGGTTGGAATTTACTAGCCAGATATTGCTGGGGTCCAGTAAGATACTTTCCCTCGGACGAGACGGCAGCCCTTGGCTATGATCCATGGAGAAATTACTTATGAGGAGTGCATTGTAATGACTTGGAGAAACACTACCGGCTGCTTCGATTCACATTGCGATACGGCATGTTCACACTTCGTGTTTACAGGAGTGCAGAAAGTGCACATGTGTGGAGCATGTGTGATTTTTGGCATCTCTCTATGCATTTATAAAGACACAACAATGCCACTCACTTTTATGGTGTTGATTGCTACATATTAGCATGTGTATAGCAAACACAATGTGCCCCATAACTTGTGATTTGGGTCGGGCACATTGGTCCGCATGGCTGCAGCCGCAAACACTGTTTTAGGCTTCCACTTTGTCCATTTGTATGAGATTCTTCCAAATGTTTCTTGACAATCCTGTAAGCTAGAAACTTACTTTTTGAAAATTTAAAAGATACAGATTTATTTGAAATGATATATATATATAATTTAGTCATGGAACGTATGTGGCACAATGGGCATTGTGTTAAACTCAGAGCTAGAAAAAGGTATTTATTTTGTCCACAGCTCCCATAGTGAGGGATTCTCAGAGGGGTAGCCTCCCCCCCCAAAAAAACCCACACTTTTTTCCATGCTCAGCTTAAATTCTGACCCAGAAGAAATGAGATCGAATCTTTGAAAACCCAAGACTCTTTTGGATGGCCTTGGCCCTACATGTTTTTCCAGATAAAATTATTCTGCAGCCTGATGAGGACTGGATAAAAGCTGAAACTGGTTTACTGGGGAAGGCCGCTGGATCTGGTGTGTAGGTTTTGCACCCCATCCTCCATCTTTTCACTTGCAGGCAATGAGACGGAGCATTTTCCATTGCAGGTTTTGCAAGTCTGCAGAGGAAGCAGCTGTAACTGCAGCTCCAGAGGGTGCAGGATTTAGTTTTTCCATGGCCTCTCTCATCTCTCAGATAGCCCCAAATCCTTTCCAAACAGCAAAGCAGACTCTCGAGTTGTGCAAGCTAAACCGGGGCCATCACCCCTCACCCTTCCTCCCTGCCCCTTGCAGTCAGCCTTGGACATTAGAATCTGTTGTTTGCAAGTGGGTCTCTGGACGCCAGCCCTGCGCTTGGTCTTTTCCCAAAAGGACAGAGGGAACTCTCCTCCTCCCGTGTGCAAGAAGACCTTTGAAACATGACAACGGTGACACTGCAGCCCACCCCTTCATTGGGAAACCAGGAGTCAGGCCTTCCTGTGTCATCCTAAACCAATGCAATTGAAGAGAAAGAGAGAGGGGCATTTGGCAAAATCTTGAGAAAGACTTGCAAAATCTTAAAAGAGAATTGCTCATGGATTGTATATGATTATACCTGGTTCTTTAAACCTGCATTGCTACCCCACCTTGATTTATTGGCCACATGGCAGCGCACTCTGATGCATGCTTACTAATAAAGGCTACATCCGCACTGAAGAAATGATCCAGGTTGACGCTGACACTGAGCTGAGATTTTGTGTTTCTTCCTGTTTAATACAGACTCACCCATCCCAGTGCTTTCTGGATGTGTTGGATTGCAACTCCCATCATTCCCATTGGGCATGGCTAGGGAAGTCTGTATGGATGGATGGCCATAAAAGAAGCAAGACACACACGTACACACTTTCTCTCTCTCCGATTGGTTGTTTTCCTTCCTATTTTTCAAATTAATGCCAGTATAATAAGTGAATTAACAACAAAACGAGCTCAAGAGGCACTCCTAAATGACGTTTACAGGGATTAAACCCTAGGTGCATCTATGATGTAGAAATATTGCAACTGACAACACTTTAACTGCTATGGCTCTGTCCTACAGAATGCTGGAATTTGCACCAGCACTCTTTGGCAGAGAAGGTTTATAAAAATCTTGTATGTAAAATTACCAATTCCAGGCTTCCATAGAATAGAGCTACAGTGCTTAAAGTGGTGTCAGACTTCAGTAATTCTACATTGTAAACCCATTGGGACTTATTCCTGTGCAAACTTGGTCTCAATCGCAGTGTAAATTCTTTGTGCACATACTGGGGGAAGTCGGGTCTTTCCAAAATCAAATTATGCCCCCACTTGCTCAACTGGGACAAGATATATAGTATCTGAAGCTGAACTGGTCAGCTACGGCAGGTCTGGGGGTCAGATACTGGAACAGGTTGGAAGTCCCCTTCTGGTTTTGGAAAAAAAATGGTATTTTTAATCATGTAAAACGTTGCAGAAGGACCCCGCAACCTTCCAGGAGTAGAAAACTACAGCCCTCCTTTTTGGTCAGGGAGCCATTTTGAGAATGGCAAAAACAGGCTTGTTGCACAGTATCCAACAAGATTGCAAAGTCAGCCTCTGTAGCATTGGCTAAAGTTTATGAGTTGTTATGTGCCTTCAAATCATTTCCAGCTTATGGCGACCCTAAGGCAAACCTATCGTGGGGTTTTCTTGGCAAGATTTGTTCAGAGGACATTTGCTATGTCTTGGTGAAAAAGATCCAGAGAGTGCCCACTGCCCATCCTTGAACTAAATAATGATTTTGGCACATAAAGCTCAAAGTCCCCCAAACACCTCTCCCGTTTTAACGCCAATAACAAAGCAACAACCAGTAATTCCAGAATAACTGTCAATTTGCTGCCTTTTTACGGTAACCGAGGTCTGCTGGGGCAGATGTCTCACCACATCATCCAATTATCCAGTTAAGCCTCTGTCATCCCACTTTTCCAGTTGTTTTTCGAATGTCCCAGTTTCATTCTCCTCCCTTTCCCACTTTCCCTTTTTGTCCTCAGCTTATTTCAGTTGCCACAAACTGATTCCAAAGTGAAAAAGTAGTTTGCATTTAATTAACTTAGTGAGGGACAGGAAAAAAAGAGTAGAATCTTGCCCTTCCCAGGAGGCTCAGGCAAAAGCAAACCACTTGCAGCCTCTTCTAGCTTGTCTGGTCTCTCTCATTAATAACTTTTGCCATGTTGCTTGCTCACACATGTCCTGGTTTTCATCTGCGAAATGTTGGAGGGTATGGTCTCGCACTACCTAACAAGTATACCATCCCTTGGAAAGATCTGACTTGCGCGTTTTTTCCCAACCTCTTATAAGTCCC
Organism: Urosaurus nigricauda; assembly: GCA_034509955.1. Lineage (NCBI taxonomy): Eukaryota > Metazoa > Chordata > Lepidosauria > Squamata > Phrynosomatidae > Urosaurus > Urosaurus nigricauda. Next base: position 30,120,611 of record JAOEGL010000007.1, on the reverse strand, counting down.
TTCCCTTCCCTTGTCTTTCTTGCCTACTTGGAAGAACTTGTTAAAAATAATTTTGTGGGAGACTATTGTAGCCTGAATCACCCGGACAACTTGCCAAGTGGATATACTGGCCAGTGGATTCTGGGGGCTGTATCCCCCCAAAAACTTTTTTATAATCCTAAGTGCTGGAAGATGCAACAGGACTCCAACAGACGTTGGCTTTTTTAAAATTGAAATATGGGATGCATAGAATGCTAGAGTTGGAAGAGACCCCAGGGGTCATCCAGTGCATCCCTATTCTGCCATGCAGGAACATACTATGAAATAAAGGATGGCAAAAGGCATGGAAGGGGCATGTTTAACAAAGGAGGAGTGAGCCTTGAAGGTACATGGGGTGCCATAGTGGGAGAAAGTGCGGAAGGAAGGAAGGAAGGAAGGAAGGAAGGGTGAGAGCAGAACGGTAGTGATCTTCTAAAACCAATTGACCCTTGTATCACAGGGGTATCAGAGAATGGATTTCCCACTGGGAAATATTTCTTGTTATTGTGTGTCTTCAAGCTGTTTCCACTAAGGCAAATCCATCATGGGGTTTTCTTGGCAAGATTTCTTCAGAGAGGGTTTGCCATTGCCGTCCTCTGCGGCTGAGAGAGTGTGGCTTACCCAAGATCACCCAGTGGGTTTCATGGCCGAGCTGGGAATCAAACCCTGGTCTCCAGAGTCATAGTCCAACACTCAAACCACGATGCCACGTTGGCTCTACTGCACCATGTTACACCACGCCAGTGCCTGAAACAGGGATTCTGCTTCACATCTGTCACCGGGCTGTAAATATGTATTGTGCACTGGAATCTCCCTCGCTTATTGCTACCCATAAAGCATTGTTACTCATAAAATAATGACTTGCGTGGGTAAAACCCCAGCCTTTTATACTCTTGAATCTTGGCAATTGTCACGAACAAGAGCGGTCAGGGCTCAAGTGATTGGTGCCGTCATACCTGTTTATTCTGGAGTAGCTGAACTGGAATAATGGTGTCATGCACTTTCTCACCTCATTTTCCAGGGCTGCATCTCACAGGAACTACTTTCCTTATTGCCTAAATACCCAAAAGGCACCAGATCTTGCCTGCTCTTGGAAGCTAAGCAAGGTCAGCTCTGGTTAGTACTTGGACGGGAGACTGCAAATTTATACCAGGTGCTGTCGGCTGCATTTCAGAGGAAGGCGCTTTTGAGGATTTTGAGGAATCCACCTTTGAGGATTCCTTGCCTAAGAAAACCCTGTGAAATTCATGGGACTGCCATGAGTTGACAGGCGACTTGAACACACATACATAAAGACACACTTTCCCCATAGAAAGTGTGTATTTGTGTGTTAGATTTCCCCCATAAATTAGCAACAACAATCTGCCACACACAATTATTTATGGAGGAAAGGTTAACAGCTGAGATCTTCGCTGAGCCCAACTTTTTCCTCCAATCTATGATTTAAAGTAGTATTTTGTATTTTGACCCTTCTCAAGTGCGAAGGGTGAGAGTCGTGGGGACCTGTCCAGATGTTGTTGGTCTGCAATTCCCAGCACTCTCGAGCCAACCTAGCCAAGGGCGAAGAATGATGGGAGTTGCAGTCCACCCACATCTGGAGGATTGCATGATTCCCACTTGTGCACTTACACTCAACAAACACATCCTTGCACACTTTTTTTCAACAAGGAGGGAAGATCTCTGTTCCCAGATCTCCAACTAACTTTCTTCATCCTGACTGGGTGGGCGAAAGCTCCTTGCCACTATCTTCAGCCAGCCGGAATGGCTATGCTGACTGGAGATGATGGGAGTTAGAGTCCAAGAGCAATGAAGGGGCACTGTCTTAAGAGAGGTTTCGCTGACATCTAACTTTGGCATGGTTCCTTTGGAAAAGCGTATATCATTATTACTCGGTGACAAACTTGGCATGCTGAAGACCTTGGGTTCAATCCTGCCATTTCGAAATATGGCTGAGAAAGGTGGAAAACCCACCTTTACCCGCTGGTGCCAGCCTGAAAACCAGAGAATTACTTTCTTTCAGTGTAGAGTCAATAAATGATCAGCTTTCCATAATCTCAGGTGGGAAGCCTCTTTATGCAGATCCCAGATTCACTCTGCCTTCTGCATGTCTCACTTACTCTCTACTAGTTGTTTTCATTCATATTGTAAATATCCTGGGGCAGTAGCTTTTTCTTTTCAGGTCACAAAGGTTTTGTGTGTATGTGTGAATGTATGTACCTTCAAGTTGCCTGTTGACCTATGGCAGCCCCATGAATTTCATAGGATTTTCTTAGGCAAGGAATCCCCAGGGGTGGTTTAGCAAGTACTTTCTTCTGAAATCTAGCCTACAGAATCTAGTATTTCTTGGTGGTCTCCCATCCAGGTGCTAACCAGAACTAGTCCTGCTGTGGTGCCTTTGGCGTATTTAGGCCAAAGCACTATGTGCATCACACCAGTTTTGGAGGGTCTGGGAGGCTATTTTCCTGGACCTGAAACCAAGCCAAGCATGTAAACAAACAAACAAACAAACAAGAAATGACTGGAAATCCATTTGGATTTGAGACTTTGAGGGGAAGCTGCAACTAGTTTCAGTGCAAAATTGATTTGTATTTTAATGGTTTTATAGAATTGCAACTGTTGGTTTTATGTGTTTTCTTTTTTAATTGCATTTTGTATTTTAATGTGTTGTACCCCACAGTAGTATTATTATTACTATTATTATTATTACCCCTGCTTGAAAAACACAAAACAGCCTTAGGTCACCATTGCAGCCCATCCCTGATATATTTTCCCATCCCTGATATAGTTCAGGGGCTGCCCTTTTCAAGGGGAAGAATCTGAAGGCAAGAGCACTGTCTTGAAAAGTGTTTGCATTTCTCAGGAGTTCCACTTGGTGTTTTGAATGGCATACTTTGTGCAACTGTGGTTGATGCTTAATGCATACTTGCTGGTGTCATGAGGAGCTATGCCTTGTAACAGCACAAGCGGTCATCCTTCCTTAGGCTTCATGTTCTGCTCCTTAAAATCTTGGAGCCTGATCTGGCAACCCTAAGGAGTTTATCATATGGGAGGAATTTCTCTCAATTGCAAATAGAACCAATTCGCAATTACGTGAATTCGCTAGTTTAGCAAATTTAGGTGAAATCTGATTGCATTTGGAGTGCATTCAGAATGACTTCCCATTTCCCGACCATGACCCCCCATTGCTGGAAATTGCGTGAGATACTCTAATAATTACGTGAAACCCTATGATTGTGTTTGGAATGACTTCCCATTGCCCGAAATTGCGTGAGATACACTCATTCGCAATGACGTGAAACCCCATGATTGCATTCGGATTGCCATTGCATTATACCCCCAAATTCCGTCGTATGATAAACTCCTAAGTCATCAATAGGACTGTGTTATCATCCTGGTCCAGTATCCGAAGACTGAAGTCTGGCGCTGTAAATCGATTCTGGAGCTCCTTTTTGTTCGAAACCTGGCTTGAATTAAATCCTGCCACTGTTGTGCAGAATCCCACCTGAACTTCAGGAGGATCGGTTGAGCCAAAAAAATCCCTCCTCCTCGGCCACCGCCACCCCGTTCCGCCCTTCACCCATATCCTGTCCTCACCTTCTTCTCATGGACACCCATTGGTTCCTGGACAAATTGTATATCCTGCTCAGCAGGTTTTCTGTTTGCTCCATTCCACGAAGACCACAGAAGGTGCTAAAATTAAGTTGATTTTCCTTGCATGGGAAATTTTGGGCCAATTCTGAAAGTCTGGGGGCTGGAAGGGACGGCGGACTGGCCCACTGCTAAGGGGGAGAGAAAAGAACCGTTGTCTTTCAACGGGGCCATAGACGTCAACACGACCTGGGCTCCCAATAGGCCTTTTCTTTTTGACCAGCCCACAGGACTTGAATCACGTAGGGTTGCCAGATGTTCCCCTGCTCCAGTGAGCGGACAAAAATCAAAGCACAGCAGAAAAATCTTTTTTCCTATATTTGCTCTGGGCTAGGAAAAGCATCCCCTTTTCAATTTCTGTCTGACCTGTCGCTGGCATAAAGGTGCAGGTGCAATGCCTTTTTTAAAAGGTGGCAATCGTTTCCCAGGTTTACATTCTTGCACGTTTGGAATAAAATGTGATTTGTCTTTTTTTAAAATCAGATATGCACATTTCCAGAAAGCTGAGCATAGTCAAGAAAGCTGAGCAAAAGAGATTACAGAATTGCTGTTGTGTGCCTTGAAGTTATTTCTGACTTACTGGTATTTCTGACTCTAAGGAGAACGGATCACAAGGTGGTCTTGGCAAGATTTGTTCAGAGGAGGTTTGCCTTTGCATTCCTCTGAGGCTGAGATATTGTGAGTTGGTCCCAGTTCACTCAATAGGTTCTCATGGTCAAACTGGGATTCAAGCCCTTGTCTTCCAGTGTCTTAGTCCAATACTAAAACCACTGCGCCATACATTGCTATTATACCTAGCAAGGTTAAAAGTTTGGACAAGTTATTTTTTAAATGAACTCTAACTCCTGGCTGCCGGTCAGACTGCTTTCTGTACAATATATGAAAGACGTTGTCTTTCGTTGGGGGATTCTGCAATTTGTGGGGGCTAGGGAATTGTGGGAATCAAAACTGGCTTCAGGCCTCAGAGACTTATGACAGGATCTCCAAAAAATAAAATGAAAATCATTTGTACTGATCAGTAGTATGAACGACAGGTGTAGCAAATGTCAGATTTCTGTCCACTGAAGAAGCATTTACATCCTTGTTCAAGATAAAGAATAAGTCAGTCCCTCACCTCTGCCATCTTGAAGCGGGTGCAAGGGGCACTATCTGGGAGGAATTGTTTAAAAAAGGGTTGGCAGGAAAGCCTACTTAGTTCAACTGCCATCCAAATTTGGAAAAATTAATCCCAAAAGCCATTTTGACTACACCTCCCAGAATCTCCCAGGCAGCCGGACCATTGGGAGATTCCTGGAGACATAGTCAAAGTAACTTTTCCAAGCTCTACGACTAATTTTGTAAAAGTCCCCCATTTCCTGCTTTGGCCACCAAGAATCAGCACGTAGCAAATTGTGTGAGAGACAACGTGGCATAGTGGTTTGAGTGATGGACTCCTAATCTGGAGACCAGGGTTTGATTCCCAGTTTGGCCGTGAAACCCACTGGGTGACCTTGGGCAAGTCACACTCTCTCAGCCTTAGAGGATGGCAATGGCATACCTCTTCTGAACAACTCCTGCCGAGAAAATTCCACGATAGGTTTGTCTTAGGGTCTCCAAAAGTCAGAAACAACTTGAAGGCACACAAGAACAACAACAAAGTAAACTGCTATCTACAAAACTCCTAAACCTGCAGCCTTGCCTCTTTTGAAGCACTTTCCCCCATAAAAATATATCACCTTCCTGGTTTCATGGTATTTCTCTGTCCTCCTTCCTTTTGAGCACTGGCTCAAAAGATTGCATGCATGCTCCTGATCGCATGCATTCATCATTTTTAAAAATTGTATGTGAATGGTTAAATCACCTTTGTCAAAATTATTCCCATTTCCTAGTCGCACCCATCAAACAGTCTCATATCTAAGGCTCAGTGCACTTTCACGTACTCAGGCCTTCGTCACGCTAGGTGTGAGCCACACACCTTTTCATAACGCAAGTATTCTCGCACGTCAGTTCAGGGCCCTTACTTTGGAGGAAACTTTAAACCTGGGAGAGCCAACCATCCTGGGTTACAGAACTGCTTTAATTTTTTGGCAGTGCAACTCCACCACTTTTTGGGTAGTGTAATTCCAGCATTGTGGGATTTTGAGAGTTGCAGTCCAAAGAAAAACACAATTTGCAATCTCTGGTGGCTGCATCATTACATAAGCAGCTAGAAATATAATTTCTTCAAGGGCCCTATCATGCACTTGTGGGTCTCTACCTCTTGCTTCTGCTGGTTGGGATCCCTTGAGGGCATCTAGAGGAGATGCCACCACTCTTTTTTAAAAAACCCTTTCTAGAAACTCATTGGGAAGTTACTTTGCATTCACTTGCACTTTCCACTTCTGTCTCCGTAGAGATTTTTCTCCCCACCACTGTTTCATGAGATGAGACCAAGCACGCATGTGGAAGAGTTTGGAAGAGTGGAAGTCCATAAAGAGAGGTTGATTCTAATCTGTAATCTACATGGCAAAAGGATCTCTCTCACATTAAAGGGACCTTCCTTCAAGCATCCTTAGAAAAAGTTACAAGCTATAGAATATAGCGAGATCTTGTAGATCTTGTGCGACAAGATCTCTCTACATACTGATTCTACAGACTAACACGGCTATATCTTTGAAAGGTATAGAATAGTCTAGATCAGTGGTTCCCAGCCTTTGGTCCCCCAGATGTTTGGGACTTCAACTCCCATCATTGCTGACCGTTAGCCAAGTTGGCTTGAACTTCTGAGATCTGAAGTCCAAAACAAATAGAGGACCAAAGGTTGGAAGCCACTGGTTTAGAGATCATATTCAGGCCGAGATCACAAATATAAGCATAAGGCTCGACATGTTTAGCTATGCATTTTGCTAATCTATGCATTAAAGCAATGGGATTCAACGTCTTGGATGTTCATAGGGGTAGCTAGGAGTCTGGACACCTTTGTCCAGTCTTGACCAGCTCCTCCAAGGTGGGGCAGAAGCTCTGTGTCCCAAAGCATCCCTTTGTTCTTCTGGAGGGAAGACTATCTAGCTCTCAGCTATGTTGCCCAGATAATGGGATGGGCCATTATCACAACCTCCTCCCAAATTCTGGCATCAAATCCAGAATTTTGAGGTCTCTCGGATGAAGCACAACCAAGGGTAACCTTATTCTGGAAGAGGAAGAAAGGTGTACAGATGGAGAGCACTCTCGCACGCACTACATAAGAGCACAGGTATTCATTGCAAATGAGAAAATGGCAGATCGCTGGACAAGATATTGCACAAGTCACTGTCTCTCAGCTTCCGAGTAAATCTTCCCAGGAAAACCTTGGGCAACATTTGCCTTAAGGGTCACCATAAGTCGAAATAGACTTGAAGAGTGACCCACAACAACATAAATATTTTAATTAAATAAATCACCCAGCAGCCAATTTGGGTTCATGAATCAGAAACTAAGCTTGAAGACAGACTCTTTCTGTACATAAAAGTAACTTTTGTTATGATGTGACCTTTTTTTAAAAATCAGGTTTCTGTTGCAATGGGAATATCCAAGTGTCAAGAACACCGATATATTAGGCTTATCTGCTGACCGAAGACCCTTTTGACTGATCTGTTCTCTAACAAATTACAGTAATGGATGACCTAGTTTGAAAACTTTTGGTTTTATACAGAACTCCTCACCAATCGGAATGAAACCGATGTTTGTTTGGAGCCACACCAAAGTTATTTATTAATCCAGATCTTTCAAGTGACTCAGAGACTGGCCCAATCGTAAAATCTTCAGCAATACAATAAACATGTATTAATCTACAGGAGGGGCGGCTCTAACTGCTGCAATGGCTAACAGCCTGAATTCAATCCATTGTTTGTAAGTCTGCAAGTATAAATTCAGTTTAATCAGGAAATTCAGCTTTGGCTGAAATCCTGATCGATATAGACATGATGGGCAAGCCTCCCCTTGGTTTTAAGGGAGTTCTGGTACCTCAGCAAACTACAGTTCCTCGAATTCCATAGCATTGAGCCATGGCAGTTAAAGTGGTATAAAATTGGATTATTTCTGTAGTGCAGATGCAGTCCTAAAGATAAATATATTTTATTGTTAGTCTTTTAATTTGCCGTAAGATGTTGTCGGGAGACCAGGCTCTGAATTGCAGCTCATCCAGGAAAACCCACTGGATGATTTTAGGCAAATCCCTTTCTCTTTGCCTCAGAGGAAGGCAAGGGCAACCCGCCTCTAAATGATAAATATTAGCACGAAAACTGTAGGAGAGGGTTGGGACAAACACACTGCTATTTTTGCTGCCAAATATATAGCCACCCCTCTGGAAATCTAACCAAGGGAGATAGATGGCTATTGTGCAATCTGTCGTTGCTGGGCGTGATCCAATCTGGGTTATTTTATCTGTAGCGCCGAATGAAAAGAAACTGAGTGAAACAATTGCCCCAAATGTAACTTCCCTTATTGCTTCCTCTTCCTTCGGTTGTGGATCCTTTCGGTGCAAATTGGCTACAGAGATCAATACATGTTGACCAACTGCAGACTTTCTGGTTGATGGTGCCTAAGGTTAGGTTTCCAGCTTTGGAAACCTTTGGGAAAAAAATCCATTTTAAGGCAGCTATGTCAGGGATATACTTAAACGGTGGTCCATTGGTTTACCCTAGCCTAGGCTAAGACCCATGCAAATTGTACATACCCCCATTGGAGTCGTCATTAGCTATATTGACTCCAATTTGTATAGGGCTCCATACCCATATCCTGCAACATTTCGCAGATGAAAATCATGACATATGTGGCCAAGCAGCATTAGAGTCTGGTCAAGATGGCAAAGCTTGTTAACAAAGAAGGGCAGGCCAGTTATGATAGGCTGAAGCAATTTGCTTTGGCTTGAGCCTCCTGGAAAGGGCCAGGTTCTGTCTCCTCATACGGTTTAACTGAGTGCCAACTACTTTTCCACTTTGAACGCCATTTGCAGCAATTGAACTAAGCAGAGGACAAAGCAGAAGAAAGAGGGAGAGGGAGAGGGAAACCAGGACATTTTAAAAGGAAATGAAAAATTGTGACGGCAGAAGATGAATTGGGAGTGAGGTCTAAAACACACTGCGGAAATAATCCAGTTTGAGACCACTGTACCTGCCCTGGCTCAGTGCTAGGGAATCCTGGGAATGGTCGTTTGTTGTGGCACCAGAAATCTCTGATAGAGAAGGCTCATCGTCTCACAAATTTATCATTCCCGGGAATTCCCTAGCATTCAACCAGGGCAGTTCAAGCGGTCTCAAACTGGATTGTTTCTGCGGTGTGTTTTGGACCTGACCCTAGCAATTGGGGCAGTTGAAGGGTATGCCTACCCACCTGAATATAAATCTTCCCAATAGTATGAAGAACAAGCAATTGTAGCATGTGACACTTCTGTCTAGGCTTCCAGCCGACCAGCCAGCCATGTCCTTTTCCAGATTATCCATTCCATCCCTTACTACCTTTATTTTACAGTCCCCTGCAAAACAGCCAGCCATACCGAGCATCTAACTGGGTTACTTTGCCCCTTCCCCATTGCCCCCCATTGTTTTTATACTTTTGCAAACCTTGGGCTCTACACAGATGTATGATATTGGTCTGCACATTGTAAACTGCTGAGAGAATGCTTATAGTTCACTATGAAGCGGTACAGAAATGTAAAGTGCTATTTCGATTGCTCTTTCCCCAGCCTGTTGATATACCTCCCTCTTGTATGCCAACGGAACCATATCATCTGCAAAACAGAATTGAGTTCCCTGTTAAAGTGTAAATATCATTCACTCCCATTCCACACCTATACTATTTGGGAGAAAGGTACGTTACTACAATTTGGTCCTCCACATCCGTGGATTTTGCATCCATGCATTCAACCATCCATAGCTTGAAAATATTATTTAAAATATATAAATCCCTAAAAGCAAACCGTGATTTTTGCCATTGTATATAAGGGACACCGTTTTAATATGCCATTGTATATCATGGGACTTGAGCATCCACGGATTTTGGTATCCACGGCGGATCCTGGAACCAAATCCCAGTGGATACCAAGGGCCTACTGTCTATAGAGCAACTTTGGGAAATCATTTTTGGACTACGGTTGCCAGAATCCCCAGCCAACACGGCCACTGCTGGTAGTCCAAAAAGGTACTATTTCTATACTCTGGTCTTGTGTTTGCAGTTCTGCCATTTATATACCCTTCAGGATTTGACCAAAGAAAATAAGAGTATAAAAAAACTGTCTTGATTCTCTCCCCGATACACTATCTGCTGCATAAGTCCATAGTTTTTGTCCCTCAGGTTTAAGAAAAAGACAGATCTACCCGCTTAGCACATCCTGTCTCTGCTTGTAAAATCAGCAATGCGAAATTGGACAAACAGTTCTAGCATGAGGTGTTTCTTTATTGACAGCAATGCTCCATGTTGTTTGATTCAGTTTAATTAAATCTAGTGTTAAACCTTTGAAATAGTCTGAAATTGCAATAAACCTAGTTTGTTGGGGCTTTGTCTATAGCAGCCCCCAGCTTCTGGATTTTCGTGCCAAAAGGAGGTCAGACTGGCTCCAGTCCTCGTGAATTTCCGTCAGACAGCTAAAATGGTGTTATTTCAATTGAAATTAGGATTGTTAACATTACAAATGGCTTCTCTAGCTGTTTTTGGCTTTTTAAAAAAATGTATCTGATCTTACAATTATTGTTTTAAAAGGGGGAGTTTTTAGTTTGTTTTTAAAGATGTTTTAGTCATGTATTTATTGTTTTACATGTTTTTATCCATTGCATATATTCCTCAGGGGTCCTGGTGGGTTGAGAGGTTAATAAACAAAGGCGATAGATAGATAGATAGATAGATAGATAGATAGATAGATGATAGATAGATCCACATCTCTCTCTCCTGTGCCAACTGTTATCAGTTTAGAGCTCATTGCGAATTCTTATCTTTTTCTTTTAGTCTTATTCCATAGGCTCAGAGAACAACAGTTATTGTTTGGAGTGTGGTTTGGAGGGAATGTGTAAATGTATAAAGAAGTTAATGAAGATGGTTAAAGTAATTTTGGAGAAGATAAGAGGTTACTAATGAATATGAACTAGAACGTACTTGATGTTGGCGATGTTAGCATGCTTGATGTTACTGCGAATGATATTTACATGGGTGTTTATGCGGTTGCTTTAACGCTTTGTATGTTTTGTATATTTGTTGAATATATATTTTTTAAATGTTTTGCTATTTTAAAAAATTAACAAACTGCTTCTTGATGCTTGCAGCTAGATTACAGAGCAGTTAGCAAGAGAGGACACCCCGCTCTAGTTCTGCCTCTTTAAAGCTTCCCAGCGGCACTTTGTCTTGAGAGTAACTTTGGCCTTTCTCATTTCTCTGCTATAACTTGGCTTCTCAGTTTTACGGAGGGATTTATCCTTTGGTCGGCTTCTCCATCTCTTTCACCCACCTGGCTATCTAGAGTTCAAGACGCCACTCAAAACACAACTCTTTTAGACAAGGCCACTCGCACATTCAGAACTGGACTCCCCAGGTATATCATAGTAACTTCCTTCCCCAATTTTACGACCACCTGGACTTTTCTTTAGATGTTTACATTGTAAATCTACATTCAGGTTTTGCAGTTTATAATTAAATTATCATACTGTGCCTACTTCTTGAGGAAGAGTGCTTATTTCATATTACAGTACATGTTGTGTCCCATCATCCTGAAAAGTGAGTTCAGCGACGCAGGTCTTTCTCTGTCTCATATCATCTGAGTTGTAGAACGTCTTCCCAAGGGAAGCCCACGGTGATTCCATCTTTTTTGAGTGTCCAGAAGGTGGTCAAAACTATATTACAGGCATACTTCCCTTAATAAAGCTGCTGATAGTGAAGCTCTTTTCTTTTTTTTCTTTTTTGGAAAAGTCTTTTTATGCCTCCGCAGCTCCTTTTTCTACTCAGCTAGCTGAATTTTATTTTAGCAGCATCAGCATCAGGAGGATGGTGAAGGAAGGCTGGAGAAATACAGACTTTCAGTGTCCAGTTGCAGCAATATATCTTCATAAACAATATAACAGAGCTTGAGTTGGAAAAGGGGGCAGCTCCGAATATAGCTGTGTGTACCTGCCTACAACAGGCAAGGTAAACAGGAGTTTCCTCCAGAATCCTTTACTGAGCATTCATTAACAATAAAACATAGCGAAAAGTTTAGAGCAGAGAATTCTGCCTCACCAGCTTCTTCCAGCGTGTTAAAAATGCATAGATCCATAAATTTAGCAACCACAATGGGGATCATAAGAAATGTAGAGACTGGTGAAAGAAAAAGTAATCCCTGGATACATTTTTTGGGGGGAAGAAACCTTCAAGTTGACTCTGGAAGGTTCAAAATGTTTTCCCTTATGCAAGGCTTACCTGACCTGGTGGTTTCATTCCATGTGTGTGTATTTTTAGTTTTGAATAAAAAGTTTGCTGAAAGATGTTGAACTGCTCTTCCCTTTTGTGGTTAAGGAAACTATCCATATTCTTTCCATGTTATTTCTGCCTCTGGGACTCAAGTTTCTGTGAAAGAAGCCGTGCCTAAGAACACATTGGCTTCATTATCTGTATTCTCTCCAGCCGCTTATTTTTAAAAATTGGGTGTTGAAAAATGTTCTTTAAGTGTTTAATCACACGTCGCTTTGGAGGGCCCTGGTGGGCAGGAAAGCGACTGGCAAATACTTCTGATAAAATGAAATACAGATGATAGTGCTCCTTGCTGCTGTGTTCTTGCTAACTGTATGGGGTATGTTTTGAGAAAGCATGACAGTACTCTCTAAATAAATAAGAGTCATCAAGCAATTGGAGATTAAATGACGTACATGGTCGCATGGACCACCCCTTCACAGCCTCTTGTTTGCTAAGGGAATCACCTTCAGCCTGTCTCCTTATTTCCAGAATATTGGGTAGAAAGATTTGCCCAAAGGTGGAGTTGGAAGGCCTGGGCTCCTTGTACAGATGGGGAGGCTTCAGTGATGTTGTAATCTGTGGCCCGTGATCCTCTCTGAAAATTTAATCCCTTCCTTGACATTACAAGATGCCTTTTCCTTAACAATTTATGCGTATAGGAGAGGTCATGGCGGAGCCCAGTTCAAAAGAATTAAAATGAAATTTATACGTTGGCCGCTCGGAATTCAAAACCTGCACTGAACGTGGGAATCTTTTCACGGATCAAGACCAAAAACCATCCATCGGGGCTCCCATGGAGTGACTCACAAAAAGGACAACACAATGATATGGGTGTCATCTGGCTTTCAGAGGTTGTTAATTTTCTCCCCCCCCCCCCCCCCCATTTTAAGCTCTTACTAGTGCTAAGCTGTTACCTGCCCCAGTTTACTGGTTTTTATCTAATCTTTCCGAAAAGCACAAAACCTACCACCACACCTTTGCAGAGGAGAGTTCCACATTTCAGTTACTGCGCTCCTTTTTTAATCAATCCTATGCCTCTTGCCGTTGCTGGGGTCGTCTTGATTTTTAGTATTTGGGAGATGCCAAGAGAGAAACAATGGAGTTTATCAGATGGGAGGAATTTCTCTTTATTTCAAATGGAGCCAATTGGAGCCAATTCGAATTCACGTGAATGCGCTAGTTTGAATTCCAATTGCGTTCGGAATGCGTTCAGAATGACTTCCCATTACCTGAGAATGACTTCCCATTGCCTGAAATTGCGTGAGATGCTTTAATATGAAATAACGTAAAAACTTATGATTGCGTTTGGAATGACTTCCCTTTTGCACGAAATTGCGTGAGATACTTTAATACGCAATAACGTGAAACCCCATGATTGCGTTCGGATTGCCATTAGATTATGCTTCCAATTTCCATCGTCTGATAAACTCCAAAGATTTATATTGACACGGGGGTCATTTCTGTTGTCTTCAGTTAGGTTTTTAAAGTGGCCAAGGGTCACAATTTTACAGTGGAATCCTATGTTTGCTAAGAAGGAAGTTATCTTGAATTCAGTGGGGCTTACTCCTAGGCAGCTTCATTCTTGTTTAAGAGAGCTGTGCATGAGTCACTTATGTATGGAAAGATTATCGCCAGAATGGACGTGTTTGGAGCAATCTGAAAAACACTCCTTGCTATGTGTTTCTTCCTGAGAGTGTCAAAGAACTAAGCAAGAGATGGATGGACTAGATTCTGGGTCTCTTGTGCAAAAGGCACACTCAGATGGCAGAAGGCTGCAAGCGGCAGTTAGTTTGAAATATAGGAAATATCCTTTTAAAAGGCTAATGCACCCAGTTCTCCATATCCACAAATTCTTTATCCTTGGATTCAATGATCCATGGCTTGAAAATATTTCAAAACTATGTAAATTCCAAAAAGCAAAACTTGATTTTGCTATTTTATATAAGGGAAAGTATTTTACTATGCCATTGTATAAAATAGGACTTGAGCAATCCCAAATTTTGATATCCACAGGGGGTCCTGGAATCAAACTCCAGCAGATACCAAGCACCCACTTTATTCAGTATCTCACCCCACCATACATGTTTCCAGTAAAAGTCAGCTGAGCTACCCTTAACGGATTGGGGAAAAAAACACTTTTTGACTATAATATTCTGAATTCCCCAGCCAATATGGTCAGTGGCCCAACCAATCCCAGGCATGAGGGCAACCCCGAGCCTTCTTGTGTGTCCGCTCTCTGCTTGCACAGCCATTTTGGAAATTGGCGTTACGAACTAACAATTTCCTTTAAACCAGATCTGAGCCAACTGGCTGAGCCGCAAAGGACAGTGGGCCCTTGCTATCTGCTGGATTTTGGTCCCAGGACTCCCTATGGGTATCTAAATTTGTAAATACTCAAGTCCCATTATATACAACAGGGTAGTAAAATGGCAAATATACAACGGCAAAATCAGGGTTTGCTTTTTGGATTTTTGTGTGTGTGTGAGGGGGATATTTTCGAGCCACAGAAGGTTGCATCTGTTGATGCAGAATCCATGGATACGGAGGGCTGGCTGTAATATGGTTGTATGTTTGGTATGTTTGCCAATGGAATAAACAATTCAATTTAAATTTACCTGCCCTACCAAGAAGGACAGTATCTTTACTACTGGAAGTGACAAGTGATCACAATTTTTAAAGTTGCGTAGCTGCAACAGTTGTGCAGGGAGAGAGGAGGGATTAAAATGGAATGGATGATAATTTTGTCAATCTGCAGGAGAGATGACTATGATGAAGGAGCTAGGAAGAAGTAACTGCAGCACCAGGATTCGAAAACTCTTCTGGTTCAGCGTCTGAGACTGCTACTCCCATGAAGTGGGCAAAATGTGTATATTTAACACAATTTTAGTGGGCACTGGGTTTTGGAAATGTAGGCATAAACTGTGTAACAGGGCTTTCCTGATCTGATCACTTTGAGTGCCTTTGCCAGCTGGGGCTGATGGAAACTGTAGTCCAAAATATCTGGAAGGCACCAGGCTGGGGAAAGGCAGGCTGTAATATATTAAAATGAAAAATACCGGGATGCTATAGGCTCCTGTGATGTTTTGATGCATTTTGTTGCTTTTTAAAAAAAGAGTTGCATAGGGTTGTTTTTATCAGGGTACTGAAAATGATTTGGGTGAATCTCAGAACAGGGAATATTTCACCACTAGCCAAAGCAGAGCTTGAGGAAATTGTGTTTTTTGGATGACAGCACCGAGAATACCTAGCTTTTTGGATTACAGCTCCTAGAAACCCCAGCCACTGTGGCCATTGGCTATTTAGGGAGCTGCCACCCCAAAAAGTAACTTTTCTAAGCTCTGGGTATGAGAACTGAGTAGAACGGATAGAGATGATAGCTGTAAGTGTGCCGCCAAATACCAGATGCTGAGGGGAAAACACAATTTTGGGCATTCCTCCTTTTTTCGTGGCCTGGTTGTAGTCTTCCCAGAAACATCTCACCAGCCGTGGTTGGAAAAGATCTTGGAGTAAGGAGAGGCTTACAGAATTTCTGAAGGTTTTGTACAATTATTGATTTCTGTGAGACCTATTAGATTTACACATATACCTTGTTTTCTATCTAGTTTTTAAGTACACTTGCCATGTACACTTGGCCACCACTGTTCTTTATAACAACGGGCTGAGTTGTGTTTTAAAGTGAAGCTACACACCAGAGCTAACCCCATAACACATGTTCCCGCCACATGGCTATCGCAGGTACAGCTGAGTTTCCTAA
Source organism: Urosaurus nigricauda (assembly GCA_034509955.1). Lineage (NCBI taxonomy): Eukaryota > Metazoa > Chordata > Lepidosauria > Squamata > Phrynosomatidae > Urosaurus > Urosaurus nigricauda. The sequence continues at coordinate 30,104,782 of JAOEGL010000007.1, read as the reverse complement.
GTAATATTGCTTTGGTATTGTTTTTGATATTTTGTTGTATTTGTCACAGACCCCCCAAACAAGAAATGAAATACAATTGCCCCTCCATCCAACCAGTGCTGCTGCTGCTTTCAAACTTAGACTTTTAAAAAATAAAATAGCATCCGTTTTAAGAAAATAAATTCAATTGGACTCACCTCTGTGGGTTCGTTGTAGTATGAAGTCCATTCTGAGATGTCGTGCGATTCCATTTTGACGGAGCCCAGCATTCCAAAATCCCGCCGAGAGAGGGGAAAATAAAATAAAATAAAGGAATATTGTATCTATGTATTGATTTAATTTTTTAAAAATATCCTGGAATCACTTTATTTCAGGTTGTTCTTCTTTTTTTAAAAAAAAATGGCGTGTTCTTCCCAGCCCAATTCAACCCGCCAAAAATGAGCAACAAGTCCAGCGCTGGATTGAACTCGTCTTGAAGTTGGCTTGTGGAGAGCAACAACTTTCCCTAGAAGCCAAAGAGAGTCAACAACAGGCTTCCATGGCATCTAACAAAAATGGGACAATCCATCCAATATTGGGACACCAAAGTCTGCTTTGCCTCTCGGAGAGGGAAAAATGTTTTTGCAAGGGGCTTTTCCTTGCTTGGGACTGCTTCTGGGCAATAGGACAGGAACCCGCTTGGTCTCCCAGTCTATAGGAAGGGCTGGTCCTCTGGAAGACAGAACCAAGTCTTTATAAAGCTAGACGCTTCCCAATACTCCGCCCGCTGGTTGGCAATGATGAAAAAACCCTATTTTGCCTAGGTGAGCTTCATGATGAGATGCCGCGGAAGGCCAGGTTACCTCTGCCATCTGGTGGAAGGGAACCGTCCGACAAGGGAGACGATGACCCGCCAAATGGTGCATCACCAAAGATGCACACGGCACGGCTTGCTGGGGCTTTTAAGAAAGCTTTGTTTAGGACAATCCATAACCACAAAATGCAACCGCAGAAGAGAACTCTTTTCTAAAAAAAGAACCACAATGGCGGGGGAAAAACAAAAGAACCAAAATGCATTTAAGCATCACAAACATTGGCTTTAAGTTGGTTGTTGTTGGGCATCTTCAAGTCCATTCTGACTTACAGGTTCCCATGGATAGGAAACCTTCTCATAGGTTTGCCATCTAAGCCCAAGAGAGTGCGACTTGCCAGAGGTCACCCAGTGGGTTTCCATGGCTGAGGATTTGAACCCTGGTTTCCTAGAAGTCTAGATCTAATGTGTACTGTACAGATAGTGCAGAACCTATGAGACGGTTGCCATATGTCAGAATTGACTTGAGAACACCCGACACCAGCAACAAATTTAAAGCCAGTCTTAGTGATGCTTGGTTGACTGCATTATGGTTCTTTTTGACACAACTTTTAACTGGAATGACTCAGTGCTATGGAATCCTGGGATGTGTAGTTTGCTGTGGGGTCAGAGCTCTCGAAAAGAGGTGGCTAAACATCTCACAGAGCTACAAATCCCAGAATCCCATAGCATTGAGCCTGTAACTAACCTTAATGACAAGGACAGTTCTTTCTTTGCTGCCTAGTTCTATTAAATTGGTCCTGGTTAAGCTATCTAGATTTGGAGTGAAAGCAGCCCAACTCGGAATTGACCACAAAAACAACCGAGATTGTTTCTTATAAGAAATGTTGTATTTGTAAGTACTGTATGTGCATATAGTATTTTTGATATTTGGATATATCTTTTAAGTGTGTTTAAATCCCATGGTTTTACCTTTTATTGTTGATTTTCCTTTTGCATACAACCTGTACCTGGCCAAGTAATAAATACAATTTAATTCCATTCATGCTTCAGGAATTCTTTCAGAGAAACATTTTGCAGATGATCCAGTTTTTCTGCTCAGATGAAGACCATGAGGTGAGTATTCTGCCCAATTTACAGTATGCTCCAAAATCCACAAAACAGTGATACCTTTATTGGGCCATCCAAAATGCCTGCAACATTTTAAATATTATTTTGCTTGACCCAAAAAAGGTACCACTGTTTTGTGGATTTTAGATGATACTGTACTTTGCTATATACCCAACGCAGCTAGCCCTGGATATTTACCCAACTTAGGTCCAAAACACACTGCAGGAATAGTCCAGTCTGAGGCCACTTTAACTGTAATGGCTCAATGCTATGGAATTCTGGGAACTGTAGTTTTGTGCCTTCTCTGTTAGAGAGCTCTGGGGCCACAATGAACTACAACTCTCAGGACTGCATAGGATGGAGCCTTTGCAGTCAAAGCAGTGTCAAACTGCATTAATTCTGGAGTGTTTGGACCTTAGTTTCTCAGGTCTCAAGAAACACAGCCTCCACAGGAAAACAATTAAGAAATGAATATTCTTTCCACTCCGACTTAAAACCACATTTTATGCTTGGTTTTACCTGATTTAAGACTTGTTGCAAGTCCCCTTGAATCCCCGTTTTTAGCAGAAGCACGGGATATATAGGACATAGCAGCAGCCACAAGCAGTGCTGGATTTCTGCATAAGTTTAGGAAGCTACAGAGGAGGACCTCACATTTGTGAAGGGCTCATAAACAAATAAAAACACCAGATTTCAAACTTTTAGTGTGAGACTAAAACACATATAATATACTGTGCCTTCAAGTTGTTTATGGCTTACGAGTGACACTAAGACGAACGTATCACGGGGTTTTCTGGAGCTGAGAGTGCAGGACTCGTCCAATGTCACCCATTGGGTTTTCATGGATGAGTGTGGACTCAAACCATGGTCTCCGGAGTCCTAGTCCAATGCTCAAACCTCTCCACCATGCTGGTTCTCTTATAATACTCTGGGGCCTGATTTCATAAAATTGTAAGAGTGGGAAGTATTGTTGCAAAGTATTCCATTGTCAAACAACTCTTATCATCAGAAGTTCTTCCTATCATTTAGGTAGAATCTCTTTTTCTCTGGCTTGCATCCCTTGCTCCGGGTCCTAGTCTCTGGAGCAGCAGGAAAACAAGCTTGCTCCATCCGCAACATGACATCCCTTCAAACATTTAAAATGTAAGACATTTAAACAAGTCACCTCTTTACCTTCAGGCTAAACATGATGTTCTTAGGGCAGGGATAGGGCTTGTGGGCTCTTATAGCAGCCTTCCTTCCCTCTATCCTCCAAAATGGATAGAAGGCTGAAATGCAGGACAAGTCCTGAAAATAGAGGACATCTGGTCACCCTGTATCTGCTGCATCTCTGAATTGCTTTTTTGGGGTAATTTGTAATCCCCCCCTTTTTTTTTTTGGTCAAGCGAAACAGTGTAGTCTTCCTCAATAAACCCTTCAATAAGTCTGCTATATGCCCTTCAGAGATGTGCTTCCATCTCTGGCCACATGCATCTCCAGGTTTTCCTCTATTTTCTCTCCATATTGCTCATAAAAAGGAGATGGCAGATAGCATACCCTTCGACGTTTCATACATGAAAACCAGGATGTATGTGGCCAAGCAGAGTGTGGTCAAGATGGCAAAGGTTGTTCATGAAGAAGACGCAAACTAGGAGATGCTGCAGCGGTTTGCTTTTGCCTGTGCCAACTGGGAAGAAGAAAGTTTTGCCCCTTCTCTCCTCTCTTCCCTCTTGTGTTATTGGACTGCAAACTACTTTTGCCCTTTGAATTCAGTTTGCATCAACTGAAGTAAGCAGAAGTGAAACAGGGAAAGTGAGAGGAGGAGAGATAAATCCGGAAATTTTTAAAAGAAGCGGAAAAACAATGATGGACCAGAGGGTTACGCGGGAATGTCGGGAGGGTACGATACGGCGCTCTGCTTCCATTTTTGTTATGAAAGACCTTTCCATTGAATAACCACTTATTGTATAGCTGACAAAGACAGAGGAGCTGTGCCAGGAAAAAGGTGGCAACTCGAACCCTTCATCTTGTGCTGTATTAACATACAGTCATCCATCCGTATTCTGCATCCGTGCATTCAGTTTTAAATGTGAATTTTAAATGATGGATTTTAAATGTGGATTGTTTTAATAGATGTTTATCTCATTTGTCTTTTTTAAACTGATGTGTATTTTAACTGATGCATTGTGAGTGATATTGTTTATCTGTTAAGCATCCACAGCTTGAAAATAATCTCCTTTCTTGTAATTTGAATCCATTGGTTTGGGTCATACCTTCAAAAGCAGCAGAAGAAAAGCTTTACTCCATTTTTCTAGATGACAGCCTTCCAGATATTTAAAGATAGCGACCATGTCACCATCTTTTTTCCTGCCTGGGCTAAACATGTCTACTCCCTCAACCTGTTTCCTCATAGGGCTTAATTTTGGCCTGCCACACAGGGCCTAAAGACACAGTTTTTCTTGTCACGCAAAATGCATGGTGCTTCTTTAGGACGCCTGAAGACAGGTGGCACCACTGGGATGGATTGTGCCAAAGGTGCTACACTTTCCTTGTCTTCTATTTTGTGGAGGTTGTGTTGCAGCGATGTCTCCTGGGAGCATGACCCCTTTTACAAGTTCACTGGCTCTCACACTGTCACCAGAACAGTCCCTGAATGGTATTTCCAAGGATGCTGTGGTTGTATTATTTTTCCAGTTTTGGTGTATAGGATATTCTTCCGCATGATGCTCCTCCATATTTAAACCCCTGTGAACTAATTCAGATTCCCAGAGACAACTTATTTATGACTCCAAAGTAACACAAAGTACAGAATCAGGCATCTCTAATGCTCCAGATCCAACTCTTCTGCAGGTACAGTGGTCCCCTGGCTTACGAATCCCCCGGGTTACGAAAACCCCGGGATCCGAAGCTGGCGGGACCGCTACTGTATTCCCCGGGATCCGAAAGATCCCCCGGGATACAAAGAAAAAAAAAAACGCGCGGCCCCTTTAAATCGGCCGCGCGGTCCGTTCGCGAAAGCAGTCCCCCGGGAAACAAAAGCTTCCGGGTTACAAAGGTAATCCCGGAATGGATTACCTTCATAACCCGGGGGACGACTGTACTATTAAAAAATAATAAAATGGTTTTCTAAAGATCTTTTCAGCATGCTCCATGTAGCACAGAATCAGGCATCTCGAATGCTCCAGACCCAGCTCTTCTGCAGGAATAATAATAATATAATGGAATTTTCTGGAGATCTTTTCAGCATGCTCCATGAAGGTCCACTTCCTCATAAGCCCTGGATGAATCCAAGCAATCTTCACCTCTAACCGCAACTGACATTAAAATCCCTACTACCAGGGTTGGCATCCAGGTGTGGCATGGTAAGCTACTTGCAAGCGGCCCACATCCCAGCAGGTGGCCCAGGTACAAGTGCCTTCTAAAACGATTCTTCCTTTTTACAGTTGCAGCCTCCTTGTTTGCCCACTACTTGATCTGACCCAGATGATGGTGGACACATACCCCCACATCTGCTGCTTTTTACTGGGTTGCGATCCTCCATGCCCCTTTGAAAAAGTCAAAGTTTCTTGCCCGTGGATTCTCCAAAACCAGAGCTAGCGCAGCGACAGGAGCCAACTCAATGAGCCCAAGAAAAAAACTGTGCATACCTTCAATATTTCCAGGGCTCTTCACTAGTCAAGACATTACAAAAAAGCAAGCAGGACTGTAAGCAAGTCTTTCTAGATGTTGAAATCATGATGTTTGCATGGTCATAGAAGCATAGAGTTGGAAGAGACCCCAAGGGCCATCCAGTCCAAACCCCTGCCATGCAGGAACTCCCAATCAAAGGATTCCTGATAGATGGCCATCCAGCCTCTTTTTAAAAATCTCCAAAGGAGACTCCACCACACACTGTCAAGCAGCTGTTACTCTCAAGAAGTTCTTCCTAATACTGAGGTGGAATCTCTTTTCCTGTAGCTTGCATCCATTATTCTAAGTCATATTCTCTGGAGTAGCAGAAAACAAGCTTGTTCCATCCTCAATAAGCCACTTCTTCAGATTCTTAAACAGAGCTATCAGGTAAAATAATAGGTAAAATAAACTATAACAGCCTTCCTTGGTTATCAAATCATAAATGCTGCAGCAACAACAGAAGCTGGAGCCAGACAGATAGATGCCCTCCCCTTCTGTGTAACTTCATCTCAACTTGACAGCTTTCCCCTTCTTAATAGGAACTGGCTACAAACCTTCAGTTGTCAAGGGAGCTAGAATATGTATGAACGCCCCACACTGGAAGAGAACATTAGAGAGAGGAAACTTGGAAATCTCCATCCAGCAGCAAATTTTGTCAGGTGACGCTTGACTATCACTGCCTCTTGTCCTATACCTCACACAACTCTTGTGAGAATAAAACAGAAGGGGTTGGACACATACCATGGCTCCTGAAAGAAAAGAAATAACAAGTTGTCCAACCCAGTGAACGCTGAGAGATTTCATCGCCACAAACAAAACGCTATGCACGGTATAATAATAAATGGAAAAAAAAAGATAATCAAGTTTATTGACAGAAACGAGTAAAAGAAATACAAAAACAAAATTTAACATTCTCTCTCTTTCTTTCCCCTCCTTTCTTTTCCCCCGCAGTCTTAAATGTGGGAATCCGACCCCACTTCTCCTCCTTTCTTTGCCTTGACCCCCACCAGATAGCAACATTAAAAAAATACAGAGCCATCTGCTAATGCATTAACATTGTTTGAGAACCACACAAGTCTAACTTTTAATCTTATATGTGTCTGCCTCTGAGTCTCTCTGCCTTGAATCACTCTGCAATGACTACCGTTTTCGGTACACTTCCCCAATTAAAAAACCCTTTGGGTACTGATTTATTGAGATGATCCCATCCCCACCTCTGCAATGTTTTCACTTTGCTTGGGGCTAGGAATGAAAATACAAACCCTCTTTTAGGTTTCCCCTTGACGCCCAATTTAGGGAACTGTCCCAGGTGATGAAGAACTGACCTCTGCTTGTAGTGGTTCAACCTACATGGGATTCTGGGAGTTGACTTCCAGGACATGGGAGGCCAGAAATTGAAAACAGCTTGTTCTCCTGAAAATCCCACTGCTCAGACCTCCACCGAAAAGGTCATTTTCTTTTCTTTTCTTCGGTTTTTGGTGTGCAGGCTTAAGTCTTTTGGTATTGGGGGGTGGGGATGGGGGGGGGGGGACACCCACCTTCTCCCTCCAACATAAAATTCTACACAAGAGGCACTTTTTCCACCTTCTCTCTCCGGCGCGTCTGTCATTTTCCAGACCCTCCAAAAACGATTCCCACCCAACTTTGTCTTCCTTCTTGCTTCTTCTGCTCAGAATAAAAGAGAATCGAAACTGGCTAGTACAGAACTCTGGGTTTTTGTTTATGTATGTATATATACATATATAGAAACGTTGCACAGATTTAGGACTGTCCCATATATATATATACACACACATACATACACACGCACACACAATGTTTAGGGAGGAGTCAGGTGAAGACATTGGTAGGAATGGAGTATCGAGGGTTGCAAGGTGAGGGGGGCATGGATTACGTTGGATTGGGAAGGAACAGACAAAAGGGCACCTGCAAAGGGGGAAGGAAACATACAGATAGGAGAGGAAGGGGGTTTTGGTTTGGGGATAGCAGGAGCTCTCCTGCTAGGATAGCATGAGCTTGAAGTGGGTGGGATACGTTGAGAAACAGCTGCCCCTAGGCCTACAAACATATCTTCTAACTCTCCTGGTTTATCTTTGGGCGCATTTGCACTACAAAAAAACCCGGTGTGCAAACCGGGCTATTTGCATGGCGTTCACACTTGCCCCAACTGCGCTTGGTGCAGTTTTTGGGGAAAGTGTGGAGAAAAAAACCCCACTTAACCCGGGACATTTTTGCACAGGGTCCCTCACTGCGTCTTTTTTTTTGGAGGGGGGGCAACGGTCCGGCTCTTCGGGAATGAGAGCGTGCTACCGGATCGGTCCGGATCCCTTCTGAAAACGGAGGCGCCTCCGTCATGGAAACGACCTGGCGCAAATAGGAACGCCAAGCTGGATTTAAATGGAGAAATCCGGGCATTTAAATCGCAGCGGGAACGGTGACCCGTCGGTATTGCGTTACGGAGGAGATCCGGATCTCCCCGCGACAAAAAGGTAAGTGTGAATGCGCCCAACGACGTCTCTCCGCCTTTTATGAACCCTCCCTTCCCAAGACCTTACAGAACAGCACAAATGATTGCCCCCTCCCCTCCCGTAAGTAGGTTAAACATAGATGTGGCTTCATATATCAGCTTGCTATGGAAATATTATTTAAAAAATAGATTTATATACAATACCCCAGTCCACAGTGGGTTAAAGCAAGGGTGCCTGCAGGTGGGGAATAAGTTACTAATTCCAGTCACTGCCACAGTGGGTGGGTGGGTGGGTTGAGGGTGTGCGGGGCAGGCGGGCACCCCCTGGCACAAGGTCCCGTACGCTGGCCGTTCTCCCTTCTCTCACAGGTCACGCTCCTTTTTTACTTTCACATCTCCGGCTAAGATGGTGGCGATTTCGCCCTGCATAAAGGCCCAGGGGACGTTGGATCCGACCAAGGGGCATTTCTCCCCGCTGGGACAATAAACCTCTCCGGCAGCTCCTTGGGCTTTAATGAAATCCCGGGAGCAAGGGAAACAGAACTTGTGCCCGGGCACCGAAGGGCACTGGACGAAGTGGGTATCTTCCAGGCGCTCGTGGCAAATGGTGCAGCACAGAGGGGCGCTGCTGGCACCTCCCGACGAATCCGGGGCACTCTGCCCGCCGCCGGGCTCGACTCCTCCGGAAGAGTGGGCTCCGGAGGAAGAAGAGGAGGAGGAGGAGGAAGAGGAGGAGGAAGAGGTGGTGGTCGCTTGGCCTGGCTCCCCGTTGCGGGGCACCAGGCGGTGTTGGCCCGAGGCTGCTGGCGAGGCTGGACTGGCGCTGTTTTGCCGGGTGGTGGTGGAGTGGACCGGGTTGACCTCCTTCCCCAAGGTGTCGGCCACGTTCTTCAGAGCCGTGATGGGCGACGGGTCGTTTCGTAAGGAGCCTTCCGGCAAGGGGCCTTGGCCCGCGGAGGTCGGCAAGTGGGCCATGCTGGACGGGTAGATGCCGCCGCCGGACCCTTGGGCCAACCAGTGCTGCCTCTGCTGTTGCTCCTCTCCGGTCAGCTTGCCGGACAGCTCCCCTTCCGGCTCGGGGGAGGCCTTGCGCCGACGCATGACGGCCCGGGAGGGCGGCACGGCCCTGAGGAGGAGACTGGGGGGCATGGCGCAGTTGCTGTCGAGGTACTGCTGAGGCAGGGCTTCCGGGGCCGGCGGTTCTCGGAAGAAGCGCACGTTCTCTGTGAAGAGCTCCCCGAGGAGGCGCCACTCGTTGGAGCCGTGGCACTTCTCGTACTCCAGGTACTTGTAACCGGAGGAGATGACTTTGCCGGGCTCCTTGAGGCAGTCTTGGAACATCTGCTTGGCCACCCCTAAGACGCCGGCGTAGACGCTGCCGGAGCCGCAGGGGTACTCCGTGAACAGCTTGAGCTCGTACTCGTAGCTGGGGCGGGGCGCGGCGTCGAAGGCGAAGATCCTCCCGACGAGCGCGTGGTCCTTCTTGAAGCGGACGTTGAAGGGGGCGCAGCCGTAGAGGGCCAGGAGCCGCTCCCGCACCGCCTTGGGCTTGCCGTGCCACTCCTCCGCCCGGCCGCGCATGGCTTCGTTCAGCTCCGCCAGGCACTCGCTGTTGCGCTGCTTCTCCTTCTCGTAGTCGACGCCGCCGACTCCTCCGCCGTACGCCAAGCGGGCGGGTTTGGCGAGCTCGGCCAACATGGGGGAGGCCATGGCGAGGGAGGCCCCGGGGCGAGGGGGTCCCAGGCCGGAGACGGCCGCCAGCAAGCCTTGCGGGGCCCCGAGGAGCCCTTGAGGGACCAAGTTGGGGGGCACCACCGGGCCTAAGAGGGCCCTCCTGGCGGTGGGGCTCTGCCTGCTGCCTTCGCCCTCCTCGGGGGCACCTCCTCCTCGTGCCAAGCCGTTGGGCAAGCGAGGGCTGAGGGCATACTCCCCCCCAGAGAGGCGCCCCCCTCCTCCTCCTCCTCCTCCTGAGCTGCTCCTCTCGTATCTCTCCAAGGGGACCCCTGATGATGTCGTCGTGGTAGATGTGGCTCCTTCTTTGCCGTGCTTGGCCCCCGGGGGCCCCGGGGAGCGCCCCTCCTGGAGGACGTGGTTCCTCTTCAGCTGCCTGGCCGTCTCGATCAGGAACTCGATGCGGTCGGCGCCTTCGAAGTTGACGCAGCCCCGGCACACGGCTTCGCTGAAGTCCCAGATCATGGCCCACGGCATCTTGGGCAGGTCGCACAGGTAGCACCACTGGCGCCGGGAAGGAGGCAGCGAAGACGAGGACGAGGACGACGACGACATGATGATCCCGCTGCTGCCTCGATTTATGCCGACGACGAGGCTCGAGACGGGGACCGAAAACACCAGGCCGCGGCCTAGGAGTAGGCCTCAGTCCCTCACGCGACGACGCCTCGATTTCCCCGTCTCCGTTCTATGATTAATTTTTGCCCTCCGACTCTAAGTCTTTTTTTCCTTCCCCTCCCCCTCCTTTTCCGCCTTTTATCTCCCTCTTTTTATATATATATATATGTATACCTCGCTCGCCTCCTCCTCCTCCTCAGCCGCCTGCCCTCCTCCTCACGGAGGAACTGTTACATAACTCCGCCGCAAAGGCTGATGGGGGATGTAGTTCTCGGCGGCCGCGGAGAGGCATAAAAGGATAAGGAGGAGGGGGTTCTTAAAGGGATATATATTGTAATAGCGGCCTAGACTGTATATGACGCGGCCTCAGATGTGGCTACTGGGAGGCCTGTTTTTTAGGCCTCAGCTTCAAAAAGATGGTCCAAAGTGGATAAAATTCGTCGAGGAAATAGTTAATAAAAATAATAAAATGTATTTATATCACACCCCATCTGCACTCAGGCAATCAGAGTGATAGTGTTACCTGAGGTAACTACCTCAGTGTTACCTGAGGTAACTACCAAGTGTTACCTGAAGTAACTACCAAGTTACCTCACAGGTAACACTACCTTAGAGGTAACTTACGAGGAAATAATCATTACAATTATAAAATTTATTTATATCCCGCCCCATCTGCACTCAGGCAATCAGAGTGATAGTGTTACCTGAGGCAATCAGAGTGATAGTGTTACCTGAGGTAACTACCAAGTGTTACCTGAGGTAACTACCAAGGTAACACTACCTCAGAGGTAACTTACTCTGAGGTAATTTACCTCAGAGTGTCCTTTGGCAATGGCTTGAAGGCCTAATAACATATTAGCTAGTTGCACTTGCTCAGAAATGACTTGGAGGCACACAATAAAAACAAGATTCAAGCCACACACTCTCAGCCTCAGAGGATGGCCATTGGCCAAGGCAAACCCCTCTGAATCAGTTTTGTTGAAATGGTCACAAAAACCCATAAAAAACCTGGATGTTGGCCATGAAAGCCTTCGACTTCACAGACTATGATAGTGTTACCTCAGGGTTACTTCATAAGTTGGCAATGGCTTGAAGGCATAATAACATAATAGCTAGTCACACTCTCTCAGAAATTACTTGGAGGCACACAGTTAAAAACAACACGATGCAAGTCACACTCTCTCAGCCCCAGAGGATGGCAATGTCAACCACGTCTGAATAAATTTAGTCGAAGAAAAGTTGTGATAGTGTTACCTCAGGTGGCCATAAGCTGGCAATGGCTTGAAGACATAATAACATAATAACTAGGTAGTCACACTTGACTTAGAGGCACACAATAAAAACAACATACGTGGGGCATGTCACACTTTCTCAGCCTCAGAGGATGGCCATGGCAAACCACTTTGAATAAGTTTTGTTGAGGAAATGGCCACAAAAACACACAAAGCAAAGTATGGGTGTCGGCCATGAAAGCCTTTGACTTTACAGATTGTGATAGTGTTACCTCACGGGGTGGCCATAAATTGGAAATGGTTCGAAGGCACACACAATAACAACATGGAGCAGGTCTCACTCTCTCAGCCTCAGAGGATGGCCATGGCAAGCCCTCCTGAATAAATTTGATCGAGGAAAGGTTGTGATAGTGGCACCTCAGTGGCCATAAGTTGGAAATGATTTCAATGCACACAATAACAACACTGGGCAAGTCACACTCTCAGAAATGACTTGAAGGCATAGTGTTACTTCAGGGTGGCCATAAATTGGAAATGGCTTGAAGACACACAGCATTGGGCATATTACACAATAAAAACAGTGGGGCCTGTTGTCACACTCTCTCAGCCTCAGAGGATGGCCATGGCAAACCCCCCTCTGAGTAATTTTCCTTTAGGAAAGGTTGTGATAGTGGCACCTCAGGGTGACTATCAGTTGGCAATGAGTTCAATGCACCCAATAACAACATTGGGCTAGTCACAGCCTCTCAGAAATAAATGACTTGGAGGCACACAATAAAAACAAAATGGGGCAGGTCACACTCTCTCAGCCTTAGGGGATGGCCATGATGGCACAACCTCCTCTGAATAAATTTCCTTGAGGAAAGGTTGTGGCACCTCAGGTTGGCTATAAGTTGGCAATGACTGGAAGGCACAGCAACACATGGACCACACACACACACACACAAACACAATGCCAGGTTTTTGGTGTGTGTGTCTGTGTGTGTATTATATTTTATATTATATAGGTTATGTAGGTTTGTAGGCTTAAATAAACTCAGGTGTCCTAGGCTGCATCTACACTGCAGAAATAAATCCAGTGTGATACCACTTTAACTGCCATGGCTCCATGTTATGGGATCCTGGAATATGTAGTTTGGCCTTCCCTGTCAGAGGGCCCTGGTGCCACAACAGACTACAAATCCCAGGGTTCTCTGCATTCCTTAAATCTCCCCCTTATTCTGCTTCATCATGTCCCTCCATTTTGCTTTTTTAAATTCTCTTTGGGTGCATCTACACGTAATGCAACTTTGACATCACTTTAAGTGCTGCAGCTCCATTCTATGGAACTCTGGGATTTGTAGTTCCACAAAGGTGCCGGGATTTATAGTTTTACAGGGTCTTGAGTCAATTCTGACAGGGAGTGCTGATGCAAATCCTAGGATTTTGTAAGATGGCAGTTAAAGCAGAGTCAACAACTGCACTACTGAATTTCTTTACAAGTTCCACCTTAAATTCCTCCTCAAGAAGCTAAAGGGTTAATTTACAGCTTCTTGGCTGCAATGGAGAAAAAAACTACATTTCCCAGAATGCAGAGCGCAGTGAAAGCCCGGATGTTGTTGCGCACTTCCGGCCCTCTTGCCCCTCCCCTTTCTGTTCTTCCATTTCAGTTTTGGGGGGGGGGGGTGTTCTAAGGGGTTGGTTGGTTATGGTTATTGATAGAGGAGAAAAAGTAAAATACAGACTGAGCCTCCTTTATCTAGAAATCCTAAATATTCCAAAAACCAAAACATTCTGTCCTGGGAGATAGTGGCACTTTTGCTTTCTGATAGTGCAATGCCCAAAAACTTTGCTTCATTCAGAAAATTATTAAGTTATTCAAATATATTTTGCACAAAATTACCTTCAAACTATGCATACAATAGGCCCTCTGTATCCATGCCTTTTTCAAACCACAGGTTCAACCCTATACAGCTTGGGGAAAAATACAGTATTCCCAAAATAATATAAATTCCAAAAAGCAAACCATGATTTTACCTATTTTAAACAAGGAACACATTTTTATTTTGTTGCTGTGTGCCTCTATTTCCTACTTAGAATATTCCTCAAAATATATAAATTCCTAAAAGCAAAACTTAATTTTGCTATTTTAGGCAAGGGACTCCATTTGTTTTGGGTGCCTCTGTTTCTGACTTAGACTATTTTGCCAGCATCTGTGGCTGGCATCTTCAGAGAATGCTGTCATGAAAGAGAGTTTCACTATTTTAGTTAAGGGACACCATTTTATTTTGTTGCTGTGTGCCTTCATTTCCGACTTACAATATTCCCAAAATACATAAATTCCCAAAAGCAAAGACTGGTTTTGCCATTTTAGGCAAGGGACTCCATTTGTTTTGGGTGCCTTCGTTTCCGACTTAGAATATTCCCAAAATACATCAGTTCCAAAAAGCAAACCTTGATTTTGCTAATTTAGGTAAGGGAGGCTGTTTTATTTTGTCATGGTGTGCCTTCATCTTCGACCTATGACGACCCACGGGGTTTTCTTGGCAAGTTTTGTTCAGAGGTTTTACTGTATTGTTGTTGCTTTTTTGCCATCCTCTTGAGGCTGAGAGAGTGTGACTTGCGCAAGGTCACCCAGTGGGTTTACATGACTGAATTGGGATTCGAACCCAGAGTCATAGTCCAACGCTCAAACCACTGCACCACACTGGCTCTCATCATTGTATATAATGGCACTTAAATATCCACAGATTTTGGTATCTACAGGGGGTCCTGGAAGCAAACATCAGCAGATAGCAAATGCCCAGTGTATAAGGTGTATAGGAAACATAAATGAATTTTGTGTTTAGATTTGAGTCCCATCTCTAAGATATTATGTGTGCACATGCAAATTGTTGTTGTTGTGTGCTGAGTTGTTTCTGACTTATGAGGATCCTAAGGTGAACCTATCATGGGGTTTTCTGGGGCTGAGAATGTGTGACTTGCCCAGGGACACCCAGTGGGTCTCCTTGGCTCTTAAATGCTTATACAAATATTCCAAAATACATAAATAAATAAAAATCCGAAAACAAAAACGCTTCTGGTCCCAAGCATTTTGTATAAGGGAGACCTAACCTGTATTACAAATATTCACTGCCCAGAAAGTAGATGGGAATTATTACATTCGTCCTTCCGTGTTTGTGGCTTTGACTTTTGCCCGTTTGATCATTCCTGGAGTTTATTATTATGTTCTCTCTAGGAATATCTAGGTCTTCCAACTTAACTCTATGATCAACTGTAACCAAAAGTCGCACTTGAAGGGCCTAGAGATTCCTAGAGACAACACTCCACTGGGCTTTTGTAGCTCCTCCAGCGCAATTCTGTGGTCAGTGTCTGGCAGTTGTTGACCACAGAGTTGCGCTGGAGGACCTAGATTCCTAAACAGGTATTTGCAGTTTTCCCACTTTCATGGGGGTCCTGTGCCCCTAACCCCAGGAAATGTGAAGGGTTGAGTATATTATTTTTGTTGCTCACTGCATTTATTTATTTTTCATTTCAGCAGATCCATACCAAAGGCCTTGGAGAATTAACATCAAGAAGCCTAGAGACACTGGAGATGGGTGCATGGCAAAATGACGGCAACAGCAAATGGCTGAGGAGGTTGTGTGCAGAAGTGCGTAATTTCTTACCCTTCAACATTTGGCAGAGACGGTCCCAATTAATCCTCTGCCTTCCTACTTTCACAGCTGCTTTCAAAATGTCCCAGTTTCTCTGATGTTGCTCGCTGTCTTGACCACACAGTTTTCATCTGTGAAATGCTGAAAAGTATGTTCTTAACAGTACACCTAGGACTTTATCACACAAAGGAGAGGGGGGGAGGAGCCAAGATTAAAAAGGCATTTTCCCTGCAAAGTCCCAAGACTGCAGCAAGACACATTAGAGAGGACTTTTTGAGGAATAAACAACAACAAATCAATCACAGGATTTCCCCAAGAATGATTTGTTGCTGGATATTCCCTGGTTATTCCCGGGATAGGTTCTCTCTAATTGTGATATTGTCTGAAAATCTTTGCTGCGATCTCGGGACTTTGCCGGGAAAATGCCATTTTAATACCAGCTTTTTCCCACTTTTCCCTCGTGTGATAAGTCCCTACCTTTGTTGATAAACCAAAATGTACAAAATACGTAATGTGCGATTGGCATTATGATTGGCTGATAAATATATTTCTCTTTTTGTGGATTTTGTGGTATTTAGCTGCATATCCAACACTGCTACCTTTGAATGGCTTTTCTGAACTCAAAGACACATAACTTGTGCGTATCTGTGTGTGTGTGTGTATATATACACACAAGTTCATGGGATCCCAGGTAAAGGAAAACAAAATCTGCTTGCCAATGGGAGTAACTGCCTCAAGAGCATGAACAAAATAAAATTGAATTAATACTTTGCAGTTTGGGGTAGGAAGGGGAAAAGTACTAGCTAAACCATTCAGTTCATATATTTACTATCTTTATAAGTGAGGAAAGTCCATATTTCCTTGTAAAATGAAACCCCATGATCTAGCACCTTCTTTCTCCACAGCTGTTAACACTTTTCCCCCCAAGAGTCTGCAAATACAAGGGAGAACTAGTATGAAAAATAGTTTATTGAGTTTCCACCAGGATAGGATTTAGTGAAGTAAGGAGCATCAGCAGATCGTTTAAGCGGTGTTCATGTGAGGCGGTTATTGCTGGCTGTGGGATTAACAGATGGCATGCCCTGCCTTGTCCCTGTTTCTCCAACTATGGTTTCCCAGGAGCTGGTTTTCAGCTGAAGATGGTTTGGAGACTTTGCAATAATGGGTTTCAGACTGAAAGAAAAAGAAAAGCATTTTGTAAGACTATAAGCCAGTCAGTTTATCCTACATTCATCAAAATAAAGTACTGTATTCAAAGATATAGCTGTGTTAGTCTGGAAAATCAGTATGAAAATCTTGTAGCACCTTTGATCCAACTGAAAGAAAGAAGTTGGCAGCATGAGCTTTTGTAGACTTGAGCCTACTTCCACAGATGCATGTTTGGGAGTGGGTTCTCCAGAGTCTATGTTCAAGTCTACAAAAGCTTGTGCTATCAACTTCTTTCTTTCAGTTGGTCTCAAAAGTGCTGCAAGATCCCTTTGCGTACAAGATTTGAGTATGTTTGGGCAGGGAAGGCTATTAGGATCAGAGCTGTGGGGTTGACAGAAGAGCCTGTCTCTGTGGCATTACCCTGTCCAACGTCTCACTGAACTTTCCTGTTTTTCCTTTTCCTGAAGCTTTCTGGTTGCCTTTCAAGTCAATCCGAGATCAGCACATATTGGTGAGGACCCGGCAGGCTGGAGGTGGCAGTCCAGTGAGAAATGTGATTGAAGCCTTTTGGTTTGGCTGCAAGAGTGCCAAACCCACAAGCAAGGAGCAGGGAGCTGTGTTTGGTGAGCAATGAACTGCGTACACGTGGCAACCTTTTTAACAATAACCCAACTTTTTTGGACAATGACTGGGGGATTCTGGGAATCATTGTCCCCAAAGGTTTCTTTTCCAAGCTCTGGCCATAAGCACAGGTGGGGACAATAGGAGCGTGTTTTGGAAAGGTTCAAACTTGCATCATATGCAGAATGGCTGTGAGGAGGGGATTTCTTTTGGGGCAAGGTCTCAAGAGATGTCATTAAGACCTTGCCCCCCACCCGAGGCTCACAAGTTCTTCCAACGTCCTCTACGTTTGCGAGTGGGAATCCCTTTCCTCCGCTTCTGGGGTAGAGGAGGCCTGCTTGGGGATGGCCCTGTTTTGGGCACAGCCTGCCCTTCTTCTTGCAGAGGGAGCCTGGCCTCGGTCTCCCCTTGCTCTGAGGACGGTTCCAGCTTGGCAGCGAAGCTATCTTGAGGAGGCGGAGTCTCTCCAGAAAGAGGGGTCTCTGGGGTACAGATCCTCTCTTGGGGGTGCCGGAGGTGTTCTGTCTGGGCCGGAATTAGGGGCAACAAGGCAGCCACCACATCGGTGAGGCGCTCCAGACCTTGCCGCAAGGTGTAGGTCAGCTCACGAATGGCTTCGGCCGTCTCCTTCTGAGCCTGTAGAAAATCCAGAGGGGACTCATAGCCAGGTGGGTCGAGGCGGGTCCGTCGGCGCCGCAGAGGTGGTGATGTGGAGGGGCACGGAGTGGTGCTCAACGGCTCGGCAGAGGAGTGTTCGAGATGTGACCTACAACCGAAGCTGGCTGGAGATGGTGCCAGATGGACTATGTGTAGCGATGCAGGCTGGGCTGATGGAGGCACCGGTGAGTCACGCTCCTTGGGTCTCAAGAAGCCTCCATCTAAAGTGCAGCAAGAAGGCTGGTGGGCAGAAGACTCTGGGCTGCAAGATGTGTTGCCTCTGGTTGGCATATCTGGTAGAGGGAGGAAGAGAAGAGAATAACCACGCTGACCCTTGGTGGCCCACCTCCCAGGGGACATTTCCCCCCATCAACCTACTGTATATACTCAACTATAAGTCGACCTCATGTATGAGTCGAGGGCAGGTTTTGGGGTCAAAACTATAGATTTTGATATGACCCATGGATAAGTGAGGGGAAAAACATAGGGCCTATAACAAAAGAAGGAAAGGACAAAGCAAAAGAAAACAATCCCAAATAACTTATAAATTTCTGGCAGGCATAACTGTTTCTGCTTATTCTAAAGGCTGAATCGATGAGATAGTAGAGGAGGATCAGTGCTTCTCTTAGGTGCTCCTGGATGCTCCTGCTATTCACTACCCTACTCAGAGCAGGGTTAAAGTACAGTATGTATACCAGTATTGACCTGTGGATAAGTCGACCAAGGTTTTTGGGGCCAATATTTTGTCTAAAATTTCTAGACTTATACATGAGTATAATTTCTAGACTTGTACATGAGTATAAGACTTCAACCTAAAAGATGTGAGTCATTTACCAGAAAAAACTGTGCATGCTGACTGATATGTACAGATGAAAAATGAGAAATGATTCTTATAATTTAAACAAAAAATTCAGTACACCTTGTCTGAATGGGAAGGACACAATGTCCAGGTTGACCTACTCTCCAAGTGCTGCTGAATGTGAACAATGGATCACTCCAAGGCCCCTTCTTGATCACCCTCCTCTTAATTCTTTTGTCTTTAAACCAGACTTGACCTGGACAGCCCTTTAAAGGACTGACCTCTGTAAAAGAGGGCCAAAGCAAATCCCAGACATCCCACAAAGTTATTTTCGCAGCCTCTGTCCTATTGGGTTGATTCCATATGATGTAGGCTGACACCATAATATTAGCAGAAGACATTCAGATATTGGAACAATTAATAAGGAAGGTCAACGATGGAAATGCAAAAGCAGGTATGATGCTGAACATAAAGAAAACAAAAATAATGACCACGGAAGAAATACACAAATTCTATCTAGACAATGTGGGAATTGAAATAGTTAAACAATTCCCATTTCTAGGACCAGATATTGACCAGAATGGAGACTGCAGTCAAGAAATAAGAAGACTAGGAATGGGAAGGGCAGCTATGAAAGAACTGGAAAATATACTGAAGAGCAAAGACATACAACTGAGCACTAACATCAGAATGGTCCAGGCCATTGTATTCCCCATCATCCCCATGTACAGATGTGAAAGCTGGACAGTGAAGGAAACAGACAGAAAAAAACCCAACTAATTTGAAATGTGGTGCTGGAGAAGTGTACTTAGGATTTTGTGGAGAGCCAAGAAGACAAACAAATGGGTTCTTGAACAGATCAGACCAGGGCACTCCTTGGAAGCAAAGATGATCAAGTTGAATATTGTTGCGGGGATGTTTTTTTCTCCCCAAATGAGAGGTGCTCAGGCCTCAACCCCCCTTCCAAAAAGTCTTCTCTGGCATCCCACTTGTACCTTGTGTGAGATCAGTGGCTTGTTCTGTACATTAGAGATACACAAAGTGTGGCCCCAGTGCTGCTTGCAGCCTTGAGATGGGTTATTCTTTATCCTTCATCCTCACCTAAATCTCTAGTTCATCTTTTTCTGCCTCCTGCCAAGACAAATTGCTTCTTTGGGAAGCCCTCAAGAGTGACAATCCACCTTTAAAATAATGTGATGGAGCCTGTTCAATAGGGAAACAAACACACACACATGCAGGCACACATTTTTCAAAAATGGCCCTTTCACACTATGCAGAGTGCATCTATATTGTAGAAATTTCATAATGTAGTTTGACACTACTTTAACTGCCATTGCTCCATCCTGCAGAATTCTGCGATTTGCAGTTTTATGAAGCACCAGCACTTTTTGGCAGAGAAGGCTAAACACCTTGTAAAAATCCAAATTCCAGGACTCCATAGGATGGAGCTACAGCACTTAACTGCATTATTTCTATGGTGTAGATGCACCCTGATTTACATCATCAGGGACCATCCCTAGGTCTCTAGGTTTGGTCTGGAAACCTCAGGCTTGGGACATTCCTGAACTCACAACCCTAGTGATGGCATTAAATAATATGCATTAAGTATCAACCTCCAATTGCTCATAGCTTGTTTTGATTGGGAGTTCCTGCATGGCAGGGGGGTTGGACTGGATGGCCCTTGTGGTCTCTTCCAACTCTATGATTCTATGATTCTATGAAACTATCAGCAATAAATAAGTGCTACAATTATATATAGCTGCTACGAAAAGCTGCAAAAAAGTCAAGAAATCTTAAGACTAGCTGTGCATCTACACTGAAGAATTAAAGTACCTTGAAGCTACTTTAACTGCCATGATTCTGTCCTATATTGTCCTTGGATTTGTAATTTGGTGAGGTATTCAGTCTGATCTGTCAGAGAGTTCTGGTGCTTCACCAAACTACACATCCCAGAACTATCCTACAAAATCAACTGGATGACCGTTAAGAGTGAAACCGTCACCGAAAATGACATCTTAGGGCAGCCTTGTCAGCCTTCGCCACCGCTGCCCTTTCTCTCTTCTTTTGTGATGCCAAAATTACTCTCTCTGCTTCATTTGAGCCAAAGTGCAGGAATCCATGGAGCGTGAGTGAGAATGTGAAGTTAAAAATAGCTTTCCTTCAGGGCTCCGTTCTCAAGGTGCAGCTTTTGGGAAGGGTGGCACAAAATGAGGATATTGCTCCTTCCAAATGAATCTTTCCTTCAGACCCCAAATTTTTAGCACTGAAGGGGGTAAGATATCAAAAACAGTTGACACTAATATCTCTTCGATATCTTGTGTTCAACTTTGGCTGGCTCTTTCCTTTGGATGCCTAAAGTGTATTTCTAAACGGATCTTTTTTTCCACGAAAGGGGAGATTTCTTAATGTCTTCATTTTGCCTTCCTATAGCTCCACACTCAAGTCAGTTGGATGACACAGGCTAGGAAAGCAATCATTGAGTCCCCCAGATTTTGCTGGATTGCAGCTCTCAGCATTATTTATCTTTAACTAGGGCTGCTGGAAGATGCAGTGCAATCTGGATCACTACATTATTCTCTTCTCTGTCACAGCCCATTCTCAGAGTAAAATGTATTTCTGAGCATGGATAGGAGTGCTCTTCCTTGGCCACTGAGTGACATGTGGAACTGTGGTGGGTACGAATACCAAAAACATGGAATCTGGAATATTGTGTAACTCTGCTAACTCTTGAGGGGAACAAAAAGCAGGCAGGAAGGAAAAAAAGTTAGCTGCTGATTAGAAGAAAGAGAAAACCAGGGATCGTCACTCTGGATTCTTTCAAACGGGAGGAATTTCTCCCAAATCCAAATGGAGCCCATTCGGATTCATGTAAATTCGCTAGTTTAGCGAATTTACATGAATCCCCATTGCGTTCGGAAGGCGTTCGGAATGTCTTCCTAGTACCCGAAAATAACCCCCCTTTGCCCGAAATTGCGTGAGAACCTTTAATGCGCAATAACGCAAAACCCATGATTGCATTCGGAGTGACTTCCCTTTTGCCCGAAATTGCATGAGAAGAATTAATTCGCAATAACGTGAAACCCCAGGATTGCGTTTGGATTGCCCTTGCATTATACTTCCAATTTCCCATGTCTGAAAGAGTCCACTCTCTCAGGCTCAGGAAAAGGCAACCATGCACCTGGTAATGCATTGCTCAGGTGCAGACTGTCACTCAGACGTCTGTACCAGTTGGATGGGATGTGGAAGTTTATACCTGATAAACCCACTAGGTTTTCAAAGAATGACACAATGTTCCCACAGTTTTACCGCATCTATAAAAATGCCTCCGTGTGGAGGCGGCACTTTGGCGAGTGGCTCCAATGCCGCACTGTTCTTTCCCACGCAAACCATATTTCTTCAGTGGGATAAAATTGAGTTCATCTGAGCCTTCCTCCTCCCCAAACACCCACCATCTGTTTCAGCAGTAAAGAGGATGCCATGTCAGGGGCCTTCTGAAAAGCATATATACCCTGGGATTCAGATCTGCCTGATTTTGTACACCCTCTAACCTAGGTGTAGGAACTATGTGGTCCACTAGATGTTGAACTGCAACTCCCAACATTCATTACCCTTAGCTATGCTGGGTAGGGCAGCTGGGAGTTCCAGTCCAGCAACATCTGGGTTCTACATTTCTCACCCCACCACTTTCCAAAACTAAACACACTGGATGGTTACTGCATTAGTAAAGGAAAATCACTCTGCTCATGCTCAGATAAACATTTTTTATTTCACATTGTTCTAAAGTATAAACCCATTTCTGGCTTCGATTTTTAGATATGGAGTGTTATTGTTGTATACTGTCAAGTCATTTCCAACTTATGGCAACCCTAAGGTGAACCTATCTTGGGGATTTCTTGGCAAGTTTCTTCAGTGGGGGTTTGCCATTGCCATCCTCTGAGGCTGAGAAGATGTGACTTGCCCAAGACTGCCCAGTGGGTTTCATGGCCAAGCAGGGACTCTGTTCTCCAATGCTCAAACCACTGTGACCTGTTTGATTTGTTTTTAATCATTTCAGGAGTGAATGTGGCCTCAAATTAAGCCATCTTCCTCGCCTCAGAGCCTCTTCACTTTGGAACAGGGCTGAGAATTATGCAGCCTTCCAAAATGTTGTTGAACTGCAGTCCTAGCAAGTCATTCTGGGAGTTGCAGTACACAAACAGCTGGAGGGCCATGAGATTCACTGCATTAGAAACCACCCCCAAGCAATAAGACAGAGAGGTGTTTATTTAAACCCACGCTCCCATTCTGTCCAGATGCCAACCCACTTTGCCACTTAGTATGAGAATTGCTTCTCTGCTCTCAGCAAGCAGGCATCGGAATTGCCAATCTCACAGATGCTACTATGGCACACAACCTGCCCATTAGCCCACACTGCAGAATGCTGCCAATGAGTGAATCAACCCACCTGCCCTCCCCAACAGCACCCACCTGTGCCTTGCTCTGCTGCCAGGCGGTAACTATGGGCAGCGAACCCTGGCGTTGTGTTCTGGCAGGCCCCAGGTTCTGCCCTGGCACCTGCTGCGCCCATCATCACGCCAGGCCCCAGGATGGCGAAGATGGTCTCTTCCTCTGCTGAGAAGCTCTCATCACAGGTGGTGCCAGCCCCTTGGGTGGAATGGGGTACTCGTGCCAGCTTCTCCTTGGTGCGCCGCTTGAAGTCATTCCATCGCTTCTGGACCTCCTGGCCGGTCCGCTTCCAACTGGTGATGCTGTTGATCTTGGCAGCGATGCCTTCCCAGACCCGCCGACGCTCAGCCACCGTCACCCGGCGGCTCTGGGTGCCATAGAGCTTGGCATAATTGGCACGCACTTCTTGGATCAGGATCTGGTTCTCCTCGTAGGAGAAGCGCGGCTTGCGAAGGCGCGTGATCTCCTCGTTGTCTCCAGACATCCCGGGCTTGCCTTTCTTCTCCTCTGGTGCCAACTTCAGCAGTCGCAGGGGTACCTTACATTGCCTGGCACTCTGCAGTTGGCATCTCTGCCATGCATAAGAGGGCAGAGGCAGAGGTTTGGGTCCTGAAGGAGCAAGAAAGATGCTCTCCTCTTGGCATCATTGCTGGACAGGTGCCTGCCAGCTTTCTCCTCCTGATGTTGCTGATGGTACCAGCCTGGCACAGTGTGGCACCAGTCAAAGCAGGGTTAGCGGCACCTTCCCAGCCTTTTGCTATGGCAGAGGGGTCTCTAGGAGGCTCCCCAGCACTGCTGCTTGCCTCCCAGCCCTGCCAGGTCACCCCATCATCATCATTGGGCTCTTTTATTTGCTCAGCTGCTTTGGTGCATCCTTCCTGGGTGCTGATGCTCTTGCTTCTTCCTCCTCCTCCTCCTCTTCCTCAGTCATGCGCACAGCATAGCCGCACTAGTCCCTGCCAGCCAAAGAGCGGCCTGGTCGGTTGCCGCAGCAACTGGAGCCTGTCTTGCCTATTTGCCCAAGGCCGCCTCTTTTACTGGGATTCAACACACAAACACAAACACATTGCTGTGTTATAGGCATGTGCACTTTCTCACCCATGCCAATGCCTCTCCAGCCACTTTTTCTCTCGCACAGCCACCCTTTCCTTCCATTTGTTCATTTTATTTCATTCCTATGCTGCCTTTCTCCCAGAAGGGGACCCAAGGTAGCTCACAGATTTTTTGTTTACAAACTCAAATACAAATTTGCAAAATTTTAAAATCATCTATCCGAAAACAGGATAAATGATCTCACTGTTTCCTACCGAAAGCATGCCTCCCCTCTTTTCTTTTTCTTTTGAAAACAAATTAGAAAGTGACTTTTGTTTTGCAAAGAAATTGCAAAGCGAAAGAGGTTGAGAAGGGGCTCGCCTGTTGGATTTCTGCCTGTTGTAAGTAAAGTATAGCGTTGTGGATCAGAGAGCAACAAAATCAGACCCCCAATGAGGGAAAAATAAACCCAAATTTTGCTCACTTAGTAAGGTTGCCAAAAGTAAAAACTAGAGAGAGGGTTGCTGTGTTTTCAACAGTTACATTCCACTCACTGAGTGAACTTGGTCAAAACACACTTTCTCAGCCTCAAGGGAAGGCAATGGCAATCTTCCTCTGGGGTTTTCTTGGCAAGATTTGTTCAGGGGAGGTTTGCTGTTGCCTTCCCCTGAGCCTGAGAGAGTGTGACCTGCATAACAAAGAAGGCAATTCCAGGGCAATTCTGTGGCCAAGATCTGTCAGATGCTGGCCATGAAATTGTGCCAGAGGGCCTACAAATGCCTAGAGAAGAGTCCTCTCTAGGATTCTCTAGGTTCTTCAGTGCAACTTTTGGTTAAAGTGGACCATAAAATTGCACCGGAGGACCTAGAGATTCCTAGAGAGAACATATTAATCAAATTCATGAATAAGCAAAGCCACAAAAGTCAAAGCCGCAAATGTGGAGGACCAGCTGTAAGCTTTGTTGCCGAACCAGGATTGGAAACCAACCCTTCCTAGACGTTTATCACACTGGGGCTAATTTTGGCATTAAAGAGAGATTAAAGTGCATTTAAAGCATCCTGCAAACAAAGCAAAAATGGCGAGTTAATGCACGAATGATTATCATGCACAATTGCGCAAATAAAGTGATATCGGAAATGCATTGTCACTGAAATCCCAAAAGTAAAAAGATGTGTGTTAATGCTACTTTGTGACCACTTTAATGGCAGGTTTTGTGCGACGTTGTGTGAAATCGTTTCATGTAATTATGCAATTTTTCCTTGATATTCGCAGGATAAACTCCCGGTCTCCTTCCTGTGATAAACTCCTACTGATCAGGCATTCTCTAACCACTGTAGAAAGCTACCTCTTCAAAGAATGGGCTTGCTGAATCAAAGCAGTGGGATTTTCTAGCCCACTGTTATGCATCCAATGATAAGAATCCAGATTGTCCTAGAAATTGGAGGTATGGCATGACTAAACGGTCTTCTTTCTCTTGTCTATCCCCCAGTATCTGATACTTAGTAAAGGTATACTTCTCTTGTTTTTGGAGTTCAGGTTACTCTTTAACCTATTCCAGAGTTCTAATGCTTATCTTAACCACCTTTCCAGGCTGGACAAATGCCCTACTTTGTAGGTGAGTTGTGCAGGGACTAGTTTTGATGCAAAATGTGTATTCATTGCAGTGTCATGAGACTGAACGGTCCGCAGGTGGCAGCACAAAAGCAAGCCTGGAAATAAAAACACAAAATGAAATAAAATAAAAACACAAAAGCAAACCTGGCAATTATTTATTTATATATTTATTTATATTGAGATTAATAGCAAGACTTTAAATGAAATGTGGAAGGGTGTGTGTGCCTTAAAAATACAGGCAAGATTAAATTTTTAAAAAATACTGTCAAAAGTGAAGAAGACAGATCCATTTTCATTATTGAAATGGATTACAAACAATCCTTTATTAAAACCAATATTAAAAAAAAGAAAACCAATATGAATATGTTGACATGCTTAAAATAAATCGGTTCTTTAAATTTGCCCCTATATTCCTTCAACTGTTGGCAATACTTGTTCAAAGGAGGTTTGGCATTGCCTTCCTCTGAGGCTGAGAGAGTGTGATTTTGCTCAAGGTCAACCAGAGGGTCTCCATGGCTGAGTGGGGATTCGAACTCAGGTCTCCTGGAGTCCTAGTCCACCACTCAGACCACTGTACCACACTGGCTCTAATAAATGGTGAGGAACCTAATTCAAAACGTACCTCAGACACAAACAGCTTCTCCAAGTCAAGCCATTAATTGGCAGCATTGGTCCAAAACACACTGCAGAAATAATACAGTTTGAGACAGCTTTAACTGCCCTTGCTGACTGCTAGGGAACTGTAGTTTTGTGAGACATTTAGCCGTCTCTATCAGAGAGCTCTGGTACCACAATAGCCTACAATTCCCAGGTTTCCCTAGCACTTAGTCAGGGCTGCTAAAGCAGTCTGAAATGGGATTATTTCTGCAGTGTGTTTTGGACCATTGTCTCCCGTCCAGTTTTCCATCAGAAAGATAGCGGAGATATTTACAAGAAGGTTGCTACAAAATCCATTTGCATACTGATATTCCAGATTCACATGGCTATCGGTGCATCTACACTGTAGAAATATTGCAGTTTGACACCACTTTAACTGCCATGGCACCATCCTACAGAATTAATGGATTTATAATTCGGTGAGGCACCAGCCCTCTTTGGCAGAGAAGGCTAAAGACCTTGTGAAGCGACAAAACCTAGTTTGCCATAGGATGCAGTTGCAGCACTTAAAGAGATGTCAACGTGCATTATTTCTACACTGTAGATGAACCCTATGTCTTTGAATTCTCCCCCAAAGGAAAGTTGAAAGGGTTGCGAAAATAATGTTTGAAAAGATGCTCGAAAGGTGTATAAATGTCTCCTCTTACTCCAAAGAGTAATCGTATTTGTCTGTCCCAGTACACCAAGAAACACCTTTGTGGCACCTTCTGAGACTAGCAGTTTTGGTCTAAAATAAATCTGTGAAGTCTTAAAAGTGCCACAAAAGACACCTTGTTGTTATGTACCAAGGCTCAGTTTGATCATGCTTGTATGCTGCCAGGGCTGAAGAATTGAGTTCGAAATCCTGGTGCGCTCTGTTGCCAACCACGAGAGGGAGCAGATGCCTCCATGTTAGCCCCTTTCTCCTTAAGGACAGTATGGATGATGTTGTCTATGAAATGGGTCAGTGACAGCAGGGGGGAAGCTTTTCCTCTAGAGTAGCAATTAATTTTCCAGTGGGGTGTTTGCCTCTTTTTTTTGTCGGTGGGTCTGGAAAGTGCATAACCGAATTTCTGAGCCATCGCATACCCTTGGCAAACAAGGCATGAACCACCACCCTTTCTTTTTCTTTTTTTCAAATATATATGTTAATAAAAAATACATTAAACCATATGAAATTATAAATAAACAGATATTCATTGATTTTGGTTATATACAGTCAGCCCTCCGTATCTACGGATTCTTTATCCATGGACGAAAGCACTCATGCCTCGAAAGGATTCAAAGCTATAGATAAATTGCAAAAGGCAAACCTTGATTTTTGCCACTTGATATAAGGAACACCATTTTAATTCTGTGGCATTTAATAGGACTTGAGCATCCATGGATTTTGGTATCCATAGGGGGTCCTGAAACCAAATCCCAGCAAATACTAAGGCCCACTGTATCAATATGCAAAAGCCTGTTTAAATTTCAATAATGATTGATGTCTTCTGAATATACATAATAATATCAATAACTTCCCTTTAACCCAGAGTTGGCATATTTGTCACCTATCGTTTTCTATTTTTGAATACATTAACATTATTTTTGCTTTGTGTGTGTGTGTGTGTGTGTTTTCTATCGTTTAGATCACTTTAAACTCTCTGTCTCACATAAACTACATCCAAATTGTCTAATCTGTACAAAGGATGTTAGCATATTTTATTTTCATATAATTATGAAATGTGTAAAACCACAGGAGAGTGTATTTTTTAATATTACTCTGTTTTATTTTATTTCATTTCATTCTGTATCAACTGAAGTTTATTGCCACACTTTGCATCATGTTTTGTATCTTTTTAAATCTTGCTGGCCATTGACCGAATAAAACATATCTATCTATTGTCTCATTTACACTTCTCATTTCAGAAAGAGATACTTCTGTCTCGATCTCATGGTTCTAGTATTCAAGATTTCCATTCTTTCCTCCCAATAGTTTGTGACCGCATTCTTTCCAGCATCCTTTCTGAAGGGAACCACTGTCCTTTCTAAAGGGTGTTGAGTAAAGACAACGGGGTGATGGCGGGGAAGCCAACCTTTCTGGACTGGGGGACCAGTTTCGCAGCAGGGGCAATGTTCGAAGGGATCCCAGTAAGGGACCGGAGGCTCCAGAGACTGGGCAGGAGGAGGGGGTGAAAGGGTTGCACAGAGTCCAGATGTGTCATCCTTGGACAATAGGCAAGTGGGGAAAGGACAGACAGATGGGCCAGCTGACACAATGGCCCAGCCGTTTAGCATTCAAGAGCCGTGCTCGGCTGACTTGCCGCTTCCCTTCCCCCTCGGCCTGCTCCGCTATTGAGCCAGCCAAAGGCTGCCGGATGAAAAGGCCTCGCCAAAGCCCATCTGCTCAAAGCTCTCTCTTTTTCTCAATCTCTCAAAGCCCCCCCCCCCTCTTCAGCTCAACTGAGAAGCAGAGATGGCCAAAGAGAAACTGCATTTTTGTCTTTTCTTCCTCCAGAATGCATACGGATCATTTTCTTTCACCTTCTTTTTAAAAACAGCTTGTCCTTTATTTTTAATGCTTTGCCAGTTGCACCCATTCTACAGGCCGGGAGAACTGATGCAGAGATATTGGTTCTAACTATAAACATAGAACCAAAGAATCGTTGAATCATAGAGAGGCCTCAAGGATCATCCAGTCCAACCCGTTGCCATGCAGGAATACAAAATCCAAGCACCCCTGACAGATGGCCATCCAGCCTCTGTTTAATAACAGCAATAGCAATAGCATTTCCACTTCTATACTGCTTCATAGTGAACTAAGCACTCTCAAAGCAGTTTACAATATGTAAGCCAATTGACCCCAACAAGCTAGGTATTCATTTTTCCAATCTATGAAAGGACCTAAGGCTGAGTGGACCTTGAAAATCTCCAAAGAGATTTGGAGAAAAATCTCCAAAGAAGGAGACTCCATCACTATCCGAGGGAGTGTGTTCCACTGTCGAATAGCTCTTACTGTCAGGAAGTTCTTCCTAATATGTAGGTGGAATCTCTTTTCCTGGAGCTTGCATCCATTGTTCCATGCCCTCTTTTCTGGAGCAGCAGAAAACAAGCTTGCTCCCTCCTCAATATGACACCCCTTCAAGTATTTAAACAGGGCTGTCATGTCACCTCTTAACCTTCTCTTCTCCAGGCTAAACATCCCCAGCTCTCTAATTTCCTCTTCAGAGGTCATGGTTTCTAGACCTTTCACCATTTTGACCACCCTCCTCTGGACACACTCCAGAGCTATCAAACATCACATTTATAACTGAGCAATTATTATTATTTTTTTCTTAGTCTTATTTGTGAGAATACTTTCTTCTTTTCTTTACGAAAAATGGTGAGGACTTTCAGTGTGTGTGTGTGGAAACCAGGTGCTCTGTGTTTGGGAAGCTTCTGAGCTCTCCCCATTTACAGATCCATGTAAAGTGACTTTGGTTACTAGGATGATCAGAAGAGAAGAAAAGAACAGAACAGAAGATAGGGTCTCTGTAGAATAATAGAAGAGAAGGCAGGGTCTCTGTAGCATCAAGTAGAAAAGGGAATTTTGATATATACTGTGTCCTGTGAGTGATGGATTAGCCAAAAGACCTCCTTCTGTTGAACACACACAGGAGCTTCTGTTATGGCTGGACATCATAGGGTGCATCTACACGGTAGAAATAGTGCATGTCGACACTGCTTTAAGTGCAGCAGCTACAACCTATGGAATCCTGGGAGCTGTAGTTTTGCAAGCTCTTTAGCCTTCTCTGCCAAAGAGGGCTGATGCCTCACCAAACTACAAATCCCAGGATTCTGTAGGATGGAGCCATGGCAGTTAAAGCAGTGTGAAGCTGCAAACAGAAGTGTGCAAACAGAAGTGTCAGGTAAACAGAGCTTGGAATTTTGTTTTAATTTTTATAAAAATTCCCAGGCTCGGGAGCCTGACTATATGAACACATTCACAATTCTACTTTCAGAGATGCAGGAAGGCCTTGTATATTTTCCGTAGAAAAGATCTGAGTTATTTATTGGATATTTATCTTGGTTTTTTTTTCCCCCCAGACAATTATTGTCTCCCAAAGTGGGTCACATCTTCCCAAAAGAGAGGCAAGTCCTGCTCTCAGGCATGCAGACTAAGAAAAAGAGAAGCTGAAAGAGAAGATAAAAGGAAGAGAAGAGGAAAAGTAGATACTGCAAGAGAACAGGTAAAGAAGAACAGGAATCAAAAGGTCGAATGAATATGGATCCTGTCACTTTAAAGTAATACCCCAAGGTTATAATAATATTCTAAAAAAGAATATTATGTGGCAGCCAGGACTTCGGTCTACCAGCTGGCTGACTTGCTGTACTGGAAAAGTCCAATACCATTAGCAGAATCGGGGCCAAATTTTATCGCCAGCCAAGATTTTCAAAACAGCTCAGCAATCTCTTTTCAGGCTCCGTTTAACAAGATGCTGAGCTCCTCAGGAAATCAGTTCATTTATTTTTGTGCTCATGTGGGAGACAGGATCTACAGAGCGAGGAAAAGAGAGAAAGAGAGAGCGAGAGAGAGAATTCAACTGATGGAGATGGTAGGCTTGCAAAATGCACTTCAGCGTGACAAGCAAAGTATAAATGTAGTTGCAGAAGGAAAGTCAGTACATTTATATTGCTAGAGCCTCAGGGATGGGTGCAGTGTGTCTCCATGAGCCTGCTGCAGCCTCCCCAGATTGGCATCTGCATTTCAAAACTCTATCTTGGTCAGAGTTTCTTGATCATAAAATCACAGAATCATAGAATTGGAAGAGACCCCAAAGATCATACAGTTCAACCCCCTGCTATGCAGGAATACACCATCAAAGCACTCCTGACAGATTCTGTGCCTCTGTGGAACTGCAATGAACACACACACAGCGTGACTGCAGATCTTGTTCCCACATCACAACCCTGTTTATATTCCTATGAAATGATACAGGGATTGTGTTCTGTCAAATTTAGGAGCTTTCCATCCTTTTCAAAACAAATCTTTGAGGATGTGCAAAAGTATCCTTATGTTTCAGCAAGTCAGCAGGTGGCACTATTGTCGAACTCTGTTATTACAATGTTGTAAGGGACACTCTGGTTTAAGGCCCTTGGGCCCCTGGATGAATAGGTCCTTAAAATAGTGGAGAAACTGTAGGGAAGCCTAGGTAGATTGAGAACCAGTGCGGTTGAGTTGTTTGAGCATTGGACTAGGACTATGTTTTGCCTTAGGGTCGCCATAAGTTGGAAACAGAGAGCCAGCATGGCATAGTGATTTGAGAGTTGGACTATGACTCTGGAGACCAGGGTTCAAATCCCCAATCGGCCATGAAACCCATTGGGTCAAAGTCACACTCTCTCAGCCTCAGGGGAAGGCAATGACAAAACCCCTCTGAACAAATCTTGGCAAGAAAGCCCTATGACTGGGTCACCTTTGGGTCGCCATAAGTCAGAAAAGTCTTGAAGGCGCACAATGAACAACGACAATTAAAGCTGGAAAGGACTTGAAGGCACACAACACACACACCATACACAGGAATTCCCTGACAGTTTCCCTTCCATGTCCTAACCAGAACCTCAACCTGCTTAGCTTCCCAAACTGAGTCCAGAGTAGGATGAGGATCCAGGAGATGCCCTGGTGGCAAGAAGACCACTATGGAGGCGAAGACAGAGAAAGGATGGAAGGATGTAGCAGAATCATAGTCATGAGTTGGAAGGGACGCCAAGGGCCACCCAGGCCAGCCCCCTGCCATGCAGGAAATCAGAATCCAAGCCCCCCTGACAGATGGCCATCCAGACTCTGTTTAAAAACCTCCAAAGAAGAAGATTCCATCACTCTCTGAGGGAGTGTGTTCCACTGTCAAACAGCCCTTACTCTCAGGAAGTTCCTCCTAATGTTGAGATGGAATTTCTTTTCCTATAGTTTGAACCCTTTGCTCTAGTCCAGTGGTTCTCAACCTTCCTAATGCTGCGGCCCTTTAGTGCAGTTCCTCATGTTGTGGTGACCCCCAACCATAAAGGAGTGGTGTCTCAGTTCCTAAGACCATCAGAAATATGCGTTTTCCGATGGTCTTAGGCGACCCCTGTGAAAAGGTCGTTCGACCCCCCAAAGGGTTTGCGACCCACAGGTTGAAAACTGCTGCTCTAGTCTCTGGAGCAGCAGAAAACAAGCTTGCTCCATCCCATTCAGATATTTAAACAGGGCTCTCATATCACCTCTTCCCCTTCTCTTCTCCAGGCTAAGCATACCCAGCTCCCTATAAGTCTCTCCTCATAAGACATGGTTTCGGGACCCTTCACCGTTTTGCTCTCCCTCCTCTGGATGTGCTCCTGGCTTCTCAACATCCCTTTTGAATTGTGCCCCGAACCGGATGCAGTATTCCAGGTGAGGCCTGACCGAAACAGAACAAAGTGGCACTATTACTTCCCTTGGTCTAGACACTCTCCATCTATTGATGCAGGCTAGAATCGCAGGGGCTTTTTCAGTTGCCACATCACACTATTGACCCATGTTCAACTTGTGGTCCACTAGGATGCCTAGATCCCTTTCACCTGCCGTCTTGGTCTGTAGGGAGATCTTGTCGCACCTGTGGGACTGTGACTGAAAGAAAGAAGTTGGAGGCATAGAGTAAAGTCTAGTTCCTTAGATGCCTAACATGTTGTCTTGTTCAGCCAGGTGTCCCCCATCCTATGCCTCTGCATGTCATTCTTCCTTCCTAACCTGACATTTCTCCTTGTAGAAAGGCAGGGTCTGTGTGCATCCCAGCCCCCTTTCCCATATCCTCTGCCCTCCCTTTCTGCCCCATAGCTCCCAGCTGCCTCTCCTCCCCCCCCCCCCCAGCCCTGCCAAGCCCCCAAGGCAAAGAATAGCTCCTCTCTCTCAGTCTCTCTCTCTCTTTCTCTTGTCAGCTTGGCCTTGCTCCTGCTGCCAGGGGAGGAGGAGGAGGAAGAGGGAGGTGGGTCTCTCTCTCTCTCTCTCTCTCTTTTCCAAGAGTGAGTGGGACTGGGCAGGGCTCCTCCTGGCTCCCTCCATCCATTGCCACCCAGGGCAGGCAGCCTCCAAGAAGAAGGATGCTGTGAGGGAAGAGGGGAGAGAGGAAGGCTCCAGCTTGCTTGCTTCATCCTCCCCCCCCATAACATCTCGGGTGCTCCTTGGTCCCCACTTTTTCTCTTCTCCCCCCCCCACCCCCGCAGCCTCCATATGCCCCCTGGCAGCCCCCAGACCCACCCCAACCCAAGCCTTTCCTCCCCAGATCCCCTCCACAGACCCCTCGGAGGGGTTTGAAAGCTTCACCCTCCTCCGAAGTTGGAGAAGCACCTTTCCCCCTTTGCTCCCTCTCTCTTTACCCTCCTCCTCCTTTCATTTCATCTATCTGTCTATCTAGCCTCCTCTTTCTTCCTCTATCTTCTCCTCCTCTATTTATCATCTATCTATCCTCCTCCTCCTCCTCTTCTTTCTCTCTCTCTATCCTCCTCTTTCTCTCCCATCTCTCTCTCTCTCTCTCTTCCTCCTCTTTCTCCCTCTCTCTATCTCTTTCCTCCTCTATCTATCTATCTATCTATCTATCCATCCATCCTCCTCCTCCTCTTTCTCCTCTATCTATCCATCCATTCATCCCCCCTCTCTCTCCTCCTCTTCTTTCTCCCCCTTCCTCCTTCTCCATCTCTCCCCTCTCTCCTTCTCTCCCTTCCTCCTTCCCTTTCCCCTCTCCTGCTCCTCCTTTGCTGGGGGTGAGAGAGTCCTCCTTGCCTTCTCCTTCTTCTTGTTCTTGTTCTTCTTCCCTCTTGGGATTTGGGGGGAAGAGAGAGCAGGGGGCTGTCCTTCTTCTTCTTCTTCTTCTTCTTCTTCTTCTTCTTCTTCTTCTTCTTCTTCTTCTTCTTCCTCCTTTCCTGGGATGGAGAGGTGGAGGAGGAGGAGGGCCGGAGGAGAGGGAGCCAGCAGCAGCAGCAGCAGCAGCAGGGCTTGATCCGAAAGGGCTCAGTCTCCATCCTCCCCTGGGCTCTCCCTGGTGGTCCTTGCGCATCCTCCTTGCCTTGCCTTGCCTTGCTTGGCTTGGCTGCTGGAGGAGGAGGAGGCTGTCGGGTCCCTCGGGCGGGGGCCAGGCAGCAGTCCGTCCTCCTGGGCATGAAGATGATGGCAGGCGGCGGTGGCTCCCTCCACCAGAACGGCCTCTTCCCTCCAGGAGCCCCCCAACAGCAGCAGCAGCAAAGCAGCGGGGCCTCCTCCTCCTCTTCGTCCTCCTCGGCCCAGCATCAGCATCAGCAGCATCAGCAGACCCCGGCCCAGGCCCCCCACATGGAGGCCGAGCCCCCCGACTCCAGGAAAAGGCCCCTGGAGACCCCCACCGAAGCCATCAGCACCAAGAGGAGCAACACCGGAGGTCAGCCAGGCTTGGATCAGGGGACAGGGGGGTCCAGGAGGAGCAGGCTGGACCAGGGGTGGTGGTCTTTGGGGGGACAGGGCTTCTGGGGCTGCTGGAAAGGGGCCTTGTTTTCTTGGGGGGGGGGATGTGGAGGAAGGCAGGGATGGAGGAAGGTTGTAGGGGATGCTGGAAAGGAAGATGGTTTTCTTTGGGGGGGATCTGGAGAAAGGCTATAGCAGATGCTGGACAGGGATATTCTTTGGAGGATGTGGAGGAAGACAGGCTGGAGGATGGTGAGGGGGTGGATGCTGAAAAGGGGGGTTTTCTTTTGTGAGGGCTGTGAAGGAAGGCAGGAGGGCCGGAGGAAGGTTATGGGGGATGCTGGAAAGGTGTATGGTTTTCTTTAGGGGGGATCTAGAGAAAGGCTATAGCAGATGATGGTGATTTGGGGAGATCTGGAGAAAGTGGATGTTTTTGGGGTGTGGAGGAAGACAGGCTGGGACAAGGTTATTGTGGATGCTGGAAAATGATTTGGGGAGGGGGGGTCTGGAGTGGATTTATTGGTTTGTTTATTTGATTTGTATCTGGCCTTTCTCCCAAAAAGGGACCCAAGGCAGCTCACAAAAAACACATTAGAACAACATTTTAGAAAACCCTTAAACTAACCTTATTTAAAACACTCAAAAATCAAAATGGGAAACATCCAAAAGTTCAAACCTGATCTAAACCAACCCTCCCCTGCAAATCCCAACCAGGTTTGCTTGGTTTGAAATAAAAAGGCTTTCTTGAATAGAAATGTGTTGGCTCGCCAGCAAAAGGGCCAGCAAAAGGTGGGGGACAGTGATATTTTGGGGGGTGTGGAGGAAGACAGGACTGGAAGGTTAGGGCCATTGGGAGGCTGGAAAGGGATATTTGGGTGGGTGGGTTGGGGGGTCTTGGAGGAAGACTATGGTGGATGCTGAAAAGTGGATTTTTCTTTGTGGAGGAAGACAGGGTTGGAGGAAGGCGATGGTGGATTGGGTTTGAAGACTGGAGGAAGGCTATTTTGGGATGGGGGGAAATGCATCCAAATCTCACCCTCCTTGAGCTGATGATTTCCCCCAATTGCTTTCTTTGCAAGGTGGAGATTTTATTTTTTTGGAGGGAGGGGGATACACAAAGAGGGCCGCCTGGTCCTTCCAAATGGATCTCCCCATTTTAGAGGCCTGTTCTTTGGACCTCCCCATCCCTGCTCCGAAATCTGTCCTACAAAGCAACCCACCCCCTGGGCCTCTGTATTTCTTTCTCTCTACGCGCCCTCCCATGAATATTCTCTTCCACTCCATCCCTGCCCTCCATCTGTGCGCCCACCTGAGCCTGTTTTCTCCACCTCTGCACCAAAAGCCTCCAAGCCCCCCATATGGGCACCCTAGATCTCGCCTGCCTCCATCTGGCCCTTCTTTCATTCTTCCTTATCCCTACCTCCATAAAAAGAGGGGCTTTAACCCAATGTCTCTTGTGCAGGATTCAAGGGACAGGTGCCATTCTTTATGATTCAGCCCTATAAAGTTTTAAATTTAATTCTTTTCCTTCCAGTGAATTTCTTCTGTACCTTTACACCTACAAACTCTCATTGGTATTGATCTGCTTGGTTTCAAACCCCTCTTTAACCCAACCTCTGTAATGCAGGGTTCAAGAGACAGATGCCATTCTTTCTGGTCCAGCCCAAAGATTTTCTTTTGAATTTGATTTTTTTCTCCCCAGTCAGTGTCTTCTGTACCTTTCCTCCTACAAAATGTCCTTCGTATTGGTCAGCCTGGTTTCCAGTCCCTCTCCCTCGCCATACCCAGGGGATCCTATACACCATTTTATTTCCCCTTGACTTGTAAAGAGGACTGTACAAAATATAATCCCCCCATCTTCAAGCCCTTCTATTTCTCTCCTACAAAGATTTTTCCCAGTCTATATGCAGCTGGTTCTGTCAAAATGGAGTCTGTTAGAATAAGTATATGCTTGCAAGGGAAAAGGCGAAAGGGGTGGAGAATTATTCCACACACACCCCATAGACACACAGACTATGGAAAACCTGTCACATCCCCCCAAACCCCCACCCCACCCCGCCTTCCCATCTGTCTGAGGAAATGAAGACGGGAAGGATGTGAAATTTTGAACTCAAAAGAGGATGCCAGAGAGCTGGGATGTTGAAAAGGGCCATTTTATGAATCCAGGGATTAGTAGGAGATGATGGGGGTGGTGGGGTGGTGGTGGATATTATTAACTGAATGTAGAGCTGAAAGCAAATGCTTAAGCATTTCTAAGGTGGCGGATTTTGCAAAAAAAAGCATGAAAAATGCACCATGGCTGTTCCTTGCATTTTGAATTCCACTTGTCACTTAGGCGACATAAAAATAAGTATTTGTCAAATGCCACATTCTGTCTCGCTTGTGTCTCTCTAACACCTAACTGGGCTCCTTTTGTGAAAGGAGCCGATTTTGCTTCTTTCGCTGCCTTTGAACCAACAGTCATAGCTATCTATCGCTATTTACTTTCCTGCCTGGCCAGTTCTAATAATCTTTATTATTTAGTAGCAGTAGTCGGAGTAATTGAATATGTTTCTGTTTCATTGCTTGGAATGATGAGGGTATATGGACACACATGAGCAAGCTCTCCCTTTCTTTCTTTCTCTCTCTCTCTTTCTTACACACACATACACGCTTAACACACTCACCCTCCAGATGTAATTAACATTTTGCGATGCATTTGGAGCGTCAGCATTAGAGGCGACAAGCAATAAATACTGCAAGTCTGAAACAACCCTAGGTCCCTCTGGGGAAAATCTCCCTCCTTTATGACAAGCCTTTCTGAGGGGACTAATGGAGCGATGGGCAAGAAATAAAAATGGAGGTGGAGGATGAGGTTGTGTTTGTGTGGTTTTAGGATGAAGAAAATAAGGCAGGGGCAGGACCAGCGAGCGAGAAGGAGGCGAGAAAGATCTGGAAATATATATTCTAAGCATGTCTTAGGAGGCTGGCTTGGCTGCATTGGAGGAGATGGCAGGGAGATCTGGTGGGTGTTGCTGCAAGATGCAAGCAAGAATATTGGCCAGAATATTGCATGTGTGCATGCATGTATTGACCAGAATATTGCTGAATATTGACCAGAATATTGCATGTGTGCTATGGATGTACACATGCACATATGACAAATGTCTTTTGCCTGCCTGCTTTGGCTGGTCAATAAGTCTACCTTGTTTTGTTCCTGGGTTGTTTTCTTCCAAAGCGATGACAGGTTGGGGTTGAGGAGGATTGGCCGGTTGGGCTGATTCCAGTGATGGATTTGGGGGAGGGAAAAGGGGAAGCATTGATGGTGCTGCGGGGTAGGGGGGTGGAAGAAGGAGAAGGAGTGTGACGGAGATGGAGGGGGACGCATTAGTGGTACCTACTAGTGTGCGTTGCCAAAGGACACCGATGGCAGGCAGAATGCACACAAGCGAGAGCCATGCAGGCCTCATGGCCCAGCTGGGAGGTTAGTGCATGCGGTGGCTGAGGAGCATCATCATCTATGTGTCTCTCAGTGTGTGTGTGTGCGTGTGCATGTGTGTGTCTGCCATCCGTCTGTCTGTCTTTGTGTCATCCCTCACGGGTGGGTGAAGGTCAAATGGGGTGGGACGTTTTCTGCTTGAGAAAGGGCGGGTGGATTGGAGAGGATCGGAGACGCTCTGCCCCTGGCCTGGACTAGCTTTGGTGGGACCCAAAATTCGAGGCTGCGTATGTGATCTGATTCATTCGGACTCTTTGGCGGCGAGGGGGCAGATTGTTTTGCCAGCCTTGATGGGTCCCTTGGGGACTTCCACCACCGAGACCAGGATGTCCCCTTTGAGCTCCAGGAGTGAAGCCCAGGCCTTCCCAGCAGTGGGAAGAGCCGACGTCACCAGCAGGAGTGGTGGTGATGGTGGTGGCGGTGGTGGCCAGAGGAACATAAAGACCTTCCCTGTCTCAGTGACTGTCAGCTTTGTAGCACAGTCGCAGGGATCTCCATCTCTGGGCAGCCAGGGGCGAAGGAGGACCTCTGGGTTGGAGCTGCAGGGTGTGCATTGTGAGAGCTAGTGATGACATGCAGAAGGAAATGCACAGCAAGGACACACACACACCCACACACACAGGATTGTAAACTGAGGTTTCCATCCCCATCATTCTTGCCGCCTTACCATGGGCTGGCCCAGAAAGCAAGGTTAGCACTGGGAGTCTTGGGTTCAGCTCCTGACCATCCCTCCATGACCTTGGAGGAGTCATTGCTTTTCTCATTTTGTCTGGTGCTTTTAAAGACAAAACAAAAAAAGCTCTCCTGTGCCAGCGCTGAGGAAAATGGGTTTACTTTTATCGTTGCCTCCCTTTTGCTGGAATGCGGTCATGCCGCCTGCTTTCCCAAAATGGCTGCAAAAGCGACTCTTTTCCTATTCTGAGCTTGTTTCACAGTGATGGGGGAAACCAGGCCCATTACAAACCACTTTCACAGCAAGAGTGGTTTTTGTGGGGGGGGGGGGGTTGTGTGGTTCTTCTCAAGATGGACTTGGATTGAGTTGAGAGAGAAATGGGAGAGAAGCAAAACCATAGATTTTTGTGGGTTTTCCGGGCTATATGGCCACGTTCTAGTAGAGTTTAATCCTAACGGTTTGCCATCATCTCTGGCTGGCATCTATTGCAGCTTTATGAACACAGGAGAAGCCTTGTCTCCTGAAAGAGAGAAGAATGAGCTAGGAGAGTTAGACACCTGTGTGAGTTGGGAAGCAAGGTGGGGAAACCAGTGGAAACATTGCTCTTTCCACCTGTTCCTGCTCTTCCTCCACCAGGATCTATGTGGCCAAGCAACATCTGAGTGTTGTCAAGATGGAAGAGCTTTTTAAAGAAGATCAGACATGCTAAGAGAGGCTGCTGCCGTTTGCTTTTACCTGAGCCTACTGGGAAGGGCAAGATTCCTCCCGCTCTTCTCCTCTCCTCAGCGACGGATTAATAGAGTGCAAACTATTTTTGCACTTTCAACTCTTTTGCAGCAACTGAGGATAAAGAAGGAAAGGAGGGGGGAGGAGGAGAGAGAAACTGGGACATTTTAAAAGCAGCTGAAAAGGTGGGACAGCGGAGGATTAACCCGGTCTGTCTCTGCCAAATCAGGACAGTTGGAGAATATGCAAAACACAGAGGCCCTTAGATAAAACACACTCCCTGGCATAAAACAACAACAACCCCACAAATGATCAAAACCCAAATAAAATGAGCAGTCTAGCAAGTCTGTGGGAGTGACCCAGTGTTTTTGCAATGAGGTGCGATACCAGTTATGTGATGGCTTTTTGTTCATTTTGTGGGAATTATGGCTCGCGATCATGTGGGTGTGATCAGTGCAGTGAGTCCCCAGTTTTTAAATCTTTTTGAGGCTGAGGTCGCTGACCAGGAGATGTGGAGAGAAACCCAAAGATACGTGGGCAAGATATTGGGAAGGTGGCAGAAAAGTCCCACTCTCAGGCTGCTAAACTCTTGTTTGCAGCTTTGGAAAATGAACTTTTGATGGCTGTCAGAATTCTGTATCCAGCATGACGGTTCTGGAATCCAAAAAAGATAATTTTATTCTAGCGCTGCTTCTGCTGTTATGGAGAATTGGGGTATCTTGACATGAAGGCCTCCCTATGAAGAACAAGAACAAGGAGGAAAACTTTTTTTTCTGGAAATTGGCATGATGACTGTATGGTACCTTCCCTTTTGCTATGTGCGAAGATTGCAGCAGGCATTGTGCATGGTCTAAATAAGCTCTGACAATGTAAGATAAGAATCAGTGGTACATCCCAGCACCATTGCAGTCCAGAGCCTCTAGGTAGTTTAGGAATGTTTCTTATTTTTCATGCAGGGCACCACAATGAGTAGAAGAGTTGTAGCAAGAGAAAAGATATTCACACTACACAAATATAGTGCTATCATCCCATTTTTATTGCCATGGCTGCATCTTATGCAACTCAGTGGAACTGGACCTTGTTGTTGGGTGCCTTCAAGTCATTCCTAACTTATGGCAACCTTAAGGTGACCCTACCATGGGGGTTTTCATGGCACGTTTCTTCAGAGGTGGTTTGCCATTGCCATCCTCTGAGGCTGAGAGAGTGTGATGTGCCCAGTGGATTTAGATGACCAAGCCAGAATTTGAACCCTGGTCCCCAAAGCCATAGTCCAAGCCCCAAACAACTACACCATGCTGGCTGTCCTACTTAATATCAATCCTACTTAATATCAATACTTAATATCAAGAAGTTTGGAGGGCAGCTTTCGAGGTAGTTTCTAACTAATTCTGGGCAAAAGCTAACAGGAGCTGGGCAACATCTGGACAAGTCCTCCCAAAAGGCTTTATGTACCAGGCCTACAAATGGCACAAAGAAAGAGAACTGAGAGGATTCAATATATTCAGATGGCACCATGCTTTGGGTTGCAGCTAGTGGCAACAAAGTCCCAGTCACATCCAGAGGGCTTTAGTTGCCTACCTTTCTTCTAAGAGATGACAAGGGCCTACTTGGTCATTTTGGTTTCTTTTCCATCTCAAGTCAGTTATCTGCTGCAATTTGTATGATCTCTTACATTGAGAAACAACAGCCTTTTTGAGATAGTCTTCCCCCAAAGCTTGGTTTCATTTTAGATCAAGGGCTCCATGCATAAAGTAGGAATAGGCATCACAGGTCTTCTGGGCATGTGTAGAGTTCCTCCCACCTACGCCCAATGCTAGATTAAGATATGGAGATCCCAAGTGCTCTGAGCTTGGGAGCCTTGAGCCTTAGATGCTGAACGGAGGAGAGGAATGTCAGTAGTCTGAGCCAGAAAGCTAACAGCACCACTCAAAATCCTCCCTGGCCCGAGGAAACAGTTTCAAGTGCCCATCCTATACCATTGTCTCCTAAAAGGTTTGAGGTTTAATGCATTCCCTCCATTGGGACACTTGAATGCTGAAGAAAGTCACTAGGCTATCTCTCTGGATCTAGGTAGGAATTATGCATCCCATGGGCTACAAGAAACCTATCAAAGCATACCCTTCAATGTTTAACCGATGAAATTTGGGATACATGCAGCCAAGCATGATCAGAATGTGGTCAGGAAGATTGCAGAATTTACAAGGATAAGCAAGAAGAGGCTGCAGCAGTTTGCTTTTGCTTGAGCATCCTGGGAAAAGCAAAATGTTCCACCACTTGCACTCTCCCTAGCTGACCTGAGTGCAAACTCATTTTGCATTTTGAACTCGATTTGCACCAATTGAAGCGAGTGAAGAACAAAAGAGGAAAGTGGGAGGAAGAGAGAGAGTCTGGGACATTTTTAAAGCAGCCGAGAAAGTGGGATGACAGGGGATTAATTGACGCTGTCCCTGTCAAAGCAGGACAGTTGGAGAGTATGCCAAGGCCTCTTGTGTGGTTGCCGTATAAGCTAACCATGCCTTAGTTTAGCTTCTAAACTAATTTTGGAGAAACTGGGGATGGCCTATAGCATTTCTGAGCATGACAAATATAGCCCCCGGGCCCTTCTTAGTTGCCCACCCTCGCACTAGATCAGTGGTCTCAAAACTTTGGTCCTCCAGGCGTTTTGGACCATCTCCCAGAATTCTTGCATGTTGGTCATGCTGGCTGGGGCTTCTAGAAGCTGAAGTCCAAAACACCTGGAGAACCGCAGTTTGGGAATCGCTGCTCGAGGTTGTCTGCTTGTCTGTTCTTTTTCCCTCTCTGCTTTGAGCAGTTGTTCCTTTTACAACTGATGTGGAACGGACCTCATCGGGACTCGGAAGACAACTTTCTGGACAGTTCCTTGGCCTGTTTGTATGGTCCCTGGCATCACTAGTATAGGGAGAGAGAATGGCAGAGTTCTTAATGCATGCATGGACAAATGTTCCTGAAAAGAGTGGAATAGGAAGACCGTTCCGTGGGTCCATTTTGCAATCCCTGTGGGAGATGACTACAATCTCACTGGGTTGTAAATGGACAATGGCTATCCTCACCTTACACCATAACAGAGTAGATGGCATCTGGTTCTCATCATTTGATGCATTTTACCAGGGCACCGAGAAGCAAAGCATCCTGGGAGAGTGCACTGCCATATTGCATGGTGGGATGCCATAGAGATTACACACAAGCAGAAAGCCCTGTAAAAGCATCAGATTAAGGGTCCTTCTGTCCTGCAGGAATCATGCAACCTTTCAGATGTTGGTGGAGTGCAAGTCCTAGCCCTCCCTATCATTGACTAAGCTGGCTATGGCTGCTGGGAGTTGTAATCATACAACATCTGGAGGGCCTTCACAATGATGCTGGAATGTACTACCGACTCCTATCTTACATTGTATTTGCACTTCTGATTTAGAGTAGCGTTCCATTTCTAGCACTGGTGGCCAGGAGACATGAGCTGATGTTTCTGGGAAGCCTACAAGCAGGACACAAAAGGCCCATTCACACTACACCATTATAGTACTGTGATTCCACTTTCATTTCCATAGTTCCATTTTATGGAATCCTGGGATCTGCAATTTGGTAAGGCCCTGGAGCGCTCTAACAGTTCTAAATGCCCTTCCCTAAACTGCAGATCCCAGGATTCCATAGGATGGAACGATCACAAAGTGGAATTGTAGCACTAAAACTGCGCAGTGCAAAAGGACCCAAATGCTGCTGCTTTCTCCTGGTCTTTGCCCCAGCACCTTCAGTTCAGAAGCAGATGGCAAGATGCTGTTCCCGTTCTTTCCAATTTGATACTGGGTTTAAATAAACCAACCCAGGAAGCCAGTATCAAAAACTCTGATTGTACCCTGGAGCTGGCAGAAATATTCTGGGATAAACAAACAAAATATGTATGGGTCTCTAAAATAAAACCAGAAAAAAACAGGAAGCAAATCGGAGACTTTCTGGTCTTGCACCCTTTGTCTCTTTTTAAATATATATAAATAAATATAAATATATATATTATTTGCTGTAACCGAGCAAGGTACTGGCAGTCAGCTTTACCATTTGTTGCATTTCCTCCCTTCAGGTACCTTCCCAATTTCTTCCTCCAACTCCAAATCATGAGCCATGTTCTAACACACCCTTCCCTGAACCTAACAACCTCTAGCTGATTGATAGAGAACACCCATCATCCCCAGCCAGCATGTCCTTTCTCCCCAACACTACCATCAAAGAAAGAAACTCCCCAAGATCAATCATCTTCCCGAAGAAAAACAAGTTTTCACGTATAATCTTGCCACCCCTCTCTCCACTTTCAAACCTTCCAACATTTCACAGATGGAAACAGGGACACATGTGGCTAAGCAACATGAGAGTGTGGTCATGATGGCAAAGCTAGGAGAGGCTGCAGCAGTTT
Source organism: Urosaurus nigricauda (assembly GCA_034509955.1). NCBI lineage: Eukaryota > Metazoa > Chordata > Lepidosauria > Squamata > Phrynosomatidae > Urosaurus > Urosaurus nigricauda. The sequence goes on along the minus strand of JAOEGL010000007.1, from coordinate 30,060,911 downwards.
GTTTTTGCCTGAGCCTTCTGGGAAAGGCATGATTCTGTCCTCTCCATTTCTTTTCCTCCACTCATTTAATTGAAAGCAAACAATTTTTTGTCCTTTGAGGTCTGCTTGCAGCAACTGAAGTAAGCTGAGGGCAAAGGGGGAGAGGAAGAGAGAGAAACTGGGGCATTTTAATAGCAGCGGGGAATGTGGGATGGCAGAGGATTAACTGGGGCTGTCCCTGCCAAACTGGGGCAGTCGGAGAATGCACCGTTTGCCATGTCGATCATGCCAACGGACAGAAGTGGCGCGATGGAAGGGGCAAAGAGGTTATAATTCTTGGCTCATTGTTGATCTCTGGATTTGTCCTTTGAGATCAGAGCTTTTGCAGCTGTTTGCAGATGTTCTGTCTGGGGGAAGGGAGAGGGAGGGTGGAGGCTGATAATCATTTTAGCTTAGACATAACCAGTCTTGTTCCAAACAATTCTACACACATCCCAGACTACGTGAGCGGCATCACCCGGTTTCTGCAGCTGCTGCGGCTGAGGCTAATCGGCCATCGGATCTGATCCGGGGCTGGTGAAGACGAGGGCTTGAACCTGACCTACTTTAGCACACTAAAGAATGACAGCAATAGTTCAGGAGCTAGAAGAAAACTTTACAAGTATTACAAGTACTGTTGACTTACCCTTCTCACCTTACCTGCCCACTGACTGCAGTGCATTGTCATGGGCAGTATCTGTATCTCCAGAAAGTTACTGTTTTTGACCACAAATCCCAGAGTCTTCCTCCCCGCCAGCATGGTTGCTTTCCAATAACTTTTCTTAGCCCTGCTCTGTCTCTGTCTTGTGTCATCTCCCTTATACCTCTTCCCATCCTTTCAGATCATCAAATTTTAAAGCAGGCAAGGCTGGGCAAAGAATCTGGAACCGTGGGGAACAGATATCATTTAGAGAAGAAGCCCAGAGCTGGAAGGGATCCTAAGGTAATTTAGTCCGACCTCCAGCCATGCAGGAATACAAACCTAAAACAAGCCTGGGAGGTGCCGATCCGACTTCTGACTATCTTCTGACGCAGTCCATTTCACTGTCAAACAGCTCTCACTATCAGGACGTGATACTTGATATCTTCCTAGAGAAAGTATGTAGAGAGATTTTGTAGCACCTTTGAGACTAACTGAAAGAAGTTGGCAGCTTGAGCTTCTTTTGGAGACTTAAGTCTACCTCCTCAGATTCATTTGGTCTTTCAAGTTTCTTAAAGAAGTTGATGGATTTCCACTCCGTTCGGCTAAATTTGTTGCTTTTTGTAGTGGTAGAATTCAAAGATACAACCATGTTAGTCTGTAGAATCAGTATGTAGAGAAATCTCGTAGCACCTTTGAGACTAAATGAAAGAAGCTGGCAGCATGAGACTTAAGTAGACTTAAGCCTACTTCCTCCAATGCATTTGGATTGTAGATTCTTTTGCTACAAGATTGCTGTACATATCGATTCTACAGAGTACATGGCTATATCTTTGAATTCCCAGAGAAAGATACTATCTTCCTAATGTTTAGTCAGAATCTCTTATCTATCTGTCTATCTATCTATCTATCTATCTATCCATCCCTTTATTTATATCCCTCCTTTCACCCAGACTCACAAAATAATTACAATAAAATCCCATGTACTTAAAACATAAAATTGAGCTAAAAAAAGTGTAATGGGCCCTTGGTATCCACTGGAATTTGATTCCAGGACACCGCCCCCCCCCCCCTGCATTGGATAACAAAATCTATAGATGCTCAAGTCCCATTAAATACAGTGGCATAGTAAAATGATGTTCCTTATATAAAATGGCAAAATGAAGGTTTGCTTTTTGGAATGTGTACATTTTCAAAATATTTTTAAACCATGGATGCTTGAATCCACGAAAGGGGAATCCGTGGATATGGAAGGCTGACTGTATTAAACAACAACAGAGTGAAAACGATTTGAAATCTTTTTTGTTGTTTTCAATTGCCTTCGAGTCGACCTCGACTCATGATGACCCTATGAATGAGAGACCTCAAAGTTGCCATATCCTCAACTATCCTGCTCAGCTCTTGCAGAAGACTCATAGCCATGGCATCTCTGGTTGAATCTATCCATCTGGAATGTGGTCTTCCTCTTTTCTTACTGCTTTCCACTTTCCCAAGCATTGTAGTCGTTTCTAGTAAGTCATGTCTTTGCAAGATATGGCCAAAACACAACAACAGCAGTTTAGACAACACTCTTCTATTGAGAGTACAGCATAAAATCTTATTTTAAAACAAAGATTAAAAACAGCATTGCACTATTTAAAAAAAAACCCTTCTCTTTTTAACAGTCAGTTCCCTAAAGCTTGCTGGAAAAGAAAGGATGTATAAACTGGGATGGATTTTGTACAATTTTCAATTAATTTGGAAAAACACATAAGTTGCTTAAAAGATCTTCTCCGCTCCCCACTTTAATTTTTATGTGGGCTCCATCATATTTAGTCTGTTGTCACTAAAGGTTTTTGTACAGGATGTTTTGACAAGTGTTTCTAGTTAAGTTTTAATACCCCGTGCAGCTAAGTAACAGTAAGTTATGGTAATGAATTTGTAGTGATCCCCAAACTCTGGCTTTCTAGGTGCTTTGGACTTCAGCTTCCAGAATCCCAGACCATTGGACAAGATGGATGAGGCTTCTGGGTACTGAAATCCAACATTATCTGGAACCTGAGCCAGTCTAGAGAACTGAAAATCTGTGCAGCTGAAGGCCTACTGATCTACCTGGGAAAACATCTTCATCTACACTGCAGAATTAATGCAGTTTGACACCGCTCAAATTGCCGTGGCTCGATGCTATGGAATTCTAGGATTGGTAGTTTTGTGGGCTATTTAGCCTTATCTCTCAGAGAGTTCTGGTGCCAGAACAAACTACAAATCCTAGGATTCCGTAGCGTGGAGCCATGGCAGTTAAAGCCGTGGTGAACTACAAGCCTACAAAAGCTTATGCTACAACTTCTTTTGCACAGTTAGTCTCAAAGATGCTACAAGATCCTTTTGCATACTGAAATTCCAAATTAGCAATTAAAAATTGCATACTGCTATTCCCAGTTCTCTTCCCAACAATAGGATAAGTGTTAAGAGTTACAATTTTAAAGGAGTAACTTTCGCTGGACTTTTAATCAACGGTAGCTGGTTACGTTTCAGTTGCAGAGACCTCTGAATGCTACAAGCTGCTTACCTGTGCTGCAAAGCGTGCTTCCTTCTGATCCACAATCCATCTTCTTGTCACTTTGACAGCTGCAATACATCATAAGGAAGCCGCACAATTCACAGAACCTGGCAAAGGTACTTTTTATGGAATACGCAACTCCCAAATTTCCCCTAGCCAGCATGGCCAGTGAGAAAGAAAAAGGAACTCTTCCACGCTCTGTGCATAGCACAAACCAAGTCCTGAATCATATGATATTCCTCCTCCAATATTTAGTGAGACCACAATCCAGAAACACAACAATATCTTAAAATTAGGTTACAAAGGAAGAGGATTGAAATGATCCCTTGCTAAGTTACAGCTGTGATATAATATATTATTACTATTACTATTATTATTATTAAATTTTATTTATAAAGTGCTGTAAGTTAACACAGTGCTGTACATAAAATAGAATAAAATGAAATAAAATGGATCTTCCAGTGGCATACATTCTAGAAAATAGGATATAAGCAAAATATAATATAATATAATACTTGTATTATTGGATAAACAAACTAATTATAAGTTATTAGTTTTTTGCAAGTATTCTTTCCAGTTCCTGAGAGAATACCTGTACCACTTTTCTATGTTTTTAATTGTACTTTTAGTATTGTGAGCCGCTCTAGGTCCCAGTTCTGGGAAAAGAGCAGGATACAAATACTAATACTAATACTACTAATAATGCCTGTATGCAACCTTGACCTGGTATTATTGGCTCTGTTTTGCTATCTGTGAAATGGGTTTTGAGGGCCAGCGTGTTGTGGTGGTTTGAGCGTTTGGACTAGGACACTTGGAGATCAGGGTTCGAGTCCTGACTTGCCCATGGAAACCCACTGGGTGTTCTTGGGTGAGTCACAGACTCTCAGCCTCAGAGGAAGGCAATAGCAACCCCCCTCTGAAGAAACCTGCCAAGAAAACCCTATGATAGTTTTGCTTTAGGGTCACCATAACAGCAGCAAAATGGGTTTTATCAGGTTCTTCCCGACAGACCTAAGCTTGTTGATGATACTTACGTCCTTAAAAGTGATGAGAGCTGTCTTGGGAACCTTAGCGGTCCAAAAATGATCCAAAGCTACAGAATGTCTTGGATGAATCTTGAACACAACGCCTCTTTTAATTTGAGCATACATCAGGCTTCAGCCCCATACTTGTGAAAAGGATTAGCTTTTTGCTAAAAATATTAGCTTGGAGTCCCTCCCTGTGATCGGCCTGATTGTTCCCTGTCCCAGGCTGATAAAACTGGGTCAGATATTCTGAGCTTCTGATTCATAAAGACTTGTGTTCTAAAGGCAGGTTAAAAGCAGAAGAAGGAAGGCAATGCCATGGATGAAAACTGGTTACATGTGTGGATTGAGGAACATCAGAGTGTGGCCAAGATGACAAAGGTTTTTTAATGAGGAAAAGCACACAAGTCGGGAGAGGTAGCTGCAGTTTGCTAGAAATCGAGACATTTAAAAAGCAACTGGAAATGTGGGATGACAAAGGATTAATTGGGATTCTCTCTGCCAAACCAGGACAAGTAGAAGAGGGTTTAGTTGTAAAACCCATCTCGGAAAGATACAGCATAGAAAACAATGCAAGATATACTGAAGATAAACACGAAAATTGGAACCAGAACTATTTTTATTAAACAGAGGAAGAAGAATGTTGAAAACATCTGGAAATAACCCTATATATGATGACTACAAGAATGACATTTGCTAGACAATGGAGATACCTTCCATAGGTAACTGAGAACCTTAGACATAATGGAACTGGATAGACTGACTATGTATTTAAAAGATAAGATAATCACAGAGAGGGAAGATATTTGGGAGCCGTTAGTGAGATATTGTGAAGGGAGATGGTGACAGATAAATACAGAGAAAAAATATATATTGCTTACTGTATATTTATAATTTCAGAAAACAGTCATATGCAAAAAAAGGGGGAAAGAAAACGGGAATATGTACAGTTTGATTGTAACGCAACAACAATATAAATTTGTGTTTTTTTAGAAAGAGGTGGTAGCGAGAGATCAAACAGATTTTGGAGAGAAGAACTATGGAGATTGCAGATAAGAATTTTAATCCAATATGAATAACAAAAGAGCAAGGTGGTGGTGGTGGTGGGGATAAAGAATTCAAATGAAAATGTATATGGAAATGTATATGTCAAGGACCAACAGAGCTGCTGTTGAGATATGATGATAATAAGACGTATTTCATAATAAAAATTATATGATAAAAAAGAAAGGAAGATATAGCACAGGTGTATCTTTTATGATCCAGCATGATGTAGTAGTTTGGGCATTGCATTAAAACTCTGGAGACCAGGGTTTGAATCCTGGCTTGGCAACATAAACCCATTGGGTGACCTTAGGCAAGTCACGCTCTCTCAGCCTCAGAGGATAGCAATCGTAAAACCCCTGTGAAGAAAACTGCCAAGAAAACCCAATGAGAGGATCACCTGAGGGTCACCATATGTTGGAAATGCAATAACAATATTTTTATAGGTTTAAAGAAGGCAATGTTTCCATATCAGGAAAGCCAGTTCACCGTAACATGGTGCTCTCCAGATGTGTTAGAATACAACTCCCCAAATCCCTGGAAAATAGAGCTGTTGGGATGTGTAGTCCAACACATCTGGAAAGTACCTGATTGGGAAAGTACCTGGAGGTAATGGAAGTTATAGTCTTTCTTAAACTGATATGATATGTGGAATATTACAGCGCTTATAGACCAAGATTTTGGAGGACAGTCACATTGAGGAAAGTTGGTGTGTGAGGCTTCTAAATTGGGAGTGGATAACCATTATAGTCAATAACAATTGCACTGAAGGAATGAAGAATGAGATACTATTTTTAGATCTCAAGGTTACCCAATCGAGATGATTAGGGAGGAAAATTCACTACTTTCCCTACACTTGTTGTTGTCTGCCTTCAAATCGTTTATGGTGACCCGAAGGCGAAGACTATCATGAGGTTTTCTTAGCAAGATTGGTTCAGAGGATTTTTGCCATCGCCTTCCCCTGAGGCTGAGAGTGTGTGACTTGCCCAAGGCCACCCAGTTGGTTTCCATGGCCAAGCTGCGAATTAAACCCTGCTCTCCAGAGTCATAGTTGAGCATTCAAACCATGCTGGCTCTCAAAATGCAGGCTGTGTGTTGACCACTGGCTTTTAACCATGGAAGTTATAAATTCCTCACGTTCAAGAGCAGTATACCTCTTGGAGCAATGGATGCAGGGGATGGCTTTCGTGTCCGTACTTGGTTTGAACCATGAACCAGAGGCTGCTATAGGTAAAGGAATTATTACTTTCTCTGAATGGAAAGAGGCTGTGAGAATGAGTGGAGCCAAGGACAGAGAGATGGGAAAGAGGGACAGCAGGTTGCTCATTGCTGATCAGCTTGGACTCTCTCACAGTCTTCTAATGACTTAACTGGTTTAATCCACCCAAGAGGGAATTCTTTTAAGTGGATTTGGGCAGAAGATCCTCCCGCTTAGAGAAATTATGGCAGGATGAAGCTCGCCAAGGCGTTGGGACCAAATGGAAGGCAGAGGTGCGCTAAGAATGGAGGACATTGACACCATCCCTCCATTTTCCTTTTAGTAAGGTCACTGATTTTCCCTTGTTTTAAGAGACGCAACAAAGGCTGTAACCACCTAGATTTCTATCTGCCAGCCATTTCCCATTGCGTTAATACATATCATCCAACTGTCCTGGTTTGGCAGGGACAATTTCAATTAATTTTCTGTCATTCTGCTTTTTTATTTGCTCGAAAAATGTCCCAGCTTCTCTGTCCTTCTCGCACCTTCCCCTTTTGTCCTCAGCTTACTTCCATTGCTGCAAACAGAATTAAAAGCATAAAATTAATTTGTTCTCAGCTCAGTAAGGAGGAAAGGAGAAGAGGAGGCAGAATCTCACCCTTCTCAGTCGGGTCTGGCAAAAGCAAACTGTTGCAACCTCTTCTAGCTTGTATGTTCTTCCTCATTAATAAATTTTGCCATCTTAGTCATATTCTGATGTTTATTATCTGTGTCATGTTGGGGGTATAGTAATATAATTTAAAACAAAACTAATTCCCCATCACCATTCCCTTCTTTTGTGTCATGTCTTCTTAGATTGTAAGCCTGAGGGCAGGGAACCATCTAATTAAAATAATAATTGTAAGCCGCTTTGATAGCCTTTAGGGCTGAAGAGCGGGGTATAAATAAATGATGATGATGATGATGATGATGATGATTATTATTATTATTATTAATTGGAGTTTTTCATGGTTTCTGTTGTGATCAAAAGTGCACCATGATGCCAACTTCACATGAGCAAAGTCCATTAAATGCAGTTGCCTCTCCTTATCCACAGATTCAATATTTAAGAATATATAAATTTCCAAAGTGAACCTTAATTTTGCCATTTTATATAAGAGACACCATTTTATTATACCATTGTATATTATGGTACTTGACCATCTATGGATTTTGGTATCGATGGAGGCCTGGAACCAAACCCTAATGCATATCAAGGGCCCACCATAATAATAGATTTGCCTCTTATGGCTGCAGTCTCAACTATAGAAAGTAACCGAGTTTGACTTGTAAACTTCAGCGCATTATGTGCAAGGCAGTGATGAAGGAAATACTAAAAGCGATCTGGGAACTATTCTTGCATTAAAGCCTTAGGGCATTTTTCAAGAATTCCCTAGCAATATAGAACCCCAGTTGTTGAGATTCTTTAGCTGGGACCCAGGGGAGTTAAACTAGCATTAAAATCCATTTAAAAATATAGTATGGAAAGGTGGACATATCCCGCCTGTGCAACAAAATTCTGGCTTAAGGGAAGACATGTGGAGAATATACTACATGAAGCAGATAAATGCACTGAAGTTGGTGAAGGAAATGTGTAGGGGTTTCTGGGATAGTTTCCCAAGATACATTGCAATCGAAGGGGGAAAGGAATATGAGAATAGGGATTAATCAATTCTTTAAGGAGTATTCTTGAAAGATAATCTAGAAAGATGGAATTGACAGTGAAAGCTGTAGATGTAATCTAAGTAGATGTTTAATAATTGTTTTGTATTGTGTTTTGTGTTTTGCTTTTTAAATATATTTAAAATGTTTAATAACAATATTATTTTTTAAAAATTCTTTAAAGAATATAGTATTCCAAGCATATCAGAGAGCGATTCATTTAGTGTAGACATAAATATGGCTTTCGTTATCATGTATCATTTATTAAACAACTGCATTAAATATGCTAAACACAAAAGCTCATAGCGTTTACATGCTTTCTGATGTTTCTCGGTATCAGAGGTCAGCATGGTTTTAGGGTTTTTTGTCTGGACTGGAACTCCCAGAATCTAATGGCCAGGCTGGGGGATTTTATCATTTTACTACTACTACTACTATTATTATTATTATTATTATTATTTTGTGAGATCAAAAGAGTCACTTTTCCAAGCACTTTCATTGTTGTATGCCTTCAAGTAATTCCTGATGGCAACCTTAAACCAATCCTAGCGTTGTGCTTTCTTGGCCAGATTTGTTCAGAAGAGGTTTGCCATGGCCTTCCCCCGAGGCTGAGAGTATGTGACTTACCCAAGGTCACCAAGTGGGTTTCAGGCCCTTCTCGGTATATAATGGATGCCTTGACCAACCTCCTCTCCCCCTGCTGCGTGTGCAAACTACTTTTGCACTTTGAACTCAGTTTACAAAAAATGAAGTAAACTCGAGACAGAAGGAGGAAAGGAAGAGAGAGAAATTGGAGCACTTTAAAAGCTACTGAAAAAGTGGAACGACGGGGGATTAATCGAGATTGTCCCAGTCAGATTGAGACAGTTGGAGAGTATGGTTAACCCTTGGTGTCCACTGGGGTTTGGTTCCAGGATCCCTCATGGATACCAAAATCCACGAATGCTCAAGATCCATTAAATACAGTGGAGCAGTGAAATGGTGTCCCTTATATAAAATGCCAACATCAACATTTGCTTATTGGGATTTATATATTTTAAAAATATTTTCAAGATGACTGTGTTTAGGGGTGCCATTTGGATTTTCAAATTTAGCTACCAAAGTGATGGCGAAGGAGCATACCTGCTCCAGTGGAGGGAATGAAATGTATAAGGTATGATAGAGATTCATGCTCAAATGCATGGAGTCATGCGGACACACATACCACAGGCTATGTGCCTTGCTACCCATCTGTCTCTTAGGGTTCTTTTGATGTGGCAAAGAGACAGAGATCTTTGGAGAGGGAGCAGAGATCTGTTTTCCTCAACCAAGGCCTCTTTGATTTCGTACCCTGGGGGACCTTTGCAATCTGGACACTACAGCAGGTCCAGATCGCTTAGCACAAGGTGCCTCACCAGTCCTGGCATGAGCATCTTCCCCAGCGTGGGCTTGAAAGCATAAGTAGGTCAGGTTTGTATCTCAGGTAAGCTCTGTGCAAGAGCAACAACCCATCCAGGGGCCAGATAAAAATAGGCGCTCTCATATAAAGGCAAGGGGGTGTTCCTTGTTATAACTGATCAGGAAATAAAATGTTGCTTTTCTGTTGCTGACCAGTCCCAGTTCTATGTATGATTGTGAAAGCTGGAGAGGGAAGAGAGTTGATGGGGAGGGGTGTGTGTGGAATGAATGCATTTGAAATGTGATGCTGGAGAAGTGTTCTGTGGATACTGTGTTTTGCTAAAAAGATGAATAAATGCATCCTAAGGGAAACCAGGCCCAAACTCTACCCGGAAGCAAAAATAATTAAACTGAGGTTGTCATATTTTGGCCATATCATGCAAAGGCATGCCTTGCTAGAAAAGACTATAACACTTGGTAAAGACAAGGATAATAGGAAAAGAGGAAGGCCATATTTCAGACAGATAGATTTAATCAGAAAAGCCATCACCATGAATTTGCAAGAGCTGACCAAGATGGCCAAAAACAGGGTGACTTGGAGGTCTCCCATTTATAGGGTTGGCATAGCCTGAAAGCAACTTGGAGGCAGTTAACAATAAAAGTTGCCTGGGCTTGGACTAATCCTGATCTGGCAACCCTGAAAGATGATGGCTTTGGAACCTGTTCCTCTGGATGTTATTTTTATGCTCACATTCTGCTTCCATCAATCAGTGGCACTGGAAGTAAGATGTGGAAATAGTGAGTCTAGGGACCTTATCGGATGGGAGGAATTTCTCTTTATTGCGAGTGGAGCCAATTTGAATTCACGTGAATTCGCTAGTTTAGTGAATTCATGTGAATTCCTATTGCTTTCGGAATGCGTTCGGAATGACTTCCCATTACCTGAAAATGACCCCCCTTTGCCTGAAATTGCATGAGATGCTTTAATTTGCAATAAGGTAAAACCCATGATTGCATTCAGAATGACTTCCCTTTTGCCCGAAATTGCGTGAGATGCTTTAATTCGCAATAACGTGAAACCCCATGATTGCGTTTGGATTGGATTATACTTCCAGTTTCCGATGTCTGATAAGGCCCTACGCTGTAGAAATAATGTAGTTTGACACCACTTGGATGGCTATGGTTCCATCCTACAGAATCCTGGGATGTGTTGTTTGGTAGTATTCCATAGGATGGAGTTACAACCTTTAACAGTCCACCTCTGTTCTCTTTGCACATGGAGATTCATTACACTCTGATATGAGCGTGTGTGAAAGAGAGAGAGAGAGAGAGCAAAGCATATCCCAATGCCTGCCATTTTGGAGACCCAGGGGAGTTGCTGAGGCTAACCGAATCAGTTCAAAACTCAGTCTAAAAATAAATGTTTAAAGGAGAGCAATTGAGGCGGCCAGGTGAGTGAGCTTTTATCATTTCCTCTGGCATGCCTCTCATGTAAAGAACTGTAGCAGTGTGTGGGTGTGCATTTGTGCTTTAAAAAAAATAATCAGGAAAAGCTCTTATTCTGAGTAGTCTGGGGTAGCAGCAATAGCTTATGGCAGCATTTATTAAATTGCGGTGAAGCCAGCCTGCTCCGGAGCGGCAACCTCAGGAGCATCTCAACAACCAGCTAGAAATAACTGCTGGACCCTGAATTCCCAGCGACCCTTCTTCCCTTGTTATACCAAGCATGCGCAAATAAAGCACAGCAGCCTTAAATGCACATGACTGTGCAATGGGGAACAGTGGGCTGTTCCTCAGGGATCCTAAAGCAGCAGGGGAAAGGAAAGGGAAATGGGAACTGTAGGCATTTTGTTGCAAGGGCTCTGTGCCTGGATGATGCAATGGATGGAGTAGTGCCTTCTGTTGTGTGCCTTCAAGTCATTTCCGACTTATGGCCACCCTAAGGAGAACCTATTGCAGGGTTTTCTTGGCAAGATTTGCTCAGAGGAGGTTTGCCATTGCTTTCCCTTGAGGCTGAGAGCATGTGAATGAATGGGGGCATGGTTTCCAAATTCTCCAGCTATTGTGATTTGGGAAAGGCAATCCCCATTAAACCTTTGTTGTCCCGATTTCTTAGCTGATTTTACAAAGTCCCGGTTTCCTCCCACTTTCCTCTTTGTCCACAGCTTACTTCAGTTGAGACAAATGGAATTCAAAGTGCAAAAGTAGTTGGTGCTCACAGTTAACTCAGCAGAGGGAGAAGAGTGGGGCCCTTCCCAGTAACCTCAGACAAAAGCAAACTGCTGCAGCCTCTCCTACCTTGTGTGTTCTTCCTTTTTAATACCTTTGGTCATCTTGATCACACTCTGAGGTTGTTTTGCCAGTACATGTGTCCTGTTTTTCCATCTGTGAAATGTTGTAGAGTTCCTATGGTTTGAAGGACAAGTTTTTCCCCTTTAAATAAAAAAAGAGCAACCACAGTATGTTTAGAGTTATGTAGTACAAAATTGCTATTTTACTGTTGTGATATAGCACAATAACTCTAACTTTTGGTTTAAACAAAGGCAAAATGAAGGGAACATAATTTTCAAGAAAACCCTTTGAGGCTGGAATAAAATGTTGCAGCTAATGCTGGGAATTCTCAGAACATAGTTTAGAAACACAAAATTGTTGCTTAGATTTTTTTTTAAAATCTGCTATTTCTTGATTCATTTGTCTTATCTGCAAGAGTCCCTGGAGGCACTTATAGTTTCAGGAGGAGATGCAGTAAGGATGGGGAAAAATAGTTGGGTTTGCAGCATTTTAATGGCAGCACTAGAAATCTGTATTCCCAAAACTGAAAGAACAGAAATACTGTCATTCTGATGCTCACGCTTTCCTGGATGTTGCAGGTGCAGGTCCTGTGTTTCAGAAACACATACAAAATGTGCGTATTTGTGGGAATAATGTACAAAACTATATTACATTACGGGAGATTGTTTGAAAAAGCAGCTATTGTAGTGGAAATTGTGTACAAAAATCCTATGAAGACTTTAAAAACAGAATTGGTTCTAATACTACTAGATTTAGGCAAGGGAAGAAATTTCTGGCTGTTTAATTCTTCCTCCCTTTCCTTACCTTCTAAGAGTTGGAGGTTTTGTCAAACATAATCTGCATCGTGCCTTGAAGGCTAGAAACTTGTCATTGACTATAAATTGAAATTTTCAAGATGCTTAATTTCTCTGCTTCTACAGTGGAATTGCACTGTTTAACCAGCCCTGAACATACATGCATCAGTGTTCCTGAAGCCTGGCTTTTTTGAAGGTATATGAATGACGTGATAGATGTATTACTACTGATCATGAGTTCCAGAAACCTGCATTTGTGTATGAGAGTATAGGAACCCAGTTTGGATGGTTTGTGTGAATCTAGGGCCCTGTAGGAGCCTAGGAATTGCAGTGTGGCCTTATATATATATATATTTTTGGGTGGGAATGCATTATCTACAAAAGAGCAAAGTACTTTGCCAGTTGCAACCATGGAAGGAAAGGCCACCTTTGCTTGATTCCAGTTGCATTTTGCTGCTAATTTCTTTCAGCCATTCTGTTGCTGATTTGGGCTGAATTTTGCAGAAATCATCAGATTCTTATTGATTTGATGCATCTGGAAGTGGGCACACAATTGTTTTTCTTCCAGCTGAGTGCAACATCTTATGTGATGATTGTATGAAATGGCTTTTGCTTGGCCTAGGATTTGGATGATGCCTCATTCATTAGATCTGTTTCCCTTTCCTTTCTTGCAGAGGACGGTGAGTACTTCCTTAAGGTCCTGATTCCCAGCTATGCCGCTGGATCCATCATCGGCAAAGGAGGCCAAACCATTGTCCAGTTGCAGAAGGAAACTGGAGCCACCATCAAGCTCTCCAAATCCAAGGACTTCTATCCAGGTGAGGGTGAGCACTTGGAAGGGTAGTTTTTCAGGTGATAAACTGAAAAGTGAGGGAAACCGTTATATTTGCACAAACTCTCCTTTTCCTTGGAGACTTTCCAAAACTGGAAACAGAGAGGCTGGTTCATACCTAACAGTACTTCATGTGATGGCTGGCATTCAAGTATATGTCTGCCAATAGTTCCGACATGTCAGCGACAGTCGTGATTAATCTTCTGTTGTCCCACTTTTCCAGCTGCTTTTAAAATGTCCCGATTTCTCTCTCTTCCTCCCACATTCAGTCTCAGCTTTCTTCAGTTGGTGCAAGCTGAGTTCATAGTGCAAAAGTAGTTTGCATTCAGTTAATTTAGAAAATGAGAGAGGAGGACCGAGAATGAAGTCTTGCCCTCCCCAGTAAGCTAAGGCAAATGACTGCACCCTCTCCTAGCTCATTAATAACTTTTGTTATCTTAAGCACACTCGGATGTTATTTTGCCAAACATATATCCTGCTTTTTATCTGTTGGAAAATATAAGAAGATCCTTAAAATGAAAACTAGAAACTGCAGAGTTTCAGAGAAGTAAGATTTTTGGAACCATACTTCCAGAATTCCACTGACAGCTAGTCTAGGGATTGTTGATACTATGGTCTTTAAAAAGCCAATCCTCTAAGCTTTATTGTGTGCATTCTAGCCCTGTTCATACTTGGAAGGGAGACCAGCAATGAATCCTAAGTGCTGCCGGCTCTATTTCAGAGGAAGTAATGTACAAAACCACCTCCTAGGTATTCCTGGCCTAGAAAAACCCTGTGAAATGCGTGTGGGTCATTATAACTCAAAAGGCCACTCGGGCTACCTCCTCACTGCCAAAATAATACAGGTTGACACCGCTTTAACTTCCATGGCTCAGTGCTATGTAATTCTGGAAAGGTACTTTTGTCAACCGTCTCCCTCAGAGAGCTCTGGCACTACAACAAACGACAATTCCTGAATCCCATAGCACTGAGCCATGGCAGTTAAAGTGGCGTTAAACTGGATTATTTCTCCAGTGCGGATGCAGCTTTGAAGGCAAGCACACACACACAAACACAGCAAGATTTGTTCAGAAGGGGTGTGCCCTTGCCTTTCTCTGAGGCTGGGAGAGAGCGTGCCTTGCCCAAGGTCACCCAGTGGGTTTTCATGGCCAAGCAGTGATTTGAACCCAGGTCTCCAGAGTTGTAGTCAGCGCTCACACCGCTACACCACCCGATGGCCTGTCCTGGTGAAGATCTTTAAGCCAAAACCATGAGTTGAGCTCACGGCCTGTGGGGCTAGCTTGGCTGAGACCCGCTTGCCCTCTCATTCCCGCTAATCCGGGCTGTGATTGAAGGGCAGACAAAGCCCCGATGGGACAGCCCTGGCTAAGCCGCTTTCCCTCCACATCCTCCGGTCTTGATTGCGGGATTATGGGCTGGGAAACTGCAAATCCTCACCAGTGCAAAAGGATGGAGAGGGATGGAGGGATGAAGGGGGGGAGAGGGAGAAATAGGCCTGGATCTGGTTGCCATGGCAACAGGGGAGCAGGTGCCTTGTTTGTTTGTGGCTTCCGGGAAAGGACCCCCCTTCCCTCTGTTTCCCTCCCCCTTTCTCCTCCAAGGGAAAGGAAACCCTTTGTATTTCTTATAGGGTTTGGCGGGTAGGATGGAAATGCATTTCTAATGGACCCCCTTTTCTTTGGATGGAGGCTGAGATGCAGGGGTTTCTTGTCACTGGCTGTGGTTTAAGACACACACACACATATATATTCACATGCGCACACACACACACACACAATGCATCCTTGTGTTCTGCATGAATTAACGGCAGCATTACTGCTACCTTTGCTGTTATGTGCCTCCAAGTCGTTTCCGACTTACGGCACCCATAAGGTGACCCTATCATGGGGTTTTCTTGGCAAATTTCATCCTTTTATTTTCATTGGGGGGGGCTGTGACCCTCTTCTGAGGCCGAGACAGTGTGACTCACTCAAGGTCACCCAGTAGGTTTCATGGCCAAACTGGGATCCGAACCCTAATTTCCAGAGTCCTAGTTCAATGATGAAACCACCAGACCTGGGCTTCTATAATGTACAGATGAGCTTGTAATATAGTTTTATAAGTACTGTTGTAGTTGTGTGCCTTCAAGCCGACTTGAACCTATCATGGGGTTTTCTGGGCAAGAGTTGTTCAGAGGAGGTTTGCCATAGCCTTCCCCTGAGGCTGAGAGACTGTTATTTGTCAAGGTCACCCAGTGGATTTGCATGGCCGAGCCAGAATTCAAACCCTGGTCTCCAAAGTCGTAGTCCAAAGCTCAAACCACTAGATTGGTTTTATATTACTGCTACTACTCCCTTCCAATTGGACAGCAGGCAGTGTGTATCTGTGTGAGAATGAAAGAGAGCTTTATAAACACAAGAGTTGTCATAATACAAACTGGAGAGAGCTCCTGTCCCTTTAACGGTGATGGGGCCGAAATACCCAGCAGGATGGCTTTATTTGGAAGAAGTGCCCTTCTGTTTGCTGCTTTAGGGAAGCTGAAGATACAGGATTTATGGGTTAAAGTGCCAGTTTAGGTCACGATGCAGCTGCGAGCAGGAGTGAATGCAAGACTCAGGGAGGTCTGATATGTCGTTTTTCCATAAAATCATGGAATTTGATTTTCATAACCCTTGTAACCCTCAGTAGCCTAACCAGGAAGCAGGATCGCAGACTAGAATGGGATGGAATCCCTTTTCCGGCTTAGTACATCAGTAATACCTTTATTGGCCAACTGAAATGCAAAATATACTTGTTGCAAGCTTTCAACGCTCCATGGGCATTTTCATCAGGCAAGATGTTACATCTTCTAACATCTTGCCTGATGAAGAAGCCCATGGAGCTTTGAAAGCTTGCAACAAGTATATGGTCCATTTTGGTTGGCCAATAACGGTATCACTGATGGAATTTTGTTTGCTTTGTTAAATGGCCAACACAGCTACCCCTGCATGTTCCCAGTTTCTTAGTCATAGTATACTCTTGAACTGTCCTGATTTGGCAGGAATAGCTTGGAAAAAATCCTCTGCCATCCTACTTTTTCAGAGGCTTTTATAATGTCCCAGTTTCTCTCTCCTCCTCCCACTTTCCCCTTTGGTCTCAGCTTACTTCAAATTGCTGCAAACGGAGCTCAGAAGTGCAAAAGAAGGTACTCCTGTGGGAGGACAGGAGAGGAGGGAGTGAAATCTTGCCCTTCCCCGTAGACTCAGGCAAAAACAAACCGCGGCAGCCTCTCCTAGCTTCTCTCTTCATCCTTGTGAATAACCTTTGCTATCTGCAGCACACTTGGATGTGGTTTGGCCACACGTGTCCCCATTTTCGTCCCTGAAATAGGTAAGTCTTTGCGCTCCAGGGTTTTCACGCTGAAGGCAGTACTTAACAGTAGTTTAGTTCTGCAACTTCAAACTTTGGCTGGATTTGGAGGGGGTTGGAGTGCAAGGAAAGGAAACAGGAAATGCAGCCTGGCTGGGCTGGCCAGCTAGGGAAATGGATTGAATGGCAGGAAACACTCTTCCTGATAAGGTGGCCAGAAGGTTGCAGGCTAGATAGAGTCACTGCTCCAGCCAGTCCGAGTGCATTGTCTCTTCTCCAGATTTGGGAGTCCTGAACCTCCCTCCTGAACTCCTTGTCTTCAAAGTAGAGTGGGAAAAAGAGCCAAATACCCAACAGGAAGGATCTTCCTAAATGAGAGGGCACAGGCAGAGGAATCTCTTGTTGCAAGGGGGGGTACATGTGGCTCTGAAATGCTTGGAAATACATTTGAGAAAGGTCTGGAAGAAGATGCCACGTCAAAGGGGAGAGGAAGTAGGAATGGAAGAGCCCTGTGTGTGTTGTCGCTGATGCACCGTGGAAAAATCAGAGTGAAAACCGACAGAGCTCCCTGTCGGGAAACCATATCCTCCAGCTGTCCTGATTTTACAGGGACAGTCCCAATTCATCCTTTGTCGTTCGAAATTTTCAGCTGCTTTAAAAATGTCCCACTTTCTCCCTTCTCCTCCCACGTACCCTCTTGGTACTTCAATTGTTGATACTGAGTTCAAAGTTTTTTGTGGGTTTTTCAGGCTATGTGGCCGCGTTTGGGAAGAATTTATAGGAATCAATTCTTCCCAAACACGGCCACATAGCCTGAAAAACCCACAAAAAAACTATGGATGCCAGCCGTGAAAGCCTTTGATTTCACGTGGAGTTCAATGTGCAAAAGTAGTTTGAATTCAGTTAACCCAGCAAGGGGGACAGGAGATGAGGGGTGGAATCTTGTCCTTCCCAGTACACTCAGGCAAAAGCAAACTGCTGCAATCCCTCTCCTTTCTCATTAGTAACTTTTTTCCCTGCACATTGTGATACTGCTCAGCTATGTATGCTCCGGTTTTCCATCTGAGGAATGGTATGGTAAATTAAAGTAAAATATAAATTCATGCTTGGAGAATGCCAGCTGGTTCATACTCCAGATTTACCTAGATCTAACATGTTTCTAGTCCACAAGCAAGTTAACCAGGTCATGTATCCCCAGCTGGATAAGTGGCAAACAATGGGATGCATTAAACGGGTTTTTAAAAAGGAAATTTATCCACTTTTATTTTGGAGGGAGAGGCTTGAACCAGATTGTACTCCTAGCATCCGAGGGTGGAAATTGTTTGGACGGGAAATGGGTGTGTGGCCTCAAGCTGGATCAGGTGCTTTCCATGCAGCTACTTTCTCTTTCAAATAAAAGTGTTCAGCTCAAGCAGGCTTTTTAAAAAAAATCTGTTTGGGGATAAAGCTACTTGGGGTATACCAACAGTTTGAAAAGGAATATGGGGTGATGCAACTGTCTTTCATTTTACAAATGCATGCTTGCCTGGAAGCAATTCTTAACACACCATGGTTCCAGAGCTGCCCTAGAATTACAGAACTGATTTACATGAAAACATAGTAATTTTCTATAGATATTTTTACGTTTAAAAACAGGCAAACTTTGTTCTATCGACAACAGCAACAACAACAACAACCCCCAGTGGGCAGGATGGAGAATAAGGATTGTGATGAAAAATTTGAATTTTTCTCTTCCGCACCCAAATCTAACATCCAGACCTGCATCAGAAAGGGTCCATGGCTGTTTGCTATCTCTCTAGGCCAGTGATTCATGACCTTTTGTTTTTTAGATGGTTTGGACTTCAACTCCCAAAACTGAGCATTGGCCAGGCTGGCTGAGGCTTTTAGAGCTGGAAGTCCTAAACGTCTGGAGGACCAATTGTTGTCAACTTCTACTGTAGGGCAGTATCAACTCTGTGCTCTCCACAGCACCCAGTACTTTCTTGCAGCTAGGGATAGGAAACTTGCAAGACCTGAGATTTTGCAAGTTGTAGTCGCCAGATGTAACTCTCCCAGGCTGCTGTTGTTATATTTATTTATTTATCTCCCACCCTTTCCCCAAAACTGGGACTCAGAGCAGCTTACAAGATCACAAACAGTACAATTAAAATCATAGGGAAATGTTACATTAAAAACAGAATTAAATGATTACACTATTAAAACAGATTGAATAAAAAATAAAATATAGTTAAAAAGATAAAGGTGTTTAAAATACTTCTTTAGATTTATAAATAAAAACAGTCATTATGTTGACAAAGAGAACAAGATTAGAAAGAACTTCTTGACTGTAAGAGCTCTTTGACAGTGGAAGGTGGCGGACTCACCTTCTTTGGAGGGCTTTAAACAAGTTGGATGGACATCTCTCAGGAGTGCGCTAGGCTGCATCAACACTGTAAAAATCGTGCAGTTTGATTTTTTTAAAACTTTAAATTAATTTAAGTGCTGGAGCTCCAGCCTACCATGCAATCCAGGGATTTGCAGTTTACAAGATCTTTAGCTCTGTCTGCCAAAGAGTGCTGGTGCCTCACCAAACTACCCATCTCAGGATGGTAGTGTAGGATGGAGCCATGGCAGATAACGTGACGTCAAACTACATTACTTCTACAGTGTAGATGCACCCCTAATTGTGTATTCCTGTTTTGCATGGGGTTGAACTAGATGGGCCTTACTATCCCTTCTAACTCTGTGATTTGGACTGGCTGTGCAGATTCTGCAATTTCTTACATGTCTAAAGCCGGCCATTTCTGTGAATTACAGCAACAGTCACAGACACCTGTTAGCGCTATCAATTGCATTGTCATTGTTTGCCAGCCAGGTCACAGGGCAACAGTCTGAGAGCAAACTCTATCCCAAGTGCTGCACCTGCATGCTGGGAAAAAGCAAAGAGCATTGAATTTTTCTGGTTGCCAAACAGCTGTGAATGGCCTGGCCGCCAAGCTACAAACACAATAGCAACCAACTCTGGACCTCTGGAAACCAACCACCTTTCTTCCAACTTACACCACCTAGCTAATTTATCTGGGAAGGTCCAAAAAGGCATCTGGGTTACCTAGAGGGGACACCAATGAGCCTTCTTTGCTTTGCCAGCTTGGAAGCCTCCTTTCCCCTTGCTCTTCCAGACCCTGGAATGCCCCAGGTCCCTTCACACTCTTTCCTATTTGTCCAGGGCTGGTTAATTTTTGGGTGTTTTTATTCCAGGGCAAGTGAAGGCATTGTTAGTAGTAGTGGCCAGGGGAGGGCATGCAGGGGGGTGATGGATCCCTTGGCTTTTTTATTCTGCGGTCAGAGAGACAAGTCCCTGGAGGTGCTGGATGTCGACTGCTGCAAAAATGAAACGCAAACACAAGGCACTCTCCAAAAAGACTTGGCTGCTCTGTAAGCTTCATAGCACCCATGGGGTGCTACATAAGAGTACGAATAGAGTCCCCGCTGGAGAGACCATTTTGCCTAGCATCCTGTATCCAGTGGTGGTCAGGCGGATGCCTCCGACAAAGATCATAAGCAAAACATAAGGGCAGAAACCTTTCTGTGTCAATCTGTCCCCAGCATCAGGGAGCAACTGAAAAGACTACTTTTAAATAATTATTATTAGGAATCTTACAACCAGCATAAACGTGGGATAGTCTGGTTGCTATCTAAAAAAAGCTGACTTTTCCAAGCCTTCCTCTGAAATAGACCGCCTCTGAACTTGGGGGCTCTCTTTGGCTTATCTGATAGTTCGAGGTTGTTCTGGAAGTCCGCTCTCAATGGACGGCCGTCCAGCTGGCAGTGAACAGCTGCATAAAAAGGTCAGATGGGATATGCCAAGGAGGTACGCCGCCAGGTGACTAGTGGAAACAGGAGTCAACAGCTTGTATTATGTAACCCTCGCTTCATTCAAAGGATGAGGCTGAAGGATACTAATTAAGTTTAAATGGTCTTTGAACATACTATAGGCCTCTGTGGCTGAATGGATTATTGATCATTATTGACTAATGCCTGAATCTACTGGGAGGATACTCTGTCCACTTCTGAACACCACAGTTCAAGAAGGAACTGGAACATGTCCAGAGAAGGGCAACCAAGATTATCAAAAATTTGGAAACCAAGTCTCATAAGAAACATTAGGAAGAACTTCTTTATTATAAGAGCTTTTTGACAGTGGAATAGACTGATTTAGAGGGTGGTACTCTCCCTGTCTTTAGAGGCCTTTAAACACAGGCTGGGTGCTTTAGTTGTATATTTTTGCACGGCAGAGGATTAGACAAAATGGCCCTTGCAGCCCCTTTCTGTCTCAAGAATCTACTATACTGTGGTGTCCCAAGTGTGGGCAAGCTGGGTGGGTGGTGTGGCTAGTGAGTTACTTTCCAAAATCTGGTTTGTGTAAATGGCTTCTTGTACTTTGAATGATGGTTTAGGGTGGTGCTGAATTTAAGTTTTGGTGCCTTATATTGGTGTGACTATAATAGTAGTGATATATACTCAGATGATACCTGTTTATAGTGAATGTTGTCAGCACCCAGGTTTGTTTTGGGGGTGTGTATGTGTTACAGCTACTTCCAGTAAACACATTACAATGATACTCTTTATTAGGCCAGCCCAAAAAAGCAAAATAAATTACACAAGCTTTCAAAACTCACAAGCTTCTTCATCAGGTAAGTCCTGTTTTAACTCCTGTTTAGTCATCCTGTTATAGCTATAGTTATTCTGACTGCTCACTGTTTTGGTCTGTTGTGTAGTGCTACTGCAGCAGCCTTCTTCATAATGTGCATTGTGGTACAAATCATTTCCGGCTATATAATTTTTGGTGCAACCTGCTCCTGCCTGAAAGTCCTCCATTTGGACCACAGCCCCCATCAGCCCCAGATAGAACGGGATGATGGGAGCTGTGGGCAAGACATCTGGAGAGCATCATATAAGGAGAAAGGGCTCTGTGGCAGTATTTCTGGGATGATTTTTCATGGCAGGAGAATACAATGCTCCATGGAAATACTAGGTGGCAACTTTTACTGTCATTCAGAACAAGAATTGAAGCTGTACATGTTGTGTATTCATGAAGGTCGTAAGAGCTTTGGAGTGATAACTTTTGTGGGTTATTTATTTAATTTATATTCCACCTCTTCTCTAAGTTGCTCAGGGCACTCAGTGTACCTTCTTGCCCCATCCATTTTATCCTCACAACAACCCAGGCTATAAGATCAGGACTGGCCTAAGGTTACCTCCTGAGCTTTATGTCTGTAAGGGATTTGAACCATGATCTGTCCAGTGCTAGTCCGACTGCCATGGCTCAATGCTGTGGGATTCTGGAAATTGCAGTTTTGTGAGCCATTCAGTCGTCTCCGTCATAGAGCTGTGGTGCCACAATAAACTACAATTCCCACAAATTCCATAGCATTGAGCTGTGGCAGTTAACCTGCATTATGTCAACCTGCATTATTTCCACAGTGTGAATGCACCCTGTGGAAATCTTACCAGAGGCATACCCATAGATCTCAGCTTCACACATATCCTACAATATTTGTGTATTTGTACTACCTCCCCCCTTTACTTTGCACAGCTGTTTTAAGGGTTGGTGAGAGAATGCTCGAAGCATGCTCTAGCAACATTTTTATGAATCATATCTTATGTGAACGGTGCTAGAATTCCTTTACACCCAAAGGCTGCAAGTTTTATGTGACAAACTTCCATCTTTTCGTAGTTCTAGATGTAAGGGAATACACCACTTAACCTGGGATAATTGATCTTGCATTCCCCTCCTAGGTTTTCCTAAAACATTCGCATTGCCGGTTGTGTGAACAGACCTGGGGATAAATGTGTTTTGAATGCATGCGCATTGTGAAATCCATCTTTCACATTTCAGAAGTAATATGGCAAAGGCATTATGCATATGCTTGGAGACACTCTTTCTTCTTGGTTATGGTGACCCTAAAAATAGTAATAGTAGTAATAATAATAATGGTGATGGAGATGGTTCCTATACCTTCATAGTAATGAAGAAGAAGGAATTTCAGCAGGTGAGGCTTGCTCCCTGGTTGCATGACAAACAACACCTTGCTGCAATGCCCACTAATACATAACTATTAAAGGGTTTGCGCATTGGACTATGACTCTGGAGACCAGGGTTCGCATCCATGAAAACCCACCTTAGGCAAATCACACTCTCTCATCCTGAGAGGATGGCGAGGACAAACCCAATCTGAAGAAACTTGCCAAGGAAGTGATAGCTTCCCCTTAGGGCCACTATACTTCAAAATAACTTGAAGGCACACATCACATACAGAAGTATGAAAAGAATTCAAAGATATAGCCATGTTAGTCTGCAGAATCAGTACACACAGAGATGTTGTAGCATCTTTTGAGACTAACTGAAAGAAAGAGGTTGGTAGCATGCGTTTTCATAGACTTAAGTCTACTTCCTCAAATGCATCTGAGTATGTAGACTAAAGTCTTTGAAAGCTCATGCGGCCAACGTCTTTCTTTCAGTTAGTCTCAACAGTGCTACAAGATCTCTCTACATACAACTATTGAAAGTAGAAGCGCCTGCTCTAGTTTTCAGTGTGGCAATCCTTAAGTGGTAATGTTTTCAGCGTGGCAACCCAATGTCACCAGTGTTTTCAATGTGGCAACCCAGTGTCGCCAATGTTTTCAGTGTGGCCGCTCAATGTGGCTTGTGCACCAATGTTCCAAAACTTGAGACCATGTTTCTAGGACCGAAGTCCCGGAGGAGAGACACTGTGATGTTATCTTTGTTTTCACGCATCCTCAGGTATTCTTGCACCTGTCCTGACTCCCCCATTGGTCCAGCATTAGCCGGCCTCTCACAGACCCCACCATTATAAGCAAAGAGGGGACAATGGAGGCTCCCCAGCCATCCTTCCCCATAAGTGTGTGTGTGTGTGGGAGGGGTCCTCTCTCCCCATATCCCGAATTGTCTTGTTGCCTAGGTGATTTCCCCCCTCCTCCTTCCTCCTTTTGCAGATGAGGGGGTGCCGGTTGCCATGACGACGGACCGGCAGGCCCTTGAGGCCTACTGGTGGTAGTGATGGAGAGGAGAAGGCCTCTGTGTGTTGCCATGGCAACCCCCGAACCAGAGAGAGGCTTTGTTGCAGCAGCAGCAGCTGAGAGGAAGGCAGGAAGGAAAAGGAGAAGATGCATTGCAGGAGCCAAACTTGGCCCAAGGAGGAGGGTGTTGTTGCTAGAAAATGGGAGCCTTCAGTCTCCGAGCATCCATAGCGTTGCCTCCTCTTTGCCTCCTCAGTCTGCAAAAAAGCAGTTCCGTGTCTCTTTCCATAGGCTTCCACACAAGTCCTAAACATGCAGCAAAAATAATCCAGTTTGAGACCGCTTGAACCGCCCAGGACTCAATGCTAGGAAATTCCAGAAATTCCAGGGTTGTTGTTTTTTTGTGTGTGTATGAGACATTTACTGTATAAACTCATGTATAAGTCTAGAAATTTATGTTCAAAAATTGACCCCAAAAAACGTGAGTCAACTTATCCATGGGTCAATGTAAATACAGTAATTTTAACTCTTATATAGGTATGCGTGTACTACATATCTATATATGGTGAAAGGCAAGAATTTAATCTGCCCTGGAAGCACTGACCTCTTTATACTCTCTCATCCATCCAGCCTTTAGTATCAGCACAAATAGTTGCAAAAATGCCTGCTGGAATTTTGTAAGTTCTTTGGCATCGTTTTCCTTTACATCTTCCATTACATGGCCCTAAGTTTTACCCTCGACTAATCCACAGGTCATATCAAAAGCCATAATTTTGGCCCCAGAACCTGCCCTCAACTTATATATGAGGTCGACTTATAGTTGAGTATATACAGTAGTCTTCTCTGTCAGAGAACGCAAGT
Organism: Urosaurus nigricauda; assembly: GCA_034509955.1. Taxonomy (NCBI): domain Eukaryota; kingdom Metazoa; phylum Chordata; class Lepidosauria; order Squamata; family Phrynosomatidae; genus Urosaurus; species Urosaurus nigricauda. The sequence goes on along the minus strand of JAOEGL010000007.1, from coordinate 30,036,243 downwards.
GCCATAATAAACTATTATTATTGTTAAGCTTTATTTATATAGCACTGTAAATTTATGCAACGCTGTACATACAATCATTTAAAATAGATAAAATAAACCTGCCTATGACATACATTCTACAAAAATAATTAAATATAATACATATTAGTACTCCAGTTCCCAGGATTCCCTATATGTTTGAAGCAGGGTGATGGCACACTAAAAAAAAACCCAGACCAAGCCAGACGTCTGGAATAAGCGCTCCCAGTTTAAGCAGTACCTGGAATAGTTACCCTTTGGACTACAGTACCCAGAATCCCAAGCCGCCATGAAGTGGCCTACTGGCTGGGGCTTCTGGGAGTTGTAGTTGAGAAAAGTAAGCCATGTTGGCCTCTTAGCATATCCAGTCGTAGCAAATCCAATCCAATCGATTACAAATTAGTGGATTTTTAATTGAAGAAGGTAAGAACTATTCTGGATCAGACTATAAGCCTCTCTCATCCAGTGCCTTATTGTTTCTTCCAGTGGTCTGTTGGATGCCTGTTGGGAAGGATGACATAAATGCAATGGCCCCTTCTTCCTGGTGTTCCTCAGAAGTTAGCATTAAAAACTGTTCTGCTTCTGGTCCTAGAGGTTCTACACAACCACCATCATGATTACATGCTGCAAGAAGTACAGTTTGCTGAGGTTGGGGTGAAGGAACCCCGTGAACGTAGAAAAACTGCAAATAAAAAAGCACCTCTTTAAGAATCTCCAGGTCCTCCAGTTTAATTCTATGCCAAACATCTGCCAGAGGTTGATCATAGAATTATGCTGGAGGACCTACAAATGCCTAAGGAAGAGTTTTCTCTAGGAACTTCTAGGTTCTCCAGCACAACTCTATGGTCAACTTCTGGCAGAGTTGCGCTGGCGATTCCTAGAGAGAACATATGAATCACATCTGTGAATAATCAAATCTGCAAAAGTCAAAGCTGCAAATGGGAAGGGCCAACTGTACTTCCTTCTTATCGCCCCTGAATTTGCCACTCTCCAGCGTTATGCATTCAGCCTTTTGCCCTAAAATGTCCTTCTGCTTCCATGTTTATCCCTCTACCTTCCTCCTGATATTTCCTCCTTTCATTCCTTACAAGGAGACCAACCCCTATGGATAAGCCTGTCCCATGTTGCCATCAGACTCTACTTTAAACATCCTCAACCTTTTTTTGCCCCTACAGGAACCACAGAGCGGGTGTGCCTCGTCCAAGGCACAGCGGAAGCCCTCAATGCGGTTCACAACTTCATTGCGGAGAAGGTCCGAGAGATCCCTCAGTCTGTGGTGAAGCCGGAGTCGGTCAACATCCTCCAGCCCCAGACAACCATGAACCCTGACCGAGCCAAGCAGGTGAATGGCCTCCGAAAGGAGGCACCTCATTCTTGTGTAGGGTTTGGGGTTACTGGGGGAGGATACCGTTTGAGCATTGGACTATGACTCTGGAGAACAGGGATCGAATCCAAGCTCAACCATGAAACCCGTGGATGATCTTGAGTAAGTCACACACTCTTGGCCTTGGATGATGACAATGGCAAATCCCCTCTGAAGAAAATTGCCAAGAAAATCCCATGATTGGATTACCTTACGGTCATCATAAGTCAGAAACGAGTTGAAGGCACACAATAACAGCAACATAGATCATCTGGAGGTAACCTTGGTGCAGAACTCTGGTCCAGTCCAGAATGTGGAAAAGCCATGTTTATGGACCACATCTTACACAATCCCCAGCCGGGAGGGAGATGGATCCTGTTAGTTTTCTGCTGCTCCTGAGATCAGAACACAAACCAATGGATTTAAATTACAAGAAAAACGATTCCACTTAAACATTACAACAAAGTGTAAAAGCTATTCAGCAATTAAGCAGACTATCTTGGAGGGTGATGGAGGCTCTTTCTTTGGAGGTCTTTAAACAAAGGTTGGATGGCCATCTCTGGTTTAGAGATGTGGTTTAGTTGCAGAGACAGAGGATTAAACAAAATGGCTCTTGCATCTCCTCCCTACTCTTAAGAGCCTATATTTCTATTTTTGTTTTGAGGTAAAGAAACAATAACATCACCCTGAAGTTCAGTGCAGAAACTTTAAAAAAAAAGATATCCTTGCAAATGCGAATTTGAAAATGTATTGCATTTTTTACATTCAGTTATCCACTTTTGGTTTTGATGCTGGTGAAGTTTACCAAGCATGGAACCTGTCCCGAGTTCAAGGCTTAGTGTGTTTGAGTAGAAAGTCCCCCACTGTTTTTTACTCTGATAGTAAAAAGAAGTTATTCCTAGCGTTCTCTTTTGTTGCAATTTGAATCAATTAGTTCGTGTCCTAGTCTAATGTTCTAGTAGAACCTCTTTTCTTGCAATTTGAAATCAATTCATGATCTAGTCTCATGTTCTAGTAGAACCTCTTTTCTTGCTATTTGAATCCATTGGTTCATGTTCTAGTCTCTGAAGCAGCAGAAATCAAGTTTGCTCCATCTTCCTTCAGACATTTAAAGGGGGCTATCGTGTCACACCTCAGCCAATAGAATAGAAACATTAACAATGTAAAAGGCCAATATCAATGGGACAATATTTTTATAATCCTTGAGCCATCTATAAAAAGGCCAATGGTCTGCAAAGAGGTGGGTGGGACTGTGCAATGCACGGTGTTTCTATTCCTTTGCATTGCTTTCCCATTGCAAGGGAAAGATGGCCAAACAGGGAGGGGTGTGCCTTTTCCTCCACTCAAGGTTGTTGTGTGTGGAAGAGGCCAGCCTGCAGGTTTTTTCATTGTCTGTTGGTTGTGCCGTCGCTATGGCAGCGCAGAAGAAAGCCAGCTATGGGTTGGAAGCTGAAAGCAAGGATCTTGGCAGAGCCACCTTTGAGTGGGGGTCAGGAAGTATGTATGGAAGAGGAATTTACATGGCTGCTGGGATGAGGAGAAATGAATGAAAAGCGCATTCCTGCCCCCTGTCAGTTAAAAAGGTGCCTTTCCTTTTGGAGGAAGCTACAGAAATTCTTCCAAAATGCCCATAGAATATAGGAAGTTGGGTTGTCTGTTTGGCTTGTATCCTGACTTTACTTTGACTCGAGCAGCTTATAATACAGTTAAGAACAGATACAGAGACTGTAGTCCAGAAATCAGAAGAAGACTTGGAAGGGTGATTATGAAAGAATGAAACAAGATAGTGTAATGATATTGAACAGCAAGGTCAAGATAATGTATTCAGTCCTATTTCCCATTTCTGTGTATGGTTGTGAAAGCTGGACAGTGAAGAAAGCCGATAGGAAGAAAATCAACTCATTTGAAATGTAGTCCTGGAGAAGAGTTCTATGGATACCATAGCCTGGCAAAAAGAAAAATTAATGGGTCTTAGAGTAGGTCAAGTGTAAACTCTCCCTGGAAGCCAGAATGACTAAATTTGAGACTATCACACTTTGGACAGATCATTAGAAGACATAATTTATTAGAAAAGACAATAATGCTTGGTAAGGTAGCAGGCAGTAGGAAAAGAGGAAGACTGCATTTCAAGTGGATTGATTTGATCAAGGAAGCCAAAGCCCAGAGTTTGCAAGACCTGACTAGGGCTGTTCATAACAGGCAGACCTGAAGATCTCTCATTTATAGGGTCACCATAATTCAGAGTTGACTTGATGGCTATTAATAACAACAAACAGATAAAGATAGAGGAAAAAGTTATAAAATATGGGTAGAAAAAGTCCCAGAATAATTTATTTCTGTCTGTCTTTCTTTCTTTCTTTCTTTCTTTCTTTCTTTCTTTCTTTCTTTCTTTCTGGAAGCCAAGATAGCTGAGCTGGCCACAAGAAAAATGCTAAAATGCATTAGTCCCAGTCAGAATTTCCACCAAATGTGCAAACATGTCTACGCAACTGATCATTTCCATCTCCAAACATAAAGAGCTAAAAAGCCTTTATCGAAATGGACGTGGGCCTATAGTGCAGAGACAGAGCACCTGTTGTGCACATTGACTACCTGAAAAAGAAACTCCTGATAGAAATCCTGTAGAGTCAAAGTTCCAGAACTTAGAAAGATTACATTTTTGGCCTCACAGAAACACCCAGTGGCCATGCTGGCTAGGAGATTCAGAGAGCTCTGCTCCAAAAGAATAACTTCTTTAAACTCAGAGACAAATCGCATGACATGTGAGATTAGACTACACTGTGAAGCAGGGTTCCTATAAGGGGGGGGGGGGGGGGGGCAGGTCATGTCTGGGAAGAACAAAGGCGAGGTGTTTGTTCAGATCAGCAGCCAAAAGGACATTCTAGCAAGGTGAGTGTGTATTTTAGGAGAGACTAATTTTAGTACTAAAATAACCAGAAATGGGACACAAATTGGGACAGGTGACTCAAGATACTTATAAGGTGAGCAAGCTGATGTTATATGTCTTTCTCAGGATAGAAAAGCTGTCAACATATTTACCTGGCCTTGGCAGCCAACACAGGTGAGGGGGGCTAGTCCTTGATTTTATGTGTTCCCAAGACAGTATTGACAAAGAGGAGCTGCATCTCTTAAATATTTGAAGGGATGCCATATTGAGGATGGAGCAAGCTTGTTTTCTGATGCTCCAGAGAGTAGCATATGGAGCATTGGATGCAAATGACAGGAAAAGAGATTGCACCTAAAAATTAGGAAGAACTTCCTGATGTTCAGAGTTGTTCGACAGTGGAAGATGCTGCCTTGGACTGTAACGGAGTCTCCTTCTTTGAAGGTTTTTAAACAGAGACTGGATGGCCATCTGTCCCAACTCTTGGATTATATGCTTCTATTCTTCTTGTCCTTTTCTAAGTGGGCAATGTATCATCCCACCTCTGCACTGTGTTTCAAAAACAGAGCATGGAAAGTTTTTTTGGACCACAACACCCGGATTCCCCCATGACCACTATTTTACCTGGCTTGGGACATTATGAGAGTTGTAGTCTAACAAAAGGAATGCTTTCCTTGCTCTGCTTAGAAACAAAATGGAACAAACACAAGCCCCAGACTTCCTCTAGAGCTGGAAAGGGGGGAGGGGGTTGAAATAGTACAGTCGTTGCTCTGGTGATGCTTCAGAGTGTTTTGGAAGAACAGGTCAACTCTGGGAAGATCTACTCCCCACATCCAAGCTTGGGTTTATCCTTTCCTTGTACTCTTCACATCTGCCCAAATTGTGGAGGACTCCTGCTGTGTTGGGTAAATCTGAAGCCTCTTCCTTGCTTTATTCAAGCATTTCTCCTGTCTTTGGGCTCCTCTCAGAAGCATCTTTCTTGGGTTTAATTGGGAGTTGGTAGAGTCGGCAGGCTTGGAGGCGACAGCTGACGCTCAGATTACATGGCCCTTAAATCTGGACTGCAGTCCTACCTATTCTGCCTGCGTGGAAGGACTTTCTCTTGCCTCCTGCTTTCCCTCTCCACTAATCCAGCACCATCGCTGTGGGTTGGTCGAGGTGATGGATTTCAGGAGGCGCCTCTGACTTGATTACATAAGAGCATTTTCTTGCTAAATCTGTATGGCTTTCTCTTTCTCGGTGGTTATATAAAAGCAGTGGGGTGGGCAGGGTTGAGGAGCCCCCTCCTTCTTCAGCACAGAGCCCCTGAAGCCATCTCTCTGAAAACCCAACTCTTTCTTCCCTCTCCCTCCCATCCTCCTGTACGGTTATCTTTGAGCAGCTCCTAAAAATGGCCCAATCTCTCCTGAAATCTCAGAAGCTAGAGGAATTGCTTCAGATACTGCAGATCTACTCCAACCACCACCCCCGTGTTTGAAGCACCCCCTCATTACATTTAATCACATTTTTTCTCCTCAGTCAAACACTTTTTCCTGGGATAAGCTGAGTATGCTAGAAACAGAGCTGTGTAGACAGAAGGTCTGCTGAATAGAAAATGAACAAAAGGTAGAATTGCCTCCGGAATGCATAATGCACCAGAATTACCACTTTAATTTATTTTAAATACCTAAATGATGTTGTTGTTGTTGTTGTTGTTTCTGGTAAGCAATGCTGACTGAAATTTCAGAAGCCAGAAGAATTGCAGAAGATTTTTTAGTGGCTAGAAGTGTGGCCTAGCACAGTTTCTCCTTGTGCATCAGTAAGCGAATAAACTATGCAAAATGGGAGAAATCAGGCAAACAGGCTTCATTTACATTTCTTATGCAAACTGAAGGATTCAGCTCTTGGAGCAGAATTTTGATTCGTTCTGCCCCTTCTTAGCACATAACAGATGTGGCTCTCTGCCTACAAGGAGAATAGTTTTTTTCCTCCTTCTCCACTGTTTATGGGGAAGCTTGGAAAAGTTTGTGTGTTCAAATGCTGGTGTATTTGTGTATTCAAAGCATGGAGAAGTTAACTTGTTTTTACTAAAATCTAACTTTTTAAATCTATCTTTTAAATTTAATTCTAATATAAAAAGCATACCAAAAACCACTTAGTTACGTGACATATTAAAAAAACGTAACCTTACACTAATCTACAAATATAACTAAACTAAAATAAATTCCTCCCCCGCTCCTCAGCTCCTTCCCTTTGTATAAAACTATAACAAGTAACACAAGAAACAGTTTATTAGTAACAAAAACCAAATTAAAACAATTGAAATTACATGTTCAAAGCTGTTATTTCCACCAAGGCAAGGATTGAAGACATGCACCCCAAATGTCATCTCCCACCCAACACAGAAACCCTAATTCAGAAGAATGCTGGAAAAAGCATCATCAGCCCAGAACAGGCCCAACTTGGTTTTGGAAGAATCCCAGCTGCTTGTTGGCTGTGTACCTTCTTCATTCGCAGTTGGGTTTGAGTTGGGCACACTGGACACATGTTGCATTGGTTGTTTTGTGAGTCTGCAAGTCATTTTCAACTTGTAATACCCTGAGGTGAGCCTATTGTGGGGTTCTCTTGGCAGGATTTTGTCAGAGAGGGTTTGCCATTGCCTTCCTCTGAGTGTGAGGGAGAGTGACTTGCTCAAGGTTACCCAGTGTGTTTTCATGGCTGAGTGATAATTCGAACCCTGGTCTCTTGCTCTGCTAGTCCAACCCTCAGACCACTAAACCAAGTTGTCTAATCAAACACAGCTGAGTAGAGAAGGTTAGTGTCTTCAATGCAAGAAGTATGGTGCTCTCCGTGGTGCTGAAAAAGCTTCCTCCATCGTATTATTTGCTTGAGACTGATACATTACCATGAAGCCTAGTTGGGGAATAAGATAGTAATGGGTAACAAAAGAAAAGAATTGAGTAGGTGGCATTCCTGGGATGACTAGCAGACAGAGGAGTAAGGACATGGGTTTCTAAGAAAGCTATAACAACCATAAACTGTAAGGATTCCAACTGATAGCAAAAGAAATCCTTCAAAACTTGGGCACCATCTTTTAGCCTTCAATAGCATACCTCTTAAGCCAAAACAGAGAGCAAAAATCTGAAATCGAAGGCTGCCTTGGCCAGCATCTGAGTTTTTTTGTGTGGGTTTTTCAGACTATGTGGCCATGTTCTAGAAGAGTTTATGGTTATACTGAAAGCTCTACCAGCTTGGTGGAACTTGTCAAAGCTATCAGTCCTTTAGTAAAACCTTTAACAACCTACAATCCCTCCCACAACACAAGTAGGCATCATAGCAGGACTTTGTGAAAGATGGAAAATTACATTTATGGGATATAGTTTACTCCATCTCCTCTTGAGATCTGCTTCCTCTTAGATGACATTTATTCCTCTGATTTAATAGTGTTCTCACTGTGATGTCAAGCAAATCTCACAGGACCTGTAGATGTAAAAGTAAATATCCATTTAAAGATAAATAGAACAGCAAATACAAACTACTTCTCTCATTTCTCTCCATGCAGGCTAAGGTGATCGTTCCTAACAGCACGGCTGGGTTGATCATCGGCAAAGGAGGGGCCACAGTGAAGGCCATTATGGAGCAGTCCGGAGCCTGGGTACAGCTGAGCCAGAAGCCTGAGGGCATCAACCTTCAGGAACGGGTGGTGACCATCAGTGGCGAACCTGAACAGATCCACAAAGCCGTTGACATCATAGTCCAGAAGATCCAGGAAGATCCTCAGAGCAGCAGCTGCCTCAACATTAGCTATGCCAATATTACCGGTCCAGTGGCCAATTCCAACCCAACCGGATCACCCTACGCTAACTCCACGGACGTGCTGCCAGCTGCCGCCGCTGCAGCCACAGCATCAGGCCTCCTGGGCCACACCAGCCTTGCTGGAGTGGGGGCCTTCCCAGCTGCTCTGCCAGGTTTCTCTGGCAGTGACCTTTTGGCCATCAGCACAGCCCTCAACACCTTAGCCAGCTATGGATATAACACCAGTTCTTTGGGGCTTGGCCTCAACTCCGCGGCCGCCTCTGGGGTTCTGGCCGCTGTAGCTGCTGGTGCAAATCCAGCTGCCGCCGCTGCCGCCAACCTCCTAGCTTCCTACGCCAACGAAGCATCTACTAGTACCACCACCCCAGCTGGTGCAGTCGGAGCCTTCACCTTGGGCTCCTTAGCTGCAGCCACTGGGGCAGCCAATGGCTACCTGGGGACAGCCTCTCCTTTGGTGGCTAGCTCCTTCTTAGCCACAGAGAAGCTTGTGGAAAGCACCAAAGATATGGTGGAGATTGCCGTGCCGGAGAACCTAGTGGGTGCCATTTTGGGGAAAGGCGGCAAGACGTTAGTTGAGTACCAAGAGCTGACGGGCGCCCGCATCCAGATTTCCAAAAAGGGGGAGTTTATTCCGGGTACTAGGAACCGAAAAGTCACCATCACAGGCACTCCGGCTGCTACTCAAGCAGCACAGTATCTTATCAGCCAGCGAGTAACGTATGAGCAAGGAGTTCGGGCCACCAACCCACAGAAAGTGGGTTAAGAGAAGGCTGGAGAGAAGGCTGGGGGAAGGAGTAGAGTTCAAATCAGTTCTTTAATCATTAAAATTGTAATCTACCCAACACCAGCCCCTGTCCAGTGTCCATCTCTCACACACGCACCCCCCCTCTCTGGGCAGCAGCCCAGCATTTGTTCTACTGGAACTTTATTTCGCTGATGGTGCGATCTGTTTATGTGTGTGTGTGTGTATATACATATATATATATATATGGCAACATTTTTTTTCTTTTTTGAGTTGATGGATTTTAATAGAAAAACCTTTTTTTAAGAAAAAGAAGTCCTCTTTCTTTCCCTCTTTTCTTTCCAATTTTCTTTCTCAACAATCTTGACAGGGAAAGGTCTGTCTCTTCTTTCCCCAACCCCAGAGTATGTAGATCAAGTTCAGGATTTCTTGATGGGTTATTGGTGTTTCTCTTCATGCCCACCCAAGGTATTGTCACCTGTAGATGTTCAAACTGGGTTCAAAATATATGTGGGGAGGGAAGATATGGGTTGATTTCATGAGGAGGTGGCTCCTTTGCCCCATGATCTCTGAGAGTGACACTACTTTGTGTGTTATCTTTGCTACTCGTTGTTCATAGTAAAGCAAAGTGTGGGTTTTCTTCCTCTAGACAGCCTAGTTTGTACTAAAGTGAGGTATTCTGGAAGGAAAATACTGTGAGGAAGGAGGGGTTGGATTAGTGAGCTCTGGAACAAGCAAATGGGTTTGTTCAAAGTGGTGGGCTTTTTAAAAGACACAATTCTTCCATGCATATTTTTATCTTAGAGGGAGAAAAGTGTCCCTGTGGGTATCCTTTCCCCCTATTTCCCAGCCACATGTATGATAAGAAGAAAAAGTGAGGTACTTGGGTGGAAGGTTTGTGGCTGAAGGGTTTTCCTACAGGATACGGAAGAAGTCGAGGGAACAGAGTCTGAGTGTTCTCACTGGAGAAGTTTCTCCAAGGGCAAGTTATAACTTGATAGGACTTTGAAGCCCTTCGGTTGGTCCTATAGGAGCAACACAGTTCCAGAGAGAAGACAAATAAATAATGCGAGATGTGCAAAATGGCTGAGAATGAGGGCTAATTTCTGTAAGGTGAGAGTCAGATGTCCATTTTTGTGACAGGCAGTCTAGGTGATGTCTTCAGAAGGTGCCCTGAGGTTGTGGTCTCCTTCTTGGGCTCTGTTTGCCTACTTCCTGTCTTGACTCTCTCCTCATAAAGTTCCTTCACCAAACTCTGCAAATTCTCGCATTGTATTTTGAGAGCAGGAAGAAAGCTTTTTGCTTGTTTTTCAGGGGTTGTCATCTGAAGGGGAGATCTGTTTTCTTAAAAGACAGGAACAGCCCCCCCCAAACCCCACCCTCATTTCATCTGCAAGTGCCACCCCTTTCGGTAAAACCTGCATGGCACAGCTGGCAAGGAAATGCTTGCTACCAACACTCTTAGCTTGTTGCCAGTCCAGCTTATTGCATTCAGTGCCACCCTCTACCCTGGCCCTCTGCTAAGATAAGAAGACCACTAGGCCGTTTTGGGAGGGCAGCTGCTATCAGTATTAGTGCTCTGTGTGGTGCTGAGTATCAGCAAAGAGGCTGTGAAGTCCCTCTTGTGGAGCCTCTCTTGCTTGACTCACTCTTTGGCTTTCCTTCTTTCTTTAAATTCTCTTCCATGTAAAAGAAAAAAAGCAGTATTATGGTCCTGCCGTGGGGGAAGAAAGCCCTCACCCCAACGATTATGCAGCAGGGACCCCACTTCCCTGCTAGTTGCTTGCCTCCTTCTTTGTGAATATTTGCTCTAGAGGTTTCAGTCCCAGAGCAATTTGATCAGCGCTTCCAATTTCCAAAGGGATGTGGGCTACCATTTGGATGGTGACAAGTGCCAGCCACATGGGACTTGCATGATGTAGTGTGACCCCACCCCTTGTCCTCCTCCAAATGGTGGCTTTCAGTTTGGTAGTTGAAGCACAGAGCTATGTGTTGCTGTCAACTTTTCTGAGCTTTCTCTTTTTGCTAGTCTTTTCAGCGATTGACATGGGATACCCCATATACCTATCATCTTTAAAGGGGAAAAAAATGAAATAAATCAGGGTATCACCCTGCAGTGTTTACATATAGGGCCTGGAGCTTCTCCTAAATCATGAAGAAGATTTCACCCTTTCTGTTCTTGCAGGTGCCAGCATGTTAATAAGAGCCTAGCTTTGCTGTTGTACGTGTGTTGTGTTGTGTCTGTTGTGGGAACATGAGAGTTCAGGATTTGCCAGGAAGCTGAACCCAGATGCCTCGCAATGTCAAGCACTGGGCTGCATCCGTTTTCCTCTCTTTCTTTTAAACTAAAAGGCCACTTAGAAGTCAGGCAGAGTGGGAGCTCACAGCGCTGGCTTGCAAAGTGGAGGCAAAGTGGATGTCTACCTCGTCACCCCGAATCGCATTGCAATCTTGCCTGCGACGTCCTGTGGCACATTACACTATACTTCCTTTCAGGCTGCGTGGATGCACTCCTGCAGGTGAACCGTTGCACCTGTTAATGGCCAACACAAGTTAGCCAGGTGTTTCTCTTCAGCTGCACATATCTGCATAGGTTGGCCTGTTTGGCACTGGTTTGGCGACAGGAGATTTCTCTGTTTGGCAGAGCTACGGTTAAGAGATAATCCTATTTTGCAACCGCTGAAGTGTTTCAAATAGGGGAGAAACGGAGCATGTGATGCTCCAAAATTTTGGGGTGGGAGAATGATGCTGAGGAAGCAGGCAAGGGAGGTTATAGGGTGATTTTAACTCTCGGTTGCTTCTTAGTGTAGCTGGGTAGCTCCCATTAGCACAGACTTTTCCCCTGCTGTGTAGCCGCCCAACTTGCCTAATAGTTGTTGTACCCCAGTTTCAAGGCGTGTGGACTTGTGCAATATTTCAATTACCACTAGGAGTAACTTCCTTCCTGACTCTTTCTGAAGCATGGAGGTGGAGGGATGTGTATTGGGGTGGGGTGCGGGGTGGGAGAAGACTTTGCGCATCCCTCCATCCTTCTCCTAGGTTAGTTTGAGCAACAGCTAGGCTAGTTCTTAGGCCAACTCTGTGTCTGGGGGTGAGTGGGGTCTGGGGTGCATTATGGGGGTGGGAAGGGGCAGAGAATTAATATCTTATTATGTGGTAGCATGTATCTTAGTTCTGTTTTTCCTTCTTAGACTGAAGGGAGAGTCTTAAGACTCTAAAACCACTAGGGAGCAAAACTCAAATGTGAAACTTATATACTATTTTAAAAAAATGTAAAGGAAGCAATATCTATATAGCATCTTGCACTGATCTTACAGAGTGAGAGGAGAGCTGCTGAAGCCAGCATTTTACCTTCGGAAGGCTTGCTAGCTAGCTAGTGGCGGGGAAACAGGCAGCGACGAGTGGCCTCTGTTTACACTGGCTGAGATTCCACTAGGCCTCCCGGTTTTTATGATGAACAAAATATTGCTGCTGTTTTAGACGTGTGTTGCATATCAGGCTTTTGTGTTGGGGGGGGAGGGGGGTAAAAAGGAAACATGTTGTGCCAAATTCTTTTGTCTGCGTCTTTTTAAATAGTACGGATGCATAAGACAAAGAGGGACATTCCCCACCCAGGGTGCATCCACGTTACAGAATTAAAGCAGATTGACGCCATTTGAACTGCCACAACTCTGCCTTTCAGAATCCTGTGATTTGTAGTTCGGCGAGGCAGCAGAGCTATCTGTGACAGACTAGACTGGATACCTCACCAAACTGCAGATCCCAGGATTCAGTAGGATAAGAGTCATGGCAGTTAAAGTGGTGCCAAGCTGCTTTAATTCTGCAGTGTGGCTACAACTCATCCCTTGCCTTCTCCAAAATGCTGCAGATATTTTTGACAGTATATTTCAAGTCTGTCATTCCTACTCTTTTCTGTCATCTTTCCTCTGCCCTCCTGTTCCTACTTTGGAAGCTCAGAGACAGGGCTTTTGTCAGGCTCATGATTTTGTGCCAAGGCACGTATGGATGCTGCCACCTGGTCAATTGTATTAGGAAACTATTTTTTATATATATAAAAGAAATCATTTCTCCTCTTTGGCAGACTTGTGCAACTTCTTACTAATTTTGCATAATCTGTCTTCTTTCTGAAAGTCATGAGAAGGGGAAAGAAGATGCTGAACCTTCAAACATGTCAATCCTGCTTCCACAACTCTGTCACTCCATTTGGAAAAGTTTTTTTTTTTTTTTTAGGTGGACTGTAATTCCCAGAACCTCCCAGCTAGCCGCATTGATGAGAGAATTCTGGGCATTGTAGTCCAAAACAGTAGTATCTCCCAAGCTTTGCTGTCACCCATACACTTTCAGGTATATTTTTGAAACCATGAGGAACAGAAAGTTACCTTCTAGTCAACTCTTTTTCCCCCAACTGCAAGATGAATTTAAGAAATGGAGTTTTGCAATCATTGCCACAATATGTCACATATCAAATACCTGGCTATGGCTTTAACAATCTTGGAACAAAACATCCAGGGGCTATTATTGAATTCCCTACCCTGTTAATTTTTATACATAGTGCAATCCTGAGCATGCCCTCCTGGCATGGAGTCCCACTGAGTTCAACAGGGCAGTTTCCCAGTCAAATAGGCATGGTTTGGCCTTCTAAGAGCATGTTGCTTGAGGATCTCTCATGTAGGAGATAGGAGTGCCTTTTGTAGAGTCTCCATTATTCCCTTCAGGCAAGAAATACCATTAATGGAAAATAAAGATATCAAGACTTTTAGAATTCTAGTTTAAGGCCTTTGCTTGCACTGTAAATGTCATGCCCCAGAAGATAGAAAACTTGAATCACCAGGTTTGTGAACACATACCTTTTGCACCACCAGCTCCCTGCCGATGGCACTTGGGTTGCAGAACTGTGTACCATTCTGCAGAATGCTTTATTTACTTTAAAACAAAAACACATGGCTTCTGAGCCTGACAAATTCACCCTTCAGGCACAGCTCTTCTTAGATCCCATAAACATTCTGGTGACTCGTTCAGATGCTGGATCCCTCCAAAAGGCAAATCCATTTTTCTTTCTCTTTTACTCTGCTGACTTGTGTTGTCCAGCGTTCAAACGCATGTTAACTCCAACACAAAGACTCTTAGAAAGCAAGATTTTTTTTCTGTGCCCTAAACTTTGGTGAGCCCATGCTGAACCTGTCCAAGTGGGCAACCTCACTTGCCCCTGTGTTACAAACCAGCAGAATCACTTTGGACAATGAGATTTCCACATGGAGTTCCTTGCTGAGACTACTTTTGTGTCAAGTCCCTTTCATCAGTAAAAAGGCGCTTTTGGTGAAGAGTTCTTGGAGGTGATTCTTCTCTGTCCTTCATTGAAAAGACCCAACTGCCACACCAGGGCTAAGGATAGTGTCCTTAGTACCAGATCCACTCAAAGCAGAAGGAGTTCCAAAAATGCCCATCTCCTGCCCATTCCAAGGCAGCATGGGCAGGAGAACTTCCAAGTTTCTTTGAATCTTATATTTTTCCCGAGCTCCTCTTCCGTTTTCCTCCTTCAAACCCGCAAAATCACTTTCTCTACTCTCTTTGAAGAAACCAAATTTGCCGAGTGGAGTCGGGTGGGGTGAGAGCCGCATTGTAAAAACTGTTTGTATCCACTGCACTTTTGGAACAATTGACTGTATCATGGCAGAATGTCTCCTTTGTGGAACAGTTAACCTTCGGGGATATTATTGACATATCCTGTTTAAAAAGACGCACTTTCCCTCCCCCTCCCCCCCTCATTTTTGAAGTGCCAAACTATTATTTATAGACATGCAGCTATTTAAACAAATTTTTAACAAGGAAAACGGTTGGGGTCGGGTGGGTGGGAAAGGGGGCTGCAGGGGTTTTGATATTTAAAAACAAAAGTTGTAAAAAAAAAAGTGACGCATAGGACTTGTTAGTGGATCTGAAGTCAGGATCCTTAGCGGCTTTTAAATAAATATATTACCTTTTTTTCTATTAAAAAGAGAGACCTTCAGGTCTGTTCTGCAGCTGTCTTTCTCTGTAGCTGTCTTGATGCTGAATTGCAGTGATGGAGGCATGATTCTGTAATACTTTGCACCATGAATTGGAGGGAGGGAGGGAGCGTGCAATTGTATACCGACTCCTTTTGGGAAGGGGAATCTGCTGTGTGAAACAATGTTCAATTTCTATCTGTTTAGGTTTTAAAAAACAAAAATCTGATATATAAACACCATGCTTTTTCAGAGCAAGGAAGAGTTCCTTGGATCTGCTGAGCCCGATCTTACTTTGGTAGAAACTTCTACCACCTTGTGCATACGCTGGTTTTGGAGCAAAGGTGCAAAAGAGGAGAGGGGACATGGTGGGGGAGACCTTTTCAATCACTCCTATGCTGTAGATTCATGCCCAGCGTTTTCTGAGTCTTAGCTAATGCTTGATATCCTTCCTCCGGCAAACTGGACTGTTGAATTAGGGGAGGAAAACACGCCTCTGGACATCTAGTGGGCACAATCCATCAAAAGTGAGGTGAAATCCATGAGGTTTTAGGTTCCATTTCATATCTTTCCAGTGGAGTTAGACCCTAGTCTTGAACCAGTTTTCTCAGAATTAGGTTCATTGATTCCACTCAAACTTATTGTCTAGGTAACTTTTGCCACCAGAATTAACTTTTGTTGGGTTGTACCCATGGTACCATTTGCTGTTTTCCACGATGTCCTGGGACAATGTTGAGTCTTGATGGGCAACTGAAGACACATCCCCCCCTGCTTGTCCCAGAGCCCCTTTACTCTGACCTCCATGAGAAAAAAATAATATCAGTTTATTCTTTGGTCATAGTTATGACTTTGATGCCCAGATGGGAATTGGAGGAAATAATATTGTACTGAATGACAGACATGGTGAACCTTGGCGATAACTGTGCACGTTTTTGAACTGGTTGGTGGGTTTTTCAATTGCCTCCTCTCTCTGCACCAGATTCCATTTCCAGGATGTCCTGGTAAATCCTGTTTTCCCTTTCAATCTATTTTTAATAAGTTCCAAAGGCAGCAATTCCTGGGTGCTTTGAACCTCTCTCATCATCTTCAGAACAGAGATGCTGTTGCAAGCAGCAGCGAAATCTGCTATGGTGACAGCTGGGACTCCATGAATTTTCAATGTGCCAAATATGAGCCAGATTTTTATGAATTAAATAATGAAAAAGTCAGCCATGGAGATGGTCTAGCTGGACTTTGCTGCTGACCCTCAGTCTCTAGCCTAAAGGGAAACTCCACTTTCTCCATTTGAGGTTTGCCGTTCAAGCTACTCCTGCCAAACCAAGGTGTGTCCAAAGTGTGCTTCTGAATTAAAGGAGCAAGAAACAGCTTTGGAAGGCAAGGCAGGAATGGGCTGTACCTTACCGAAGGATACATATTCAAAGTCCAGAAGGGCCAATATGCACCTATATATCTTATAGTGAACATATACATTTGCCCAGTGACAGACTCATGGGAGCAGTGCGGGGAGCAAGAGCCGTCTTGTTATCATCTCCTCTCCACTTAACTGTTCTCCTTGCATTTACCATATCACTGTTCTTGTTTTTCTTCTCTTTTCTGTTTAATTTCTAGGCAGTCGTGTTTAAAATGATAAGGGGGTTTGGTGGCAGGGTCGGGAGGGGGAAGAAAAAGCAAGCGAGAAAAGGAAAGAGGAAGGAAATGCCTTCGATAAGATTGAATGGGAACATCCCAGGTGAAAGTCCTCTCCTCCACATGTGTGTACATCCCAGTTTTTGAGTGCCAAGCCTTCATTCTCCCCTACCGCCGCTCCCCTTCCCTCAAAAAGCCTTTTTAATTTGTGTCAGGACACACTCATTATCTGGAGCATCCTTTCCATTCAGCATTTTGGCAAGTTCGCACACCACCACAAAGTTCTATATATAAATATATATATAAGTACATATATATATATTATTTTAAAAAAAAACACTTATCTAAAGCAGCGTGGGACTATTTATACCGTGGTTGGCTACCTCCGGACTGCTTTTTCAAATCCACCTTCATCCTTCTCAGCATCAAGAACATTTCTAGCGTCTTGTTTTTTCAGGGGATACAGCCTCTTCACCTTTCAAAAAAGTTTGTTTGTTTGTTTTCTAAAACGTCAGCTTTTGCTTCATCCGAATTTGGGGGATTCCATCTCGAATTCTCTTGCTGCCGGGGACAGTCACCTTGTTTCAACCCGTCTTCTGAACTTTTGAGCTTTACCCTTCCATCATTTTGAACTTTTAACCTCCCTCCTTCTGTGTTCATCAAACCTGTGTTTTTTGGATTTTTTCCTCATCTTCCATATTACAAAAAAAAAAAAAAAAAAAAGGAAAAAAAAGAATAAAGTAAATTAAAATTATATATATAAATATATAAATATTAGGAAAAATGAAAAGTGCAACAGACTGTCAAATTCTTACCATTTAGTCTACTGAACGGGATGATTTGATGTCACATTTTTCCTCTTTTAACTGTGAACAACAACAACAGCAAATGTTTCTCCACCATCGCTTCATTGTAAATACTCTGTTTCTGTTTGAACATGTTTGCGGGGGGTGCGGGGAGGGAAAGGGAAGAGAGAGGGAGACCATTAATTTTGTGTTCTCAAACATCAGAGGCATGTCAGTGCATAAAAGGGACGGAGGTTTGGAGAAGCGAACAGAAAAAAAACGATTTGAACGTCCCAGAAAGTTTGGGGAGGTAGGAGAGAAAGATAGACAAGTAAAGATGATGCTATCAGAGATGATTTAAGATTTTTCTCTTCCTGGTCTGTGTCAGACCACTTCAAACTGTACAGAAGAAGTTCCCCAACTTTGGTCTTCTGGATATTTTGGACTTTGGCTACCAGAAATTCCCAATTGTCCACTAGGATTTCTGGGAACTGAAGTCCGAAACACTTGGAGGATCGAAGTTTGGGGAACGCCGCTGGAGAGGTTCGGGTGTTGCACCTTGAATGGCCCCATACAATAGCGAGCAAGCAACCGCTCTGTACATAATAAATAAGTCAGACAGAAAGATGTCCCACAACATGTTCTCTCTTCTTTAAACACACACACGTAAAGATTTCTTCCCTGTAATGACATTCAAACGAGAGAGGACCCGAGGTTGGCAGGATTTGGTCCACTTCAGCAAATGATGTGATGCCAGCTTCCCTTGCCACCTCGAGCCTGTGATAAAGGAGATCAGGACTTTTGACTTGGAAGGGGCTGCTCTTCTAATTTCACCTCTGCAGTCCAAAGCTTGTTGGGGGGAAAAGTGCCGATGGAAAAGGGCAGCCTTGGGTAACAGTGACAGCAACTCCTTGGAATCTGAAGTGTTATCGAAATGGTTGTGCTCCCACTCCGGACACCGTATTTTGTCCGCTAGCGTGCCTAGTGGGGAAAGCATATCTTTATGTGACCAAAATTGGAGAAATTTGGACATTTTAAATGTTGCTGCCTTCCCATTCTGACTCAGAATGTTAATGTCACCCTTGGATGCAATATCCTATAAGGGATTTTTCTTGCAGAGCCACAACGCCAGAGAGGACCATGTCCTGTTGAATCCGTTACTCTTTTGTCTATCGTTTTGTGAATGCCCATCTCTTCCTTCCTTCAGTTATTTAGTGGGCTGAAGTGCAGACACATTGTACACAAAAGGGTCCGGGTTCAAATACTGACATCTATGACATAGGATCTCAAGTTGAAGCACTGTTGTTAAGGATTTATGTCTGAGGCTCCAGAAAGTGAGTGCCGGACAGAAGAGCGATACTGGACTAGATAGGCGGATGGTTTTATTAGCCAAGAGGCCTCTTCCAGAGATCATTGATCGATATTGCAAACCTCCGATCCCTTTTATGCAACTGTCTCCAATCATTCTGGATTTTTGTTCTCCATCCAACCTCTCCTTTTAACAGCAATCTTATTTATTCTTGTGGGGTGGTGCCAAAGGGGTGGGTTGGGGAGGAGGGGAAACCAAGAAGGATATGATTGAAAATGTTTTTTTATTGTTAAAAAAAAATAAGAAAGAGAGAGAGAAAGAGAGAGAAAAGGAGAGAGAGAGAAAAAAAGAGCAAACAAGTAACCAACTCCCATTGTCATGGCTACATAGCAAAAAAAAAATCTGAATGTCTTGGTAGGTTTTGTGTGTTTTAGTGTAAAGTTGTGTATTGATTTTGTGCTCAGTGGAGTCAGCATTTTTTTTAGTGCTAATACTATTAACTCATTTCTGTCATGATAAATGTCCATTCACGACATCACTTCCGTCTTCCGTTGTCGTTTTTTCTTTACATTTCACGACAATCTCTTAACCCATTTTTACTAATGGAGCGCGGGCGGCGGGTGGCGGGTGTCACCGCAAGGAAGCGACATCTAGGCCTCATCATTTCCCTTCCACCACCACCACCCCCTTCCTTGTCCCATGAACCAAGCATGGGGTGAGCTTAGAGCGGGGTCCTCGGACGCCAGAGGTTACCTCTTCCTTGGACCAAGGGGTCAGGCCATTCGTCCCCCCCCCCACCCACTCTGTGGCTTGCGTCTTGTGAGGATATGTGATAAATCGTAGAAGGGTGAACCCGTCAGCCCCAAAGTACTTGCCAACGGTACTTTGTACCCTCCGTGCTTGAACGATCCAACCATTTCTGCTGAGAAAGGCGTGACAGAGTGACCCCCGTCCTTCAAGAGGCCCTTTTCGTCTTGCCTTCCACTGCGCGCAAGTCGGCTTTGCCACATCTCTGCATAGGATCGTCCGATTGCTCTTAAGGCACCAATATAACGGAAATACTAGGCCGCCAAACACATATCAAGGGGATATTATAGAGAGGCAATGGGTGATCTCCTCTAAGTCAAGATAGTTTATACTAGCTGTGGGCAAGATGTGACCGTCTGGATGTGTTTGGGTTCAACTCATTTCTGCCCCAACCTGTATACGGCCAATGGCCAGAGATGATGAGAGTCATAAGCCAACAACATCTAGGATGCCATAGGTTCCCCTACCTCTGCACACACTGCAAGTAAACTTTTCTTTTCCCCGGTAAGAGAATGCTAACTCAGAGAAAAATAAGTTTGGAAAGCATCAGTTTAATTATTTCAGCCTGGAAGAAAAGGGTGGGATTGAATTACGGAGCAAAACCTGTACAGGAGTTTCCCCTCCATCCTGCCTGGCTTTGAGAAGAGAAGGAAGAAATGGAGCATCGTGAATCTCAGACCTAAGCGATTCCAAGTATCTGAGGTGGGTGTCTGATCAGCTTATGAACTGGACTATTTGGACATTTTTAGCTGAAGTCCTCGATGTGAGTATAGATGTTTCCTATCCCTTAGGGTTGATGTTGTAAAAGCGTTGTTCTGTCACTAGGGGTCAGTATGGTGCTTTACTCATCAGCATTAACTTCTATCTTCAACCCCTTCTAAGGATGACAGCATGAATCCACATTTAAAGAGATTAAGGAAAATTATGAACAGCCACTATGGTATGGCAGGAAAGTCCTTTCCAGGTATCTGAGAAGAAACTAAAAATACTTGGTACAATTAAGCAAGTATGATGGAAACAGGAACATAACCATTTTCTTTGGACAATATGGGCTACCAAGAACTAGGCTGGGTCTATTTCCCCTCCTCCAAGTAGCTTAACAAAAGCTGAAGGCAAGCAATGATCCAAGGAATACATTTAAGGAAAGGAAAACTTCTGTTGTGTACATTTGCTTTGAACAGCCACATTTTTCGAGCACAAAAAGAAAGGGTACATTAACATCCAAAATCCACAAAACAGTGACCCCCCCCTTTTTTTAAAAAACAAAAATGCACAAAATACACGTTGCAATCCAGAATTCAAAGATATAGGCATGTTAGCCCGTAGGATCAGGATGTAGAGAGATCTTGTAGCACCTTTGAGATTAGCTGAAAGAAAAAAGTTGGCAGCATGAGCTTTCGTAGACGCAAGTTCTTTCTTTCAGTTAGTCTCAAAGGGGCTGCAAGATCTCTCTACATAATGTTGCAAGCCAGTGGCACTTCCAAAGCTTGCAACATGCATTTTGTGCATGTCGGTTGGCATCAAAATGGTATCACTTTTTTGACAATTTGGGGTGTTGCGGTGCTTTTGCTGTATGGCCAACACGGCTTCCCTTGCCTATTGTTTGCAAAAAGAAAGGGTAAGTGTTTGATCTGGAACCGCTAATACGAGGGGGTATCCAAAAGTTTTAATGATCACCTTTTTAAAAATTGACAAAAAGTTTGTTTTGATTTGTAGTTGTTAACTTTTCTCTATGTAGTCACTATGTAGATTTACATATTTTCTCCAGTGTTTCTTAACCCTCCAAATACCATTATTGTAGAAGTTGGCAGATTGTGCCTGACAATGATTGTATACTTTAGTCACTTCTAGCAGAGCTGGTCACAAAAATAAAAGACACAGTGAGTTGATTTTCTCAGCAACGTGCCCTTAGGGACCAATGATGACACTGACAAAATTTCATCAATATGCCATAATAACGTCCGGATGATAATTATTACTTTACGATATCCCCTTGTAAAGCACAATCTGCAGACTTCTAAAATATCAGGTATTTGGAGGGTCAAGATATGCTGAGAAAATGTGTAAATCTTGATAGTGACTACATAGAGACAAGTTAACAACAACAAATCAAAACAAACTGTCAATTTTTTTTAAGGTGATCATTAAAACTTTTGGATACCCCTCGTGCGTTCACCACCACTCCTCCTCTATCATTACCAACAATGTTGAATGAAAACTTCCTTAGGGGAAAATGGAAGAGGGAAACATACAGATGCCTCCAATGGGGTGGAGGACCTGCTCAGACTTCTAGGTTGAACTTTAAATGAGCTCCCGAAGGGGTTTGCGCCTATTTCAAGGCTGTAATTCAGTACCTTGACTAGTGCCTTCTCAGTTTGTATTAAAACCCAGAATACAATTAACCGCCCCATTGATATAGAAGCTACTACCCTGTTTTCCCCAAAAATAAGACATCCTCAGAAAATAAGACCTAGTAGAGATTTTACTGAATTGCTAAATATAAGGCATCCTCTGAAAGTAAGACCTAGCCAAGTTTTTGTATATAAATATATATACAATATATAATAAATGTTAATATTTTTTTTGCTCAATAAATGTGAATTCTTCTTCATGGAAAAATAAGCCATCCCCTGAAAATAAGACCTAGCGCGTCTTTGGGAGCAAAAATTAATATAAGACACTGTCTTATTTTCGGGGAAACACGGTAGCTTCCACTGGGCCATTGTGATGAGAGCAGCCTCTTCTCTTCTGTCCGGTTTGCTGCTCTGCAGTAGCAAATGGACTAAAACTCCCATCATACTGACTTTTGGGGTGGTAGAAACTGTAATCCAATCCATCTGGAGGGCACCAAGTTGCCAAAAGATACCTAGATGCTGCTTTTGGCAATTGGTGGTATTTGCCTGCAAGTGCCTTTTCCCAACCTCCGACCCAGATGGTAGATGTGGGGGGGAAAGTGACATCTAGCATTAAATATATAGGACATACTGTTAATATTAAAACTCTGAAGGAAGGTAATTTATCCTATATGGCCCCTGTATAGTTCTTGGGTAAGGTCTGCATAGCCATATCCATGGATTCAACCATCTGCAGGTTGAAAATATTTTTAAAATATATAATTTGCAAAAAGCAAACTTTGATTTTTGCCATTTTGTATAACACCATTGTAATTAATCAGACTTGAGCATCCACAGATTTTTGTATCCAAACCCCAGTTTGCACAGGCATTATTATCTGTAAAAACAAACAAAAATAACCACAAAGAAGTACGGTGTTTTTTTTTTAAAACAAAACAAAACACTGTTGTTGCTTTGCCTTGAAGTAGCTTCTGACTTATGGCAACCCTAAGGTGAATCTGTGACAGGGTTTTATTGAAAATTTGTTCAGAGGGGAGTTGCCTTTGCCTTCCTCTGAGGCTGAGAGTATGTGACTTGCCCAAGGCCACCCAGTGTGTTTCTATGGCTAAGCAGGAATTCGAACCCTGTTCTCCATAGTCATTGTCCGATGCCAAACCACTACACCAACCTGGAATTTCAGATATCGATTTCATGTACTGTATTTTTGACTCCCAATATCTTTATCCTACTTTTTCTTTGCAAGGGGATGGCAGACCACAAAAGAAAGGAGTAAAGGCCTCTTGTTCTGTTCCTTTGCAAAATGTATTTTGAACACCAGAAAGGTACTGTTTGGACTACAACTCCCAGAACCCCAGTAAGCATCGCCATTCACTTGGGAATTGAATTCTGAAAAGTGTGTGTTTGGGGGTGGGTGGGGAGATAGATATTCTGAAAAGTAGTTTTCCAGGCTTTTTGTGCAAGAGAAGGCCATTCCCCTGAAACTTGTGACTGTCCGTGTGAAATTTCCCCTTGGTCCGTGATTGATTTCTGGGGATCATGGAACAACGGTGTATTCAATGGGATAAAGCTTCCTCTCCATCCTTCCTTGGCTGCATTAAATCAATCCTTTCTCTGGTTGCTGTTTCCTTTGGGAAAAAAATGATCATGCCTTTATTTTTGTTGTGTGCCTTCAAGTCCTTTCCGACTTATGGCAACCCTATCACAGGGTTTTCGTGGCAAGATTGATTCCAATTTGCCTTTGCTTTCCTCTGAGGCCAGGAAAGGAGTTATATTACAAATAAATAATATTTATTATGATGCAAACGTAATAAATCCTTTTTTCCAGGAGGTCGGGGTGCTGTGCACCATCTTTTCCCACCCAAACCTCATTCCCTGCTTCAGACTTAACAATGAGCTTACAAAACATCAATAAACTATGTGGCAAGCATAGTTTGATGCTGGATCTAGAGTTTGCAAAAGTTATCTTTTTGGACCACACTTCCCAGAAGCAGCTGCTAAGGGATGTTGATCACTTTCTATTTTAATTTTGGCTGAATGGGCGGTGCTAATTCTGGCGGGTTTTTAAATTATATGAGGGTCATGGAGGTCGGAGGGTTAAAATCACTCCATTTTGCAGCAGCTTTGAGCCATTTTGCAGGTGTGCGAGTTCAAGCGTCATGGGCAAAATAGTTTTTCTAACGCACAAAACATACTTGTTGTTGCTGTTTTTAGATCAGCATACATCTTTTGTAACTGGAATCCTCTCAGAATCTTTCCTTGCCGGGTGAGGAGGAAGCGAGAAAGTCCCTTTTAAAGATGGGAACTGTCTTGCTCACCTTTTTGGGGAGGCGCTCTCATTCAAAATCGCACTTCAACCTATTAGTCAGGGGCACTTTCTCCCGATGAAAAGTTGTTTTAATACTTTAATCTCACGGATCGTATGGTGGAGTGCTTGCAACTTTGTTCTTGTTGTGCGCCTTCAAGCCATTTCCAACTTATAGCAACCGTAAGGCGAACTTATTGTGGGGTTTTCCTGGCCAGATTTGTTCAGAGGGGGTTTGTCACTGCCATCCTCAGAGGTTGAGAGAGTGTGACTTGCCCGAGGTCACCCACTGGGATTCGAATCCTGGACTCCAGAGACATAATCCAATGCTCAAACCATTACGCCATGCTGGCTTTATTTAAACTATACGGCTTATTCCTCTGTCCCTGTTTTGGCAGTGCAAGTTTGAATGTTTCCAAGACTGAATTTTGCCACTGGGGTGGACTGGGATTTTCTTCACGCAGCATCTCCACGTGCTGCTATCTTTCAGGGTTCAAGCGCCAGGAGGATTAAGTTCTGCCCTTCTCCTCCTTTTCCTTTAATGGAGAAGGTTGCGCCAGGACTCTTGCCACTTTCCGGAGCTCAGAGTCTCGGAGACAGGATGGAATATGACAGGCCCCATCCAAGGAGAAGACAGGGGACTGTCAGAACCAGCCAGAGCCCTGAATTATTCACCAAGGTGTCCTCAGAGAGGATGGTACGTGCGATGGGGAGAGAGGGGCGGTGGTTCGGAAAGCCTGTTCGAGCCGGAACAAGAGGAGGCCATCACCTTGTAACCGTCGAGAGCAGGAAAAATTAGGTTGCCAGGGTGCAAACTGGAGAGGGCTCTTGCACTCATATCAGCAGGTGTTGCTTATTACCTGGTTGCACGCCAAGCAACACCTGATGAAACCCATGCTTCAACACAACCATTGAAGCGGCAACAGCTGGGTCACCAGCTTTCGTTCTTGCAGCCCTTGAGGGAAAAAATCCATCTCTTTGGTTTCCAACACAAACTTCTTCTCTGGTCATCTCCCGCCTTCTTCTCTCTGACCCTCCTTGGTCATACCTGGTTGTCCCCACCATCGCCAACCCTACGGCACAGAACTTTCTGACAAAGGATGCCTCTACATCAGTGTTTCCCAAATTCTGGTCTTCCGGGTGTTTTGGACAACAGCTCCCAGAATTCCTGACTCCTGGCCAAGTTGGCTGGAGTTTCTAGGAGTTCAATCCCAAACACCTGGTGAACCAAAGTTTGGGAGCCATTCATCTACATTGTAGAAATAATGCAACTTGACACTCCTTTCAGCGCTGTAGCTCGAGCGTACGGCATCTTGGGTTTTGCAGTTTTACAATGTCTTTAGCCTTCTTTGTCAAAGAACGCTGGTGCCTCACAAAACTACAGATCCCAGGATTCTGGAGCCATGGCACTTAATGTGATTTCAAACTGCATTGTTTCTAATGCATATCAGTGGATCTCCAGAGTCCTAGTCCAATGCTCAAGCCACGCTGACTCTCCTTAAAACCACATACCTTACAATTATTCCAGTTTTGCAGGGACAGTCCGGATTGATCCTCTGCCTTCCCACTTTTTCAGCTACTTTTAAAATGTCCCAGTTTCTCTCTCCTCCTCCCACATTCCCAGTTTGTTGTTGCTGATTTCAGCTTCCGCAAACGTGAGTTCAAAGTCCAAAAGTATACAGTTCACTCAATGAAAAGCAAACGGCTGCAGGCTTTCCTAGCCTGTGTGGTTTTCTTCATTATGAACGTTTTTCATCTTGACCGCACTCTGATGTTGCTTGGCCACATGTGTCCTGGTTTTCGCCATGAAACGTTGGAAGGTATGAAACCATGAGGCCTTTTCTCTTTTGAGGCTGTCCAGATCTGAGCGCAGGCTTAGAGGATATCCTTGGATGCTACGGATGGATGGATGGATACTATTTGACCCTTAGCTGCCATCGCCTCCAAACAAACCACCACCTAACTACATGCCGCTGGATGTTTTTCCATTCACCCGTTGTTTCCTGTACCTCTCTTTCGCTTCCTTTCACCCAGCTGCTGTTTTCTCCCAATATAGTAAGTGCCTTTGCAGCTGGCATCCTTTTTGTCTGTGAAATAAATTCTGCAGAGTGGCTCATAGTCATACCCTGATGATGCTAGGCTGGGGAAAAAAGGACAAATTAATGAATGGATACAGAATAGCATCCAGGCTATCCGGCTGCAATACTCCACTTCCGGAGGCCTTGCAGCATCTCTTGGAGATAAAATGCCTCCATCTCTTTACTCCTTCCTGCACATGGTTTACATTCGTCCTTCCAAATTCGGGCACAGGACCTCCGTGAATGTGGAAAATAACAAAAATATTTAAACACTTCTCTAGGAATTTCTGGGTCCCTCAATATGTGCCAGACGTTCACCATAGAATTGCACTGGAGGAGCTACAAAGGCCTAGCGGAGTGTTCCCTCTAGGAATCTCTAGGTCCTTCAGTGCGACTTTGGGTTAAAGTTGACCGTAGAGTTGTGCTGGAGGACCTAGATATTCCTAGCATATCTAATGAATAATAATTTGAATAAGTGAAATTAATAAAATCTAAAATTAATAAAATTAATTAATAAAATTAATAAAACTCCGCAAAGGCCAAAGCCACAAATGTAATCTGATCCTACCGTTGATCTATTAAACAAACCTTTTTTTACCACCTCTGATGGAAAGTTTTAAAAAAGACTGATCCAGAGTATATGCAGAGTGCATTTTTCTCTCCTGAAAACTGAGTACCTAGCATCTAACTCCAAGTTACTCCTCTGTCATCCTATTTTTTAAAAGTTGCTTTAAAAATGTCCCCGTTTCTCTCTTCTCCTGCCACCTTCCCCTTTTGGCCTCAGATAACTCCAACTGCTGCAACCTAAGGTTCAAATGCAAAAGTCATTTGCACTCAGTTTACTCCGTAAGGAGAGGGAGGAGAAAGCTTGCCCTTCCCAGGAGGCTTGGGCAAAAGGAAACTGCTGCAGCCTCTCTTGGCTTGCGTGGTTTTCTCCCGATTCATAACTTTCACCATCTCGATGACGTTCTGATGTTGTTGGCCACCTTTGCCAGTTTTCACTTGTGAAATGCTGGATGGTATGCTTTGAGTGCTGGTGGAAAGAAAGCAAAAAGGGGACGCAGGGAACCGTCTAATTATAAGTTTATATGTACAGCACTGTGTAAACCTACAGCGCTATATAAATAAAGGATAATAATAATAATAATAACAACAACAACAACAACTCGCAGTGTGAGGAAATGCCATGCGCTGGGGGCAGCCACCGAGAAGGTTGTATCCCATGTCTTCACCAAATACTTGGTCACGCATGTCCCAGGTTTCATCTGTTATATGTTTAAGGGTATGTAACTTCACAGGCAGAGAGAAAGCATTGCATAGCGGTTTGAGCATTGGACTATGATACTGAAGACCAGGGTTCGATTCCCAGCTCAGCCATGAAACCTACTATGTGACTTTGGGCAAGTCACAGTCTCTCAACCTCAAGGGGGAAATCCAGGACAGTTGGAGGGTGTGACAAAAGACCCCGCCAAAGGACTAGGCCCTATGAATCCGTTTGATCAGCTTCCTGCATTGTACTGGAAACCCATTGGGTGACCTTGGGCAAGTTACACTCTCTCAGCCTCAGAGGATGGCAACGGCAAACCCCCTCTGAAGAAACGTGCCAAGAAAACCCCATGATAGGGTCGCCTTTGGGTCGCCGTAATTTGGAAACGACTTGGAGACACACAACAACAACAACAACAAACTCATTGAAGGGCACCCAGAATCTGCCACCTGAAGCAATTGCCTCGCCTGGCAAGACCAACCTAAGTACCGTATCTAGCATCACGTAGGAAGATGTAGAGCCAAAGCAAATCCGCCCAACGGAGGCGCAAAAGTGGCTGGTGATGATGCTCCTTCTTCTTCTTCCTCCCTTCCATTCCATCTTCTCTTTCTCCTTTCTTCACCTTCCTTCACACTCCAGCAGTGTTTAGTTTATTTCAAGGAGACTGGAGGGTTTTCAGCTGGACCGCGTTGCTATGGCAACGGGATGCAGGCTGGCAGGGAGGTGGATGGGTTTGGACCAGGGATGTGAAAGGAAGCCGAGGGAGGCCCGGGTGCCGCAGCTGTGCCAATTCATTCCAAGGCAATTTCGGACGAGACGATATTAGAACATTTAACAGAAAGACAGGCAAACCCCCCCCCCACACTCCATCACCACCATCCTTTTTGCCCTGCAGTTTTCATCCTGACAGTGACCAAATAAAGGAACATTTATTTTAAAAAGGGTCTTTTCATCTTCATTTTGGAATAACACATAGTTTGGGGTTTTTATCAAAATCGTGTTGGTATTGCATCATGCTTTCCCTTTCCCCATAAGATCGTTGCCGGAAATGGACCAAATTTGGAAAGGAAAGAGCGTGGTAAAGATGGAGAGACCGCTTGATTCTTCACCGCCTTGGGCCATTGGGATCTGTGATCCTCCTTGAAAAGTTTCAAGCCACAAAAATAATATTTCCCCTTCTTTATCTGCCATCTTCTAAAAAGTGTCACCTACCAGGGGAAGACAGGCAAATAAATGAGTCAGTGTAATCCAGTGTGACTTAGTGGTTTACAGAACACAAAACAGATACAAAGTTCACATAAAGAAAAACATACTCACATTAAAATATAATTAAACTGGTATCATTAAAAACTGGTATCATTAAAATAAAATTTAAAAAGTTGAAAATTGCAATAATCACAGTACGGACTTATCAAGTATTATATCCAAATTTGTGATATACTCATTTGAGCACTGGACTAGAACTCTGAGGCCAGGGTTCGAATCTTGGCTCGGACATGGAAACCCATTGGGTGGCGTTGGGCAAGTCACATTCTCTCAGCCTCAGAGGATGGCAATGGCAAACCCCTTCGGGAAAAAAAAATTGCCAAGAAAACCCCAGGATAGGTTGCAGTAGGTTGGAAATGGCTTGGAAGTATACAACGACAACCATCGCCGTGTTCCTTAAGGATTTCCAGCCGAAGCTGATGAGGAAAAGAACCGACCCAACAAGGATGCAGTTTTTAAAGAGAGAGCTAGGTTATAGTTTTTTGTGGGTTTTTCGGGCAATGTGGCCATGTTCTAGAAGATTTGTTTCTGATGTTTCGCCAGCATCTGTGGATGGCATCTTCAGAGAATACTGGCATGGAAGAGAATGGGGTATATAATAATAATAATAATAATAATAATAAAACTTTATTTATATACCGCCCTTCCAACGATCAGAGCAGTGCACAACATATGTATATGTACTGTATGTATGTGTATATATTATTTATATATATATATATATATATATACATACACACACACACACACATAACAGTGAAACCAAAAGACTTATGATCAGTTCCAAAAAGGGTTCATTAGATACCTCGGACCAAGGTCGTATGGGGCTTTACAGTTTATTGCCCAAAATGAATATATATATATATATATATATATATAATGTATATGTATATATTATATACACACACACACATATAAATACTGTATGACCCTGGGTTGGGAGGAGTGTTTTGCATGTTAATCTGTGTGTTGTTCTGTAACATGGAAATCACTCCTAACATGCCAGCATTCTCTGAAGATGCCAGCCACAGATGCTGGCGAAACGTCAGGAATAAACTCTTCTAGAACATGTCCACATGGCTTGAAAAACCCACAAAAAACTACGGATGCCGGCCATGAAAGCCTTCGACTTCACATAGCTAGGTTGGTCTGTTTCAGCATAAAAATGAGACAAGACGGGAAGGGTGAAAATCTACCACCACCTTAGAAACAAACCGATTTATTTCAGCATGAGATTTTGTGGATTTCAATCCCTGAAAGCTCAGGTTAACACGAATTCGTTCAGGGCAAAGGTTTTAGGAAATGGTGGTATCTCTTGTTGTCGTTGTTGTTTTAATATCAAAAAATGTTTCCATTGCGTTGGATTATTTTCTTGCAATTCTCAGCACCGGCTGCAACATTATTATTCTCATCGTCAAGTGTGTTTCTTTTTCAATCTTGTGACATATTGGCTCAAAAAAATTATTGTTACATCTCCAGGGGACCAGAGTTCGAATCTCTGGTCCACCATAGAAACCTGCTTGGTGATCTTGGGCAAATCCCACTCTTTTGGCCTTAAAGGAAAGCAATAGCATACCACCATTGAATAAAATTTGTTAAAAACCTACCCATTTTTGTAAGAACTAGAAGGATCTCGTGATTTAAATGTTGAGGGTTGCAACTAATTTCAGCATTAAAGAGAGATTAAAGCACATTTAAAGCATCCCGCAAATAAAGCGAAAATGGTGAGTAATTACACAAATGATTATCCCACGCAATTGCACAAATAAAGTGATATCGGAAATGCATTGTCGCATAAAAAAAGATGCGCCTTAGTGCTACTCTGTGACCACTTTAATGGCAGGTTTTTGTGTGACGTCATGTGAAATCGCGTCACATATTTACACAATTTTTCCGGGATATTCACGGGATAAACTCCTGATCCCCTCCGTGGGATAAACCCCTTGGGCTAAGAAAGATAAGGGTTCGAAACCCACTCCGCTGGGGAAATCCATTGGGCGACCTTGGGCAAGTCACACTCTCACAGCCTCAGCGGAAAGGCAATGGCAGACCTCCGCTGAAAAATAACCTTGCTAAGGAAATCCTATGAGAGAGTTGCCATAAGCTGGAGTCGGCGGTACATAACAACAACACTTTTCAGCATGGTTTCCTTTTTCTCTATATTTTGTCCCCTTTGCACTCCGTATCATATTGCTTTTCCTCCTCTTTCCATAGAGAAACGGCAAAGCCAGGCATCAAGGAGGAAAATCTGAATTATTCTCCCTTTTCATTCCCCCAAAAAAGAACCGGCCACCTGCTACATTTCAGAGACAACGACAATCTGCCTCCTTTATTGTATCTTAACTCATGCTGCGGACCAGCCTTTCAGAAACATCTCATTCAACCAAATCCGACATATTTCAGAGCCTAAGCTTTGCCCGTTCCTTCGAAATATGAATCTAGCGGCAGGCTATTTTAATTCACAAAGGATCTTTTTAAATGAGAAGAAACGGTACAAAATCATTATCAGCCATTCCTATAAACTGTTCTATATATATTTTTTTCCCCTTGAAAGCAATTCTGTAGGAAGGTCCCTTCAAAAGGATGGTGCAAACCATCCTGAATGGATGGAAATACCAAATTTAGGTATCAGATTTAGGCATATGTCTTTGCAGGAAATGTATGAAGAAGCAGAAGGCATGGAAAGCATCTCCTTGCAAGGTTTTTTTTTGCCTAAAATAGCTAGGTCTCCTTGTCATATATTAAGGCGTCCGGTGCCTTCTAGTGGTGCTTTTGCAAAATGACGGCGGAAAGTTGACAATTGTGTGTCATTTGGGTTGTTGTTGTGCTGCTGCTGTTATTGTTGTGTACCTTCAGGTCATTTCCGACTTACGGCGAAGCGAAAACAACCATATCTTGGGGTTTTCTGGGAAAGGCTTGTGAAGAGTGGTTTGACTTTGCTGTCCTCTGAGGCTGAGAGAGTGGAGTTTATCATACGACTGAATTTGGGGGTATAATGCGATGGCAATTCGAACGCAATCATGGGGTTTCACGTTATTGCGAATGAGTGTATCTCACACAATTTCGGGCAATGGGAAGTCATTCCGAACACAATCATGGGTTTCACGTAATTGCGTATTAGAGTATCTCACACAATTTTGGGCAATGGGGGGTCATTTTCGGGAAATGCATTCCGAATGCAATCAGATTTCACATAAATTTGCTAAACTAATAAATTCACGTAATTGCGAATTAGCTCCATTCGCAATTGAGAGAAATTCCTCCCATGTGATAAACTCCAGCGTGACCCGGCCAAAGTCACCAAGTGAATTTCATGGCCAAGCTGGAAATTGAACCCAGGACTCACAAACAGTTGGACTGTCTGGTGTGCATCTACACTGCAGAAATAATGCAGTTTGACACCATTTTAAGGGCCGTTGCTCCATCCTACGGAATCCTGGGGTTTGTAACTTTACAAATTAATAATTATAACAATATAACATTCAAACAAGGATAGCTTTACTGGGCCAATAAAGGTATCATTGTTTGGATGTTATAGGATTTGCTATATGGCCAACACGGCTACCCATTAATAATAATAATAATAATAATTGTCGTTGCTGTTGTTGTTTACAAATAATAATAATTTACATCCTGGGATTTGAAGCATCATCATCATTATTTCTTCCCCACCTCTCCCCATGGATTGAGGAGGGGGAACAACAACAATTAACAAACACGCAAACATCAGTGAAAACACCTTGGATAAAACACACATCTGTTCCAAAGGACAAATAAGATGTGCATGTAGTAAAACAATCCACACCTAAATTCTCGTCACTTAAAATTCACCATTTAAAGACCATCTGGATAAGCCTTTATCCGTCTCTGCCAAAGAGGGCTCATGCCCCGCAAAACTGCAAATCCCAGGATTTTATGAGATGGCACCAGCCAGGCAGTTAAAGCGGAGTCAAACTGCGTTGTTCCTACAGTGTAGACACACCCTCAGTTTGGAAACAGAGGACTGCAAGATGCAAGGCTTCAGGTCAGCCCTGTTTTGACCTTTCCCAATGCTAAAAATGTGCTCCTCTCAGCCCCAGATTCCTCTCATTTCTGCACCACTTTTCTCCATGTTGCTTTTCTTTCCTCCTGCCCTTGGTAATTAATAATAATAATAATAATAATAATAATAATAATAATAATTTTATTTCCCGCCCCTCTACAAGATGCAAGGTAGCAGCGAAAACACTGAAAAAGCCCCTTCTGGTTCCCACGGCAACGAGATGCAGGCACCGCAGTTGCCATGGCAACGGTGGGGCATCCTTTGGGATTAGGCAAATATGGCCTCTGCCCTTTCTTGGCCTGGTCCAAATCACTCCCATTCTTAGGCTGGGTTCACACTTTGCAGAAATGATCCTGTTTGACACCACTGCCATGGCTCAGTGCGATGGAATCTGGGGAACTGTAGTTTGTTGTTGGCACCAGAAGCTTCCCTTGAGGCTGAGAGAGCATGACTTGCCCAGTGGGTTTACATGGCTGAGCCGTGGATTCGAACCCAGAGTCCAACTGAAATGAAAAGGTCTTCATCTACCTATGGAAGGATGCCAAGAAAGGTGCCGTATCTCCACCCCAAATAGCTCCCCTAACCCTACTTTTGCAGGTACCCAAACAGGCACCCTTCCAGGAGGTTTTGAAACCAAGGCATCCTCTGAAGTCACAAGTGAGGTCATAAGGAAAGATGGGGGGACACCAGAGGCTGAGTGACCCCTGAGTGGACTGGAGACAACAACAGCACCAACAGCAACTGAGCGAGGTACGTTGACTGCCAGCGTCGTACGCTGGAGAGAAACTGTATGGAGTTGTGGCACGTTGGATTAGGACTTTGGGAGACCAGGGTTCGAATCCCTGCTCAGCCTAGGCAAAGCCACTGGGGGAACCTTGGACAGATGTAGGAGTTTATCACACGGAGGATGAATTGGTAATAATAAATGATCTCAGATTCTTATGTTTCACTGTAATAATAATAATCATAATATTCCATGCAGAAACAGGATGTTAAAATCCAGGTCCTGTTTGTCACATATGTTGGCGTGAAAGAGAAATTACGCAAAAATAATCCAAACGGGAAGCTCCTTTGTACTTTTGGAACTTAGCAAAAATAAAAAGGAGTTTTCACGACTTTGTGTTCAGGTTATTTTCACGTTATTTCTCTTTCCCACAAGCGCAAATGCGGTTTCCCCCCCCCCCCCCAACGTCCCGTTCAGGTTAACCCCGAAAGTTGTCTGAAAAAAGGGTTGTTTTCATTTTGAATGTAGTTTCTGCACGGGATTTGTCCCATGTGATTAAACTCCATACTCTCAGCCTCAGAGGAAGGCAACAGCAACTCTCTCCCCGAATGCATCTCTCCAAGAAAACCTGGGATAGGATAAACTTCATAGACTTGAAGGCATATAACCACAACATTTGTA
Source organism: Urosaurus nigricauda (assembly GCA_034509955.1). Classification (NCBI taxonomy): domain Eukaryota; kingdom Metazoa; phylum Chordata; class Lepidosauria; order Squamata; family Phrynosomatidae; genus Urosaurus; species Urosaurus nigricauda. Next base: position 30,002,219 of record JAOEGL010000007.1, on the reverse strand, counting down.
CGTTGCGTAGTTAAAGCAATGGTTCCCAAACTTTGGTCCTCCAGGTACACAACTCCCAGGTGCTCCTCCAAGCTGGGCCAATGGTCAAGAATTCTGGGAGCTGAAGTGCGTAACATCTGAATAACCAAAGTTTGGGTACCACTGGGTTAGAGGATGAAGATTGGGACATATGTGGCCAAGTCACATCAATGTGCGGCCAAGGTGTCCAAAGTTATCAGGGAGGAGGAACAGATAAGCCAGGAGAGGCTGAAACAGATTGCTTTTGCCTGAGCCTACTGGGAAGGGCAAGACTGCCTCTTCTCCTCCCATTCTCCGCTGAGTTAAATGAACTCCGTTTGCAGCAACCTGAAGTAAGCTGAGGACCAATGGAGAGGGAGAGAGAAACTGGGACGTTTTTTAAAAAGTGGGACAGTAAACAAACAAACAAACAAACAGCTTCATTTATATACCACTTCATACCGCCTAAGGAGTATCTAAGCGGTCTACAGCTGTAAGCTACTTGCCCCCAACAATCTGGGTACTCATTTTAGCGACCTCGGAAGGATGCAAGCCTGAGTCGAGCTTGAGCCCTTTTGCTGGTCTTGAACTCGCCACCTTATGGTTTTGAGTGAGTGGCTGCAGTGCAGGCGTTTAACCACTGCACCACCAGTAGGGTGGCCAAATTGGGACAGTTGGAGGGTACGAATGGGTGGCAGGAGAATGGGAGAGGGAGTCGCATTAACCTCTCAACCTTTTCTGTATGTAGCTGCCCAACATGGCAGAACGAGAGAGGAGGCTGCTCTCGCTGGAACAGCGGAATCAAACTCTGGTGAGTGCCCCGTGAAAGTCGAAACCTCAGCTTGGCTGCAAACTAAAACACAAAGTGTATTTAAACTCTTAATATTTCAGAAGTTCTCTCGCTCCATCCTATGGAATCCTGACATTTGTAGTTTTCCAAGGTCTTTAGCCTTCTTGGCCAAAGTGTGCACTTGCCTCACAAAACTACAAACCCCAGGATTCTGTAGGATGGAGACATGGCAGTTCAAGTGGTGCCAAACAGCATTACAGTGGACCCCTGTTATAGGTTGGGGTTTGGTTCCAGGATCCCCCATGGATAACAAAATCCATGGATGCTCGAGTCCCATTAAATATAATTGCATAGCAAAATGGTGCCCCTTTTATAAAATGGAAAATCAAGTTTTGATATTTGAAATGTATACTTTTAAAAAACATTTTCAAACCGTGGATGCTTGAATCCGTGGATTAAAAAATCCGTGGATAAGAAGGGCCGACTGTATTTCTCCAGTGCAGATGAACACCTGTTTTTCTGCAGAGCTTCAAGTACCTGAAACTCTTTTTCCTTACAGATGGAGAAAATCAGATCCCTTCAGAAGGCCAATGCAAACTTGCGTCAAATGGTAAGCGTCGCACCCCATAGCATCCTTCACACTCCATGGATTTTAAGTGGTGGGATGGCCAGAAAATGTGATTTCTCAGCGTTTTGCCTTCTTGAGAAAGGAAGATGACATTCCGGCACAAAGACGACTTGCCTTAGAGATGTGGGCTGGGAAATCTTCTGCAGAAATGACTCAATTTTCCGAAAATTTCCAAAATGGAGCACTCTAGTACTCAAAGGATATAGACTAACAGAGGAACACACTGCTAAGCAAGCTTATTTATGTCTTGCAAAATCTCTTGCTGCTTAGTTAGGCTGCATCCACACTGCAGAAATAATCCCTTTTGGCACCACTTTAACTACCTCGGCTCGATGCTATGGAATTCTGGGAACTGTCATTTGTTGTAGCCACAACAAGGTACCATTCCTGGAACTCCATAGCATCAAGCCAGAGCACTTAAAGGGGTTTCAAACTGGATTATTTCTGCAGTATGGATGCAGCCTTAGTCCCAAATACATGTATTCAAGAGGAAATGTGATAGGTTTCTTGTACAACACTCACATCCATCCTTAAGTGAAAGAAGAATGCTTTACTAGTTATCTTTAATCTGATTTAATGGAACTGAATGCTAGAATTAGTGCCGAGAGTGAGCGAATTTGAAGGTACTACTGGCTGCATCCACACTGCAGAATTAATCCAGGTTGACACCACTTTAACTGCCAGAGCTGAATGTTAATGGAATTTAGAGAATTGAAGTTTTGTGAGATATTTAGCCTTCTCTGACAGCGATAACGGCAATTCCCAGAATTCCATAGCATTCACCCATGGCAGTTCAAGGGGTTTCACTGGGTTATCTCTGCAGGGTGGACGCAGCCTCAAAAGTTAAACTGCTGCAATTTTCCAGATCTGATTTTTCCCCCCAGGATGTTGTGGTGGTTTGAGCATTGGACTAGGACTCTGGAGACCAGGGTTCGGTTCCCAGCTTGGCCAGGAAACCCTCTGGGTGACCTTGGGCAAGTCACACTCTCTCAGCCTCAGAAGATGGCCATGGCAAACCTCCTCTGAGCAAAGTGTGGCCAGAAAACCCCATGATACCTTAGGGTCTCCATAAATCGGAAACAACTTGAAGGTACATATCACCACCACAACCACATTTTTCCCCCTGGATAACTCGCATCACTGTTTGTCCCGAAACACTCCTTGGGAGTCATTCAATTTCTCGCGGAGTGTTTCCTCCGCTCTCTGCCCAAAGCCCATTTTCCATAGGCAAACGTTTTTTCGTGTCTAATCCAATCCGTCTTTTGCTGATCCCCACAGAATTCAAGACTGAGGGAAGAAAATGAAGGTGAGAAACTGATCCGGGCCTCTGGCGGCATCAAAAATGGATTGATTTTTGCATTTACTCGAAGGGTAGCTAGCTTGACTTGGGTGAGACCGATTCTCTGAATCCACTTTGATAGGGTCAGTCTGGACTACTCTTCTGCTGTCCCACTTTTTCACCTGCCTTTAAAATGTCCTAGCGTCTCCCTCCTACTTGTACCCTTGTCCTTAGCTTACCTGAATGGCTGCAAACTATATTCAAATTGCAAAAGTAGTCTGTGCCCAATTCAGCAGAGAGGAAAGGAAAGAAGGGGGCTTAACCATGCCCTTCCCAGGAGGCTCAGGCAAAAGCAAACTGCTGCAGCCTCTCCCAGCTTGTGGGTTCTTCCTCATTAATAACTTTTGCCATTTTGGAAATACTCTGGTGTTGCTTGGCCATGATATAACAAGCTATCCAGGCACAATGAGGCAGCTGCTTCATCCGGTAGACGTGAGACGGACAATGATCGGGCCGCATTTATTATGCTCATAGTAGTACACAATATCACCTTTCCTGCCATATTAAACCTATTCCACATTGAAATCTGCCCTAAAGATATCTCAGAGAGCCAGTGTGGTATAGTGGTTTGAACATTGGACTCCAACTCTGGAGACCTGGGTTCGATTCCCATTTGGCCATGCAAACCCAATGAGCAAGTCACACACTCTCACCCCCAGAAAACCGCCGTGATAGGTTCGCCTTAGGGTTGCTGTAAGTCAGAAACTACTCAAAGACACACAACAACAACAACAGATCTCTAATTTTGTTGACAGTCCCATTGCTGAAGCTGTTCACAGCTAGATGCCACTTTGTCACCTGGTGATCCTCCTTCTGGCCATATATTCAAAACTAGTACCGGATGAAAGCTTCATTTAACAACCACCTGCCTCCGTTCTCAAAAGAATCATGATTTTTTTTTCTCCCTCTCTCTTTTTCCTTCTCAACAGTCTTCAAGTCAACAGAAGAAATCTTACTTAGGTAATTGTTCTTTTTTTTAAAATCAATGCATTAGTTTATTTATAAACTGCACTTTGGCCAAATGTAATTCTGTTATAGCCTTGTTCCTTTTAAAGAAAAAAAAAAGCAACTCACCGCAACAGCGAATAACATTAGTTTAATGAGTGACTTCCCATCTCTGCATTTGTTAGCGTACTTCTTTTCCATTTGAAAAGATCCCAAACTGTGAATTAATTTTACAGAAATTGCACAAAGGATGCTGGCATCTTCCAGACATTCTTTCTGGACTAAGATGTTGGGCATGTCTACATGGGCTAAATAAACTGGTTTCCCCCTGTTCTCATGGCATCCTGTCTTCATGACGCAGGGCCTAATCCCCAATTTGAGTGATGGAAGGACAATCTTGCCTGAAAACTGATTTAAAAGACTTACCTTTTGCTTCAGATCTTCAGAAGCACTCTGCAGTAACACAATGTGGATGTTTACCATTGTGCCACCCAGGGCTCATTCACACGTTGTTTTTAGCACAACGAAGCAAACAATCTCACTCACGCGTTACGGGTTTGTTGCGCAACTGTGGAACCGCATCTCTGCCAGCACTTGAATCAGATGAAGTCGAAGATATGAATTTATTCGAAACAACATGTTCAAGGCATGCAGAGTTTTATCCCGGGTCAGTTTTTCACACATTTGATAATTGGAATCTTTTAGGAAAACCCGGCAATAAAATCCGACATCGATTATCCTGGGTTAAGTGGGTGTTTTTTGGCACCAACTGGATCAGATTCATTTGAAATAACATGTGAACAGCAGATTCAACCCAGATTCTACCGGCATTATTTTCATAATTTGAATAACCCTCCAGTGGCACAGTCTGCGGTCACAATGAAGTGTCCGGCCCTGTGATTGATGTTGGGCATGGGCACCTCATTTCTGACCGCAAAGGAAGCAATTCATGGTGGCACCAGGTGCCAACGAGGACACGTGTGTAGACAGCTGTCCAGCATCAGTGCAGAGGCAAGTGTGCAAATCTGGGGCAGCTCTGAAGCCAGGGGTATTCTGGCCAGTGTAGATGTGCCCAAATTCTTTGGAGGCAGCTGAATGTGCCTTGAGAGATTCAGCACCGGAGAAGCCTTGCATCAAACAGCTCCTTTATGACACTCTCTGGACTTTTTCAGATGTGGGAAATTGGAAGATATAATCCAAGGGCAATCCAAACGCAATCCTGGGGTTTCACGTTATTGCGAATTAGAGCTTCTCATGCAATTTCGGGCAAAAAGGGAAATCACTCCGAATGCAATCATGGGTTTCATGTTATTGCGAATTAAAGCTTCTCACGCAATTTCGGGCAAGGGGGGGTTATTTTGGGGAAATGGGAAGTCATTCCGAACGCCTTCCGAATGCAATGGGGATTCACGTGAATTCGCTAGACTAGCGAATTCACGTGAATTTGCATTGGCTCCATTCGAAGTTGGGAGAAATTCCTCCCATGTGAAAGAGTCCTCTGTCTTTTGCATTCCAGGGACAATGACAAGATCAAGAGGAAGGTGCATCAGTTGAAGGAGCTTCAAGAATCGCTGGTGAGTTTTTCCCCTTCTGCGGAGAATTGCAGAAACCTGTGCTGGATCCCAACAGATTCAGAAGAGAAAATAGAAAGGGGAGGTTATCGGTCAGTTGTGAAGTTGAAGGCTTTCACAGCCGTTATCCATAGGTTTTTTTTGGGGGGGGGGTTCGGGCTATGAGTCCATGTTGTAGAAGAGGTTATCCTGACGTTTCACCAGCAAGATGCCAGCCACAGCTGCTGGTCAAATGTTAAGTCTCGTAGCCCCAAAAAACTACCAAAAATTATCAGTCAGTGTTTGAAAGGGCCTCAAAAGTCTGACGCTTAAAACATAGAGGCAGGGCAGCAGGCTGTAAGCAAGATTCAAGTCCCTACTCCATCCATGAACACCATTGGGTGACTTTGGGCAAGTCACACTCTCTCATCCTCAGGCAGAAGCAAAGGCAAGCCCACTATGAACAAATTTTGCCAAGAAAAACCCATGATGCAGTCGCCTTAGGGTCAGCGTAAGTTGGAAAGTGCTGCCTTTTTTAGTGGCATTTTCCACAAGTCTGGAAGGCATTTGGATGAGGAAGCATCGGGAAGCGAGACGAAATGGTGCAGCACCCTGCGTCACCGATTGCCAGCCTAAACCAGCCCTTTCTTTCCTCCAGATCGGCTCGATTCCTGCAAAGGTGTTTAGGAAATGTCAATTTCTATAATTATCCAAGTGACATGTTTCTCTTTTCTTATTTCCAGCAAGATGATATTTACGTTCTGGAAGAGCAGCTGTGTAAGTCACCCTAAGATATGGCTATAGATCACCTTGTCATGAGTGTAAGAGGGAGAAGTCTCCGTCACTCCATTTGTCACTGATTTATCTTTCTGGCAATCTGCTTTGAAATTGTTCTTCCGAAGAGCCATTTCATAGCGGGTGGCAATTTCATTTGAAGTGTTTTAAAACTATCTCCAATATTTGTGGTCAGGGTAAATATATAAAGAAAGGAAAGAATTCCTTGGAATGGCTCAAGGCAAACCTATTGTAGTTGTGAGCCACGATTTTAGTGCATGTGCAGAGTTCCCTTTATGTCAATGGGATTTCTTGGCATGGGACATGTCATGAGAAGAGAGTGCCAGAAGGACATTTTACACATGACTCAAAAAACTTTGCGGTCACTCTGTTTAATTTTCTAAAAGAGTTCCAGCGGTAACATTTTAAAATGGTTTCTCCCCAAAGGACCTGATTTGGGAGATCTAATGCAAACTGACATCTTCTCAGTAAACACAACCCTCACTTTCAGAAGAGGAAAGGAAGTTGCATATGGGTTGGCGATCTTCCTTACTTATGCATGGATTAACATATGCTGAGTGCAGAGACTGAGCAAGACAGGACACATATCTACGGCTGCAGCCGCACCGCAGAAACAATCCGGTCTGACACCATTTTAACTGCCATGGCCCAACACTAAGGAGTTCTGGGAATTGTAGTTTGTTGTGGCACCACAGCTCTCCAACATAGCAGGCTGAATGTCTCACAAAACTACAGTTCCACAGCATTGAGCGGTGGCAAGTAAAGTGGTGTTAAACTGCATTATTTCTGCAGTGCAAATGCAGCCTATGTAAAATCTCTTTGGAGCTTATCAGACGACGGAAATTGGAAGTATAATCCAATGGCAATCCGAACGCAATCACGGGGTTTCACGTTATTGTGAATGAGTGTATCTCACGCAATTTCGGGCAAAAGGGAAGTCATTCCGAACGCAATCATGGGTTTTACGTTATTTTGTATTAAAGCATCTCACACAATTTCGGGCAATGGGGGGGGGTCATTTTCGGGTAATGGGAGCTCATTCTGAATGCATTCTGAAGGCAATTAGAATTCACGTAAATTCACTAAACTCGCGAATTTACGTGAATTCAAATTGGCTCCATTCGAGATAGAGAGAAATTCCTCCCGTCTGATAAACTCCTCTGGAATTAGGGGAAGATGCTTTGCTTTGTGACATGAGCATCTTCTCTGAAGTTTTGCATATACCAGCGAATGTTGCCTGATTTGGCAAGGATAGTCTCAATTCTTTCCCTGCCGTCCCACTTTTTCAGCTACTTTTAAAATGTCCCGGTTTCTTTCTCCTCCTCTCTCTTTCCCCCCTTTGCCCTCAGCTAGTTTCCATTGCTCCAAACTACATCAAAAATGCAAAAGCCAGGGATGGGAGAGGAAGGGAGAGAATATTATTTCTTTCTTTATTGAATGTATAACCTGCTTCCCTCCCAAGACGGCATCCAAAACGAATCTTGCCCTTCCCACAAGACTCAGGCAAAAACAAAGTGTTGCAGCCTCTCCTGGTTTATATGCATTATTCTTTATGAATAATTTTGCATTTGACATTTCAGAGATGAAAACTGGGAGGAATGTGGCCAGATACCATCAGAGTGTGGTCATTTTGGCAAAAGATATTCATGAGGAATAATGCACTATGTAGAAGAGGCTGCAGCCGTTTGCTTTTGCCCGACTCTACTGGGAAGAGCAAGATTATACCCTCAAGATGTAATTTTAATGTATATTTTGAGTCCAACGGACAGCCATATTCTGCTTGAACTGGGTTAAAGTTCTCACTTTTCCCCCCTTGTCAGGGTTATTTTTTATTCTGGTCCATTTTATCGTTTGCAATTTTGCTTTTAAAAATTGTTGTTGTTTTTAAATAGAGTTTTAATTTAATTCATTTATCCCCCACCTTTCTCCAAACAAAGCAGTTTACGACCATTTAAAACCAAGCCCAGCTTTAAAAACAAACGTAAAAGTTTTTTAAAACAACAAGAACAACGAAACAAGCAACTCTGTTTAAAACGCACATGGTGACAAGCGTTTCAAACACAGAAAAGGAAAAGGTAAGCAGTTAAAAGAAGATAAATAAAGAACAGATGCACCACAACGGTTAGTTGAATCACTTATATGAGATGTTGCTTAAGCTTATGAGTGTAAATTTAAAAAGTATGAATTGGATGTAATAGGAGTAAAACTGGGACCCTTTCACGGGTTTTGAATTTTGTTTTTTTCTGGGTGTCTTTTCCCAGGCGCCTGCACCTGTCAAGGAGAGAACAAAAGGTAAGTCATCGCCACCTAAAACGATCCTATTTGGACCTATAACTCCATGCAACCTACACACAGGACTCTTTCAAACGGGAGGAATTTCTCCCAACTCCGAATGGAGCCAATGCGGATTCATGTAAATTCGCTAGTTTAGCGAATTTACATGAACCCCTGCTCCGTTCGGAATTACTTCCCATTACCCGAAATTAACCCCCTCCTGCCCGAATTTGCATGCGAAGCTTTAATTCGCAATAACGTAAAACCCATGATTGCATTCGAATTGGCTTCCCTCTTGCCTGAATTTGCGTGCGAAGAGTTAATTTGCAATAACGTAAAACCCATGATTGCATTCGAATTGACCTTAAATTATACTTCCAATTTAGCCTCGTATGAAAGAGTAGACAGTCTTGGTATGGGCCAGAGAAGACAGTAGTTTTGCTAGATTTCCAGGTCTGGCCCTGAGTCTCCATTTTTCATGGGTCATCTCCAAAGTGCTGCCGCGTCTCCAATTTTGAAGGGCTCCACTTCAAGCTAGAGAAAAAGGCTCTGTCCCAATCTCCGGATCACCCGGCAAAGCAGCCGCTTGCTATAATTTACAAACATTAGTTGCTGAAAGTTGCACAGACTCTTCAGGAGTCTGTACGCATTATTTCCTTATCACATCCTCCTTCTCTCCTAGTCATTGGGAAACCAGGGCTCACCCTCCATTCTGCTCTGCGTCATTCGACTGGCTAGAACCAAGTCAGCTAGATTAGACAGTCCTTATCATCATGTCTCCAGATGTATCTGCACTGCAGAAATTATCCAGTTTGACACCACTTTAACTGCCATGACTCAGTGCTATGGAATCCTAAGAACTATAGTTTGGTGAGACATTTAACCTTCTCTGGCTGCATTCACACTGGAGAAATAAACCGGTTTAAGTGCCATGGCTCAATGCTGTGAAATTCTGGGAATTGTAGTTTGTTGTGGGGCCCAGAGCGGAGCTCCGCTCTGGGCCCCACAACAAACTACAATTCCCAGAATTTCACAGCATTGAGCCATGGCACTTAAACCGGTTTATTTCTCCAGTGTGAACGCAGCCTCTGTCAGAGAGCTGCAGTGCCACGACAAACTGCAATCCCCAGAATTCTCTAACTACGGCAGTTAAAGGGGTGTCAAACTGGATTATTTCTGCAGTGCGGATTCAGCTTCCCTCTTCCTCCATTCCTCCTTAACCGTGGAAGAACCCCTTCAGCTATGTCTAAGGGTGCATCCGCACTGTCGGAATAATGCAGTTTGACGCCGCTTTAACTGCCATGGCTCCATCCTACAGAATCCTGGGATTTATCATTTTGCGAGGCACCTGCACACTTTGGCAGAAAAGGCTCGAGACCTCGCAAAACGACAGAACCCAGGAATTTGTACAGCACTCAAAGAGGTGTCAAACTGTATTATTTGCACAGTGTAGATGCATCCAGTAAATGCGCTTAGGTTGGTGGTGGGACCAAGAGAAAGCCTTTCTTCAGCAGTCATAAAACTTAGGCAAGCTTATATTGGGTGGTACAGTTTTTCAGATAGACTGGACCTAAGCTGGTGAGGGCTTTATCGGTCATAACCAACAATTTGAACTGTGCCCAAAAACAAAGCAGTACCCAGTGAAGCTGTTTCAAAAAAGGAGTTATTGTATTCCATATAACCAGCCAGTGACGTAGCGGTTTGAGCATTGTGGACTATGACTCTCGAGACTAGGGTTCGATTCCCAGCTTGGCCATGAAACCCATTAAGTGACCTTGAGTGCGTCACACTCTCTCGGCCTCAGGGAAGGCCATGGCAAACCTAAACAAATCTTGCCCGGAAAAACCCATGATAAGTTAGCCTTAGGGTCTCCATAACTCCAAAATGCCTTGAAGGCAACCACAACAACCAGCCCCACTCGGCAGTCTGCAAAGCACCACGCGGCAGCTAGAGAAATAATCCGCACATTTATTCATGGATTTGGATAGAGGATTCCTCAGGGCCGCAAGTGCTGTTTTAAGGCTTCTAAGAGCAGATTTCGATGATCCGTCGGGTAAAGCTGCAAACAAGATTGGGCCTTCTTCCAGATATATTGCTGCCCGGAACACAACTAAAATAGAAATTAAAGCAGTCTTTGGCCATTTATTGCAGGAGGGCGTTTCGAAGCCAATTTTCTGCTCCTCCAAGGGACCACATGGGCAGCTAAAATTCTGCCCTCCGTTAAATAGTTGACGGTCCAGTTCTAGTTTGGGAAAACGGGACATTTGGAGGGATCAAGAGCCACACACAAAAATAATCTCGGGGCCACACTGAGCCCACCCAACCCATGAGAATCCACGGCCATCAGTTGCTCCATCTGTACTGCAGAAATAATCCAGTTTGACACCACTTCAACTGCCATGGCTCAATGCTATGGTACTAGTTTTGGGAGCCATTTAGCCTTCTCTGTCTGAGTGCTCAGGTGCCACAACAAACTGCAAATCCCAGGACTCCACAGCATTAAAATGGTGCCAAACTGGATTATTTCTGCAGTGCGGATGCAGCCCATGAGAAATCTCCCTAGTTATTTGTTTCCACCGATTGTTTAATTGCTTGAAATAATTCCAAATCTTTCGGTATTTTGGGGTCTGGTCCGGTATGGTTTTCCTTTGTCAGGTAAATCATCACTGGGCATAATATGGATTTAGTGTGACAATGTTTTGGATAGTGCTTGTGGCCAACGGCAAAGTTTCAGATCCCAGTTTGCCACGGGATCTTCACACTCCAGAATTAAAGTACTACAATTCGGCTATGATTAACTACCAACATCATCCGGAGTCATGGGATTTGCGGCATCGTAAGGCGTGTCAACATCCCAGCCAGAGAGCTCTAGCGCCTCACCAAACTACAAGCCCCAGGACTGCATAGGATGCAACCATGGCAGTTAAAGCGGAACCATAGGGTGCATCTACACCGTAGAAATAATATCGTTTGACACCACTTTAACTGCCATGGCTCCATGCTACATAATCCTAGGAGTTTTGCAAGTCACCACTACTCTGGCAGCAAAGGCACAAGACCTTGCAAAACTACAAATCCCAGGAATCCATGGCCTGGAGCTGGCATCAAGCGGTATTATTTCTATCGTGTAGATGCACCCTTGGTGTTCTGTTTCTGCATTTTGCAAGAGTCCTATGGCTGTTGAAGTCTCCATTAGCTTTAATCCAATTCTCCAGCCGCAAGTAGGGCAAATGGGGAGGGAATTCAAAGAAGGGGGATCTTCCGCCTCTTGATGTTGACCCATTGTTTTTAATTTCTTCTCAGAGAAGAAAATATAGAGCCATTCCAGCTGTGAAATGGGCTGAGCCAGTCCGGGCGAACAATATCCCTTCTTTGCAAGAGATTGCCTTTAGCACTTTCAGAGCGCTGAGCAACAACTTCTGGAATAAACAGCGTTCTTGCTTTCCATTCAACTGCTGAGAAACTTTTGTTATCAGTCTTTAGTTCACATTATAGTGCTCTTATCCCATTTTAATAGCCCATGGGATCCCGGTGTTTGCAATCCAGTGACACACCAGAGCTGAGTGTTTTAAATTTGCTGCGGTTGTGCGTCTTCAAGTCAAGGGTTTTTCTTGGCGAGGTTTGTTCAGAGGAGGTTTGCCATTGCCTTCCCCTGAGGCTGAGAGAGTGTGACTTGCCCCAAGTCACCCAGTGGGTTTCCGTGGCTGTGCAGGGATTCGAACCCTGGTCTCCAGAGCTGTCGTCCAACGCTCAAACCACTACGCCACGCTTGTTCTCATAGTCACCCTTCGCTAAGCAATAAGGTATAGTGGTCTGAGCATTGGGCTATGACTTTGGGTTCGAATCCTTGCACAGCTATGAAAGCCCAATTTCTTGGGCAAGTCACACTCTCTCAGCCTCCTCAGGGGAAGGCAAAGGCAAACTCCCTCTGAACAAACCTTGCTAAGTAAAAACCATGATAGGATGGTCTTTGGGTCACCATAAGTTGGAAACGGCTTGAAGGCCCAAAACAACGGAGTTTATCACATGGGAGGAATTTCTCTCAATTGCGAATGGAGCCAATTCGCAATTACGTGAATTCACTAGTTTAGTGAATTTACGTGAAATCTGATTGCATTCGGAATGCATTCAGAATGACTTCCCATTTCCCGAAAATGACCCCCCATTGCTCAAAATTGCGTGAGATACTCTAATACGCAAATACGCAAAACCCCATGATTGCGTTTGGAATGACTTCCCATTGCCCAAAATTGCGGGAGATACACTCATTCGCAATAACGTGAAACCCTATGATTGCATTCGGATTGCCATTGCATTATACCCCCAAATTCCGTCGTGTGATAAACTCCAACGACAAAACAGTAAATCCCGGGATTCCATAGGATGGAACCATAGAGTGGAAAACTGCTTTTAAAAAATTCCAGCTAGGCAAAGGATGAGGAAGAATATATGAAAGAATTTGAAAAATGGTTATGCCAAGGAGGGCATAAAAAGACTTTGCTTTGGTTTTGTAATCTGAGATATGCCTCTATAATATATTCTTACCCGCTTGCATGGAGGAGGAGATTTCCTCATTGCACAGACAGCCAGGCAAAAAATGTAGCCATCATACTAATGTAACATTTTTAAAATTTCTTTTTCCTGGAAAGAAAAAGTTTTCCAGATTGTTATAACCCTCAAGGTCTGCTGCCATGCTTGCAGAGTTAATACAGTTTGGCACCGTTTTAACTCTCAAGGCGCCACCCGATCGGATCTCGGGATTTGTTATTTGCCGCGGCCGTAGAGCTCTCCGACAGAGAGAGCTAAATATCTCACAAAACTACCAATCCCAGAATTCCATAGCATGGCGCCATGGCAGTTAACGCAGTATCAAACTGCATTGATTCTACAGCGTAGCTGCTGCCCAGATCTGTAGTTACGGATCCTAGTTAGTTACGGAAGCCTAGCCATTGGATTTTCTTTGCTCTCCTTCCGGGCAACTGCTTTAAACCTTTTGCCAGTTGACTGTGAATCACGGCTACAAGGAGCAGAAATTGTCCTTTGCCATCTTTGACGCTAAACTTGCAGATTTTGCAGCTAGAAAAGCTCATTTCTTCAGCCCACAAAAGGGATGCAAAACAGCTACCTGTGTTTATATTTCATATACAGTTGGCCCTTGGCATCCGCTGGGGTTTGGTTCCAGGATCCCCCGTGGATACCAAAATCCGTGGATGCTCAAGCCCCATTAAATATAAAGGCATAGTAAAATGGTGTCCCTTATATAAAAGCAAAATCAAGGTTTGCCCATGGGGATTTGTATATTTTTAACGTATTTTCAAGCCGTGGATGCTTGAATCCATGGATAAGGAGGGCTGGCTATATTTAATTCTATTTTTCCAAGTCATGGGTCATTCTGGTTTTCCAAGCCACAGATTAGAACAAAGGCCTTGGGAAGCAACGGATGATGCCCTTTCGCTGGATATAGAACTTGGAAAACTTTGTGCCACGTCTCCCAGAATCCCCAGTGACAATGGCCCATTGGTCATCCCGGCTGGAAGATTCTGGACACATAGCCCCCCAAACACCTTTGCAAAACTTCAAATCTTATCCAGATTTTTATTCACTTTCTTTAAAAACAAAAATAACCAGGTAGAATCCAAAAGCAGACTTGGTTGTTTCAGTCTCATGGACACTATTAGAATAACTTTTTAAAAGTTACTTTTGGAGATGAGAACACCCCCCCCCCCCCCCCCCCCCCAGAATCCCATACCCGAAAATGTCCAAATTTGGCAAGGACAGTCCCGATTAATCCCTCTGTTAATCCCATTCCCCCCAGTTTCTCTCTCCTCTTCTCCCGTTGTCCTCAGCTTACTTCAGGTGCTGCAAAGTGAGTTCAAAATGGGAAAGTAGTTTGTGCACAATTGGCTCAGCAGGGGAAAGAAGAGAGGAGCGGGTCGCATTTTGCCCTTCCCAGTCGGCTTAGGCAAAAGAAAACTGCGGCAGCCTCTTTTTGCTTGTGCGTTCTTCCTCATCGATAACTTCTGCCATCTTGACCACTCTCTCATGTTGCTTGGCCACAGGGCAGTTTTCATGTGCGATATGTTGGGGGGGCATGCAATTTCCCAGGAGAGCCAATACAGCATAGCAGTATGAGTGTTGGACTATGGAGACTATCACACGGGAGAAAGTAAAGAGATTAGAAAAGCATTAGGAAGTCGCATGATCACGGCAAAGATTTCCAGACGACGTCGGGACCTAAGAGGACTTATCCTGGAAAGAACCAGGAATGCTCCAGCAACAAACCATTCACGGGATTTCTCCGTGAATGGTTTGTTGCTGGAGCATTCCTGGTTCTTCCCGGGATAAATCCTCTCAGATCGCGTTGCGTGTGAAAATCTTTGCCGCGATCGCACAACTTTCCTGAGAAAATACCTTTTTAATTCCCTGAATTTCCCCCCTGTGATAGGAGTTTGTCACGCTGGGGCTAATTTTGGCATTAAAGAGACATTTAAACGCATTTAAAACCTCCCGCAAATAAAGCGAAAATGGCAAGTAATTGCACAAATGTTTATCACACGCAATTGTGCAAATAAAGTGATATCAGAGATGCATTGTCGCTCAAATCCCGAAAGTAAAAAGATGCACGTTAATGTTTCTTTGTGACCGCTTTAATGGTGGGTTTTGCACGACGTCGTGTGAAATTGTTTCGCGTAAATGCGTGATTTTCCCGGGATATTCACGGGATAAACTCCTGATCTCCTTCATGGGATAAACTCCATAGTCTCCAATGACTCTGGAGACCAGGGTTTGATTCCCAGCTCTGCCATGAAATGCGGGAAAACCCTGGGCAGGTCACACTGTCTCAGCCTCACAGGATGGCTGTGGCAAACCTCCTCTAAACAAACCTTGCCAGGAAAGGTTGCACGATAGGTTCGCTTTTGGGAAACAAAGGCACACAACAACAAATGCAATCTCCTACCCTGGCTAAGAAGTCTGGATGTCATCCACCGCAAGAGAATAAATATATATTTCAGATCTGCGCTGGGAAGCAGAATTTTGTTAGCTACATTTGATAGGAACGAAGGAAAAGGTTGGTGGAGGGGAACATGTTCTAACTTGTTCATCTTTATTATGGTCATGGACCAACACCTAGAGAAACATGAATTGGATGGGCAGAAAGGGCTGGGCCTGAAAAGCAGTCCAGGAGGAAAGGCTTTCAAATCCACCAACCTAAAAAGGATAAAGGAAGCATCTTCATTGCCTTTCTGAGATCCAGTTCCAAACTGAGCTGGTGGAGTCCCTACACTGCCTGGGATTTCTTAACCAAATATATTAACTTTGCAGAAAGTTGAGGTTTGGGGTTCCAGTCCCGTCCACACCTGCCAGACAAGGTAGGACTTGGAAGCCGCTCCGTTCAATAGGGGATTTAAAGCATCAGAGCTTACGGGTTGCTTTTGTAATAACGTCCTCCTCTTCCTCCTCCGACAGTGATTTATCTCCGTTATTGAGAAGCAAAAAGGTATCGATACGTTTCCAAAGGAAGGAAAAGTTTGCAGAAATGCTAGCGAGTGCAAGTCTTCACAGGATCGGATGAATCGCATCCCCAGGTATTAAAATAAATGGTTATGGCATCTTCTGAAAATGTCTTATTTTTGAGAATATTGGAAAACAGGTGAAGTATTCTAAGAAGTGGAGTGCTATTTGTCTAGAGACCGACCAATATTATTCCTCTATTTTATTTTTAAAAGGATAGGGAAAACTGGAAAAAATGACAGTATGTCTGCTCCGACTTCCATACCCGGGAAAATGGATTGGAAAGGGGTCCATTTGTAAGTATCTGCAATGGAGCCAGTGACGATTTGTGAATAATAATTCCAAAGGGAAGGTTAAATTTCTCTCCTCCTTGGAGCTTTATGGATCATGGGAATGCAATGGACATAATTTATCTTGATGGAGAAACAAAGTCTCCCATGCGTGGATGGTACCCACAAAGGCTCTGATAAATATGTTAGGACTGGATATCCTTTTAAATGATGCACAGGTGCAATACTAGCTATGACGTTTATATACAGGGTACCATATATGTGATACAGGTTGGTATTAGTTTGTTAACCGAATCACCATCATCGTGACGCAGCACTAGTATAAAAAGAAAGGAATAAAAGGGTCAACAAGGAAGAACTCTTAGGCTGCGTTCACACTGGAGAAATAAACCGGTTTAAGTGCCATGGCTCAATGCTGTGAAATTCTGGGAATTGTAGTTTGTTGTGGGGCCCAGAGCGGAGCTCCGCTCCGCTCTGGGCCCCACAACAAACTACAATTCCCAGAATTTCACAGCATTGAGCCATGGCACTTAAACCGGTTTATTTCTCCAGTGTGAACGCAGCCTTAGGTTGGTGCCACACTGCAGAATTAATTCAGTTTCAGACCACTTTAACTCTCATGGCTCCGTCCTATGGAATCCTGGGATTTGTAGTTTGTTGTGGCACTAGAGCTGTCTGACAGAGAAGGCGAAATACAAGACTACGAACCCCAGGGCTTCCTGGGCATTGAGTCAGGATTGTTAAAGCGGTGCATTAATTCTGCAGTGTAGACAGCTCTAATGTAGTTCAAATTATTTCCTTTAGAATCATAGAATCATAGAGTTGGAAGAGACCACAAGGGCCATCCAGTCCAACCCCCTGCCATGCAGGAACTCCCAATCAAAGCATCCCCATTGACAGATGGCCATCCAGCCTCTGCTTAAAGGCAGAGTGGGACCGAAAACAATGTACAATGGTCATATATCACTATTTTGATTTTTTAAATGAAAACAAGTGAAGAGTTATCATCTATACTTGACTATAATTCGACCTCGTGTTTAAGTTGCGGGGAGGTTTTGGGACCAAAATTATGGATTTTGATATGACCCATGGTGGATATGTTGAAGGTAAAACTTAGGGGCATATAGCAAAGGATGTAAAAGATGAAGCAAAGAAAAATGATGCCCAAAAAACTTACAAAATTCCAGCGGGCTATAATAATACTGATTTTGCAGAATTCATGCAGTAATTCTGTTCAGTAATATAGTGGGGGACGCAACTCCAAGAACCTCCAAGTACTTGACCAGTGGCCATGCTAGTTGTAGGCTACCGTCCAAAAAATAACATTTTTCCAAACTCAGGAAGCAGGAGCGAGGGGTCTATTGCAGGCAGCTACAAACTGCTGGAAGGAGCAGGAACACCCTTTGCTTCATTTTTAAAGGGAAGCCTTTGATAATCTGGTTTTGAAAAAGGAACTAGAATGTCATTCCCAACACAGAGACACAGCATTGGGCTGAATGCTTTGGCCCAGCTTTAAATAGCAAGGGTTTCTCCCGGAGCATCTTGCATCTTATGTCAAGAGACACCTTGGTGTTCCTGGCACCATTTTTATCCGCTGTATGCTAGTCCCCACCAAACTTGGACTGGAGACATGAACACCCCTCTTTATTAGAGCTGTTTCTTCATTCAATAAATCTTAAACCAATTTAGCAGCTGGTCAAAACTGTGTGTGAAACCTCTAAAGGACCCTCAAGGCAGAAGATCCCATCTGATCTTGGAAGCTAAGCAGGATCAGCTCTAGTTAGTGCTTGGATGGGAGACTGCCAAAGAATAGCCAGCTTGCATTTCGGAGGAAGGAACTGGGGAAACTACCTCTGAGAATACCTTGCCGAAGAAAACCCTGTGAAATGCATGCAATTGCCATAAATCGACAGGTAACTTGAAGGTGTGCGCATACACACACACGACAACCACTAGGGCTGAAGCAAAAGCCATTCAGTACTTTATATTTGTAAAGGATGCCCACCTGCATGCCATGTCCTAGGACCCCATCTTCCTTCCTGCATATATATATATGACAGGCAGTAGTTGCCATTTGCCATTTTTCTCAGTACAGTTATTAAAACCAGGCTGGCACAGGTGTCATCATAGAGGACTAGATGGGCCCATCGAGTTTGGAAATGTCACTTTTGTGGGGGCACAACTCCCAGAATCCCCTTGAGAGCGTCACCAGGGGCCATGCTACCTGTGGGCGGCTGTGGGTTTTCGTCCAAAAATCAACATTTTCCATATTCAACCAGCTGTTTTTAAAATGCCCCAGTTTCCTTCTCTTCCTCCCATTTCCCTCCTTTATCCTCAGTTTATTTCAATGGCTGCAAACTGCAGTCAAAGGGCAAAAGTAGTATGCCCTCAACTCAGCAGTTGACCAAGTAGAGGAAGAACTTACCTTTCCAATTGAGCTTAGGCAAAAGCAAGCCGCTGCAGCCTCTCCTAGCTTGTGTGTTCTTCCTCCTCCTTAAGTTTTGCCATTTTGACCAAATGCAGGTGTTGCTTGGTCACCTGTATCTGTGAAATTTTGGAGCATATGGACCCTCAACCTTAGCGACCCCACCCTTTAACCAACTTGAGGATTCAGGAGAGTTTCTGTAAAAGACCACAAGGAGACAGATTCCCCATAAACTATAGGATTTCTTCATTGCCCGGTGGATACAATGCATAATATTGGAGTGAAGGGTTAGGACCAATTGTGCCCAAGCCATGATGAGGATATCAGTTTTCTATTCCCAGTAAGAGAGCCAGCTGGGCATAGTGGTTTGTGTGTTGTACTAAGACTCTAGAGACCAGTGTTCGATTCCCAGTTCTGACATGAAACCCACTGGGTGGCCTTGGGCAAGTCACACTCTCTCAGCCTCAGCTGAAGGAATGGCAAATCCCCTCTGAACAAATCTTGCCAAGAAAACCCCATGATAGGTTTGCCTTAGGGTCACCATAAACTGGAGACGACTTTATGGCACACGACAGACACACATTCCCAGTGAGCTGGGGAAGGAACATTTGCTTCTTTTGAGGCTAGTTTCTAGAACGTGATGCTTTAGGGTGGTTGTTCTTGGATGGCTTAACAAAAACCAAAAAATCAGTTACTTTAATTCTTGCCTTTGTTTACCCCAAAGTATAACAGGAGGGCTGTTGGGGGGGGGGTGGTTGGGGAGAGAGAAAGTCTGTCCTTTCTATTGATTCCTGGTCTGTCTTTTCAGTTTCAAATGATGGAGCTTCAGGCCTTGAACTCCTAGGGGAGACAGCTGGCACCGTAAAAGATACATAATTCTACTTACTGTATATCCAAGCTCATTTTATAAAAAATAGGGGGAGGGAGAGAGGTTGCTCTGCTTTTGACCAGCTTGGACCATCAGCAGAACTGCAAGGATGGATCAGAGCATAGGACGTTTTTACACGGGGGACAGGATAGGGATGGGATGGCTCCCATGTCCTGTCCTTAACCTATCCGTGACTGCGATGGTGCAAACGGCTTTCAAATAGTAGCACCGATCCTGCCATTAACTTGTCATTAAAGCGGCATTGCATTAACACAAACTCCCATTAATGCAAAATGCTGGCCAGTGTCACTTTAATGACCGCTTAATGGTAGGATAATGATTTGCGCACCTTCACCTGAAAGCCTTTCACACGATCGCTGTTATTCACGGATAAGCGTGAATCCCATCTGAAAGTCCAGCATGCATCACTTTGCGCTTGGTGCATCACATTTTGTTTTCACTTCGCTCAAATGCAAACCACATTCACATTCTCTGAGCCTCAGAGGAAGGCAAAGGCAAACCCGATTGGAGCAAATCATGCCAAGAAAACCTTGAACGTAGGGTCAGAAATGCATGAAGGCACACGACAAAACAATAACTAAAAGCCAGAGTTCAAAGCACCAGACTTATGCTTTTTCCACATTTCCCTCCATGTGGCCAGGAAGAAAAGTCTCCCATGAATAAAAAGCGGTGCTATAATTCCTCTTTATTCACTGGATAATCGTGGGATATTGTTATCAGACTCCAACTGTCATCGCTCTTATCCAGTGGAGGGAGCGTTGGTGAGGAAACTGGTAACTGTAGTCCCACAACGTATTTTACCCGCGCAGTTCCTACCTCTGAAACCAAGCTTGTTTTAAACCAAAATCCCTGTATAGGTAATGGCAAGAGAAGTAGTGAAATCGAATCATGGTTTATGTTGGTTTGCTTGCAACTGTGCAAGAGAAGGACGGGGAACGGCACAAACGGCTGTCTCCGTTCAGGCTCATGGTAATAATATGTCATGTTAGGTGCCCACGTGTCCTAAGTATGCAGACTCAGATACCCAAGTGCTGTGATATACCTCCATTGATACTGTTTTGGGAATTGTCACCTTAACCTTTGAATGGCATATCCTTCAACTTTCTTGATTTGGCAAAAGAGTCCCATTTAATCATCTGTCCTTGCATTTTTTTTCCAGCTGGTTTAAAATGTCCCCATTTCTCTCTCTTCCTCCTGCTTTCACCCTTTGGCCCCAGCATACTTTCAGTTGCTGCAAACTGAGCTGAAAATGCAAAAGTTGTTCACCCATTTATCTCAGAAATGGGGAAAATAGAGGAGGGGGGGCAGAATCTTGCCCTTTCCAGTAGGATCAGGCAAAAGCAAGCTGCTGCAGCCTCTCCTAGCTTGTCTGTTCTTCCCCATTAATAACTGTTAGCCATCTTGACCACATTCTGATGTTATTTGTCCATGGACAGCTTGGTTTCCACCTGTGAAATGTTGGAGCCTATATATGAAATGCAGTTGTCGCTGCTTGTCCTTGACTCCGACTTTCACTGCTGAGAATCCACCCAAATCATGGAAGGGATCCAGATGGAGACATGCGTCATGTAGATCAATTGGAATCAGTGGAGTAACTCGGAGCAACTTCTGAGGCCTTCCTCGAAGTGATTTTTGGGAAATGATGACAAGGGACTAGGCCTGTTTGGTTCTCCCACTTTATGAGATGCTCTCCTTGGGGAGATTTGTCTGGCCCCAGCATTATCACCATTTCATCGAACTTGTTAAGTCTATTGACTATCCTTGTAATTTGTCCTTGCGGCAAGATGTTCCTCAGTGATTCCCAAACTCTGGTTTTCCGGGTGTTTTGGACTTTAACTCTCAGAAGCCTCAGCCATCCTGGCCAATGGTTTGGGATCCTGGGAGCTAAAGTCCAAAACATCTGGAAGGTCAGAGTTTGGGAATCATTGCTTTATATTATACTGACTGCTTTTCACCTGTCTATTTTACCTGTACAACACATGAAGTCGTTTTCAGGGGAAAGGTGTCAAAAGGGTAGAAATGAGGTTATATGTAACTGCAGCTTATGAGAATAACTCATGCGTCTTGTTGACGTCTACCCTAGCCCACAAAAGCGCATGTCACGATCATGCGTTTAGTCTTCTAAAATGTCGCAAAACTTTAATTTCAGATCCTGAAACGGAGGTTTCAGACTGGATTATGGTAGCGCCCAGAACGAAAGTCTTTGAAATATGACACAGGTGAAGGAAATGCAAAAACCAATGTTCGGGTTGCAAAAATAGGCAGGTACACGAAAGTGCAGAAATCTCCTTTTGGCATGGAGGAGGTTTGAGCAAAAGTGCAGCAATAGGGTTCCTCCTTTCCAAATTAAAATGTTCCCCAATAGCTCTGCAGTTGAAGCCAGTTATAGTGGTGCATCAACTAGATACCTGCATCATGTATGCAAAGCCATTATAGAGGCATGTCTTCAAGGGGAGATGGAGGGATTGAGGGCACGGCTCTCCGAAAAAGAAATTCTGTCCCGTCCCTTAAATTTTCTTTCCATCCCTAAATTTCTAGCATTGCAGAGAGGAAAGATGCTGAAAATTGTTCACACGAAGAACTCTCCTGTCTGCTGTGTTTGCATCCCATCTTTTTCCTTTCTTTTTCTTTCGGATCCTTAATCTGTATTTCTAAATGCAGTGACATTTCGGGTTGCTTAAATGCTAGAAATTTGAAGAAAAATTTAATTGTGAGACAGAATACTTTTGGGAGGGGGTGTCAGCATCCACATTCCTTTTTAGCAATATCCCCCCTGCAATGCTAGATATATTTTTTGGAAACATTCATTATACTAAACTCACTGGAACGTCCTTCCAAATAAGCCTGTTTAGTTATAATCCTTCTGTTAAAGGCAACTAATTGAAGATAATTCAACCCAGTTATGAACAACAGTTTGATGCAAGAACTATAAACTCTTTATTAAATGCAACAGCCCCAACCTTACTTTAGAAGAACTTGCATGCTGCAAAAAACAGGAGGTCAGACAACAACAAACAAATAGCAATCCTTCCCCCCCCCCCCCCCAAAATTATAAAAATAAAAATAGACAACTTTCTTTTCAAAAGCATATAAACTTTTTCTTGTGTATACAAAAAGGGACCTAGATAGTAGCGATTTTAACAAAAATATTTTCTCCCCCAAAGGATATGGATGCTTCCCTCTGAGCCACACACAACCTTCACATGATTTAAGGCAATTGTGTACAGAAAAAGAACAAATGTAGACTCACAAATGTAGGTTTTTTGTTTTTTGTTTTGAAAACAAATAAGAGAATTGGGTTTCCATTCTTCAAACTGAAATAACTTAAGTCTGGGGGAATCACAAAAGGTTCAGGGTGTTTAATAGACGCTTGTCCGTTCATCATTCTAAAATGCGAATCGTGTTTTTAAAAGTCTTTTTTTTTTTTCCAAATAAAAATGAAGAAATAAAATGAAGTTGGCTTCTTTGGAACTTTTCCTCTCCGTTCATTGATTGATGGTTGTTTTTTTTTGTCTCACCTCCTTTAAAAAAAAAAAGATTTTCTGAGTCCTTTCGCCGATCCCAAAGACTCCTTGCTGTTCCTTCTTATTTCCGGACTTTGCGTCCAGCCGAGTTTCGCCCGCACTTCCGATAGAGCGACTGCTTCCTTTGGCTGAGCGGACAGTACTTCAGCGTATGGGCCTTGTCTGCTGTCGCGCCACAGAGCGGGCAGACGTACTTGCGCAAGATGGGGCAGACCACGACTCCGTCCTCTCTTTTCAACGGGTGGGAAGAATAGACATGCTTGGATTCTCCGTTGTGCTTACAGAAGTTACAAATGCGCCGAGAGGTCTGGGACACCTGGCCGTTGGCATCGCTTCCACTTGACCCACTGCCGCTGGTCCACTGCACCACAGCGTCGGGGCTGTTCGCATTAGGGACGTGTGGCACATTGTAGTCCAATGTGTCCCAGGTTGGAGAAAACACTACCGTGTCCTTCTTGCGTGCCTCAAGGATCTCCATGACCACCTTGGAGAGGCTCAGATAATCCTTCCACATGTCGAAACAGGGCACCCCAGATGTGGTAGGGGCACAACATGGCATGCGCATGGGTGGTGCAGAGAACATGGTGCCCAGTGTGACCTATCAGGCACGGTTCTTTTCACTGATGGGGGTCACAAAACCAAATATTGCAAAATGTTGGAGAGGTGGAGTCTGTGATATATAGGGGGTGGGTTCAACATCTTTTCCATTTTGACCCTCCCATCAGTTTTCTCCTTTCCCTGTCCTGAATTTAACCCACACATGTCTAGACATCAAAGGTTTTCTGCATAAAAACCCAGGAGATGGGGCGAGGAAGAATATACGACACCCCCCCCCCCACCACCTGTTTTTCAGCTGCAAAATTCACTTGAGAAGTCCAACCGGAGTGGCTCCCATAGAGAAAAGTGGGCATTGTTGGGTTGCTTTGTCTACCCAAGACGTGGGTGAATTTCTGCCTTGGACAAAGCAACACCTTAGAGGACACGCATCTGCCATCTCCATCCAAAGACATATAGGATGGAACCAATAATGATGAATCCTACAAGTGCGTTCTGACTCTTGGTGTTGTTAGCAGACCAGTTGGTTAATATTCCAAGATAGTGAATGATTTCTTTATAAAACCAGAAGATATTTCTGAATGGCTTCTCCAATGGGCAGTTCACCTGCAGGGATGGCATCTCAGGTCCACGATCTGCTGTGAATGCATTGCGCTTTTATTTATTAACTGGGTGCATAGGTTGCCTGTGTTACTATTTGCAGATGACAGCATCAATGGCACTGAAAAATCAGCAATCCAGCACGAAGCATAAAATTGCAGATCTGAACAGAACTCATAAGACCTTGAAGAGAAAGTAAAAGGCCTCTACCTGGTGCCCAGGTGGCTCCCATGGAGATGCCAAGAGAGCCTGGCATTCCACAATTGGCATGGTCATTCCACAACCATTGATATTCTACAATGAGGTGAAGCATTGAAAAGTCCCTCTCTCATTGAGCCATGGACATGGGGCAGGGATATCTTAGTCTAAGATGAACAAAAGTTATCTTGAGCCACAAAAACAACCCGGATCTCTGTGACGTCGAGGTTTTTAAAGCCAGCATCCATTCTTTTTTTGTGGGTTTTTCAGGCTATGAGGCCATGTTCTAGAAGAGTTTATTCCTGACGTTTCGCCAGCATCTGTGGCTTTGGCATCTTCAGAGAATGCTGGCCTGGAAGGGAGTGGGGTATATATACTGTTGGTTCAGAGGAAGTGATTTATATGTTAATCTGTGTATTGTTCTGTTGTTGAATATGGCAAGGCTTTAGGGTGAGGGGCATTTCCCAGCAGGCAATGGATCATTCATTAAATAGACCCCTGAGACCTTGCTATTCAACAACAGAACTATACGCAGATTAACATGTGAATCGCTTCATCTCAACCAACAGGTTATATACCCCACTCTCTTCCAGGCCAGCATTCTCTGAAGATGCCAGCCACAGATGCTGGCAAAACATCAGGAACAAACCCTTCTAGAACACAACGTCCCAGCCCGAAAAACCCATTAAAAAAACTGGATCTCTACTGATAATGCTGCACCTCCAAGCTCTCCAAGCAGGCACTGATCAGAATCTAGATTGAATGAAAACACCAAACTTGGGCTACACCCTCCCCCAACCCAGAATCGCCAACCAACTTGGTCGCTCGGAGATTCTGGGAATTGTAATCCAAAAATGGGACTTCTCTGTCAAAGGCAGAATTGTGTAGTGATAGTGACATCTACATCCAAATCTCCACTTGATCTTTCTCTCTCTCTCTGATGGAGAGCCATTCCCTGTTTTGGACAGCCTTGGGAAGCAGCAGAGAAATGCCAAGGGGATCAAACACGAATTCCCCCAGCATCATTCTCTGGAACTGTGTCATTCAGGCTGGAACAGCACAACCATCAAGGTCATTGGTCTACACAGTTTTAGCATTTTGATATCACTTTAACTGTCATGGTTCCATCCTGTGGAATCCCAGAATATGTAGTTCGATGAAGTATTTAGAATTCTCTGCTAGAGAGCTCTAAAACCTCCAGGCTACAGATTCCAGGATCCCTTAGGAGGGACCCACACTGAAGTATTATGACAGCATTAAATTTCTCCTCCTCCTCCTCCACTCCTTCCTTCCTTCCTTCCTTCCTTCTTTCCCTTCCTTCCTCTTCTTCTTACTCCTCTCCTTCTTCCTTCTCCATTTATATCCCACTTTTTTCCCCTAGTTTGGGTCTTAAGACAGCTTATAACAGTTAAAAATGGTTTAAAAATCAACAGCACACAGAAGTTTAAAAAAGCCATTGAACCATCGTTGCACGTTATCACACGGGAGGAATTTCTCTCAATTTCGAAAGAAATGAAAGTGGGGCCAATTCAGAATTGTGTGAATTCGCTAGTTCAGCAAATTTATGTGATTGAGTATTGACACTGCATTGCATTCAGAACTGCCCGAAACTGCCTCCCAGTGCCCGAAATTGTGTGTGATACTTTCTCACACAATAACATGAAACCCCACGACTGCGTTCAGAAGGACTTCCCATTGCCCGAAAATGCGTGTGATCCCCTTTCACGCAATAACGTGAAACCCCATGATTGCGTTCAGATTGCCATTGGATTATACTTCCAATTCCCATCATGTGATAAACTCCATAAAATTTGGAGCCATTTAAGGTTTGGTCTTGGCCTTGTTCTCAAGTTCAAAACTCCAAAGTCATCGTCAGATAAAGACAGACCCAATATTCCTCATGATGCCTCTGTGAGCTGAATGGCATTAATCGCAGTGTTCCAGACCAGAGCAGATGCAAGGAAGTTTACTGTCAAAAGTCATCTTGCAAATGTGTCTCCAAGATCCTAGTTACTGCAAAAAGCCACCCCTCTGCTATACAACAGAGAAGAATCAGGAGCATTTTTTCCGCAGAGTAAGAATAAGATTTTACTCATGTCTGATCAAATTTGTTCCTGGCCTTCCTCTTCTTCCTCTCCATGTATTATGGAAAACCTTTCATGCGCCACCTGCCAGAGCTCTGCTATGGGGAACATAGGGACAAAGTTGCTGGATGCCCTGTTTTGCCCTTAAGAGGCTTGCCACACTCCAGTGTTTTAAACACCAAGAAAGTAAGAAAGGGAGCTTATCTTGCCAAGAGGTTATTCAGACGTCGTCGTTTTTAGCGCAGCTATGAAAATAATCTCGCTCAAGCATCCCGCGGTCCGCACCATTTTTTAAATCAGAACTGCATCTCTGCGCATCGTTGCGAGTTATGTTGCTCACACGCGTCAGCGCTGTGAATAAAGATGGGAGTCGACAACGCAGATGGATTTGAAACACGCTCAAGGCATGCAGAGTTTTAGCCTGGTTTATCCTCGTTTTGGTTATTCACAGCCGACAACACAAATCTTTTAGGAGGTCGGTTGTCTCAGCTTAAGAGAGGGTTGTTGTTGTTTTTGGAACACCTTCGCAAAAAACTTACTCAGGCGCATCCAAAACGCATCTGCGCAAGAAAGATTCGACTCACATTCTACTGAGATTATTTTCACCATCTGAATAACCCTCAAGACGTTTGTCGGAAACGTAGTGGTTGTTTAATCTGGTCCAGGCTTGTCACAAGGCAAACAGCAGGTTCAAAGGGAAACTCCAAAAGAGTAGTCCAGGTCCAAGCAGAGTTTCAGGCAAGAAGACATCTGTCAAAGAACAAGGCAACAGCAAGGTGTCGCCCAAGCATCACGGATGGTTGTCAACCATGATGGACCAAGGGTTATTTATGGCCTGTCTGGGTTTTGCAGGTGCTCCCAGTTAGCAGATCCAGTACAGGGAGAGGCGGGATACAAATAATGATAATAATAATAAATATTATTATTATTACTTAACCACAAAAAAATGTCATTGTGTCTCTTTTTCCTGGCATCTCTCTGTGGTAAGTCTGGATCCGATGGAAAGAAACTTTGCTCTTGGGAACTCGGTCCCGGTGCAATTATCAATGATTTGGATTAAAGAATAGAGGGCCTGCTTATCAAATCTGCAGATGACACCAAATTAGGAGTAGCTAATACCCCAGAGGAGAGGATCAAAATGACCTTAATAGATTAGAAAGCTGGGCCAACGCTTACAAAATGAATTTCAACCGGGAGAAATGCACTTAGGGAAAAAATCGAAAGATACAGATATAGGATGGGGGGCACCTGGATTAACAAGACTACGTGCGAAAGGGATCTAGGAGCTCAAGTAGACCACAAGTTGAACATGAGTCAACAGTGCAATGCGGCAGCTAAAAAGGCCAATGCAATTCTGGACTGCATCAATAGAGGTATAGTTTCTAGATCAAGGGAAGTAATGGTGCCACTCTATTCCGCTTTGGTCAAGCCTCGCCTGGAATATTGTTTCCAGTTCTGGGCACAACTGGAAAAGGATGTGGGCAAGCTGAAGCACGTCCAGAGGAGGGCCAGCAAAATGGTGAAGGGTATGAAAACCATGAAGTCCTATAAGGAAAGACAGGGAGCTGGGTTTGTTTAGCCTGGAGGAGAGAAAGCTAAGAGGTCATATGAGAGCCCTGTTTAAATATTTGAAGGGACGTCATATGGAGGAGGGAGCAAGCTTGTTTTCTGCTGCTGCAGAGAACAGGACCCGGAACAATGGATGCAAGTGCCAGGAAAAGAGATTCCAGCTCAACATTAGGAGGAACTTCTTGACAGTAAGAGCAGTTTGACAGTGGAAGATACTCCCTCGGAGAGAGGTGGAGTCTCCTTCCTTGGAGGTCTTTAAGTAGAGGCTGGATGGCCATCTGTCAATGGGGATGCTTTGATGGAGAGTTCCTGCATGGCAGGGGCTTGGATTCGATGGTCCTTGAACTCTCTTCCAACTACTGGCTGCAGACTTACCTCCAGAGGCTGCCGGAGTGGCTGCGATCCTGGCATGTTCCCCTGGGCTCTCAGCCTCAGATTCAAAGGACCTGCCTGGATCTTGGAGGCAGGGCTTGACATCAGGCTGAAAATGGAAAAGGGATCCTATTGCATTAATATTTAGCTGATCCTTGACTGGGAAAACTTAAAGTAAAGGGTGGTGTTTTTTTAATTTCCTCCAGAAGAAACTATGGGTGCGTATGCAGTTTGACGCCACTTTATGCGTCATGACTCTTATCGTACCGAATCTGGGGTCTGTAGTTTGGCTTCGTTGCCTCGCCAAACTACAGATCCCCAGGTTCTGTACAATATAAGATTATCACACTAGGGTCAATTCCGGAACCATCCCACAATGATCCCATTGCCAATAACGGGGTATTCATTGCCAATAATGGGATAATTGTGGGATGGTTCTGGAATTGACCCTAGTGTGATACTAACAGTCATGGCAGCCTGAATACCATCTCCCCGACCTACAAATCCCAGGATTCCAAAGGACGGAGTCACAACGGTTAAAGTGGTGTCACTCCGCTTGATTTCTGCAGTGCGGATACAGCCGATGGCACCTCTGCTCCCTCACTAAGGGTCACCAGTTCTTGGGGTCTGGCCCTGAATTTCCAGTTTGCATCGGTGGAAGATAAGGGTGCGAATCCCCCCAGAATCGGTGGGATCAAATCTGGGCAAAAAGGCTGTGTGGAAGTCTCCAGCCCAGCAAGGAGAAAAACCAGCTTGCAACAGTTTTCAAGGCGTAAATAAATTGTGGCTGCTTTGATACTTGCAAAGGTTCTCGCGTTGTGTGGGTATGTATATATAGATGTGTGTGTGTATGTTTACTCTGCATCCTCTTTCCTTCCCAGTTGTGTGATACTGAGTTTCACCATCTATCCTCTTCTGTATCTTGCCTTCCAGCTAGAAGAAAAGGTTGGCGCCTTCAAGTCATTCCCTACTTCTGGCGGCCCAAAGGCCATAAAATCATGGCATTTTCTTGGCAGATTTCCTCGGATGGGGTTCAACGTTGCCATCCTTTGAGGTTGAGAGAGTGCGACTTGCCCACGGTCACCCGGTGGGTTTCCATGGCTGTGCTAGGATTATTATTATTATTAAATATTTATTATTAAATGTTATTATTATTGTTGTTTATTTGTAAAACACTGTAAATAGACACAGAACTGTACATAGTAATCCATTAAGTTAAAAATAAAAATAAAATATATGCTGGAGACGTATAATCCAAAAGCAAACACTTCTAAGGTTAATACATGTATTAAAAATTCTAAACAGTAAAATATAAAGAGTCACAGCAGTTAAATAAGAGTCTCAGGCTGCCTGGTCAGCGTGCCCACCGACCAATGCAGGTTAATGAATCCTGGGATTTGTAGTTTTCAAACGGGGGGACGGACCTAAAGTTCTGGACTAAGTTCTTTAGAAGGACAGTTCTGGACTAAGGGGCCAGAGGTCGCCTGCTCTCCCTTAGTATCCAGTACTATCTAGATGTTTTGGACTACAACTCCCATCAATTCACTGTCGCACGTTTGAAAAAGTGTAGCATTGGCAGTATTGCACCGTCTAGAAGTTGCAGTCCCAAAGAAAGTA
This sequence comes from Urosaurus nigricauda, assembly GCA_034509955.1. Classification (NCBI taxonomy): domain Eukaryota; kingdom Metazoa; phylum Chordata; class Lepidosauria; order Squamata; family Phrynosomatidae; genus Urosaurus; species Urosaurus nigricauda. The sequence continues at coordinate 29,972,266 of JAOEGL010000007.1, read as the reverse complement.
ATTTTTCCAAGATCTCCCTTTAGAAGAATATGGACCTTATCAGACGTCGGAAATTGAAAGTATAGTCCAATGGCAATCTGAACGCAATCATGGGGTTTCACATTATTGCGAATTGAAGTGTCTCACGCAATTTCGGGCAAGAGGGAAGTCATTCCGAACATAACCGTGGATTTTATCTTAATGCGAATTAAAGGATCTCACGTAATTTCGGGCAATGGGGGGTCATTTTCAGGTAATGGGAAGTCATTCTGAATGCATTCTGAACACAATGGGAATTCACGTGAATTCGCTAAACTAGAGAATTCACGTGAATTCGAATTGGCTCCATTCGCAATAAAGAGAAATTCCTCCCGTCTGATAAGGTCTTATGTCAACTGCTATTCTGATGTCTGTTTTCGTTCATCCATTCTAGACTATGGTTTCTTTGAGGATGATGGGGTTGTAGTTTGCAACACATCGTGCATAAGTCGCATAGATAGGGGAGGTTTCCCCAGCATTTTATAAATTATATTCTGACTTGGTTTTCCACATTCAATAACACTAGACCCATCTCATGTATGTTCCAATCCGTCCTCACCGGATTCCACATTTCTTCTTATTGATAACACAAGCTTGCAAAACTGAGGGTCATAAATACTGATGCTGGTTTTGTAGGGATCTGGAGTTTTAAATCCAAAAATAAACTCAGATTTTGCACCGTCACGTCGGTTTCTTTCACAGAGCTTGCTTTGACGTTTCCAGGTTGTAATGCGTGAATGAATGAAACGATCCTGCAAAGAATGAATGAAACGTTCCTGCAAAGAATGGGTGAAACGATCCTGCAAAGAATGAAAGAAACGATCCTGCAAGGAGTAAGAAAGGGCTTCCGGTCTGTTCGACTTTTAATTCGCTGACGTGAAACGCAAAAAGGCCGAATTTCTTTATTACGGTCATAGACCAGCACAAGTTAAAATGTACGGAAGGCAAGTTAAAACATATTTAAAGCCATCCCATTATATGGCCTCAATACAACTAGGCAGGTTTGATCTTAGCATCCCGCCAAGAATATTGTCTTCTGGATTTTAACCGCCGATGCACCAAATCTGGCTACATTAAATGTTCTATTAAAACTGGGAGCAATAAAGAAGTGAAGTATCCACTGTATCCCTTTGTTATCCACCGAAGACCCAAATATGTGGGTACTTAAGTCCCATTTATATGCAACGGTATAGTAACGTTATAGCAAAATCAAGGTTTGCTTTTTGGAATCGATGTATATATTTTTAGTATTTTGAAGCCACGGATGATTGAATCCGTGAACATGGAGGGCCAACTGTATAGAGTGGTGGTGGAAATAAATAAATTTATTGTGCAATAAAGGTAAGATACGTCTAGAACGGATCTCTCTATAAAACAAACGCTGCAGTAAAACGTTCTCCGTTGTTTCTACTTGCCCAGAATCGAAAGGGGACCTTGGTCCAAAACACGTTGCAGAAATAACCCATTTTTGTGACCCTCTTAAAGCATTGCTAAGGAATTTGGGGAAATGTAGTTTCGTGCGACATTTAGCTTTCTCTGCCCTAGAGCCGTAACGCCACAAGAAACTACAATCCCCGGGATTCCCTAGCCCTAAGCCAGGGCAGCGAAAGCGGTCTCAAACTGGATTATTTCTGCAGAAAAACATGCCAAGGGAGCTTTAAGAAATCAAAACAAAAACCCACCAGTGATCCCTTTATCAGCCAACCAAATGCAACCCAATTGCATGGGTTTCAGCCTGAGCCAATGCAAGAAACTGGTTTAAAGTTGCTTTTTCCTGCAATGCAAACTCTACCTGCCAGCAATAGACCTTCCAGCATCTTCTGCATTTTTTGGAGAGCTCCAACTTCATTCAACCAGGAATCATCAGGTGCATTTGGTGCTGCTATGCGCACAGTCGCCTCTAGGGGCAATAAAGAGCTACCTCTTATACACTATTGTATATAGGAGGACTTTTTTTAAAGATTGACAAGCGTGTGCACCAATAGGCGGCGTGAAGCGGTGGGCGGGCTTCTCAACTCGATACGAGCCAATCAGCGCCCAGCTCTTGTAGGAGAACAGGTAACCAAGAGGAGGCGGGACGTCGGAGGCGGGGAGGCGGTGACATCTGCTTGATTGACGGCTACTTAGGCGTATCAAAGCGCGAGGACGGATGAATGGCGTGTTTTCCGTCCAATGGTGGCTGAGAAGGGGTTTTTCGGGCAGCCAATGGGAGAGCCGGTAGGGGGAAAGTTCTTCTCTCTCAGAGAGGCGGCAATTGAGGTGGGACGGCGGGCAGGTAAGAGGGGGAATGGTTTTGTCCCGGTTGCCATGGCGACGCCCCCAAAGAATTCAACCATAAGGCCCATTATCCCCCTACAACATACTCCAACTCCCAGAATTCCATAGACTTTGAGCCAGGACTGGGCCCCACAAGCAACTCCCAGAATTCCATAGCCTTTGAGCCATTCTGGACCCCACAACAAACTCCATCTCCCACAATTCCATAGCTTTGAGGCACTCTGGATCCCAAAACACTCTCCAGCTCCCAGAATTCCATAGCCTTGGGTCATTCTGGACCCCACAACAAACTCCAACTCCCAGAATTCCATAGCCTTTGAGCCAGGACTGGGCCCCACAACCAACTCCCAGAATTCCATAGCCTTGAGCCACTCTGGATCCCACAACACTCTCCAACTCCCAGAATTCCATAGCCTTGGATCATTCTGGACCCCACAACAAACTCCAACTCCCAGAATTCCATAGCAGTGAGCCAGACAGAGAGTTAAAGCGCTTTCAAACCGGGTTATCTCTCCAATGTGGATGCAGCCATTCATGAAGAGGTCCATTTTAAAGGTCTGGAATAATAGGGGCCCCCCTCCTCCCAAACTGGACTCTTCCCCCCAAAAAATCTCTTCCCTGACCCCCCTCTAGTTCTCCCCTCCCCTTGACCCACTGCAAACCTTCCCTCCCCCCAATTCAGCCCCCTTCTGTATCTTTCCTGCCCCCCAGAACCCCCTCCTCCTCCTGACCCTCTCTCCCCCCTAGATCTCTTTCCTGACCCCCCCATATTCCTCCCCCTTCTGCTCCCCCCATTGACCTCTGACACCCCCCAAAGTATCCCCCCTTCCTCCCCATTGATATCTCCCCCCTTGAGGCTGAGAGTATGTGACTTGCCCAAGGCCACCCCCTGGGCTTTGATGGATTTGCAGGGATTGGGACCCAGAGCTTAGTCCAGTGCTCAGACCACTGCGCCGTGCTAGCTGTAACATTTGGATCCTTTGCGCAGGAACTCCTTGGGTCCACGATGGCGAAGCTGCATGGGTTACAAGCTGACTGTGTTTTCCGGGGCGTCGAGCACATTGTTCGAATGACGGTGGAAGGAAATCTCTTGGAGGTGGAAGTGGAGGACCGGCTCACCACTGACCAGTGGCGAGGGGAGTTTGATGCTGCTTGTGAGTATGGAGGGAATGGAGGAAGCCGAGAAGGAGGACTGGACAGCTGTGACCACAACATGGAAGAGGAAGCTTTTATTTTTTCCCCCCATTTATTTATTTAATTTCTATGCCACCTTTATCCTGAACTAGAACTCAAGGCAGCTCACAGTTAAAGTAGGGTAAAACGTATTGTGGAGTCGAAGGCTTTCATGGTCAGCATCTATAGTTTTTTGTGGGGCTTTCGAACTATGTGGCCATGTTCTAGAAGAGTTCCTTTCTGACATTTCGCCAGCATCTGTGGCCAGCCACAGATGCTGGTGAAATGTCAGAAAGGAACTCTTCTAGAACATGGCCACATAGGCCGAAAGCCCCACAAAAAACTATGTAAAACTTATTATTTCTGCAATGCAGATGCAGTCTTGATCACCAAAGCCTGGCTGACCTCTTGCTGTGTTGACGGGACAGCTAAGGAGAGGGATGAGTCCTGTGTCTCCAAAGTGTTTTACAGGCAGCACCTTGAATATATACATATAAATCAATCCCAGTGCAGGAAATGGAAACCCTGCCGTCCTCTGGATGTGGTTAAATTACTTCTCCCATCATGCCTCGCCACTGTACAGGCTGATGGGAAAAGGAGTCAAGGACCATTTGGAAGTCCACAGGTTCTCCAGCCCTGAGATAGTGGGACATGCTAGGGCACAATCTTTCTGTCCTTTTTGAGCTATGGATTTTTTCTCGGAAACTAAAATCTCTCCTGTTTGTTATCGTTCTTCCCCACAGTCATTGAAGACCTGACACACAAGACGGGGAATTTCAAGCAGTTTGGGATTTTCTGCAACATGCTGGAGTCAGCCTTGGCTCAGGTGAGACCTCCATTGGTTCCAGGCATCCATCAGCCTACTCTCTGTCTCTCTTTTTCCCTTTGCATGGACAGTTTCTCTGCTTTGCCTCCCTTCTAAAGCTCTTCTGCCTTCTCTCACTTCTTGTTTTGTAGATGGGTTTCTGGCAGTGTTTGTATGTACTTGCGTGTGAGTTCTGTAGAACAGGGCAGTGCCCCTAATGCCATACAGTGCTGTTTAAACAAAGGTGCAACTGTTGTCCAGGGCTTGGAAAACCAGGTTTTTGGCTAACAACCATGGCCATCTCCCCTGGGGGAATTCTGGGGTAGTACCCCACCCCGATTGCTCGCTCAGAAGGGCAGGTTAGAAATAAATATTGTTGTTGTTGTTGTTGTTGTTGTTGTAATCCAAAAGGTAACTTTTAAGGTGTTCTCTTGCCCAGATATATGGTGGTATGTATGCAGAGTAACTCAGATTGTCTGAAAGAACATATTTCCCACTATGAGCCTGCCCAGGTTTTAAGATCTGCAGGAATGGGCTTTCCCTGGCTCCTGCCACCAATTAAACAGAATTGTTGCTTAATTGCTTTCTTAAAAACTTGTGTATTAATAGTTGTAAAGCTGTATTTTTTCAACTTTTGTGAGTTTCCTTGAATCCTGGGAGATTCAAGGGAGAAAGGTGGGATATAAATTAAATAAATTTAAAAATTTAAGGAGAAATAGGGTGAAGACTGATATCACCATCCAGCCTCAGGAAGTTTCCAGTGCTTCTTAACATTTGGTCATGCAGATGTGTTGGGTTTTGATTCCCAGGAGCTCTAGCCAGTGGCCAGCGATTCTGGAGGTGGAAACTGAAAAAAGTCTGTAGGACCAAAGTCTGAGAAGCACTGGTCTGGGGCCAGTCACTGTCTCTCAGCCCTGCAGGGCTGTTGTGTGGATGACATGAGGAGAGGGGGAAGTACTCCTGCCCTGAAGAATGGGCAAAAAGTACCTGGTTTCTGTTCCCGCTACAGAGCAGCGAGTCGGTCACCCTGGACCTTCTTACCTACTCAGACTTGGAGGCGTTGAGGAATAGGAAGATCGGAGTGGGTCCCCGGCACTTGTCTGCAACCAAGAGCTCTCCGCTCAGCTCCAAGCGCTACCTCATCCTGATCTACTCTGTGGAATTTGACAGGTGAAGGGCAATCTGGTTTTTGCATCCAGTTCTTGCTGAAGAAGCCTTGCGAAGAAGGTGGAACAGATTACAGTAGTGGCCATCATTGGGCAGGAGGGGTTGTGTATGGAAGAGGGGCCCTCAACTGTAGCTGCTTGACCCCTTCCGGGGCAATCCCTTCCCTTGAGCTCTGACACTGGCATCCATCTGCCATTGTGACTTAAACTTGTGACTTTACTTTCTGACAGGATCCATTACCCGCTCCCGCTGCCCTATGTGGGGAAGCCGGATCCGGTTGTCCTGCAGAAGGTGATTCGGGAGCTAAAGGAAGAGTTGGCTCTGCTGAAGGCAAAACCGGGGAAGGACTTCCGCGATGCTGAGATCCGTCGGCTCCGGGAAGAGTGAGTTAGAGGTGGAGTGAAGAGGGAGTGTTCCCTTGAACAGATCTGTGTTGGCATACTGGGCATTTACCATCTCAGGAGATGCCAATTCAGCTGAAAATCCTGATGAAGCATCTTTTGAGCTGGAACTTGCTGCCTTTCCAAGATTTCATTTTATGCTAAAAACTAACACGCCTCACTGCTATGTAGGTGGTGAAATGAGGCAGCAGGTTATCTTCTACAAAGGAAAGTATCACAGGCCTTTAGCTGATGAGTTCTAATATTCCCTCGCAGTATGTGGATTTAGTGTGCTTGGATATAGTCAAGTCTCTCTCTCAAAATGGTGGCCAGAAGTAACACAGCATCACTTGTGGTCACCAGTTTGAGAGATAGTGAATTAAAATGGTAGGTGCAAATCCCACGGGGGTGGGCACATTGGAGAGTTGCACAGTTGGCCCAATTATCATAACATTCGAAGTGAGCAAGAAGCAAGGTCTTTGCAAAACCTCTGCTTGTTTTCATAGTTAAACTAACTGTATTAGACTTAAGTAGCCAAATGTTGGCTCCTACCAGCCACACTGCTCTCTGATGCTTGCCGTCTGATTCCCCCTCCCGTCACTTTAACAGGCTACAGAATGCCTTGGAGGAGAAGCAGGTGGTGGAGACGACTCTCTTGGGTCTCCAGGAAGACCTGAAGCTGGCCAACAAAAGCAGTGCCTTGAAGGAAGTGAAGATCCTCAAGAAAGTGGTGCAGAGTCTGGAGGAGGAACTGACCAAAGAGAGGGCCAAGCATCAGCGGGCTTCTAGCAAGCGAATGCAAGAGAACCAGCAGCTTGCAGAAGAAGTGAGCTGAACTTTTTGCCTTGTGTAGTCCTCCCCTCCAATCTTGTGAGGGAGACACATCAGACAGATGGTTGAGGGTGCCCCAAAATGTGCCCTCAAAGGTAGCAACATGGAAGCTCTGTGCTACTCATTAAAGTTCTGTGATCAGATTATTCTGGCCTGGGAATTCTGCAACACACACACATTATACAGATACACACTGTTCCTCTTACTTTGCAAAATTTACAGTATTTCTGCTTAGCATCAGGTGGATCTCAGCAAGCTATGGAGTTCCTCCTGTATACAAGGCATTTTTTTCACCCAACTCTCTAAAGCATGGCTTAGGCCACTTGTAGGGAACATCAGCCTTCCCTGTGCCTTCACAACCCCTCCCAGTTCCACTTTCTCTGCCAGGGGGAAAATGGGGGAATTGTTGAGTTTTTACTATTGTCAGACATCTCTGGCAATGGACTTTTTGGCATCACCCCGCTGCCTCCTCCAGAACCATGGCAAATGAGCAGCTCTTTGGGTATTATTCAGATTACAGTCCAGCAACATTGGAAGGGCTGTGTCATTCCTACCGCTGGTCTAGAAGCAAGCTTGAGAAAAAACCTCAAAGCCAAGATTATATGAGCCCTAGGGCTTTTAGACTTCTAGGTGGTCCACATTGGGAGGCAGACCAGTCTTATTCCACCAAAACCAGGCTTTGTAGAAAAATTAGCTTTCCTCATTATCCAGCCAAAAATCTTTAAAAATAGTACATTCATCCCAAAGTTTGGAACAGTTATGTTTCTGGACTACAGCTCTCTGAATCCTCTAACTAGCTGCTAGGGCCTTCTGAGAGTTAAAGTCCTCTTCCTGCCCAAAAAGAAACTGTTCCAAGTTCAGTTTCATATGCTCTCCGTTAACCAGCCCAAACCCTTTGTAAAAAGAGATCTTTGTAACTATTCCAGCTGGCAGAGATGAAGGCGACAGAGAGGAGCCTCCGGATTCGGGTGAAGAACCTGACCAATGAGCTGGCCTTATACAGGAAAGGGTGAGCACTCTGAGACAATCCCATTGCTTGTTGTTAAGGGCTGGCCCTTCATGTTATTTTAGGAGTTGCTTCCTCCCTCTTGAGCTATGAATGCTTCTTCATCTTCCCTCCTCAGGCGCTTCACCCCCACTGGACCCTCTCCCCAGAACAGGTCTACCTCCTCCCGCCATTTTGGTCAGCCTGCCTTGACCCGAGGTGGCACCAAAAAGAGAGAAGACCACCTTTCTACCTCAAGGGAACGGTCAAACTCACGAGAACGCAGTGGGGTCTGGGGCCCCAGCCGGCAGCAGTCCACGTCCAGGGAGGGTCGCAGCGGAAGCCAAGGCCGTGTCCCTCGACAGTCCCCTTCTCCAACAGGTGAGCGATGCAACTCATCCTTGCCAGGTGCTGATCTGTTTCTGAGCCACAGATTGGGTTGTCCCACCCTCTGGTTGGAAATCTGGAGACTCCTAGAGCAATTGAAGTTCAAGAAGAGCAGATCTTCCAGTTCTTTTAAAAAAATTTTTTTTTAAAATTCAAGATCAACGTGTAACAAAATTTGCTTCTGTTGCCATGTCCTCTCAGGAATCACAAAGCAGCTGGCCAAAAAAAAGCCCTATGAGTTTGTGAATTTGTGATTTTTAAAATTACATTCATTACATAAGTAATCTTGTGCTTTTCAGGTCCTTTTTCTTGTCCAGAATATGCAAAACATCCAATTGAAAGGAAGCAAAAAGTCAGTATGTTAAAGCCTTAACATTGAATTTATAGCCATGTTTGCCTCCACCTTTCCACTGATTTCCCCTTGATTCCTAGCTTGAGGCCATCACTAATGTTAAAACTATTAATTTCAAAAATCCAGTTTTGTGAAAAGTTAAAACATTTCTTACCATCATGTTGTCAGGCTTCTGAGACAGTGCACTGTTAGCCTCCTAGTTTGTCTCCCCAATGACGGGACTAGAACCTTAATTTTTCATTTTGTTTGAGACCAGGTTCCTTGTATTCTGAAACAGAACTTTCCCAAGGTGTGCGCTTTGATTTTACCCCAATCTTTTCCTCCCGGTAGGCACCCGGGCTTCCCGGTTTGACCCCACAGCCTTTGTGAAGGCCAAGGAACGCAAGCAGAAAGAAGCAGAACAGAAAAAGTGAGTAGTTTTTGTCCAAAGGTGCTTTTCCCCACCCCGTCCATGGCATCATCCATGATCTATTGGTTATGTTCACTGCTCAAGTCAGAAACATTTATTTACTTACCTGAACATAGTTTTGGATCACCATCTTTCAGGATGCAAGCCATTCCAGAAGGCAGCTTTCATGTTATTATAAGCTCAGTATCAAAGTAAAGGTGTATAGAAGAAATGTGAGAAAATAATATACACAAATCCAGTCCATAGAATACCAAAATTAGTGCAGCTGAGAGCTGATCAAAAATAAATATGTACCATTGGACTTCTGTATCCACAGATTTGTTATCCATGGGTTCAGCTATCCACAGCTTGAAAATATTTTGAAAATATATAAATTCCAAAAAATAAACTTTGATTTTGCCATTTTATGTAAGGGACAGACACCATTTTACTGTGCCACTGTATTTAGTGGGACTTGAATATCCATGGATTTTGGTATCCATGGGAGGGTCCTGGAACCAAACCCCAGTATATACAAAGGGCTCACTGTGTCTTTAATGACTTGTTTGAGAGTATTTTGGTGCTAATTCTCTTCTCTCCACTTTCAGCAAGCGATGCATCCGACGCGGGATGGGAGACACCCCGCCAAGCGGGTGGCACCACCGTACTCAGTCCAGGGGCCCCTCAGCTTTCAACAACAGTGGCCTTGGGAAAACCAGGGGCAGGAGTTCCTCAGGTAGGTATTGTCTAGATATGCTAAGGGCAGGCTTCCACTGGCATCTTCATCTCTTGGTGACTTATTTGGGCCAAATAGTTTCCCCAGCTCGATAACTATAGACATGGTTTTCGTTTCACATGATCTCGCCTCTGGCTAACCTCTCTTTTGCAGTGGAAAGCTTCCGTAGCAGGCGTTCCTCTGCAAGCTCAGGGAGTGAGATGGATGAATATTCAGAACCTGTTGCACCAAGGTGAGAACTGAAGGAGGAGAGGGAAGGTAGGCTCTGGTGTATTCTTTTGTACTCTGCCAGGTCCATGGGGTGCCTAGGTCACATCCTACTAAACTTCCAATGGTAATATTTCAATTTAATTTTTGATCTAGGGGTGGTTAACTCTCTGTGGATAGATGGGGCACATTGCCTCCCCCTCGGAATCCCTTTGTGGGCTGCTTTTTCTTCCCACTCTTGCACTTGCTGCTGGAATTTACTTGCATATGGCTCTGTGATGCTAGAGGACAACAGACTGTCCCCAGGCACCATAGAGTTCTGGGAGACCAGAATGTTGTTCCTCCCAGTTTTCAGATGATAGGGATTATGAAGCAAAGGTGTTGTGAGTCTTTCTACAGGTCAGAAATAAGACTGGATTTATTTACATGTTTATATACCTTACCTGTCGTTAAGGTGGGAACATTCATAGTGCCATGTCAGTGCTCTAACTATTCCACTCTGATTTTTTGTGTATTTGTCCTTCAGGGGTCGGAAGCGGATGGCAAGGAGCAGGAAACCCTTGAGTTCCTCATCTTGGAATGGTCCCACTGTGGTAAGTGGTCTGCAGGGATGGTTCCTCTTTCAGAATTGCCATGGTCTGGTGGAAGTCCCTGGCTAGATTGTCATTGCTTCAATGGGTGCAGTTGCTCCAGGCCCCTCAATGAACAGAACAATATAATAGAATATTAGAACTGGTAGAGGCCTCATGGGCCATCAAGTTCAACGTAGAAATTCAATCTAGAACGTCCCCACATTTGATGCCATAGTTCTGGGTCAGGATGAGATGGCTACAGTGGTGGGATAAGTCACAGGTCCTCCTTTTCTATCCAGGTCCCCCATGCAAACAGCAGTCACCAGAAGCACTTGGCAAGCACTCCCACCCTGGGCAAGCGAACAGATAAAGGTAAGGCCTTTGGCATCTCAGACAGTCTCCAGCTGAAACCAGAGACAAGTGGTGAAGTGGGATTGGAGGCTTCCTCTCTGAACTGTGCCCACAAAGTGGTAATGGGGCTTGTGTGCCCAAGTGGACATTTTGCTGTTTGAACACCAAGTAGTGCTGTGCTTTTTAAAATCTCATCTTTCAGTAAACTCCCTGCTAGGAACATTTGCCACTACTGCAAGATGATTTGTTCCCTTTGTTTAAATCAGGAGCGTACTGTTGCATCCTTCTTCAGTTGTCCTGTTCGTGCAGGGCATTACGGGGAAGCTTTTTGCCTCAGTTCTTGATGCAAGGCAGTGTGGGAGCCTTCTCTAATTCCTGACCCCTGAGCTTTGGCTGTGGTAACTTAACACCTGTTTCCTCCCCGACAGAAAATCTGTATGATGAGCCATCCGCTGACCTCTCTGAGATTGACGCTCGGCTACAAGCATTGCAGGAATACATGAATAAACTTGAGACAAGAACATAGTTCCTGCATTGGGCAGAAACCGGCGAGGTGCTCAGTTGTCCAACAAGGGATGCCGGCTTGACTGCTCACCAGCTCACAACATGGCAAAATACAGAGGGCATCATTTCTGAACCACCCGCCATTTGGGACTCCTCTTTTCTCCACTGTTGACACAAGGAGATGACCCAAAAGGGATTCTCGGGGATTGAGGGTGGGGTAGGAATCATGGAATTATTCATGTTTGGACACACGTAGCATCTGAGATCACATCGTAGCCTAATAGTTCTGCGCACAGAGCTATGACATATCTTTGTCCCCAGGACAAACCCTGGACTCACCAGTTATCCCAAGGCTCTTCTGGCTGTGTCCTAGTGGCCAGACGTGGATTTATTTCTGTCCACTGAGATCCACTGGATTCTTCATAGATATCAGTGGATAACGTAACCATCCTGTGTCTCGCTATTTCCTATCCCCCCTGCTCTTCCCCAGCAACAGAATGGCTTTGGAAGATGAACTGTGTGTTTTCACGGGTGTCACTTTGGTCATTGTGGAGGCTGGAAGAGAATATCAGCCTTCACAATAACAGCCCCCAACCCCTAGACATTGGCAGGCATAAGGTGGACTTGTACCTGCATATATTATTAATAGGATGCTGGACAATTCATGTCAGTGGGTGTTTTTGTGAAGACGCAGAAGTGTGAGAAAAACACACAGACACACTCTTCTAATGCTGCTCAGGTTCAGAGGATGGGAACTGCAGTGCACAGAATGTATGGGGGCAGTGCGGAGGTCTTTTGCCTTCAGCCTGGGATTAGCCAGTCTTGCCTTTAAAAGGATGTATGGGAGGAAGTGTCCCTTGGCAACTAGATCTCCCCTCTTCAAACCTTTTCCACCATCACCACCCCAATTAATTTTGAATCTAACACCTTGGGTTCCAGGGTGAACAAAGTGCCGACGCACTGACTTCCACACTGTACATCTCTTTCTGAGCCACATTCTTAGCCTCTTATGCCTTAGACTGTTATCCTGTACATAGAAATTAAAGAGTTTGCGGGGAAAGGATATGTATCTTATTTGGATACAGAGTTCCTTCCCCTATTCACAAATGCAGGACAACCTTTCCCAACCAAACATCTACACGTGTTGGATTGTATCCTCCATCGTCCCCAGCGTACCTGGAGGCGACTCAGTTGGGGAAGGGTTGATACAGAATTCTGAATTTCTTCAAAAGAACAGCAAAAAGGAGCAGATACTTCAGATCTTCATGCCACTTGTAGGAGGCATGAGTTCCTAAAGTTTAAAACAATCAGTTTGGATGCCACTAGTCTTTAATTCCCTGTTGGGGCAGAGATTCAAGAGAGGCAGAGCTTGCAATGGTCACTGGTATTAACCATGCACCAAAACAGCTGCTTTTTTGTGGCCTCTGGGCTCTTCAAACTCTGGAGATCAGTGTAGGTGCATGTATGTGTGTCCGTAAAATGTCTTGGCTTTCTCAGCTGTGCACAATTTGAACCAGTGTCCAGTAGATGCCTTTGTCCACTGCACCATGAAACGGAGTTCCACTGTTGGTGGCGTCTCAAAGCTTGAGAAAGTTATTTTTTTGCCATGCAAATCTCAGGCTTCTCTCGACAATGTCACCAGACTGGGTGATTTTGGAAACTACAGTCTGGAAGTTGGCATTTCCAACATCTGCAGATTAAATTGGCTGTCTTGACTAGCAGGCTGGTGCAATTCCTTCAAAACATTCCTGAAAATCTGCTCTTGGCTTCCAATTTTGAAAGTGGTTGTCTCTTCTCTCCATCTTTCTGTGTGGCTTAGTACTGAATTTTTTGCCCTGTGTGCAGTGATCTTTTTTCTGTAAATAAACCTTATTTCCCTCTAATCCAGTGGTCTGTGTTTGATCTGATTATGTCTTGGCACTGCTGAGCTTTCAAAGTATTGTAGAAGAGCTCTTTTGGGTCACAATGGGGGGCATTCGGGTTTCAGAATTACTTTTTTGGACAGGTCTCAGAATCCCGTAGCCAGCCTGGTCAATATTGTTTTGTTGTGTGCCATCAAGTCGTTTCCAACTTAGGTTCATCATGGGGTTTTATGGAGCTGAGAGTATGTGACTTGCCCAAGATCACCCAGGAGGTTTCCATGGCCAAGCGGGGAATTGAACCCTGATCTCCAGAGTTGTAGTCCAACACCCAAAACCACTACACCACGCTGACTGTTTTTCGGACAACAACCTCCAGAATTGTCCATACTGGATGGGGGATTCCGGGAAGGCCATAAAAAAGTAACTTTTCCCCGCTCTTATCCAGCCCAGCATGCTGCTGAGGGTGGTGAGGAGGAAGAGATGCCTTTCAGAAATCCCCAAGCAAAGCATGGATGCAATATTCCTCTTACTGCTTTCCAATGGTGCTTTCTGGTAGACTGCCCTGGGACTTTGAATCAGAGAATCATAGAGTTGGAAGAGACCACAAGGGCCATCCAGTCCAACCCCCTTCTGCCATGCAGGAACTCCCAGTCAAAGCATCCCCGACATAATGGCCATCCAGCCTCTGCTTAAAGACCCGTAAGGAAGGAGACTCCACTACACTCTGAGGAAGGAGTGTGTTCCACTGTCGAACAGCCCTTACTGTCAGGAAGTTCCTCCTAAAGTCTATGTAAATCTCTTTTCCTGCAATTTGTATCCATTGTTCCGTGTCCTAGTCTCTGCAGCAGCAGAAAACAAGCTTGCTCCCTCTTCAATATGACATCCCTTGAAGTTTTTAAACAGGGCTCTCATATCACCTCTTAACCTTCTCTTCTCCAGACTAAACATCCCCAACTCTCTAAGTCGCTCCTCATAAGGCATGGCTTCCAGACCCTTCACCGTCTTAGTTGCTCTCCTTTGGACATGCTCCAGTTTCTCCAATCCATCTGAGCGAAGCTTTCTTGCCCCCAGCCTTGAGCCTGTATTTCTGCAAACAGGTGAAGAAGAAGTTGCCCCATTGCACTGAGGAATGGTTTGTCCATAGGGAGCTCTGAGAAGAGATAGCAACCATTATCAATGCCTAGCGAGGTGTCAGCAGTCTCCAGATGAGAGACAAGGGAACAGAAGCCAAAGCGAGGAAAAAGTCTTGCGGCACCATAAAGGCAATCCATGAAATATGTCAAATCAAATGCCTTAAGTCTTCAAAGTGCCATAGGCCTTGCTTTGCTTCTGTCTATGAACTATTCCTGGTGATGGGATTGGTTCAAGTCCAAAATGTCTGATAGACATCTATAATCATCTTGCTCCCTGGTGAGTGAAATTTTTAAAAATCGTATTAGAAAGACATACTCAGATGTTAAGACCTAAAAACAGAAACTCTTAAGGCAAGAGTTGGCGAGATTAAAAATCCAAGGTTCTGTTAATCTCTTATGCACCCTAAATCCCTCAGGAGGGATGTGAAAAAAATCAAATTAAACTTTTGCTGGTTACTCCTGGTTTATATTTATTGTACCGAGAGGCTTTTGTGCCGCAGGATGCTTAAGAAAAGTGAGAATCAGCTGAGCTGGAAATTCATAATCCAGAGTTCATCTGTCATAAAATTGCTAGCCTCAGGCCAGTCTCTTCGCTGTCTCTTTGCTGTTGTCAGCCTGGTCTGTATATGCTGGACTACAACTCACATCATCCCCATCAATGTGAGGATGGTGTTTTCCATAATGTCTGAGGGCACCAGGCTGGGAAAAGCTGCATTCTTCATCTCTGTTTCTTCCCTCTTTCTTACAGGATTATTGTAAAGATGGACTGGGAATCATAGCATCCTCTAGCTGTTGTTGGACTGCCACTCCCATAGACCTGAGCCAGCAAAGCCAATAGGGAAGAATGATAGGCGTTGCAGTCCAATGACATCTGGGTCATCATATGAATTATATCCCTATTGTAAAAGTTAGCCCAGGTGCTTAGATTCGGTCGGAAAAGAATATAAACTAGCAAATCTTAATCATAATCCTCAAACCCTAGTCTCCAGAATCTTAGTCCAATGTTCATATCATTTTGTTCTAATCTACAATGTGCACTGGGAGAAAAATTGGATTAAAATAAAATATAAATAAAATAAAATGCAAAGCAAAATGTATTGTCCTGCATCTTGCCAGGGTTCCCAAGGCAATGCACTAAAGGTAAAAATATACCACATCCGAACAAGACGTGCAACCGCCACTGCATATTAAATGCAAAGATGCTATTAACATACTTCTAGTCTGGCAACTGATGCTTAAAAGAAGAAAAGGGAAGAAAAAGGGTTTTGCCCTGGGCCCAGTTCTATTCAACACCTTTATCAATGACTTGGGTGAAGGAATAGAAGGCATCCTTATCAAATGTGCAGACGACACCAAATTTGGAGAAGTTGCTAATACCCGAGAGAACAGGATCAATATTCTTGATAGATTAGAAAGCTGGACCAAAACTAACAAAATGGATGTCAACAGAGAGAAATGTAAGATACTGCACTTAGGTAGAAAAATAAATAAATAAAATGCATAGATATATGGTAGGATGGGGGATCTAGAAGTCCTAGTAGACCACAAATTGAACATGAGTCAATAATGTGATGCAGCAGCTAAAAAGGCCAATGCTATTTTAGTCTGCATTGATAGAAGTATAGTGTCTAGATCAAGGGAAGTAATAGTGCCAAGCTGGCATGAGAGTTAAGCCTTGCAAAGGTGGTAAAGCCAAGCCGTGCGGAGAGGGAAATGCCCTCGGCACATGCTCAGGGGTATTGCCTCTTTTATTTCCACACTCCAGCATTGAGCTCCCCGGTGTTTTAAATCCATTCCAGCAAGGCTGCTCTTTGATTCTTGACGAAGCCGCCTGGGCTCCGTCTCGCCAATGGTCTTTCTGCTGCTGTGCACATCTCTGGCAAAGTGAGGGTTACCGACTGAGCGCAAGCTTCCCAAGAAGGAGGAGAAGAGCAAAGGAAATTGGCAGAGAAAAGGAGCAGCCCTGAGTTTCATCCAAAGGGGACCTAGTGGCCAGAAGAAAAGGAAGCCCCATGCAGAAGGACCGTCATGCCGAATATGTGCTTGCTAGAGTCTTCAGTTTGGATATGACCTCTTCCTTCCCAAAACACTCCAGGTAAGCACAGCAGTGTTGCATTCCCATGCTTCTTCTAGACCTCTTTCTTGTCTTTGGCAATTGTCCCTCGAAACCTGCAGACAGAGCATGGATAGTATTGCGAGTCCTAGGTTTTGTTGGTGTGTATGTAGGGAGAGGGGAGCAGGGTTATTTAGTGCGGCCGCACTTGGGAAGGGGTTAGAGAAGGCAGGAACGGGTCCTATCCAAAGGATCTCCCATTGGGTTTGTTACAGAGGGAAAGCACGCATACTGGAAATGAGTATTTCTGTTCCCAGCAAGAGAGTGAAGAAGAAGTCACAGGTGTTACGGAGGATGAACATTGCGATGTTATTATCTTTGCTGCGCAGTGGACCTCTTGCTTTTATATCTGTAGGAGAAGGAATAAAGAACTGGGTGAATGAGCGGAGTATCTAGAGCCACCACTCTTTCCAGTTTGGGGAGGAAAATGGGATCTGCTGGGTTGGACCAATACCTGTTTCTATGGGTTTTTCCCTTCTTATGGGTAAAAAAAAAATAAAGAAAAGGAACACCATTGAACAACTACATTACCATCAGTGCTGAATTATGCAATATTGTGAGGTTGCCGTTTTAACCCTTGTGCTTGATTCACTCAATTTTCCGGCTTACGGACTGTTTTGCAATGCCGTCTCAAGCGTCTCATCCTTTTGTGCCCCATTTTCAGACACATTCGGACGGCAAAGTGTGTCAGATCTGTGGACATGACAATTGGGATTGTTCTTTACAGTTATAGGAAACAGGTTAAAGGAAATATTTACGGTTAAAGGAAACATTTCTCATTCTCTGAGAAAAAGCCTAAGCTTGGACCTTTCCCATCCTTTGTTCCCAAGGCAAGTGTCAGACATTTGGTTGCTCCTGGACTACAGTTCCCATTCTCCCTTGCTGGAAGCATCTGGTTTCTCTCTCCTCCTCCCACTTTTCCCCTTTTTCATCTGTTAAAGGTTGGATGGTCCACAGATATTAGTATCCATGATGGGTCCTGGAACCAATTCCCAGTGGATACTAAGGAGCCATTGTAAAAGTTATTTTAAAATGCAATTGAACAATCTGCGGTGGGCACTTGGTATCCGCTGGGCTTTCGTTCCAGGACCCCCGTGGATACCTAAATCTGTGAATGCTTATGTCCCTTTAAATGCAAACACACAATAAAATGGTGTCCCTTATATAAAATATAAAATGGAAAACCAAGTTTTCCTTTTGGGAATTTATATTTGTTTGAATATTTTCAATCCGTGGATTGTTGAATCCGTGGAGAAAGAATCCACAGATACAGAGGGCTGACTGTATATAAATAAAATAACTTTTAAAATCCAGTAAAAGACTGGATGATTAAAAAAAATACATGATGAAAAAACCATTGCAATCAATCCCGATTGCTGGTCAAAACAAAAATGTTTTTTACTTGGTGATGGAAGGAGCCCAAGTAGGGAGTTATCCAAACTTTTCTAAGAAGCGAGTTCCAAAGTCTGGGAGCAGCCACTGAAAAGGCCCTCTCCCTCATCGACCAGGTTTTGTAAGGAATCATATTTTGTAAAGCATTTTATACACTGTTGAGAAAAGAAAGCCTAGATCGATCAACTCTTCAGGTCCAATCCAACCATTTTCTAACGTTGCTACAAAAGGGAACCAATTTACTTTCCTTGGGGACACAATAACCAACCCACCGGAGATTCAGAAAACCTCCACTTCACTGCCTGTGCTTTCCTTGCCACACTTCTTTTTCTGTTCACAGAGAAGCAATTGAAAGATTGATCGCTGTTGCTGTTAAAGAAAAGAGGGAGAAAAAATAATGGTGCTGAATACCCAGCGGCCTTTAATCACAACCAATTTGCTCAAAATTATCATCACTCAGACTCACTCAGATATGGGAAATGTGACTGTGGCTTCAAATCTGCCATGCAGAAGGATTGCTGTCTCTGGTACTGAGACAGATTCTAGATACAATAGAATACAAAAACCATCATCCACCGCCCAACAACGGGTAGGGCAGGCCACTGGATGGGGAAGACTGGACTCCAAAAATTCTTGCCAAATGTTTTCCCCATCCCACAGGTATCCCACAAGTGCATCTTACACTGGAGAGATAATGCAGTTTGACCCCACTTTAAGTGCCGTAGTTCCATCCAACTGAATCCTGGGATTTGTAGCTTTACAAGGTCTTTCACCTTCTCTGCCAAAGAGTGCTGGTGCTTCATAAAAATGACACATCTCATGTCGGATGGAGAGAGATGAAAATTAAAGTGGGGTTAAACTGCATTATTTCTACAATACAGGTGCACCCCAGGTTTGGAAAATGTTGAACAAGGGAGAGTGAGAAGAGGTGGCAGCAGTTTGTGGAGTCGAAGGCTTTCGTGGACAGCATCCATAGTTTTTTGTAGGGCTATCAGGCTATGTGGCCATGTTCTAGAAGTGTTCCTTTCTGACGTTTCGCCAGCATCTGTGGCTGGCATCTTCAGAGATGCCAGCCACAGATGCTGGCGAAACGTCAGAAAGGAACTCTTCTAGAACATGGCCACATAGCCCGAAAGCCCTATAAAAAACTTTGCAGCAGTTTGCTTTTGCCCGAGCCTTCTGAGAAGACGGGAGAAACCACAAGCAGATGTGTTGGGTGACAGCTCCAGTCATCCCCATCCGCCATGCCAACGGGGGATGATGGAGGTTATTACCTAATGCATCTGGACGGTGTTGAGTTTGGGAAGATGGGAGAAACCACAAAGCCCTCCCACTGCCAGCCTTATGCTGTACAGGGGTAGACTGTTCCTGAATACAGAAGTCCCATCATAAACCAGTGGGTTCAATTTCCAAGAAAAGGGATTTGACCAAAACATTAAGAAGAATGTCATTCCTGTAACGTAAGATCTGTTCAACAGTTGAATGGATAGCCTTGGAAGGTGATGGTGGACCTTCTTTGAAGGTCTTTAAACAGAAGTTGGTTGGGCATCTCTAGAGTAGGCTTTAGTTGTGTGTTCCTGCCTGGTTGGGGTTGAACAAGAAGGCTCCCTTGAGGTCTTTTCTTCCAGCTCTATCATTCTATGATTCAATAATTTAGTTATTTAGCCAGTATATTTACAATTTATGTAGCCAATGATAATATTCTTTCCTCCTCCATTGAGTTGTTGAGCATTCTCCTTTTCCTTTTTCATGGCCTCAAGGATAATGGCTGTACTTTGTCTTCTGTTCCCTTTGCAGAGGAATTGGATTATGGAGCCCAACAACACTTTCCCGCACAACTGGACTCTTTCTGAAAGAGAAGACACTTTTGTTGGACTCCAGCTTCTGCTGAGGTTCAAGCCGCTCTTCATCCCTTTCTACGGCCTCCTGGTGACCGTGGCTTTTCTGGGCAACTCCTTCTTGATCTTGTCCATCATGGCTGACAAGAAGCTCCACAACGCCACCAACTTCTTCTTGGGCAACCTATCGGTGGCCGACCTCTTGATGTGCCTGGCTTGCGTGCCGCCAACTGTCTCATACGCCTTTGAGCCGCATGGCTGGCTCTTTGGCCAAGCCATGTGCCACGCTGTCATCCTCCTTCAGGCGGCCACGGTCTACGTTTCGGCCCTCTCCCTCGCAGCTATTGCCGTCGACCGCTACATGGTGGTGGCCTACCCTGTCCGGAGGCGCATCCCTCTGTGGTACTGCGGTCTGGTGGTGGCTGGCATCTGGGTTGTGTCTCTGGCCCTGGCCACTCCACCTTCCGTTAATTCGGTCTACTTGGATCTCAGCAGCACCGGTCACGACTTGTTCATCTGTGAGGAGTTCTGGAGCCAAATGGAGACCCAGCGTCTGGTCTACTCTTGTGCCATGCTTCTCATCAGCTACATGGTCCCCCTCTTGGCAGTCACCATCTCCTACTGCTCCATCTTGGCCCATCTGCGTCGCCGGAGCATTTCGGGCTTGGCCAACCCCAGCCAGGCTCAGTGGAACAAGCAGAAGCGCAAGGCCTTCGTCCTTTTGGTGGCCGCCATCTTGGCTTTCTCTTTGTGCTGGATGCCTCTTCAGGTCCTCAACCTCCTCCGTGACCTGGACCCTGACTTCTCCATCCTCAGCAAGAGGTACATCAACGTGGTCCAGCTCTCTTGCCACTTCACCGCCATGAGCTCGGCGTGCTACAACCCGTTCATCTATGCCTCGCTCCACCACAAGTTCAGAGCCCACCTTCACCTCGTCTTCTGCCGGAGGAAGAACATCCGTGATGGGCATGCGCTCTCTTCCAAGTCGGCCCAGGCCAACACCTGCCTCAGCCTGGTCCCTGACACAACCAGAGTGTGACAAGAAGATGAGGTTCAGGCCAATGTCCATCTTGCCTACAGATGCAAGGACCTCAGCTGGTGTGTAAATATTGATACAGGCAAAGGTGTTGCATGGACCTTCCAACATTTCACAGATGAAAACCAGGACATATACGGCTGAGCGACAACAGAGCGTGGTCAAGATGGCAAAATGAGGAGGAACAGACAAGCTAGGAGAGGCTGCTGTGAACATTTCCGAAGAAGCAAGTGGCAAAACTACAGCGGATGATTCCTTGCCTAAGAAAACTTTATGAAACTCCTGGGGTTGTCATAATTGGACAGGCGACGTGAAAGCATATCCATACACACAAACACACACCATCATTAAAAGCAAAGCACCTGGCATTCATTGGGGGGTCTCCCATTCAAGTACTAATCAGGGCTGACCCTGCTTAGCTTCCAAAATCAAACAGAATCTGGTCACAGTTGTGCAGAAGAAGGAATTTTGGCACATGTTGTTTGTCTTAGTACTGTAATAAGCAATACTTGCTGAGGTTCCTTCTTTAACACAACCAGCAAAGGTAGAAGTGCCCTCTCCATTTTTCATTCTGGCAATCCTACCTGGAAAAAAGTCTTATATGTTTTTCTTTTATAAAAAGGTCTCTGATTTTAGGACTTCTCCCAGACGTCAGACACCTTGGTCTTATGGCACTTTTGAAGGATTTTCCAGCTTTGAAAAAGGTCTCCAGTGGAAAGGAGTTCCACATGCATGCTGTCCTTGCAGGGCTGTACAATAGCGTTCAAAATCCACACAATGGTGATGCAAACAAAATGCACAAAAAATACATGTTGCAAGCTTTCGAAGCGCCTCTGCCTTCTTGAAGCCAGTGGAGCTTTGAAAGCTTGCAACATGTATATTGTACATTTTCTTTCATCCAATAAAGGCATCGGTTTTGTGGGTTTTGGATGTTATTGTACTTTGCTATATAGCCAATATGGCTATCCCTGAATGTGCTTAAAGGCCTATGTTTTTGTGGGTGCTGCACCAAATGTCCAGAAGAACTGTACGCTTTTCTAATGTCCTATGTAAATATCCTCACAACACTCCATAAGGCAAGAGATTTTGCAGAAGATATACCTGAAGCTAATACAAAACAAGTCCAAAATTTAAATTTTCAACTTTTAATTTCATGCTCCTTTTGGCACTCCATTATCTCGAAACAGCACACCCAGATGTTGCATTTGGCTCTCATAAGGAATGCAAAGGGACGCACAAGACGGTTTTTCAAGTACGGCGGAACAAGGGAGAATTTATTCTGTTTTGAAGTGGGGATATTGAAGTGAGGACAACAGGATGGCCTTTCCTCTCCAGCGATATATTCCAGGCTCTTTCGGGGCAAAAATCACTAAGAAGCGGCCCGAAAAAAACGGGAGAGAAAGAGCTAGAAAGGCTTTTGTAAATACAATAAAGCTTTCTGAGAAGAGCAAAGAAGCCCAGGCACCGAAACTGAGGTCACAATGGCAATAACTGAATGAAGAATCCACAGGCTGGAAAAATGAAGTGGAAGGTAACCTTTGCAGTGGATGGAAAATGGATTATATTTTCGGATTTTGGATTATATCACTGAAGATACCATAATTGACACTCGGTGAACTCCAGAAACAATACAACGTTTTAACTGTGTTTTTACAGTGTTTAAATAATTGTATGTTTTAATTTATCTTGTAGCCTAACTCAAACCTTGGGGAGAGGAAAGTAAAAAATAAAATAATAATATCATATATACTTAGCTACAAGTCAACCTTATGTCTAAGTCGAGGATGAGTTTTGGGGGCAAAATTATGGATTTTGCTATGACCCGTGGATAAGTCGACAGTAAAATTTAGGGGCACATAGCAAAGGATCTAAAGGATTAAGCAAAGCAAAACAATGTCAAAGAACTTATAAAATTCCAGCAGACATAACTCTTTAGTAATGGATGGATGAGAGAGTAGAGACGGTGAGTGCTTCACGTATTATACTCTTGCTTTTCACCAGGAGATGGTTCCTTCTTTTAAATAAGGGTTAAGATACAATACTTACATTGACCTGTGGATAAGTCGAGTCAGTTTTTTTGGGGTCATGTATAGCAATTGGATCCCATTTCAGCATATCATGTCTCCACTTTACAAATGCCAGGGATTTATAGTTTGGAGAGACACTTTGGAAAACCCTTCGAGAGAACTCTAGTCCAGCGGTTCTCAAACTTTAATCTTCCGGGTGTTCTGGATTTCAGCTCCCTGGAGCTCCAGCCATCTTGGCCAATGATCAACAAAAATGGGATCCGAAATCCAAAATTTCTGGAAGACCAAAGATTAAGAACCACTGTTTTAGTCCAATTGCCTGAGATATGTTACTAGCAGCAGAGAAATCCAAATATCTCACTCCAACTGTAGATCCCAAGTTTCCATATTGCAATTAAAAGTGGGATCAGATTTCTGGAGCTGTGTAGTGTAGAGCTGCAATCTACTTTCTCAGTGGATGCAAGCAACAAGCATGAGAAGAGCATCTGTTTCGACTTTTGGCAGAATCTTAAAATCAGCTAAGCGATGCACTCTACTTTCTGCCATTGCTGTGACTCCGATTTGTGCAATTTCAATCTTGGGGTCCTTTTTTGGCTCAACCGCTTCATGTTCCATTCCATCACCTCCTGCATCGCCAGTCTTTGTTGCCTGCTACCCAATATGTTTTGTCAGCGGCCCCATAATGGAAGCATTAAATGTGTTCTGAAGATAACAGAAGCTGTTGCCTTCTTTTCATACTTAAAGACATATGCGCTCTGCTTATCGGACCAAAGTGGGTACATGTGGCCCGACAATCTCGCATCCCAAAACCAGATGCGGCCAAGGATTTCAGACTTAGACGCAGGCTGCTGCCACACTGCAGAAAGAATGAAGTTTGACACCATCCTATGGAAGCCTGGGATTTGTAGTTTGTAGTGGCACCAGATCTCTCTAACAGAGAAGGCTAAGTATCTTGCAAGGCTACAAACCCCGTATCACTAAGCCGTGGCAGTTAAAGTGGTGTCACGTTGCATTAATTCTGCAGTGTAGATCCAGTCTGAGAACTCTAGTGTGGAGATGCAAAGAAAGACACCAGTGCTGTCTTGTGGTGAATGCTACTACATTTTGCAAGCAAACGTTCTCATTGGGGAAGTAGTAGTAGTAGTAGTAGTAATAATAATAATAATTTATTTGTACCCCGCTCTTCAGCCAAAAGGCTATCAGAGCAACTTACCAATTGTTAATTAGACATTTAGACAAGTAAAGGTACTGAACCCACATAAAGAAGAATGGCCCGCCTGCAGGAATATGCCTCCATGCCAACAACAACTTGACCAAGAAGCCAGTGGAGCTTCGAAAGCTTGCGACGTGTATTTTGTGCATTTCGGTTGGCCCAATAACGGTATCCTGAGCCAACATGGCATAGTGGTTTGAGTGTTGGACTATGACTCTAGACACTGCTCAACCTTGTGCAAGTCACACTCTCTCAGCCTCAGAGGGAGGTAAAGAAAAACCCCTTCTGAACAAACCTTGGCAAGAAAAACCCGTGATAGATCGGCCTTAATCGGAAACGACTTGAAGGCACACAAAACACACATACGCACACAATAAAGATATTGCTGTTCTGTGGATTTTGGATGTTACTGTATTTTGTTGTATGGCCAACACGGCGACCCCTGGATATGCTCACTTTTTCTGCATATGAGGAACAGAAAAGGTAGAGCGTAGGTGGATATGAATGAGGACACTTTTTCCAGAGGAGGAAAATGAGGCTGCAGATGGGGATGCTGCCTTGATGTGCAGTACGCCAACATCTTACTAACCCCTGTCTTTTTTGTTACACGGACCTCCTGAGAACCCGCTAGAAAAAAGCTTACCGCAGCTTCAGGAGTCTGGGGAGACCACCGAGAAACCCAGCTGGGGAAAGAGAGAAAAATAAAACAGTGAAATGCGGCAATTATGGTTATTTGGAGAACTGCCGTAGACATGGCAACTGAAGTGACAAGCGTCTCCTAAAAAGAGAGGCCTTGCAAGCGTTATCGACCTCTTTCTTCCCATTTCCACCCTCCGTCCTAGTCTTCTTTGCCTTGACCAAAAGAAGAATCTAATGGCACCGGAATTGCACAGAATTGCATTGATTTTTAGGGCTGCCACATCAGTATTACAACATCCTAAATGCACAAAACAGAACATAAGAGAGATCTTGTTGCACCTTTGAGAGAAGTAGACCGAAGTCTACGAAAGCTCATGCTGCCCATTTCTTTCAACTAGTTTCAAAGGTGCAACAAGAACTCTCTACGTATTGATTCTACGGACTAACACAGCTATATCTTTGAATTCTGGCACCAAACAATGGTTATCTTTGTTGTCATGTGCCTTCAAGTCATTTCTGACTTACGGCGACCCAAAGGCGATGCTATCCTGGGGTTTCCTTGGCCAGGTTTGTTCAGAGGTGGTTTGCCATGGCCTTCCCCTGAGGCTGAGAGCGTGTGACTTGCCCAACAAGGTCACCAACATGTTTCCATGGCTAAGTGGGGATTCAAACCCTAGTTTCCAGAGTCCTATTTCAATGCCCAAACCACTGCACCATGCTGGCTCTCTTATACAAATAAATATAACAGCAACAACAGCTCTGGAAGTGAGGCTGGCCTTTCCTTCGTCTGCAGATGAAGCCATAGGTTAATGAGAACGGAGATGAGACAAACTGTACGAGGATCACAAGGGAGAAAAAGCATTGCTCTGGTGGAAATGATTTCTTCCTTTGCTTCTCCAAAGAACCGGAGGATCTTGAGGCAGCCTTTGGCGGGGTCAGCCTCCTTGTCAGGGGAAGATGCTAGAAGCGTGTGTTATTCAAAAATGTGCAAATTGAACGAGGAGGAGCAGCCGGGTGCGTGGCACTGATCTCAAAAACAGCATCCGTTTTTCCAAAAGCAGGCACCAGACATGCTAGGAATGTAAAGCGTATTTTGCAAAACAAAAATGTGCTCATGCGTGACAAATGTTGGCTTCTTGATGCTGGGTGAAAACTTACGGTTGCACCCGGAAAGCTTATTTCATGGGCACAAAGATACCCGTAGAATGGCACGGAGCTCCTCTCGAGATCATTGGGGTTGGTGCTCCTATCAGTCCCATTACCTTTGCAGGCATGGGGTCTTCTCAGTGGCTGCACTTGAAGCTCTTGAAATCCTTTCTGAGGGAGCCCCGAATGGCTCCTTCTGCTGAACATCAGCCGTCGCTTCCATCTGCTGAAGCGACAATGCTGAACGAAACATGTTTCAGTGGCTCCCAAACTTTGGTCTTCCAGGTGTTTCGGATTCCAGGTCCCCAAATCCCTGACCACTGGCTAAGCTGGCTGGGGCTTCTGGGATCTGAAATCCAAAACCCTTGGTGGGTGCATGAAGGTTCAAGATAATGGCCTCAGTCCCATTGGTTGGGACTGCTGGGAGTCCAGATTTCGGGAATTTGGAATGAAGCGTCTACCTTACTTGGAATTGACAATAGATACAGGGCTACTATATTTATATATAGTTTTTTCAAGTTGCCTCCAGCACATCTTTGTGGTCAACATCTGCCAGATGTCAACCATACATTAACGCTGGAGGACCTACAAATGCCTAGATAAGTGTTTTTCTTTTCTTTAATAATCTCTACATCCTCCGGTATAACTCTATGGTCACCGTCTGGTAGCAATGCACTGGAAGGACTAGAGATTCCTTGTTGTTGCTGCTGCTGTATGCTTTCCAATTGTTTGCAACGTACGGCCGTCCTAAGGCGAACCTATCCTGGGGTTTTCTTGGCAAGGGTTGTCCAGAGGGACTTTGCCATTCCCTTCCCCTGAGGCTGAGAGAGTGTGACTTGCCCAAGGCCACCCAGTGGGTCTACATGGCTGGGATGGGCATCAAACCCTGGTCTCCAGTCCACTACACCATGCTGGGTCTCTCTTTCTCATATATGTATGTATGCACAAACACACACAGAGGATTACTTTTCATGGACTAGAATCCACTTCAGTGATGTGACCATCGGATGGGTGGACCCACTCCACAAACACTTGCCACAATAAATGTATTGGTTACTTCCAGAAACAGTCTCTTGTACATCACCTGTATTTTATTTATGTTATGTATTTTATTTATGTATCACCATTGTAACCCGCCTCGATCTGACGGGAGAGGCAGAATAAAAAATATTATTATTATTATTATTACCTAGCCTTGCAGCTATATGTTCTCAACGTGGCAAAGAACACCGATTAAGCGAGTTGCCTTGACTGGATGTATGCTTCCTATATCTGAAAGCATGCTACTTTTTTCCCTGCCTGCTTAGTGAAGCAGAATTGCTGTGAAACTCAAAAGCTTGCAGAGTTTCCCACAACCACACGCAGGAAAATGAGATAGGTAAGTTGATGAGAGCCATGAGTTCAATTCCCAACTTGAACAGGAAACCTACTGGGTGGCCTTGGGCAAGTCGCACTCTCTCAGCCTCAGGGGAAGGCCATAGCAAACTTCTTCTGAACAAATCTTGCCGGGGAAAACCCCACAATAGGTTCATCTTAGGGTTGCCCTAAGTTGGAAATAACTTGAAGGCACCAAGATCTGTCCAAGGTGCTGGAAAGGCTATTGCAAGGTCCATTCTCCCCAAGTAGACAATCTTTCAGATGTCAAGATTTAATTTATTTCGTCCCAACCCCACCTGAACAAAATGGGACCCCCGCTTCGCTTCCAGGGCCCCTCTTCTTGCAAACAGCCAGGCTGACAAATAAGGGACAGGGTTCACAAATTCCTCTCTTATATATTGGAAAGATGAACAAAAACCAATGACAAAATATTTCATGGGGTGGGTTGAAAGGGAGAATGGTAGACGTGCCATCCAAAGCCAATGTCAAATAGCATGAACACCAGCTGTTTTTTAAATTATTTATTAAATAGCATTAATAATAAAATAATTAATAATAATATTTAATAATAATAATAATATTCTCCCCCCTAAATTGCCCTGTTTGCTAATCGTCCTTCAAAATGCCTTTGGATTTACTGATCTGAATAAATGTCCTTTTTATTGAATTACTGCAAGCTGCCGGCTCGAGTTGTTTTTCGTATCTTTTTAATTAAAAAAAGACTTGGCTTTCTTTAATTAAAAGGTGAAAGAAAAGACGACCCAGAACATTTCCTGAGTGCAGTAACCATTGCTTATAAAACAGACCCCTAGTTTCCCTTGAGAAGTGATAGATTTTCCCTTCCTTGCATTTCATCCTGTCCCTTCGGGTAACTACGAAACCTCTCTTGACATTATTTTGGTACGGGGTGACACCAGTTTTGGGCCACTCACAAAAACTAATATTTATTTAGAAAAACATGTTTAAATTTTGCTAATCCAGAAAGAAAATTCTCCGGAAAAATCAACAATGTCGGATGGGGAAAAAATTGGTCACATTACATTGCAAAATGTAATGTGATTTAAGAAACAATTTAAGAGAAAAAGAAAAATATAATGGTCCAATAAAGGAAAGGAAATGGTGGCACAAATGAATTTTTTGGGTCGATAAAATTAAAGCTGTAAAGGGTACAATGAAGTTGTAACTATTAATAAAATATTCCAAATTGTAGGATATTAAATTCCTTGGAAGGAGAGGAGGGTTGAAATGTATGTGCTGTAATAATGGTAACATGTACTATAGATTTTATTATATATGTTGTATGGCACCATGGACCATAAAACTAATACATAAAGCAATTTTTAAAAAATGTTTTTTTGCTTGTACTGTACATAATTGCGAATTGGTTTTACACATTTCTTTTTTGAAGGTAATTCTTTTCTCTCTCTTCAGGAGGAGGAAGAGGATAAAGAACTATCCCAGCACTAAATAGGTCCTCTCTAAATGAAGGGCCTTCAGATCCCGAAGCAAAGAAATTGATTGAAATTGCCTCGCTGGGAACATGACGGAGGAGCCGTGTTCCAGATAACAGCAAAACAGCTATTACGGCGAAGAAACGGCATTCAACCGCCACGCTTATTATTCCAAAGAGGAGAAGGGAGCATCTAATGACAAGGGAAGACTTAAAAGGAGGAAGAAAACAGCAATGTATTAAAGAAGAAATATTCAAGAGCAGATCTGAAAAGGTTTTTGGAACAAGTGGTTCAATTATGCAAATCGCATCAATGGGTTGATTAAGTCAAATGGGTTTGTGAGCGAACGTTCCTGGTTGCCAGAAATACAGCCTCTTTCGGTGTTCGGAAACAAATCGGAAATACCTGTTACAGAATTTATTACGATTTTAGAAAGCCAATGAAGATGGCATCTTTGGCCGGAAGATAAGCGCAGCGGCTTCCGTATCTGTTCCAGATTGTAGTCTGAATTTTAAAGGCATTATCTAAAGTGCTAGATTCTATCCTCCCCCAAAAGTTCAGCACTCTGGGTAGATCCTTTACATTTCAAGCTAATACCTGGAGCAGAGATTGTGGAAATTTCTTTTTTTTTTTTGACTACAAGGCTCAGAATCCCCCAGCCTTGGTCCAGGCTGGGGGATTCTGAGCCTTGTAGTCCAAAAAAAAGGAACTTTTCCAGGGTCATCCCAAAGATATTGATTAGCGTACCTGCTAATAGAACAGAATTAATAGAAGTTAATAGAAGTAATAGAACCCAGTTATGTTGACAAGTGTAGAAACCTGCCATAAAACTGAGGGTGTAGTCACACTGCAGAATTAAAGTAATTTGGAACCACTTTTAACTGCCATGGATCTATTCTACAGGATGCTGGGGTTTGTAGTTTGGTGAGGAACCAGTGGTTTGAGCGTTCAACTGAGACTCCGGAGACCTGGGTTTGATTCGCTGCTCATTTGTGGAACTCACTGTGAGACCTTGGGCAAGTCACACTCTCTCAGCTTCAGGGGAAGGCAATGGCAAACCTCCTTTGAACAAATCTTGCCAAGAAAGCTCCATGATCAGTTCACCTTGGGGCTGCCATAAATCAGAAACGATTTGAACGCACACAGAACCGGGGCACCAAAGCTCTCCGACAGACCAGCTAGAAATCTGGGGACTGAAGGAAAGCTTTGTCGCAGGCCTAGAATTCGTGACTTTTTGAGGGATGCAAACATCAGCCTACTCCTGTAGTTACATCCCTTCTACTTTTTCTAAACTGGGAAAACCAACAAAAAATTGTGCCACGTTTTCATGTTGGCACATCTATGCACTAGTGCCGCATCTTGGTGGTAAAGACATGTCACACCTTTTTGTGGTGATGCTGCCGCTGAAAAAACTAATGCAACCTAAGGCTGTTGGCACAACAACATGGTTTCCCCATCAAGGCATCCTGGCCATGTAAAGACTTTAAGATCAGTTCTAGTTTTTCAAAAATCCTTTCTCTTTCCCTGTACCCTCCCACTGTTTTTTACAACATGTTGCCCGATGAAGTGACCTGTGGATGGTGGAAGCTTCTTTGGTTGACCTTAATATGGATTATATTTCAGACCAAAAGTCCTGGCTGAACGTTTCATTTCTCCAGTCCCTTTCCACTGAGAAAACAGAACAATAATAAGAGGAAAAGTAGAGCCCAAATAGTAAGCAAAACAGGCCACCATGTTTTCTACGGAGACATTTCCGCTGCCCCTTCCCAACAAACTGGTCAAAAACATAGCACAGACAAAAGCATGGAAAGAAGAAACTTTTAATGAAACATTTGCTTCTTTAAGATTTGTCTGCGAGAGAGGAATGGAGGAGGCCTAGTCACAGACAGGCAGCAAAAGGAGGCAGGAAAGAGATGCTAATCGCGTCTTAAAAAATGGAAAAATAAATAGTACCATTGCAGGTTACTGGAAACTGGGAAAACTACATAATGCTCGCCTGACATTTAAGGAGGAGAAAGCAGCGCTTATCTGGAAGCTAGCACTGTGGTGAAAATACTAGTCCGGGATTGCTCTCTCCCAGTTATGCTAATACTCAAACGTTGAGCATTGAGAAATAGCATCTCTTTCTACCATCTCGGGTTTCTGCTGTGTGTCGAGTAGGACTCAGAAATACTCCACAGGTTACAACGTTCCTCCTATGTATGTAAACTGAGATCTATTCCCATACAAGAGAGGCTGTGATTTTGGGTACCTTTGAGTCCAATTTCTGCACTGCGAAGTGAAGCAAGTACTGAATACCTCTTAATGTAAGCATGAAAAAAGTGCCCTCACTGGCACTACCCAGAGTTACATTGGCATGGTGAGACTCCAGCCATAGCTGGTGAGAAACCTGACCATTTATCTCCACATGCAACACTTTCCTGTGCGGGCATTTCTTCAGGCCAAACAATGTGTTTTAAAAAGAGTAGAGACCCATTTTCCTTGGTATAAAAAACAGAACATGCGCAGAGATAGGTGGCTGAGACCATCCCGGATGGCACACTGCTTCCATCACAGTCCAAAGATCTGTGAAGCAATGAAGCATTTGGACAATTTCAGGATGCAGTCGTGAAATGAGGTCTCCTAGTACAAAATGGCTCAATGCATTATTATTATTATTATTAGCTATGTGTACCTCGCTGGATTTGCAAGCCAAGGAGGGCTGCGTTGGGGATGAGCAAAGTGTGGGCCTCCAGATCTTGCTGAATAGTACCTGGACTACAACGGAAGTCCAGAAATAGTCCTTGCTGCTTATTTGTAGGAGGGAGGCAACTCAGATGATGAAGAAACAGCCGGTCTCAGTGGAAAAAGGAAAAGAAGTGAGGATGCATTCACTTCTAATGAAGTGCACTCTCCTTTTCCTTCCCTTCGGAGCCCAGAGCCCATCTTTATTGTCTGACATTTCTTCCCTCCTATCCCCCCTTTGCAAGTACAGACAATGCTGAGGAGTGTTGGAGTTACAGTACATCAACATCAACAGATTTTCCCATCCTTGGGCTATGAGAACATGCCATAAACCACACTGGGCCTAGACAGCCCAAGACACTCCTACAAGGAGTGAAAGAGAGATGTCCTTCTCCACATCTTTGGCAACGCTTATTCGGTCAATATATATATATATATATATATCAAGGGAAGAAAGAAGTCTTTTGATTCTTTTCCCTCTCCCGACACTGTTCCTTCTTGCCCTCTTAATCTGTGGCAACTTGGCAATTCCACCTGCAGACAATAGTCCTCTTGGTTGCTTGGCCACACTTTCCGCAGAACTCAGTATGCCAGAAAGGAGTACATAGTTTCCCCACAGTACATAGAGATTGTCCCATTATCACACATTCCCCTTAGCTTGCAAGCCAAATTTTTTTATGAGGTCACGGATCAAGTCCCCGGTAGGCACTTTTATCATTCTCGTAACAGGTGTCCCCTGTGGCTGTTGTGCGCTCGTGTCCGACTGTGTCTCAGATTGTCAGCACTGAATGGATTGAATTACAGGTGCAAATACTCTGCTAGGAAAGCAGCCAGGATCTTACATAGGTTCTGGACGGTGGGTGGATGGAGATTCGCCTCTGTGTCTTCCATCGTGTGCCAGACATCGGGGAAAGGGGTGGCAATGAGGTGAAGGACGGGAACACCTTTCACAAAGGCAAACACAAATATACACACATTTGCAGTTCCATGAAAATGCAAGATTGTTCTACTAAGCAACTTTCTGAAACAGTCTACTTTTCCTTTCTTTTTTTTTTAAGCAACTTTCTCATTCTTAAGGTTGTGAAAACAGGCCCGAAGATGGATCAGCAAAGTTCAAGGTGATCCTATGAAGATTACATGGTTAAAAAGTGTTCCAGCATGCAAGGAAGGAAGGAAAGGGGACACATATTTCCATAAGAAAAAAGCAACAGACTTAAACATCATCATTTGTTGTTGTTATATGCCTTCGAACCAGCTCCAACTTAGTGACCCTATCTCAGTTTTTCGGGGTGGCGGTGGCAAGCTTTATTCTGAAGATGTTTACCATTGCCTGCTTCAAACACCAACCGAGTGCGACTTGCCTATTCTAGGTTTGTGTGTGCATGTGCCTTTAAGTTGCCTACTGACTTATAGGAACCCCATGAATTTCATAGGGTTTTCTTAGGCAAGGAATCCTCAGAGGTGGTTTTGCCGTGTCCTTCCTCTGCAATATAGCCTACAGCAGCTGGTATTCGTTGGTGGTGTCTCATCCAAGCACTAACCAAAGCAGACCCTGCTTAGCTTCCAAGGTCAGACTATTAGTATCCCCAGAAATGCCACCATGCAAACCATATTCTGCTGGAATCTGTGGAGCAACTCTCCATCCTTTTAATTTTTTCCCAGTCTGGCAGCAGTTAACAAAAAACCAATTAGATTGTTGCACGGTTGTCCACTCTTGCATAAAAATATGCAAGTAAAATGAACAGCACGTCCTTCATTTTCTCAGCGTTGCTTTTGGCTTTATCATTAACAGAACCTTGCCTCTTTCATTTACTTCTCTTTTTAAAAAATAACTTTGTTTTCCTTGCTGTAACTTTTTTTTTTAAAAAAAGACGATTTCAAGCAGCTCATAAACAGCATAATTAAAACCACCAAATTAAGCCTCAGCTCTCACTAGATGCCAAAAGGACTAAACTAAGGCCTCACCTGCACTGCAGAAATAATGCAGTTTGACACTGCTTTAACTGTCATGGCGCCATACTATGGAATCCTGGATTTGTCATTTATTGGGGCACCAGAGTTCTGTTCTAAATATCTCACAAAGCTACACACCCCAGAATTGCATAGTATTGAGCCCTGGCAATTAAAGCAGTGCAAATCTGCATTATTTCTGCAGTGCAGAGGAGGCCTAAAGCTATTATACTCCAGTCCTATCGTGACACAGTGCAATTCACTGGAAAAGATGATAATGCTGCGTAAAGTGGAAAGCAATAGGAAAAAAGATGGACCATATTACAGGCGGAACGGCTCAAGTAAGGAAGCCAGAGCCCCGAGTTTGCAAAACCTGAGAGTTCCTAAAAGGGTCTCTCTTTGTGGCATCTGATTCAGAGGGTTTGCTGTAAGTCAAAGCCAACTAGATGGCACATAACAACAACGGCAAATGGGGAGTGGAGGACAAAGCTCTGGAAAATTGCTCTCTCGAGCCAAAATCCTTTTGGACGATAGCAGAACATAAAGCTCCTCCACTGATTTATGGTGGAGAATTAATTCCCTAACTGAACAATGGCAGCATGATGAAGCCAATCTTTGCATTGGGAAAGTGGAAAGATGCACCCAGATGCCTTCCAACAATGGTTGAATAACTGGTTGAATAACTGGTTGAATAACAATGGTTGAATAACTGGGAGAAAATTATTGCACAAGGAGGTACTGGATACTCCTTGCACAACACCCAGAAAAGGACTTATACATACATTACAGGAAAGTTGGGCATAGATCACCAAGAGGATTTAAGAGATTTGGACCACACCTTCCAAAATCCTCAAGCCAGCATGCCCAGTGGCCATAGTAGCTGGAAGATTTGGGGAGTTGCAGTCCACAAATGTGGAAGCAGAGAGGGCAAGGAGAGGAAAAAAGAGAGGAGAATGAGAAGGGACTACCTTTCCGGAGGAAGGGCACGTGGTCATCTTCAATGAGGCTGTAGATGGGATCTCTCTGGAAATACAGCTGCTCTTGCGGGTGCGACTCCAGGAGGCCTAGTCGATGGAGGCGCTTTTCTGCGGAAGGCAACAAAAGGGATTAGGCTTGCCAAGTGGCTTCAAGTGGTTTGAATTAAATAATTGACTGTTTGATCAATAATTAAATTAAATTAAAAAACAATTCTGTTAAAAGCAGAAAGCTTTTAAATTTAAAATGTAATAAAAGGGATAAAATGCACCGTACTGTGGGCTCTCTGTATCTGTGGGTTCCTGATCTGCATATTCCAACCGACCACAGATTGATCATCTCATATTATTAAATGGCGGCAACATAAATACAACACGTTGATACATCCACATTTATGTCGCTGCCATTTAATAACATGAGACTTGGAACATCTGCATTTTTTCCTAGCACTGCAAGATCCAAAAACTATTGTATATACTGTACTCATGCATAAGTCTAGAAATTTAGGTCAAAAACTGACCCCCAAAAACTGAGTCGACTGATCCATGGGTCAATGTAAGTACTGTACTTTAACTCTTATTTAAAAAGGGGCTATCCTGTGTTGAAAGGCAAAAGTATAGTGTGTTCTGGAAGCAGTACCTCCCCACAATTTCCCCATCCATTCAGTCTCTAGGGTAAGCACAAGCAGTTATGCTTGCTGAAATTTTGGAAGCTCTTTGGCATTGTTTTCCTTTGCTTCATCCTTCAGATCCTTTGTTACGTGCCGTTAAATTTTACCCTCGACTTATCCACGGGTCATATCAAAATCCCTAACTTTGGACCCCAAACTTGCCCTCGACTTATACATGAGGTCGACTCATAGTTGAGTATATAGGGTAAACCCCTGTGGATACAACGGGGTCATTGCACACTATATTCGAACAATGTTCCCACCATATGGGTTCGGAGCCAAAGGCCTGCCTCAATAATACTTACCTGAAGATTTAAAAATTTGGGAAGACTCATACAGGGCACGAGGGTCTTTCAGACGTTCTAGGGGCTGAACATTCAGACTTTCTGCATACAAAACAACTCTGTTTTGTTACCCAACTCTGTTACGCTGTGCCAAACTCCTGTTTTTACAAAATGTGAGCATCCCTAACATTCAACAAGCCTGCCGCTCAATGAATTGCAGGCCATGCTTCTAAAAAAAAAATCCACGCAAAGATTTTTAAGCAAGTGATTATATATTACAAGCCTAGTACCAGAGGAATCTAAGGCAAGGACGGAATAACCATCCTTGGTCCCGGAGGCAAGAATTCCTAAAAATTCTGTATTTATTTCCCTCCCAGTTCTCATTCTTACCAATGCCAAGAAGCCTTTCGAACCAACCGGCAGTAGCGGGGAAATGGTTTCGGATGGTTGGCTGCCTCGCACCCAGCAGATCCAAGAGGACAAAGAGAGACTAAAAAGAGGAAAGAGGGTTACAACACCCTTGAGATCTGTAGGAAAGATTTCCGCATCCTCTCCATAGGCCTTTTTCATCCTTTCCAAACTTCTTCCGCAACTGCCTCAATCTACATATTGGTGGGGCTGCCTTGCTGTAGATTAGTTTCTCTCTCTTCCTAACCTACCTTTCAGGGTTGTTGTTAGGGCAAAATGACAGAGAGAAACCATTTGTCCCCTCTGTAGCCTGGAGGTCTTTCATTCCTAGGGCGACCATAAATCAGCATTGACTTTAGGCAATTAACAAACAAATTATATGCATAATTGTGTCATTTACAGGCATGCCTTGCACACAGCAGCGGGCAAACTAGGTTATCCCAATGGAGATTTATGATTTGATGATATCATAGCAACATTTATTCAGAAAAGGCAAAAGACTTCATAGCAACATTTACGATTTGATGATATGATAGCAACGCTTCTTCAGAAAGGGAGAAGACTTTTCAAAATGGCAGCACAGGCTGAGTCTTCCTTATCCAAAATGCTGGGGACCCAAAGCGTTTGGATTTTGGAATTCCTGTGTTTACATATAAGTACATAATGAAATCTTTTGGAGATGAGACCCAAGTCTGAACGCAAAATTTATTTATATTTCATAGCCCGAAGGTAATTTTCTACACTACGTTAAATAATTTTTATGTGCATGAAACAAAGTTTATGTACACTGAACTACCAGTATCAAAAAGCAAATGTGTCACTATCTCAGCCAGCCATGAAAAAAGTTTTGGGTTTTTTTGGGGGAGTATTTCAGGTAAGGAACACTCAACCTATAGTCCCAGCAAGGAGTAGAGTATCAGTGAAAAGGAGAGAGCTTGGGCAAGTAACTTTTCTGGACTACAACTCCCAGAATCCTCAGACAGCATGGTGGCAGATATTCTAGGAACTAGAGTTTTTTTTTTTAAGGCATTGTGCCAAGTCTGGGGGGAAAGTTTTACAATTGAGGTTTTGCTTATCACCCAAACCGTTTTTTGTTTCAAAGCCATTGGCTCAGAGAAACACTTACGATGGCCTGGAGCTGGGTGATGCCCGGGCGGTGGGCAGTTTGCGCCATGCGCTCGGCCAAGTGACGCGCCCCATAGAGAGAGTCGGTCTCGCTCCACTCCTTGAATGCTTCCTCCCCGTCAAAAAAGAGCAGCTGCAGCGTCACTTTGGGACTCTAAACCACAGAGAAGGCAGTTTGTTAGTTTCGGTCAGTGAAAGGAAAAATAGGACAAAAAGGAAAAAGCACAGAGATCTTTTTAACAGCCATTCCTTATCATCATAATAATACAAGTATGGGTTGCTGTTGGGTGCTTTCAAGTTGTTGCCAACTTCGCCCAGACTTTAACTCAGGCATGTTGCCATCTACTTTGAAAAGCTAAATATCTGACAAAACCATAAATCCCAGACTTTAAAATGGTGTTGCTTTATTTCTGCAGTGTGGATACACCCGTAGCATTTGTGTCACTGTATGTTTTTTGGAAGAATTGTGGCAGTGTAGCAAAAGCCTTAGCTAACTGAAGTATTCCATAAACTGTTTTTCCCCTTATTTTTTTCTTGGGCAAAAGGCTTTGGAAAAAAGATTTTTTTTTCCCTTAAACTTTTCTCATTTTTTTGTTTGGTTTTTTAAAAACTTTATTTTATTTTAAAAAGAGGAAAAGATATTTTGCACATTACATTACATACATCTCTACATTTACAAGCAGCAAACATTTCACTTCTTTTCTTTTCCAATAAATGAACAAAAACCTTTAAGGGATGTTTTTTGTTCTGTTACATTGTCTACTTCTTTCTAAATTGACGTGTTGTAATACCCTTATGTTTCCTCAAGGAAATAAAAGTTACCATAACGAAAATCCTTGAGAACGGCTTATGTTCAATTCTGATCACAGCGTTTTCCGTAGCTTATGGAATTCCAGGCTTTTTTCCCAGTAAGAAAAATACAATTGCCAACTTTCTCTATTTTTAGTGTTGGGTTGTTTTGGTATCTCTAGTCCTACTGCTCCAGAGATGAGAAAAGAACTTGGCACTCAGTCTTTCGGTCCACATTTCCACCAACTAAACATCCTATTCTGTCCTTCTCACCTGCTTCTTGGCTTTGAGCAACTCCTGGTCTAGCGCCGTCGCCAGCTCCAGCAAAATCGAGCAGGGCACGGCCGAATCTGTAGCGCCCAGGAACGCCCGGCCACGCTCGTCGCTTTGGAAGTACTTCGAATCATAGTGGCAGGCAAATACCAGGCGGGAAGGTGCCAACGGGTCCAGGGTTGCCACCACGTTGGCAAAGCTCACAGCACCCCGCGGGGTCCGCTCCTTGAAAGAGTCCATCTCCACGTGCCAAGAAGCCGCCAACGTTTGTAGCGTTTCGGTGATGAACTAGGAAGGAAGGAGGAGGGTTGCAACATGAAGAACTCGGGAGTTATAAGGTTACGTAAGGCTCAAGTTCTAGTGATTTCCCTAGACTACATCCGGAACTCAAGACCAGGAGAAAATAGAGAGAATGACTCCAAAGCCTTGGGCATGGAAATTACAGTGGGCCCTTGTTATCCGCTGGGGTTTGGTTCCAGGACCTTCCGTGGATAACAAAATCCGTGGATGCTCAAGTCCCATTAAATATAATGGCACAACAAAATGGTGCCCCATATACAAAATGGAAAATCAAGGTTTGCTATTTGGAATTTATACTTTTGGGGAATATTTTCAAGCCGTGTACGTTCAAATCCGTGAATAAAAAAATCCGTGGATAAGGAGGGCCAACTTGTACTTGGCAAGGGGGCAAAATCTGGCGGGAAAGGCAATTTCACTGTGTATTTAGGACCCAGACTCACCTGTCGGACTCGCTTGTTTCCGGAGCTGCCGGAGTACCTCTCGACCAGCATGGGTTGCAGGTAACTTTTCCAAAGGCGCTGGAGATCCACCTGGGAAGTCAGGCGTTTCAGCTGGTTGCTAGACAGACTTCGGGACTTGTGCTCCTCCTCCGAGAAAGAAAGACGTAGAATTATTATTTATTTGACATTACAGTATAACGGGTCCTTGTTATCCGCTGGGGTTTGGTTCCAGGACCCTCTGTGGATAACAAAATCCGTGGATGTTCAAGTCCCATTAAAGACTATGTCGGTGTCCCTTATAGAAAATGGAAAATCAAGGTCTGTTATTTGGAATTTACCCTTTTTTTGGAATATTTTCAAGCCATGGAAGCTTGAATCCGTGGATAAAAAATCTGTGGGTAAGGAGGGATGATATATTTATTTTCTCCTTTTTTCCTCTTGCCATCCTGGAATTCTCTTGCCGTTTTTAAATCCAAATTGAAAACTATTTTGGTTTCTAAAACGATTGCATTTCTACTATTGAATTTCTAGTATATTTTAATGGGTAAATCTTATATTTTAAAATTGTATGCGTTTTGATTTTAGATTGTACTCCGTAGGCAGGGATCAGCTTGTTTTTGAGGTTATGCAAAGCGCGGTGCAAAATTTATGGCGCTATATAAATAGACTCTAATAATAATAATAGTATTTTTAGTATTGCATTGTTAGTATTTTATATTGAAGTAGTTATAAATGTTTTATTCTGTTTTAAAATGCCACGTACATCAATGGCGCATACAATGATAATAATAATATGAATATTTTGAGGCAGAATGTTTTATTATTACAAGTTGAGTCTTCTTTATTAGGAATTCCAAAATGGTCCAAAAACTCAAAATTGTCCACAAGGGTGGCTGCAATAGTGACACTTTTGTTTTCTGGTAGCTCCTTGTTACCCCGGTTTTGTTCAATGCACAAAATTATTTAAAATGTTATGTATAAAATTAATTTCGGGCTACATGCATAGGAAACATAAATGAATTTCATGCCATAGACTTGGATCTCCAAGAGATCTCATTAGGTTTGTGCAAATAGTACTGTATCCCAAAACACTGCCAGTTCCCAGCGTTTCAGGTAAGGGCGACCCAACCTGTACGACGATCATTAATTTAAAGGAACAATAATACCTTCAAGGCATCTCTTGGAAGCTAGGTGCAGCCTTGGTTAGTACTTGGATGGGAGACCGCCAACGAATCCCAAGTTAGATTTCAAAGGAAGGCCGTGGCAAACCAGAACTGAGCATTCCTTGCCTAAGAAAACCTTACAAAATTAATAGGGTCGCTCTAAATTGATACGAAGGCACGCAGTATACGCCTTTAAATTGCTTTTAATGCTGCTAACAGCTTCATTATATTTAAAGGAAATACTGGAATTTTGATGCAGATGCTCAGCTCACGGTGACATCCATAGTGGATGATGGGTTTTAGGGTCCTCTTCGCGCCAATCATGTCGCTTTCCCAGATTGCAATAGCAGCCCTCCACCTCTGGTGGATGATGGGCTTCAGGGTTCTCTTTATGCCTTGAGTCCTGTTGCTGAAGTAGTCCTCCTCCGCTTCCCGGTGGACGATGGGCTTTAGGGTTCTCTCCACTCCCATGCAAGCCTTTCCCCCCAACTCCTGCAATGGCATTCCTCACCCTCCAGGTGGATGATGGGCTTTAGGGTGCTCTCCACCCCGTGCCCACTCCTTCCCAGATTCTTGCCGCTTCAATAACCCCCTTATCCTTAAACCCGAGACCCCAGTGGATGATGGGTTTCAGAGTTATCTCCACCCCATGCATGCCCCTTCCCCAGATTTCTATCAGTGGATGATGGGCTTTGAGATCCTCCTCCCCATGCATGCTCCTTCCTCAGATTCCTGCTTCTCCAATTCCCAGTGGATGCTGGGCTTTGGGCTTCTCCCAGGGGATGATGGGTTCTGGGTTTCTCCCAGTGGATGATGGGCTTTAGACTTCTCCAAGTGAATGATGGGCTTTGGGCTTTTCTCCCTGTGGACAAGGGGCTTTATACTTCCTCCAGTGGATAATGGCTTTAGGCTTCCCCAGGGGATGATGGGCTTTGGGCTTCTCTTAGTGGATGATGGGCTTTATAATAATAATAATAATAATAATATTTATTTGCATGTCCCGCCTTTCCTTCAGATCAAGGCGGGATTACAACAATGAAATATACAATACCTTTAGACTTCTCTTCGTGGATGATGGGCTTTAGGCTTCTCTTCGTGGATGATTGGCTTTAGGTTTCTCTTAGTGGATGATGGGCTTTATACTTCCCCCAGTGGATGATGGACTTTAGGCTTCCGCCTTCTCCAAGTGGATGATGGGCTTTATATTCCCCCCAGTGGATAATGGGCTTTGGGCTCCTCTTAGTGGATGATGGGCTTTGGGCTCCTCTTAGTGGATGATGGGCTTTGGGCTTCTCTTAGTGGATGATGGGCTTTGGGCTTCTCTTAGTGGATGATGGGCTTTGGGCTCCTCTTAGTGGATGATGGGCTTTGGGCTCCTCTTAGTGGATGATGGGCTTTGGGCTCCTCTTAGTGGATGATGGGCTTTGGGCTCCTCTTAGTGGATGATGGGCTTTGGGCTCCTCTTAGTGGATAATGGGCTTTGGGCTCCTCTTAGTGGATAATGGGCTTTGGGCTCCTCTTAGTGGATGATGGGCTTTGGGCTTCTCTTAGTGGATGATGGGCTTTGGGCTCCTCTTAGTGGATGATGGGCTTTGGGGTTCTTTAAGTGAATGATGCGCTTTATACTTCCTCCAGTGGATGATGGGCTTTAGGCTTCCCCAGTGGACGATGGGCTTTAGGATCCTCCCTCCACCCAATGCATGCTCCTGCCTTTGCAAACTCCCAGTGGATGATGGGCTTTGGGCTTCTCTTAGTGGATAATGGACTTTAGGCTTCCCCAGTGGACGATGGGCTTTAGGATCCTCTCTCCACCCCATGCATACTCCTTCCCCAGCAAACTCCCAGTGGATGATGGGCTTTGGGCTTCTCTTAGTGGATGATGGGCTTCCCTAGTGGACGATGGGTTTTAGGATCCTCTCTCCACCCCATGCACACTCCTTCCCCAGCAAACTCCCAGTGGACGATGGGCTTTGGGCTTCTCTTAGTGGATGATGGGCTTCCCCAGTGGACGATGGGCTTGAGGATCCTCCCTCCACCCCATGCATGCTCCTGCCTTTGCAAACTCCCAGCGGACGATGGGCTTTCGGTGCTTACCTGCCTGGCCTCCGGTGCCTGCTGCTGCTGCTGCTGCTGCTGTGCCTCTTCCTCCCGGAGGACCAGGTAGAGCCCCATGAGGAGGGATCCCAGGGCGGCCAGGGCCAGGAGCAGCAGAGGCAGCCGCAGAGGGAGCCCAGCCGGAGGCCCTCGCTTCCAGGAGGAGGACCCTCCAGGCTCCAGCCCAGGACGGCTCCGGCTGCGCGGCCCTTTGCCCCGCATCGCTCTCACCTGCGACTCTGCTGCTGCACACCTGGAACACCACCTAGGAACTGGAACCACACAAGCCACGCCCACCGCTCCCCATTGGCCGCGCCAACGTTCTTTATGCAAATAGCTCCTCGCCTCTTCGCCCCTCTCAGCCTATCAGAGCGGAGAGGCGGAGCCTGGGGGAAGCCACGCCTCCTCCCACTCTCTTAAGGGACACGTGGCTTAAGGCTCTCAGCTGCGTCCTACTATGGAATCCTGGGATGTGTAGTTTTGCAAGGCCTTCCACCTAGGCCTCCCCAAAAAAGCTACAAATCCCCAGGGGTTTCCCAATACAATGGGCCTTGAACATGGTTTGGCAGTTTGGGCATAAGCTCTTCCAGAAGGTGGCCACAGAGCCTGGAAAAACCTCTCTTAAGGACTGTCCCAAAATAAGATTTGTTTGCATCTGGAGAAAAAAAGCAAGTATATAGGCTGTGTTCACACTGGAGAAATAAACCGGTTTAATTGCCATGGCTCAATGCGGTGAAATTCTGGGAATTGTAGTTTGTTGTGGGGTCCAGAGCAGACTCAGGAGCCAGGATCTTCACCAACGAGCCAGCGGGAACCAGGGTGCTCCAACCCGTAAGTCCTTCCTTCCTTCCTTCCTCTGCAATGAGAAAATCTGTGTCCATTAGAACATATGATACCCCCCATGAATATTTATCTTTCTGCACAACATATATTAATGACTCTAGGTGACACTACATATATATATATATATATATATACACACATATATGAATGAGTGGGGCTGCTTTTGGGTGACCTGGACATTGACATCTCCAGAAAAAGGACTTCCACAGAGGGACATTAAGTTACATCCCTCCCAAAGTATTTTATGAGACAGCAAGGAAGGATCTAGCAATACCAGCCCCGAGGATCCCTGGCCTAAGAAAACCCTCTGAATTTCATGGGGTCACCAGAAGTCAACAGGAGACTTGAAGGCACATACGCAGGTTTCCAGAAGTGGGAGATGCCTGTGCTGCTGATCTGGCCACCTCTGAGACTTTGGTGGAGCAGCCTCCCTCTGTCCATGCAGAGAGGCATCTATGTATTGGACACATGTTTGCATGCTTAAAACTTCAACAGAACAGAATGGCTGCCAAAGGGCAATGCCTGGCCTTCCCTGGCTGAGTTTCTGTTCTGTTGCCTTTTTTGTCTTTGCAGCACCCCATGAGAAACCCGAGAATGGGTTATATGGTGCCAATGAGACTGCCAACTTAGAGGGAATTAAATAGGGTCTTCCACTTCTCTTGTTTCTTTGGGAAGGGTAATTTAGCTCAGGGCCAACGAAGACCCCCCCTTGCCCCTTATGTAGACTCTTTCACTTATCTCCCCGTTTTTTATAGGGTTCAGACAATGAGGGAGTGGAGGATGTGTGTGATTCTTTGGCCCATGCAGAAAGGTCATTTGTTCTCAACTGGGAGGGGATGAAGGACAATAGATGCTATTGCTGATGGTGGCCCTGAGCGGCACATAAAAATGCCCCGTGGTTGCCCCAGGTTCAACAGCAATATGATGGGCAAAGAGGGACATTTGTCTTGTTTCCCCTCTGACCGTTGAGAAACCATCCCTACCAACTCATGCCCTTCCCTTTCATTAGATAATAAATAAATAAGTAAAAATCCAATGGCTGCCACTCAAAATCTCACCTCTTTTTGCTTCTCCCACAGCTCTCTGGACGAAAAGGAATATGCCCTCCTCCCGTACGAACCGTCCCCTTTTGCATCATTGCAGGTAAGGCACCGATTCTCCAGAAAAAGGCCGAACCTCGCTGTCCTGCCAACCTGCACCAAGAGGGCATCTTCCTCCTCAGGGCAGACCCCAGGGCACCTCTTCCATAAATCCAAGAGTTAACTAATCCCCCCCTCTTTTTATGTTCCCTGACAGGCAAAATTATGTCTCCACGGTCTGTGGAAAGTGTTCCACAGTTTGCCCTGCGAAGGGGCCATGAACGTAATAGACGATGTGGCTGAAAACCATCTGGACCTATTCCTAGAGCACATCTTTGAAACAAAGGAAAGGTAGATGGATTGCTTCTCTTCCTCTCAAACACAGCCCTGAGGTCCTGTGCTTCCC
Organism: Urosaurus nigricauda; assembly: GCA_034509955.1. NCBI lineage: Eukaryota > Metazoa > Chordata > Lepidosauria > Squamata > Phrynosomatidae > Urosaurus > Urosaurus nigricauda. The sequence continues at coordinate 29,928,383 of JAOEGL010000007.1, read as the reverse complement.
CTTTCTGGGTGTAGGAGCCCAGTAAGAATGTGATGTCTCTCTTCTTCCATCTCTCTCGGCAGGGAATGCAGTCCTGGTGTCACCCAGCTGTGATTTGGATCACGCAATTGACTTGTTGATAAGAACCGTTGGGGTGAAACCCCTTAGGATGCCTTTGGATGAGGAGAAACAGCTGGAGATGGGGGTAAGGAGATCTCTCCCTCACAAGGTCTGTCCTGATCATCCTCAAGAGACGTCCTCTTATTTTAACCAGAATGCTCTTCTTTCCTCAGGTGATGGCAGTCAAATTGATTGCCATCATAATCACCTACTTCCCCGAGATGGAGAGGCTGGACAAATGGATCAACAAGATCAGTGGGATCCTTTCTTGCTTCGCAGCCCAGCGGCACTCCTATCCTGGGGAGATTTTAACAGAGGGCTACATGATTGTGGAGTAAGATGTGTTTCCTCCTTCTTTGTGGGAATGAGATGAGGCTAGACGTAGGAATACAAATCCTACATGCTTTTCTGTCACCTAAGAAAGTGGTGACATGACAATTGTTGTCTCTTTTCTTTAGCGAAACTTTCGCTGCCATGATGACCGTGGAAGAGAGATGGGGCCTGCTGTCTTCCATCCTGGAGAGTGAATGTGGCTCCGATTAGGTGAGTTCTAAAATCATGAGTTGGGAGATTGACCATTTGGAATATTACAGCCTTCCAAAGGGAAGACGTCCAAACAACCAACAAATGACCAGGTCTATTGACACAATCGCTCCTAAGCGTCCTTTCCAGCCCGCTTCTAACCATAAATTATGGGACACAAAAGAACTCAGAAACATGAAGCAGGCTGGAGAATGACTAGAACGCCACTGGCGGAAAACTCAGCTCTCATTTGACAAGACACACCATAGGAATTTTCTTCATTCCTATGGGGTGGCAATAGATGCAGTGAAGAAATCTTTTTACTCTGCATATATTGCATCTGCAAATTCCCATCCATCAGAACTGTTCAGGGTGGGAAGGGATCATACTCAGATACCCGGCCCAAGGACACATTATCAGATCATACAACAGCCGCCTGTGATGCATTGAATAACCACTTTGCAGATAACATCTCTCAAATAAGAGCCAAGTTGGATGCCGGTATTATAGCAGAGTTGACAGGGGAGGTGTCTTCTCATCTCCCAAACGATGGAATGGCTTCTCGGAAGAGATCCGACGCATCCCCAATCTGGGCAGCTATAAAAAGGCCATCGAGATGGATCTCTTCCGACAAGCCTTCCCTGATTAGCTCACTTTCCCCCCATTAATATGGACCCCCAAATAGAATACCCCAGGACTCCCACCGTCCTGTTGTAGTTTTATTACTATTGGATGTTGTTTTATTATTGTTATTTTGGAATGTTAAGTTGTTGTGTGGGAGCGAAGGAGGGATGATGATGATGATGATAATAATAATAATAATAATAAGAAGAAGAAGAAGAAGAAGAATGGATTTTATTCTGTATTGTATTTTTTACCCTTGCTGTAAGCCGCCTTGATCCAATAGGAGAGGCGGGATATAAATAATAATAATATGTTGGTTTCCCCAGTTGCTTCCCATCTCTGTCCCATATCGAGGACCACAGAATGAGAGGGGAAGCAAGCCAGGAGCCACTGGCCGTGTGGGAGGTAGAGGGAAGGGAACTTGGCATGGCAGCCGGCCGGTGGGGCCCAGATGACAGGCCCTGGTGGCCCCCGACCCTGGGTCACTCCCCCCGGACTGAGGAATGGCCCCCTCCCAGCCCCCGAGGCCACGCTAGGCCCGGTGGGGGGCAAGGAAAGAGCGAAGGAGGGGGCAACTGGATTGTCCATGAATTTTCGAATATGTCGGGGGGTGGTCCTGGAATGGTTGCCCTGTGAATTTGGAGGGACGACTGTACATCTTTGCATGTGATAGCATCTTTCTTCTCCCCCAGACCCAGAAGCAGAGAGTCCTTAGAAGGGGGAGTAGTGGGGTGAGGCGGCAACCCAACAGAAAGCAGCACCGCAAGTTCCAAAGCCGCAAATTCGGAGGGACGACTGCCTTGCCCCACCCAACACCAGCCCAGAGCCTCAAAGAGCAATGGAGGACTCTGGTAGAGGAGGAGGATTACCTTGCCCCGCTCAACACCAGCCCAGAGCCTCTCCCCTTCAGCCTGAGAGGGAAGAGGACCCTGCATTCTCCTCCTGCCTCCTCCCCAATTTCCAGCAAGGGCCAACTGGAGGATGCTGAAGGGACATTTACTGTTAGTTATTCTTTTTACTTATTTTGCTTTGTGAATTGCATGTATTTTTGCTCTGTTGATTTGATATGTATTTTTGTTGTTATTTACTGTGTTATTTTATTTTATGGTCCTTGTTTAATATATTGCTATGTTATATTTGCTTTTTATTTCATTTGTTATTGCTTCAGGATGGGATTGGAGTCTGGCTCCGAACCAATGCACTGGCTGGTAGGAGGACATTGCAGCAGAATGGCTGCGGCTCGGTATATCTATGGAGACAAGAAGAAATACCTAATACGAAGTTGAAGGATTTCATGGCCGGCACCCATAGTTTTCTGTGGGTTTGTTTGGGCTCTGTGGCCAAGTTCTAGAAGAGTTTCTTCCCGACGTTTCGCCAGCATCTGTGGCTGCCATCTTCAGAGAATGCATCCTCTGAAGATGCCAAAGCCACAGATGCTGGCGAAACGTCGGGAATAAACTCTTCTAGACACTAATACAGGTGTCACTCCACATTTGCTGGGGTTAGGGTCACAGGACCCCTGTGAATGTGGGGAAAACGCAAATAACAAAAACACTATGGTTTGATCTGTGAGAACGCATCTCTAGGCCTTTCAGTGCAAAACTGACCACAGAATTGCGCTGGAGGAGCTACAAAGCCGTAGCTTTGGACAGTGTTCTCTCTAGGAATTTCTATAGGTGCTCCAGTGTGACTTTTGGTTCAAGTTGAGTTGGAGGACCGAGAGATTCCTAGAGGAAACACTCTGCTAGGCCTTTGTAGCTCCTGCAGTGCAACTGTGCCAAGTGCAAAGTGTAGGTCCTCCAGTGCAACTCTGTAGTCAACATCTGCCAGACGTTGACCATCGAATTGTGCTGGAGGAGCTACAAAGGTCTAATGGAGTGTTCTCTCTAGGAATCTCTAGGTCCTCCAGTGCAACTCTGTCATCAATATCCAACAGACACTGACCATAGAGCTGCGCTGGAGGAGCTACAAAGGCCTTTTGGTTCAATTTGACCCCAGAGTTGCACTGGAGAACTTAGAGATTCCTAGAGAGAACATATTAACAAAACTTGTGTATGATCAGATCTGCAAAAAGTCAAAGCCGCAAATGTGGAAAGACGAGCGCATTGGGGAATGGGTTTGCAAATTACAAGAAACGAAAGAAGCTGGCCGACTGACATATACAATAACGGATGCACCAAATCGTACAACAGAAGAAGAATGGCAACCAATAATAAAGCGTTCGAAGGTTGAATAGGGAATAAAAACGAACTGCTAAAATGTGATCAGATTAGAAGACACAGTAGAAACTAAACTCAACTTTTAGAAATGCAATAACTAGCTAAGGCATGGCGTGCTTAATACTGGGTACTATCAAAGAGCAAATAGGGAGAGTTTGCGATTAGAAATGTAATGGCTAAAGTCTGAGGAAAAAGCATATACGTAGAATAAAAAAAAATCCAGATGAAAGGAGAAAAGGAAGGTAGAGCATGTGTAAAACTTAAAATGTGTGACAGAGAAAGGTTTGAGAAAACCTAAAGAAATGTTTTATTCATTTGGCTTGTGAAAATAATAACATTCGAAGGCTTTCGTGGCCAGTATCCATAGTTTTTCATGGGTGTTTTGGTCTATGTGGCCATGTTCTAGAAGAGTTTATTCCTGACGTTTCGCCAGCATCTGTGGATGCCATCTTCAGAGAAACACCAGGAATAAACTCTTCTAGAACATGGCCACATAGCCTGAAAAACCCACAGAAAATAAATCTATTGACACTCCAATTGGTGTATCCCAAAGCTGCGTTACAGCCAAGGGTGCAAAGTGAGAACATATTCTGCCCCTTCCATGAAATTCTCCTTCGGTCCCCACATTTCTAGCATCGCAGAGAGCGAGATCCTGAAAATATACTCCACACTTAAGAACTTTTTAAAATTTTACTGCTTTTGCATTCCCACGGTCGCTTGGCCGGCTCCTTTTCTTCGGATACCTAAATTACATTTTGGAAATTCAGAAACACGGCTGCGTTAGTCTGGAATATAAGTACAGAAAGGGATCTTGTAGTACCTTAGAAAAACTGTTGCAAGCCTTCTTGAGTTTCAAACTAGGCAAAAGGCAGGATGATGTTGTTAATAATAATAATAATAGTCATTGAAGTATTCTCCTTAACTCTATCCTTAAAACCCAATGCAGGAAACTGGCCTCATAATAATAATAAAACTCTCCTGACCTGTGTCTTTAAAACCCAATGCAAGAAGTTGGCCTCTGCATAAATTCCAAATAACTAGCTTCTTATGAAGCCCTTTCTTAGTGACTAAAATGAAGTTGAAGTGTAGCAGTCTGAACACTGGATGACGACTCCGGAGACCAGGGTTCGAATCTCTGCTCGGCCATGGAAAGCCACTGGGTGACGTTGGGCGAGTCGCACTCTCTCAGCCTCAGAGGAAGACAAGGGCAACCAACCTCTCTGAACAAGAAAATTCCTGCAATTGGCTGGAAACGACTCAAAGGCACACAACAACAAAAGAGGTTTAAAACTACTGTCAGTAAATCAAGTCATATATTTTTTTTCCTGCAGTTTTAATTTTTTTTCTCCACTCAACAGTCATTTGAAAAATGTCACACAGGTACAGAGACAAACAGGCATATAAATATCAGTGTGGACAGGACTGGAGGAAGGGGAGGCGCTTTGCTTCGCCACCCGAGCGGCGCTGAGTTGCCGACGTCAATAAAACGTGAATTTGGTGATGGGGAGGAAGACGGTGGACAGGTCAAAGTCTGGAATGGGACAGAGATGCCAACCCTGTGATTTTGAGGAACGGGTTAAAAGGGAAGAGGTGAGGGTGTTAAGAACCCAAAATTGAGGGGAAACACACGCATATAGTGCGGAGACATTGGGGGCTGTAGTGCGCAACTGGGGAGCAACATGACACTTCCAAAAGCAATGTACAGAAAATGAAATCCAAGAGAAATTTCATCATCCCAAATTTTTAAAAAACCAAAGAAGTTTCACGGAAGGGAAACTGTACTTGAGAAGATGGCTTAGAAGAGTCTATACACCAGCAGCATCGAATGTTAAGAACCTGCAGTATCTCTTGCCATGCTAGTTTTCCAAGCTTGGGACACAGTTACATCTTTGGGCCATGCTTGGCTGGAGAGGAAAGGGGCCCGGGAGTTGCAGTCCCGGAAAGCAACTTTCCCAAGCTCTAGGCTGAAGGGGACCCGTTTGTTCTCTCGTGTGAAAATATCCAAAGGCACCTGCTCTGCCCCATGGAGTGACAAGTCTGCAAAGGGGAAAGTTGCCTGCAAAAGGGAAGGTTGCAGCCTGAGAACTCGAGAACAGTCAAAAGCCCGCCGGAGGCTTTGGAGGAAGGATTCGGACCAGAGGTAGGTACCATGGAACTTTTTAAAATTTTGCCCCAAAGGCCAGGCGGGTGGACGCAAACCAGCCGTTTGCCTCTCCCACTTGCACAAACTGCTCCAAAGACACAATCTATTTCATCAGGGGTGTGTATGTGTGTGCATGTGTGTGTTGAGGAAGGCGGACTGGAGCCTTCAAGCCTCTGAGCAAAGAGTTCACGCTGGGAGGAGATGCTCAAGAACTGGGACCAAAGCAAGATTTAATTCTGAGCATCTGGCTAGAATGGGCATGAGTAACTGTCAAAGGTTAGGGGGCTGCATTAACCCCCCCAAGAGACCTTGGAAAGCCACACTTTCAACACAATGCCCCTTCTAGGGAGGGTTGGGGCATTTTAACAATGCTTTCGCTCACTCCCTGGCTCATTTCAGTCCCAGGAAAGGCCTTGGGGAAAAACAAAAGTGAATCCAAATCCAAATGGACCTTGCAAAAAACACAGCAAAACATGTGCCCCTCAGAGGGGGTTGGTTGGGGGGACCAATACAAGGCCCTGTCTAGAAATATGGGGATGCTGCAATAGTGCAGGGTGGGCTGAGATGTTAACACAGACAATTGTATGGCATGCCAAAGATCCTTCCATGTCAGAGGGTTCAGCTGGCATTTCTTTGGAAGGAATATGGAAATCCTTAAATTGCAAATATAGCTGGGAAAAGGACGAGGCAAGCAACATACCCCCCAACCTCTGCGAATCCCATGCAATGTCAGGTCCAGAATGGCCTTAGAAGAGTTGGAAAGTAGCCCTTTCTTGGATAGCTAGCCAACCTCAACCCCAGTGATGTCCAGGAAAAGTGATTTTTTGCCACCCGACCGCCAAAAGGCAGTCACACCTGATGCGCAAAGCCCTTAACTGAAGAGTTCATAGCCCTAAGATGATGCTGTGAGCATCCAAGGCAGCAGGGTAAGGAAGCAAAAGGGATGGAACAATGCCCTGGAATCGGTAAAACCCAGCTCTTGTGGGGAAAATTGGCGCCGAGTGGAACCACCAGCAGGACTGTTGGGAAGTAATTTCTAGACAAAACTTTGCAGCACCTGGGCTGGGATGGTTCCTCGCTTCCTCCTCCCGCAGCCACTAGGCAAGACTGCTCATTGAACTGAGTGATTCCAGAGAGAAGCTGGCATGCAACAGGGGAATGCCAGGGCTGGGCCAGACATGGCATTCAGCCCCTCTCAGTTGTCAGCAAAAGTCAGCAGGCAGCCAAGGAGATATGGTTTGGCTGCCGGGTTCAGCCGCCACAATCCAGCCCGATATGTTTTAGTGCCAGTTATTTGTGCATTGGAAATTCCAGTTTTAAAAAATGAGCGTTGCCAAGCCTACTCGCATACATATATATATACACACACACACACAAAATTGCACACACTACCTTTCTTTTTTTTTGCAGCTCACCAGTGGTTATTTGGGATCGAAAGGCATCTCCGTGCAACAAAAATGTGGACCAGGGCCCCTTTCCGATTATACAGTTATAGCACTATAGTTCCACTTTAACTTCCACGGCTGCATCCTATGAATTTGTAGTTTGGGCCGGCGCTAGAGCACTCTCACTGAGAGTTCCAAGTGCCACTCACTAAACTACAAATCCCAGGGTGTTGTGATGCCTTCCCATGGGATTTGTAGCACAGAGAGGGGGACCCATCCCTGGTACTAGGGTAGTTGTCCAATTGGGGAGAGGCACAGGACTAAATAAAAGGAACCCAGTAGGCAAAAGATATGTGTGTGTGTGTATGGTGGGGAAAGAGATGGGTTTTGTGGGTCTGGATCCAGAGATTTAGGCTTCACGTGAATCCATTTCAAGGAAGGACAGGTTAGAAAGACTAGCAATGGGCAAAGGGAGAAGAAGAAAAAGGAAAGGCTTACTGGCAGAGCAAGGCATGAAGGAAGGCTTTGGGAGGCTGATGTTTGAAATTATGGGACGGTGGAAGACAAGTGGACCCAGGAGGTGAAGCAATGTCAGTAAGAGGGATGTAGAGTTCTCTTCTTGGACTGCAAATCCCCAACCTCCCAGCCAGATTGCCCAGTGACCATGCTGGCTGGGGATTCTAAGACTTGTAGTCCAAAAAAGGCACTCCTAGTTTTTCAGAAGGAGGATTAGGATCACACCCAAATGGAAGAAAATTTAAAAGGCCTGTATTCCACTGAAAAGGGGGGAAACAGGCTTCGTTCAGATCAAAACTGTAGCAGGAAAGAACTGGGTTTAGGGTGGAGAGAAGGTGCCAGAAGAGAAAGGTCACTGGCTAGCAGGCCAACTCTTTTTAACTCAGTGATACCCAAATTTTGGACATCCAGGTGTTTTACACTTCAGCTCCCAGAAGCTCCAGCCAGCTTGGCCAACAGTCAGGAATTCTGGGGGCTGAAGTCCAAAATATCTGGAGGATCAAAGTTTGGGCAGCACTGCTTTAACTGGTTGTGACTGGCAGCCAACCATGGCAGTGGAGATAGAAGGTGTCAACGTTCGTACAAAGTGAAGAAAAAGCTACCTTCCCATATTTTAAAGCAGGTTTGAGAATTCCCCAAGTTATTGAGTCCAACTCCCATCAAACCCCAGCTAGCATATGCTGGAGTGATGGGAGCTGCAATCCAGTCGGTTCTGGAGGCTTTACTTGTCCTAAAGAAACAAGCATCCTTTCCCAATCATTTAGACAACGATGCCAGTTTGAAACCAATTTCACCACCACGGCTGACCAAAGGAACCGTGAGAGTGTAGTTCTGTGACAATACTGAGTTTTCTGTGATGCAGAGACAGGCAGACAGATCCTTCTGCCATCTTCCAGTTCCCAGGGTTATTTTTTGCGTGCCATGAAAAATGACGCAGGACTGAAACTAGTTTGGGGCAGATAATGGGGCACAGGAATTTTTAATGCCACCAACACTCTACAGATATCTGCAGAATCAGCAGCCTTGCAAGATTATCTCTCGGCCATTGATGCAAATGTTCAGGAAGGGAGGCTAGAAAGTGCAGCCAAATGCAGTGGGTGATAAAAAGTGCCTAATTTGGACCAAGTTGCAAAAAAAAAAAAAAAAAAAAAAACTGCCCCAGGGACAAAGAGTCAATTCCTTATTATTATTATTATTTGCATGATTCTCATACACCTGATATTGAGCTGCAGCAGCAGACAGAGACAACTTCTTCCTCTTTCTCTCTTCCCCCCGATTTTTAAGGACCCTGTGGTTTTTTTATATACACATTTTTCTTTTTCTTTTTCTCCATACATCATTTTGTGTCTTTAATTTTCCCCCCTGTAACTTGGCAGGGGTGAGATGGGGGAAGAGGGGACAGAAACCAAACCCAAACCAGCAAAACACAACCAAGCAATTCTCTTTTCTTAAAAAACAAACAAAAACCAAAACTTCAACACAACAGAATTCTTGTAAAACACACTCACACCACACCCTCTCACACACGAGAGAGAGCTGAGAGAGAGAGAGAGGGAGTGTGAAAAATGGGAAGGGGGCAGAAAAAAGGGAGACCTTCTCCACCCCAAATCCCCCTCCTCTCTGCTGCCTCCCCCCCAGACCTCCACCCCTCACCTCCCATCTTCCCTCCGGGCTGCTCTCTCCCGCAACATATCACAGGGCTGCACCCAGTTGTTGTCGTGCAGTCCCACCCGGCAGCCCGGTGTGTCCTTGTCCGTCCGCCGGCAACACATCCAGTAGGAGCGTCCGTAAGGCAGGTCGTGATGATAGGGCTTGGGATGCCAACGGCAGAGGGAGACGTCCCCCTTCTCGTAGTGCTTCTTGCACTGCTTGCAGGGGTCGTCCCGGTACAAGGGGTCTCGGTTCCACTTGGAGTCCGTGGCTTGAACGCCAAACGTCTCGATGATGTACTTGAAATAGTGGCAGGAGCACTTTAAGGCAGCCAGCGACTGCGTGGGCAGGTAGCTGAAAATCTTCACCATGATATGGTCAGGGAGGAGCAGCATGTACTGACGGGGTTCCAGCAACCGCTGGATCTTAAAGCGGATCTCCAGGAAGTCGTGTGAGACGTGGCGGTACAGGCGGCAAAGAGAGGTATCCGAACCTGCTGGCTCCAGCCCGGACCCATCGGCCCTGTCAAGCCCGCCTTCACCACCGTTCACAGGGTCCAGGTAGTTGCTGTCTATATCCCGATTGTCCTCCGGCCGGGGCGTTTGGGCATGGAGGAAGAAAAGTTGCCCTGGCGGAGGGTCCTCGCATGATGAACACAACACCTCTTGGGTCGGTGAGCTGACGGTCAAGCAGACCGTCTCCTCCTTCATGTTTTTGGTGCTGTCCTTGCCGAAAAAGACACATTGGTCCACCACCCCCGTGACCACCACATCCACGTGGAATCCAGAGACACAATCCCTGGCCACAGTGGCGGCGGCTGGGCCTCCCATCTTCTCGGCACCAGCCCTGCTACCTTCTGAAAGAGCATCCAGTTTCCCGGAGCTGCCCTGGCTCTCCCCACATGTCATCTCCACATCCGGGGGCTCATTGCCGGATCCGTCGGCCCCTTTGGGGGAGGCACTTGCCAGCAGGAAGTCCACGTTGTTGGGTAGGGTGTCTCGGGAAGGGCTAATGAGCTGGTAGAGGTCACACGTGATCTTGTCTTTGGCACGGGCGGCACTCCCCGTAGGGGACCCTCCACAGCTCATGAACATGCAGTTGGGGCGGGTGTTGGAGCCGCCCTCAGTGGGAGAGCGGGGGTCACGGCTGCTGGAGATACGGAAGGCAATGCGGACCTCGCCAGGGCTGTGCTGGGAGTTGGCCACACACTCGGGAGACTCCCGGCAGAGGCCATTTTGGCGCAGGACATTCCGCTCCCGGGACTCAAAGTGAGCCACCGCCTCGGCAACCCGGCTGCAGTCCGAACCTCCCCCCAAAGGGGGTGCTTTCTTCTCCCCTCCCTCCCCTTGTTCTTGTTCTGTGGATACAAAAACCATGGGGGAAGGAGGGGCGACAGGCAGGGTGGGTCTGGAGTAGTTCTGCAGGGCCAATGCCGTCCGCTGCTCCACCAAGGCCACCATCTCAGCGACCGACAGCAAGTCAGTGGTATCTCCGCCGGCCGGGTCAGCATGGGACTCTGGACAAAGGCACACATCTTCAGCTTCCTTGTTGCCACCACTGTCCTTTGACTTGACCGGGCAAGGCTTGCTTTTGCTGGGATCATGAGACCTCCTACGGCGCTTGGCTTTAGAGCTGTCGCTCCCCCAGTTCCCTTTCACCTTCATGGCACTTGCCCGGCTCCCGCTGCTACACTGGTGGGCGACAAAAAAGGCAATCTTCTCCTTGGTGTTGCCCGGCTTGATCACGTACCACGTGTCCAAAAGCACCCGTCCTTCCTCCACCTGGCTAGGGCTTGGGGAAACGGCAGGGGGTGGTGGAGGCGGCGGTGGGGCAGGAGGGGTATTCTCTGAGCAGGCCTCGCCACCCTCTTCTTCCTCTTCCTTGGCTTTGCATGCAAAGTCCCCAAAGGTCTTTTTCACCTGGCCTCCAGTGCACTGCTTGTTCTGGGAGTAGGTGCCAAAGGGACGGGGGCACCATAGCTGGATATGGGAGGAGAAGGTGTTCTGATCCATCACTCTCTCATGGCAGAAAAGCAGGGGGAAGGCAGGCCTTCTCCCCTAGCTCATGATGGGTTGTGGTTCCGGAGCTTCCCAGAGCCTTGGAGAAATCTGCAAGGTAAAAGCAAAAAGCACACATCAGTAGTTGTACCAATCACAACAGGCAATGGCTAACAGCACAGTTTGGGTGTACAGTGGGTCCTTGGTATCCACTGGGGTTTGGTTCCAGGACCCCTCGTGGGCAACAAAATCTGTCGATGCTTAAGTCGCATTAGATACAATGGATAATAAAATAGTGTCCCTAATATAAAATGGCAAAATCAAGGTTTGCTTTCTAGAACTTAGATGTTTTTGAGGTTGTCTCCTCACTGCCTTCTGCTTTTCAAGGAGTTTTTCAGTACTCTCTTCATTATCAAAAACAACAATAGCAATGCAGTTTTAAAACACAACTGAAACACTGGATTCCTGTAACAGTAAAAAAATGCTAAGTTAAAAATATAAAGCCATTGCAAACGGATTGAAAGCCAAACATCCTATTAAGATGCCTCCCTGGGTGCAATTACATAATAAAAACTGGCTTTAAAAGAATAAAAGTTTTGCCTGCTAGCAAAAGGGAAAGCAGGGAAGGAGGAGACCAGATTAGCCTCCTGTGGAAGAGAGTTCCAAAGGATGGGAACAGCCACCAAGAAGGCCATCTTCTGAAGAGGATTTCTGTTTTGGTTTGAAATTACATCTTCATCAAAAGTAGCAGAGCCAGAGGGACCCTTTGACCACGGTTAGAGACAATTCAGAGAGGCACGGTTGCATTTCCAGCAAACTCTGCCCAGCTCTTTCTTCTGTCTCCTGGCTCTGTGCCCACAGTGGTTGCCTACAAAATGCCACCTGTCCTTCCCTCCCAGCTGGTGCCTTCTTCTCCAGCTTCCTTGACCTTTTCCTACTCTGAAATCCAAGCAGCTGTGGGCAGCACAGCGATCCATCTTCAACAGGCTTCGGGTCCTGCCCTCACGCTCCGGACGTTGGCTCAGGTTCTTTGCAGCCTGGTGCATAATTCAGAGGAAAGAGAAGCCGGACATGACTAAAGATCCAACTATGAGGCTGGAGAGGGTGGCGATGGGTCAGCTGTGGAGGGCGGCAACAGATGGTCCAAGCGGGTAGCGATGGTATAAAGGGACAGCTGTCTGGGCAGGAATGATGAAGGCAAAGACACACTTTTGGGAAGAGATAAGGCAGGAACTCACAAACAATTGGCTCTCTAGAGGTGCGTTTTCTTTGTTGTGGTTGTATGCTTTCGAGTCATTCCTGACGTGGCCAGATTTGTTCAGAGGAGGTTGCCAGGGCCTTCCTCTGAGGCCGAGAGCATGTGACTTGCCCAAGGTCGCCCAGGGGGTTTCATGGCCAGGTTGAGAATTAAACCCTGGTCTCCAAAGCCATAGTCCAACACTCAAACCACTATGCTACACTGGCTCTCAGGGGTGCATCTACACTGAAGAATAATACAATTTGAAACGATTTTGCTGCAGTTGCAGCCTATAGTACCCTGGGATTTGTAATTTTATAAGGTCATTGGCCTTCTTTGCCAAAGCATGCTGGTACCTCCTCAAACTCCAAATCTCAGCATTCTGCAGGATGGAGCCATGGCAGTTAAAGGGGTGTCAAACTGCATTATTTATTATTATTAACCTTTATTTATATAGCGCTGTAAATTTACACAGTGCTGTACATACAATTATATTTCTACAGTGTAGATACACCCTGGGGACATCTTTGTTGCTGAGAAGTCCAGCTAAGCCTAAGCGGGTAGGCAGAACTCAAGAAAATTGACTTTTCTGGACTACAACTGTCAGAATCCTCCAGCCATCAGACCAACTCCAGAACTCTGTTTAGCACAGGCTGTTTTGCAAATTACAAGAACATCCCTGTAAGGTTGGGCTCGAACCCGCAAAGTTTGCAAAAGTCACGTTGCAAGCTGGACTACCTGTGTTAGTTGTTACTTGCCATCTCTGCATGTTGTTATTGTGTGCATTGAAGTTGTTTCTGACTTCTGCTGACTAACCCAACCATGCACATCTGCGTTCATTACTGACCCATTGCTTCAGTGCCTTTGGCACATGGAGTTGGTTGCTGTACATGCAAATAGGAGTGAGAAGAACGTGAAAATTCACTGTCACGGCTCAGGTGAGACCCGTGCTCTCAACAAAGCGGCCAGAGAGTTCACCACTACATCATGCTAGCTCTCAAAGAAAATGTGTGTTGAACCAGGAAGTCAGACTTTCAAACCCTGTCTCAGCTATGAATTCTATTGATGGCTTCAGAAACAAAATCGAGACTCAGTGCTTCTACTCTCCCCGTGCTGAATTTATAGCAATAGCAATAACAAGTACATTTCTATATTGCTCACCCATGTACTAATTTATGTATTTAATGGATGCCTACCCTGCCTTTCCATTCGCCGGCGTAGTATAGTGGGTTGAGAATTGGACTATGGCTCTGGAGACTAGGGTTTGAATCCTGGCTTTGCCACATAAACTCAACATATGGCCTTGGGCAAGTCACACTTTCTCAGCCTCAGAGGATGGCAATGGCAAACCCCCTCTGAAGAATCTCATCAAGAAAAAGCCGTGATAGGATGGCCGTGAGTCGGAAGTGACTTGAAGGCACACAACAACAAACCCTGCCTTTCATCCAGAAAACGGGACCCAAGACAGCCAATGAGAGAATAAATAAAATGAATGCAGGTGAAAGCAAAGGAATTAAGACATCAGCAACCCTAAAAGCAATTAAAAACCAATTAAGTTTCACTGCTGCCTCAATTAAAAGCCCACTTTACTGGGATTCAACTATACAGTATTGCTACCAGCCTTTCAGAATAAAAAGGACTTCCTTTGGAAAAGGGAATAACTTTGATCACCTTAAAGGGCTGGCTTTAAGTTAGCCAAACTGAATGGACTTTGCCTACATGGATATCAAACCATACCATCTAAACTGAGAACAACAACATGTTGACAAAATTTAGATTGTTCTTTCCCCTGTATGATCTTAAAGACCTTTTCCTGAGAAAGAGGCAGTGGAGCTTTGAAAGCTTGCATCAGGTATTTTGTGCATTTTGGTTGCCCCCACAAAGATATTTTTGTGGATTTTGGATGTTATTGTACTTTGCTGTATGGCCCACACAGCTACCCCTGGATATGTTTAAAGAGTCACCATCAGGAAGACTCCGATAATGTAAGTTGGACCACCCAAAACAATATAAGCAGTAGCAATTAAATGATTATTATTTTTATACGCCCTCATTAAGAAGCAATTTTTCTCATGTTTTATGCAAAAAACAGTTTCTGAAAAGGTTGTCCGTGTTCCCATAGATGGAGGAAAAGAAAATCCCTCTAGCCCCAAAGGTGAACAATTACCGGCAAAGGCCCAAATGAATCTTTCATGTTTAGTTTGTGAATTCTCGCTGGACCTCCGAGGGGATAACTCTCGGACTGGCCACCCGGCACGGACAAGGCACAGCCGTCTCCTGGCGCTGGAACAATAGTAGCCATGAAACAGGATTAAAGGTATCTGCGCTCCCAGAGTGAATGTATTAAACCGCAATCGCTTTGCCTTGCCCACGCAACTCAAAGCAGAGAACTTGTAATTATAGAGAAACGCACAAAGGTTTCATCAGATATGATATGCGTAGTCTGCTGTTTCCATCTAAACAAGCCCTAAAATAACAGCCATCACCCAGTTCATTTGCTTAACCGTAGGGAAGCAAAAGGCGAGTGCACACATCTCCGTTCCAGCCAGCATGGTGTAGTGGTTTGAGCGTCGGACGAGGAGTCTGGAGAACAGGGTTCAAATTCTTGCTCAACCCTGGAAACCCACTGGGTGACTATTGGGTAAGTCCCCCTCTCTCAGCTTTAGAAGAAGGTAATGGAAAACCTCCATGAAATAAATCCTGAGAGCCAGGGTGGCATAGTGGTTTGAGTGTTTCATGAGACCAGAGTTCGAATCCCCACTCAGGCATGTAAACCCACTAGGAAGATGCGCTCTTTCAGCCTCAGAGGAATGTCATGCCAAACCCCTTCTGAACATCTCTTGTTACGGAAACCCCATGATAGGGTTGACACAAAACACAATCGGTTTGAAGGCACACAACAAACAACAGCTCCTGGCTATAAAAGTGAGCCAGCATGGCATAGTGGTTTGAGCGCTGAACTAAGATTCTGGAGACCAGGGTTCGAATCCCACCTTGGCCATGGAAAGTCACTGGGTGACCCTGGGCAAGTCGCACTCTCCCAGACTCAGAGGATGGCAATGGCAAACCCCCTCTGAAGAAACTTGCCAAGAAAAGCCCATCATAGATTTGCCTTACGGTCGCCATAAATTGGAAGTGATTTGCAGGCATGCAACACACATACGCCTAATAAGATAAGGATCAGGTCTTGTGATATTAGCAGCTCAGGTTTGGGGGAAGCTGCAGAAAACTAGATATTCAACTAAGAACTTTTTATCACTGCAGTGCTGCACCAGTTCAAAACATAAATATGGTTTCAAATTTCTATATACAGTCACCTGTATGTAGGTACAGGTTGAAACTTCCTTATCCAAAATGCTTGGGACCAGCAGTGTTTTGGAGTTGAGATATTTTTTTGGGGATTTCAGAATACCTTTATTTGCATATATATACATAATGAGATTATCTTGGAGATGGGACCCAAGTCTAATGAACTTTGTGTTCTTGGTCCCATCTCCAAGATATCTCATTATATACGCACATAATGAGATACTTTGGAGAATGTCTCATTTCTTGGGAGACCCAAATCTAAACACAAAATTCAAAAATTTTTACGCCAAAAACTAGAAACCAGAAGTGTTCCTGAATTTTGGTGTTTCGCCCCAAAGGCACCTACCTTTGAGCAAGGACCTCGCAGAAAAGGACCAAGCGTTGGGAGACTCTGCACAAATGTTGAACACTTGGAACAAATATATCTAATGTTTATCAGCAACGAACTGGGTCATGCGCTGGAACTATTTATACTTCTGTTGTGGCCTCCACTGACTGACCAAGGGAGCTTTCACACCACACAGTTTCTAGCCATGTGATTCCACTTTAACTGCCATGGCAACATCCTATGGAATTCTAGGATTTGACATTTTCTGGGTGTGCATGTGCCTTCAAAACTGCAGTCAAATGTTCAGTTTTGTTATTTTTAAAAAAGAAATATTTAATTAAAATTAAAAAAAAATCCTGTTGATTTATGGCAACCCCATGCATTTCATAGGGCTTTCTTAAGAATCTTCAAAAGTGGTTTTGCCAGTTCCTTCCTCTGAAATATAGCCTACAGGTCACCATACGTTGAAAACAACTTGAATGCATCCAACAACAACAAACTTAATACTCGTTGGCATTTTCCATCCAAGTGCTAACTAAGCAGCGTTGACCCTGCTTAGGTTAGATCAGATAGGATCTGGTGCCTTTAGAGTATTTAGGTACTCATATTTGATGTTCAGGGAAAGATATTTATAGACTTCTCAGCCAGAAAGATCCAGTGCTTTGTTGTTGCTGCTGTTGTTGTTGTTGTGCGTGCCTTCAAGTCATTTCCGATTTACGGAGACCCTAAGGTGAACCCATCCTGGGGTTTTCTTGGCAAGATTTGGTGGCCATGCTCCGAGACTGAGAGTGTGACTTGACCAAGTGCCTCACTAAACTACAACTCCCAGGAAATCACAGGAGGCAATCGTGGCAGTTAAAGTGCGTTCATACCGGTATAAATTGTGCAAAAGGATCGCCAGGTACTGTTTCACTTTGCCAACACCCTGGGCTGCCCAAAACTGGCATTTCATTGAAATATATGGGCACTGTGGCAGAAGTTTGAACCCCTTTAGCCTCAAGAAGAGGGGACATGAGCCTTGCGTAAATCTCTCCACCATACACTCAACGCAAGCCCCACAATAGTAGTGGTGGTTGTGTTTCTGACTTATGGTAACCCTAAGGCGAACTTATCACAGGGTTTTCTTGGCAAGGTTTGTTCAGAGGAGGTTTGCCATGGCCTTCCCCCGAGGCTGAGAGAGTGTGACTTGCCCAAGGCCACCCGGCGGGTTTCGTGGCTGAGTTGGGAATCAGACCCTGGTCTCTGATATCACCTTTCAAACACACATACAAGATAAAATTCTTGAAAAACACATATGAAAAGAAGGCAAATAAAAGGAATGTACGTGGCACATAGAAGACCCCTTGGGAGGTGTGTGGGGGATGAAATCAACATGCAAGAGGGACCACAAACCCACCCACAAGATACACACCCCTTTCTGGTCACCCATCCTTGCAAAAACCAATAGGGGGACTCCTGTCCCCAAATCTGCGGAAACGGGTCCAGGAGGGAGAACGCAAGCTCAGGTACCACCATACCCCCCAATCCTAAAAATATACATATATTTAAAAGTTGCATATAGGAGACAGGGGTTGGGGTGTCAAATGATGCCCTTTTACGCTGCCAATTTCAGTCTTAGGGTGGGTGTGCACCACAATAACAACAACATCACATGGGTGAAATGTGTCCAGTACGCCCACCTCGCAAGCCCCCGCACTTCAGATCCACCCTGAGAAGACTGCAAGTGCAACATTAGTGTTGCACCGACATCGCAACAAGGTGCCAAGATGTTGCACCCAGACGATGCCTTCGTTGCAATGTTGTATTTGAAAAGAGGTCTTTCCAGGCCAAAGACCACCACCTTTGCCACCTGTCCCCAACGCACACATACACCGTCTCCCCAATCCCCCCCTCTCTGTTCTTACCTGTTACCCAAAAGCCATGGGTAGGTGGGTGGGTGTGTTTTGAGGGTTGAAGAGGAGGAGGATCTGATCTAGAGAAGGCCTCGGCTCAAAGCTGACACCCTTGAAGCTTGGAGGCCTGCGAAATTTCACACCGAGGGTGGGATGCAACGAAAAATCCACAGGTTGCAAAATTGCAAAATCAAGCGCCTTTTGGAAAAAACATACAAATACAAGGAGGGATCAGTCAGTGCATTGGTGGCGGGGGATGCATTTTCTTGGTAACCAAAGCCCCCCCTTTTCTATGTGTGTGTGCATGCATGCGCCCAGCTACCTGATCCCTTAAAGGGCCAGCAGGCCTCTCTTCCCTGGCCCCCCATCTGCCCCCCTTCCTTTGCAACCCATAGGGCCCTTTAAATGCCAGGCTGCCACACTCTCATTCCCTTCCACATCCCCACACCATCCCCAAGGCTCAGCCATTTGTTGACAGACATATGCATGCAGCCTGGCAGCCAATCAGAAAGCAGAGTTTGGGGCATGCCCATATATGGATGGCAGCAGAGTCTCAGCCTACCCAACACACACACACTCACAACACACTCACACACAATTATTTTTTTTAATCTCCACTCTCCAGTTAGGGACCGTGGAGCAACTCCGCTTCGGAGATGCCGACGAAAAAGGAGAGAGATGGCAAAAGATGGGTTGGTTTGGAAAATGTGTATGTAAAGGGATCTTGTTGTGGCACCCACCTTTGAGACTCCTTGAAAGAAAGAAGTTGTGAGCATGAGCTTTGGAAAATCAATGTGCAAAGGGATCTCGCAGCACACTTTGAGAGATTGCAAAGATGGGTTGGTTTGGAAAATTCTTATGCACAGAGATCTTGTAGTGCCTTTGAGACTCATTGAAAGAAAGAAACCAGGAGTATGAGTTTTGGAAAATCAATGCGCAAAGGGATCTTGCAGCACACTTTGAGAGATTGCATAGATGGGTTGGTTTGTAAAATATTTATGCAAAGAGATCTTGTAGTGCCTTTGAGACTCACTGAAAGAAAGAAACCAGGAGTATGAGTTTTGGAAAATCAATGCGCAAAGGGATCTTGCAGCACACTTTGAGAGATTGCATAGATGGGTTGGTTTGTAAAATATTTATGCAAAGAGATCTTGTAGTGCCTTTGAGACTCACTGAAAGAAAGAAACCAGGAGTATGAGTTTTGGAAAATCAATGCGCAAAGGGATCTTGCAGCACACTTTGAGAGATTGCATAGATGGGTTGGTTTGTAAAATATTTATGCAAAGAGATCTTGTAGTGCCTTTGAGACTCACTGAAAGAAAGAAACCAGGAGTATGAGTTTTGGAAAATCAATGCGCAAAGGGATCTTGCAGCACACTTTGAGAGATTGCATAGATGGGTTGGTTTGTAAAATATTTATGCAAAGAGATCTTGTAGTGCCTTTGAGACTCACTGAAAGAAAGAAACCAGGAGTATGAGTTTTGGAAAATCAATGTGCAAAGGGATCTTGTAACGCCTTTGAGATTCACTGAAAGAAGCCGGGAGTATGAGTTTTGGAAAATCAATGTGCAAAGGGATCTTGTAGAACACTCTAAGAGATTGCAAAGATGGGTTGGTTTGGAAAATTTGTATGCAAAGAGATCTTGTGACACCTTTGAGACTCCCAGCAAGAAAGAAGCTGAAAGCATGAGTTTTGGAAAATCAATGTGCAAAGGGATCTTGTAGCATCTTTGAACTGAAAGAAAGAAGCTGGGAGTATGAGCTTTGGAAAATCAGTGAGAAAAGAGATCTTGTAGCGCCTTTGAGATTCAATGAAAGAAAGAAGCCAGGAGAATGAGTTTTGGAAATTCAATGTGCAAAGGGATCTTGTAGCACACCTTGAGAGATTGCAAAGATGGGTTGGTTTGGAAAATTTGTATACAAAGAAATCTTGTGGCACCTTTGAGACTCACTGAAAGAAAAAAGCTTAGAGCATGAGTTTTGGAAAATCAATGTGCAAAGTGATCTTGTAGCTCCTTTGACACTCACTGAAAGAAAGAAGCTGGGAGCATGAACTTTCCCTCTGCAAGGGAGAGGGATCGGATCCTACAATCCGGATCCCACCCACCGGTTGACCACAGAGGACAGCTGCCAACTGTGTTTTAAAAAATGTCAAATAGGAACCATGCAAGGATATTAACGATTGCGCTCAACTATGCCACAGAATCCCCTCACTAGCATGGCCAGATCTGAGTAAATCTGCAAAAAAGCAAGCCTTTTACTGATCCCATATTTTATGGGGTTTTTTCCCCCAAAAGGCACTCTTTCTTTTTTCTTTTTTGTAGCCTTTGTATTTTCATTGCCACTCCCAATGTGCACATTTGCAAGCTTACATTTTTGGACTATAAGTCAGAATCCTTTCACAACCATGACCAAAGTGACTTTTGGGGACCGCATCTCCCTGAATCTTTCTGCTTGCATGGCCAAAATTGGGTAATAATCATTTTTGGGGATTACAGCCCCCCAAGTCCATGCTAGCCGAGGAATTCTGGAAGTTATATTGCAATTGCAAAAAGAGTTGCTTTCCCGGGGTCTCATGAGCATGTCAAGAAATTGCAGGGAAAAGAATGGCAGAAATATTACGTCTAGATGTCCCTTGTTCTACCTGACCTTTGACTGGTTTGCAAGGTAACTTCTCAACCTCAAAGGCTGCATCCGCACAGCAAAAATCTTCCAGCTTGACACCACTTTGCCATGGCTCAGTGCTATAGAATTCCAGGAATTATAGTTTTGTGACACATTTAGCCTTC
The DNA here is from genome assembly GCA_034509955.1 of Urosaurus nigricauda. Classification (NCBI taxonomy): domain Eukaryota; kingdom Metazoa; phylum Chordata; class Lepidosauria; order Squamata; family Phrynosomatidae; genus Urosaurus; species Urosaurus nigricauda. The sequence goes on along the minus strand of JAOEGL010000007.1, from coordinate 29,907,673 downwards.
CCCCTCAGAGAGCTCTGGTCCCGCAACAAACTACAAACCCCAGGATTTCATAGCATTGAGCCACGGCAGTTAAAGTAGCATCAAACTGGATTATTTCCGCAGTGCAGATGCAAACTAAAAACCTACCCACCCATTCGCTTTCTCTCGCTCTCCATGGATGCTCTTTAAAAACAAGGAAGATGTTTAAATGGACCACTTTTTAATGGGTCAACAGTTTGTTTAGACCACTTTGTACTACACAATGGGTGGCCAGAGCTTCTGTGCAGCACAAAAGATGGCACACTCCAAACGTACGCTGGGATATGTGATCAAAACACACACAAATCCCATACAGCACATTTTTGCAGGGGTTGTGCAGATCCCACCCAATCCACACACACACACACACACACACTCCTTTTATAATAGGTTGAAGAAAGGAAAGCATCCATTTCTTCCTCCGATCCTCCTTTGAAAACATGATGGCAAAAATCCAGAGAATCACAAACAAGGATGCCATTAAGGAGGAGTCAGAGGTCATCGTGTTGTGTTGTGTTGCATCTGCAGGGAATGTGTGTTAGTATTCAGTGTCTGTATTGTGGGTCAGAGCAAAGACTTTGCGGCTGCTCTTTTTGGTCTGAAGCAACAGGGAACCCAGAGCAAGCAAAACAAGACGTTTTAGCATCTGAAACTACATAAGAAACCGAATTTCATAAGAAACCGCAATTTCTGGCCAGTTCCTTGTTTCCACCCACTGGGCATTTGCTCTTTATTTTACAACAATTCAATGGGCACTGTGTATGAGTTGGGCATGCCAAAGGCAGAAGTCTGTTTTGTTTTGCTTTTCGTATTTCGCCTTTTCTGCATCCTTTAGGGGAGGATAAACAACAAATCCGTAATGCTAACAAGCCGACATTTTTTTTCCGTCTTTTAAAAAAATGCATTGTTTCGGGTAAAAACAGAAATAGAGGGTCGATATGTAGCTTCATCTACACTGTAGGGGAAAAAAATCCAGTTCGACAGTGCTTTAAATATCATGGCTCAACGCCATGAAATCCTGGGATTTGTAGTTTGCGGTGGAACCAGAGCTCTTTTAAAATTACAAGTGATTTTTTTTTTTTAGTTTGATTCTGTTTCGGTCTATGCTGGGAGCCACTTTGATAGGAGAAAGGAGGATTAAGGAGACTGCCCTTATCTTTCCAATAGCCCTGAGAGATAGTGATTCTTATCGTCCAAAGGTGGAAGGCGAGATACTAACTTACTTAAGGTCACTGAAGAGGAAAAGTCCAAAAGTGATCATAAATAAGAAAGAATCATACTGACGTTTGCTTAAGACAGAGAAAATGCTGTGCGTTCCTTGCAATTTCAAGCCGAGTTAAATCTGTACACGACATTCTGTGCACCGTTCCAAAACATCTTGACATGCTCTGCTGATATGAGAACATCTAGAACTCAGAAATAAGATCCGAAGAACAAATTTGACCTAACAAGAGTTTGGAAACAGTACTTGTTCCTTGCCGGTCGAGTGTGTATTGTATTTATGTTATTGGCCTACTAGAGCCAGTGCTGGTAGTATTGGACTAGGACTCTGGAGACCAAGGTTCGGTTCCTTCTCGACCATGAAACCTTACCTTGGGCAAGTCACATACTCTCAGCTTCAGGGGAAGACCATGACAAGCCTCCTCTGAGCAAGAAAACTCCACCGTAGGTTTGCCTTCGGGTTGCCGTAAGTCGGAAACAACTTGAAGGCACACAACAACACACTGCTGCCACGCTGCAAAACTAAAACCAGCAATTGATATACATTGGAGTCACAGTCAAACAGCAGAAAAATAGATGAGTCTGAGTTGAATTTTGGTATACTGACTCCATGGCGGATATACAGTACAGTGTATTGTATAGACACAACTTGGGATCAAGTTGTGTCTATACTCTTTAATACCAGGTCCCATTTTACAAATGGGGAACGTCGAAGTCAGAAATACAATGGGTCCTTGTTATCTGCTGGGGTTTGGTTCCTCGTGGATGACAAAATCCGTCGATGCAGATGTCTCATTAAATACAACGGCTTAGTAAAACAGTGCCCCTTACCTAAAATGGGAAAAATCAAGGTTTGCTTTTTGGAAATTTATATTTTGGGGGAATATTTTTCCAGCCATGGATGCTTGAATCTGTGGAGAGAGAATCCTTGAATAAAACGGGATGACTGCACTCTCCGAAATTTCTATTTAAAAGGGATTTCCGTCAGGATCAGTGGGGTTTTTTCTTCCAAGTAAACCGGCCCGGGGTTCCAGTCACAGCACTCTGTGTGACCCCAGAGGTTTGTGAACCGAGAGAAGGCACAAGATCCTGAAAAGGGATTGATGGCCTCGTGTGAATATTAAAGTGACCGACCAGGCGCCTGGATATATCTCTGCTGTCTACTTGCTTGAAATTAAAATCTAGCCAGCAAGCGTTGCACCCGCCACGGTGTAATTAATCCTGTGTAACTCACCAACGCAAAACATGGGTTGGAAAGGGCAGGGAAAGCTGGAAGGCCATAAAACTGCTTAGTTTTTTCCCCAATTGCGCAAGGAAAAAGGTAGAGATTGAGCTTTGGAACTAAATGCTCCAGGGCACTGTCACTTGAGCTGAGTCACGGAGCATGCCTTGGTTCTTTCCAAGGCGCTATATTTTGGGAGCGTTAATCACCTTTTGCCTTTTACAAAAAGGGGCAAGAGAAGCGTCGTCTCGTCAGCTGACTTTGGCTGCATCCGCACTGGAGGAATAATCCGGTTTGACACCACTTTAACCGCCATGGCTCCATGCTATGGAAGTCAGAGTCTGGTGCCACAAACCAACTACAATTGCCAGACTTTCATGGCATGGAGCCACGGCAGTTAAAGTGGTGTAAAACTGGATTATTTCTGCAGTGCGGACGCAGCCGTTGTTGCTTGGTCAAGCAATCCAACTGATGAAAACAGGCAAATACATAACAGCACATAGCAGCACACTCTGGATATAACATGTCAGGGGGCCTAATGGTTAATGCAGTCAAATTTTGGAGATGGGGGAGGCATAGGCGAAATCCCGTATACGCTATTTGAAGCCGGAGGAGAAGGAGATCTGAGTCGAGCAGATGACTAAGCTGGGATTCTATTTCCAGCGCAGAAAAGGCAAGGGGAGTGGTATTGCTATATGGGATTGCTTTTGCTGTAATGATTGTATTTTATAATGGGATGTTCTCTTCCATCAGTGAGCCAACCAGAGAACAGATGTTGCTGCTGTCCAAATTCAGTACACATATAAACAAGGACAGACGCAGCTCGCCAACAACAAGCATTTCTGGACAGAGTTGGGGACATTCCTCTATTTTTGAAGGCTGGGGTACAATTCTTCGAATTCCCAAACTGTGTTTGGTTGGGGGGGATTCTGGGAACTGTAATTCAAAGAGTGGAAGATGGCATAGTGCAGTGGTTTGAGCATTGAACAATGACCTGGAGATCAGGGTTTGATTCTCTGCTAAGCCATGGATACCAATGTCGGCAAGTCACATACTCTCAGCCCCAGAAAACTGCATGACAGGTTTGCCTTTAGGGTTGTCATATGCTGGAAAGAACTTAAAAGTCACACAACAACAACAACAGTTCAAAAAGGAAGAGTATATACTTTGTTCACAACAACACATAAGATCTGTTCAGCTCTAAAGGAGAAAAATAATCGCCTTAACTAATACTGTGTTTCCCCGAAAATAAGACAGTGTCTTATATTAATTTTTGCTCCCAAAGACGTGCTAGGTCTTATTTTAGGGGATGTCTTATTTTTCCACAAAGAAGAATCCACATTTATTGTTGAACAAAAAAATGAACATTTATTATATACTGTATATATATATTTATATACAAAAACTTTGCTAGGTCTTACTTTCGGGGGAAGCCTTATATTTAGCGATTCAGCAAAACCTATACTAGGTCTTATTTTATGGAGATGTCTTATTTTCGGGGAAACAGTGTATTCTTTCCCATTTAGTGTTTGGCTTGACAATATAGGTTTGGGGGCAACCATTTTTTCTTGGGATCACCAAACTGGGCCCTCCAACAACTCTCCCCAACTGGGACCGGAACACAAACCAAGTTTCTTAAAGCTTGCTTGCAAAAGTTGTGTTCTTCACAAGATTTTTTCCCCTGCATCAAAATGACTGGACCAGGTTCAGTTTCTCTTATCCAGACTTCTGAAATCTGAAATATTCCAAAAACCAAAACTTGTTTCATGGGTGGCTGAGAATGTGGCACCTTTGCATGGTTCAGTAGATACAAACTTTGTTTCATGCACAAAATTATGGGGGGGAAAAAAGCCTTGTGTAAAACAACCTTTAAGGACTATGTGTCTCAGGCATATAGGAAACATAACTGAGCCTTGTGGCGAGGCTTGGATCCCATCTCCAAGATATCTCATTATGTATATCCCCGAAATCCAAAACATTTCTTATCCAGATTTCTGAAACTCTCCAAAGACCAAAACTTTTTTTTTCGTGGGTGGCTGAGAAAGTGGCGCCTTGGCTTTCAGATGGTTCAGCGTTGGCAACCTTTGCTTTGTGCACAAAATCATGAACAAATCTTGCGTCAAACGACGACCTTCAAGGGCTACAGGTGTAAAGCATCTAGGAAACATCAGTGGATTTCGTGGCGAGACTTGTGCCCCCGTCTCCAAGATATCTCATTACGTAGATGCCAATATTCCAAAATCCCTCCCTGCACTAAAAAAAAAATCCCACTAAAATCCAAAACGCTTCTGATCCCAAGCATTTCGGATAAGGGAGGCTCAAATCTGTGTTGCCACATACGCAAAGTGGATTAAGGTTCTTGAATGATAGACCGCACGTACACATGCTCTGGTGTGTGATCTCCTCCCTCCATGCTACACAACCTCTCCAATTGTCTATATGAACCCAAAATTTAGGTATTCTCCCCCTTTCCCTTCCATGCAACGCACAAACACTATTGCAAAAAGCCTCCTTGCAAGCCATCCTAAGCAAGGTATCCCAAGGAAAGCAGCACACATCCCTCTCCCAGCCAGGAAGGAATCCTTTACACAAACCTTTACACAAACCCTTTGTGTAAACAGAGGGATCTTTTCCCTTCCTTCTTCCAACAGGGTTGCTGCCACCTTTTCTCTTCCCTGCCAGCCAGGGCTCCAGTGCCCTACCTTTCTCCCTCTGCAATATAATAACCATCCTTCTCATTTCTTGGGCATTTGGAAAGATCCCTGCAGCCTTGGAACCAACTGTGACTAAAGGGACAAAGTCTTTCAGGTGCCACCTTGGGTATCCTGGTCGAAAGTGGATTCCCGCCCCACCTTTTTGTTCTCTAGGCCTGGCAGAATGAAAGTAAAGGGGGGAAAGGATCCCCACATCCTGTTCTTTTAATGCCAAGCAATGCCACCTTCAGCTTCAAGCCAGTGTGCCAGGCTGGTTGCAAGAAGCAGAGGTAGAGGAATGAAAGAATGACATTCAAAAGGAAAAGGATTCATGTTTGTTTGTTTTTTTAACGCCACGCAATGCCACCTTGAAGCCAGTGTGCCAGGCTGGTTGCAAAGATGTAGAGGAAGGGGGTGAAAGAGTGAAATTCAAAGGAGGGAAAGGATTCATGTTCTTTTAATGCCAAGCAATGCCACCGTCTATTCAGGCCAGTGTGCCAGGCTGGTTGCAAAAAGCAGAGTTGGGAGAAAGAAAGAGTGGAATTCAGAGGGGAAATAAAGATCCCTCTCTCCTTTTAATGCCAGGCAATGCCAACTTCAAGCCAGTGTGCCAGGCTCTTTGCAAAAAGTAGGGTTGGGGGAAAGAAAGAGTGAAATTCAAAGGGAAAAGATTCCTGTTCTTTTAATGCCAGGCAATGCCACCTTCAAGCCAGTGTGCCAAGCTGGTTGCAAAAAGAAGAGTTGGGGAAAAGAAAGAGTGAAATTCAAAGGGGAAAAAAAGGTTGTTCTTTTAATGCCAGTGTGCCAAGCTGGTTGCAAAAAGCAGAGCTGAAGGAAAACGAAGAGTGATATTCAAAAAGGGGGAAAAAAGATTCCTGTTCTTTTATAATGTGTAAATTCGTAAATGTGTAAATTTACAGGGCTATATAAATAAAGGTTAATGATAATAATAATGCCAAGCAATGCCACCTTTTATTGAAGCCAGTGTGCCAGGTTGGATGCAAAAAAGAAAAGAAAAGAAAAAAGCAGAGTTGGGGGGGGAGGAGCAATAATAGCAGAATTCAGGAAAGATTCCTGTAATCCTTGGATGCCAAGCAATGCCAGCCTCTGCTGAAGGCTCTTTGCAAAGAGCAGAGCTGGGGGTCAGAAGTTGGCAATCTCAGCCTCTCAGCCAAGAGCAGCGGAGCAGAGCTGGGGGTCAGAAGTTGGCAACCCCAGTCTCTCAGCCAAGAGCAGAGGAGCAGAGCTGGGGTTCAGAAGTAGGCAACCTCAGCCTCTCAGCCAACGGCAGAGGAGCAGGGCTGGGGGGGGGTCAGAAGTTGACAACCCCAGCCTCTCAGCCAAGAGCAGAGGAGCAGAGCTGGGGGTCAGAAGTTGGCAACCTCAGCCTTTCAGCCAAGAGCAGAGGAGCAGAGCTGGGGGTCAGAAGTTGGCAACCTCAGCCTCTCAGCCAACGGCAGAGGAGCAGGGCTGGGGGGGGGGTCAGAAGTTGGCAATCTCAGCCTCTCAGCCAAGAGCAGAGGAGCAGAGCTGGGGGTCAGAAGTTGGCAACCTCAGCCTCTGAACCCCCTTTCCCACTCTTCTCCTTCTCCCCAGGGCTATAACTTGCACTCATCCCTCCTTCCTTCCCCCATTCCCCCTTCCCTTGCCCCTCTCCATCCTTACCTGCTGCTGCCCCACACCTGGACTACCTTCCCTTGCACCAGGAGCAACTATTCCTCTGACTTCCGGGAGATCCAGGGCGCATGCGCCAACCCTCCTGCTCCTCCAAAGGCCAGAGTTGGCTGCTGGACCCAGCCCCCCCCCCCTTTCCACTGTCCCCCCCTCCATCAGGTCCAATTTCAAGCCGCAAAGGCACCTGGGAGTTGTAGTCCTCCTAGACTAGCCTCCTAGGGTGACGTCACTCACTCCAGCTCTGCTGCTGCTGCTGCTCCCAGCAGAGGGGGAATTATGTGTATTGTGTGTTGCATTGCATGAGAGTTGCATTGCATTGTGTTATTGTGTTGATTTCCATTAGAGTTGCATTTGCTATTACAGTATTATGGCTGTATTGCATTATTATTAGTTTTTATTATTTTTATTAATAATTTGTTTGAATAAACAATATACATATAATATGTATGTATATATTATATACATATATAATACATATATTATTATATATATTTATATGTGTATATAATACATATATATATGTGTGTGTGGGGGAATTATGTGTATTGTGTGTTGCATTGCATTAGAGTTTCATTGCATTGTATTATTGTGTTGCATTCCATTAGAGTTGCATTTGCTATTATTATGGCTGTATTGCATTATTATGTTTTATTATTTTTATTAATAATTTATTTGGAATAAACAATATACATACAATATATATGTATATATTATATACATATATAATACATATATTATAACATATATATGTATATATAACACATATATAATGTATATATATATATATATATATAAAATAAATATATAATATATATGTGTGTGAGGGGAATTATGTGTATTGTGTTGCATTCCATTAGAGTTGCATTTGCTATCATTATTGCTGTATTGCATTATTATTTTTTTAAAAAAAATTATTAATAATTTATTTGGCATAAACAATATGCATATAATACATAAAATAAATAAAATAGAGGGGGGATTATGTGTATTGTGTTGCATTCCATTAGAGTTGCATTGCATTGTATTATTGTGTTGCATTCCATTAGAGTTGCATTTGCTATTATTATTGCTGTATTGCATTATTATTATTATCATGCAAATGGCCTTTGGCTTAAGCATTAATAAAATTGATTGATTGATTGATTATTTTTTTTAAAAATATTAATAATTTATTTGGAATAAACAATACGCATATAATACATAAAATACATAAAACAGAAGTTGGTATTAACCAACTAGTTAACACATCTTCTTGCTCGATGTCCAATCACAAGGACAAAATTAATAGAAACTAAAGACAACTCTATATACCCCTAACCCATCTTCTCCCTTTTAATTTCATATTTTCATTTAAAGCTGTATTGCATTATTTGTATTGCCTTTCTGTTATTTTGCTGCCAGTTTTAGATGTTATGCTTTTAATTATTATCATGTTATGTATTTTGCATTTTGTAATTTTTTATAACGGCATTATGTTTGTTGTGTTGTTATTATTATTATTTATTTATTTATTTATTTCCGCTTTGTGTATAATTATTTTATTGTCATTATGTTTGTTGTACTACAGTTGGTGGAGGGGGGGCTATATTTTCTTGTATTCGATACCTTTCTTTTGTAATCCGCTTTGATTCCATGAGGAAAAAGCAGAATATAAATAAATCATATTATTATTATTATTATTATTATTATTATTATTATTATTACTATTATTTCCCACCTTTCTACCAGCATAGGGGCTCAAAGCCGCAAGATTTATTTATTTATGGTATTTATATAATTTATATAATTATGTCTTTTGCAAAGACCCAGTGGTGCATCCATACGGTAGAAACAATCCAGTTTGACACCACTTTAACTGCCATGCCTCTCTGTCTTACAAAATCCTGGGAGCTGTAGTTTTGGGAGTAGCGTGGAATTACCTGCCCCAAAGTTATATATTTCAGCAAAGGTCCGAGGCTGCATCTACACTGTAGGAAAATGCAGTTACAAAATCCTGGGAGCTGTAGTTTTGGGAGTAGCATGGAACTGCCTGCCCAAGAATTAGGTGCTTTACTGCTTTTGCACAGATCCAAGGGTGCATCCACATTGTGGAAATAATGCGGCTTGACACCACTTTAACCGCCATGCTTCCATGCTACGAAATCCTGTGGATTTTGGGAATAGCACGGCATTGCCTGACCAAGAATTATATAGTTCAGCAAAGATCGAATGGCGCAACTCCAAAGTAATACATATAGATAAAAGCAGTCCTCAAAATACCAATTGGGAAAGGGTTGGACTAAATGACCTTTGGGACTCCTAGTTCTTCCGTTCTGTGATTCCATTATTATATTTAGTTTGTACCTTTCAGATCCCATATCATATAAATATATCTGTAACAGTTTTTTTTTTTTAGTTAATTTTCTAACTTTACGTCACGATTTTAAAGCATTTTTGGGAGACACTGTGATAGAAATATTTGTAGTTTTTATTATTTCAATCAATCCTGAATCTTCCCTTCCGCACACAGATACACGCAGAGTTGCAAAAAGGATCAGATAATAAATACAACGAGGTTCTTTTTTAAATACTGCAACGAGAATTGTTTCCCAAACGCTGTAACTTGGAAACAAATTACCCTCCAAAAGGAACTTCCCAAGCTCACCGTGCAAATAATGCAATTTGAAACCACTGTTAACTACAGAACCCTGGGACCTGTAGTTTTGCAAGAGACGCCCAACACTCTTTGGCAGCGGGGTCGACAGAGTTTGCAAAACTACACATCCCAGGTTTCCATAGGATGCAGCTGCAGCACTTCAAGTGGGCTCACAATGCATTATTCCTATAGTGTTGACCCACCCCACCTTACGGTAACCTTAAGGCGAACCTATATCGTGGGGTTTTCTTGGCACGATTTCTGCAAAGGAGGTTTGTCTTCGCCTTCCTCGGAGGCTGAGAGTGTGCGACTCACCCAAGGTCACCCAATGGGCTTCCTTGGCTGAGCAGGGATTCGAACCTTAGTCTTCCAGTCCTATGCGTACACCACTACACTGGCTTTTGATATTTGGAGTTCAGCCACAGAAAACCAAGGCTTCCCCAAAGTACAGTGGGCTCTCCGCTGAGGTTAGGGGTGCAGGTCCCCCGTGTAGCATCACTATAAGGGGAGACGCTACAACCAATCCCTCATGAGCCTGGTTGTTGTGAGGATGATGGGAATAGTAGTTTGTTAGCACCTGGAGGGGCATAGGTTCCCCACCCCTGCTTTAGATCCTTTGCTAAACGTCCCTACGTTTCACCATTGACTTACCCACTGGCCATATCAAAACCATCATTTTGGACCCCAAACTTGCCCTCAACTTATACATGAGGTCGACTTATAGTCGAGTAGATACAGTGCGTCCCCGTTATCCACTAGGGTTTGGTTCCAGGACCCCTTGCGGATAATAAAATCCGTGGATGAACGGGTCCCATTAACTACAGTGGCATAGCAAAATGGTGTCCATTGTAGAAAATGGAAATTCAAGGTTTTCTATTTGGATTTATACTTCTTCTTTTAGTATTTCCAAGCTGTGGGTGCTTGAATCCATGGATAAAAAGTCAGTGGATAAGGAGGGCCAACTGTACTATAATTTCCTCTCCATTAACCCAGCAGAGGGGAGAACAGAGGAGGGACCAGAGTCTTTTTGTTCCCAGTAGGACTGGACAAAAGCAACCTCCTGCAGCCTTTCCTAGCTAGGGTGGTCTTCCGCATCAATAACTGTCGGCTTTTTCAGCATGCTCTGTTGTTGCTTGGCCACACATGTCCTGGTTTTCATCTATGAAATGTCGGAAGGTCTGAAACTTCCCTTGGATGTTCAAAAAGAACCAGGGATTAGCCGGCGTTTTCAGGACCGGCCGTGCAGGCGAGAGCCTTCTTGGGGTCGGGGGACTCTTCCGCTTTGTCCTCAGACTTCATCCTGACGGGGATGTAGCCGTAAGACTGGCCGCCAACGCGGGTCTGCTGGAACCGAGCACCTCCTGGGTTCTCAAGGCCCACGTGGAGACCTGGGGGCGCTGGGTGGCCACAGGGCTGGAGAAAGCCAGCCTTTTTCCCATGGCTACTTCGGCTGCGCCAGGACGCCCAGCGGCTCAGACTCTGGCCTTGCTTTTCCAGCAGTCCAGCTCCCCATTGGCACCTCTGCCACTTCCTTTGGATCTCAGATTGGACCTGGAAGGAGAAAAGAAGAAAATCTGGCTTTGCAACAGCGGTGCAGTGAAATCTAGATTCAAAGGGTTGAAGCACCAATAGGGAAAACACCAGGGAAAACAACCTCAACCTGCCAACTCTTCCCTCTGAGGGCTGGGGAACAGCCCTGCTAAAGTACTGTATTACTAAAGCACCTTCTCCCAGGTGTAATCATGGTTTAAAACCTGTGTGTTGTAATCTTAGCCACAACCTTCATTGTATCTGAGGAAGGCGATGATCATGGTGGGGGTCATGAAATGGATTTTGCTGCCATCGACCCAATGCTGGAGGCTAGATTTTGAATAACTGCTATACGTTAACTATGCAATAGGCCCCCTGTATCTGGGGATTTTTTTTATCCACCGATTCACGGATCCATGGTTTGAGAATAATTTAGCAAGCTATACATTCCCAAAAGCAAATGTATAAATTTCAAAAATGCTCGTGAGACTTGAGCATCCACGGATTTTGATATCCATAGTGTGTGTGTGTGTTTCCCCAGAACCAAACCCCAGCAGATACCAAGGTGCCACTGCATATTGATCTTCTGTTAACACATTATTGTGGTACTATACACCCATATGGGTTTGGGGGAACAACCCCACAAATTTGAGCCAACCATGTTAGTGATTTGCACAACAACAAGAGTTAGGGGATTGTCTTTCAGACTACCTACCTCCTTGTTGATGAAACAGTAGAGGATGCTCACCAGAAGGCCCTGCAGGGAGTGAGCAAAAAGCATAATGAAATGTGACAGATCCACACTGCAAGCGCAAACTGGCTTTGTACCAGTTTAAGTATATGAGGGTTGTCTGTTAAGCAATTCTTTCTGTCGGTGGTTGGCAGGTGGGCGTGACCCAGGCAATGTATCTGGTCTGCACTTCTGCCCAAATCAGGACAGTTGGAGGGCACAGAAGGCAATTTTGCCAATGTGTAACCCCCTCTTCAAGATGTTTCAAGCCCAGACACATCCTTTTTTAAAACCAGGAAATCAAACTTCTGGTTTTAAAAAGGAGTTTACTGAGTCTAAAACATCCTGGAGGAATTTTAAAATATGGCAGGATTGACCCTCGGAGGGGTCGTGGGGTCATTTTTAGGATTTTTTTTAATTATGTGGGGTTAGAGGAAGCTCTGGAGGCTGCACCTAGTTAGGATTCTTAAATCTCAGGGCCTGGCCCTTTTCTCCAGTCCTCAGAGGAAGGAGGAGAAATCTCAAGGTAAGAGCATTACTTTGCAAAGGTCCTTTTATCTTTTATCCTCATTTGTTGCCTTGGAGGGTTGGCTTGTTTGTTAAATAGCATGCTCTGCTCATTGTGGTTGACGCCACTGTATCATGCTCAATTACATCATCAGGGGCTGTTCCTTATGACATCACCCTCGTGACATCACCAGGGATTTCCCCCTGTGACCTCGCAAGGGGATGTCCCTAGGTATCAGCCTTTGGGCCATGAACATTTAGGGTCTGGGATGGCCCTTAGCTGACAACCCTACCTGTGGCCTATAGATTTAGATGAAGCATTTAGAGGTGAGGAAAACATAGTCTGTAAGAAGAGTCACCCAGGGTATGTCTACACTGTAGAAAGAATGCAGCACTTTAAGTGCTGTAGCTCCATCCTATGGAATCCTGGGATTTATACTTTTTTAGATAGTCCTTTGCCTTCTCTTCCAAAGGGTGCTCGTGCCTCACCAAACTACACATCCCAGGATTCTGTACGACGGAGCCATGGCAGTTAAAGTGGTGTCAAACGGCATTATTTCTACAGTGTAGATGCACCCCTAGATACATATAGCTGTTTGTATATCAGGTCTAGAGCACCTGCTTTGCATGCAGGAGCCAGCAAAATGGATAGGTCTGGAAAGGCAAAGCTGGACTCCTGTCTGATCACTGAGTTTAGACAAGCCTGAGCCAGATGGAACAAAGACCACTATAAGTCCCCTTACATGCAAGTGAGCTAATATCCAATATGTGTTCCTTACCTGGAGGGAGTTGAGGAAGAGCTCAAAGAAGAATTTGATGTAGCGCAAGGTGCCTTGAGCCTGTTCCTCTGTCACCAGAGCAAACACAACCTCATGAATGCCCAGCAAGGGAATGAGGGTCAACGTTGACTTGGCCAACCTAAGAATGGGGGAGTGGAAGCGGAAAACCAAAAGGAACACGCAGAACAAAAAACAAAACTTTGAAGAATAAAGTCCAAGGTAAGGGATCCTTGCTTACAATGCTGACAATGTTTTGTCTGCCCCAGCGTTTGTTCCCTACCTCCTTTTGTAATCCGCATAACGCATCTGCTGTGCCCGGAGCTTGGAAATCAGGATCTTAATAATGCGGATGAAGATCACAAAGTTGACCTGGGAAACATACACACACAAAGAAGGAATCTGACTTGCAGTAAGCTCTACCATCCTAAAAATGTTAGAAGAATCCTGCTGGATCAGACCAAAGGCCTATCTCTTCCAGAAATACATGTACACAACCAGTTGGCTCAATGGAAAGCTCACAAGGAGGACCATCAACACAATGGCACCCTCCATGTTCCTCAGAGACTGATGGCTATGATACTGGCGGTTATGTCTAGTCACCCTGATACAGACTCCTTCTATGATTCTTAGTAGTCATGAACAGTTCATAGCTTTTCCTGTACCATCCACTGGAATGAATTCTAGTTGAATCCCTGTTGTACTATTAGTAGTACAGTCTAAACCATGTATCCATGGGATCAGTAACTGTGGTTTCATGTACTTGTGTCCAGAATAAAAGATCTTTCTGTGTGTCTGGAGGTCCTCTAGCATGACTAGTCAACGCCTGCTAGATGTTAACCATAAAGTTGCCCTGGAAGGCCTTCAAATGACTTGAGAAACTATCTCTCTATGCATCTAGAGGTCACCCAGCATGACTCTACGGTCACCTTCTGCCAGACATTGACCATAAAGTTGCACTGGAGGACCTCTTGATGTCTATAGAGACCAACTCTTTAGGCATCTGGAGGTCACACCACAACTCTACGGTCAGCTTCCAGCCAAAATATAGCATTCGCTATTATCTATGTTTTTTGCTGTCTATGGTAAGTCTGGGAACATAACAACTGGGGTTGGACTGTACTACTTTTGATGGTGGCATCTAAGTGACTTCTATGTCAGCAGGACAGTGAATCAACTAAAGGTTTTATTTTGAATTTTAAAGAAGCTTTCCAAGGGGCTAAATCTACACTGGGGATAGAATCAAGTGCTTTGGCTAGCTCCTTGAAAATTTAAACTAAAACCCAGAGCAGACGGACCATCTCACGGGGAGAGGGTGAGACCTCCAGCCAGGATTTTGGAGAGCTATTCCCAATCACGGCAGTCAATATTGGGTAAGAAGGACCAGGGCTCTCATTTGGTTGAGGACAACGTCTCCACTTACAAAGATGGCTAGCAGGATAGGACACCGAATGATCCACCAGTAGCCCATGTTATCATTTCTCTCCCAGCATCTGGTGGGGAAAAAAATTGAGATGTTAGTGGAATTGGGAAGGAAAGTGAGAGCAAGAGAGAAAGGATGGAAGAATTAATCTTTGGGAAGAGCTCAGAGTCATAGAATTAGTGACAAAATCATAGAGTTGGAAAGGGCTACAAGGGTCACCTAGACCATGCAGAAATACACCATGAAAGCACACTCAGAAGATGCCCCACCAACCAACTTCTGTTTAAAGACCACCAAATGTACTTGTAGAGTGGCAGGACACCAAAAGATCTCAAAATACAAGCAGGTTTCTACCATACAGACTTACTCATTATTTTCGTGGAGATATCTCACGATCACCCAAGGTATGACAAACAGAATTGGTGACCCTGCACACAGAAAGAGAAGAGAGACATCACCAACTGGCCTCACCTTCAGTGTCTGCATAATGGGTACAATTGCCTTCTACACAACAGAGGTTCTCGTTCTTCCCTTTCGCTTCAACATTGCATAGCTGGCTTCTTTACACCGCTTTTGGAAAACAACAGCGACACACTTCACATTTACCAGTAATCTTTTTCTTATTTTCTTGGACTATGTATGCATGTGATGTGAAGGTACTAATGCCCGCTCTGCATGGAGGTGTCTCGCTAGAACTGCCCTAAGTTGCTGAACTATGTCTTCCAATTAGATTCAGAACCCTATAAAAGTCTGGACCAGAGAAGTCTACCTCCATTAACAAAACTTGTGTATTCCTGGGCATTAATTCTATAGCAGACACTTTGCTGCCAGAGGCAGAAATAACAAAACTACAGTGCCCAGAATTCCATAGCAGTGAGCCATGGCAGTTAAAGGTGTCAAATTGGAGTATTTCTGCAGTGCAGATGCACCCTGAGTGGGTTTCCATGGCCGAGGGGGATTCAAACCCTGATCTTCATAGTCCAATGCTCAAGCCTCTGCACCACACTGGCTCTCTAGGATTGTCATGAATAGCAAATGACTTGAAGGCACGCAACAGCGACAAGCTGCACAACAAGAGTACACAGAGTAAAGCCCAGGGCATTCATTCAAACTGGAAAATAAAACAGAGGATCGCACAGGATCTCATGCCTCCTTGGGAGATGGCACCAGCCGGCTGACTCACCCCATCCAACAAACAGATAGCCTGGAAAATAGCCCTCCTCGGAGAAGGCCATGGGTCCCAGCAGGTTGTGGAGATAAAGTCCTTCCACTAGGAGCCAGTAGTAGTTTGCACAGACACAGTATTGGGTGAGGACCTGTGCCAGGCGACAGCTGCCCACAGCCTGAACAGAACAGAAGGAAAAAAGCGGGCACAGATCTTAAATCCAGGACTCTGCTCATTATAATAGAGGCGGGCAACTGTGGAAGTTACAAAAAGGGCTTTTCCTGGGCATAAATTGGGTTGCCACTACCCAAATGTGGTGGAAATGCTTTCACACCCCTTAGAAAGCCTTTGGGAACAAAATGTTTGCTGCTGCTATCATCATCAATCATCATCATCATCATCATCATCATCATCATCATCATCATCCTGGGATGGCAAGGGATCCAAATGTGGTGGAATTCTGTTGTTTAAAATGTTTTTTTCACACACATTAAAAAATTGAGAATGGATATTGCCCACAGTCACACTTTGCCCATCTTTTACTATACAGTGCTTCCTCTCTGATTCCTGATGCCTCTCTTCCAGAGCTCAAAAAAAAAATTATAGGGGGAAAGGCATGGTGGCTGGGGATTCTGGGAGCTGTAGTCTTTACAAAGTGACTCTTGCTATCCACTTATTTCCCTGGAATACAATGAAATATCCCCATTGAATTGGGATCTGTTACCTGGGCAATAGGGAGGCGGGAGAGATCTCCTTCATTCTGGATGTCTTCGGGAAAACGCAACCGGAGAAGGGCATCTCGGGTGAGGATGGAGACCGCCCGCAGCATGTAGGATAGGAAAAGATTCATATGGATGTAATTGCGGATGCACCAAAGTTTCCTGGAGAGGATGAGAGGAACAGTTGAGGAGGAGTCGAGCAGTGACATTATCTCTGTACCTAACCATTATCTGAAGCAGCCTAGGATTTCTTTTTTGGTCATGTCTTATATTTGTACTAGTGCATACTGGACAGCCGCAAGCTGTATTGACCTGCATCATATGGCTAATTCTTTAGCTACCAGCAGGCGGAGCTGTTGCTATACTGTATTGTCCTCATGACTGTCATCATCGTCACCATCATTTTAGCTGAATATCACACCACAGCAGTACAATCACTGTTGGTTCTTGTTGTGCATTTGTTTCCGCGTTTAATCCAATCCATTCCCCCAATCACAATTGGCTAGTCCTTCCCATCTGATATCTTTCTTCATTGGTTTTTCTCTATGTACCTGAAGGCTGACAACAGAATCAGGGCCACGACCAAGGCCACTAGAGAAACGGAATAACCCACTGTGTACATCAGTCGGAACTGCTCCAGAATCCACAAATGTTTCTGGAAGAAAACAGAAGCAAAGGTCAGACGCCAGCTGGAATACCAGCATCTGCAAATGTCAGTTCCACAATAAACTTACTACTTTCCCTCGGACAATAATGCATCTGGTGTGTCATGAACACCTACATCTCACAGGTCAGAAATGAGACATATGTGGCCAAGCAACATCACTGTGTGCCCAAGAGGGCAAAAACTATTTGCCAGTGTTGAGGAATGCAGTCCCAACAACATCTGGAGGGCAGCATGACTCTGACCCCTACTTTAGCCCCATGATTTTACCTGGAAGGGAAGCTCTTCATGGAAGGCTTCACACTGGGAGTGATCACGCCAAGGATGGCCTGTCCCATCGTCCACCCACTGTCCATCTGCCCCACACTTCTGGAGCACAAAGCCACCTTGCACTGTAACGAAAGCAGGACAGAAGACAAGTAGAGGGTGACAATCCTGAGCTGTTAGTTATTTCCTTTTTTGTTGTTGTTAACCGCCTTTGAGTCGGCCCTGATTCATGGTGACCTTGTGGATGAAATTTCTCCAAGCTCTGCTCAGGTCCTGTAGATTCAGGACCCTGATCTCCCTTATAGAGTCTATCTGTTTGGCATGCAGTCTTCCTCTCTTTCTATAACCCTCTACCTTCTTTAGCATTGTTGTCTTTTCCAATGATTCATGCCTTCTCATGATGGGGCCAAAGTACGATATCCTCAGTTTCAACATCTTGGCTTCCAGGGGGATTTCTGATTTGATCTGTTCAAGCATTCTTCTCCAGCACCACATCCCAAATAAGTTGATTCTGTTCCTATCAGTTTTTTTTCATTGCTCCCATATCCAGCTCTCATATCTGTACATGATGATGGGGAATACTATGGCTTGGACAATTCCAACTCTAGGGACCTTATCAGATGTCAGAAATTGGAAGTATAATCCAATGGCAATCTGAACGCAATCATGGGGTTTCACGTTATTACGAATTAAAGTATCTCACACAATTTTGGGCAAAAAGGAAGTCATTCCGAACGCAATCATGGGTTTTACGTTATTGCGAATTAAAGCATCTCACGCAATTTCGGGCAATGGGGGGTCATTTTTGGGTAATGGGAAGTCATTCTGAATGCATTCCAAATGCAACGGGAATTCATGTGAATTCGCTAAACTAGCGAATTCACGTGAATTGGAATTGGCCCCATTTGCAATAAAGAGAAATTCCTCCCGTCTGATAAGGTCCTAGGACTCAGTTGTATGTCTTTACTCTTTAGGATTTTTTCTAGTTCTTTCATTAGCTGCTCTTCCCATTCTTAGTCTCATTCCTTCCCATTCCTAGAGTATTTCCTAAGCAGTATAGAGCCGGCTCTCCTTATTCACTGTTTTTTTTTTATCAACGGTTTCAAGCATCTACAGCTTGAAAATATTCCAAAGAAGTATAAATTCCAAATAGCAAACCTTGAATTTCCATTGTATATAAGGGGCACCATTTTGTTGTGCCATTATATTTTAATGGGACTTGAGCATCCATGGATTTTGTTATCCATGGGCAGTTCTGGAACCAAACTCCAGGGGATAACAAGGGCCCACTGTATAAAGTGGATGCCATATCAAGAGAAAGTTCTATGGAGTCAGGGGGCTTACACTCTGTAATG
The DNA here is from genome assembly GCA_034509955.1 of Urosaurus nigricauda. Taxonomy (NCBI): domain Eukaryota; kingdom Metazoa; phylum Chordata; class Lepidosauria; order Squamata; family Phrynosomatidae; genus Urosaurus; species Urosaurus nigricauda. Next base: position 29,889,074 of record JAOEGL010000007.1, on the reverse strand, counting down.
GAAGACAGGTGACCTCACTGATGGAACTACCTGAGGGGTCATCAAACCACACTCACCTTGCTGGTACCAGGGGAGGTACCAGGGACAGGGGACCCTGGCAGTGGTGTTGGGAAGGGCATCATCCCAGCAGGCATACATGTCGAATGTACGGTTGCATACCAGGCCTAGAAATGGGTCAGATGAAAGGAAGGGGTTATTGCGGGCTGACCACTGGCTCATCTGGTGGATTGAAAAGGGGTTGAGAGGAGGAGGAGGAGGAAACGGAAATGGAGATGATGCAGATGCAGATGGATATGAAGAGGATGAAGGTGGAGAGGATGATGGCGATGGAGATGGAGGAGATGATAGAAATGGAGGTGATGGAGATGGAGGTGATGATGGAGATGGCAATGGAGATGGAGGAGATGATAGAAATGGAGATGATGATGATGGAGGTGGAGGAGATGATAGAGACGATGGAGATAGAGATGGAGTTGATGATTGAGGAGATGATGGAAAGGGAGGTAATGATGGAGATGGAGATGATGGAGAAGAGGATGGAGATGGAGATGGTTTTCTATAGCTATCAGGGACATCCTGAGACATTTTGCTGCCTGAGGAAGAGTGGCAAACCCCCAGCCCACCACCTCCCATCAAGGTAGATAGTATTCAAAGGGCCTTTCCAATTTGGTCTAAAGAAATGTGAGTTCTCACAACCTAACTGCTTGCATATTCTCCAACTGTCCTGATTTGGAAGACACAGTCCTGTTTCATTCTCTGTCATCCCACTTTTTAAGCTGCTTTTAAAATATTCCAGTTTCTCTCTCCCCCTCCCAGTTTATACCTCTGTGCTCAGCTTACTTCCGTCGCTGCAAACTAGGGCTGCGTTCACACTGGAGAAATAAACCGGTTTAAGTGCCATGGCTCAATGCTGTGAAATTCTGGGAATGGTAGTTTGTTGTGGGGCCCAGAGCGGAGCAGAGCTCCGCTCTGGACCCCACAACAAACTACCATTCCCAGAATTTCACAGCATTGAGCCATGGCACTTAAACCGGTTTATTTCTCCAGTGTGAACGCAGCCTAGGAAGCGGTTCTCTCACCTGTGGGCTGCGGATCCATTAACATCTTGTGATTGCAGTCTTGCTGGTATTGCTGCCATGCTGCAAACATATCTTTGGCTGAATTTCCAGGAGAGCTGGTCTGTGACAGGGAAGGAAAAGAAACCAGGATGAAAAGCAGAGTTTGAGGAGACACAGAAAGGCTGCAAACCAGGCAGTGTGTTGGCCAGTGCCCCTTATGATTGGGATCAAACTTCAGAAAGTTACCAACAATTTAAGGTGGTCCAATTATGTATTGTAGACCCTTTCTCTGGGCCTTAAAGAACAGATATTTCCTACCTTGAATGGCAAGATGGCACCCCTACTCCATTATATATATAAAAACAGCTCAGGGGGATGAAACTACACCTCCCGGAATCTCCTCGGCAACATTTCACAGGTAAAAACCATGACACATGTGGCCAAACAACATCAGACTGTGGCCAAGACAGCAAAAGCTATTAATGAGGAAGAACACACAAGCTAGGAGACGAGAGAGTGCGACTTGTCATAGGTCTCCCAGTAGGTTTCCATGGCCGAGCCAGGATTTGAACTCTAGTCTCCCAGTGTCCTAGTCCAACGCTCAAACCATTACAACACACTTGCAATAATTACTTTTATAAAATATCCCACTGAAACAAAGATTATGGAGGAGAGGAATGCAGAACCAAATTGAATTTCTGAACAGTAAAAGAATGGGATAGGAGGAATTAACCTCCTTGGCCCTTATCTTCTTACCTCTGCTTTCTTCTGGAGCAACGCACACAGCAAAAAGAGTCCCAGGGATTCTCGCATGCTTCGGCTGCAACGGAGGCATAAGGCCAAGGAGAGGCATCCATTTCACGACTCCTTGTCTAGCAGGCTTTGGAACTGGAAATCTCCATTCGCATCCATGTCACACTGGGGTGAAGACTTCTTTGGAAGAGGGAGCAGAAACCATCACAAAAAACATGTTGAGTGAGCAGTCCTTAGACTTGCTTTGCTGCCCTGGAACCTAAAAACACTCCAGATACATAAAACTGATTTTGCATCCCTAAAAAACCCTGGCTGCTCAACCGTTGTTGTTGTTGTTGTTGTTGTTGTTGTTGTTGTGTGCCTTCAAGTCACTTGTGACTTACGGCAATCCTAAGGTGACCTTATCATGGCGTTTTCTTGGCAAGATTTCTTCACAGGAGGTTTGCCATTGCCTTCCCCTGAGGCTGAGAGCATGGGACTTGCCCAAATGGATGCCTCTCCTTGGCCTTATGCCTCAGTTGCAGCCGAAGCATGCGAGAATCCCTTGGTTTTATGGCCAAGCTGGGAATCGAACCCTGATGTCCACAGTCCAAAACACATTGCAGAAATAATCCAGTTTGAGACTGCTTTATCTGCCCTGGCTCCATGCTAGGGAATTCCAGGGGCTATAGTTTTGTGAGACATTTAGATTTCTCTGTCAGATTGCTCTGGTGCCACAATAAAGTACAACTCCCAGGATTCGCTAGCACTGAGCCAGGGCAGTTAAAGCGGTCTCAAACTGGATTATTTCTGCAGAGTCTTTTGGACCACCACTATGCCATGCTGTTCTCTTTTACAACATTTAAAAAGCAGTGTACAACTTTTTAAAAGAACACAATACAATGTTTAAAAAGCTTTAAAAGTTAAAACACAAACATCCAGTTAAAAATGCATCCGACTCCTGGTTGTTTGTGTGCAGTGGCGCTGAGATGTTAACATTGATTTTCAATTTTTACTTTCTCCTGACAGCTTTTAGCAAGGTAAACATCATTTTGCGGAAGCAAGGGACTAATGGATGATGCACAGCATTACTGTCAGAAAGTTCCTCCTAATGTTTAGGTGGAATTTCTTTTCTTGTAGCTTGCATCCCTTGCTCTGGGTCCTATTCTCTGGAGCAGCAGAAAACAAACTTGCCCTTTCCTCAACATGACATCCTTTCAAATACGTTAACAGGGCTATCATGTCACCTCTTAACTTTCTCTTCTCCAGGCTAAACATACCCAGCTCCCTATGAGTTTATCATACGATGGAATTTGGGGGTATAATGCAATGGCAATCCGAACGCAATCATGGGGTTTCACGTTATTGCGAATGAGTGTATCTCAAGCAATTTTGGGCAATGGGAAGTCATTCCAAACGCAATCATGGGGTTTCACGTAATTGCGTATTAGAGTATCTCACGCAATTTCGGGCAATGGAGGGTCATTTTCGGGAAAAGGGAAGTCATTCTGAACACATTCCAAACATGATCAGATTTCATGTAAATTCGCTAAACTAGTGAATTCACGTAATTGCGAATTGGCTCCATTCACAATTGAGAGAAATTCCTCCCATGTGATAAAGTCATAAGTCTCTCCTCATAGGGCACGGTTTCTAGACCCATCACCACTTTGGTCACCCTCTTCTTGACACACTGATCCAAATTTAGCATGGAAGGAAAGGAAAGGATGAGATTTAAAGTGACGTCCCTTCCATTTCCAACCTCTTTCCATCTTCACAAAGTATTCTGCTACACTCAACTATCACCACCACTGCTTTGTTGGGATCCGGTTCCCGTGAGAACTCTCAGGAGTAGCAACGGATGACATGGGAAGGACCTATTTTTAGGACACTTACATTTTAGCTTCCCTCTCTCTATCTCTATGTAGCTTGGAGTTAGAGGTCTGAGTGCTGGGTGAGGCCGGAAAGAAGTAGATTCTGTGTAGGGTGGAACCATGGCAGTTAAAGTGGTGTCACACTGCATTATTTCTACAGTGTAGATGCACCAGTGTAAGAGCCAACATGGCATAGCGGTTTGAGTGCTGGACTCGGGACTCTGATTCCGGAGACCATGAAATCTACTGGGTGACCATGGGCAAGTCACATACTCTCAGCCACAGGGAAGGCAACATCAAACCTCACCTGAACAACTCTTGTCAAGAAAGCCCTATGATACTTTTGCCATGCTGCTTTGGCTCCCACATTGGGAGAAAGACCAGGGCCTCATTCCCACTACCTTTTAAACTGGATCGCAAATCGGTTTGAACCGTTTTAAGTGACCCTGGTTCACATTTGAACCGAATCGCTGAAGACCCATTTAACCCACATCTTTTTTACGCTGATTTTTTCCCCCATGTCTTTTTGGATAAATCGATTTCGCGCAAGTGTTAACCAAATGCGGATCAGGATCGATTTAAATTTGCCCTTTGGCCAGCTGGAGCAGGTCCATTTTGAATCGGTTTCATTCATCAATGCAAACCACATTGTTGTTTTATTTTATTTTGCAGCAAGAAAAAGTGATTGGGGCAAACGTCGCGCGAACCACGCTCCGCTGCTGAACTGATCCATTGATTCAGATCGCAAAGTGATTTATTTGTAAGCGGGAATGCTGCCCAGATGTCTATTAAGTAAATACTTAAAGTAAAAACACCCCACTTGGGCCCCAATTCTCTGCTTGCAAAAAATAATAACCGGTCCTACAGCAGGGCAACGGTGGCAGCTTGCGCATACTTTCAGATCATTTAAACTTTTATCATTTCTGGTGCACTTTTGTACCCCTGCCTAGTATCCGACACCCGCGCGCTCCTACAACTGGCTCACTTCCACAACTATTTCCAGATCTTTTATCTGTTGTGTGCCCCTCCTCGCTGTGGCTGGCGAGGCAGACAGACATCTCCTGTCTGCTTCTCATGTATAAACCAAATAAAAACCTTTTTATTTGATTAAAAAAAATGGGGGTGGGGAGAAAGCCAGGCAGACAGCAACATAGTTGGAAAGACCAATACATCAGGACCAGAAACAGTTCTGTGCTGTGTCTTTTCTTAAACATTAAGTTAATCAGTTGCAAAAAAAAAGAACAGGCTAATAAGAGGCACACATCCTGCCCTCTTATAGCCCAGTCCCAAGCAAATGTACTCACAACTACATCTCAGCATTTACTCCAAAAATTTGGTTGTTGAGTGCCTCCGAATTGTTTCCAGCCTATGGTGATCATGAGGTTTTCTTGTCAAGATTTCTTCCAAGGAGGTTTGCCATTGCCTTCCTCTGAGGCTGAGAGAGTGTGTCATGACCAAGGTCACCCAGTGGGTTTCCATGGCAGGAGTGGCATTCGAACCCTGGTCTTCCAGAGTCCTAGTCCAAAACTTGGATCACTACAATGTGCTGACTCTCTTGTTACATGCCTTCAAATTAATTCCACTTTATGGTAACACTTTACCTATAACGCCATGAGAATGGGATTTTATTGGAAAAATTTCTGCTGAGAGAACATAACGTATCATGGGATACGCAGTGATCATTTCAAACCTGGTCTCCCGAACCCTAGTCCAACATTGGCTGCATCCGCTCTGCAGAACTGATCCAGTCTGATGGTACTTTAACTGTCATGGCTCAATCTAATGGAATTCTTAGAACTGCAGTATTGTGAGACATTTAGCCTTCTCTTTCAGATTTCTCTGGTGCCACAACAAACTACAATTGCCAGAATTCCATAGCATGAAACCCTGGTAGTGGTGTCAAACTGGATTATTTCTGCAGTGCAGATACATCCCCTGTGATCATTACTACACATTGGCTCTCTGCTCCAAACTATACATCCGTCAGTTTCAGTGCTTGGAAATAAATATTCCTTTTGGGAACTGCAACTCTCTAAATCCCCCACGCAGAATAGACGCTTATTCCCCCAAAAATAACTTTTCCAAGCTCCAGTCTGAATGCAGTCTCAGGGATATAACTTACCATAGTTGACAACTTATTTTTTCCTCCCACCTTTAGTGGCCTCTGCAAGCATTTTCTAGTGATATTGCTGAACTTTCCCTCTCTATTGATGTCCACAAAAACCAGGCTGTTAAGGACACAGTCATATTATCATCTCACTAATAACATTTTTTTTTGGAACAGGGCTGTGGCTAAAGGCGAAAGAAAGAAAGAAAGGAAAGAAGGTTTTCCTACCCGAGCCCCACTTCCCACTGAATTATACCTAGTTGATTGTTTTGTAATGTCTTTATTTCATTTATTATTTGCTGTAATAAATAGATACGAAATAAAACAGAATGAATTGAGAAGATGCCAAGGCCTTTACAAAGTGTGCTCAAATTGAGAATTTAAGACCAGAGGAGCCGTCAAAGGTGAACACAAAGAAACACACAAAAAGAAAAACAGACCCAAAAAGTCCTGCTCTGTTTACTAAAAGGAAAAGGCAACCAGCTCTCTTACCTGCAAAGGTGAGTGCGAGTTCTCGCTCCTTCCTTCTGTCTCTCTTTGCCATCCGTCTCCGATCTTGCTTGGGTTGGTTGGCACTGCTTGGCGTTTAAAGGCACTTTCTCCCCCGCCTTGCCAGGAGGAGTGGGTGACATATGAGAAGGAGAATGAGGGGGATGATGATGATGATGATGATCATGGGAGGAAGAGGGATGGGTGCGGAGAAGTACCAGGGAGTGGAGGTCCTCTGGGGCCCATGGAACGTGTGCCGCATGTGCATTTCCCTCTGGGGCTTTGCGGTTGTGCATCTTCCAAGATGCTTCTTGGCTGCTTTGAACCTCATCTAAGTCTCATATACACACAAATGAAGGGCTGCCGGGGGAGTCCAGTGTGTGGAGGCGAGGAAAAAAGTCATAGCACAATATATGTGCCATTAGTGGAAAGGCAGGCTGTGGATGTTTACTTTTCAAAGGTCAGGGGAGAGGGTGCAAAAAATGAACCAACGCAAGAAAACGTCACCCCCAAAGTGAGACTTCTGTCACTGCAAGGAGTTGCACTCTGTGGGTATTTAGTTTATTCTTTAAAAGAGGGAAGACAGAAATAAAAAACAGGGCAGGATAGAGGAGAATATAAGATAAAAGAGGGGAAAGTACTTATTTTTATTTTTGGATTTGACGTTGCTGTTGTGTGCCTTGGTTTCTGATATGGCAACCATAAGGTGAACCTATCATGGGGTTTTCGCGGCAAAGGTTTCTGACTTGTGGCTACCATAAGGGGAACCTATCATGGAGTTTTCTTGGCAAATGTCTTCAGAGGGGTTTTTGCCACTGCCAGCTTCTCAGGCTGAGACAGTGTGACTTCCCCAAGGTTATCCAATGGGTTTCCGTGGCCAAGCTGGGATTTGAACCTTGATTTCCAGAGTCATCATCCGATGCTCAAAACAGTCCACTATGCCCCGCTCCTGCTGATGAATTGGGTTTATATTTTTCCCTTTTCCCTTTGAAAAAAATGGAACTCGGAGCAACTCGTGACAAGATAGTATTGAGACGCAAATTCAAGTATTGAAACACAGTAAGATTTCAACATAAGCTTTACAAAGAGTTTAAAATGCAAATTGCCAACTTAATTTGGGGAGCGGGTTTTCTCAAAGTAGGATGCATGAGGTACAGAACAGAATCATAACCCACGGTTAATTTCGAAATAACCAAGTGCTGAGACTTCGTCCGTCCAGAAACCTCACGTCCAGCACCCCTGTTAGCAAAATCTAGATAAATCAAGCCTGGTTGCATTTATGGAGCAATAGATAACAGGCACCTTGCCTATTTGCATTTATATACTTTTCCCTTATGACTAATATCTATACTTAGGTTGCCAACTTACCGGGAAAATGACCTCTCCTGCGCCTGTGATTTTAAAGCAGCATAATCTGCAGGAATCAGAAGGTGATGCTTTTAACCCGACGATAATCATGTTCATTTGCTAATTTCGACCATTCTGAGTTGCTCTGAAAGTCACAGAGGCAAGAAGTGGTTAAAAATTAGGTAGCTGACTGATCTAGGAAGCTTTAGCTTTCAAAACAAGGTAGAGGATTGACCCTGTCTTCAAATTAAGTATGGCTTATTGACATTAATTACATCTTTTTAAACCAGAGCTTATCTCCTCCCTAGAAACCAGGCTATCCTTGCGGTGCTACTAGAAGATAAAATCCTGTCTTCCAGGAACTCCTAACCTCCCATATGCTCTAATTGTCTTTTGTTGCTAATAGCATGGACAACGCACTTGTAAGTCAAGAGGAGCCATCATTTCAGTGTGTTAGGAGCATCATGTATCTCTCTTATCAAGAGGTTTGATTCTGTTTGCTTAGGCTTAAACCCGGTTTCCTTTCTCACTTCGAGTGATAATTAACACAAAGCCTGGATTGTTATGTGAGCATCCACTGTTCTTGGAAATCTTTACTCTGCTTGTATCGTAAAATGAAGCTTAACTGAGGCTGCATCCACTCTGCTGAAATAATCCACTCCAACACCACTTTAAATGTGGGATTTGTAGTTTGTTTTGGCAGGCGATCTCTCAGACACAGATGATTAAATATCTCACAAGCCTACAAACCCCAGAAGTCCATAGCATTGGGCCGTGGTGGTTAAAGTGGTGTCAAACTGGATTATTTTTGCAGGGCAGACGCAACTGTAAAATTGTCATCATTGATACCTTTGTTGTGATTTGATCCCATGGTTTACTACTGATATTCCTAGAACTAAGACTATCTAGATTATCACACTAGGGTCAATTCCAGAACCATCCCACAATTATCCCATTATTGGCACTGAATATCCCATTATTGGCAATGGGATAATTGTGGGATGGTAATGGGATAATTGTGGGATGGTTCTGGAATTGACCCTAGTGTGATCATCTATCAAGAGAATAATTGTGAGTTTTTTGACTGCAAGTCGCTTTGGGTCCCAATTTTGGGAGAAAAGCAGGATATAAATTAATATAATATAATATAATATAATAATGCTGCATGCACCTGATGATGTGAGTTCTAGAGACCAGTGGTTTTCTTTGGCCTTCCAGATGTTTTTGGACTTCAGCTTCCAGACGCCTCAGTCAATACGGCTGATGGCCAGGGATTCTGGGATTCGGAGTCCATAACATTTGCAGGATGACAGGTAGAGAACCAGTGCTCTAGACCATGAAAGCACATGCAATAGCATAATGAACCCATTAGTCCTCATGTAGGTGGGGATGATGGGAATTATAATCTAGCAATCTGGAAGGCACCGGATTGAAGAAGGCAGATCTAGAGCCAAAAGATGTGAGGCAAGTTAATACATAATTGTTCGCATCAATGCTCCAGCTGTCCAGCAAAGGGGTGAAATCATGCCCTTCCCAGTAGGCTCAGGCAAAAGCAAACTGCTGCAATCCTTCCTAGCTTGTTCGTTCTTACTCCATAATTTTTGCCACTTTGACCACATTCTTCTGTTGCTTGGCCACATATGTCTTGCTTTTCATCCATGAAATGTTAGCGGTACGCGCCTTGTACTTCTTATTGAAATGGGAGTTCTTCTGTGCGTTCTTCACTGAGTTGAGCCTAATAATAATAAGTCTCCCAATCGATTGTGGGGTTGAAGGTTTTCTCCCACTCTATTGTGGGGTTAAAGGTTTCTCATTTCGTAGTCAGAAAATAAACTCAAGGGGGTGTTATTTGGAGGCTTGGATGCGAGGAGCAGATGTCACGCGAGAGCATAGGAAACACCCTTGGGAAAGTGGATGAGAAAAGAGAAAAAGGCACATAAACACATTAATAAAATGGCTGGTTTTTAAAGAAGATGACAAAATTGCCAGCGCTTTCGCGTCTATTTACGGACTCGGGTTTGGAAATGTCAGCTTTGTTGTGGAGTTACAAAGGGGGATCCCAAGAGGTAAGGAAATGGATTCAGAATGAATATACAATCTCCTTTAGTGGAATGTCTCATCGCAAAGGAACCTGAAGGTATTGGGTTACAGATCTGAAACTTTTAAAATAAAGGTTTAGGATAAAATGAAGGTAGGGAGGGGAGAAGGAATGTCTCACCACCTTTAAGACTAGCTGGGTTTTATTTTAGTATGAGTTTTTGTGTATATATAACCCCACATCTGAAGAAGTGGGTTTATATTAATGAAAGTTCATGCTAAAATTAAAAAAAAATTAGTCTTAAAGGTGCTGCTACATTCTTTCTTCTTTCCCCCAACTCCATTCCTCCTTTTAATGCTGCGGGACATAGACACTTCTTTCAAAGTTTAGGCAAAAGAGTAGTAAGGAAACAATCTCTTTTGGCTATCCCCACCTTACTAGGGTTGCCAGATTTAAAACTGGAGAGGGCTCTCGTACCTTTAGTGTTTCTGTTGAAGCGGAAACGTTAGTAGATGTCGCTTGTCATAAACCAGCTTGTCACAAATCTACTGAGGTTTTCTCTTCTTCTACACAGCCATTAAGGGTATATAGGAGCCCCATTCAAATGTCGAAATGGCAACCTTACCAAGCCTAGGCTTTGCAGGTGGAAATAATTGACTTCGACATGGAACTGAGTCCCTGCATCTAATGACTAAAGGTTGTTGTTGTTGTTGTGTGCCTTCAAGTCATTTCCAGTTTATGGCAAACCTATTACAGGTTTCTGATTTATGGCAAACCTATTGAAGGGTTTTCTTGACAAGTTGCTTCAGAGGGGCTTTGCCAATGCCATTGCCATCCTCTGAGGATAAGAGAATGTGACTTGTCCAAGGACACCCAGTGGGTTTCCTTGGCTGATCCAGGATTCGAACCCTGGTCTCCAGAGTCATAGGAGTTTATCATACCATGGAATTTGGGGGGTATAATGCAATGGCAATACGAACACAATCATGGGGTTTCACGTAATTGTATATGAGTGTATCTCACACAATTTCAGGCAAAAGGGAAGTCATTCCGAACGCAATAATGGGTTTTACGTTAATGCGTATAAGAGTATCTCACGCAATTTTGAGCAATGGGGGGGTCATTTTTGGGAAATGGGAAGTCATTCTGAATGCATTCTGAACGGGATCAGATTTCACGTAAATTCACTAAACTAGCAAATTTACGTGAATTCGAATCGGCTCAATTCGAAATTGGGAGAAATTCCTCCCGTGTGATAAACTCCAGAATCAATGCTCAAACCACTATGCCACTCTGGCTCTCAGGACCTTATCAGACGTCAGAAATTGGAAGTATAATCTAATGGCAATCTGAATGCAATCATGGGGTTTCACATTATTGCAAATTAAAGCATCTCACGCAATATCAGGCAAAAGGGAAGTCATTCCGAACGCAATCGTGGGTTTTACATTATTGAGAATTAAAGCATCTCACACAATTTCGGGCAATGGGCAGTCATCTTCGGGTAATTGGAAGTCATTCTGAAAGCAATACGAATTCACGTGAATTCAAATTGGCTCCAATTGTCTCCATTCACAATAAAGAGAAATTCCTCCCGTCTGATAAACTCTGCTGTTACCATGAGGGGATTGTGATGAATTCAGTTGGAAAAATGGAATGAGAGCAGAAAGCGAGAAAAGAAGTCAATGAGGATTTGATCCTTGTTAAGACACAGGTCACCCTACCATCCACAGTCTCTCAATAATCTCAAAATAGGTCAATATTTTCAGAACTGACTGTTAAAGATGAATGCATTTGAAGCACTTGGAACGTTTAAAATGCTATATGCCTCCTACTGATTTTTTGTTTGCAGCTCGCTTTGGAAGCTAAAACATTTGCATCAATACATAACAACTTCTACCGTGTTGATGAAAACTGTTGATATTTACCTGTTATTCAGTGAAGAATTTGGTGCAGCTCAAAGATTTGCACGCCAGCAAAACAAATAAAATGTTCCAATAAGCAATATTGTCTTTATCTCCCTTCCAACCAGCGGCTAAAAAGGAACAACATAGGTTACGTGATAACATTTTGCTAATAATTTTCATAAGGGGTTTTATTTTACTAAAAAGAAAAGAGTCACATATGTTCCATCCCCTCCCTCCCCATCCCAAGCTGGCATCTTCAGAGAATAATAATATATAATAATTATTATTACAATATATACTATACTATACTATAATAATTATTATTACCATATATAATAATTATTATTCTGTTTGTATTTATACTTATATCCTGCCTTTTCCCAAAATTGGAACTCAGAATGATTTACAATGTAAAAGAACAGTGCAATTTAAAACATACAAAAGTGAGCATTAAAATAAAATCAGAGCAATAAAATAGAATTAATTTGTTTTTGTTTTGTTTTCAACAGAAAATGTTCTGTTCTCACACGTAGCATCCCATTCACCTAAAAACAAACAAAGCCCCAAAAGGCAACGCAGTGGTAAATAAGGTGGAAGTAATTTTAGTTAGTTTACGTGCAGCTTTGGTGTCAGCTCTTCAATAGCATCGTTTCCTGAACAGCGCTCAAAGGTATAATAAAATGCATCGTATTAAAAATATATTTAACAGAGCTGCAGTGTAAGAACAAACCAGCAGAGATAGTCTTAAAAGGAAATGCATAACTATAAAAATGCACGTGGCGCTGGAATAAAAATGCCAGTTTGAAGATCACAGGTTTTAAAAGATAAGAAAAGCAGACTGCCATAAAGAGAGTGCCATGTGAGCATCTCTGGGGCAGTTGTTTTACGGTTTTGGGGCCACTTAATAAGTTTTGTGGAGATGTTTGGAGCAAGCGTTTTTAAGTGGATCCTAAGGTTTGGATAGGTAAACTTAGACTGGGAGTGAGCAGGGTCCCCATACAAAATAAAGGTCCGGGCCCCTTAAGGGTTGACTAGAAGATGGAAATTTTGGTAGATGCTGCTTGCTTGCACAATTTTTTGCAGAACAACTCTCTCTTCTGCACAACTACAGTGAGCCCTCCACATTTGTGAATTTGATTATTTGCAGATTTGATTAATATATTCTCTCTAGGGTTCTCTCTAGGTCCTGTAGTGCAACTCTGCTGGAAATTGACCCTAGTATTGTGCTGGAGGATTTAGAGATTACTAGAGAAAACACTTCTCTAGGCATTTGTGGGTCCTCCAACATGATTCTATGGTCAACCTCTGGCAGATGTTGACCATAGAGGTGTCCTGGGGGATAAACATAGCAGTTTATCACACTGGGGCTAATTTTGGCATTAGAGAGAGATTAAAGAGCATTTAAAGCATCCCGCAAATACAGTGAAAATTGTAATTGTGCAAATGATTATCATATGCAATTGTGCAAATAAAGTGATATCAGAACTGCATTATCGCTGAAATCCTAAAAATAAAAAGATGTGCTTTAATGCTTCTTTGTGACCACTTTACCAGCTAGTTTTGTGCGACACCGTGTGAAATCATTTGGCTTAATTGCGCACCTTTTCTGGGGTGTTAATGGGATAAACTCCCGATCTCCTTTGGGTGATAAACTCCATGGTGTTTATATGCTGCTTTCCCACTTTCATGGGGGTCCTGCACCCCTAAACCAAGCAAATGTGAAGGGAACACTGTACTAAAGGCACTGGAACTCTGCCTTGTATTCTTCCTGGCAACTCTAGGGTTACATCCGCACTGCAGGAATTATCCAGTTTGGCACCATTTTATGTTTATATATGTGTGTATAATATATATATATACACACATATACATATATATATATATATATATACACACAGTATATGTTTATATATACACACACATATACATATATATATATATATACACATACACACAGAGTATATATATGTATATACACAAACATATATATATATATATACACACACAGATTATATGTTTATATATGTACGTATATGTGTATATATGTATATACATACACACATATACATATATATACACACACAGTATATGTTTATACATGTGTATATATATATATATATATATAAATATGGCCGATTGCCAGTTCAGAGGGGCGGGCTATAAATAAATAATAATAATAATTATTATTATATATATATACACATACATACATATATAGAGTATATATTTATATAAGTATATATATATATACAGTATATATATACACACACACATATACATATATATACATAGTATGTTTAATGTGTGTGTGTGTATATTTAGATATACACACACACATATATATATACACACAGTATGTTTATATATGTGTGTGTATATATATATATATACACACACACACACATATACATATATATACACAGTATATATTTGTTTATATATATATATACACACACACAGTATATGTGTACAAATATATGTAGCATATGTAGTTTATGGGGCAGAGAGGCCTGAGAAGATGTTTCCGTGACAGAATGATATTAAATACACTTTATTACTGAACTTTATGTCTATTGTATGTCATAAAGGGTGCGTTTCAACACAGAGGAAGCTTTATTAGTGTTTGAATTGAACATCATTCAATAAAGCGCAGGCTCCTGGCTCCCTTCACGCCTTGTAGGCCCAGCATCTCCATGGCAACCAAAACCCGAGCTGAGGCGGGCCCGGGCGGCTGCGTTCTGATTGGACGGTGGGCCAAGGCGCGCGATGCCATTGGTCGGCGCTCGCCCGTTGTGTGTGTCACATGACACTTCCAAGCAAAATGGCGGCGCCCATGGGGCTGTTCCAGTTCCAGGGCCTAGTGGGGAGACAGTGCTGCTTCAAGGCCTGGCGAGGGGGGCTTCGGGCGGCCTCTGCCGGAGCGAGGAGCCGCCTCTACGACCACGCCAGGGACGGGTGGACGGCCAGGCCCCGGCTGGATGTGGAGGGCCTGAAAGGGAGGCTGGGCCAGGCGGAGAAGGAGCTTCAGAGCCGGAAAGGGCCCCTGGGACCCCAGGACCTCCGCCATGTTGTGAGTTGGAGGGACTGCTGGGAATACACACTGGAGGAATAACCCGGTTTGGCGCCGCTTTAGCTGCCTTGGCTCAAGGCTATGGAATTCTGGGAGTTGGAGTTTGTTGTGGGGCCTTAAGGCCCCACAACAAACTCCAACTCCCAGAATTCCATAGCAAGTGAGTCAGACAACGAGCTCTGGGCCCCACAACAGACTCCAACTCCCAGAATTCCATAGCTTTGAGCCAGGACTGAACCTTACAACATACTCTAATTCCCAGAATTCCATAGCCATGAGCCAGGGTCCGCTCTGGGCCCCACAACATACTCCAGCTCCCAGAATCCCATAGCCATGAGCCAGGACTGAACCTTACAACATACTCCAACTCCCAGAATTCCATAGCCGTGAGCCAGGGCAGTTAAAGCAGTGCCAAACCGGATTATTTCTCTAGTGTGAACGCAGCCCTAGAAGAGCAATTTTGTTGGACTGCAATTCCCACGGTCCTCTGACCAGTAATCTTTCCGAGGTCTGACCTTTACTAGTCCTACTTGGAGATGCTGGGAATTGTACCCGGGAGCAGGTTGTGAGTTCGATCCCTGGCAGGGTTTCAGGGTCCACTCAGCCCTCCATCCTTTTGCAGATCGGGAAAATGAATACCCAGCTTGTTGGGGACGCTTTGGCTTACGGATTGTAAACTGCTTTGGGAGTGCTAGTTCACTGATAAGTGGTACTGAAATGTACTTGCTATTGCTACCGCTATAACTTCTTCTCAGAACAGGGCTACCGTATCCTCTTTCTCCTCATTGTTCCTCACAGTGGAATCTATGAAATAGTAATTTCAGTGTATTTCTGAGCTTGTGTAAAAGGCGGTACGGTCCCATTAATGTTTATTTCCTTTTTTTGTTAAGGCACCGTTGCTTTGCCTTGTCTGCGTGCCGGAATTTAGCGGGTCAACCTTTTTTCTTCCCTTGCGGTCCTGTTTTTGGGCAATGCTATGTCTGCTAAATAAATCATCATCCTCTATTGCTACCCAAATGTATTTGCTTTACAGCTTTCATTAACTCTAACTGGCAATAGCTGATAGTGAATGTTTATGGGATTTCAAAAATCTTCAGGTGTACCTTGTGTTTAACTTCTGCCTTTTCCCTAGTCATGGAGAAGTTAAATACACAGAAACCTTGTCAGCGTTTTGTGCTTCCCAAGTGTCTGGAGTGTTTCCAAATTTGTGTCTAAACGTAATATCAACAACACACTGCCGATTCCCATTCTTTCTCTCTCTCTTTTTGCTACGATAGTTTCGAGTAGGAGGGCACATGCCCATAATCTGCTTTTTCTCTTCTTGAATAATCTTGTGAAATTAGAGTTGGGCTGTGTTATATTACTGTCCCTTTTATTCGATTCCCTACCAGGTCGCTACCTGGCAGAAATTGGTTGGAGTGCAAGAGGAGATTGCAAAATTTGAGGCTGAAAAAGAGAAAGTTGCAGAACATGTGCGGAATCTTGTGGTAAGTCCATAAGATAGTGACTGTCATAGAAAATCCATGAAACATCACCAATGCTGGTGAAAATATGTGTAAAATATGTGTAAATAACTGTAAAACATACATAACTGAGTGTAGCGGTATGTTTCTTTGTTGAGTATACATAGTTTGGGTTTTGTTGTTAACATGAGAAGGGGAAACATTTGGCTTTATTTTAATAAATAGGCAGCGGGGATGTCTACCCCCAAATCCTAGTTATTAGGTTTGTTGTTTTTTTCTAGTTTTATTAGTGCTAGAAACATTTTTGGATGTTTTGAGTTGGGTGCTGTTCAACTGTTTCTAATTGTAACATTTTGGATTTAAAAAAAAAACCCTCTTCACTTACTGTGCTTTCTTTTTTTACAGAAAAGTCAAGACAGCAAGGCTTTGCAATCAGTAATGTATTCTTTTTTTCTTTTTAATTACATAAATTAAATAATTTTTAAGCAGAAGTAAGACTGTTATGGTCCTTCATGTGTTGGACTGCAACTGCCATAATTCAGTTCCATTCCCTGTACTGGCAAGGGCAACAGGGGATTGTAGTTTAACAGTATCTGAGGAGCTGCATGATTCTTACCCTGATTTATAGCCTGAAAACCTATGGGTGGATTTGCTATGACAGAGAGAGAAGGGGATCACTTCTGCCCTTTGTTTGAGTCCTGCCATTCTTTTGTCTATGTAGGAATCCAAGAAGGAGCCCTATTAGATCAGACCAAAGATCGCAGCTTGAAGACATTATCTTTTTGAACTACAATGGCTATTCTTTCTGGAATTTCTAGTGGTCCTCCTCTAAAAACTAAACAAAAAACAACCCCAAACAGAACCATTTTCTAAGCTCTGCCTAAAGCTTATTGAGTGAAGCATTTTATTTCCTATGATACCTAACCTCCTGTTTTTGGAAAGTTCCAAGGCAGGACTAAAAAACCCTCCTGGTGTCATGCCACATGACACCTGGGGTTATTTGTATCCAGTTGACTTGGAAATTGATTAAGCCAAACATCAATTCCTCTGAGAAAGTACCCTGTTACCCACTTTTTCCAAGAGTTCCTCTCCTTTTCTTGCTTCTGTTAAACATTTGGACTGAGGCTTGTTTCTTTAATCCAAGCTAATGTGACTCTGTTGGTCTTCCTTCTCTTTTCCTCTCCAGCTCCCTCTTTACAATGCCTTGCGGAAACAAGGCAGGGATCTTCGCCTTCGTCTCAATGCCTTGCGTCAGGAAGAAATGGAACTAGATGAAAAGTACTATCTCCTTGCCCTCAGGCTGCCCAACAGGACCCATCCTGATGTGGTAAAGTGGCTCTTCGGTCAGATTTCCCCTGTTGATGTTACCTTGATAAGTCCGTCCACTGTAGATAAAAACAGGAGCACTCATGGGACACTTTGTGGCCAAAAATAATTAGGGGAAGCTATTTTACACCAATTAATCTGAACTTGTTGCGAATAACTTCAATATCACTATTAATAGTACAGATAAGCCCAAATTTGGAAAGTTTGGGACCCTCTGTGTTCTTCCATCCCATCAAAGTTCCTAAGCCTGCCAGCGTAACTGTTTCAATTGAAGGCAGTGGTCAGTCCCATGGCAGGAACAGAAATATCTCACCCGATTTTGGTGTGCTTTACCTTAACCTTTCCTTCCTGCAGCCAGTTGGAGACGAGAGCCAAGCAAAGGTGGTGGAGACAGTTGGAACAAAACCAGGTAAGAAGTAGGAAAAAGGATCCTCAGCTAGCAGGGGTTGATTCAGGGTTGCCAAACTCCCTTCCCTGTCTGCCTGCCTTGGAGTTTGGCATTTCTTTACTGCCAAAGGGACCTGTGGGTTGCAGGCAGGCCTAACAATGCTTTTGCCTCTCTGAGACTGCCATGAAGCCTCTTTCCTCAGAAAAGAAAAATAGTCCAAAATTTACTTTCCTGTTTATAGAGGGCTGCAAGGATGGCACACAACACATCAGTTCTCAGTCTGTGCCATCTTTGCCAATCAAAGCCAGACGTAGATGTCCAGCCACTTCTGGTTTTGATTGTTCTTTATTTTTCGCCCATTTCTAGGCAGGGTGGATTAGGGGCCTAAAAAGTTGCCGTCAGGTTTGCCAGAGCTTCCTGCCCCTCCTTGAACAGCTAGATCTGTTGGAAACCTCCTCTTATTCTTGGTTTCATTGTTTTTACCTCTCTGCTCTGCTTTTTTGAAACAGCATTTGACTTCCAGGTGAAAGGGCATCTCGAACTTGGAGAAGAACTGGGAATCATAAGGCAAAGGTTAGAACAAGAGGCTGTTGTCTTTATCGTGGGGGATCACTAATAACAGGCAAAACGCCTCTGTCTTTCTCACCCCACTCAAGTATTTTATGGGGCATTCTGAAAAGGAACTGGATAGACAACATGTGTTACTTTTTCTTTGAACTGAGGAATATGAGGCAGCTGTGCCACCTACTGGCAGAGAAATATTTTTAAAAAATACTTGAATATTCACAGATTTGATCACCTGCAGATCACCATGCCCCGTGTTATTTAATGGCAGTGTATGCACATGGATGTGCTGCCATGTTCGTGCATATATTGCCACCATTGAATTTTTATTTTGTTTTGTGTATTTATACCCTGCTCTTTAGAAATGGTCTTAGAGCAACTTACAAAAATTGTTAATTAGTTCTCTACCCTCAGACTTACAATCTAAAAAGACTTTCACACAGTGTAGCTGCTTGACAGACCTGCATCACAGTATACCGTTCTTTGAAATTTTATTACTAGGGTCACAGTTTCCAATTTTCTGTATGCCACCACACTTTGATCCCACTCCTACAACTGTTCTTAAATACCTGTGATTTAATGCTATACTCCATCAGTGCATCTGAAGAATGAGTTTAAAATCCATGGAAGCCAGTTTAAGCCCATTTTAGATCAGTTCGTCCTAAAACACATTAGGAAAGGTTACTTGTTCCATCACACTTTTGTGGATAGAATGAGCATTGGAAAGGGCTGATTGGTCACAGGACCCAGAGTAATTACTAGATGAAGCTTTGAATTTGATCCGAATAGGACAGAATATTCCACCTGTATTTCTGCCTAGTTGCTTTTTGAGCAGATATTTCCAGAATCTGCATGCACTTATTAGTTGATTGTGAGTCCCTCTCCTTTCCAGAGCAGGAATAAATATTTCATATTTTCCCTTTGAGCTGATGCTTTTGCCCCCTGGGGATTTTTCAATAGAAAGCTTATTTCTTCTCCTTTCCCAATTTCACAAAGTTCTGTCTAGCCCCTAGGCCAAAGCAAGCAGGGCAGGTGTGCTCACTTCTCATAGAGGAAGGTTGATCTTGCCTTGAGCTCAAATGAGTGCATCATGGAATTAGTACCCTTCTGTGGCTGCAGGTGGTTGTTTCTAAGTACAATCTTATTCTTTCTAGCTTGGCAAGTGATCCTCTGAATGCTAAGCACGTAACATGTTGGCAGCCCATAGGCCAAGGCAGAGTTTGAAAAAGTTACTTTTTGGTACTAATTTCCCTGGACTGTTAGTTTATTTCAACATTAAGAAAAATAAGAACTATGACAGTGGAATGAAGAATCTAGCAGCTCTTTTAAAACTGACTGATTTGGGTTAGCATGCACTTTCACGAATTTCAGTCCATGTCTTATGCACTAAAGGAATTCAGTATTAAGTCACAGGAGTTTGAATATAAAGAAGTTTATTGAAATCTATGAAAACCCATTCTGAAATAAGTCAGTTGCAAAAGTGCTTCTACATTACCCCCCACCCCCACCATCCTTTCCCCCTCCTTTTTTTGAGTATTCTTAACTCTCAATGTAACGTAGCCATATAACCAGCTCTCTTAGAATATATAGAGAAATTTGGGTGTCAAGGGGGTATTGTAGGCAAAGAATGTCATGATCCTGTTGCTCCCCTGTCTCTCTGTGTGTTCTCTCCTTAAGGAGACACAATTATTCTGAATGCAGAGCTAGGTAGAGTAACATTTGGACTACTCTTGTGGTTAGTGGCTGTTATGGCCTTAAGATGTAGCTTTTCTGAGCTCTGCCTCAATGTCTCCCAAGTCTTTCAGCTACTGTGGTATACCAACAGTCTGTATGTACATCTTGTGACAATAAAATCTGTGCAGTATGTACATTTCTTACAGCACATAAAAAAGACGTTTGGTACTCATCTGCACTAATAGGCTAATTATGTCAGGGAGCAAAAAGATGCCAAAGATTTTATCCTTAAGCTGTCTGTGAACCTGGAAGGGGCTTCATAGATTATCTGCACTTCATCCCAAAGCAGGGAGAGCCGACAGGAGCAAATCAGGCTACATCCCAAGAAACTCATTAATATATTTCCCCCTTCCTTCTGCTGTTCCAGGCGCCTGTCACATGTCTCTGGTAACCGGTCATACTACCTCCGTGGGGCAGGAGCCATGCTCCAACAAGCCCTGGTACAGTTTGCTCTCAACAAATTGATGAAAAAGGTACAGAAAATGATGTGTCCTAACTGTACAAAGCAGCATGCCCTGCTGGATATCTCTTGCCTTTTCAGGTGTAACTCCTTTTTGTTCAGTAACATTGCACAAGGACGTGTAAAATGTGCTAAGCTAGGCCTGTCCAAGGTGTGCCTTGTCTAGCATTTGTGGCCGCATTTCCCAGCAGTCGTCAGCCAGAAAGTGAGCTGCTAAATTGGTTAGGGTCCCACCAAATCAGAATCTTCTGGTTGGAGGGAACCACAGGGACTATGCAGGGATACACAACTAAAGCTCTCTTGGATGATCCCCACCAAACCTCTGTTTAAGGTCCTCCAAAGATGGAGAGTCCACCATTCTTTGAAAGAGTCTATTCTACTGCTGAGCAACTCTTAACAGCCAAGTAAATCTTCCTAATGTTTAGGTGAAAATAGTTGTAAATTGAGCCGATTGGTTCCTGTCCTAGTCTTTAGTGCAGCAGAATACAAGCTTGCTCCATCTTCTACATAACATCCATTCAGATATTTAAAGATAGGGAAGAATGAGAAGCCTAATGCAACGGCATGACACCTTGTTTCTGCAGCTGCTTGCCTTTTCTTTCCTTTTACTGTAGGGCTTCATCCCAATGACTGTTCCAGACCTGCTTAAAGGAGCTGTATTTGTGAGTACCCTTTCCTCTTTCCCTTCTCTTTCTGTGCTGTGAAGACTTCCAGGGCAGCAATATTGTGTGACTCTTAAGGATGTTTCTGTCAACCATGTGTGTGCATGCACCTTGAGCATCCCTGATGTCTGCAGATCCTGCCAACGTTGTGGAGTGGTAGATTCCTTTGGGTGGGGAAAGATGTGCTAGGGTTCTAAGTCTTAGCATTTCCTTGGCATTTACAAAGCCTATAGGCTAGTTGTTCTCTTATTAAGTCATTGAGACCTAGTGATGACCCACTGCTCACAGAAGAGAGTGTCATGAATGATCTGAACAGAAATGTGAAGAAGAGGCTGCTTGAGCTAAAATATTCGGTGTAGTGGCATATTGGGGAAAGGATCTTAGGTTGGAAAATGTGGTGTCTATGACTTTGTACTCGTATAGAACCTACCATTAATACAAGGGTAGGGAACCTTTTCCAGTCCCAGGGCCAGATCCAATTTGAAAGAAGTGCTTGTGGGCCTCATTCTGAGACCAAAGCCAAAATTTTTGGACCAAAAATACCAACATATTTGAGGCAAAAACTCTTTTCCTATTATGTAAGCCTTTTCAAAGGCATTTCAGTCTTAAAAAGAACACACATAAAAGTTGAGAAATGTCCAAATTATGATGTGTAGGGAAGGAGTTGGGGCCATCTGGCAGAATCCTGGAGGGCCAGATTTGCCTCCCAAGAGGGCCACGTTTGGTTCCAGGGCTTGAGGTTCCCCACTGCTCTTTTATTTGTCCTCTTGTCTCTGCCAGCCTCAGCTAGCATTACTTACCTTACTGCCAGATTCCTACACAAGACAGTTTCCTGATCTGTGTCAGTGGCTGTGCCCTGAATGGGCCAAACGGCATGTTGCCCTGGGCAGTATCACACATATGGTGTCTTTGTCCTTCTGCTCACCAGGAAGGCTGTGGCATGCTTCCTGATTCCAGTCCCTCCCAGTTGTACAACATAGACCCTTCCCGCTTTGAAGACCTGAGTCTGGCAGGCACCTCCGAGGTTGGAATTGCAGGTAAAACCAGAAGGGAGAAATCTTAGCCTGTGGGTGGAAGAGGACCTCTAGGGAAAAGAATGTCTACAAATTATGAGAGTTGCAATCCAGGACATAGGAAACGTAATTGAGTAATTGAGATAAGGCATCCAGGGATTTATTTTCAGCCTTGCCTGCTCCCCTACCCTATATACACACATTTAGTCAGCTTTGAAAAGTTAGGATCTAGTGGAGTGGAGGGGTTAGGAGTGCAGATAGGCTGGAAGTCATTATAGTGAAAGGGAAGAGATTTCTTGAGGATTTTGGATATATGGCTCTTATTTCACACATCCTCAGATTCACAGTGGAGAGTATATGGTTGAAAATGTGGAAGTGAAACTCTGAAGTGTTAAAAACATTAAGCATGAATGGTTAAGAAGACGACCTCTTTATCTTTGGTGAGGAAAAGGGTGGTGGTGGGTAGAAGGGGAGAGAAATTGCTTTAAGTCAAATTGCTTTAATTGCTTTAAGTTAAAGACTATATTGTTTAGGGAAGCGTTCCCAGGATTGTGCCGTCTGCCCCAGGATGCCTCCTTTTAACTATGTATTAAGAAGCCATGCCCTCCCTCCAGTCCATCTGCCTTGGTCCAGGCCCCAGAAGGAAAGAAGAGCCACTGGACCTCATCCCCTTTCGCTTCCCATCACCTTCCCCTTTTCCTTTTGTGTTGTCTCTTTTAGATTGTAAGCCTGAGGGCAGGGATCCGTGTAATTATAAGATTGTATGTACAGCACTGTGTAAATTTACAGCGCTATATTAATAATAATAAAAAAGAAGAAGAAGTCCCCTATTTCTTAGCTGAATCCTTTTTTACTTCTTTTTATTCCCACCAGGATACTTCATGGATCATGCAGTAGATCTCAAAGACATGCCTGTCAGGTGAGGATTTTCTTTGGCCGAATAATCAGAAGCTAGTCCACAATTGAAAGCCATGTTCCTCTGCAATCCTTTCCCTGTCTCTAGACCATCTTTCCTCAATTTTCCTTCTGTCAGAGAATAGCTTTAGTTCTGTCTCCCTTCTCCCTAGCAGACCCAACTTCACATAATTCCCTGAGTTGTGAATAGTTGGTTTCAACCAGGCTTGCCTAGTTCCTCCCTTCACACCATAAGTAGTGTAAGAGTTGGTCTATGTAATATTGTCAGCTCTGGCTGGCAACCATGGCTCTACAGAGTGTCATTCAGGCAGGTTGGTTTCCTCCCCCCCATTTACAGATCCCTGGCATTTCCTTCTGTTGGTCTCCCATCCTAGGTCAATTGTGTTCCATTCTTTGGACTGAATTCTGTTAGGGAAATGCATGTGAGTAACTGTCCCTTACGTGTGTGGAGGTCCTTTTTCTGGCACTCTGGGTTGCTAATCCCCCTCGACTTACTATATAGTGCTTGAAGCTGCCCTGCACTGCCATACTGTGCTTTGTGGCAAGAGACAGAATTGAAGAAGCATCTGGTTTACATCCTCATAGCTGGATGCTCAATAATGGCATCAACACTGATATTAGTGGGTGTTCTCCAGGGGTTTCAGCGCTTCTGTAGTCATTGTACATCTGGCTATGAGGAAATAGCCAGCCACTTCTCCAATCATGCCTGCTTCCTATGAAGCATGGAATGGCCTTGTGGAGTGACTTCAGGGGTTTTACAGTATGTCAAGGGGAAGGCATATGGCTCAGTGTAGTCCTTGTCTGCAGGTGGATATTTACACTATGCTGAAGGGATGTCAGATTGAGGCCAGTGTTGGCACAAGGAAATGATGAAATTCGTGGCCTTCCCTCCTAAAAAAATTGCTGGGTCTTAGCACAGAGATCTGTCCATCAGTCAGGACTGTATATACTTTTGCACTTAAAATGAACTCAGTTTTTTCCCCAGCCATGCAATTTAAAGCCTTCACCAAGACCACCTGGGTTCTGCATCATGAATACATTTGGCAGGCACCCATTTCTGCTCTTCTGCATATTTTATTCTTCTTTCCCTCTCAAGGCAAGGAGCTGTGCTATCAAAGGCCATTTTTCTTCAAACCTCCCCCCACCAAAGAAAAACATGCTGCTGATAATCTTCCTTGGCAACATTTCTGGCTCATGAACTATATTGAAGCATATTTTTGCAGTCATGAGAGATAGAAAGTTTGTTGACTTATATAAAAGTTGAGATTTTTCAGGAACTGGTATTTTGCTCTTCCTAGGACATTATGGTATACCCATGCCAGTTTTTGCTGCTGTTTATTTCTATGCCTTCTGCTGTCTTTACTATTGGCTAATGAATCATGATCTCTTTTTGCCTTGGCCAGAACGGTATGTTCAAGTACATGTTACAGAGCTGAAACAGACACAGGCAAGGATCCGTGGGGTCTGTATAGAGTGCACCAGTTCGCCAAGGTAAGGCATTGTTAAATGGGAGCAGTAGTAGGGGGATGGGGGACTCCACATTATGAGTGCATCTTAAGATGGGTGAAGATGGGAAAGAAATACTGATCCTGTGGACAATGATACAGCATGGTAGAGGCATGGGATTTGTTCCTGAGTGTACTGTGCGACTGTCCACCTACACTTCTAAAAGGAGTGTTTAATCTGTAAACCTTGTTTGATGAAACTTGATAGGGACACTCCTTTGTCTTTGTGATTTTACATAGTTCGGTGGGGTGTTCCGTAGTGGAACAGGTAGACACCAACACCCCAAAACTAGTGGGTACGAAATGAGAAGTTACAGGCTGTAGAGGTTTAGAAATTGGCTTTCCCTGGTACAACATTTTAGTCATAAAATGTTCCTCTGTCATTGGTCACACAGGGAAGAAAGTGGACCTGTGATCCTGTACATTAAAGCAGAGTTAGGACTTTGGCTAGATCCAGCCTCTTCTGCTCTTCCCTTTCTCTCCAGGGGTACATGTTCCGCTACCACTGTGGCTAATTAATTTCTTTCTTGCAACTCAGGTGGAAATGTTTGGAGTTACTGCCAATGAGACTGGATTGGAAAGTTCAGCCTTGCTGGAGGAATTTCTGACTTTGCAGAAAGAGATCTTTTCTGAATTGGGGCTACACTTCAAGTGAGGATGGGTGCAGATTTCCAGTGTTACCTATGGGATCCATGCTGGCCACTTGCTGCAGTGGGCAGGTGGGGAGGAGAGGGCTGCCAAGTGAGACAACCAGTGGTCACAGCAGGCCAGACTTTTCTATTATGAATGTACAAGGTTCAAGAGAAAGAAAAAGCTTTCTTGTTGCTTCTGACTTTGTTGACCCTAAGGCAAACCTGTGATGGAGTCTTCTTGGCAAGATTTGTTCAGAGGAAGTTACCATTGCCTTCCTCTGAGGCTGAGAGAGTGGGATTTGCCCAAGGCTGGTTTCTGAGGCTGAGCAGGGATTTAAATCCTAGTCTCTCAGAGTCTTAGCCCACCACTCAATCCACTATACCATACTGGCTTTCAAAAGACCCTTTGCTTGATGCCCAAAAGATAAAAAGGTAGTTGCCTCTTTGGGCAGGGTTTTCACTTTGGTCAGCCTCAAAGTTTGGAAAACTGAGTTTTGTACTAGGACTCTTAGAATTGCACAGCCAGCATAACTGTTCTATCCTGTATTCCCAGCCAGCATGGCCAACACATCCAAGCCTGATCATGCTCTCTTTACTGACAGGGTTCTTGATATGCCCACCCAGGAACTGGGCCTTCCTGCCTACAGGAAGTTTGACATTGAGGCCTGGATGCCAGGGCGCGGAAAGTATGGAGAGGTGAGTGTTTCTCTCAGGTTGAAACTAGGACATGGGTGGATGGAGGGTGTGCAGCAGTGCTTGCAGGTTTGGTTTAAGTGGTTGTGCTTCAGAGATTTTATTTTATTTTATTGGTAATGGGTATTAACCCTGTTTGTTTCAGGGCTGTAAAGTTCATTTATTTCCTCTGTGCTATGTTGTTCACACAAGAAAACACCCCTTCTGTTTTCTGTGTGGAAAAGGGCCAGGTCCAAAGTCCAAGGGCAGCATCCTACCCTAGCCCCACTGCCGTTTTGTTTTTGAGTCCATTGCTTCACTTTCCCTTCTCATTCATTCATTTACAGTGGTCCCCCGGAATACGAAGCCCCCGGGGAACGAAATCCCCGGGACCCGAAGCGGCCAGGGCCAAAAAAAAGCCCCCGGGATCCGAAAAAATCCCCGGGTTGCAGAAAAAAAAAGCAACCCGGGCCCTTTAAAACAGCGCACTTCCGGCGCGCTGTGCATTAACTAAAGCGGTCCCCCGGGTTGCGAAACACTTCCGGGTTACGAAAGTAATCCCGGAACGGATTACTTTCGCAACCCGGGGGACCACTGTATTTGGAAGATGGTAAAGAGATGCACTGTTTGCGAGTGTGTGTGCATGTGTGTGTTTGTGTGAGAGAGTGAAAGTGAGAGCTTCCCTTGAAGGCCAGAATTTGCCTCCTCCCCTCCTTGCAATCTATTGACTCATTGCTACTCAATGTGATAGGAAACGTGAAGAACTGAACTGTGCCGTCTTCATCTGCATCGTTGTGCCTTGAGTCTGGCTTCTGTGGGCGTGATTCTTTTGAGACTCCCCAGAATGCTCTAGCTTGATTCCTCTACCATTAACAACCATGATCTTTTTTTTCCTTTCAACCCCACCCTGCCAGATCTCCAGTGCTTCCAACTGCACAGACTACCAGAGCCGGCGGCTGAATGTCATGTACTACAATCAGGAAGGGCAGTTGCGTTATGCACATACGGTAAGCTCAGCTAGGGCGGTCTCTGTGGGGAGAAAGAGGGCTTGGAGGGAGTGGGAATTAGGGTGGAAGGAAAGCCTTGGGCTGGCTACATATCAAAAGGGACCTTTGTGCCAGTAATCTCTGACATCTCTCATCATGCTTTATTCCTTGGCAGGTCAATGGCACTGCCTGTGCCATCCCCCGGATGCTCATTGCCATTATAGAATCCAACCAGTGCAAGGTTTGTTCCAGCATTTTGTTTTTAAAATAGGGGCGTCTATATGACAGGGGGGTGGGGACCTTTATTTTTCATTCAGAGACAGAATTCCAATTTGGGGAGATGTTCTGTGGCTATCCTGTTATTGTTGAATTAAGGCCAGAGTTACTCTTGATCATGTTTTATGTTGCATCTACAGGTACTGGGCCTTCATAATGTCCTAACCCTGGTCTGCTTTTTTATCTTTCCCTTTTTCTACCCCAAGGATGGAAGTGTGCGAGTACCACAGGCCTTGCAGCCGCTGATGGGTATGGAGATGATCAAGAAGCCAAGTTATGCTTCATTGAAATATATCGGCCCAAACCAGCCCAAAAAACACTGAAAGAGTAAGTGTAGGATTGCCCTAAGAAAAGAGGTTTCTCAAGCATTTGAGAGATCCAAACATGAGATCAGTCAGCTCTCCAGAAACAAAGGTGCAGGAACAGTATTCTCGGTTGTGGCTTTGGAAAGGAGCCTTAAAGCTGGTGTGAAGTGACTGCCATTTTGGAGTTTTGTGACTGCACTCTCAGAAACCAACACACAGGGAAAGGTGAAGTTAATTTTGTGCTCCTGCCACCCCATGATATCTGTTTTAACTTCTGGTCACACGTTGAGAGGGATAGTTTGACATTCTGGCCTTTCACCAATGTACTTTTGGCATAAACTGATGATTAATGAAGTGGAGAAAACAATTCATTCACACAATAAAGGCTGCTGGAGGGAAAAAAAAATCTCTTAACTGTGTTTGGTTTTGGCTGCTCTTCTCTTGGTGACGGGACAGGTAAGGTTAGAGAATCAAATGTCAAAGCAATGTGCCTCACTTCTAATTTACAGTAGAAGAGTTCCCTAAAAGGTACAAAAGTCATTATGCATGTTCTTCTCCCTGGCCAGGTCACTGAACCTCTACACTGAGAAAATACTAAATTATGTCCATTTGCTTCGTTTTGCTGCTCCAAGGAAAGGCAAGGAGCGACACTGAGAGCTGGGATAATTGTATGTGTTCCCATAAACCACTCTAGCTTCTGAGTCTTTAGCACTTGTGAACATAAATTTGAAGCTATAGTTGCAAGGATCTTGCTCTGTCTTTCTCTTTTTCCTCTTTAATTGCTGGAGTGTGCTGGAAAAATGAATTATTTTTTCCTAATTTAATTGCTGAAGTGTGCACTCAGGATCATATAGAATCATAGAATCATAAAGTTGGAAGAGACCACAAGGGCCATCCAGTCCAACCCCCTGCCATGCAGGAACTCCAAGTCAAAGCATCCCTGACAGATGGCCATCCAGCCTCTGCTTAAAGACCCCTAAGGAAGGAGACTCCACTACACTCCGAGGGAGTGTGCTCCACTGTCGAACAGCCCTTACTGTCAGGAAGTTCCTCCTAATGTTGAGGTGGAATCTCTTTTCCTGCAGTTTGCATCCATTGTTCCGCGTTCTAGTCTCTGCAGCAGCAGAAAACAAGCTTGCTCCCTCCTCAATATGACATCCCTTCAAATATTTAAACAGGGCTATCATATCACCTCTTAACCTTCTCTTCTCCAGGCTAAACATCCCCAGCTCCCTAAGGCGTTCTTCATAGGGCAAGGTTTCCAGACCCTTCACCATCTTAGTTGCCCTCCTTTGGACATGCTCCAGTTTCTCCACATCCTTTTTGAATTGTGGTGCCCAGAACTGGACACAGTATTCCAGGTGGGGCCTGACCAAAGCAGAATAGAGTGGCACTATAACTTCCCTTGATCTAGAAACTATACTTCTATTGATGCAGCCTAAAATTGCATTGGCTTTTTTAGCTGCCGCATCACACTGTTGACTCATGTTCAGCTTATGGTCTACTTGGACTCCTAGATCCCTTTCACATGTGGTCTCGTTCAGCCAGGTGTCCCCCATCCTATATCTGTGCATTTCATTTTTCCGCCCTAAGTGCAGAACCTTACATTTCTCCGTATTGAATTTCATTTTGTTAGCACTGGCCCAGCTTTCTAGTCTATTCAGGTCATTTTGAATTTTGATCCTATCCTCTGGGGTATTAGCTACTCCTCCCAGTTTAGTGTCATCTGCAAATTTGATAAGTATGCCCCCAATTCTGTCATCCAAATCGTTAATAAAGATGTTGAATAGCACTGGGCCCAGGACAGAGCCCTGTGGGACCCCACTGGTCACTTCTCTCCAGGATGAAAAGGAGCCATTGTTGAGCACCCTTTGAGTTCGGCCACTCAACCAATTACAAATCCATGTAACAGTTAACTTGTCTATCCCACATTTTGCAAGCTTGTTTGCAAGAATGTCATGGGGAACCTTGTCAAAGGCCTTACTGAAATCGAGGTATACTATATCCACAGCATTCCCTTCATCTACCAAGCTGGTAATTTTATCAAAAAAAGAGATCAGGTTCGTTTGGCATGACTTCTTTTTCTGAAACCCATGTTGGCTTTTTGTGATTATGGCATTGGCTTCTAAATGTTCGCAGACTCTCTGCTTAATGATCTGCTCTAGAACCTTTCCTGGAATTGATGTCAGACTAACTGGACGATAATTGTTGGGATCCTCTTTTTTTCCCTTTTTGAAGATGGGGACAACGTTTGCCCTCCTCCAGTCTTCTGGGACTTCTCCTGTTCTCCAGGAGTTCTCAAAGATTATTGCCAATGGCTCTGATATTACATTTGCTAGTTCTTTTAATACTCTAGGATGTAGTTCATCTGGTCCTGGAGATTTATATTCATTTAGGTTAACCAAGTATTCCTGTACCATCTCTTTACTTATTCTGTGCTGAAATTCCCCTATTCTGTCTTCTGCTCCATTATCCTTCGGTTGAGCACCTTTTGCCTTTTCTGAGAAGACTGAAGCAAAGAAGGTGTTGAGTAATTCTGCCTTTTCTCTGTCCCCTGTTAGCATTTTGCCATCTTCTGCACGCAGTGGCCCTACTGTTTCCTTCTTCTTCCTTTTGCTGCGGACATATCCAAAAAAGCCCTTTTTATTGTTCTTAACCTCTCTAGCAAGCCTGAGTTCATTCTGCGCTTTAGCTTTTCTGACTTTACCCCTACATGTGCTGGCTATTTGTTTAAATTCCTCTTTCGTGATTTCTCCATTTTTCCATTTCTTATACATGTTCCGTTTAAAACTTAGCTCATT
Source organism: Urosaurus nigricauda (assembly GCA_034509955.1). Classification (NCBI taxonomy): domain Eukaryota; kingdom Metazoa; phylum Chordata; class Lepidosauria; order Squamata; family Phrynosomatidae; genus Urosaurus; species Urosaurus nigricauda. Next base: position 29,858,750 of record JAOEGL010000007.1, on the reverse strand, counting down.
TGAAAGTTCCTTAGTCATCCATCCTGGCTTCTTGAGACATCTTCCATTTTTCTTCCTCATTGGAACTGTTTGAAATTGTGCCTTCAATATCTCCCTTTTGAGAAACTCCCATCCGTCTTGAACTCCCTTTTCTTTTAGTATTCCTGACCATGGGATCACTCCCAGTATTTCTCTAAGTTTATTGAAATTAGCTCTCCTAAAGTCTAGAGTGCGTGTCTGACTATGCCTAGCTTCTCCCTTCCACTGCATAACAAACTCCTATTCTACAGACTTTTTCAAGGTCCAGCAGAATTGTGGCCTGTTTGCATTAACTTCAGATCATAGAATCATAGAGTTGGAAGAGACCCCAAGGGCCATCCAGTCCAACCCTCTGTCATGCAGGAACTCCAAATCAAAGCATCCCCATTGACAGATGGCCATCCAGCCTCTGCTTAAAGACCTCCAAGGACGGAGACTTTAAGGGAGTGTGTTCCACCGTCGAATAGCCCTTACTGTCAGGAAGTTCCTCCTAATGTTGAGGTGGAATCTCTTTTCCTGGCGCTTGCATCCATTATTTCGGGTCCTAGTCTCTGCAGCAGCAGAAAACAAGCTTGCTCCCTCCTCAGTATGACATCTCTTCAAATATTTAAACAGGGATATCATATCACCTCTTAACCTTCTCTTCTCCAGGCTAAACATTCCCAGTTCCCTAAGTCGTTCCTCATAAGGCATGGTTTCCAGACCCTTCACCATCTTAGTTGCCCTCCTTTGGACACGATCCAGTTTCTCCACATCCTTTTTGAATTGTGATGCCAGATGTATGACAACTGACTTTTTCTCTCTCCCTTTAATTTTCTCCAGGGGAAATGTGACTTTTTAAAGATATGATTTTCATGTCCCTCACTGTCCTCCACTCATCCTCTGAACATACTTCATTTTGTCAAACGCTCTTTAAATGTACCCCAAATGAGACTACATTCCAGATTAATCCTGTGTAGTCTAGAAGCAAAGATGACTAAATGGAGCCTGTTGTAGTTTGGACATAATGTGTGACAACATGACTCGCTGGAAAGGATAATAGTAAAGGGCTGCATTACAGATGATTGATTCAGTCAAAGAAACCTGCTGCCTGTGTTTGCCAGACAGGTCTCTTTTTGATGGACCGCTGATGTTCAGAGATCTGCCATAAATCAAAGTTGATGCTGGTAAACGCAAAATATTTCAACAAAAACTGGAACGTTTGTATTCTGCCTTTCCTCCAATGAACACAAGGCAGTGTTTCTTATGTTTGCCTTCTCAGAAAAAGCAACCACACTCGGAGGCAGACAAGGCAAAGTGAGTGACTGACCCACAATTACAAAGTGGTTTTTAATGTGCTGATGGGGACTAGAACTTGGATCTCCACATGCCCAACATCTGGATCTCAAAACAATACTCCTGCAGCTTTTCGAGGTTGACAGTTGCTGCTCCTGTTTGTGAGCAACTGGGTCTCCTCGGAGCATTGACTGTTGCACACAAGAATCTGTCCTTCAATGAGAAAAGCAACTGCCTCACCCACCTGCCCAGCAGCTGCTTTTCTTTTATGCAGCAAGCAGGTTGCAAACCAATAAAGCCCTGAGCACGACTTTTAATAATAGTCCACATACAAAAGAGAAGGCAGAGCTGATGGGAGAAGAGAGAGGGCAACCAAGGCAAACAGGTGGAGGCAATCCTTGTAAGGGAGGTTTTGGCAGGCGGCTGGGTAAACAGCTCTCTCGTTCCAGTTTGTACAGAACAGGTCGGGCAATATGTTACGTACAAATTTGGACCAGCTGCTGTTGTGATAATAAACTCTAAACTTTAGACAACCCTCCTCAACGTGAATATGAAAATGAAATCATTTTTGTCACATCACCAGTGAATGCAATCTTTAATCACGGATCACTTGCGATCCCCCAAGTTGGCTGCGCAGTAAAACCATCTTGAAGGAGTTGTGGTTGTGTGCAAGATCCAGCACATTATTTTGGTTGGATTATCAAATCATCAAATGCTTGTCAGAATAGAAAAGTCTTTATTTGTCTGAGAAAAGAAAGTAGGGAGGGTGCTTCCTAACTCCCACCTTGCCATCAGTCCCAAAGTATTTGTCTGTCAATCTCTCTATAAATTACTTGGATGAAGGAATAAAGGTCATGCTTATCACAGGTACAAATGACACCAAAGAACTACAGTTGGCCTTCCACATTTGCAGCTTTGACTTTTGCACATATTATTTGCGGTGTTGGTTAATACGTTCTCTGTAAGAATCTCTAGGTTCTCTGGCATAACTCTGTCAGAAGTTGACCATAAGAGTTGTGCTGGAGAACCTAGACATTTCTAGGGAAATCCCTTCTCTGGGCATTTGTAGGTCCTCCAGCATGATTCTGTGATCAACCGCTGGCAGATGTTGACCACAGAGTTGCACTCGACAACCTGGACATTCCTAGAGAGATGTTCAATTAGGTAAAAAGAATCGTGGGTTTTTTTATTTGCAGTTTTTCCACATTCACTGGGGGTCCTTCACCCCTAACCCCAGCGAATGTGGAGGCACCACTGTAATACACAGAGAGACTCAAGATTCACAGTGACCTTAACAAATTGGAGAAGTGGGCCAAATATATATATATAACATGAATTGCGAAAGGGGCAAATGTCAGCTAACTACATTGAGGTAGGAGGAATCAGATACACAAATTCAGGATGGATGACACCTCGCCTGACTGCGGACAATGTGAAAAGGATCTAGGAATCTTAGTACAGTAGACCACAAGGTCTACTGCATCCTTTCCCAGTAGTATGTGTGTGTGTGTGTGAATATATACTGGGAAAAGATGCAGCTTGTGTGTATGTATGCAAACAGCATCTTTTCCTAGTTGCATGCATGCATATATATATAAAACTGCATCTTTTCCCAGTTATATATATATACACACACACAAACACAAGCTGCATCCCTTCCCAGTTGCATATATATATTATATATATATATATATAGACACATGCATGCAAACTGCAACTTTTCCCAGTTACATATGTGTGTGAGTGTATATATACTGCATCCTTTCCCAGTTTTATATAGACACACACACACAAACTGCATCCCTTCCCAGTTGCATGCCTGCATTGCCAAAACCTAACTTCTGAACTGCTTCTTTTTCAGCTCTTGGAAGCCACTCCAACAACATTCAATCTCTATTCTTTCCCCCATTCTTCTAACTGGAAATGCTGCAGGCAGAAGGAGAATACAAAAGGAGGCTGGAGGAAAGGAGGAACCATGCATTATCTAGAGAGAGAGAAAGAGATGGAACCAGCATTGGGACCTTTGGGGCTGTGAATGTCCCCCCAATTGCAGAGAGGTAAGGAAACTAGACCTCCCTCCTCTCTTATAGGGAGCAGGTGACATCACTTCCTCCCCAGCCTGCCTCCTCCTGTCCTTTTTAAAACCCTGCTGCCTCCCCCCCCCCCCCTCCTTTGCCAGCAGTGTCTCAGAGGCACCTTTGCTCAGTTTCATTCAGACACACCAAGAAGAAGTCCTTCCTCAGCATCCAAGGACACAGCAGTGCCTCCTCCTCCTCCTTTGCTTTTTGTTTTCCAGCTCTCTCTGATCTCTCACCCCAAACCTTCTGCTCTCTGGAAAGAAAAAGGGAAACTGCAGCTTTTCAGGATCCAAGAGAGGAGTCATGCTTTTGGAGGGTCTCTCCTTCCTCCTCCTCTTCCTCTGCTCAGGTGAGTCCACCTGGGATGGAAAGTTACCTGGCGAAGAAAGGGATGGATGGGGATCTTTTCTAACTAAGGGCTGAGCCACCTACCAGCCATCTCTCTCTCTCTCTCTTATCCAGATCCTTTAGGGAAAGAAAATCCCTTTATACAGTTTTAATTCTCAACTTTCTCCCTTCCTTTTTTTAGTTGCAGTTTATCCTTAAGTAACTTAATCCTTAATTCTATCAGCCCCCAAATAGTCAGCTCTCCTCCTCCTTGGCTTCGAAAGCAGAAACCAGCTCGAATACTTTGCAAAGCCTCCTTTTGGAGGGGTATTAAATGGGGGATATTTTCCACCGTGTTCCTACGAATCAAGAATCTTTCTCTGGCTTTTGGGACCCATCTGGAGTCTATTTACTTATTAAGAAGGATTCAGATGTCTCACTTTACTAATAAATCTTTTATCGAGGTCTCGGGTGTGTTGCGGTTGGGTTTTTCTTTTTCTCAGTAGAAGGAATCCTGCATCTTCTGGCATTTGTGAATGGTTCCTCTTAAGGAGTGAGATGCAATTGAGTATACATTGCCATTGAGTATGTAGCTGCTTTGAGTCCCTATGCTGGGAGAAAGGCAAGGTATAAGAAAATAATAGTAGTAGTAGTAGTAGTAATAATAATAATAATAATACTGCATCAGCTTTCCTATACTGGGAGTGTGGCTGGGATGGCTAGGGATGATGGGGCTTGCAGTAGGGCATATCTGGAGGGCTCTGGGCTGGAGAGGACTTTTGCACACAATTTCTAACCTTAAAAGGGAATGGTTTAAAATCACCTGGAGAACCATTAAAACAACCAGAAAGCAGTGGAAATGATCATAAAGTGCAATGTGCAATACAGACATAAAAAGCCAACTAACCATTGATTGAAAAGATAGGTGGCTTTTTATATTTCTATTGCATATTGCACTTTATAGTCATTTCCACTGCTTTCTGGTTATGTTTTAATGGTTCTCCAGATGATTTTAAACCATTCCCTTTTAAGTCGGTGAGCCCCTTTCCTTCCATTCCTTCCAATATTTTCTACCTTGTCTCCCTCCCAATAAAAAGAATAGAAAAGAAAAGAGGGACCTCCTCCCTTTCTTCCTTGGATGAGATGTTGGTACCCTTGCAAATTTATTTGAGATATTATCTCAATATTATTTGTTAGGAGAGTCACGAACTGGGGGTTTGTTAATGTTTTTCCTGCAACTACATACACATACACACACACACACACACACACTATATTGCTAGTTCTGTCTTTCTCCCTGGAGGACAGACTCATGCCTCGAAAATGCAAGTTAAAGTGATGATCCCAAGAACTTGGGCTGAATTCCAACCTTCTAAGCATTTCAGTACCTTGGACAGCAATGCCTCTCTCTCTCTCTCTCTCTCTCTATATATATATATATATATATGGCCAGGATCCATTAAGAGTTCTTTCAAACTTGCTTTTCTATCAGGCTGGCACTCTGAGACCACCCTCCATTGCTGCAAAGGGGTGGAATCTGCATTAAAGTGCTGTAATTCCTATCATCCCCAACCACTGCAGCTCAGAAGGACTTGCGATCTGGCTTTATTTAGCTCAGTAATTCCAAAACTCTAACCTTCCAGGTGTTTTGGACTTCAGATCCCAGAATCTCAGACCGTTGGTCAAGACGGCTGAGACTTCGGGGAGCCAAAGTCCAAAACATCTGGAAGGCCAGCATTTGGGAATCGCTGCTTTAGTTCATGGTTTCTCCAAAAATGGACAACTGCATCCCCAAAGTTGCTCCATGGGGCACAGTTCTTCATGCAAAGGTTACAGTGCAGGGTGACCTTTTCTTTAATTCAAAATAGCTTTTGGAAAGAAAAAAACCCAGCACTGAATTATTATTATACATTGGGGGGTTAAAAAACCTTTAATCCTTTAGATCGCAGATTCCCATGCGGTACCCCACACAATATTAACTATCCTAGCCACTCACATATTGAAAAGCTTCCTATGTGGGGTGGGAGAGGTTTTCTGTTGTACCCAACAAAGTTCAAAGATCCCCTTGAGGATGCAGAACAAGCTGCCTTGTATTTTGGATCCTAAACAAAAAGCACACCAAGGTTGTGTGTTAATCTTTCTGTCCTTAAGATATCTAGAGTTGCATTTCAATTGAGCCATAAAGTTACCGGGTTGGGTTTGGAAAAGGGGAGGCACTGCTCATGTTAGGATGACCAAAAAAAAAAAGCTTTTTGGAAATGATGCATCCTCTCTGCATACATTTTGTGTGTTGCCTTTATTGCAATATATATATATGTGTGTGTGTGTGTGTGTATGCCCTTAACCCAATAGGTTGACCCAATCGTTCCTAAACAGAAAAGAATGCGAGCTTTTAAAATCCCCACTCACTACATAACAAGCAGTGCATGCTTTTTACAACTGCTCTTCTTAACTGTATATCTTTGGAAGGAATCTGCTGTTCCGACACTGTTGTTTGCTGAGGCCAAGGAGGCAACCCTTCCCCTCCCGGGCCATTTCTCTCTAGCCATAAATTTCATTTTCAATCCGATTCCCCTTTTCTCTGGTGCATTTTCAGGCATTAGAGACAGCTGGTGTCACGTTTCTCCATCAGGTTTCCTTTGACAGAGGGGGTGTTGTCCATGGCGGGCCTCAGATGGATGGACATCTCTGGAAATGGAAGCCCCCTCCCCATTCCAATTTGCTTGGGACTCCAGGGAGGGTCTCTTTCCTTCCCTTTGTGGCTTGGTTTGGTTTTGGGGAAACCATCTGGAGACTTACTTTCTTTCTTTAGTTATTCCTGTGCAGAGATCTTTCTGCAGAGAGCCGGTGCGCTCTGCCTGGCACAGCAAAGCTGCACTCCAGATTTGGACAAGCGGATGCTGCTCAGCCTTGAAATTTCTGCCTAGTGATAATCACCATTCTTGAGATTTCCCTTTATCAAGAGCTTGGAAAAGTTAAATCTCCCCTCTTAATATATATATATATATATGACCACATTCACAGAATTCCTCAACCAGCATGGATAGGCAAAGGGGACTCTAGTCCTTAAAAAGTTATCCTTAGAAAGGATAAAAATGTGATCCATAAAAAGTTAACATTTCCAAGCTCTGGTTTTCTCATTTTTTTTTCCCAACAAGGAAGGAAATTAAAGGTATATGCCATCTGGCAGCACAGCCTTTGCTGCCAGATTGAGATCTCTCACTTTACTGATTTCATAGGACCTTATCAGACGTTGGAAATTGGAAGTATAATCCAATGGCAATCCGAACACAATCATGGGGTTTCACGTTATTGTGAATTAAAGTATCTCATGCAATTTTGGGCAAAAGGGAAGTCATTCCAAACGCAATCATGGGTTTTACCTTATTGCAAATTAAAGCATCTCTCACAATTTCAGGCAATGGGAGGTCATTTTCGGGTAATAGGAAGTCATTCTGAATTCCGAACGCAATAGGAATTCACGTGAATTCGCTAAACTAGCAAATTCACGTGAATTCGAATTGGCTTCATTCACAATAAAGAGAAATTCCTCCCATCTGATAAGGTCCCTAGACTCCTAAAGTTGGACAGGACCACAAGGTCTAACAAGATTGCACTGAAGAACTCCCACGAAATGGCCATCTGACCTCTGTTTAACAATAGAGGACTGTCCACTATCTATTCCACTGTTTAACAGCTTTTGCCAATACAATGTCCATGCTAATACTTGGATGGAGTCTCTTTTCTTGTAACTTGAATCTGTTGGTTTATGTTCTGGTCTCAGGCGAAGCAGAAAACCAGAGTGTTCCATCTCTTATGTGACATTTGAGAACATCAGCTGGGCTGAGCGGGGGGAAATTAGACCCAACATCTCAGTGTCAAGGAGTAAGGATGGAAGCTCAGAGCCCAATAAAAAGCTTTTAAGTTTTTGCCCTAGTCCCAGGTTAATAAATGGAGTTCATAGACTGCAAAACCCCAGTTTCAATTCTCTGTATCAGGATGGACACAATTCAGGGACCCGATTCAGGGACCATTGCAGCAAGTATTGCTTGTCGTGCAACCGGGTAACCAGCAGCACCCACTCAAATTTGCTCTTCTACCCAACCAATAAAGGTAGAGGAGCTCTCTCCAGGTTTTGCTCTGGCAACCCTAGAGAGTTAGTCAAGCACATCCGGAGAGAGCCGGATTTGAGAAGGTCACTTTCCGTCTTCAGTCAAGAAAAAACAACAACCAACAACCTAAAAAATAATGGAGTTTCCCAAGTTTCTGAAAAGTTACTGAGGGACTGATGATTTGATTTTCTAAAGGGCTGGTCCATCTATACCCATACTCTCCTTGCCTCCCAAATGTATTGTTTGAGAGTTATCCTAAGGGTATTTTTGGGATGCAGAACTGGAGGTGAAGTCTTCCCCTCTCCTTCAAGCTGTAGGTACCACTGATGAATCGAATAAAATTGAATAAAAAACCTAGGATTTGAATGGAATAAAAACCTAGGATTTGATCCCACCCTTCAAACTTAATATAAAGAGGAAGCTGATTGATGGACCATAACTATATTCTTATGCAGAAAGACTGGAGAAGTTAGTTCTGTTCTGCTCAGCATCTCCCTCTGCAACAGAGACTGCCAGAGTCTCTTTCCATTGCTGTTTTTGTTCTGAACCTGGTCTTATGTAATAGTCTTATGCAAGATGAAGGATCAGCTCACCTGAACACCTTAGCACAGGCTTATCTTTCTAAGCCATTAGTCTCTTTGTCTCTCCTCTTGCAGATGGAGAGAGGAGGACTAAATCATCCCCCCAAGACAGCTTCTTAAACCCCTAATCTCTTCCATCTTCTGGGTCTGGAGCCTAGCTGTAATCCTCAACCTACAGCATGGATCAACTCATGCTTGCACCAAGTTAACTCAGAGAGATGAATGGAGTTTCTCTAAAATCTATCAGGGGCATGGAGGGGTAGCCGCACATTTTAGCTCACAAACGTGGAGCCAGGGGTTGGCGGCTGGGATGGCTTTTGAACAGTTTGCAATGACCAAAGTAAGCCAAGGACAAAGTGGAACAAAAAGAGGGAAAGTGGGAGGAGAAGAGAGAAACCAGGACATTTTAGAAGCAGCTGACAAAATGGAATCAAGGATTCATCTGAACTGTCCCTGCCAACTTAGGATAGTTGGAGGGTATGCTGCCACGTGGAGGGTACTGGACCATGTGAAAGGGCTTCCGATGATGATCTTAGATTGTCCAAGTTGTCCACTTTCACTGCAAGAGATGGTCAGGATGTCAAGCTGGGTGAAAGGGGGAAGAACCAGTGAGCCAAGGAAGAGGCATCTACATTTTACATGACAACTGCCAGTTTTAACACCCACCCAGTCACTCGGTGCCAGCTGTGCCAGTGGTTACTGTGGGCCACCCACCAAGCACCAAGCATCAACTGTTCCGGGAACCTTCCATGTCCTATAACTGGCTTTCTTCCACCCATCCACCCTTTTAGACTAAAAGCTAGTAGGACTTAATATTTCTCAGATGGTTTGGGAACCAGTGTGTGAGTTGCCAGCCTGTTTGCTCGGGCATTCCTTAGCCCTGGCAAAAGGGAAGTGGCCAACACAGGATGGCAAGTGAATGCCACCGGCTGGGGATTTTAGGATTAAGAAGGTGGACTGAGAGAAGAAGTACATCATCATGAATCTGCGAAAGACACCAAGCTGTCAAGGTCCTGTGGAAGGAGGAGGCTTCTGGAGGGACAATGTTTTGGGAAAGAACCCAAGGCCTCCATCCTCAAGTGATGCAGTTATATATCCTTCCCAACATTTCACAGATGAAAACTGGGATGCTTGCTAATAATATTCTCTGCTTATACTTATATCAAACTTATGGGAGAGGCTTTCAAATACCATGATTTTTAAATTCGGCATGTGGCTTAACTTCCCATAGCAAAGCTAACCATGCCGACCAAACCTTAAATGTTGGCCTTCAAGCTCCAAGGGTCTCGCATCTCTATGCAAGATCCATTCCTTCAACTATACAAAACAATAGGCCTTGTAATACGGGTACCAATGTTATCAAAGCTGTAGAAACTAAGACTTGGGGATGTTTAGCTTGGAGAAGAGATGACTGAGTGGTGAAATGAGAACCGTTTTTAAACATCTGAAGATGGAGCCAGCTTGTTTTCTGCTGCTGCAGAGACTAGACTGGATGAACCAGTGGATTCAAAATACAAGATTGCACTTAAACATTAGGAAGAACGTCTTTACTTAAGGATAGCTTGACATTGCAATAGAACGCCTTGGTGGGATGTGGACTGTCCCTTTTCGGGGGGTATTTAAACAGAAATGGGGTGAACATCTTTCACGAATGTTATACTTGTGTATTCCTGCAGAACAAGGGGTTGGATTAGATGGCCTTTGAGGCCCCTTCCAACTGTAAGCTTCTACGCTCCTTAAGATGCAATTGCTACATTTCTGCATTTTTGCCTGCTGCTAGAAAGCACTGAAGTGATTTCCCCGAGCCGAACCAAAAGACCAGGACTCCTTTCTGCGAGAAATTCTGTTTGAAGAACGCCTAAACACGAAGGTGTTCCTATTTAACAGATTTAATCCTTGTTTTCTCAGTCCCCAGAGCTGCAAAACAGCAGTTTGAGCTTCCTTTGAAAAACAATTAGGAACATGCTGTATCAGGATTAACTGTGCAACGTGCCTTCTGGGCACCCTGCACGAGCTTTTTGAGCTTCTTCTATTGAACAGCTGTCTCCCATACAATTTTAATAAGCCAGGTTTTGGTAGAATTAAAGGCGGGAGCGAATGTGCCGGAACACCTGGACAGGTAAGGGATATTGTCAGGTTCTTTGTTATTATCCCACTCCCTCACCAACAGAGACAATACAAAGGCCTTTCATCCTGCCAAATGCAATACTTCTGTAAAGCGTAAACTCTTTCTTTTTTCCCTTTAGATTGCAAGAGCCCTGGGGCAGCGATCTCTCTTTGGTGCTATACGTATAATAATAAATCTTTTGTTGTTTGTACTTGCCATCGAGTTGACTGTGACTTATGGCAACTGAATGAGAGACACCCCCCCCCCCAAGGGATGCTCAGGTCTTGCAAACGCAGGACAGCTTCCCCAATTGAATCAAGCCAGCTGTAGTGACGTCTCCCTCTTTTTGTACTGCTTTCCACTTTATTGTGCCTTATTGTCTGTTCCAAGGAGTCTTGTTTCCTTGCGATATGCCTAAAGTTTAACAGCCACCATTTTGGGATTCTTCGAGAGAGGCTTGAGGCTTGATTTGCTCTAAATCCCATTCGTCTTTTTAGCAGTTCGTGGTATCCGGTGAACTTTTCTTTGCCGCCAATAAATTATATGAGGGGTGAATTGGAGAGATCAAAAGTTGCAGGGTCACAACAGCTAAAGTGGTGTCACACTGCTTTAATTCTGCAGTGAGGATGCACCCAAAGAGACCCAGGTTCAGCCGTGCCATCTCTGCTTACAGCTTCATGGCCATGGGCAAAGTGATAATCTCTCTTGTTGACATTGTATAGATGAGAAAACTGAGGCCCGCTGTAAGTGAGAAAAGTGCGGCTCTCTGGATGCCGTGGTCAGCATCTCCCATCGGCCCTAGGCTACAGAGCCAATGGTGAAGAATGCTGGGATTTGCAGTCCAACAGCGTCTGGAGGGCTACATAATTCCCAGCCCTGAGATCTCACGCCAAGACGATGACTTACCCTTTAGTGCTACAAAGATCTTTAACATATCTATTCATCTTTCCTTTTCAGCCTTGGCGCTGCCACTAACCACTCAGCTGTCAGAAGAAGATGAAAAGGTAAAATTGGCAAAATGGGAGGAAGAGGAACATGGAGTGGGTGTCTCATTTATCTGGATTTCAATTGAAAGAGAAAGGAATGCTTAACAGGAATGTTTCATTAAAAAGAAATCCAAGTTATAATGATCTCCAGTACCGACTTTGCCTAGCTGGTGGTCTCCGGGGAGATGGACTACAACTCCCATCTCCTTTGGACAGCCTGGCCATTGGTAGCTCAGGGTGATGGGCCTGTAGTCCAACACGTCAAGAGCAAACTGGAGAAGAGCTTGAAATTAAGGGAGGAGGGATGAAAGAGAGGACTTCAAATCCCTGGGAAGAATAAAGTAGCATCTATACATAAAACAGCGTGAAATCCTCTACATTTTACTCTAGGGTCTAATCCGCACTGTAGAAATAATGCAGCTTGACACCACTTTAACTGCCATAGCTCAATTCTATGTAATGCTGAGATTTGTAGTTTTGTAAGCTATTAAGCCTTCTCTGTTAGACAGCTCTGGTGCTACAACAAACTACAAACCCCAGGATTGCATAGCAAGGAGCCATGACAATTCGAGCAGCTGCAAACTGCATTAATTCTGCAGTGCGGATTAGATCTTAGACAGTGGGCTAATGGTATAAGAAAGGAATGTGGGTTATAATTATAATTGGAGAGTTTGAGAGATGCTAAGTCTTTCTGGAGCAGACAGAAATCCAACAGGATGGCTTTTCTCCATGGATGTTGAATTGCTATCTGCAGTAAAGCCGTGAAAGGCAAAGGACATTTATTTTTGGAGTAGTGATGGAAAGGTTGGACAGAATCAAGAAAGATAGAGGGGCTGATCTCCCATTCTGTGGCCATACATGTCTATGGGAAGAGGGGCCAGCAATTTCTGAAGCCATCTTTGGATCTGCCAATAGATGCTCACATCTCTTTTGATTTTCTTGACCAGGTTACTAAATGCATCACTGAGATCCTGGCAGACACTCTCTCCAGACCTAGTCCGATCCCTGTGACCGGCGAATGCATGAAGATACTCAGGGAGGGTAAGTGGATATCGCTGCCCTTTGCAAAGCAGTGAGGCGGAAATCCAAGTGTGATATGTGTACTGTATAGGCCTGTGCGCATTATATGCCTCCTGTGGTTTTGTGTGGGATGTTTACCATGTGTCCATTTCAGATGAAAGAGTCCTGGCTATGCTTCATCACCAGCATCTCCTGAACGAACTGGAAGAACTCACGCATCAAGGTAGATGGTTTTGTTTTCCTGAAATGCAATGAGCATTAAAAAAAAAAATTGCATACCCTCCAAACATTAGCCTTGGTGAATCCTCTGCCACCCCACTTTTGCAGCGGCTTTAAGAAAAAATCTGCATAGGTTGTTCTGTTCAGCTGTTGCGATGCTTAATGGCTGAAACCTCCACTGCAGAAATAATGCAGTCTGACACCACTTTTACTGCCATGGCTCAATGTTATGGAATAATGAGGTGTGTTATTTGGTGAGAGATTTAGCCTTCCCTGTCAGAGTGCTCTGGTGCCACAACACACTACAGATCCCAGGATTCCGCAGGATGGAGCCACGAGACTTAAAGCGGTGTCAAACTTCATTTATTCTGCAGTGCAGATTTGGCCAGTGGCATCACAAAGAATCCTTCCTAGGTCTCATGCTTTGGCCATGAACTCTTTGAGCCTGCGGTAGTCCTGACCAGGTAGCCTTATGAAATAACATTTAAAAATAAGGCCCACCGTCCTAACTGGAACTTTTGGCACAGTGGGTTACTTATGAGGAAATAAAAGAAGGAGGCTGCAACTACGGCTGCCCAAGGGGACCGCTGTGGATCTCTGGCATTGCCAAGGGTCCCACTTTTTCTGCATGCCAAGGGCATAGGGTGAGATTATGGAATGAGAGAGACCCTAAAGCAGAGCCAAAGCAGGGCTGCTAAAAATGTCTGCCGGCAGGCACAAAAAGGGTGAATGTTCTCAGAATATTTTTCTCCTCCGTGGAACTGTTTGCCTTGCCCTGCCAAGTGCTGTGAACTCTCCTTTTTTGCCTTTCAATGAATATCTCTCATTCATTCTTCAGAGAACGTAAGACATCGCTTGGGCCATGAAGGGGGCCGTGATGCTTGGGAAGGAGAAGAGGATGAGCAGGAAAATGTGAAGAAGAGGGACAAGAAGCAAACTCTGGAGAGAGAAGCTGGCTCTGAGCAGATGAGAGAGGAAAATGGGGGAAAGAAGGAAGAGGAGCAGGAGACGAAGGAATACGAGAAGACCGAAAAAACCAAAGAGAAGGTGAAGGAAGAGAAGGTTTCCGAAGGAGAGGACCATCATAAAGCTTTGGAGGAGCAAGTCAAGGAGCTGATGGAGGAGGAAGACGAGGAGAAGGCGGAAGAGGAAGAGGATGAAGCAAGGAAGAAGAAGAGAAAGAGCTCTTCAGAGACATGGTCTTCTAAGGAGTATTTTGGCCACATCAAGAAGAGAGGTCCGGGTCAGCCAAAGATCAGGGAGGTGATGCTTGAAGAAAGTCAAGATGATAGGAAGAGGAATGGATTGATCAAGAGACACTTTAAAGTGGAGGAGGAAGAGGAAGATGACAGCTCTGAAGAGGAGCCAAAGAGATACCGCCACAGAGGATTTAATGAAGGCCGTCGCCATGAGGACTGGGAGGACGAGGAGGAAGAAGAGGAGATGAAGAAGAGGCCTTCTCTGGCTAAGAGAGTGGCCGAGAAGGCCAGCGATGAGGAGACGGCTCAGTTCGAAGAGGAAGAGAAAGGCGTTAAGGTCTCCAATTCCAAGATCCACGTCCACGGAGGATGGAAACCCTGGCAGAAGGAAGAGCAAGAGGGGGAAGCAAGTGAATGGAGGCACGGACACCACCACAAGCGAGCTGGTTTGGACCTCAAGAAGAGACATGAGAAGGATGTTGTTTATCCGAAGGGTAGACATCACGGCTATGATGGGGAGGAAGACGAAAGGGAAGCCAGCCCTGATGAGGTCAGTAGCCATACTTCATGACTTTGCATGCTGCAGTCCCCTTTGATGAGATTCCTGAAGTTTTCCAAAGACAGAAGGAAAATTAGGACCCAAAATGGGGGAAGGAAGGGAGATGAGCAGATGATGCTGGTTTGGAAGGAAAGGACTGTTCAAAAGACTCTCATGCTAACGTAATGGAAAAGAGCACCATTTTCCCTGAAACATAAAAGTGTTGGGACTCTGTTTAAAGACAGAGATTGGGTGGGCATCTTTCAGGCGTGCTGCACTTCTAAATTTCTAAATCAAGTGACAAATCTTTTTATGCCACCAGACTTTCTCACACTGCCATGGGTGCTGGATAAGGTTGCGTAAAGGTTTTATAAAGTGAAGTCAAAGGTCTTCATGGCCGGCATCCATAGTTTTTTGTGGGCTTTTCAGGCTTTGTGGCCATGTTCTAGAAGAGTTTATTCCTGACATTTCATCAGCATCTGTGGCTGGCATCTTCAGAGAATGCTGGCATGGAAGAGAGTTTTATAAAATGTTTTTAACTTTTCATATGTAATGTGTTTAATATTTTAAAGCTGTTTTTTTTTAAACTTTGTATTTTAACACTTTGTATTGTTTTAACTTGGACTGTTTTAAATTTTAGTAGCCGCCTTGAGTCCATATACTGGGAGGAAGACAGGATATAAATAATTAAAATAATAATAATAGTAATGATTTGCCAGCATAGCCAATGAAGGTCCCTCTTCTCTCGCAACCTCTGTCCTTTTAGGAACAGAAGAAGCTGGAAGAGATCGAGCGAGAGCTGAAAAGGGCTGCTGAGAAACTTGAGGCACTCAAGAGAGGATAGTCCCCCTCCGTTGTTTTTGGGAGCTGGGTAGGGCTATGAAAGGGATAATCTTCTTCCCAGTCCTTTCCCGATTCCTTCCACACATGCAATCTTTGTAAATATAACTTCTTTCTCTCTCTCTCTCTTTCTTGAGCTTGGCTTTGGACTGTTAATGGAGCTTCCCCTTGCTTCAAAAGACCCAGACCCCCCAAAACACGACCCTCTACCCCAACACCATCTTCCCGTAAGGGCAAAAGTACTTGGACTCCTACTTGCTTGCTGCGTAAAGTGTTGTTCCTTGGCTAAAGGGACTGTCCCGCAGGGCCACTGTGGTCCCACATTTGCACTTTGCTCTTGGCAATTGCTCCTCGGGACCTGCTTTACTATTTACAGGATACTGGGCATATCCTAAATGTTCTTTTTTTAACCTCTATAAACTCCCCCACGGAGCTTTAGAGAGTAAATCCTAGATAGCACAGCCCTTCTACACAACATCAACAGGAGGAAGTTGGGGAACCTTTAATCCGTCAAATATTTTGAACCACAACTCATACAAGAGGTAATGTGATGTTGTGACTTGAGCGTTCGACTGGGACACCAGGGTTTGAATCCTTGCTCAGCCGCTGGGTGACCTTGGCCAAGTCCCACTCTCTCAGCCTCACACGAAGGCAACATCCAACCGATTCTGCACAAATCTTGCCCAGAAAGGTTTGCCAGCTTCAGGTGACCCTACGTCAGAAATTACTTGAAGGCCCACAACTCCCACAATCCCATACCATTAGACATAGTGCTTGGGGCTTGGGAGTGGAAATTCAAAATACTTAAGAGACCCCAAGTTTTCTCCCCACCGCTCCCCACACTCACACTTTTGCTGCTGGAAAAACAGGGAAGATAATCCTGTCAAATATGGTAGTCCTGTAGTCCTCATGAGTGTACCAGGTAAACGTATATAAATTAAACACAAAAGAGGCTGCAAGGGTGGGGAACCTGAAGCCCTGAGGCTAAATCCAGCCCTCTGGGCTTTCTCAAATAGCCACATTTTCCCTTCATCATTTGGTGGTTTCCTACCTTTTGTTCAGCGCCTCGCCTAAAAAGCTGAAAAACTTCTCCAAAGGTTTGGCAGCGTGGCATCGTGGTTTGAATATCAGACAACTCTGGAGACCAGGGTTCAAATCTCGGCTCTGCCGTGGAAACCCACTGGGTGACCTTTGTGAAGTCATACTCTCTCAGCCTCAGAGGATGGCAATGGCAAGCCCCCTCTGAAGAAAACTGCCAAGAAAACTCCATGATAGGGTTACTATAATTTGCAAATGATTGAAGGAACGCAACAACAGCAAAGGCTTAGCTACTGGCAGTAAGAGTTTTAAGCTAAACTACTGTATGTTGGTATTTCAGTCCCTGGCTTTGGCCCCACCAAACACTGGAATATCCTCCCATCAAGAAGGTCTCAGATTAAATCTGGGCCTTTGGTTGACAGAAGTTTCCCATCCTTGGGAGAAGGTGAAACGTTGTACCTCTATGATTCACTACTATGGACTTGCCTCCGTCCCAATTTGGATGCCTCTCTGCATCCCAGAATCCGTCCGACCGCAGCCAAGAACAGAGCTATCCACCTTTGGAGGAGTTTTATGTACTTTGCCTCTCCCAAACTAGCTTGTGCCGAATCTCTGCACCCCATTGTTTGGTCCGTCGAATATAAAATGATCTACTGTTGGAGGTGGGAGCGGCTGCCTGTTCTGTCATTCTGACACACGGCACTCTTACTCACTCTGAAAGCTGAGCTTTTTCATGGGCAAGACAGATGTGTGCCTCCAGATTTAATTCACAAATAAAGGTGGACCCCTATCATTAATTTTGGAAATGGTGTTGGTAGCTACTAACTATAGAAAGCCAGCATGGTGTAGTGGTTTGAGGGTTGGACTGTGACTCTGAACATCAGAGTTTGATTCCCCGCTTGGGCATGGAAACCCATTGGGTGGCCTTGGGCAAGTCACACACTCTCAGCCCCTGGGGGAAAAAAGGTGATAGGTGTGCCACTGTTGTTGTTCTGTGCCTTCAAGTTGTTTCTGACTTATGGTGACCCTAAGATGAGGTTTTCTTAGCATGTTTCTTCAGAGGGGGTTTGCCATTGCCATCCTCTGAGGCTGAGAGAGTGTGACTTACCTAAGGTCACCCAGTGGTCTCCAGAGTTATAGTTCAACAGTCAAAACACTGTGCCACACTGGCTCTCAAACCTAAGATTTGCCTTAGGATCGCCTAAGTAGGAAAGGTCTTGAAGGCACATAACAACAACGATGGCAAATCTATCACATTTTTTCTTCAGGGGCTGAGACTGTGTGACCTGCCTAAAATCACCGAGTGGGCAGGGAACCAAACCCTGATTTCCAACAACAGAGCTACTAACGGTAGCATTTGCTTAGGAGAACAGTGTATTGCAAGATACAAATACTCCTCTATCTGTATGCAACGCTTTAAGCTCCAGGATTAAAGCAGGGTCTTTTTAAAAGTATATAAAAAAGCAGTCTCTCCCAATAATGTTAGCTCCTTGTATTTTTTACTCCGTTTTGCCAAGGTCTGGCGCAAGCTACTGCTGTGCCAGTAATCCTCCAGTTCTTCTTGATCTGTTTCCTATCTACTGCTTTGACTGTTTGGACTGAAACCTTCCATCCCTCCTCTGTCGGGACTCTTGAGATGTCAGTGCAACGGTGGAACAGTTTTGGGAACCTGCCTGTGCAGTTATGGGGATTTTGGGTCGCTTTACCTGTGTGACTATGTTCTGTTTGGATTTCTACCACAGAGGAGGGTTTGCTTAATCTCTGGTGTGGAGTTAACTTAATAAAATGATGTTACAAAATAAACCAAAAATCTAGTGTAAAAACAAATTGCCTTATGTCCATGTGTGCTGGCCTCAGACCTTTAAAAAGCTGTTTCATATACCTTCTTTGGTTGCATCTGCCCTGAAGAAATAGCATAGTTTGACACCACTTTAACTCACATGGCTCCATTCTGTGGAACCTTGGGATTTGTAGTTTGTGGCACCAGAGCTCCCTGTCAGAGAAGGCTAAATTGTTCACCAAATTACAACTCCCAGGATCCCATCGCATTGTGCCATGGCAGTTAAAGTGAAGTCAAAGTGCATTAATTCCAAAGTACAGATGCAACTGTTGTTTCATGAACTTGGAATAACCCCAAGGAATACTGTACACAGTAATTTAACAGTTTCCTCCATACTTGTAGATGTAGAGCCCTGCATCAGTTAAAAAAAATTACACTCAAACAGAAAGGGACACAGAAATCCACAGCTTTTAATCAGATCTGTTTGGAGGGACCTACATAATACAATAAACACAAAGAGGCAGAGAGACAGAACTGAGTTACAGACGTGGAATAAAACAACAAAGTCACAAGAAAGCCACACTGTAGCTTCAAAACATCAAGCCACGGGGAAAAGAGGAACAAACTCCTTAGGATGGGGAGAGGAATTCGAAGTTTGTATATGATGTGTGACAGTTTTCTCTTTGCTGAATAGGCAGAGGCTGTGTATACACTGGATGAGAAAAGGCCTCACTGATCCAAAGAGCCCAGTGCGTTGTGCAGCTTCAAAAGTCAGTTTATCAAATGCTGGCAGAATCCACACAGCCCCTCATTCATGTGGTCATGTCACCAACTCCAAAACAACTCTGCACAGGGCAAAACCACGGCCCTGGTTAGGCTAAAGGACTACAGCTCCCGACATTGCTCACCAATGGCTGCTGCAGTCCTCCGGCATCTACTCTAGGAAAGCCTTCTTCAACATGGTGCCTTCCATCTTTGCTCAGACCCTCATCCACAACCAGCATGCAAAGGCTACTCTATAAGACTTCTGTCCTGCCTCCTGCTCCATTCTAAAATCTAACATCCTGAAACAATCCAAGGCCTACCTAAATGGTGGGTTTGTTGTTGGCCCCTATATATATTGACCTATGGATGTCTTCAGACTCCAGTGCTCATCTCATCCCCTTCCTTTCCCATCTTTCAGCTGAGCCTTCCTTCTTGCTGCCTTTGGGGTTGTAGAGTTCACCAGGCCCCATCTGATGGGTACAGCTGACAGCCATGGGCTGAGCAGTGTGAAAAAGCTATGTATGTCTCTGATGATGACACAACTTTGTTTATAGGGTAGAGCGGGATTGGAGTGGCAGCTGTGCTAGTGAACACACACACTCTGGCAAAACTGAAGCACCCCCCCCCCGGCCCTGAAAGAAGAAGTGGAGCTATTGACTTGCACTTATTCAAAAAGCCTACAAAACAAAGCCTGGAGGTTTGCCACAGAAGGTACTGTCTCTTCCTAGTTGAGAGGAGCCAGAACTGAGAAGTCTCCCAGGAATTTCATTCATATGTCCTAGCCTGACCTCAGAGCAGCTACTGTAGGAGTCTAGGGAAAGTTACTCTTTTTTTGGGACTGCAATGATCACATTGTCTGGGGGATGCTGGGAACTGAAGTCCAAAAAAGTTAACTTTCAGAAAGACTAATCTTCCCAGACTAGGTGGTGGCTCAAAAAAAGGAGGAGGAAAAAAAAGGCAGACTTTCTGGTTAGCAGCCATGAGAAAGACTCTCTGTTAGTGCTGCTGTGTTCAACCTGGGTGGGGCAGTTTCAGATATTTTACTTTCTCCCACTCCTGAAAACAATAGATGCCATACCACCTAAACTTAATGCATCATTCCAATCTTTTCTATATGGAAAATGAAGCAGAAGCACATTCCAGGAGATGTTCAATGTGAAATTGAAGGCTTTCGCAGCTGGCATCCACAGTTTTTTTGTGGGTTTTTCAGGCTACGTGGAGGAACACTGCCATATAGCCTGAAAAAACCCACCAGGAAGGGGGAAAAACATCCCAGGAGTTTCCCATGAGCAGGAGAAACTACAGGCTGTGCATTACTCTGACCTTTTCACAGTTCCAGTATGGCAGTCCTCTTACCTGATGTCCTCTGAAACTTCCGTTGTTTCAGGAGAAGTTCAGAGGTATCTACATTTTAAAAGTGTTCCCCCCATTCTTCCTTCCAAGCCCCCTAAAGGCAGCTCATCTGGCTCTGGTAGTTATTAAGTATAGCAGGGACGGGCAGACTGTGGTCCTGTGGGACTCCAACTCCCATAAGGCTTAGCCATCACAGCCACTGCTTAGCAATGTTTGCAGCTGTATCCCAAGAACATCTGGAGGGCTACAAGATCCCCATTTTTGATATGTACAAAAGAAAGGGGAAGATACAGTGGCATGAATCTAAAAGAAGAACACACACAGGGAAAGCCAAGGGATGGGAGTATGCCCAGAAGGAGGTAGAAAGCTAGAAAAGCATCTACATAGTTATGAGTCAGCCCTGGGCTCTCACCAGGTCTTCTTGGAAAGAATTGCTTTTGACAGTGGTTTTACTTCTAGGAGAGGGAGAAAAAAAGACAAAGGAAGGCGATGATCCCTAACCTTGGAGGAGGGTTACCAGCTGGTTAGTGACATAATGAAAAAGCAGTTTTCATATACTCAGAGTCACAGATCTCAGGGTCCAAGTCCTTCCGCAAATTAGTCCTTGTTCCATCAACTGATGGTAAAATGGATTTCCCCTCCAGCTGCCATTCCCAGTCCCCTCCGCTTAGGGCCCATCTCTTCCCAATCCAAATCCTGCTTATCTTAAAAAGGCAAGAAACTAACTTTAGCAGAGAGGAGGGCTTCAAAAGCAAACTTCAAGAAATGGAAGGAGAAAGCATGGCAAAGCATGTATACCAACCCTGAATTACTGACAACTTTGACAAAAACCTGCTAACAGGTTCCCATATTAGGAATAAATCCTGTAAATCCAGAACAATTCATACCTTGGGACTGCAGAAATAACCCGGTTCGATGCCACTTTAACTGCCATGGTTCAATGCTATGAAATTTTGGGAACTGTAGTTTGTTGTGCCACCAGAACTTTGCTCTGGTGTCACAACAAACTACAGTTTCCAGAATTCCAGGAGCATTAAGCCACGGATTATACTGCAGTACGAAAGCAGCCTAGATGTGGATGACTGTCCCAGCTTCAGTGTTCACTGAGACCACATTTAAGACTGAGGCAAGATGCAGTAGGCAGAAATAGGAATAGGAGAGATCCAGAGAAAAACAAGGGATGCTCCTTTCTGAGATGGAAAGGCAGTTAAAGCAGGTATGCTCCACCTTCCAAAGCATGCTCTTCAGTACTGGATATCACACATCAAAACAGACATAAATCATGAGGACTTGGGAAACCAGACAGAAAAACAAAGCAACCACTGAGGTTACGTCGGAATGGGGCACTGAAATCTGCTAGACATTCGCAGCCTTGCCCTTATAAATAAAACAGATCTAGCTCACAGTGAAGATGCAGTTGCTACAGAATCACAGCCAGCTGCCATGGGGGGAGGCATGTTTAATGGATCGGGGTCCCAGAGGACAGAGCGATCTCCCCTTGAACTGGTCTTTCTAACGTCCACAGTTGATGACAATGTCGTCGTACTCTTCCTGGGAAACCAAAAATTATTGTCAATTTTACTTCCACAGGCTCATGGGGAGAGAGAGATTTATGAGCCGAAATTGCACAACATATTATATTTACTACTTTACAAGAAAAACAATTAAAATCAATACAAAATTGAATAAAACATACAAAGGTTTTAAAGAACATAAATTAAACACACATCCTGTATAAAAGTCTCTCGGGTGAGGATTATGTATTAAAAGCTGCTTGCACAAAAATGTATTTGCCTGCCTGCAAAAGGAAAGTTAGAGGGCCAACCTAGCCTCTTGTGGAAGGGAGTTCCAGAGGGTTGGAGCAGCCATTGACAAGGCTCTCTCTTGTGTCCTCACCAAGTGAGCATATGATGGTGGCAAAACAGAGAGAAAGTCTTCCCCTGAAGCTCTTAGGGCTCTGGCAGGTTTGTATGGGGAGATATGGTATTTCAGACAGTCTGGACCTAAACCATATAGGGCTTTATACGTCATGACCAGGACTTTTGAGGTGAGCTCACACATAACCTCAGGACACATATTTTCCAAACATAGGTATCTGGAGACAAAACTCACCTCACTGTTGCTATCCAGGCTCTCCTCGGAGTCCCAGTCGGGCTCTTCTGAGCCAAATGCTCGCAACAGCTGTGGGATTTTTTCGTTGGGCCGGTGGATGGCACTGTACATGGGGGTATAGCCAACATACATGCGGACTTCAGGGTCAGCTCCAGCACGTAACAGATACTCTACCACTTCGGGGCTCTGTGACTCCACGGCCAGGTGAAGGGGGCTCCGGCCACAACTCAGCTCCTGCCAGCAAGAGAAAAGAAGGTTAGGGAAATGCAGAACATCCTGGTAAGCTCCTAGACATGACCAACATATGCACACTACAAATACAGCTTTGCACTGCATAGTTATACATATCTATTTTATTGGTAACATCACCAAAACTAACCGGTTTGTTGAGATCTGATCCCCCAGAGATCAATAGGCTGACCATGTCCACGTCTTTTCGCAAAACTGCAAGATGCAAGGGTGTGAAGCCTACGTAAAGAAAAAGCAGGCAATTCTGTTGAAACTGAAACCAGATTCCTGACTGAAGAAACAATCCACCTCTTAGTTGTTGTTGTTGTTGTTGTTATAAATCCACACCCTGCATGTGAAAATCCCAAATAACTTCTAGAGAGCAAGTGTTGTGTTCAAAATTTAGATCATTCCAATTGCAACATCTAGGTTTTTCTTTCCTGAGTTTCCTAAATCTATAGCGCTATATAAATAAAGCATAATAATAATAATAATAATAATAATGTAAGACAGATGTACATGAAGCTCACAAAATCTTCACTAGAGGCAGCAAAAACCCATCTTTGTCATCCCCAATTCTCCACTGGACATCTAGACCTTAAACATTTAGGCCTAAATGTAAGGATAGTGTGAACTAAAGGAGATGCAGACAATCTTTAAAACTTACATGCGTGTTCACTAATAAAGATCCCACTGAATCAATGTGTCTTCTCTAACTGTGAGTTACAACTGGCCTTAGAAAACTTGTGCTATTTTCTTCTTTCTTTCCTCACCCATTACCCCCCCCCAACCATGAGGACTACAAACTTGTTTAAACTTCCTCTTGTGCAGCCCAACTAATTCCATGTTACATCCAAGAGGACAGTGCAAATTATTCCTGAAGGAGAGGGTTCCAGGGGAGATACCATCATAATTGGTGCAGTCCAGCTGGGCCCGGGAACTGTTCCCTTCACAAGGCCTTTGTCCCATGGCTGGTGCCAGCAGTTGCTGTGCACAATCCCGCTGTCCTTCTCGGCATGCCAAGTGTAGTGCTGTGTGACCCCCTTTCTCCTGCACACACAGACCGGCTCCTGCTGAGACTAGCTTGCCGACGAAATCAGATGCCCCCACGATGACTGCGATGTGGAGCGCCGTCTGAGAATAGAAACATGAGTGAAATCTTTAGCCTGATGGTAGGGGTTTTTCAAAGGCTGCCTATCCTTCTAAAAAGAATCTAACATACAACTGAAGGAGAGAAGGCTTTGTGTAGCAGGGAGCTGAGTGACAGGAACAAAGAACACAGAAAGCTAACTTAAAATGCCAAACTATTTAGTCCAATACTTGGACTGGCAGCAGTTCTCCAGGGTTTCTCAAGGAAGCAAGTGTCTCCTCCCACCACCTGCTATCTCATTCTTTTAACTAGAAATGCCACATATTGAACCAGGACCTACTGAAGGCCAAGAACTAACTTTACCACCAGCCAATGGGCCTACACTTAAGATTCTGGATAAAGGACTGACTTAAACCAGAAATTGTCTTACACCAGGCCACACAACTTGTCCATAAAGACCAGGACTGTCAATCCTGACTGGTAAAACCCTCCAGGGACTGTTTTACATCAAATGTGACTCAGTTCTTTTTAACTGCAAATGTCAAGGATTGATCCCAAGACTTCTGTATGCAAAGCAGGTGCTCAACTACTAACCTATAGTTCCTCCCCAAGCTAACTTTAGCAATGTGTCTTTTCTTTGTGGGTCAGGTGGCCGTTAAAGGCACCATAGCTGACTCGGAGATATCAGTTCCAGTGGGAGCAGAAACTCTCATTATCTCCTGCACAACTCTGGATCTACAGTTGTTTTCGCTTATGCCCCACTTTTTCTCCCAA
This sequence comes from Urosaurus nigricauda, assembly GCA_034509955.1. Classification (NCBI taxonomy): domain Eukaryota; kingdom Metazoa; phylum Chordata; class Lepidosauria; order Squamata; family Phrynosomatidae; genus Urosaurus; species Urosaurus nigricauda. The sequence continues at coordinate 29,834,310 of JAOEGL010000007.1, read as the reverse complement.
ATAATGGGGCTCAAGACAGCTGACAACATATTTTTTTTTTAAATACACATAAAATCTTTGCAAAAGCATTAACAATTTTATAATAATTAAACAATTTATAAAGGTAAAACATTAAACATTAAAAACACTCACATTCAGCAAAAATTATATACAGTACAAGTTTTGAAAACAGAATCACAGAGCATTAAAAGCTGTTTATAAAAGCCTGACAGCACAAAAATCTTTTGATCTACCACTAGAAGCAGAGCAATAACAGAGCCCTCCTGGCATCTCTAGGTAGGGAGTTTCAAAGTCTGGCAGAAACCTTTAATCTAACACATTAAACTGAGATGCAGAACAGGCATCCTATATGTTTTGAGGTACCACGCGAACATATTGGTCCTATACAGCTTAGGCTGGAAGTATGGGAAGAACCATGTGCTCTCCTATAAACCAGACCAAATACTAAGACCTTTTCTACATACTCTCTTCCAATTACATCTCTTATCAAAGATGAAGCAAGTGGCAACTAGAAAGAGGGCCTCTGTAATTGAGAATCCTTCTAAAGAGGTCAGCTCAGTACCTTTCTAGGCCACATATTAAGAAAAACAACTACGGTAATTGTACCTGCTGCTCTAATTGCTATTTTAGCTGGCATCTTATTATTTTTACCTGTTCGTTGCTCCAGGCATTTTTTAAAAGAATGTGATTTGACTCCCTTAGCCAATATTCTTACTGAAATATTTTAATCTTGTTTTTCTTCCCCTGCATGTTACCACCTAAAAATGTTAATCGAAGGCTGAATATATTCTTTCTAATTAAAAACAATCTGTGGTTTTGGCTGTGCAGTTTTGAAGGAAGGAAGATCGACGATTCACACAATAAAAAGCAAAGTGTTTCTCAATCCAACCTGTCCAAGGTCATTCTGAATGTCCAGGTAATCCGTCCCTTGAGTGTATTGGAGGATGGAATCCAGAAACGCCTCGTGTTCATGGATGACAGCCAAGTGCAGGGCTCTGGAGGCAACAGTAAAGAACAGATGATGTTAAGAAGGGCAAAACTCTCAGGTATGAAAACGTGTTTGATAATAAAGAAGGGAACTGAAAGACTGAACTTGAGGGGCTATAGGCTCTTATAACGCCCCGGTTCTTTTTAAAATTTGAATTATTAGCAATATGACATAGTGACATAACCAATTTTTTCACAAAACAAAACAAAAATGCACCCGGCTGTGCATATTATTTCTCAGAAACTAAGATTTTCAATGCTTTTGTGAAGTCTTTGGTCCACATTTGCACAGCATGAGAAAGTAACAGTGAAGATAATACATCTTTGCCATCTGGCCAAAGCATTTCTCCACAGGTCTAAAGATTTGACCATGTTGAATGACCAATGTCACTGATACAGTTAACAACAGTCACTCAGGCACAAGAAGCCTTCCATTTGCATGTTTCCTCATTATGAGGAGAGCATACAAACTGGCAGAGATAATACAGGTTGAGCCTCCCTTATCTGAAAATCTGAAATCCAAAATGCTCCAAAATCGTCCACATGGGTGGCTGAGATAGTGACACCTTTGCTTTCTGAGGGTTCAATGTACTGTGCTTCGCTGCTCTGTCAGTTGCAGGGCTTCTGAGTCCTCCAGCACCTTTCTGGTTGGCGCCTCAAAGGGGAAGCCAGAAATAAGATATAATTTTCTGTACTTTCCAGCTTCAAAGTAGAACATAGGAGATGTCTGGGTTGTGGAATGACAGGCCTTGTACAGACTGGCCTGATTTGGTGTCATGTCTAGATGACGCATGCCCTTACTCCGCCCCAAAGGCACCATGACACTGCATGCAGCGTCATGGCGCTCCTCCGGCGCGCGTCCATACGATGCAGTGCCAAAGGAGCGCAGTATAGCTGCGCCGCCGCGATTATGGCACTCTTTTGAAGTGCCGCCCTTGAGAGGCATCTACTAGGCGTCTGTAGCTCCTTCAGTACAGTTCTATGGTCAGCGTCTGTTGGACCTTGACCACAGAGTTGTGCTGGAGGACCTAGAGAGGTGTCCTCTCAGGTAAAAACATAGTGGGTTTTTTTGTTATGTGCAGTTTTCGCACATTTATGGGGGTCTTATACCCCTAACCCTGGTGAATGCAGAGAGCATATTCTGCTTATCGGCCAATAGAAACTGCGAATCCTTTTTTGGGAAAGACTCCAGCCGTGGAGTCCGTCTCTTGTGCCTTAAGATGGATCTTTCCCAAAACAGAATCATAGAGTTGGAAGAGACCCCAAGGGACATCCAATCCAACCCCATTCTGCCATGCAGGAGCTCCCAATCAAAGCATCCCCATTGACAGATGGCCATCCAGCCTCTGTTTAAAGACCTCCAAGGATGGAGACTCCACTACACTCCGAGGGAGAGTGTTCCACTGTTGAACAGCCCTTACTGTCAGGAAGTTCCCCCTAATATTTGAAGGAATGTCATAACTGAGGGGGGAGCAAGCTTGTTTTCTGCTGCTGCAGGAATAGAACGCGGAACAAAGGATGCAAGCTGCAGGAAAAGAGATTCCACCTCAACATTAGGAAGAACTTCCTGACAGTAAGGGCTGTTCGACGGTGGAACGCACTCCTTCCTCGGAGATTGTGGTGGAGTCTCCTTCCTTGGAGGTCTTCAAGCAGAGGCTGGATGGCCCATATCTGTCAATGGGGATGCTTTGATGGAGAGTTCCTGCATGGCAAGAGGTTGGACTGGATGGCCCTTGCGCTCTCTTCCAACTCTACGCTTCTACGGAGAGGCAGGCTGAAAATAAATATGGTTAATTATCATCATTATCATTACGTGTCTCCGTCTTCGGTCACGAAGCCCAGGACGTGGTGGAGCCAAGCCTCGGGGGCCACCGCCGCCGCCGCCTCTTCCTCCTCCGCGGCCTGGCTCTTCTTCTTCTCCAGCCGCACGGCTTGGACCCCTTCCACGATGTCGCCGAGGCCTCCTTCTTCGTCCCCAGGGGCCAAGGAGTCTCCTCCGATGGCCGAGTCGAGGCGCTCCTCCTCCAAGTCCTGCTCTCTTCCTTTATTTTTGGGGTCCCCCTTGGGTCCTGAGGAAGGAAGCTCAGGGGGGCCCACAGCCAGGGAGGCCCAGGAGCCAGGCCTCACCTCCAAGGCTAGGCCTTCCTCCTCCTGGAGCTGCCCCAGTTGGGCCTCGCTGAGGGAGCCCAGGCCGCTGTCACACCACTCCTCGCCTCCTACTCCTTGCTTGGGGTCCTTGCTTGGCCCGGGCGAGGAGGCCATTTTTGGGGTTAGGCCTCTACTCCCACGCAGGCCTCAGGGCCCTCACAGGCCTCGGGCCCCTCAGGAGCCCCCAGAGAGCCCAAAACCTTCTCCTCAAGAGGCTCCTCCAACCTCAGGAGCCATTTTGGAGCCACTTTGAGTGGGAATTCCCCCAATAAACAAGCTCCTCACACACTGAGGCATGCCGGGAGCGGTAGTTTTTTTCTCCCTCCCTTGGAACGCTGGGAATTGTAGTCCCGGCCCGAGTCAACATCCGGGTACTCCTCGGCATCGGGCGCCATTTTGTCTGCTGAGACATTGGTTTACTACTTGAATGTTTAATAAGTGTTTAATATTTAAATATAATATTAAATATATTATATAAATAAATATTTTTAACATTTAAATATTATTTAATGTTTAAATGTTAAATATATATATATATATATATTTATATAATATATGTTAAATATATTTAAGAAATTTAAAATATATTTTAATGTTTTAATATATTTTAATATTTTTTTAAATATTTAATGTTTTAATATATTTAAATGTTTTAATATATTTTATATATTTTAATGTTGTGTGAAGCCCATCGGAGTCCCACTCCTGGGAAAAGAGCGGGATGCAAATAAATATAATAAATAAATAAATTTAAATATATAAATATATATTTAACTAGATAAATATATATAACTATGTAAATATTATATATATATATATATATATATAACATTTGTTAAATATATTTAACATTTAATTATTATTATTAACCTTTATTTATATAGCGCTGTAAATTTACACAGTGCTGTACATACAGAAATATTAAATATATATATATATATATATATAATGTATAAATATTTAAATATTAAATATGCAAATATTTAATTTTTTTAAATATTTAAATGTTAAATATATTTAAATGCTTATATATATATATATATATATTTAAATGTTAAATGTACGTTAAATATAAATCTTTAATTTTTAAATATTTAAATGTTAAATATATTTAACAAATGTGTGTATATACACAGTATATTATTAAAATGTTAAATATATGTTAAATATTAATATTTAATTTTTAAATATTTAAATGTCAAGTATTAATATATTTAACAAATGTATATATATATATATTTAATATATATAATTTTAAAATTATTATAATAAATTTAAAAAATTAAATTATGAATTATAATAAATAAATTAAAAAATAAATAAAACTGGATTATTGCAGTACGGATGAAGCCTATATATCGCTTGTAGTTCTCCTGCTGAGACAAATTAGAAACGAAACCATATTAAGTTTTTAATTCCTTTAATTGATCGCTAGCAACGCAAGGCATGCTGGGAGAGTGAGTCCTCTTTCCCAGGGCTCTGATTGGTCGAAATCGCCGCTTGTGGGGGATGAGCGCCGGTGACGTCACTCGCGGACTTGTCGATCAATACCGCGGTGCATGCTGGGACGGCTGCGTCCTCATTGTGGCGCAGCGATTCGGTGACGTCACTCGCGGCGATAGGAAAACACCGCGGTGCATGCTGGGACGCTGCGTTCTGATTGGCTGCGACGCTCCTCCGCCGCCGCGATGCTTTCTGGGGGTTGTAGTTTTCCTGTCAGGGCGACGAAAACCTCTTTAAACCCGGTTGTTTCCCTTTTGGTGGCGGAGGGGGATATTCCATGGAAAAACGGGACGGTAACTACTAACTGAGGCCCGGGAGGGGTTTGGTACGTGGTTTGACGGCGAAAGGCCTACTGAGGCCTACTAGGCCTCGGCCTCCTTCCCGCTGAGGTAAACCCCCGCTTCATAGGCCTCTGTTTTGTTATGTTTTCTTCGGTCACAGACCCGGGAAACGCCGCCTCAGACGCCGCAGAGAGGGACTCGGGGCCAGGCTCCTCCTCGGTGAGAATAATATATTATTAGTATTATTATTATTAACCTATGAATCCCAATGAGCAAGTTTCCCCTTTGGTTTCCCTCCCTAAGGCCGAGTGGCATCCAATGGTTCCCTATGGGGCCAATGTTGCCCCTATGTATCCCCACATGGGCATAGAAACATAGGTTTCCCTATGGACAAGTATTCCCCAATGTTTCCCTATGGGCAAGTATGGTTTCCCTTTGGGCAAGTATGGCTTCTCTATGGGCAAGTATTCCCCAATGTTTCCCTATAGACAAATATGGTTTCTCTATGGGCAAGTATGGTTTTCCTATGGGCAAGTATGCCCCAGTGTTTCCCTATGGACAAATATGGTTTCCCTATTGGCAAGTATTTCCCAATGTTTCCCTATGGACAAGTATAGTTTCCCTATGGACAAGTATTCCCCAGTGTTTCCCTATGGGCAACTTTTCCCTACATTTCCCTATGGGTGAGGATTTCCCTATGTTTCTCTATGGGCAATTATTCTCTCTCTCTTTTTTTAATTTAACAAAAATAAAACAAACACACAAACATTGAACAATTAAGCAAGTATTCTCTAATGTTTCCCTATGGGCAAATATGCTTTCCCTATGGGTAACGGCTGTCATTTGTTTTAGTATGTCCCTAGAAATAATGCCGTTTGAGACCAAACTGTCACTCCATCCCATGAAACCATGGGATGTATAGTTTCACAAGGACTCAGGCTCACAGAGACCATGTATCCCATGTTTCCATAGGATGGAGCCATGGCAGTTTTGGGATTTGTAGTTTTATGAGACATTTAGCCTTCTCTGTCAGAGAGCTCTGGGGCAACACTAAACTACAACTCCCGGGATCCCCTTACACTGAGCCAGGGCAGTTAAAGTGGTCTCAAACTGGATTATATTTCTGCAGTGTGTTCTGGACCTGAGTGGCTAAAACTGGCTCCTGAACAGCAAGGATTAGGAAGCAGAGCTTCCAAGTAAGGCGTGTAAGCAGGCTTGAGCTTCACTGTCTGTTTAAATTCAACATTTCATTATTTAAGTGCTGTTTTATCTTTCTCATGTGGCACAGTTTAATAGCATTTAGAAATTTAAGCGGTCAAAAAGAAGGAGAGAGAAATATCAGTCATCAAAGAAGAGCAAGAAGCACATAGATCAACGTCAAATATTAGGGAAGAGTGAGAAGCAGATGGATTTTAACATAAGATATTAGAGCCCATTAACCAGTAACTCAGAATTGAGAATTTTGAGTTTCAGTCCTTACTCTTTGCTCTTTCCCTTACCCTGTTTCTGTTTTCATTTCAGGATTCAGATTCTGATGACGAAGGAGCAGCTTCTGGTCTGACAGAAAGTAAGTGGCCCATTTGGGTGTTTTTATGCCTGCAGGGGGTGTGGAGATGCACATTTTAACTTAATGATACAAAAAGGAACCCTGTATGTACAAATTGTGGCCAAATATATTTACATGAATATGGCAACCTGCTACCATTGCCTTATCCAAGTACGTGTTGCCTAAATAATCTGTGGCTAGAGTAAATAAGATTTGTGATATCCAAACCACATGCTTTAGCTTCTCTTTTGCAGAACAGCCAAATACCTTATTTTTCTGAATAGGAGTTGTATATTTGGGCCTTGCTCAATCTTTCATTTCCTGAGAGGTTGGTTCAGTGTCTAGGAAAATCATAATTCTAGGTATCTGGAATTTTTGTCTCCCGGTTAACGATCCACGTTCTTCTTCTATTGTTAAAATACGAAACATCAGAGTTCGCTCTGCCTTACTGTTCAAATCCAGGGTTTCTCCAAAATGAGTAACACAACCAATGAGGCTACTCCTTGCTTTTACTATAGTCTGTTTCCATTGTTATGTGAGACTGTCTTGTTTTGCTGCAGGATATGTTACGTTTTCAGAATTCCCATTTTATTGAATTGCTAGTAGGATTGGATAGTGAGCGTTTGAAGCAACACAGGAACTTCCTTCAGGCATGAGCTCAATTTCTGACAGCCGTTGTGGCTAGCTTTAAAGATTTCTTCTTCTTTTTTTCAGTGGACTTTTTGCGAAATCTATTGTCTCGGACATTAAACTTGGGCAGCGAGAAGCCCGAAAAGGTGCTGGATGAGCTGACATTGGAGGGTGTGAGCAGATACATGCTGACTGACAAATGTAAGCAAGTTCTCCCTCTGAGGGTGGGTTGGGATTTGGACAGGAGCAAATCCCAAAACGTGCTCTGCTTCTTTAGTTCCTTGGGGCCCTCAGCTTCTGAATCAACTTTATAGTGCTGAGATAAAGTGATACCAAGGATAAGCTGAAACAAGCAGACTGGTATCGCAGCTAATGCTCCTACTTATATGCAGTGTTTTTATTCTTCTGGGTTTGGATGAGAAGTACAGTTAAATCTGCTTCTTTCACAGGGCCAGCCTCAACTAAGAATAACTCATAGTCGGGTTTAGACAACAAAATGAGCCAGAGAACTATGGGAACCCTTATTTGTCACGTTGAGCTGCATTCTGGTCCAGGTTGCTTAATTGTTGCTTTCACAGAGATTTTTTGCCTCAGATTATTGTGTCTTCTGGATGTGAATAGCTTCATCTCTCTGGCTTGTTTCTCTTCGCCCCAAAACATAAAAACATACCATAAATTTATTCTTTGGTCTATTGGGGAAGCAAACAAACCAGAAAAGAGAAAATGCTCCCATTCAGATGACCTCATAAGCTTTGCTCCATCATCTGTTTATCTACTCCATCTTCAGGCAATTATAGTTGAGTACATGCTTCTTATGACTGAAAAGCAGTGTTTTTGAAGCTCTCTAGGATATTATTTCACCCAACTGTGACCTATTTTTTCCTGTCAGATTTGTGTATCAGGCTTCTTTTTATGTGGCTAGGATAATGACTTTAGTTTTTACGTGGCTGGATGAGTGTAGAATTGCAGTCTTTATCCACGGATTCAAGTATCCACGGCTTGAAACCATTATAAAAATACATAACATCTAAAAAGCGAAACTTTGATTTTGCCATTTTGTATAAGGGATAACATTTTACTCTCATTGTATTTAATGGAACTTGCACACATCTTCGATTTTGGTATCAATGGGAAGTCCTGGCACCAAACCCCAGGCAAGGGTCCAGTGTACTTGTTTCTGTCAACAAAATGGAAGAAATGGCTTATGGTTGAGAACTGAGGTATGAGCGTGAAGAGGATAAACAGAACTTTTGTCTCCCTAATCTTGAATGAATACTGTTATCGAGATCCACTCTTATCTTTGCTTCTCTTGCATTGGAGCATTCATTTCCCCTGTTTTAAAGATGAAGAGTTCCGTTTGACAGAAAGTAAGTTTTCTAAGGAATACGTTCTTGGGTTAGCAAGGAATGTGAACCTTGTGTTCTTAGATCCATTCTTTTTTTCTGAGTCCTTTTGGATATCTTAACTAAAAGCTCTCTTCCTTTTGGTGTCTACCCTAAAACACAGCGTTGCTAACTAAGAATGTGGTGGGAAGTATGGACGAAGTATTGTCAAGCATGAATGGACGGCATTTAACATATGCCTCTCTTTCTTTCTCAGGCAAGAAAGTAGTATGTATGGTTGGAGCAGGAATCTCGACTGGTGAGTGTAACAGGGGCTGTACTGAGCTCTCTGTGATTTATTATCTGTGTCTGGTTTATTTTCATAGACAACTGGGCAGAGTGTGCTTTTGAGTGACAGAACTGCTATGAAAACCACAGAGTTGGCCTCCTGAGTTCTCTGTGGTTCTTTTTCACTGTCTAAATTTATTGATGAAATCCCTTTGTACCTTCCAGCCGCTGGGATCCCAGATTTCCGCTCCCCAGGTACAGGGCTCTATGCCAACCTGCAGCAGTACAACCTGCCATATCCTGAAGCCATCTTTGAGATTGGCTACTTTAAGGTACTGCACTGAGTCTCCTGCCTACATCTTACATCAGCTAAATTCATTCTTGAGTTTTCTTTTCTTCATGCTACCAGTTCTGTTTCTCTGTCTTGATTTAGCAACACCCAGAGCCCTTTTTTGCTTTGGCCCGGGAGCTGTACCCAGGACAGTTCAAGGTAAGCCTGTTGTTTTTCACTTAGAGCACTGCTGAGGTGGGAGGCTAGAAATTAAATGTCGTGGAAGGGCTTTAATGGTGAGGATTCTAAATATTTGTGATTTTCTTTTTTGCACTTATTAAAGTATGTTACAATGATTGAGAAAGTGATTGTTTCCAATAGTAATTTTCAAATAGTTGGGTGTTGTTGTTTTTTTTAAATGGAGGTTATTTGAAGACTGATTTGATGGGATTAAAGAATAAAAAAGTAGATTTCATACCTCCTTTCTAGCATATCACAGCAAAAGTAGTAGTGTCCCTGTACTATGTAAAAATATTTGCAGCTCTGGTTTGTAAAGCATGCAGAATTTTTGTCCCCTATCTTGCATAGTTGAATGAATGTGGCACTTAGATCCAAGAGGAGCTTCCTGTGGATGGGAGAGGTCTGGAATACTGGGCTGTATAATGTTCCTTCAGACCCCCCCCCCCCCAAAAAAAAAACCTTTTTAGCTGTGTAAAACCAGCCAAGTTTATTTGCTCTGGATTTTGAAGGTCTTTGGGCATGGCACTTTCTCTACAGGGCCCTTTTTGTACATTGTTCCTGTCATTACCTTCTGCCTCTGGATCCAGTTTGAACAACTAGAAGAGTAGTTCCCATTCCTTTTGTGCTTTATGCGGGCAGGTGAGTAAGAAGCAATAGCAAGGAGAAACTGCAGAACCAGAAGGATCTAGGAAGTTCTGAGGTCAATGTCTGCCTACTTCCTTTACTTCTGAGAAGTACAGATTAAATCCAAGCTCTATTCTGTTTCAGCCCACAGTTTGTCACTACTTCATGCGCCTCCTAAAGGAGAAAGGGCTGCTGCTACGTTGCTACACGCAGGTGGGTGAAACTACCCTTCTCCTTGAAAAAGAAAGAGAGCAGGTCACCTTCTCTTATAGTTGTCGGAATCTGCAACAATTGGAGAGAAACCTCTGAACTTGCTGGCATTTGCTAGACTCTGTGTGGGTGGCTAGCTTTGATAAACATAATAAAATAAAAGTTGGGTTCAGGATGATGTAACTAGGATGTTAGTCCTGAAAGGATTTATCAATAGAGAACCTGCAATGGGGTTGGGGCTCCAAAATATTAGAAACTACTGCAGTTAGAAGAGAGACTTTGGAGCAAAGGGTTTTCAGAAATGAGGGAATGAAATTCAGGGGGGAGAAAAGACACTGTAGCAGTTCAGCAAAGAGTTCAGAACACATGATTCTGTGTGTTCAGATCCTGGTTATCATAAAGAAAACCTGGTTAAATACAGAACTTAAAAAAACGGGAAAAGAGGTTATGAGTGCAGTATACCTATCCTTTTTGTGTTGCTTGAGAGCACTGTAGGCAAAAGTGCCTGGGAGCAGCAAGAAGTGGAGGGCAGAAAGTCATAAGACTGTAATTCCTCTCAGTGATATTTCTTCTGGGGATAAAAGATTTCTGTCACCTAGTTGCTGAAATCTGGATGGTTACCCAAGTACTGGTTGTAGTAAGAACAAGTCAAGGCGAATCCAGTAGCAAGGGAAAAGAGCTGAATGCATTCCTAATGAAACACCCTTTTGATATGTAGGAAGCCGTTTCCACTCCGACATCAGGCTGTATCTTGAATTTCAGCCAGAAATTGGCTGAAAAGCAATCCTGGAAGTTTTCTTCCAGTTCACTTCCAATACTGTATTGGAATGTAAGACCTTGGCAACATCATATTTCACCACCAATTGTCAATGAGCTACTGGTGTGGTCAGATAGAAATGGAGGAGTATAAAGTATATATATGGAATTGATAGACACAATGCTGGCACCCCCTCCCTCAAAAGTCAACAGTTCTGCTAGTGGGAGTATAATTCCCATTGTTTTGTGCTGTTACAGAGGTTGAGCCTTAGGCTATGGAGTAGGAAGGGTATCTCTTCAAATAGTCCTAGATTTGTGTTGCCCCTATTCACTTTTAATATCTGATAGGCTTAGGTTATTGTTCCCACCCCTTTATTTATCTGTCTCCCAGAACATTGATACCTTGGAGCGGGTAGCTGGTCTGGATACTGAAGATTTGGTAGAAGCTCATGGCACCTTTTTTACTTCCCACTGCGTCAGCTCTTTATGCAGGAAGATGTACAGCTTGGAGTGGATGAAAGGTGATGCTTTGGAATGAGTTGGGTGGAGGTGGGGAGGTAGTTGTCATATGTTCTTTCATAGAGGATCAAAGAGGTATATAGAATAAACTGAATTTTATTCAAAGATATCCTGTAGTCTCCTTTGAACATTTCCTTGATATTTCAAGGTAGAGGGGAAACCTTGTGATTGCTTAGTATCAACAACATGGCTATTGTGTGAGTGGCTTCCTGACATTTCAGTTGAAAAGAAAAATAAAGAAAAACCTGTTTTAAAAAAACCCTCTTCTATAGTCCGTGTGAGGTTATTCTCATCCCCTATTCTGAGTTGTTACACGCACTAGTTAGAGAATGAACAGCCTTTTAATAACTTGGGGGACAGATTTATCAATCTGATGTCCATGGGGAAGCATGTCCGTTTCCATTTCATCTAGATGTTCTCGATCCCTGATGAAGCTGAAAGAGTAGCTCTTTGTGGAATCGGAACAATAGCTGAGGTGGTAGTGCTGGGGGAATTAGGATAAAAGAATGGGCAAGCTGCCCATTGTCTGCATTCAGTTACATTTTGTATCCTTATAGATCACTTTTCCTTTTTCCTTTCAGAAAAGATCTTCTCCTCTCTCATCCCCAAATGTGAAAAATGTGAGAGTGTAGTGAAGCCAGGTGAGCATTCCCCTTGAAAAGTTTATTTTTAGAACAGTAGTCACTCTACTGATAGCAGCTTTAGGCAAAATGCTGTTTGAGTTCTGTTTTGGCAGATAGGATTTGGAATTGGCTATTTGGAGTTGTGCTAACAATTGAGTTCAACAGCCAGATTGCCATTTGATGAATGAAATTGCCAGTTGGCAAATTAAATCAAGAAGCAAGGGTAACCCCTTATGTGAAAGATCTATTTGAGTTGTGACAGCTGTTAGCTTGTGCCATACAGCAATCTTGCATTTGCCTTCCTTGCCATCACAGTGAAGAACAAACATGTAGGAATGAACTGCTATCCGGTGTTAGCAGCACGGAAGTAGATATCGGCAGGCTATAGACTGATAGTCTTTTTGAACCATGGAAGTAAGCCATGTGCCTGTTTGTGAATGAGCACCATGCATCTCTGAAAGTGGCCTTGAATTCATGTATGTTGCATACGGGTGTCCTCTTCGCCTCACCTTCAGTTCTGTCCTCAGAAGAGTTATGCAAGGCAGACCTGGCCCAAGATCACAGTGAGCTTTATGGCTTATTCTAGAACAGATCACCCCTTTTGTAGCCAATGTACCTCACTGGCTCTGCAACCATATGTTTTGCATAAATTATGCAAACTGGTTTGGGATTCTCGTATTTTGCATAATTGATTCTTCTTTTGTGAAGATCTATCTGAAGTCTTTTGGAAATCATATCTAGCAGCAAGTCTTGCTTCAGAGACTTCAGATGATTTTCATTGTATAAGCCCATCTTCATAATCATAATGGTTAGAAACATGTTCTTTTACAGTGTTTCTTTTCATGGAAGGCAGGATATTTTTGTAACTTAGTCCACAGAAACCAATGGTTAAGTCTCTTTTCCCCCCTTTGTTCAGATATCGTGTTCTTTGGGGAAAATTTGCCTTCCCGTTTCTTCTCTCTGATGGATTCTGTAAGTGCTTTAGTCGTTTGTCCTCAAGGCCAGGGTTCTAGTACGCACGTATATATGTCCAGAAAGGTCCATGGCCTCTAGATCAACAAGAAATTTTTTCACATATCCAGTAGTCATTGGGCTGGTAGAAAACTTTGTATATCTGTATATTTTTTTAATACACGATGAAGTGCATTTTAGCTTGTTTACTGTACTGCACTTTTGTGGTTGGAAATCACTTCCCATGTAGGATGGCACCATTTAATATGTTACATGCATTTCAGCTATCTGTGGTTTTCCTCTCTGCTGACTAGCTGTAATTGCTTACAGCTTCCTGGGCTTTGAACTTCAAGCTTTTGCATGAATGATAATGAACATAGCCATGTTAGGACAGTGTAACTTGTCTAGGTCAGCATTACTGATAGCTTTGTAAAACTGATGTATCAAAAGAAGGCAGATTCTCAAATGGCATGATTTGAGAAAGGTCGGGAGTGGGGGAGGTGATTAATCCTGGAGACCCCATCATAGTATTTTTGTTGTGTGCATAGTCTTTGTCAACAGCCCGCTATCTCATCTCCCCTCCCTAACTCTGTTTTTAGGATTTCCGCAATGTGGACTTGCTTATTATCATGGGCACCTCGCTTCAGGTGCAGCCCTTTGCCTCACTTGTCACCAGGTATGTGAACATTTTCCCTGTGAACATTATAGAGAGCCCTTGGTATCGCCTGCAGTTTGATAGGGCCTTCCGTGGATAGCAAGATCCATGAATGCTCAAGTCCCATTATATACATTGATAAAGTAAAATGGTTTTCTTAATATAAAAAGATGAAATCAAGGTTTGCTGTTTGCATTTTCATTTAATATTTTCATGTCATGAATGGTTGAACTTGTAAATGAAGAATCTGTGAATGTGATGGGCCATCTGTATGACCAAGGGGTGATCTTTACTACCCAAGGCATCCCGTTTATATCTTTCCTTTACTCTTCTTCCAGAGTACCCACAAATACACCACGGCTGCTTATCAATAAGGAAAAGACTGGAGAGGTAAGGCCAGGTTTGGTTCATACTTCCTCTGTCAGACCTTGAGTTGAATTTTGAGCAAATTTTTTTCTCAGTGATATGAGTATATAACCTTGGATGCTTCAGTCAGAGTAGTCCCACCCACCTCCAACTTTTGCCATGTCTTTAATAGGAAGGATGGGATGCATAAGTAAGGTTGAGCGGGTTTGATTTTCATACTCTGCAGCTCCCATAACTTAGTTGAGAAATTACAGAGTCCTTAGCAAGACAAAATTCTGGGAAGGATTATTTTCACAGCTTATTGCTGGTGGAGGGAGCTATGTTGTGACTGTATGAAAAGCATGCTCACAACTCCAGGGCACTTGTGCAAATCATGTAGGGACAGGAGTGAAATAAAATATTTTAATAAAGACTTTCATCTGAAGATGATACAGTGAATAGTATACTACAATGAAAGTTACACCTAAAATGGCATTTCCCCAAGAGAAACAACCATTATCATAGTACTGCTTTCTGTCTCGTTGCAGAGTGACACTTTCATGTCCCTGATGGGCTTCGGATGTGGGATGGACTTTGATTCAGAAAAGGCATACCGGCAAGTAATCACAAGGCCTCAAGATGGGCTGTAGCAGATGATGGGAATATAAACCAAAGATGCCTCAGTTGGATTCTGGGGCTGGAGTGCTGGATGTTTTCCTGCCAAAAATGGTAAATAGGTAGTGCCAAGGCTTCCAGGCAAAAGGAACCTGGAGCTTAATACAGTGGAATTTATCCCAGTGATATATGTGCCATAGTCCTGATGCTTTATTGGTGTAAGTTGTAGTGGAGGCCAGTGACACAGATGCTGAGCTCATTGGCTGGCTTTACAGAAGCTGCCCTCATTGTTTTCTCCCTCTCTCCCTCTGCTGTATGGGAATAATAAAATTCCTTACCTTACGAGGTTTTTATCCTGTTCACTGAGATCATGTATGTGAATTGCTTGGTATACCTGGAAACCAATGCAAAATACTGTTCACTGGCTCATTTCTTATGGGGGTAACCTTATACCCTCATGTTTTCTCCTCTCTCAGGGATGTTGCGTGGCTCGGAGATTGCGATGAAGGCTGCTTTGCTTTGGCAGAGATGTTGGGATGGAAGGTATGTATGTGTCTTGTTATGGGTTCGTTGGGGTGCATCCCGAACACCTAGTGAGAAATAACTGAGTTCCTCTTTGGTTCCACCTTGTATCGTAGAATGAGCAGATTGCTATCCATGCACAAGTTACTTCTCCACCCATCTCTTGGCTACATTTCTAGCTTTGTTTCCTTTTTTTCTCCTTAGAAAGAGCTGGAAGAACTGGTGAGAAGGGAGCATGCTGCCATAGATGCTAAATCAGGGCAGGCTGTTGGTGATGGGGCAAGTGCCTCCCGTTCTCCAGTAAAGGACCAGCAGCGGAATCCATCCCCAAAGAAAGAAAAGCTTCCTCACAACAAAGATGAATGAAGAGCTTGGACCCAACTGAGGAACCCTTTCTGTGGATGAATTAAAAATCAAAACGACTGTCAGTTGAGAGATCCTTGTGGCTTGCAGACTTCTTTGACTTGTTTTCCTTCAGGGACTGGGTCAGAGCAGGGATCAGACAAAGGCTTTTGTTTAGGAGATCAGTGGGGAATCCAAAAGAGTCTGATGGACTGTGGAGTGAATAAAGCCAAGGGAACACTCCTAGAAGTCTTCTTTACCGACTTGGGGAGTACTTGCTTGGAATTCCTACTAAATTGCTGAAATTACTGATGTGAGGTCAGGTGGATAAATTAGCAATACAACGTTTCTTCTATTTTATTTTTAATGTTAATTTAAAGCTGACCTCTGAAAGAAAATATTTCTAATTGAGTGGTTGATCAGAGCAGCCTTGATCTTAACCCTACCTCCCTGCACTTACTTACAAAGGAGGCAACTGTGGGAAGTGATGTTTGAAGGTTATTTGATCTATCATTTCATTCTTGAAGGACAGTGATTTTAGCAGCGTGTTTTAAGCTGTTGCCCCTGTCATTTGCATTAAGCTATCAGAATGGCAATTAAATTCAAGCACCTTGATACTAGAAACGGATATTTTTGTGTCTTTGTCTATTTGTGACCCAGCTTCTGCACACACTTTCACAGATATGAGTCTGGTTTCTTTGATGAGGACTGTTTGGTTGTCAGTTGCAGTGAGGAAGATGCTAACCTATTTTATGTATTTCCATTTTTACTATATTCCTTCGTATCAACTCTGTCATGATGAATGAGCTTATCATAGCATTTTCCTGGCAAGAAGAGGTTTGCTGTTGCCTTCCTGTTAAGGCTGAGAGGGTGTGACTTTGCCCAAGGTCACCTGATAGGTTTCTAAAAGTGAGTGGGGATTCAAACTGGTTTCCCAGAATTCCAATCAAATACTCAAACAACTGCAACCTAGGGCCATTTCAAATTGGTATATTTGCTTCTGGAGGAAACTTCAAAAAAAGCAAAAATGCCAAATGGCACAGTGCCCTCCTTTTGGCCTTCCAGGCTATTCTTTTCCTCAAGTACCATGTCAGTTGTGTAATTTTACAAGGCAGCCATACTTGCCAAGTAGAGATGAGCTTGGGTATATCCTAACTTTGATTGACTCCTCCAGAGAATGGTATTTACTGTGAAGGTTCTTTCTTGGACGGCCCAGAGGAATAATGCATCCCCTACCAAATTGTGGCGGCATAAATGGGGGACAGTGTTGTGTAATGGTTTGAGTATTGGACTAGGACACTGGGAGACCAGGGTTTGAATCCTGGCTCAGCCATGGAAACTCACTGGGTGACACTGTCTTCACCCCCCGAAGAAAATTTGCCAAGAAAACCCCATGAAAGGTTTGCTTTTGTCACCATAAATCGGAAACGACTTGGAGAAACACAACAGTACATAATTAGATATGAGAAAATAAAGGAGAAGAGACACATGGCAGATTTACACACAGTGCACAGGACTATGGCAGGCTTTGGAATGAAACTGACATAACAAGCTTGAAGTGAAATTACTCCATAGACTAGAAAAAGAATTTTGTGGACTTCTTAGTTATGTTAGTTCTTGGCTCTTAAAATAGTCGTCTGGTTGAAACATTTGGGAAATAACTAATGAAGTTTGATATTGGTGGCTTATCTTGGTGATAGGCTTTCTGTGCTTTTCACCAACTGCCTGGTGGGTGAAAATTCAGCAATTCAGCACCACAACCTTGAATTGCAGAGAAACAGCAATTTGCTGACTTGTATTTCAAAACCAATCATCTTTTCACAAGCACACACTGGAACCATAGGATACACTTAAATTCAAAGTAGCAAGGTAAAAATACACTAGTACTGCAGCCAGACTAGACTATACGCTAATAGCAAATGTCTTCTATGCATAAATCTTTGTCTAGCTAAAACGGCTGCATCCACCCACAAGAGGGAGATATTGACATATTTGGGGGGACTGCATGGATCTGCAGAATAACCCAGGAAATTTTTAGAAAGCCCTGGGAGGATTAAACAGGTACAGAATGCTAAGGCAGTGTGTATCTGTTTATTCATAGGCTTGGAATGGAGTAAAAAACAATCTAAGAATTGGTAGTAGATGCTTTTTCTGTTTACCTTTGAAGAAATAAACCAAGTATTCTAGCCTTCCTCCTTGTAAAGCTCATTCTGCCTATTTGGCGTTACTTTGGGGAAAACCCCGGTTCTTCTTGTCTACAGTCTGAACCTAGTAATTTTATGTAGAACTCTGAACTACAGGATGGTCTTCACACGGATGATAATGGGAATGGATTCCTGTTCGGTAAAAGGCACACTTTGACAACCGTAGAGAACAGAAGTGCTATGATGGCATAAGGAGCAGCATGGAAGCATGGAGAAAGCCACTACTTTCACGGTCTGTTTCGCCTTCTTTTTCTCATGCAGTAAAGCCGATTAATACTTAAAAGTTTAGGGAGTTTGGACCCTATCCTCCCGGATGGTTCTCAGTTCCATATCTCAAACTTTTTAAAGCCTAATGATGGCCTCTCATGTTCTCTTGGAATACCATTGTCTTTTGCTTAGGATGAGTTATATGACTGTCTAAGGTTAGTTAAGCAGCAGAGGGCACAAAGGCATGAGGGTACATATACTAAGAGTCCTTCAGAATCTCCTGTGCCCACCATGGAGAAGCCAGGCAAGGCTAAACACAACAGACATCACTTCAAAACTATCTGAGTAAGAATCAAGATTGTAGTACTTGATGGATTTTTTCCAAGGTTAGAGCCGGGAAACTGCTTTGGTGTACCGTTTTATCTCTATTCCAAGAATATCCTTTGTTCTTATGTATCTCTCCAATGCTTCTTTGTTAACTATCCCTTGCTTCGTTAACCTCAGTACCAATGTTAGCTCTGTCCCAAACAAGTCCAGAAGAAAAGATGGAAAGATCCTGATTTTTTTTTCCTTGAGGTTTTTAGCTTTATTGTGTTTATCTTTTTGTTCTAACATGATTCGATTTGGTTGTTAAACAGGTAACAACTCTGCATCCCACAAATAACACCTCAATAATCCAAACAGAAACATTTAGCATCATGTAAATACATGTCAAAATAATAAACTGAAGGATTTCCCCAAAGGTTCATGAGGAAGCATGGCAAGCCACATGGAGAGGCTTGTCTAACACCCCATATTTAAGTTGCCAACTTTTTTGCGTACCAGAATGGAATTGGGTCTCTGTCAATGGTTGGGATTGTTTTTTTTTCTTGGGGCAGGAGGAGGGATGGGAAGCAGCAGTGGTGGGCAATGGTAAAAAATAGAGGACCCTATCAGCATGTATTAGTTTAAAATTCTTACTGCCTGTAATTTAATTTTTCAGAATGGTGTCTGGTGGAAGGGGAGGTCGTAGCATTCTGAGGAATTTTAGGAGAGCTGGAAATGGCCTGCAGTTCTCCACCCGTCTGTAGGTTGCAGAGTCAAGCAAAAAAATATGTTTAAAATCTCTTGGTTTATTTAACACACCTGGTTTATGTAGCTTAAGAAACCTTACCTAGCCTAAGATTAAACTCCAAAAGGATAGGGCAAATGTTGGCAATGCCAAATGAGTGTGTATCTTTCTGCCCCACATTAAGTTTTTCTGTTGCTGCCTTTTTTCAGCATCAATGACAGGGCCCCGAGACCACGTGAAAGCAATCGGCGGAGGTGTTCAAACCACATCCCTGCCTTTGTCTTCTAGAGCTGTCGTCCTCCATTGCTGCTTGCTTGTTTCTGTTCCTTGCTCACGTTTTGCTGTCCCTTCCACAGTACTGTGCACAGTCGTCTTTCTGCTGCGACTTTGTGGGACTCTCAGCCTCCTGTCCATACACAAGGTAAGCTCTTGTGTGGCCTTCGCATCTTCTGCTCTTGTCCTTCAAGCAGCCTTGGGTGTTTGTGACCTTTGAGCAGAATGATGACCTTAAACTGGGAGACTTAAACATAAAGAAGGGAGACGTATGGATATAAGTGATGGAAGCTAAGTGTTAATACCTTAGAAGTTTATCTTTATGGACTAGATATTGGGAACAAACAAAAAGACAATTACCTTAACACCATGCACTTGAGAAGAGATTCCACCTAAACAACATTATGAGGAACTTCTTTGCTGTGAGAACTATTTGACAGTGGACTCCCCTTTGGAGGTTGGTAAACTAAGGCTGAATTGACATCTAAATCGAGTGCTTTATTTTGTGTATTCCTTCATGGTGTGGATTGGACTGGATAACCCTTTTGGTTCCTTCCAGCTCTAATATCCTGTGAGTCTGTGACCTAGCCAGTTTGTTGGAAACAGGTTACAGAACGATGTGTACCTTTTCTTCTCATCTGGAGCTTGGAAAAATTAACTGAGTATTGAATGACTGTAGCTCTGCAAGACAAAACTAGCCTCTTAATGTCAGATCAACAATGATCAACAGTGTATCTCCTTGATAGTACAGGAAAAACCCAATATCATTTAAGCACACTACTGACACTGGTAAATTGTGCATTTTTCCAAGCACATAATGCTCTCCCCCTTGATATCTAGCAACATCTAGGGGGTTAGTATTTGCCATATGGGAAGACTTGAATGATTCTGGTCGCCATCTTTCCATCTTTGTACACATGTGGATGTTAGTAGGTGGGATCATCTAGCATGGTTCATGAATGTTAATTTCATAGGTAGAGTAAACTGAGATAGGAGACATAAGGCGGGAGGAAACAGGCTTTCTTCTGTAGGTTCTTCTCTTTAACTGTGAGTAGAGTGTGGAATAGTAGTTTGAGTGTTGGACTGCTACTCTGGAGACCAGCGTTTGATTCCCTATCGGCCATGAAACCCACTGGGTGACTTTGGGCCTCAGAGGTAGGCAATGGCAAACCTCCTCAGAACAAATCTTGCCAAGAAAACCCCATGGTAGGTTTGCCTTAGGGTTGCCATAAGTCAGAAACAACTTGAGGGCATACAACACACACACATTTTTTAATCTTAGAAGTATTGCCTAGAAGGATGAGTAGTTCCCATGGTCCAGCACTAATCTGGTTTCTGTTTCTGTTAAAGGGCTATCCTTGGACTTGGACAGCGCAACAGTTAGCCCAGTTCTACTGTTCACATGTCAGATCTTCAGGGTAGATAGCAAAATGAAATGCTCATTCTCTCAGTTGCTGGGTGCAGTGACACTGTACAAATAAAGCAGTCTTACATCACTTTTATGTGCTGTATCTCCATCCTATGGAATCCTGGGATTTGTAGTTTTACAAGGTCTAAGGATTTTACCGCACAAAAAAGAAAGGCAAAATGGCTCCGGAGAGTAGTGGCTTTCTCTGTGCTGCTCCATGTGTCGTCGTACCACTTTACAAGGGCTCATAAAAACTATAATTCCCTGGATTCTGGAGGATGGAGCCATGACAGTGAAAATGGAGTCAAACGGCATTATTTCTACAACATAGAAGCATGTCTGTGCACACATAGACACACTTTTTGTCTCTAAACTGCAGCTAGGTTTTGTTGTCTTACAGTCACCTGGCCTATAGTCATCCAGATCTATCTTTCTAACTTATTCTCCTCCTGAAAAGGAAAACATTCGGGAGAAGGGGGGGAAAAGACCTGTGATGTTCAAAGACTGACCACCTATCTGGACACCTGTGCATAAAAGATGTCTGAAAGTATGCCGGGAACCTGCCAGAACCATTCCGGAAATCACCCCGGGTAAGCAAGCAAAAATAGAGGAGGAAAAATATCTCCATGCTGGAACATGTTCTCTGAGTGCAGAGCAAGCTTTCTTCTTTGGGCTCCTTCCCATTTAACTGTGGATATTAAAATATGGTTATGCTCACCTATCCACTTCTTTGGATGGGCTGGGTTTAGTTTCTTTTAGAGCAGGGGTGAGGAAAGTGCCCAGAGAGAGTCATTATGGCAGATGGGACAAATATATACTGCTAGAAGTAGTAGGAGTAGTAGTAACAATAACAAGATAAATTTTAAATAATAGATAAATAATAAATAAATTAAAATATTAAATAAAAATTAAAGTAAGATCAATTAAAAATGAAAAGTCATAAATGATGTGATATCTTGGAGATGGGACCCAAGCCTAGCCACAAAATCCATTTATGTTTTTTTATACACCTTACACACATCGCCGGAAGGTAACTTCATACACCATATTTTAAATAATTTTGCGCAGGAAATAAAATGTGTGTATAGTAAGCCACTGAAAGGCAAAGATGTCGCTGTCTCAGCCATCCAAGTGGACAATTGTGAATTCTGGAATATTTCGTATTTTGGAAATCCTGATAAGGGAGACCCAGCCTGTATAAGTATCTGATGTTTTTATATGTTTTTAATTTATATTGGTTTTTAATATTTTTAAATAATTTGTAAGCTGCCTTGAGCCCCGGCATTATAATAACAACAGTGATGACTATGATAGCTCTTAGCCATGCTGGCTGGAGTGGTTTCAGGAGCTGTGCAGTTAAGGCCCTATTAACTCTCCTGTTTCTCTTGTTTCGTATAGCCCACAGCACACACTAGTCAGTGGAAGATGTGAAACCCTGATCCCATTTCTGGACAGACTTTCCATCACCAGGAACATTTGGGACCTCATTGAGGATCATCCAGGACAAGCTGCAGAGCTGCTCTCTGCACAACCACCTGGGGTAAATTGCAGAAAATTTTTAAAAACATAACAAGCCTGATATGGGAGAGATGAGGGGGAAGGTACATTCTCCTTACCCTTCAGTGGAGTAACAGTTTCTCCAGAGACCTGTATTTGTTTTATTTGGAGTATAAAAAACTGTGAGGTTAAATATCTGAAAAGGAAACACATGTATTCCAAAATCTGAAGTTTCAAAATCCCAAACATTTCTGGTCCCAAACATTTTGGATAACTTGGCCTAGAAATAAGGTAATAGTTGTCTAACCTCTTTCTTTCTCTGTTTTCTTCCTCCCTCTGCTTGTCAAATCTTTCTTTGATCAGACATTCATTGTTACCAGAAACAAAACTGGAGATGCTAGGAGGACACTCTTCCTTCAGACCCAAGGAAGTAAGAGCAATGCTATCTGCCATTTTCCCATTAAGGAAGACAGTTCAGGTGAGTGGGTTCAGGTGCTTAGCTGGTGCTGTATGCAGTTATATGTGTTTAGCCTGTATCCCAGATGATGTGCATAGCATTGAGCCATGGCAAAAAAGTGGTATCAATCTTCATTATTTCTGCAGTGCAGAGGCAGATGCAGTTCTGGACTCTACCCTCTAACCCTTGCCTTTCCACAGCCCCATGGTTTTTCTTTTCAAAATCTTATCTCAACAGCTATCCTGTCTCTTTTGGTCATTTTGCAACATAACTTCCTTCTACTTAAAAGGGGAAGAGGTGAAGAGACGCCAATGCTCCCGCAGCCTCCGTTGTTGCAGGTTGAATGCTCTCTTTTCTCCTTTTTTCACTGATAAGGTAGATTTTTTTTCAAGGGCTATTCAGGGGAATTGTGAAATGTCCTTTTCTCTTCTGCTTTAAGTTCTTCCAGCCAACTTGCTCTTTGTTACTTATCTGCTTTGGGGCTTCACACTACCTCTTTCTGATCTTAGCAACAGGTAAGGAGTTCTTATGTAGGGCAAGTGCTGGCTTTTATCCCACCTGGCTTCCAAGGACTTGGAAGTGTGTATGGTTTCTCTCTGTCCCTGTTTCCTCCTGATAACCCTGCAAGGTAGGTCATGCTAAGCCAGTGTGAGGAAATGAGCGAGGCTATGAGGTTGGGGGAGGAGAAGGACCTTTCTTATCGGGAGTAAGAGCAGCAAGGATTGGGCCTTGTAACTAGTGCAGTGTGAATGAGTATGCAAGGCTTTCCTCATGTTTCCTGCAAAAGGAAAATACATTTTGTGTGTGAGAGAGATAGTGTGGGTTTAAGTTGTGTTTTTTATGTATCATTAACGGCTGTGTTGCTGTGTCTGTGTAATGAGGGACTTCATGTGTGTTTGTAGGTATAATGCTTTATATATTATAGATACAGGCAAAGATGATACACAACAGTGTTTTATGCTGGGCCAAACTAATTCGAAACTGTTCTCTTCTTAGCAGTGCCCTGAGGTCTTGGCCAAAGTTGCAGCTGCCCCACGAGTGTAATCCAAAAGGTGCTGGGGTTGAACCTGAGATTTTCTGTACACTGTTCCTCTGTCGTTCCCCTGACCTATGGATTTTCTGCCCCATCAGTCCATTCATAGAGTTGGAAGGGACTCTATAGGCAATTGTGTCCAATCCCCGCCCTCCCCACTCAATGCAGGGACTCCAGGTAGAATGTCCCCAGAAGCAGTTAGCTGTCCGACCTCTTTTTGAAGATGCCCCGCGAAAGACACGCATCACTTCTCTAGGCAACTGGCTCCATTGCTGAACCACTCACACCATCAAGAAGCTCCTTCTAATTTTTAATCGAAATCTAACCTCCTGTAATCTAAAACCATAAGACTTTGTCTTACCCTCTGGGACAGGAGAAAGCAAGCCTCCCTCATTTCTTAGTGATCGTTCTTTAAAGAGTGCAGCAATGTCACCTCTCAGTCTTCTCTTCACTAGGCTGAACATGCCCAGCTCTTCTGTTTATGTACTGAGTCAGATGTCTGTTGGTGCATCCAGCTCCTTGCTGTCTCCTTGGAACTGGCCATGACTTTCCTATGATTTCCTTCCCTTTCCCAAAGATCTGTTTTAGCTACAGATGTCATCCAGGAGTGATTTGGGAGCAGGGGGAAGGCCTTCTCTTCGTGTGCCAAGCATTTGAATGGCTGTTGATTTTTTACATCAAGGAGAAATCGATTCTTTGCTCTCTCTACCTGCACTAACAAATAATTCATACGTGCTCAGAAAAAAAAGGCAAGCTGGAAGCCGTGCCCTGTTGTAATCCAAACGTTGTGCCTGTTCTCAGAAAAGCGTCTCTCTTGATCTGTGCTCACGTGTCTTCCTTGATCTGTGAAAAGACAGGCAAGGAGACCAAGAGGGAGATGGGCCCACTATCTAGAATCTGGCCTAAATGGGAACCAACTGGGACTCAGATTTCTCTGCTCTTTAGTCATGGTCTGAGCAGATACAAACTGTAGTCCGAATCTGAATTTCCTGGTTTGAAGTACGTCTGGGCTCACATATCTAATTAGACAGAGGACCACTCACTCTTAATATTGTTTTTCTGTGTATGTGAGTGTTTAATCCATGCTGCGTATAGTATTTTGATGACACTTCAACTGCCATGGCTGCATCCTTTAGGATTTGTAGTTTGGTGGGGCACTTAGAATTGTTTGCTAGAGACGTCTAGCACAGTAGACTAGTGCTCTTTCAGCAGAGAATTTCACACCCCCCACCAAACTACATATTCCAGGATTATATGGGATAGGGCCAAGGCAACTGAACTGGCATAGATTGCTGTAATTGTGCAGTGTGGATACACTACCAGTTTCCTAGAAAACAAATGTTTTCCTTCCTCCTTCATTACCAAGACTGCAGTGTTTTGTGAATGTGCATTCATTGCATAGAGACAGATCTGCTTTTCTGTTCTTCAGTTTCCTCCTCCTCTCATTTATTGATTCTTGTAAACTTTCAGGCAAGAGCTTTTAAAGAGGAAGGAGGTTATTCCAATGCACTTAGTAGAGCTTAAGCACTTAACAAATCAATAATATAAATCATTGTCTTCTGGACAGGAAGGAGAGAGAAAGATTGAATGCTTAATGTAAGGGAAGGCTTGTAAGAGTCCTTATTGCTGTTCTTCCATTCTAATTTGGAGACACATTGAGTTGGCTTTGCTGTGGGGCATGCTCACTTCTCTTGCTTTTAGTTGCTTAATTAATTAATTAATTAATGGATATGAAATGCTTAATTTGAGTCATCACTGAGTCATCCCCTGTGCTTCATTTCAGTGGTGTATTGTTTTAATGTGTGTGATTTTAAATGCTTTTAATATTGCAATAGCTTTATTTCATTTTAATTGTTACTCTTGAAAGTTTTTAATTGTACTATGTTTTTAGACTGTAATCTGCTTTGGATTCCAATCCTGGCAGAAAAGCAGGATACAAATTAAGATTATGATGATGATGAACACCATTCGCTCACTACCCTCAGTCCTGTATAATCCCAAATAATTTGTATGTCCATATTAAGGGAAGGAAATGGGAATGTGACCTATCCTCAGTATGTAGAGAGATCTTGTAGCACCTTTGAGACTAACTGAAAGAAAGAAGTTGGTAGCATCGGTTTTTGTAGATTAAAGACTACTTCCTCAGGTGCTCTTGGAGGAAGTAGACTTTAGTCTATGAAAGCTCAGGCTGCCAACTTCTTTCTTTCAATTAGTCTCAAATGTGCTACAAGATCTCACTACATAATGATTCTACAGATTAGCACAGCTATGTCTTTGAATCCTGACTTGTCCTCAGTAAGGCTTTGCCTTGTTCTGATTCCCATCTCCCTCCATCCCCAGCTGTTTATCTCAAGGGTTCCCAGCTGCATTTCAGAAATGCGTTGGAACTGGTCAGCTTTCATACTGTGAGCAGGTGAGTGGCTGGGATGGAAGTGGGGAGGCACCCAAGGGGATGTTGACCCAGACTTCCTCCTCCATTTGAACCATTAGGAGTGCTGGCTGTGGATGTATTTGTTAGTCCACTCCGTCTGCAAGGCACTACGCTGAGGATGCCTGGGGAAGCTACGGTCCCTGCCCCCCTCTCCCTCATGATCCCACTTGCCTCCATGGATATCACTTTTGGTGAAAGTGTCAGCATGTTTATCTTTTCTAGGGATATCCTGCCCTGCCCGCTGAGGCTCCCGGATGCCTTCCGACTTCCACTCCAATCTCAATTACATGCGGTCGCTGCACTGGGCATGAGTGAGTGAAATATTAATGGTCCAATAAACCCACTCTTGATGGGTTTTTTGTGATGAAACAAATTGCCTCTCAAGACTTGCTTGCTCTTAGTTTCTGTGAACCCATTCCAACCCACCCACCCTGTTTGCCTAGCTACCCCCTTTGCAAGTTCCTGTACCTTCTACTCGCAGGTATTCAGGCTGTACAGCTCTAACCATCTCTTTTTAAAAAGTGAGTTACAAAATGTGTGTCTCATCTGGACAACCTACTTCATGTCAGTCTTTATATTACATATCTTTAGCTTTTTAAAAAAGTATCACACCAGAAAGCCTTGTGAGTTAATCATATAATCCTAGTGTTGGAAAGGACCACAAGGGTCATATAGTCCAACCCCTGCTGTTGAGGAATACGCAACTAAAGCACTCCAGAAAGATGCTCATTGACCTCTGTTTTAAGACCTCCAAAGTCCACCAAACTCCGAGGCAACATATTCCACTGTCAGACAGTTCTTACAGTCAAGAAGTTCTTCCTAATGTTTAGGTGAAACGTAATGGTTGCCCGGAGCCATTGTTAAGACCAAAACTTGAGGTATCAACAGATTCCATATTTCTACAAAGTTGTCTTTTGCTATTTCTCCCCTTGGCACTTGAGACTTTATTGTAAGTTTTTCAGCTGGAGCAGTCCAGTAGAGTTTATTCAGCCATCATCAGAGAGATCTTCTTTCTGCATTTTTCTAGTATCTATTTTGGCTGTAGCAGCTCTAGTCATGAATGAGATCAGATCTTTATGTAGTGGAAATTATGTTTGTCTCTTTATTCCCAAGTTGAAAAGCTTTAATTGTTTGAATTTGTGCATCTCCACCAGCCTAAAAAAAAATCCCACCCATAATAAAGCAGGCCATCTGAGCATTCTCTGTCCCCTCTTGTTTTTATTGTCAGAATTCTGGACAATGCCCCTTAAACCTGAAAGTCAGCTGACTTTGGCCAAAGAAGAAGATGATCCCATAGATTCCAATGGAGAGTCTCTTGAGGCTAACCAGCCAGCCTGCTCCATCCGAGTGACATCTGAGGATGGAGCGCTCTGCATCATCAACCCACTGTTCATCTCAGTGCACAGCGATGTGAGTTGGCTTGACCTTGCTCCAGGCCCCTGTCGCTTGAGCAGCAGAAGAGCAACTCTCCAGGTCTTTAATGGCTCCACCGAAGCAGCATCTCGCAAGCAAAAAGTCCAGCAGTGTAAGAATCATCCCAGATCTCTTGAGGAGGAGGAGGAGGAAGAGAAGATGGGGAAAGGTAAGGAAAAGTAATGGGGGCAGGGGTCTTCATCACCTTAAAGATCTTGCTCCCAATTTTATTCTGCTTTTCCACAATTTACTGTAGTAAAACAGACATACTTTATCAGATGTTAATGATAAACCTTGGAGAGTGTTTATACATTGTCATTAAATACCAACAAATAGATACCCTATCACAAACTTTTCTTGGCAAGATTTATTCAGAGGGGGTTTGCCTTTGCTTTCCTTTGAGGCTGAGAGAGTGTGACTTGGCCAAGGCTGCTGAGTGGGTTTCCATGGTCTTTCAGAATCCTAGTCCAGAATTCCCAGAGTTCTATAGCATTGAATCATGGCAGTTGAAGTGATGTTGAACCCCTTTTTTTCTCCAGTGTGGCAGTAATCAATATAACTTGCTATTGCCATTTTGAGAAGGACTTCAGGGATAAATCAAGATATTTGCACTTTCTGAAGGGGTGCAACCTATAGGGTCCATCTAGGGGCAGGGAAAGCCCATGGAGTTACCCACTTCTGCCATTAAAGTTACTGCAAACATTTTGGAATAACATTGTTTACCTAGTACCCTTTATTTCCTGTCATGCTTCCATCCTCCAGGTGACCTTTTGGCATCTTCAGCCTCTACACGACGGAAACTTCTCCTTCGCAGTCTGGCCTGTAACACTTCCGAAGATGTCTCTGAGGATGTACCTTCATCCCCCAGTCTGCACCAGAAGGAGATCAAGTCCCCACACCGTGTTTCCTGGATCGAAGGCATCCCAGCCGAAATCCCTCCTGCCTGGTCACTGAAGAAGTCCAGCTCCGAATCCTCACTACTGAGTGAGTCCCTCTTGCTGCCCCCCATCCCAGAACTGGATTCGCTTTCGGTCAGCAGCATTGAGGACGAGCCTGAAAGCCTTCCACTCACCCCGGCTGCGTCGCACAAGCGGCAGGGCCGCTCCTCCGCTGTGTTGACCTACAAAGTGCTCCACCGTCTTTCTGCCGTGGGCAGTGCCCTCGGTGGTTTCCTCTCTGCCGAGCGACGGGTCTCCAAACGGGTACAGGAGCTGGCCCAGGAACCAACGTCCTACGTTGGAGGCCTCGTACAAAGCTTTGTTGGACACATCTTGCGGGGCGGCGGGATGCGGCACCCCACTAGCACCGACATGCTGCAGGAAATCCGGCAGATGATCAGCAACCTCAAGGGCTACTTGTGTGAAAGCTCAGAGCTGCGCACAATCTGTGAACATGGCGAAGCAGAGGAGATGGACCTGGGTATGAAACGGAGAAGATTTTCAAAGCTGGGCTTCGATTTGGAAATAGTCTTGAGGGTCCATTGTGTTGAAAAAGTATGGAAAGAGATCTTGTAGCACCTTTGAGACAAACTGAAAAAAAGAAGTTGACAGCATGAGCTTTCGTAGATTTAAATCTAGTTTCTCAGATGCATTTGGTGGAGTGGAGTGGAAAGCCAGGGATAGACCTATATATGCCACTGGTGTGTGAGAATGTCAATTCAAGTTCAAAATCCTTTGTGTATGGAAATGAGGTGGCAAGTCCGGCTTGGCATTGCAAACTAGCCTGCAGTCGTAGGGAATAGATGTGTGTAAAGAAAGTTGTCTTGAGAACGCTGTGGTTGTAAGCAACATCTGAGGCTCCAGCTCCTTTAAATGGTGATGTTTAGGCCTAATACTAATGAGAAACTGGTTTGCTAGACAACACAACAAGGGTCCTTCTTCTCCCCTAGTGGCTTATCCATAGGCTTTTCAGAGAACTGGCCACAGGACCAGCCCTTCTTGTTGCTGCTGTATGACTCATGGTGACCCAATCATGGGGTTTTCTTGGCAGTTTTTTCCAGAGGGGGTTTGCCCTTGCCCTTCTCTGAGGCTGAGAGAGTGTGACTTGCCCAAGGTCACAGAACATGGGTTTCCATGCCTTGAACAAGGATTTGAACCCTGGACTCCAGAGTTGTAGTCCAACGCTCAAACCATTACACGACGCTGGCTCTCCTGTAGCTCCCTAAACTAGTCTGCTATTCCATCACCAATGTCAACGTAAGATTTAGTTGCCCATCTAATCACTTTCTCTATGAATAATTGGGTGGGATGAGGGTGACACCATCTTCTCTTTCACCTCAGGCAAGAAAATGTCTTGGGCTGCTTCTGCTTGGCCACCATGCCTCCAATGGGTAGTTGCTAGTCAACATGGTGGGTGAAATACCTTATTCTAATCTGCAAATGAAAACGAGGGTACGTGTGGCGAAATCAGAAGGTGGCCAAGATGGCGAAAGGTGTTAATGAGGAAGAACATACAAGCCAGGAGAGGCTGCAGCAGTTTGTGCTGGCTGAACCTATAGGGAAGGACAAGATCCCATCCCATCCTTTCCTCTCCCTCTTATGGAGTTAACAGAGTGTAAACTACTTTTGCACTTGCAACTTGATTTGCACCAATTTAATTATGCTGAGGAAAAAGCAGGAATAGAAGAGATAAGCTAGGACATTTTTAAAGGCCTTGAAAAAGTGGGACAGCAGAGGATTAATAGGGACTGTCCCTGCCAGATCAGGCCAGTTGGAAGGTGTGATCCTGCAACCTTATTCCTCCTTATACGTTTCCACTGATTTGCATTCATTGACTAAAATTTCTGGGGGTGGGACTGGCAAAACAAAAAATGTAAGTCTTTGCCCTCAAAGTGGAAATGCATACCATCAGGTTTGTTTCTGAGCAAGCCAATTCTACATTCTTCTCACCATATCTCTGAGCAACCCAAGTTACTCTTGTGGTTTCTGCACTGAGCCGCGGCTGGATTGCCACATCAGTGGCTCCTACGTCAGCAGGAGTACAGTGTTCATGAAACCGCCAGCTTCTCTGTGGCCGAGGGTCTGATGTTGTAGCAGCACTATATCCGGCAGAGGCCATTGGAGGAAGGGGGAAAATTTTCTGAAGTTTCTGAAGAAAAACCAAGACAGCCTCATTTAAACAGTGGGAAAAACAACCCAAGAGATACCCACAAACAGCCTTTGGATGCTTTGTACTCATTTGCTAGTCAGTCTTGAAATGTTCATACAGAACTTGCAGTATAAAAATGGCTTGGGCTTCTGGCTGTGGACCATTGAAATCAACACAAAATGAGGTTGAAAGATCTCTGAAACAGAGACCAAAGCCATGCAGTAGACAGAGGCCCATTAGACTCCTCAAAATTTTAATTCTTGCCTGAGGATACTATTTTTATTTTCCATAACTGCAAAAACAGAATGGCATAATACCTGAAAATGGACTATTTGTTCCTATCATAGTGGGATCAAAGTTCTTTGATAGAGTGATGGATGAGACATAGTTTCTGCATAACTCCCAGCATTTCACAGATAAAAAGTGGGACAGGGTTTGGTCAAAAGAGCACAGGTAAGCAAGAAGAGGACAAAAAATATTAATGAAGAAGAACATTCAAAATTACTATTTTGAACAGGAAAACCTTGGAAATGTTTGTACTGAGTTTAGGAAAGCCTGGTGGGGCAAAGGAAGACCCTAAATGAGGAAGGGCAAGACTCTGCCCTCTCCTCTCCCTCCTGCTGAATTGAGTATAAACTACTTTGGAAAACCTCCTTTGAACAAATATTGCCAAGAAAACCCTATGATAGATCCACCTTAGGGTTGCCATAATTCAGAAATAACTTGAAGGCATGCAACAGCAGTATCAACATAACTACTTTGGGACTTTGAACTCAGTTTACACAATTGAAGTGAGCTGAGGATCAAGAGGGAAAACGGGAGGAGTAGAGAAAGAAACTGGGACCCTTAAAAATATCCAAGAAAATGGGATAGCAGAGTATTAACCGGGAATGTTCCTACCAAATCAGGACAATTGGAGGATATGTATGGCTATGCTTGGAATTGGGGCTGCTCCCAGAAACCCTTAGTTTAATCTCACACTCTCTCAGTTTAAAAGGAGGGCAGTGGCAAATCTCTGAGTAAATCTTTGCTGAGAAAAGTGATGGACTCGCCATAAGTGTTGACTTGAAGGCACATAACAGCAACAAGAGTTTAGATGTGGTGTTTTAGCAACAGATTCCTGCCTCAGTAGGGGTTTGGATGAGATGGTCCTTAGTGTATCTTCTGGTTGTATGATTCTCACTCTCAACATTACTTGCCATTGACTGTTCTTTCTGGAGGTGATGGAAGTTGCAGTACTGCACCATCTGGAGGTCTGCACTTTTCCATTCTTTGCTCCACATAAGTGCCATGCTTTGCCTTCAGAGTCAGACAAACACATGCCTTCTCTTTTCGTCCTGTTAGGTTCTGTGGTTGAAGGAGCCCTGTACAAATCTATACTGAAGCCACTCCGGGACTCGATTTATACCCAACTGCTGGACTTCCGCTCCCGTGATGGGACTGTGGACAAGCTGCGTGGGCACCAGGTCACCATGAGCAAGCAGAGCTTGGCTGAATTGGGAGTCATTTCCAATGTGCCAGATGCAGCTGGCTTGGAGCGTATCCAAATTAAGCTGGATCTCTTGCACCAGGCCTACTCCCCCAGGAAGAAGGAGACCCAGATGCTCAAGGTCTGCAAGATGCTCTACGAAGCCATGAATCAGACTGCTGGCAGGACAGGTACGGAGGCGCCTTGGCAGAGATTGTGCCCCTGTTTAGAAGAGGGTCATGTACAAAGTGAAGAGAAGAGTGGGCAACCTCTTTCAGTCCCAAGGACAGAATTAGACTTTTAAGCTGTTATCTTAGGGCAGAGGTGGATAACTGTGGAAGAGTAGAAGACCGCATTAGCTCCCCCAAGAAACATTGGAGGGCCTCAACAACAACCCAACCACTCAACGTTTTGCCCCAAATGCCTTCTAGGGGATGTGGGGGCATATTCACCCTGTTGGGGGGGACTAACAAAAGGAAGTGAGCAGAAGTCACTTCCTGTTCACTTACTGTTTCCAAAATGGCTTTTCTTCAACCCAAATTGGTCCAGGATCAGCCCAAAAAGATGATGGAAATGTCCCACACACCTTGTAGAAAGCATTTTGGAACAAGAAGAAATTTGGGGGGGGGTTGTAAAATTTGAACCCTGGGGTTCCTGGGAGGCTCCCCCCCCCCGGGCTCCGGGGGGGGGCATTTTGGAGCAAAAAGAAAAAGAGAGACGTTTCAGCTTCTCTGTCTCTGATCTACGCAAACCTTAATATTTCTTCATTTTCTATTTTTGGAAGAGCCGTTTGGAGCTGATGATTTCCTGCCAGTTCTGATCTACATGTTGGTGAACTGTGACATTGTTTCAGTGCAGTTGGATGTGGAGTACATGATGGAACTGATGGATCCCAGCCAGCTGCAGGGAGAAGGTATTGTGGTGTCTCACATCTGGACTTGTTTCCCTGTATTGGATATGCTGAATTTTTTCTTGGTTTTTGCTGTTGCTCGGATGTCATGCTAAATTAGTATCAGTAGCAGCCCCCCTCCCCAACTTATGTCCTGGTGTGCAAGGAGCAATTGGACACGATCTGGGCAAAATGTAGACTTTGGCTAAAGCCTCCCTGTGTTGATGCTGCATTTCCCTTTTGTATTGCAAGCACTGGAGTTAATTGAATAGTTACTACTTTTTCATCAAGTGAGGCACGTAATTCTATTCCAAGACGCATTATGGTTAAAAGAGTGGTCAAACCAATGGGACAAGGGACAGCAACAAGGGGGGGGGGGGTGACACCACTGGTCCCCAAACCTCTGCCTTTCAGTAGAAACAAACTGGCATTTTCTGCATCTCTTTAAAACAACTGAAGAGATGGTGTAAGTGGGGCAAGGCTCAGTGGGAGGAGAAAGGGGAGACCCCAGTTTTTTTTAAATTATTCTCTTAAAATTTATTTTAAAATATCATGTACCAAATTTCCACTTTAACTACATGGAACTGTGTACATGCAAATAACCATGCATAGGCGGTGCATACGATAATGTAATTTAAAAGTCTGATTTTAATTTTTCTGATTGTTTATGTCACAACTGTTGCATTTAGTGATGCTACAGGAATTATGATTTATGAGTAACATTAGTACAAAAACATTTCTAGGGATTCTATATGGGGTGGTACAGCAGAAGGTCAATGGGGTGGTGACACCATGTGATGCCACTGACAAGGCAACTACTAGTGGGCAATATTTTGCTGTCTGATCACCTTCAAACTTGCCTATGGGTTACTCAGTCTTTTGAAAAACTGTATTATGACAAGACAGCCATCTTGAATTGTTTGTTTGCATTCTTTCCCCTCCTGCTTCTTCTTCTTCTTCTTATGCTTTAGGTGGCTACTACCTCACAACCTGGTTTGGGGCCCTCTTCCACATTGCGAATTTCCAGCCAGCTGCCATGATAACACGGCAAATCAGCATTGAGGCCCAGCACTCCATCCACCAGTGGCATCGGCGCCGGACCATCCACCCTCACCACCACCATCCTATCCGGCGTCACTCACAGGTACCACAAGTTGGAATCGGTGAAAGGGGAACTGTGGTCATGGGGACAAAACAAGTTTAAAAAAAGGCGGGGGGGGGGGAGGATGTGAAGGATCTTGGCAGCCAAGTCCCCTAGTTTTGATTCCTAGTTTTGGTTGTGGGTGTAAAGTCCAATGGATCACGTTCTATGCTGATGAAATACTTAACTGTGGTTTAATATTTAGAATTCAGGCATCAAAAACCGGTGGATAGGGGCATATGCTGCTCCCTGCTTGTGGTATTACTCGGCCCTGCTTAAATAGATAGGATGTGATAAACAGTGGTCTGAGTTAAACACGGTTTATTTCTATGTAAAGGGATCTTTCAGCACCTTTGAGAAATGCAGACCCAAAGAAATGCAGAACATGTAAGTATGGTGATGAGGCGACAAGTCCAGCTTTAAGAGCTTTAGGGACATGGACAGAAAGGAGCATGTTGCCTAAGGCCAATGTGGGTGGATGGCCATATGAATGGTGGAGGGAGTTTTGAAACTTGTTATGTGCAGGCTGGGAACTAGAAAGGAGCTATGTTAAACTGGCTAAGAGTGTCCAGTGTTACAACATGTGTAGTGTACCAGGAAGCCATTGTCTTTGTTCAACCTGCTGTTAATGGACTGGAATTTGTGAATATATCCTAATTCAGCTGTTTCTCTTTCCAATCTTCCTTTATAGTGTTGTTGTTGTTGTTGTTGTTGTTCAATGACTGCTGAACTGAGGTCCTTCAACAACCATTGTTAAAACTGAATTTGTCACCTTATCAGCATACCCACATTTCTTTGCATTTCTTTGGCTATTCATAAAGTCTGTAAAGGTCCTCCCTTGGCATCAGTTCACTCCATGAATCTGTGGAAGTAGACCACGTCTTCAAAAGTTTATGCTACAACTTCTTTTGCACAGTTAGTCTCAAAGGTGCTGCAAGATCCTTTTGCATACTAATATGCCATATTAACATGGCTATCAAAATGGTAAGCCCCCTTCAGGCAGAACTTGTGCAAAGAGCTCTCTCACATGTCGCCAGTTTGCTTTCTAGCACTAGGCATCACGCTGGTCTCACTCCAGGTTTTCCAGGGATAGAGGTTTTATAACCCAAACCAGAATCAAAACAGACTGTGTAAGGGCTTACGTACATGAAATCACATTTTTTTGGCTTCTCCAATGAAGTTTTAAAATATCATAGCAGAGATTTATATATTATTCACTGGAGTTGCCTCACCCTGCCTCATGTTAGGGCCTGTTCAGTTGGCCTTTTGCAAAAAAGAGTAGAGCAAAAGGTCAGAAGTTTATCCTTCCCATATTGCTCATGTCTGAGATACATACTGTAATAAAATCCAAATCTGGAACAGATATATATATATATATATATTTGTCAAAGGCAGAAAATCAGATGGTAACTGGTGTCTTCAGGCTATTTAGGCTTACACAAGATCCAGAGTAGTGGTAAGTATATTAGACTTGGAAGGTTCAGGTTCTAGTCCTCACAGGACTACAAAAGCAACTAGGTGACCTAGAGATAGTACTTTCAGATCCAGCTACCTTAAAAGGCTGTTGTGAACACTTAAGTGGAGAGGAGAGTCATATGCAACCTTTTGAGGTTGTTAAAAGAAAAGCAGAATATCAGTGTAACAAGTAAACACCATTGGCTTCCTTCTTTTTAGAACATCCTCTACATTTCCTTGCATGAACCCTTCAGCAACCAGAAGACCATCTCGGTTACCACTGACATGACCACAGCCTCAGTGTGCGCAGTGTGTGCGGAAAAGTATGGCATCTCTGACCGTGATGCCTATGGCCTTTTCTTGGTGTCGGGTGAATCCTCTCAACTCCTAGCAGAGGACAGCTACCCTCAGCGGCTCCACTCAGCAATCCTCCGATCCAAAAGGCCCCCTGGGAGTTTTGTATACAAATTCAAAGATGGAGCCCTGCCTGCCAACGATTCTCTTTTGCTCCAGGACCCCAAAAGTTTGACTGAAAGTGGGGGCATGGAGCAATCAGTGGCAGATTGAATAAACCTTGGAGCTTTTTAGACGATTCCTTTTAACTGCTTATAGGTTGGAGCCTTTGACTTGTCAGACACTTTTGGGAATAAAGTTTCAACCAGGAAGAATCTTGAATAGAAGTTTTCAGGTCTGAAGTGTAGATTTTAAAGTGGTCAAGGTGCTCTTTTCCCACCTTCATTCTGAAGCTATAAGGAGGTCGGAGCTGTGTTAGTCTACTAATGTTTCCCTTTGTCATAATTCACTTCCTGGACAATTCAGATGAAAAGAAGGAGGAAGAGGAGACAACATGCCAGGAAGCTGCTGCTCCTGATAAAGAAGGTTTCTCTGAGTCCTGGCAGCTGAGGCAGTAGGTGTCCCTGTTCCCCAGGAGGAAGTGGCTGAAGCTGAAGCTGAAGATGACACCTCTCTATCCTTAGCTGTGTGACGAAGAGATAAACTCCAATCCAGAAGCTGCTAAGTTGGCATTGCTCATTAATTAGGCACCTGGAGTTGTTGAGGGAGCTGCCCATAAACCTCCCAGAAGCCCCAGTGTCTACATTGGTCGCGACCATCTTATCTGAATGGTTGACTGTACTCTGGCACTTGTGTTTCCTTGATCTCTGACTGGTTTCACTTTGATAGCTTTGTTTACTCTTTGCTAGCTACTGATATCTGGACTCCTGAACCAGCTGATGACTCCTGGAGTGGTTGATGACCACCCTTCTGTTTTGCCCATCATCTTGTGACTGACTTGGACTGAATTGACTGCTTGACCGTTCTGGCATGGTAACCCCCTGCATCCCAGGATACTTGTCGACTAGAGGATAGGGCACTCTTCCCAGAGTTCTCTCTGTCACTTAGACCAGACTAAGATCACCAGGCTTGGCATGGGGTGGTTCATTTTTTTCCTGAACCCACACTCATAGTCCACCAACATGGAAATAGGGTAGCTTCCTATGCTAAAATTGGGGAAGGGGCCTTAGCTCTCCACTTTTCCAGCTGCCTTTAAAATCTCCCAGTTTCTCGACAACCACCTCACTTTACATCAGTTACTACAAACTGAGTTCGAAGGGCAAAAGTAGGTTGCTCTCAGTTAACTCAGTGGATGGAGAAGAGAGGTGGTGGCAGAGTCTTTCCTTTCCCTTTAGGCTAAGGCAAAAGCAAACTGCTGCAGCATTTCCTAGCTTGCCTATTCTTCCTCGATAACTTTTGCCATCTTGAACGTACTCTGAGGCTGCTTGGCCGCTGGTGTCCCGGTTTTCATCTGAGAAATGTTGAAGGATATGCTCTCCTCTTTTTTAGACTTGGAATAGCTTCAAAGTTCTAAGCCTCGCAATCTGGTGTCAGGTGTAGTGAAGTCCTGTTGTACTTCTCATTATTTGGTGTGCTCTTGCCCTGCCCTTCCTTTGGCTACCAAATACATTTTATGAAAAATTAAACAGATACAGTCAAATATACCTTTTGCATCATTTCATTGGGTTTGTTTTTCCTGGTTCAGAACTGAACACCGCTCTTTCAAGGAGGTACAGTACAAACCATAGTCTTTCTGTTCTCTGCCCCAGTCACACCACCCTGGCTAGGAACTGCAGCTTGAGTACTTTGGGTTTCCTTAATAAACCCAAATATGCAAATCCTCCCAGTTTTTTGGTTAATATGCTGTCACATTGCTGTCTTCCTAGCTGAACAAGAGTGTCTAGCTTGGGAGGTAATGGCAGCAAAGAAGTCACTTTTTAACTTATACTGGGACAGGTAAATATCGATATTTTTTTCCAGTTCCCAGCAGATGCCAAGAACACAGTTTTTCGTCCTGTAGCTTTGAGACACTCAGGAATATCTTCCTCCCTTGCAATGAAGGGAAAGTTGTGCACATTTTTTTTTAAACAAAAGTTGTTCAGCTTCCGGAAACTATATAGCTTTCAGCACAGAAAATTCTGCAACTTTCCTCATGGAAATGAAATTTGTTTGCCATACAAACTGGCAACGGCTGCAGTTTCAGTCAGCCCAACTTTTTCCCCCCTGGTTATATACGTTTGCCTTTCGAAACGTTCAGACCTGCAAAGGCTGCAGTCAAAGCCTTCACTACGTTGTTTGTGTTTTTACCAAGTATGTGGCAAAAACAACAACAACAGTATGACCAAGTAGGGTTGTTTCCATCAGAAAGTTGTGTGGGTTTTGGTGCATAGCGAAAACTGCATAGCTTTTCTATCAAAGCTGTAGAGTTGTACAGTTGTACAACTCCAGCACAGATTTTATTTTAAGTTGCATGTAATTTTTCTTCCTATGTAAGTTTCTTGTGGGGTCAGAACTCTAAATTTGGTGCCAGACGGGAAATAGACAAATTCCTATTCCATCTCTCATCTGTACATACACTGATCATTCTGCATTCCTATTCATCTTCCAATGGTACAGGTTATGTTTCAAATTTTTACTGACATCCTATCCAGATTTTCACGTTTCTATCTGAAATTTCAAAAGTGGGTTTGTTGGGTGATAACTTTTAGTCTTTCATTTGAATTTTTTGGATGTGATATTTTAACTTGACCTGATTTTTTTTAAATCTTAAATTAGGAAGCTCTTTTAACTAACTGTCGGACTGCAGCATCTGCAGACACACAGCCATTGCTTTTCTCTACTTCCTTATGCTTCATGATGTGCATGAGATTCCTGAGACCAGAACAGGAGGAGAAAGTCAAGAGAAACAGGTTAGTTTGGTTTTTTGTTTCCAGTGAAAACTTTGTGGAAGAGAAGGAAACAACTTTAGAGGTTGTCCTAAGGATTGTGAGGTCTGGGATCAGCCCAAGAGCCAGCATGGAGTAGTGGTTTTGTATGCTGAACTATAACTCTGCAAAGTCTACAGCTCTGCCTTCAAGCCATTTTGGACTTCTTGGCAACCCTATTACGGGATTTTCTTGGCAAGATTTGTTAAGAGGGAGTTTGCCTTTGCCTTCCTCTGAGGCTGAGAGAGTATGACTTGTCCAAGGTCACCCAGTGGGTTTCCATGGCTGAGCAGAGACTATAGACTATATAACTGAAATATAATAAAACTAGATAATATAAAATATAAATATTTATGATATATAAAATAAATATATATTTATATATGGTCAGGATTCGACCATATATAAATATATATTTATTTTATATATCATAAATATTTATATTTTATATTATCTAGTTTTATTCTATTTCAATTATATAGTTTATAATTTTATTTTATATTTTATTAATGGGATAGTAAAACTTTATTATTAAAATAATAAAATGAGAGATGGATAAGTACATAAAATTATTTATTATTATTATTATTATTATTATTATTATTATTTTCACAACTCAGGATTAAGGGACTCCAGACTTTGTCTAACTGCTTGACAAACCTGTATTGTCTAACACAGCAATTTCAAGGTTTGTTACCAGGATCATAGTTTGGCTTAATTCGGTATTCCACTACACTGTGTTCCCCAACTATGTAATTCTTAATCACTTGTGGCATAATAACATACAGTGGTCCCCTGGGTTACGAATCCCCCGGGGTATGAAAACCCCGGGATCCGAAAGAGCCGGGGCTGGAAAAACGGCCCCGGTTTCCGAAAAAAAAACCGGGTTGCGAAAGGAAAGCGGCGCGAAATTCAAATCGAGCCAAGTCCTTTCCTATACTTACAGTGGTCCCCCGGGTTACGAATGTTTTCGGGTTACGAAAGGGGTGCTGGAACGGATTACTTTCGTAACCCAGGGGACCACTGTACTGTACTTCACCAAAACTTCTAAAGAAGCTGAAATTCTTAGAAGCT
This sequence comes from Urosaurus nigricauda, assembly GCA_034509955.1. Taxonomy (NCBI): domain Eukaryota; kingdom Metazoa; phylum Chordata; class Lepidosauria; order Squamata; family Phrynosomatidae; genus Urosaurus; species Urosaurus nigricauda. The sequence continues at coordinate 29,794,587 of JAOEGL010000007.1, read as the reverse complement.
TGTGCAAAAGAATTAATTAGTCTCTGCTAAGTTCTCTCTCCTTTTTTTTTTTTTTAAAAAAAATCTAGGTAAATAACTGACAAATCCCACATCCAACCGGCAGAAGGCAGTGTGTCTCTACAAACCCACAAGCTCAAAAGACTCTTTGTTCTTCCTGAACAAATGTGCTAAGAGGGGAAGTTGCAGTATGGAACATGGAAAGACAGAATTGTTTTAACAGTTCGGGTCAGCGACTAGTTTTGGTGGAGGAAGATTTGATAGAATCAAAGATCAGTGAATTGGAACGAATTGCAAGGATCGAGTCCATCCTGTTACCATGCAGAAATTATACATCTAAAGCTCTCCTGAAAGATGCCCAAAGATGCTCAGCTTGAGAACCTCCAAGGAACGAGAATCCACCACCTTCCAAGGCAATCCACTCCACTGTCAAACAGCTCTTATAGTCAAGACGTTCTTCCCAACTTTTAGATGGAATCTCTAGTAATTTGAACCCATTGGTTCGTGTTCAGATCTCTGGAACAGCAGAAAACAAGCTCGCTCCAACTTCTACGTAACATCTTTCAGAGATGTGGAATTCCACCCCAATGGTTTATTTGTTGTGTCTTCTCTGAGCAAAATATGGCTAGGGCAGCTCCCTTGTGACCATTGTTTGGACTCTTTTTGCTTCCATGTTGTTGTTGTGTGTCTTCAAGTCATTTTCAACTTAGGGTTACCCTAAAATGAATCTATCTCGGCATTTTCTTGGCAAGATTTCTTCACAGGAGGATTGCCATTGCTTACCTCTGGCTGAGAGAGGGTGACGTGTTCAAGATCACCCAGTTGGTTTCTGTGGCTGAGTGGCGATTCAAGCCCTGCACTCCTGTGGGTTATTTAGACATCATTTTTTAAGCACGACAATGCGAATAATCTCATGCATTGTGATTTTGTTGTTTATACCACTTTTTTTTTAAATGCAACCAGATCTATGCACTTCTCTGCGAGTTCTGTCACTCACAAATAAAGATGGAGTCGATGATGTAAAGGCATTCGAAGCACGCTCAAGGCATGCGGAGTTGTATCCCGGTTTATCCTAGGTCTGTCTGCATTGGTTATCTACACAGTTAACAATGCAAATCTTTCAGAAAAACTCAGGAAAAAATCCAAGATCGATTATCCCAAGTTAAGGTTTTTTGGGGTTTTTGGGTAGCCTTCCCCACTGCCAAAAAATCCCGTGATCAGCTGCATTTGAAATGCATGTGAACAACAAAGATTCAACCCAGATTAATTTCACCTTCGGAATAATTCCATAAAGTCCTAGCCCCACAGTCAGGCCATTACACCACAGATTGCAGTTTAACACTGCAAGGAGAGTCCTGTAACTTATTTAAAAAGCGAATTGCTGGCCCAAGAGGTTTCCCAGAGAACCAGTTGACCGTCTTTTTGGGGATCAAGACAAAAGAGACCGAGGGCTGTAAAAAATAGTAATTCAGGTCACATATAGTCCAGGGCCATAACTTTCCCAGCTGTGGCATAAGAGAGCTCTACAAGCTCTGCATCTATTGAACAAGAGGTGGAGGACAATGAGATTCTAGGCTGCATCAATAGAAGTATAGTGTCTAGATCCAGGAAAGTAATAGTGCTGCTCTATTCTGCTTTGTTCAGACCTCACCTGGAATACTGAGTCCAGTTCTGGGCCCCACAATCCAAAAAGGATGTGGAGAAACTGGATTGTGTCCAAAGAAGAGTGACTAAAATGGTGAAGGGTCTGGAAACCATGCCTTAAGAGGAGAGACTTAGGGAGCCGGGTACATTTAGCCTGGAAAAGAGACGGTTAACAGGTGATATGATCACCCTGTTTAAATATTTGAAAGGATGTCATAGTAAGCACGGAGCAAGCTTGTTTTCTGCTGCTCCAGAGAAAAGGACCCATGGAACAATGGATGCAAGCTACAGGAAAAGAGATTCCACCTTAACATTAGGAAGAACTTCAGACCTGTTTGACAGTGGAACACGTTCCCTTGGGGTGTGATGGAGTCTCCTTCTTTGGAAGTTTTTAAACAGAGGCTAAAAGGCCTTCTGTCGGGGATGCGTTGATTGTGAGTTCCTGCATGGCAGAATGGGGTTGGACTGGATGGTCCTTGGGGTCTCTTCCAACTCTATGATTCTGTGACTTGCTGAGAGTCTTTCTGAACCATTCCTCCACCTGCCTTAAGAAATTGGGAGGCCAGGCGTTAAATTTCCCCCTCTTCCAATCCACACAGGTGTGTTCCTCTCCCCTTTTGCAAATTTATTCCAATAATTTTTTTCCCCTCAAACTTGGTCCTCCTAGCTATCGGATTCCTGTACAGACAGGTCTGCGATGGAGCACTCCTCAAACCAACGCCCCGGTGTTGCAACCAATCCCGCCCGGGGCCTTCCTTCTGTCTTTCGCACAAGTAACCACAAACAGGTGTAAGGTTGCCTGCGGGAAGGGAGGCTCATGCTTTGCAAGCAGACGTTTCCTATCTTGCTTCTGTCGAAGTCCCAGAAATTTTCTGCCACGTGGTATGTTCTTCGTGGTGCCAAGTGCGAGATTAGAAGCGACATGCAAATATATATATATATATATATATATATATAATTTCATCTTCTAAGTGCAAATTCAAGATAACTGAGGCAGAGCCAAGGGAAAGAAAAACCATCTGTTGTTCATTATTGAAAGAAGATATTCACTATCTTTGAAAGGAGTAACTTGCGGAGATGTGTCTCATTGCTGTTGTTGTTACTCTTCGCTGCTTTTTTGAATGTGGGAAAGCCCATAATAAGGGAATGTCACAAATTTTGGGGGAGGGCGGGACACCTTGTCACAAACTCTCTAAATCTGCCCTTAAAAAAATATTACTTGTTACATCAGTGAAGTAACTTTGTTCCCATGTGTTCCGCTACTTTTGAAGTGTAACTCTGTTCCATTTTCGTTTCTCCTTTCCGCAGCAAAACCACATTTTGTTACAGTTTAGTAATTACTAGATTACTTGTTAGTTAATTGATCATTGCTAGGCAGCAGGCTTTAAACAGCTGCAGCAATGCAAGTCAGCAACTGCAAGCCCAAGGGCCATCTCTGTCCAGTTAAGGAAAAAAGTAATTTGTGTGTCAGAGGCCTCTGGTGCCATAACAATCTAACATTCCCAGAAATGCCATAGCATTGAGCTGTGGCAGTTAAAGTGGTGTCAAATTGGATTATTTCCGCAGTGCGGATGCAGGGATGCAGCCGTTGGAGTTTATCACACGGAAGGAATTTCTTCCAATTTCGAATTGAGCCAATTCGAATTCATGTAAATTCGCTAGTTTAGCGAATTTACTTGACTTCTGATTGCATTCAGAATGCATTCAGAATGACTTCTCATTTCCTGAAAATGATCCCCCATTGCCCGAAATTGTGTGAGATACTCTTATACACATTAACGTAAAACCTATGATTGCATTCGGAATGACTTCCCTTTTGCCCGAAATTGCGTGAGATACACTCATACACAATAACGTGAAACCCCATGATTGCAATTGGATTGCCGTTGCATTATACCCCCAAATTCCGTCGTATGATAAACTCCGTTGTCTAGATTGTAACATTTCCTCCTTGTCTTGGTGGTCACTAGAGGGAGCTCATGACTCTCAGGTACCTCTTTGCTCTGGTTGATTTGGGTCAAAATTGGGGTGGGGGGCAAGCAAGGAGAGGAGGGTATTGTGAGACCTTAGTTGTTGTTGGTGACATCTCTCAAATCGATTTCAACCCATGGCGACCCTCTGGATGAGACATCTCCAAGACCCCCTGTCCTCTGCTTCTCTGCTTAGTTCCTTCAAACTCATACCTGTGACCTCCTTAATAGGGTCCATCCCTCTAGCATCTTTCTACTTCCCTCCACCATTCCTGGCATTATTGCTTTTTCCAATGAGTCCTCCGTTCTCTTGATGTGACCAAAGTGCAACAGTCTCACTTTTGTCATTTTGGCTTCCAGGGAGATTTCTGGCTTGATCGGTTCAAGGACCCATTTGTTTGTCTCCATGGCCATCCATGACATCCTCACGCTCTTCTCCACCATCACGTCTCCAATGAATTGATTTTCTCCCTGGAGTTTATCACACGGGAGGAATTTCTCCCTATTTCGAATGGAGCCAATTCGAATTCACATAAATTTGCTAGTTTAGCAAATTTACGTGAAATCTAATTGCGTTCAGAATGGCTTCCCATTTCCCAAAAATGACCCCCCATTGCCTGAAATTGCATGAGATACTCTTATACGCGTTAACGTAAAACCTATGATTGCGTTCGGAATGACTTCCCTTTTGCCCAAAATTGCGTGAGATACACTCATTCGCAATTACATGAAAGCGCATGATTGCGTTCGGATTTCCATTGCATTATACCCCCAAATTCCGTCGAATGATAAAACTCCCCTATCTTCTTTCTTAGTTGTCCAACTCTCACCTCCATCCATGGTAATAGGGAATGCGATGGCTTGTATGATTCTACCTTTTGTGCTCAGTTGGATATCTTTGCATTTCGAATCTTTTCCAGTTCTTTCATAGTTGCTCTCCCCCGTTCTTAATCTTCTTCTAATTTCCTGACTTCAGTCCCTGTTTCTATCAATGTTTGATCCCAGGTATGAGAATTCTTTTGCAATTTGTATTTCCTCATAGTGTAAGGTTGTATTTGTGAGACCTCCATGGTTTCAATTCAGCTCCCGTTCCTTCACTCCTCTCCTGTGATGCTTCCAGCCTGATATAGTAAAGGAATCTGGATTTGAGCTTCAGAGGAATAAGAGCCAGTCCAGGGTAAGCAGTTGAATGTTTGGCTGGAATTTGGGAGATCCAGTTTCTAGTCCTCATTGGATTGTGTGACCTTGGGCTAGTCTCTCTTTCTCTCCCTCCCTCCTCCACTGCCTGAACTACCTCACAGGGTTGTTGCAGTAATAATATATGGAAGAAACGAACCACTTTTTTGCTCATTGGAGGAAAGATTGGCTATACAATGGTCCCTTTGTATCCACTGGGATTTGGTTCCAGGACCCCACATAGATACCAAAAACCATGGATGCTCAAGGCCCATTATGTACATGGCAGTGGAGTTTGTCATACGACGGAATTTGGAGGTATAATGCAATGGCAATCCAAACGCAATCATGGGGTTTCACGTTATTGCGAATGAGTGTATCTCACGCAATTTCGGGCAAAAGGGAAGTCATTCCAAACACAATCATGGGTTTTACATTAATGCGTGTAAGAGTATCTCATGCAATTTCAGGCAATGGGGGGGGGTTCATTTTCGGGCAATGGGAAGTCATTCTGAACGCATTCTGAATGCAATCAGATTTCACATAAAATTAGCTAAACTAGCAAATTCATGTACAGTAATTGTGAATTGGCTCCATTCGCAATTGAGAGAAATTCCTCCCGCGTGATAAACTCCAGAGTGAAGTGCTGTCCCTTATATCAAATGGCAAAGTCAAGGTTTGCTTATTGGCATTTGTATATTTTAAAAAATATTTCCAAGCTGCGGATGCTTGAATCCATGGATACAGAGGGCCGACTGTATATAACAAAAATGAATACAGGCAGCCCTCCATACCCACAGGTTCTGCATCCACTGATTCAGTCATCAAAGCTTGGGGAATATATATATATATATATATATATATATACCGTTGATCTTGCTGTTTTATATAGGGGACACCATTTTCCTATTCTGTTGAATCTAATGGGACTTAATTATCCATGGATTTTAGTATCTACAGAGGGTCCCGAAACCAAGCCCCAGTGGATACCAAGGGCCCACTGTACTGCAAATGGAGCTGCAGAGGAAACTGGTTTGGGAAGCAACAAAGAAAGATGTCAGGTCACCCTGTGCTTGGTTTTGAAGGCAGCCTGTCTTTGTTAGAACTATAATTCCATCAATATGGAGAGCCAGCGTGGCATAGTGGTTTGACATGACTCTGGAAATCAAGGTTCGATCCCCAGCTCAGCCATGGAAACCGTGTGGGTGACCTTGGGCAAGTCACACACTCTCAGCCTCAGGGGAAGGCAATGGCAAACCTCCTCTGAACAAATGTTGCCAAGAAAACCCCAGGATAAGTTCACCTCGGGATAGCCGTAAATTGGACATGAAGGCACACAACAAGAACAAATGGAGGCTGCAGTCTCTCAAGATTAGTTGGAGGACGTGATTTTGAGCCACAATAAACCCATTTGCTTTCCAACAGGTAGTCAACTGGACCTGCAAAGGCTGCGTTCACACTGGAGAAATAAACCGGTTTAAGTGCCATGGCTCAATGCTGTGAAATTCTGGGAATTGTAGTTTGTTGTGGGGTCCAGAGCGGAGCTCTGCTCCGCTCTGGGCCCCACAACAAACTACAATTCCCAGAATTTCACAGCATTGAGCCATGGCACTTAAACCGGTTTATTTCTCCAGTGTGAACGCAGCCAAAGTCTACCTTTTTGTTTGTTACCTCCTGTGCCTTTTTCAGTGGTTCTTGCTGGTCAAATCTGTATCATGGCAGTGCTGGACTCGCACACAAACACCCTTTTCCTGGCTACTTGGCAGCGCAGCGGACTCTTTTGTAAGCGATGGTGGCATATTAAGTCTGCGAGACTTGTTTTTGGCTGAGATGCAGACAGAGGCCCTGAGGGCGAATTCTGGACAAAAAGGGTCCAGTCCTGACAATCATAACCTGTCTCAACTGCAGTACGTAAGGAGTGGAGCTTGGAAAATATACTTTGTGGTTCGTGACCCCACAATATCCCCAGCCAATATGATACACCGGCCAAGGAATACTGGGAGTTGTAGCCTCCAAGGACACTGCTTCCATGCTCCAAGTCTAGGTAAAACTGGTATATTAGAGTCTGTGAACTACTGGTTAGAGAAGTCCATACCTTTCTACAGACTGTATTTGGTAGTCTTGATTGATCTTCTGCCCTCTCACTTTTTCAGCTGTTTTGAAAATGTTCCAGTTTCTTCAGATTATGGAGTTTATCATACGACGGAATTTGAGGGTATAATGCAATGGCAATCCGAACGCAATCATGGGCTTTCACGTTATCGCGAATGAGTGTTTCTCATGCAATTTCGGGCAAAAGGGAAGTCATTCCGAACGCAATCATGGGGTTTCACGTAATTGCGTATTAGAGTATCTCATGCAATTTTGGGCAATGGGGGGTCATTTTCGGGAAATGGGAAGTCATTCTGAACGCATTCTGAATGCAATCAGACTTCACATAAATTCGCTAAACTAGAGAATTCACGTAATTGCGAATTGGCTCCATTCGCAATTGAGAGAAATTCCTCCCATGTGATAAACTCCATTGACAAGCTGGAGCATGTCCAAGTCAGAAACAACTTGAAGGCACACAACAAGGGGGACAAAGGGGGAAAGTAGGAGAAGGAGAGAGAGAAACTGGGACACTTTTTAAAAAACCCAAAAATAGGACAGCAAAGGATAACAAATTGGGATAGTTGGAGGGCATGCAATGACTGTACCGGAAGACTGTTTTTAAATGCTGGTTCTTGGGTGGCATGGTCCATGCTCAGAAGAGAAATCCATTTTAAGCTGAGAAGGCCTCCAGCTCAGTTGTACAGTGGATCCTTGTTATCTGCTGGGGTTTGGTTGCAGGACCCTCCATGGATACCAAAATCCGTGGAAGGCCAAGTCCCATTAAATACGACGGCATACCAAAGTTAAGTCTTTTATATAAAATGGGAAGATCAAGTAGCACCTTTGAGACTAACTGGACTCTTTCACACTGGAGGAATTTCTCCCAACTTTGAATGCAGCCAATGCGAATTCACGTGAATTTGCTAGTTTAGCGAATTTACGTGAATCCCCATTGCATTCGGAAGGTGCTCGGAATGATTTCCCATTACCCAAAAATGACCCCTCCTTGCCCGAAATTGCGTGAGAAGCTTTAATTCGCAATAACGTTAAACCTATGATTGCATTCGGAATGACTTCCCTTTTGCCCAAAATTGCGTGAGAAGATTTAATTCGCAACGTGAAAACCCATGATTGCGTTTGGATTGCCCTTGGATTATACTTCCAATTTCCCACGTCTGAAAGAGTCCACTGAAAGAAAAGTATTGGCAGCATGAGCTTTCCTTCACTCTAGTTCCTCAGATGCATTAACACGGCTATAGCTTTGAATGGAAAAATCAAGGTTTGCTTTTTTGGAACGTATACTTTTTTTGGAATATTTTCAAGCCATGGATGCTTGAATCCATGGATAAAAAATCCAAGGATAAAGAAGGCTGACTGTAGATGGCAAATAAAAGTACAGGAGTCATAGCTTGTGGGGGAGAGAGGGAAATGGGGGATTCGTTCTGCACATGGTTTGACACCCTCTTCTTTCACACTTTGCAGGGCCGAGCCTTGGCTCTGAAGAGAAGTCCTTTGACCGACCCAACCTCTCTCTGGGTTCCCTTCTGAGCAGCATTCCTCCTGTGAGATTTGGGAAGGAGGGAGGAGGCGAGGGAGGCGTGGTGGATTCCTGCCCAGCTGTTGTTGGTCCACGTGGTTTGGACCACCTTAGGGAAAAGTGCAATGACATGTGGAGAAGGGAGAAAGGGAGGGCTGGAATCAGCGTGGCTTCATAAACCTATATATGCAGCAACCCAGCTGTGTCTCTTGCCCCTCTCTGCCAGGGACCTCACCTTCATCTGCGAGGGGGTCTGTCCCTTGATCGGTCTGCACCATGGCCTGTGCCCTGTGGTTGCTCCTGGTGGTCCCTGATCTTGCAGCTCCTCTTCGGTGGGACACGTCTCCGGTAAGGTTGCTCAGGCAATGAGCAAAAAAAGGACAGATCTTTGGGGTGACTGAAATTGCCAGATGTCAGTTGAGCATTTTGGATTGAGTGGGAAGACAGGCAGGTAACTCTTGTTTGAGGTCCACGTCCCCGTAATAAATCCCACTTGTCTCCAGAAGCTCCTGTGTCTTAAAAGGCTGCTCTGCCACAACTGTGTAGGGAGATCTTGTTGCACCTTTGAGACTAACTGCAATAATAATAATAATAATAATAAGAAGAAGAAGAAGAAGAAGAAGAAGAAGAAGAAGAAGAAGAAGTTGGCAGCATGAGCCTTCATAGACTTCGGCCGACTTCCTCAGATGTGATAGAATTTAATTAAGGAAAAAAGGAGTCATTCAAAATGTAGGAACATTATTGTCATAGTAAAATTTTGCAATGTTGTAAATACGATATATATATGGGAGGTGAGGGTAGGAAATCATCACTGGAACGGATTCATAAGACAGGTTTCTTTAAATGATAGTTGCATATATAGATATGGAAATGTAGAACTAGTATTGTACCAGCAATTGGGGAGATAGTATGGTTTAAAAACCTTTTGAAGATCCTGAACATGCTGCCACTAGGCTATAGAAAAGGAAGTTATGAATGAAATATGGATTGTGTTTTGTTTGTGGGTGTGTTTGTGATGTTTGTAGATTGTTATTTGTCCTATGAATCGAAAGGAATGTGAGTTGATTTTCAGTATATGTCTTTTTAACTTTTTTGGGAAATATTAATAATTTTTGTTTTTAAAAAAGGCTGCTTTGAAAATAGCAGTGTGAATCCGACGTGGAGCAAGGGTTGAAGCACAGAGGTGGAACTGATTTTTGTTCTTCCTAAAACAAAACTATGGGGAAAGGCAATGCTGGTCTTAAATCGGATATCTGCCCCATTTTAATCTTTCCTGACCTTTGCTCTGTTGCTGATGCTGCATTAATTCATAAAAGGTCCCAGCACACCTGAAATGTCAAAAGTGTCTGTGTGTGTTTAAATATTTGGATTTCGAAAACTAAGTTTTGGGGGTTTTTTTAAGGAGGGGGATAAATACTTGCTGCGGAGGTTAGTTTTCTTTGGCAGCTTGTAATCCCGCAAGGCTTGGAACCCCGAAGCAAAGAGTTTTGGCTTTCTGCACTCTGTTCTCCACAAAAGTCTCATAGAAGAAAGCACATCTGGTTTATTTCATTTTATTTTTTAACGGGAGGGATTGTCACACTCTTGCAAAGATCCCTGGAAACAAGGCGGGCAAAGCAAATGTGCTCTGATGGTATTTGTTAGTTACATATTTACTAATTTCGACATCCTCAAATATGAGTGTATTCTCATATTTGTGTCACTGCTCTGTCTCTCTTTTCTGGAGGTTTCGTGTGACTGATGTCAAACAGTTTGTAAATTCCGGTTCGGATCACGAAATCCACCAAGATTTACAGCTTTGGCGGTTCTCTCAATTGGGCCAAAACTGCTTTGCAAGGATTTAAAACCCTCTGGTTTGGTTTGGGTTCTGACAGTAACTAGCCATTTCTTAGCAGGAGGGCTGAGGTTTTGGCAAGCGCATTCCCTTGCTCTTTCCAACACCACAAACACCCAACAAATGAGCATCTTGCTTAAGAAGTTATGATAAACCATATAAAAAGAGGCAGCAGTTTGTGCTTTGAACTACAATTATGCCAACACAGAAACAAGAGAGTAGAGACTACTGGGTTCCTTTCCCCAATAGTCCCGGAAGCCTTGATATTACCTTTTGTGCACAGTAACATTTGAATACCTCTGTGGCAGGTAGATATTCATCAGGTCGAACTTCCCGTGATTGTTTGTTTTTCCGTAACAGATGGCACTGAGGTTTTTCGGTTAGCCCTGAACACGTCCTTCATTAAACAAAGTTCTCCGGAATCTGGATTTTGGATGTCATACAGTTCCTGCACATAGATTTATCCCCAGAAACTGACCTGAGAGTAAATTCGAGGCAGAACAGAAAACAAAAGAGAACCCTTCTCTCCCAATAAATAATTAATTTAGGGAATTTTCTCTGCCACAAGTTGTAGCTGGTCTACCAATGATACGGTTATTCGTGACAAAGATTTCCTAGATGGGGCAAAGCTGGATACCTTTTAATGTTATATATCCAGACTTGCATAGACTCCTGCTGAATGCAAAACCGGTGAACATAGTACAGTATTCAAAGATATAGCTGTGTTAGTCTGCAGAATCAGTACATAGAGAGGTCTTGTAGCACCTTTTAGGATCACTGAAAGAAAGACATTGGCAGTAGGAGCTTTCGTAGACTAAAGTCTACTTCCTCAGATGTAGTGGTTGTTGTTGTTGTTGTGTGCTTTCAAGTCATTTCCAACTTATGTCAACCCTAAGGCGAACCTATCACAGGATTTTCTTAGCAAGGTTTGCTCAGAATAGGGTTTGTCTTTGTGATGGAGACAGTATGCCTTACCTAAAGTCACCCATGGCCAAGCAGGGATTTGAACCCTGGTCCCCAAAGCTGTAGTCCCAACACTCAAACCTCTCCACCACGCTGGCTCTCAAATTTAAAAATGTAGAAAACAAGAAACACCGTGACATGGTATATCGCCATGTGCCAAGGCACAACGCACCCCAGTTCTTTTCTGTTCTGGTTACAAAATTGTCATCTTCCCTTGTGTGCAGCTGATCTCTTGCAAAGCTAACGTTGTTCTTCTTAATGGACGGAAGAGGAGCTGAGCTCTTGGGAAGAGGGGCGGAATATAAATAATAATAATAATAATTATTATTATTATTATTATTATTATTAATCAGTTGTTCTGTTTTTTCGTTTGTTCTGAAATGCTCTTTAGAGACGCCTGTGTGGCATCAACTGCTCTCCAATGGACAGCTCCTAGCCCTAGCAGTCAGAAGGGTGGATACTCCATTTTGATGGGTGTGTAAGTGTTTGTGTGAAGAAAAAAAGCCAAAAGTGATGAGACAATGGAGGAAGATTATAAATAGGTTATGTTAATCTGTGAATAGAGCAAAGAGTGAAGATAGGCCTGGATGGTTGCCTAGCATCCAAAATCTGCTTTTATTGCTGCCCAACTGCTTTTGGGCCAGGAAGATTGCCTTTGCTTTTAGTTTTTGCGTTGCATCATGCTCAACAACCGTGTTCTTTGGGAAATATTTTGTTCCCTAACCTCCTAGCCATTCAAAGTGGAAACCAGAGCCCTTTCATCTGCAACACCTGATCACACCTGCAATTCCTGCCCTTGTCCGCTCTTTGTTGTTAATGTGACTTCAGGTCAGCTCGGGCTTATAGCAACCCTGTCCAAGTGTTTTTCCTGTCAAGACTGAAAAAATCTTGTTGGCTCTTGCCTTCCTCTGGGGCTGAGAGAGTGTGACTTGCGTAAGGTTACCCAGTGCGTTTCCATGGCTGGGGATTCGAACCCTGGTTTCCCAGGTCCTAGTCCATCATACTGTTGTTGTTGTTGTTATTATTATTATTATTAAACTTTATTTATAAAGCACTATAGGTTTACACAGTGCTCTACATAAAATAAAATAAAATATAATAAAATAAAGTTGACCTGCCAGTGGCATACATTCTTTTACTCCATTCTGCTCATCTATTATTAGAAGCAAACCAGAGAGCATGAGGGTAGCCCTGTTTAAATAGGCTATTTTGCTCCTAACTTAAGTAGAGGGGAGGGGAGTGTGGATGATGGGCTCTAAATACTATTGCACTATGTTCGGTCACTTCATGTTTCCTCCCAGTCCTTTCCAAAACCTAGGGCTGCATCTGCATTGCAGAGCTAATGCAGTTTGATGCCGCTTTTAAGGCAGTGATGCAATATGGAGTTCTGGGATTTGCAGTTTTGTGAGCTATTTAGCCTTCCCTGTCGAAGAGCTCTGGCGGCACAACAAACTGCCGATCCCAGGATTCCATAGGATGGAGCCATGGTACTTAAAGCATCATCAAACTGCATTAATTCGGCAGTGTGGCAGCAGTCTTGAAGAAAAGTCCTTAAAGCAACATACTTTGAGGGGGAAGGCAGTCGGGGCCTGCCCTAGGAGGTTTGCAGCCTGAAGCAAATGGTGCCCCGCCACCTATCCAAGGTGTGTGGTGTCTAAAACAAGCCAAATTATTTTGGCACACAATCCCGCAAGAGCCTCACCCTGTCCCTGGCAGTGCAAATACAATTATAAGGAATAAAAGAAAGAACAGTTTTAGGGCTGCCAGATAGAAAAACCGGAGTGGCCTTTAATGCTCGCTTAGAAATTTCAGCAGGTGTTGCTTGCTGTACAACCAGGTTAACAAACCAGGTCTGTTGTGCTGTGTGAGTTCAAGTCGCTTCTGACTTAACGGTGGCCACTACGGTTTGAGTGTTGGACTTCAACTCTGGAGACCAGGGTTGGATTCGCAGCTTGGCCATGAAACCCACTGGGTGACCCTGGGCAAGTCACACTCTCTCAGTCTCAGAGAAAAGCAATGGCAAACCTCCTCTGAACAAATCTGGCCAAGAAAACCCCAGGATAGGTTCACCTTAGAGTTGCCATAAGTCGGAAATGACTCAAAGGCACACAACACGCACCTCACTTTACTTCAATTGCTGCAAACTGAGTTCAAAGTACAAAAGTAATATGCATTTCCATGAACACAACAATGGGAAAGAAGAGCAAAAGGAGTGTGATCTCAGGCAAAAGCAAACTGTTGCATCCTCTCAAGACTTGTGTGTTGTTTCTCCTTAATACCTTTTGCTATCGTGGCTGCATTCTGTTGTTGAAGGCATTTCATGACAATGCCGACAGTGAGAATGGTATAACCTTTATCAAAGGCTGCAGGTGCAGGCCAGAATGATGCATTGTTTTGTTGTTGTTGTGTTGTGTGCCTTCAAGTCATTTCCAACTTATGGTGACTCTAAGGCAAACCTATCCTGGGGTTCTCTTGGCAAGATTTGTTCAGAAGAGGTTTGCCATTGCCTTCCCCTGAGGCTGCGAGAGCGTGACTCGCCCGAGACCACCTAGCGGGTTTCCATGACTGAGCTGGGAATCGAACCCTGGTCTTCAGAGTTGGGAAAGATTATCGTCATTGTCATAGCCTCTGGCATTTCAGATGAAAATGTGGATGCGTTGTGGCCAAACAACAACAACAGAGTTTAGTCAAGATGGCAAAAGTTATGAAAGAGGAAGGACGTACAAGTTAGGAGAGGCTGCGGCAGTTTGCTTTTGCCTGAGCCTCCTGGGAAGGGCAACGCTCAAACTATGATGCCACGCAACTGTGTTAATTTTGCTTTGGGATCCATCACCGCCTCCAACTCCGACAACCTCACCTCACTCCCAGCGATCATCGGTCACGCTTTTTTGCATGCCCCAAAATACAGCCGGCATTGCTGCCAAAGCGAGAACAACCAATATCCATATTTAGTTCCCAGCGTGTCGCCTGCAGGAGCTAATTTTAACCTCTTCTGGTGAGGCTGAGCCCTCGGCCTGATGTCATCCCTTCTCGGGGGACTTTTAAAAAGATTGGTATTAGTCAGCTGGAAAGGCAGCCAAGAAGAGGACGACTGATCAATAACTCAGAACGTGTCTCCCAGACGTGACAGATGGCCAGGGCTGGGAAGAGACAGAAGATCCGTCTCTGCCAAGCAGTGGATTAATGGGAATCACCCCTCTCCAAATCTGAACTCCAGAGAAGAGTAAGGAGTTGCTGGGTGGTTCCTTTGCTGCAAGCGTGTGTCATGTACACATCAAACACAAGTGGCACATAGCCTCCGACATTGCACAGACGACAACGCAGAGGTGTATAGCCACGCAACGTTAAATTGCTGTTAAGATGGGGGAAAATTATTCATAGGAACAACAGACAATCTAGGAGAGGCTGCAGCCGTTTGCTTTTTCCTGCACCGGCTGGGAAATAATATCGGTCCAAAACACACAGCAGAAATAATCCTGTTTGAGACTGTTTTTTAACTGCCCTGGTTCAGTGCTAGGGAATTCTGGGAACTGTGGCTTTGTGAGACATTAAGCTCTCTCTGGACTCTTTCAGACGTGGGAAATTGGAAGTATAATCCTGGGGTTTCACGTTATTGCTGTCAGACAGCTCTGGTGCCACAACAAACTACAGTTCCCAGGATTCCCTAGAACTGAGCCAGAGCAGTTAAAGCGGTCTCGAACTGGATTATTTCTGCAGTGCATTTTGGACCGATAGAATTTTTATTTTGGACCATCACTCACAAGTGGGAAGTAATACCCTCTTTGAAGTCAGAACTGCATGCTGTCTTCAAGTGAGATGGTGCCGTAGGTGTGCGCATTATTTATTTTATTATTATATTCTATTTTTTAACATTCGTGTTTGTATGTTTTTAATTGTATTTTTTTAAATGGTGAGCCGCTTTGAATTCCAATTTTGGGAGGAAAGCAGGATAATAATAATAATAGGAACAACAACATCACAATTGGCCATTTTCATTTCTTTCGAAAGACCTCCAACATCAGGACTGGGAAATGTGGCTGGACTGCACCTTCCAGCTGCCCCGGCTGAGATGGCCAATGGTGAGGAATGATGGGAGCTGTACTCCAATAGTAGCCAGAGATCTGCATGGTTTATCTCTTCATTGCAGCCACATCCTGTTGACTTTTTCATCCTCAGTGTCCAGCACAACCCCAGTGTCCCTTTTCTGGCCAACTCACACCCCATCGGTGAATGTACCAAGACTGAACAACTGCAGCCATCCGGATATTTTTGGCTTACCACTCCTACAGTCTTTATCCTTGCCAATGGCGAGGTATTATGGAGAAACAGTGTTGCCTATCTTCATGCCCTTCAGCATTTCACAGGTGAAAACCAGGACATGTGTGGCCAAGCAGAGTCTGGTCAAGATGGCAAAAGTCACAGGAAAGGGCACACGAGCCAGGAAAGATGGCAGAAAGGTTGCTTTTGCTGGAACCTGTATGGGGAACAGGAAGATTCTGCCGCCTCCGTTCTCCCCATTTTTGCACTTTGAACTCATTTTGCAGCAGTTGAAGCAAGTGGAGGCCGAAGGGGGAAAGCGGAAGGAGAAGAGAGAAACAGGGACATTTTATGAGCTGGAAAAAGTGGGATGGCAGAAGATTTGAGGACAATTTGAGGCTATGCACCTCTGGTGTGATACTAGTGTGGGGTAATGGTGTTGGGTGTTGGACTAGGACATTGGGAGACCAGAGGATGAGTCCTGGCTTGACCATGGAAACAAACTGGGTGACCTAGGACAAGTCACACTCTCTCAGCCTCAGAGGATGGCAATGGCAACCCTCTTCTGAAGGCACTTGCCCATAAAAACCTATGAAAAGTTTGCTTTAGGGTCACCGTGAGTCAGAAACAACCTGAAGGCAACCAATGACAACAAAACTCTGTATATATCTGATGGAGAGGTTTGTCCCAGGGAGCACGTCTTTTAGGTGGGTGCCTGAATACATCAATTCCTCGCCGTGTGATAGGTTTGCTTTAGGGTTGCCATAAGTCGGGAATGACTTGAAGGCACACAACGACAACAGATCTCTGCTATATCTGATGGAGAGGTTTGTCCCAGTGAGCATCCCTTTTAGCTGAGTGCCTGAATACATCAATTTCTCAGTGTTCACCGAACCAGCAATGCCAAATAGCAGAAAAGTGTGGATAGGTGTGTCTCTCCTTCCAATACCTCTCCAGCATTTTTGCCTCCCCCCACCGGTCTGTCTCAGCCCAGGTGTGCAGCCCCTTAGGCCTTCTCTTTCTTTCCATTCCAGATGGGAATTTGGAACGCCAACCGCCTCTCCTTTTGATGTGTCCTGATGCCTCCATCCTTGCTCCTTTTAACTGCCTTTGGTTATTTTTATTTTATCGTCTCTTTGCAGTCACTTTTAGGTGAGGTGCCAGATTCCTGCCAGAAAGAGGCTTTCTCTCTCAAGATCTCCCTTCTTCCCCGCCCATATCCCTGCGGCTGCCAAATGGCGCTCAGTTCTAGAAGAGATGCCTTCAAGCCATAACTTTTATTTAATGCTGCAGACGGCAGAAGTAGAGCAAGAGTAGATCCCACCTAAATAGGAGGAAGAGGAGGATTTTAATAAGCAAAAATGATTAATAGGGTGAATGCGGAGTTGCAGACATTTAGATATCTCTAGTGTCTTTCCATGAACTTTGGCACCGGAGTTCATGGCCCGAGAATTTCAAAGTCTGTCACCAAACTACAAATCCCGTGGTGCTATGGGATGGAGCTGTGGCAGCTAAAATGACATGAAACTGCTATAATTGTGCAATAAGGATGGACAGATTTGAGAGCTCTTTTTCTTGCCCTTTTGAACCCTGAAGAAGGGTTCTGGAGAACCTGGAAGCTCACCATTTTTTCTGACATTTTAGTGATCCTAAAATGTTAGTGATCTCCATGACTCAATAGGAAAGTTGATAAGGCTTGGTGCAGCAGGAGCTAGTAGGAAAAGAGGGTTACTTTACTACCAGTGGATAGACTCAGTCAAGGAAGCCAAAGTTTCCTTGATTTTGCAAAACCTGAGCAGAGTTGTTTATAACAGGGCACCTCCTTGGAAGTCTGTCCTTCCTAGGATCAACACAAATCAAAGCCAACTTGATGGCCATTAACAACTTATACATAGAGACACAAAGCAGCCCTATGTTGCTGTGTGCCTTCAAATGGTTTCTGATGTATGGCAACTCAAAGGGACCCACCATGGTGTAGTGGTTTGAGTGGCTAGGACTCTGGAGACCAGGGTTTAATTTCCTACTCCGCCATGAAACCCACTTTGGGTGAAGCACACTCTCTCAGCCTCAGGGGAAGTCAATGGCAAAAGCTCCTCTGAACAAATCGTGCCAAGTGAATCCCATAAGCTGGAAATGATGTGAAGGCAGGCAGGGTTGCCATAAGTTGGAAATGATGCGAAGGCACGCAACAAAGGCGAACCTATTGCAGGGATTTATTCAGTGGGGGTTTAACTTTGCCTTCCTCTGAGGCTGAGAGAGTGTGACTTGCTGATCGGAAATTCACACTCTGGTCTCCAGAGCTCCTCTGCCATTGTTCCTTCTCCAAAGCCAGGTTCTTTGTGCTCCTTTTTGGTGGCATGCTTTCCCTACAGCTCCCATTTCTGGACCTATGGACCTGCCCCAGTCATGCCAAAACACACACGGCCCATTCAGCTGTCAGGCAGAGTAATTTGTTTGGGCCTCCAGCAAACTCAGCCAAGAGGCTTCTCTCGGACCGGTCCTGCTTGCCAAATTCAAAGCCTCATTGTGGGACACGCACCCCCTCGCTTCCCCCCAGACGACAAAAGCCTTTGGTTAGCAAGTGAGCGCTGCTGGGCGGCTTATGAAGGGGGCCTTATTGGAAAGAGGGAAAAGACCAGGGAAGGCAGCCAAAGCACATCAGTCTTGCAAAAATATTTTAAAAGTGAACAGCCCTCTCGGTCATGCTGTAACACACACATATACACACCGGTCCCAGGTATGGTTCAAAACAAATTTATGGCAACAGAATAGGGAGGGGGTTATTTGTTATTAGTGCAACCACATGCAGGGTGAATCCACAGTAAACCACAAAACACCCATACAGACACCGAAGGTCATCTAGTCTGTCTCCTGCCCAGATTAAAATAACAACTATATGACGGTTCCTTTATTTTTAGGGAATGACGGACAACTGCCAACATGATTCATAGTGTGAATCCAGACTGTAGTTTGGTATCCCTTTGGTACCATTTCAACTGCCTCGCGTCCATCTTAAGGAATCCTGGGACTAATAGTTTCATGAGGTATTAAGAATTTTCTGCAAATGAGTTGTAGTTCCAGGGAATGGATTAGGATGAAGCTAAAGCAATCAAACTGTGGTGACCTGAGTCCTTATTGGCATTATGGCCATACATTAACAGCCATCCAGGAACATGCATCAGTTTGCATTAGCAACTTTGTAAGATCCCAGTGTGATGTAGTGGCTTGAGCGTTGGATCATGACTCTGGAGATGAAGGTTCAATTCCCAGCTTGGCCACGAAACCCAAGTTGCATGATCCCAGCCTCCTCTGAACAAATCTTGCCAAGAAAACCCCATGATAGGTTCTCCTTAAGGTCGCCATAAGTTGGAAACAGCTTGAAGGCACTCGCCAACAACAAGATACCTTTGCATCAGCTTGGCGGTTTGAGATGAGAAAAGATACGAAATCTAGGAATGGACTAAGGGAGTGAATTTTCCTCTGTTGCTAAGCTGTTTCTACACCTCTCATAGCTATACAAGGCATAGGTGGGTGATGCTTGTACACTTTGGTTTTCTTTGTTTGCTTCTGTGCCGTATAACCCTTAGAAATCTGTCTTCCATTAGCCATAGCCTGGAGGGGCAGGGATTGCAATGCATGAAGGGTGCCCCATATAGCCAGTGATGGGGAACTGGATGGACGGACTTGGATTATCTGGATAGAAGTTGTTTAGAGGCCCAGTTGACTGTGAGAGGATGCTGGAGCTCATCAGCGAAAGGGATGGGATGCTTCTCTGCTCTGTACCATCTGCTGCATCATTTGCCACCAATAAAGCGTATTTTGTTGTTGTTAACTGCCTTTGAGTCAATCCTGACTCATGGTGACCCTGCGGATGAGACATCTCCAAGACTCCCTATCCTCCATTGTTCTGTTTGGGTCCTGTAAATTCATACCCATGACCACCTTAATAGAGTCCATCCATCTACCTTAATAGAGTCCATCCATCTAGCATGTGGTCTTCCTCCCTTTCTGCATCCCTCTACCCTTCTTAGCATTATAACAGTAATGTGTGTCAGCATTCAGCACCATATAAACTCTTGAAGGGGGTGCTGGAACTAAACCCCCTTCTGGAACAGGACATGAACCCGTTTTGATAGCAACAACCCTATTAATCCTCTGTCGCCCCACTTTCTCAGCTGCTTTTAAAATGTCCTGGTTTCTTTCTCCTCCTCCTCCTCCTCTCACTTTCCTCCTTTGTTCTCAGCTAATCTCCATTGCTGCAACTTGCGTTCAAAGTGCAAAAGTAGTTTGCATCCCATTCGCTCAGTAGAGAGCAGAGGAAGGTGCAAAAGCATGCTGTTCTCAGTGGGTTCAGGCAAAAGCAAACTGCTGCAGCATTTCCAAGCTCGTGCACTCTTCCTCATTAATACCTTTTCCTGGCTTGACCACGCTCTGAAGTTGCTTGGCTACGTGTGTCTCCGTTTTCATCTCTGAAATTTTGGAAGATATGCTCTTGCTTTCTAAAGTGTGAGATGCTGAGGAGGAGGGAGGGAGAATCAGGTTTCTGAGAATAATTTCTGCCAAAACAGGAATTGCAGGGACTTCTAGGTGTTGTTGAACTACAGGACCCATCAGCCCTAGCCAGCACAGCCACAGACAAGGGATGCTGTGAACAGCAGTCCCATCATATCTGGAAGGCTACACAACTCCCAAGTCTAAAGCACATTTGTGATCAGTGTCGATCACAACCCTGGAGGGACACACCACTTTTCTTCCCTTGTTCTCTGTGGCCTTAGAGTGTGTGTCTGAGGTTGTGTTACACTGGGACCAGGGGGTGTGCGTTTGATTGCGTATTTGTATGTTTGGGATCGGATTCAAGATTTTGTCATACTATCCGACATAGGAGTCGCATTAACACCTCCACGAGGGGACTAATTTAGATCTGTTTGCTTCTGGGAGTGTGAAAAATATTGGTTTGCAGGACCTAATTTCATCTTCTTTTCCTGCTTTTGGCAGCATCTATTTTTAACTCAGGATGGCACAATGATGCCATCGTTGTGTTGACGTACCAACCTGGGGAGGGGTTGACGGGCGCAAATAAGTGAGGAAAGAAACTGAAGCTTATTCAGCGCACAGCTGATCTCTACCTGAGGTCTATGCTTGAAAAAATCCACTTACAAAAAAAAAACTAAATAGCTCCAAGGGTTAGGATTCACAAACCACAGATTAGCAATGTCTTGGAGCAGGATTTAAGGATGTTAATCCCAGTTGAAGGAGCACAAATGAAAGCTGCAAGTGTTTAGCCTCTAAAAGCTGCTGCCCACAACAGCATCCGAAGCTTCTTCATGTATCGAAATGAATCAATTGGTTGTCTGTCTCCTCCTTTGGGTTGTTGTATCATTTTAGAGACCATGGGGGAATGTGTGTCTGTGCGTGTGTACACACATACTCTGCTTTCATAAAGGTGCATCCAAGCATTCAGCCCCCTTCTTCACACTTGTGCAAGTGTGCTTACCTTCCAACAGTCCCAGTTTGGCAAGGACAGTCCCAATGAATCCTTTGCCATATTATTTTTCCAGCTGCTTTTAAAATGTCCTTGTTTCTCTCTTATCCTTCTGTCCCCCCCCCCCCCCCGCTTTGTCCTCATCTTGCACCATTTGCTGCAAACTGAGTTCAAAGTGCAAAAGTAGTTTGTACTCACTTAACTCAGCAAGGAAGAAAGGAGCAGAGAGGAAGGGTCAGCATCTTGCCCTTCCCAGTTGATTCAGGCAAAAGCAAAATGCTGCACCATCTCCTAGTTTGTCTTCTTCCCTATTATTACCTTTGGAAACTTTGACCGCAGTCTGACCTGGCTTGGTCCCATGTGTTCTGGTTTTCATCTCTGAAATGTTGGAGAGTATGATGCATGGTGAATTTGTACTGCAAGGAATGGCACCATGAGTTAGTGCATTGATACTCTTATTGGCACTGTGAGTTAGTATTATTGGTAATGCCTATTTCTCCTGCTAAGATACTCATCCATGTTAGGAGTCTCTTACCTACTCATGAAACTTTCTGGCCTTGCTTGCTCTCCTTCCTCACAGCCCTCTCTGAGCACATAGCATACATACATATATTTATTTCAGTCAATGACCAGAGATCATAGCAAGAGTCGGGGAAAAGAACGATACTCTCTCCTTGCCATTTATACTTGGGAGCCAGTGTGGTGTAATTCAGAATTCAAAATGGCCTTAACAGATTAGAAAACTCGGGCCAAAACTACCAAAATGGATTTCAACAGGGAGAAATATGGGATACTACACGTAGGCAGTAGAAATGAAATGCACATATATAGGATGGGTGGCACCTGGCTCGACAACAGTACATGTGAAAAGGATCTAGGAGTCTTAGTGGACTGCAAGCTGAACATCCGTAAGGAATGTGATGCAGCAGTTAAGAAAACCAGTGCAATTCTAGGCTGCATCACTAAAAGTATAATGTCTAGATCGAGGGAAGCAATAGTACCACTCTGTTCTTTTTCAGTCAGACCTCACCAGGTGTCCAGTCCTGGTCACAACAAATGAAGAGGGACATTGACAAGCTGGAGCATGTCCAGAGGAGGGCGATCGAAATGGTGAAAGGTCTGGAAACCACTAAACCCTATAAGGAGCGACCTAGGGAGCTGGGTATGTTTAGCCTGGAGATGAGAAGGTTAGGAGGTGATATGATACCCCTGTTTAAGTAGCTGAAGGGGGTGTCATATTCAGGATGGAGCAAGCTTGTTTTCTGTTGCTCCAGAGACTAGGACCTGGAGCAATGGATTCAAGCTGCAGGAAAAGAGATTCCACCTCAACATTAGGAAGAACGTTTTGATGGTAAGAGCTGTTTGACAGTAGAAGATGCTGCCTCTAGGAGTAGTCGATCCTGATGGCTCCAGTGTCTGGCACCCAGTTTCTTCAACACTTTTTGGAGAAAGCCTTTTCTGGTCTGCCTTCCTGCTGTCTGTCGACACAGCACTCAGATTTTCCTGGCTACGGCCCCTGCGGTTACAAATGGTGTGCAGGAGCCAAGGTAAGCTTCTAGGCATTTGGTTAGCTAGCTCTATACACACACACACACTCCCCCTTCTCTTACACACACACACACAAACACACACATGGGAATGGTTGAATTGCAAGGCTTTCTGGCTGGCTTGTCACTCAGTACCCAGTAGCAGGAGGGTAGTTCCCTCTTCTCTTAACAGTTCTTCCAAAATCCCTCCAACTGTGCCAGTTATATCTGCTCGAACGATCGGTACAGTATGCTTTCCTCGCCACCGCCAGCACCTAGCATTGTGTGTAAAAAAATGCCACCGGTGTGTTTCAAATTTCTGTTTGCGCACGGGAGGTTATTTGTCATCCGGGCACGGACTTTCACCATCCACCCTCTCTCAGAGAACGGATCTTGCAGCTTTCCTAGCAAACGCAAACCTTCCACTAGAAACAATCCAGAACAAGCAGGGTTGCCAAGTTTTGACTGTAAAAAAACTCCTCCTATGGCACTTAGTTGGGCAAATAGGTTAGGACAGTCATTCCCGTCCTAGTCATGTTGGTGAGTTTATCTCATATGCTTTGGTTGCCCGAGGCATTGGAGATTCATCCAAGCTTTGTTTCTCCCAAAACATTTACTCTCCTGGTATGATCAGAAACACCGAATGCCAGGTTGGTTTATTTTAACCCAGTATAAAATGGGAAAGAACAGAAACAAAAACTGGGAATATTCAGTTAGTCTGGAGGTGCTCACAGTCTTGATTTTTGTCCCTTGCACACTGATTGTCCTTCTGTTAGAGAGAAGAAATTGGCAATGTTTTCTTGGTATAAGATACTGGAATTATCCCTCTTCCAGGTTTAGTCCCCTTTTAGACGTAGTCTCCCTGATCGAGTCTAACTATCTAGCGTATGGTCTTCCTTTCTTTCTACTACCCTCTACCTTTCTCAGCATTATTGTCTTTTCCAATGAGTCCTGCCTTCTCATGATGTGGCCAAAGTACGACAGCCTCAGTCTGATCATCTTGTCTTCCAGGGAGATTTCAGGCTTGGTCTGTTCTAGGACCCATTTGTTTGTCTTTTTGGCCATCCACAGTATCCTCAGCACTCTTCTCCAGCACCACATCTCAGATGAGTTGATTTTCTTTTTATCCACTTTCTTCACCATCCAGCTCTCACATCTGTAAAATGATGATGGGGAATACAATGACTTGGACGATCCTTAGTGCTCCGTTGTATATCATTACACTTTAGGATCTTATCTAGTTCTTTCATAGCTGCCTAGGACATCCCTAAGGTCAAGTTATCAACAACTCTGTTGGTACTACAGTTGGCCCTCCTTATCCATGGATTTTTTTATTCACGGATTTGAGCGTACACAGCTTGAAAATATTCCCCAAAAGTGTAAATTCCGAATAGCAAACCTTGATTTTCCATTTTATATATGGGACACCATTTTGCTGTGCCATTATATTTAATAGGACTTCAGCATACACAGATTTTGTTATCCACGGAGGGTCCTGGAACCAAACCTCAGTGGATAACAAGGGCCCACTGTATCGCTCGAGATCCATCGCTGGTAGCTCAAAGCTGGAGGGAAGAAAAGTGCCACTTTATTGCACATGTGTGAACATGTATGCACACATGTTGCATGTATGCTATTGTTTAGAATAAAGCAGGTGAAAAATAAACTCACCCTCTTGAAAACAGCCATCTGGGAGGATCCTTGCCTGGTCTCCCTTGCTGATGTGAACGCAGCCAAGTTTTCAGGCTCAAAAAATGGAAAGGAGTCAATTGCCGCACTCTTCTGCCGTGACTTAACCATTGGCAGCCAGGGCATGCCACCAAGTGCAGCCGTCAGGAAGGCGTCCTGGGCAAAGGGAATGTGAGTCGGATGGAGTCCAGGGTGGCTCAGACATGGGAGACGCGTCAAGGTCTTGTGTCTGTGGGATGCTCTGTCCATGCGCTTGGCGTCAACGGGGGACATGGCGCCTCTTTGGACACCATTGCTACCTGCCTGGGGGTTGGGGAGGGTGACATCATGTCTGCAAAGCGACGGTAGAGCTGAAAGGCGCGTCTTTGATTTAGAGCTGCGATGGGTGGGGAGAGAGATGCTGTTGAAGACACGTCAGGAGCTGAAGTAGGAGGAGAAGACGGACACCAAGCGTAAACTCTGAGAACCAGAATGAATCACGGATAGAATTTAAGAGTCAGGTTTTGGGCCGGGTGATGAGGAGGCATGTGGCCGGATGAAAACATTTTTGCCCCCTAAGATTTCTCTTTGCAAATTCAAAATGTTTTGTCAAATTTGTCAGAGGTAAGCCACTCTGAGGGCCTTTGTCGCCGAAGAGTGGGATGCAATTATTCTAAATAAATAATACGCCTATTACCGACATACCTCGGTGAACAAAGCAGATGTGTTCTAAGCGTGACATCTTGTACCAGAGGAGAAAAGAACAGGGTTAGGTCCCTACGCCACAAAAAGGACAAGCATTCATCCAATTTCAGCAAATGTTTTATTCAAAACAAGCAATGGGTGTGGGTGAAATGACACAACCTGGTCAGGTAAGCCTTGCAGAAGTAAACAAAAACATTTTGAATGTTCCAGAGGCCATTTGAAGGCTTCTTCCAAAAGGCATCCAGGGATGTCTTGTTCTTTCACCAGCCTCCATGTTTCTTATGATTTCTGTTTTGGTGGCTAGTCATACATATCTGTGCTTTTTAAAAAGCATGCTAGAAATAGCTGGTGAGACAGGCTTATCTGCTTTTCCATTTTCTGAGGCAGCTGCTGTATACCTTGCCTGTTTTAGGCAGAACCATACAGTGATATTGGCCACAGCAGAATCCTACTCTTTCCAAGCTCAAGCTTGGTTCACAGCAGACACATTGCTTCCATCTGACACCAAAAGACTGTGTTTCTTCAGTCTTCCTTTTGTTCTACTTCCCTCCATCTTTCCTAGCGTTCTTGTCTAATATTTCCTAGCATTATTTTCTAATTAATCGTTCCTCCTCCTCATGTGGCCAAAGTACGACAGCTTCAATTTGATCATCTTGGTTTCCAGGAAGAGTTCAGGCTTGATCTATCCTAGACCCCATTTGTTTGTCTTCTGGTCATCCATGGCACCCTCAGCCCTCTTCCCTAGCACCATATCTCAAGTGACTTGGACTTTTTTCTTCTTATCTGCTTGCTTCACTGTCCAGCTCTCACATCCGTACATGGCAATGGGGAATACAAGGGCTTGGACAATTCTAACTTTTATCCTTGTATATTTGCTGCTTCTTCTCTTTGTATTCTAACATCCACCGTGTCTTTGATATCCATACCGGACAACTCGTTGTATTTGATTCTGTTTCTCTCATCTCCACAGTGGTAATTTGCATCTGACTGTGTACCAAGCTGATGTGATAAGTCAAGGGGAAGCTTGAGAGGATTGACCCCTCGCCATATGAGTCTAAAACAGATTGAAGCTAAATCCAGACAAAACGGAGGTACTGACAGTCACTGGCCCGAACCCAGGTTTGGGAATACAACTCCCAGTCCTAGACGGAGTCACACTCTCCTCAAAGGACTCTGTTCGCAGTCTGGGGGTACTCCTAGATTCATCGCTCCACATGACTAGTCAGGTGAATGAGACGGTCAGGAGTGCCTGCTATCAGCTTCAGTTGATACTGTGGTACATACTTTGGTAACCTCATGCTTGGACTACTGTAACACACTCTACATGGGGCTACCCTTGTGCTTAACCTGGAAACTTCAACTGGTTCAAAATATTGCAGCCAGGCTTGTTACTGGAACATCTAGGAGAGAGCACATAACACCCGTGCTCAAATCTCTCCACTGGCTGCCGATCAGTTTCCGGGCACAGTACAAGGTGTTGGTTTTAACCTTTAAAGCCCTACATGGCTTGGGTCCATCCTATCTTAGGGACCGCCTCTCCCCATATGAGTCCCTCCGCACACTTCGCTCCTCTGGGAGGAAGCTGCTACAGCCCATGAAGACCAGGCTGATCCAGACCTCCCAGAGGGCCTTCTCTGCCATCGCTCCCAGGCTATGGAATGGCCTGCCGGACGAGATACATCTTATTATGACTCTTGACGGCTTTTTAAAAAGCTTTAAAGACATATCTTTTCCAGCAGGCCTTCCCAGATAGTGGCTAACTCTTTCTGGCTCCAAAGCTATACTCAGAGTCTCTCCAACTTATCCAACCACTATTATGTTGCCATAGAACAATTGGTTTTAGATATTGCTTGTTGTATTGTTAATTTGTTTTTAATCTGTGTTAATTTAATCCTATTTTAAGGGGTGGGAGGTAGGGACTGGGTTGTAGTAATTTTAACTGTAATCGTTTTTACCTCTGTTGTACCCTGCCCCGATTGCTTGCTCAGAGGGATGGGTTATAAATAAATTATTATTATTATTATTATTATTATTATTATTAAAATGATTTTTTCCCTCAATTTCTAGTATTGCAGAGAGTGAGATGCTGAAAGTTGTTCACACCCTGAACACTTCCCTTGGTCACTTTGACTGCTCCTTGTTTTTGGATCCCTATATTGTATCTCAGCTGAGGTTTTTGGTCATTTGTTACTGCGTGGGCCTTCAAGTTGTTACCAGCTTACAGCAACCCTATTGCAAGGTTTTCTCGGAAAGATTTGTTCAGGGCAGGTACGCTATTGCCTTGGTCCTCAGAGGCTTGAGACAGAGCCCTGTCCCCCATGAAATTTTCCTTCAGTCCTTAAATTTCCAATTTGTGCGATAGACTTCACTTGAACATTTAGAAACAGAATTTAGGCATGCAAAGAAAAGGCTGCTGCAAAGTGGCCAAGGAAATGCCAAAACAGCAAAAAAGAAGAGTTCTAGGGATGAAGGTTTTTCAATACAATGTTAGAAGTTTGGGGACTGAAGGAAAATGTCATTTATGGGAGCAGAATTCTTATTGGGGGTGCAATGTTTTAATTCTCCCCGATTCCCTATAGCTACGCTCCTGGGTTTCATAGCTTTCTGAGTGCACAGACAACAAAGAGACACTCCTTTGGTCCATAAATCCAAGTGAGCTGAGAGCAGGGTGGAAAGAGAAGGCAGCTCTTAGCCTCTCCTTCACGGCTGGACTGGCCGCCACCTCTCATGCTTTGGCAGGCCTCCCTGGTCTCTCAGCAGGGGAGCCGGGCTGGTGGTTTTGGCAGCAGGAGGAGAGGTATCCCCCTCGGGGGAATCCAAACACAAGCATCTCT
The DNA here is from genome assembly GCA_034509955.1 of Urosaurus nigricauda. NCBI lineage: Eukaryota > Metazoa > Chordata > Lepidosauria > Squamata > Phrynosomatidae > Urosaurus > Urosaurus nigricauda. Next base: position 29,766,900 of record JAOEGL010000007.1, on the reverse strand, counting down.
TTGCAAGAGAAGCACACGGCTGAAATAGATGGCTGTTTCGGGGCAGGGAGGCGAAAATGAGATGCTCTCCCCGGAGAGGCTGAAGGGGGTCGTGGGACACACGTGTGCATATGTGCATGTGACAGAAAGAGAGAGATCCATTCCAAAGCCTAGTTGTTTCCAAAGTTTGGCTTCATTGGAACCAGGCTCTAGAATTTCTTTCCTCAAGGGATAAGGAAGAGGTCCCACTTTTAGGGCCAGTCCTACCATTAGGAAGAATGGAGCAACCACCTCCCGGGGACATGTCCTGGGATAGCGCCTGGATGCAAGGCATGAACAAGTAACGCCGTTGTTGTTGTTGCCTGCCTTCGAGTGGACTTCAAACCACACTTATATGCACGCATGTCACTAACACAATGTTGTCCAAAGGGCACTTACACGGTGCCTTGAACAATGCGATTGCATGCATGGCATTTATACAAGCAAAACTCTTACTTGTGCAACTGTACTCAGCAGCATTCAACCTTTGCACAATATCCTCAAAATTTGTAGTTGACACCAAGTTAGGAAGAGTAGCTAACACCCCAGAGGAGAGGATCAAAATTCAAAATGACCTGAATAGAATAGAAAACTGGGCCAAAGCTAACTTCCAACAGGGAGAAATGTAGGTTGCTACACTTAGGGCAAAAAAATAAAATAAAATGCATAGATACAGGTTGGGGGACACCTGGCTTAACAAGACTGACATGTAAAAGGGATCTAGGAGTCCTAGTAGACCATCAGCTGAACATAAGTCAACAGTGCGATTCGGCAGCTAAAAAGGGCAATGCAATTCTAGGCTGCATCAATAGAAGTATAGCTTCAAGATCAAGGGAAGTAATAGTGCCATATTATTCTGCTTTGGTCAGGTCTCACCTAGAATATTGAATCCAGTTCTGGGTACCACAATTCAAAAAGGAGGTTGAGAAACCGGAGTGTGTCCAAAGGAGGGCCACCAAAATGGTGCACTTTCTGGAAACAATGCTCTATGAGGAGCAACTTAGGAAGCTGAGTATGTTTAGCCTGGAGAAGAGATGGTTAAGAAGCGATATGATAGCCATGTTTAAGTATTTGAAGGAGTGTCCTATTGAGGACGGAGCGAGCTTGTTCGTTGTTGCTCCAGAGAATAGGAAACGAAGCAATGGATTCAAGTTACAGGAAAAGAGATTCAATCTGAACAGAGGAACTTCCTGACAGTAGGAGCTGCTCAACAGTGGAAGACACTCCCTCGGAGATGGTGGAGCCTCTTTCTTTGGAGGCTTTGAAACAGGGGCTGGATGACCATCTGTCAGGGCTGTTTTGATTGTGAGTTCCTGCATGCCAGAATGGAGTTGGGTTGGATGGCCCTTGGGGGTCTCTTCCAACTCTATGATTCTGTGAAATCTCAATTCCCAACATAAGGATACTTACAGCCACCAAACAGGACCTTGTCCCTTTCCCCCCTTTTTGTAGTGCTTTTAAGTGGTCAGATATTTTGCAAACACAAGGCAGCCCCCTTTCTTGCCTTCTCCCTCTGTTCCTCCCAGTCTGCCCACCCCAACCCTGTGGTCTGGATTCTTGCCTGGGGGGAATAAATACACCTTGCTGTACATCAAACAAAATTGGGTTTCCAAGTCTGGTTGGTTTTTAATTGGCTTCTCGTTCGCCCGGGCTTATTTACACTGCAATTAGTTAAACCAACTCCTTTCACGAGGCTGCCTTTGGAGTGTGCCAAAATACACACTTGCTGTAGCCCCCCCCCCTCCCCGGCAAACCATAATGGGGTAAGGAAAGGGTGGGAAGAGAAGGAAACGGTGGCGGGGAGTGACGAGGGTGAGTGATGATGGCTCATGATGGCCGAGAAAGAGCCATAACCTTGACAAGGGAGTGCAGTGTGTACATGTGGGTCTGTTTGTGAGGACGCGTGAACACAGCCTCTCCAATCTTCCAGCCTGCGGCCCACCTGGTCATCCAACAAGCTCTCTCTATCCTACTAGTGCAACACACGGCTCTTTCTTCCCGAGATGTAGACTTGAGTCACTTGACTCGACTTAAGTCACTGCAGTGACTTGACTTGGACTTGACATGGCAGAAATGACACATACATAGACTTTACTTGAGACTTATACACATTTGTAGTTTTGATTTTTGTGGATTTTATTACACACAGATTTGATTAATATATTCTTTGTAGGAATCTCTAGTTCCTTCTACATGACTGTATGGACTCTTTCAGACGTGGGAAATTGGAAGTATAATCCAAGGGCAATCCAAACGCAATCCTGGGGTTTCACGTTATTGCGAATTAATTCTTCTCATGCAATTTCAGGCAAAAGGGAAGTCACTCCGAATGCAATCATGGGTTTTGCGTTATTGCGCATTAAAGGTTCTCACGCAATTTCGGGCAAGGAGGGGCTATTTTCGGGTACTAGGAAGACATTCCAAACGCCTTCCGAATGCAATGGGGATTCATGTAAATTCGCTAAACTAGCGAATTTACATGAATCCGAATGGGCTCCATTCGGATTTGGGAGAAATTCCTCCCGTTTGAAAGAGTCCAGAGGTAAACACCAGCCCAGAAGTTGTTCTAGAAGACCTAGAAGTTCGTAGAGAGAACACTTCCCTAGGCATTTGTAGCTCCTCAAGCACAATTCTATGGTCGATGTCTGGTAGATATTGACCACAGGGTTGTACTGGAGGACCTAGGAATTCCTATAAAGTTTTTTCTCACTGGTTAAAAAAAAAAGTAGTGTTTATGTTATTTGCAGTTTTCCTTTCCATGGGGGTCCTGTGCTCCTAATCTCAGCAAATGTGGAGGGCCTCCTATATATTTTTAGTGACTGACTTGCAGGTGCCATTCAATTCAAGCAGTAGGCAAGACCTGCCCCCAAAGTATGGGGCACATCTTTGGAATGCTACAAGATACCTTTTGCATACTGATATCCCAGACTAACACGGCTATGTCTCTGAATTGTCTCCTTGCAGTTCATCATTTCGGAGAGTGACCGGGGAGAGTTGTCCTGCCCGATGGAGTGTCCCCATGAGCGTGGCCGGCCCATCTGTGGCTCCGACGGGAGGCTCTATAAATCGCCGTGTACCTTCCAAAGAGCTCGGTGTCGAGACTCTTCTCTTGAAGCTTTGCCTCGCTTCCGTTGCGGTGGGGCAGCTCACCGAGAGCCCAACAGTAGGTAGAGATTTGGGCAAAGTGGCATGAACTTGTGTGTGTACAATGGGCCTGCAATATCCCCAAAACCTGTGGATGCTCATTATATGCAATGGCATAGCAAAATGGCATATAAAATGGCAAAATCCAGGTTTTCTTCTTAAAATGTGTGTGTGTGAATATTTTTGAATTATGCTTGCTTAAATCTGTGGCTACAAAATCCATGGACACAGAGGGCCAACTGTATTGTGTGTGTGTATATAATGAAGGGAAATCTAGGTGCAAAATCATAGTTGCAAACGGTAAAGTACAATCCCTGTATCTGTGGGATGGGTGCATGCAATTTCAATTACCTACACAAATCTGAAAAAAATATCTTCTTTCTAGGCATTTTCTTAGTCCTCCAGTGATATGTTTCTGATGGAAGCTCTATGGTGGAGTCATACTGGAGGACCTAGAAATGCCTAGAGAGGTATTCTTTCTAGGAATTTCTAAGTCCTCCAGTATTACTCTATGGTCAATTTTGCACCAGAAGGCATTCATTTCAATAGAGTTCACTATTATCCATGGTTTCATATTTCCACAGTAAGTCTAGAAACGTCTCCACCATGGATATGGGTCTGGTAAGCTCCTAGTTCGAGGTGCGCAGGTCAGAAGACTTTCCAGTGATGAGAGAAGTGCTCTCTGTACATGATCAGAGGCACTCTGGCCTTGTTGGTGGCTTCCATATCAGCAGCACTGTGAAATCAACCCTGGATTTTATTCCAGAAATTTGAAGGAGCTGTCCAAGAAGTTGGACCTATTTGGGGGATAGGATGCAGCACCTTGGACAACTCTTTTAATGGCTGATGATGAAGCTGCCTTTTCCTCAAAACCGAGACTCAAGGAAGCTCACCAGTTAAAGTGAGTGCAATGTAGCAAACATCACACCTTGAAATAGGACTAAACTAAACTATTAATGATATCGAGGCACTTTCAAGCAAACAATTACAAGTAATAAAAATCATTCCTCAAAACAGTACAAATTAAAGCAACACAGCAGATCTCTTAAAAGCCCTTTCTTTTAAGGACTTCCGGGGTTGGCGCGGAGGTGGGCGGAGCATTTCTCGGGAGCTCCGGAGAACGCTCGCTCCGCACGGCAGGGCTGCTGAGGCCGCGGAAAAGCCGCGGGAAAAACGGGGCAGTTTAAAAACTCCCTCAGAGATAGGGGTTTCGGAGAGAGCCCGCAGAGGCTCGAGAGGCAGCGGAAACCCCCGAGGACGTTTGGGGGAGGAAGAAGCCGGGGTTTTTGCGCCAAGGAGCCGAGGTGAAGTCCCCAGGCCAACGCCGGGAGACGAGCAGCCGTGTGGGAGCCGCCATTAGGCAAACCACCAGCACCAACCAACCACACAAGGCTACAAAAACGCAAGTAAATTGTGGGATACTGGTCCCCAAATTTAGCAAGGGCGAATGAAGAGAGACTCCACAAATACTCAGTCTTCCAAGACTATTTGGCACAAACAAGTAGTTTAAAGTTTCCTTTCTTATACTCCGAGACTGTAGAAGCTGGAAATAGCCTTATATTGGGCCCAAACGGTCTTCCCCCCCTAACTGGCTGGGAAAGCTGGAGAGTTGGTTGTAAAGAAACAGGAGTGAAAAAGAGAAGTGTTTAAGCAATAAACGTTAACTCTGCAAGCAACAATCAATAAGGTGCTCTCTCTTGTATGGCTTCCTCCTGTATTGTAAAGTTTGAAATTTAATATAATTTACTATAAGGACAACCAACCAAATAGGTGGCTTACTCCTGTACTCAAGTTCAAGTAAATATATGCTTTCCTCCTGTACTGACTAAAGCTCACCAAGGACAAGCAAATATATGTTTTCTTCCTGTACTGTTAAAGCTCACTAAGGACAAGCAAATATATGTTTTCCTCCTGTACTGTTAAAGCTCACCAAGGTCAAGCAAATATATGTTTTCCTCCTGTACAGTTAAAGCTCGATAAGGTCAAGCAAATATATGCTTTCCTCCTGTACTGTTAATTGCTTATGAATATAGCAGTTTTGGAAAAAAAACAAAAACAAAACAAAACAAAAAAAAAACCTCTTTCAAGTTTTTAAAAGACTGAAGCGAGGTTTTTTCCTTAATTAACTGATATTAAGAAAGTGAACTGTGGGAGTGAGCCAGGTGTATTTAATTTTGTGGACAGTCTCAAGCTTCTCAGAACAAATGGCTGCAGCTGCTCGTAAAGGAGCTTTGGCTCAACAAAGCAACATAGGCAGTTACAACCAAAGAAGATTCTCTTCAGAACAAACCTCATTACTCGATGAAATGAAAAAAATGAGACTAGAGATGGAGCAAAACCTGGCTCGAGAGATTCGGGCTTTAAGATCGGACATTAAGAAAGACATGAAATCTGAGTTACGAGAATTTAAATCATCGATAGAAGCAATTACTAAAGAGCTTAACCATATAGGAGCTAAAGTACAAAAACTAGAAGAGAGAGCTAACTCAATGGAGGATATAGTAAAAGAAGTGAAAACTAATCAAGAGATTGATAGAGAAAAAAATCTGGACATGAGAGCTTTAGACGAACAGAGGCAGAGACAGAACTGCTTGAAATGTAGAGGCCTGAAAGAATTAAAAGGAGAGAATCTTTATGATAGATTGCTCCCAACTCTTGCTGAATTTATGAACATATCAATTCAAGAACTAAGTTGGAGTACAGACAAAATCTACAGAATCAACTCCAAAATTGCGAGAGATAAAGGCCTGCCAAGAGATATTGTGATTTATTTCTTAAGACAAAATGTTAAAGAGTTACTTCTCCAATCGAGTTATCAAGGAAGACTTGTTGTAGAGGACTGTGAGATCCAAATTTTCAAAGATGTGCCGAGAAGAATCCTTCAAAAACGAGATGCATACAAATTCCTGACAAATCAACTTAGAAGACACAATCTTATATATAAATGGGAGAAGCTGGAGGGAATCTCCGTTCTCTTCAAACAAAGATGGATCAAACTGAACTCTATTCATAAAGCTAGAGAGTTCTGGAAAAGACATCAAAAAGAAATTGAAGCAGTCCAAAAGCTTGACAAAAAGGAGGAGGATAAAGATGATAATAGAGATGAAAAAGAAAGTGAAGAACAAGTAAGAAAACTAAACACGGAGGAATTGAGCGGAAAAGAAGATGAAGATACAAATGAATCCGAGGAGGAGGACGAGGAAGAGGGAGAGGAAGTAAGCTCGAGAGAAACAGAAACAGAGGAAGCAGAACAAAAAGAAACTCTAGAAGGATACTCTTCAAGAGAAACCTTTGAAAAAGCAATCAATCAAGAAGAGGAATCAGGAAGAAAACTAAGAAAAAAACGAGCTAAGACAAAAAGTTAAATAAGCCAAAACATCAAATGCAAAATATACGTATATTATCATGGAACATTCAAGGACTGAATAATAAATGTAAAAGAAAAGAAGTTTTCCACCTACTTGGTAAAGAGAAGTATGAGATTATATGCTTACAGGAGACGCACATCAGACAAAAGGATGAGAGACTTTTGAGAAACTTTAAATTAGGTTCAGCATATATATCCTCAAATAAACAAAAAAAAAGGGAGTGGTGGTTTATGTTACTAATAAATTGAATTCAAGAGAACTGTTTCATGATAAAGAGGGTCACTATGTAGGAATACAACTGGAGCTATCAAATGCTGACATACTTTTGGTGGCCATTTATGCCCCCAATAATGGGAAAGCTAAGTTTTTCCAAAAACTTATAGAGTTGCTACAGGAATACAGTAACAAAGACATTATTTTATGTGGCGACTGGAACGGGGTTATTGAACCAAAGATCGATAGATTGTCCCACAAAACAATAAAAGTAAATCAAGGAAAACTTCCAAACTCATGTTTTAGGTTAATACAAGACTTAGGTTTAAGTGAAGCATGGAGACATAAATATGGAGATTTAAGAGGCTACACTTTTTTCTCTAATAGACATAAAACGTTTTCCAGAATTGACATGTTTTTTCTTTCGAAATTATTAGCTACTAGAATCATTAAACTTGAAACATTACCAAAATCATATTCTGATCACAATTCGATATTATTAACGTTGAGAAAAGAATCTTCTGAATTCCGTTGGCACTTACAAGACTATCTGCTTGACAGTCCTGAGATTGTAAGCCAAGCCAAGGAAATCATAAAAAATTACTTTAAGGAGAACATAAATAAAGAAACTGACATAAAAGTTGTTTGGGCAGCAAGTAAAGCAGTGCTCCGGGGTTTCTTTATTAAAAAACATTGTGAAATTCTAGCTAGAAAGAAACAAAATATGAGACAAATATCGGATGAGATAATTAAAAAAGAGGAAATGTTGAGACAGAATCCAAATAATGGAAAAATTGTCAAAGAAATAGCTCTTCTGCAGAAACAATATAATATGCAGAACGCACAGGACATGGCAAATATGTTAAAAGCTTTGAAAGTAAGACAATTTTGTGAGGCAAACAAACCTGGTAAGTGGTTAGCTCAGAGACTATGTAAAAATAAAGAAAAAAAACTAATAAATAAATTAGATGATGGATTTAAAATCTATAACGATAGTAAAGGAATAAGGAAGGCGGTATATAAATACTTTAAGCAAATGTTCGAGGCCAAGAGATTAAACACTTTTGATATGGATAAGTATCTTCAAAATTGTCCTTTTCTGGAAATAAGTAAAGAAGAAATAGATGAATTAAACAAACCAATTTCCATAAAGGAAATAAAAGACGCAATACAACGAGCTAAGACCAATAAAGCACCGGGCCCTGATGGCTTTACGGCAAAATATTATAAAACTTTTCAGAATGAGATCATCGCTCCTCTAAATGAAGTCATGAACTCTGTCAACGCGGACGGCCTACCTCAGACTTGGGAAGAAGCGAACATCGTACTGGTGCTGAAGGAGGGAAGAGAACAACAATACTTAAAAAACTACAGACCTATATCCCTCCTCAACACCGATTATAAACTGTTTACAGATATTATAGCTAATAGACTGAAAAAGATTTTACAGAAGCTGTTACAGGAAGATCAGTGCGGATTTCTCCCAAAACGACATTTAAAGGATAACATTAGATATATATTAAATGTGATTGAGCATTACGATTTACACAATGAAAGAGAACTGGCACTGATTTTCCTGGATATCGAAAAAGCTTTCGACAGCCTTGACTGGAATATTATAATTAAAACACTAGAACGATTGAACATGGGACTAAAATTCATTAATTGGATAAAAGCAATATACAAAAAACAATCTGCGAGAATAATAATTAATGATCAAAGAACAGAAAATATATTATTGTATCGAGGTACCAGACAGGGCTATCCTCTCTCGCCTCTATTGTTTATTTTGGTATTGGAAGCACTTCTAATTAATGTCAGAAACGACCCCAAAATTAAAGGGGTCAGATTTAAAGGGGAATTTCTGAAAGTACGAGCATACGCAGATGATATTGTGTTAACTTTAGAGGAACCTTTGATGGGATGTGGAAGTTTAATAAAACAACTTGAAGATTTTGAGAAAGTAGCAGGTTTAAGAATCAATATAGAAAAAACAGCTGTAATTACAAAGAACATGAAATCAGAAAATCAGGAAAAACTTAAGGATATTACTGGTTTCAATATCACAGATAAAATAAGGTACTTAGGTGTCATAATTACAAGTAAAAACTCAAATTTGATCAAGAATAATTATCAAGCTAAATGGGTAGAGATCAAGAAAGAAAGAAAGAGATGGAAATATCTAAATTTGTCAATGTTGGGTCGGATTGCAGCTGTTAAAATGCTAACTTTGCCAAAATTGTTATTCCTATTCCAATGTATTCCAATTCTCAAACATGTTAAAATTCTTAAAGAATGGCAAAGATATCTAGCTGATTTTATATGGGCAGGCAAGAAGCCTAGAATCAAACTAAAGATATTACATGACTCTCAAGAAAGAGGGGGATTTGCCTTTCCCAAATTAGATCTATATTATGAAGCCAGTGCTCTCTTGTGGCTAAAAGAATGGATATCATTACAAAATAAGAGACTGTTAAAGTTGGAAAGTACTAACAACAGATTTGGTTGGCACGGCTATTTATTTTATGATAAAATAAAAGCAAATCAACATTTTAATAATCACTACATCCGTGCCTCACTGATACAGATCTGGACGAAATATAAAAATAGAATATGCCCTAAATTTCCTAATTGGCTATCTCCGCATGAGGCTCTATATTCTATGGATCCAAAAAGAAATGAAACATGGATAAAATATAAAAATCTGATGGACATCGAGGGAAATATGAAGCCTCATGAAAAATTACTAGAAGAAGGATGGGAAATAGGATGGTTCCTATACAGACAGTTAAATCAAAGATTTAAAACTGATAAAAATCTGAGAGGTCTTTCCAACTCTAATTCTGAAATAGAGGAAATTTTATTGAATTCAAACAGTAAAACATTGTCTAAGATCTATAAAATATTACTAATTTGGTTCACTGAAGATGAATTAATAAAAGACTCTATGATCAAATGGGCACAAAACTGTAAGAAAGAAATCCCACTGGAACAGTGGGAGAGATCTTGGAATAGGAGAATGAAATATTCCACATCCCAATACGTTAAAGAAAACTACTATAAAATCTTATATAGATGGCACTTGACCCCGGAAAAAATTGCTAAGATCTATAAAACGAGTAGTAATATTTGTTGGTACTGTCAGAAAGAAATCGGCTCTTATTTTCATCTTTGGTGGTTGTGCGTGAAAGCTAAAACATTTTGGAAACAAGTACATGAAGAAATTCAACAAATGTTAAAAGTGAAATTAAGATTTAATGCGGAAACTATGTTACTGTGTATGTTGAATGATGAGATGGAAAGGAGATATGGGAAAACAATATTTCTTATGCTGACAGCAGCAAGACTTGTATTTGCGAAGTTTTGGAAATCTGAAAAAACAATAGACATTGATGAATGGAGATACAAACTATATGATATGATGGAACTTGATCTGTTATCTTGTAAAGTGGAAAGCAAAGATAGCTCTAAATGGAAACAGAATTGGGGAAAAGTCATTCAATATATGAGAAAAAAATGGGGTCAGGTGGCTGACTGGGCGTCAAATATGGAACAAATTGTATAATTATAAAAAGTACTTTAAGAACTTTATTACAAACAATTACAACATAGGTAATAGGTAAATTAAAAATAAGCAAAGTTCTTATAAACAGGAGGTAATAAGACAGAGTATAAGAATGGAAAATACAATAATGAATCTCGAAATATGGGCATTATTGCCATGGAGCTAAAAGAGTAAAATACAAAGTAACCTCCAAAAGTAAACAAGGATAAAGTTTGCTACATATTTTGGAGGTTTAAGTTAAAAACTATTCTATTAAGTGAAATTTTCTGTTGTGATTGTTAAAGTATAAACCATAATACAAAAAAAGGCAAACAGTTATTAGAAGATTATAACGTGGATGACAAGAATCAGTTTGGGGAAAACCTATTGGGGAATGGAGAGTCACTTTCTTATTTATATATAATGTATCTTTCTTTCTGTAATGATTCGTCTTAGTTTATTTGGGGGAAAATGGAAGTTCAAAATAATTATTCATAATTGATCGGACTGGAAAAATTTATGGAAAATGAATATGTGAATTGATGTGAAACTATGTATAGCAAGTGAAATATATTGGATGTACAAAATATTTAAGTTAATATTTAAGTTAAAATATAATAAAAAGTATGGTAAAAAAAAAAGCCCTTTCTTTTAAACACCTTCCGTTCTAATAGTGTTCAGATTTCTTAAAAATATTTTCCTGCTGATGGAGGGACAAGCAAGGAGGGGACCATTTTGACCTTCCTGGGAAATGAGTTCAGAATCCGGGGACAGAGACCAAGAAGGACCCGTCTCACATTCCCGCAAACTGTGCTTTTAAAGCTGGTAGGTCTGAGAGAAGGGCCTCCTTCCTGAGGATCTCGTGGTCCAGGAAGGCTTCAAAAGGGAGATACAATCTCCCTTTTGGGCTTCAAAAGGGAGATACAATCTCCCTTTTGCGGTGCAGTGGTCCCTTGGTATCGGCTGGGGTTTGGTTCCAGAACCCACCGATTCTGTGGATACCAAAATCCGTGGATGCTCAAGTCCCATTATATACGATGGTGCCTCTTATACAAAACAGCAAGATCAAGGTTTGCTTTTGGAAATTTATATATATTTTAAAGATATTTTCAAGCCGTGGATACTCAAATCAGTGGATAAAGAATCTGTGGATACGGAGGGCCAACTGTATATATAGGGTGCTGTAGGTCATAACCAGAGCTTTGGACTGTTCTTGGAAGCAAACCAGCAGCCAACAGAGCGGTGGATTTATGTGGTCTCCGTAACCCATCCAAATTCACAGTTTTGGAATAAAACCCAGGTTGGGTTTATCACATTGCTGATGATGGCTGTCGCTGCCATGCTTCTGGCTGGGTCTGTTTCTTATGCTGTGTTCTTTCTCATGTCCTCACCCTCCAAACCCCTTGAACAGGTACCAATCTCACCCGCTGCCAAGAAGACCGGATGGCTGCCCTCTCACAGTCCCGGCGGCAAGCTCATGCTACTTACGTCCCAGAATGTGATGAAGATGGCTCCTTCCATCAGGTAACCCCCTTCCTTCCTTCCTTCCTTCCTTCCTTCCGTAGTCAACTCCCATTATATGCAATGCCATAGCAAAACGGTGCCCTCTGAAATTTTTATGTGTGTGAATATGTTCCTCCTTCCCACCCTCCCACTCTCCCTTCCTTATATATGAGGAACGACTGTATATATAGGGTGCTATAGCTCATAAAATGTCAGAATCAAGGTTTTCTTCTTGAAATTTGTGCGTGTGTGAATATTTCCTTCCTTCCATCCATCCTTCCTTCCTTCCATCTGTGGGTGCTCAAGTCCCATTATATGCAATGCCATAGCAAAAGGGTGTCCATTATATGGTTTTCTTCTTGGAATTTCTGGGTGTATGAATATTTCCTTCCTTCCTTCCTTCCTTCCTTCCTTCTGTAGGTGCTCAAGTCCCATTATAGACAATGCCATAGCAAAATGGTGATCCTTATATAAAATGGCAAAAAGCAAGGTTTTCTTCTTGGAATTTTTTTGTGTATAAATATTTTCCTTCCTTCGTCCCTCCATCCCTCCTTCCTTCCGGTGTCAGTCATCCAAAAGGGGAAATTCCAAGCTCTTGGTCTGCCAGATAACACCTTTAGTTTTTTTCCTTTGAAGGGAAAAGTGTGTGGTTTGAGTGAGTTATTATCTTTTTCCCTTTCTTCTCGTCCCATCTAGGTCCAGTGCCATAAACAAACCGGGTACTGCTGGTGCTCTACACCTGAAGGGAAGCCCGTCAGTGGAACATCTGTCCTCAATGGAACACCAAATTGTACAGGTAAATTTCCACATCTGGATCTCCTGCTCTGCAAGTCTCTTTTCTCCTCCAGAAAAGAGAGGTTACCAGGTTTATTCTCCCCCTCCTACCAGCCCTGGCCCTTGGCTTTGTAACTCACAGAAACCCCAGAGAGGGGCTTTCTCCTGGAAAAGAACAGAAGAGTGTATCTTCAGTTATACATGCTGAGTTTCCGTTATCCGGAATTCCAAAATCCAAAATTGCCCAAGATCCAAAATTATCCACAAGGGTAGCTGTGATAGTGACACTTTTGCTTTTTATTGGTGCGGTGTACACAAGCTTTGTTTCATGCACAAAATTATTTAAAATATCCAGGCTATGTGTATAAGGTATATATGAAACATAAGATGTCTATGAAACATAAATAAATTTCATGTCTAGACCTGGGTCCTATCCTCCAAAATATCGCATTATGTATCTGTAAATATTCCAAAATCCAAATAAAAAATAAATATAAGTAAATAAAATATTTTAAAAATCCAAAATCCAAAGCACTTCCGATTCCAAGCACTGTAGATAAGGGAGACTCAACCTTTAGTACTTTGATACTGTTTTAACCATCATGTCTCCATCTTGCTTAAACCTGGGATTTGTAGTTAGATGAAGGGTATTCTAAATTCATATTTAGTATTATTTGCTGAATTCTTTGCTGGCAAGCATTAGTCCATTCCATTGTACTACAGCAAACATCAAATCCCAGGATTTCATGGGATGGAGCCACATCATGTAGAAGATGGAGTGAGCTTGTTTTCTGCCGCTCCAGAAACCAGAACCCGAAGGCTGAAGGGCAGGGTAGAAATGCTCTATCTATGGCAGTTAAAGAGGTATCGAGCTGCTATAGCCAGGTATTGTAGACACACTTGAAATGATGGGGATGGGGGAGAGAATTCGCCTGCTTGATTTCTATCACTTATGTTTAAAGCCCTCGAACAAGCTTTTAATAATTTAGTGGTTCATATTAAACGAGGAATAAAGGACAACTGGTTTATAACCTCCTAATTCATATCTGGCCCAATTCGCAGGGTCTTACACAGTGCGGACTTCATGGCAAGATCCCAACTCTTCCCGGAGAGGTAAGGCTGAAATCCTTCCTCTCTTTTTATCTCTGTTTTGCACATCCCTTATCCGTCCCTGCCTCTGCCATCTCTCTTCAATGGGACATCCAGAACAGACAGTATAATGTAGCAGTTAGAGTGCTAGACCATAAATTGTGAGCAAAGTGTCCCATTTTTTCCCCCTTTCCTCCTTGGGCAGCTCACCAGGAGCAATAGCACCAGCTAAACAATCGATAATCTGGCTTTAGGGGTGTCTTGCTTTGCTTAAATGTTCACCATTTTCATGAACAAGGGTTTCAATAGCATGCCTTCCAACGGTCCTGATTTGGCAGGGACCATCTTGATTAAAATGTTCGGGTTTTTCTCTCCTCCTCCCACTTTTGTCCTCAGCTTCCATGGCTTCAAACTGAGTTCAAAGGGTAAAAGTAGTTAAAGGAGAGTTGATGGCCAGGCTGGGATTATCTGGGTAGAATTTGTTTCCAGTGAGCTGGGAGCTGTAGTCCCCTCACAGTCGGGTGGGAGCTGTAGTCCACCAAAAAAAAAAAAATTGTGACTTGTCCTAGTTCTTTTTCCTCCACATTGGGAAGAAAGCTGTAGTTCTCAGATATCTTCCCTGCCCCAAGGGAAAAATCTCTGTCAAGATAGATAGATAGATAGATAGAGGATAATGGATGGATGGATGGATGGATGGGTGGATAGATGGATAGATAGATAGATAGATAGAGGATAATGGATGAATGGATGGGTGGGTGGATGGAGATATGGATGGATAGATAGATAGGTGATGGATAGACAGATAGATAGAGGATTATGGATAGATAGATGATGGATGGATGGATGAATATATGGATGGATGGATGGATGGATGGACAGACAGACAAACAGATAGACAGACAGATGATGGATAGATAGATAGATAGACCTGGCAGTTGTAGACTTCAGCCATACTGGAGGCCATTTGGGGAACAAAAAAAATTAAATTAAAATATATGATCCATTGGGGGCCACAAACACAGCCCTGCGGCCACAAATGGTCCACGGGCCAAGCTTTGCCCCCCATCTCTTTGGAGCAGAGTCAATGACACTGAAACCTCTGTAATAGTTGCCTTCGACCTCTTTTCCTCCCTGAACGCAGAAGAAGGCGCCCGGCCCCGGCCCACCCAGCCAAGCCCCCTGCCCCACAAGCAAGAAGGTAAGTTGTCCTCTTCCTTCCTCCATCTCCCCATCTTCATCCCCATCTTGCTGGCTCTGTGAGCCCCAGCCGGGTGGTGTCCTCTTTGACCATCAGCATAGGTTTGTTTGCAGGATCAAGAAAGGCCAGGGAGAATATTTGGGGGGGAATGTTCATTTGGGGATTACAATCCCCAGAATCCAGCAATTGTTGGTGGCTGTGCTAAGCAAAGGGGGTTGTGAGAGTTGTAATCCCAAACCCCTCATGTTTTTTCTTAGGCAATGGATAAGTCTGTGTTTTATGCAAGGTTAAGGTGGCTGGAAGGTGGGGGTCCATTCACACTATACATTGATAGCACTTCGGTACCATTTGGACCGCCATGGTTCCATCCTATGGGGTTTGCAGGGTTTTAAGGAGCTTTCAACTGGACCCATTGGGCAGGAAGGATTCCAGTTAATCCTCTGTCATCCCACTTTCTCAGACGCTTTCAAAATGTCCCGGTTTTCGTCTCCTCCTCCCACTTATGAGAATTTTCACATTTGCAAGGGATTATTATTTTTAATATTGGCTAACTGTTTTGCAACCCAGGGCTGAGAAGTGTGGACTGCAACGCCCATCATTGACTAAGCTGGTTAGGGATGATGGAAGTTGTAGTCCAGCAACATCTGGTGGGCTGTATGATTCCCATCCTGGCTAAACTGTACAAGATGGTGCAGCTACTCTGTTGTTAAATAGGACCTTATCAGACGTTGGAAATTGGAAGTATAATCCAATGGCAATCCGAACACAATCATGGGGTTTCACGTTATTGCGAATTAAAGTGTCTCACGCAATTTCAGGCAAAAGGAAAGTCATTCCAAACGCAATCATGGGTTTTACGTTATTGTGAATTAAAGCATCTCAACCAATTTCGGGCAATGGGGGGACATTTTCGGGTAATGGGAAGTCATTCTGAATGCATTCCGAATGCAATTGGAATTCACGTAAATTCACTAAACTAACAAATTCACGTGAATTTGAATTGGCTCCAGTTGGCTCCATTTGCAATAAAGAGAAATTCCTTCCGTCTGATGAGGTCCATAGACTCTTTTTTCCCCCTTTTAATTTAATTTTTATTAATTTAATAAAAAAATTGCAAGCTTACAAAAGTCATTTCTGTAGTTACAATACATCGAACAACAACAATAACTTCACACAACACATCCCAAGTTCTCCTGATGTTAAGTCCCTTCCAGATTTATCAGAATATCAAGCCACTTTTGTCTTGTTTTTCCCTTAGTTATCAAAGAGAATCTCTCAGGTCTAAATCAGAAGCATAGGATGGGATATTTTCAACTTTTTCATCAGTTGGCCAATCTCTCTCTCTCTGGAGTTTATCACACGGGAGGACTTTCTCCCAATTTCAAATTGAGCCAATTCGAATTCACGTAAATTCGCTAGTTTAGCGAATTTACGTGAAATCTAATTGTGTTCGGAATGCGTTCAGAATGACTTCCCATTTCCCAGAAATGACCCCCCATTGCCCCAAATTGTGTGAGATACTCTAATACGCAATTACGTGAAACCCCACGATGGCGTTCGGAATGACTTCCCGTTGCCCGAAATTGCGTGAGATACACTCATTCGCAATAACGTGAAACCCCATGATTGTGTTCAGATTGCCATTGCATTATACCCCCAAATTCCGTTGTATGATAAACCCCTCTGTTTGCTTTGCTTCACAAATTGTGCAGAGACATTTTTGTGCAAATGATGGAGACATCCACAGAACTCTTGGTCTTGGTCCAATCGTGGAGGTGCAGACTCTTGTGGAAACTGATGATGGAGAAATTTTGCCAATATCTTTCACATTCAGAGTGGTCTTAGATGGGGGTCCTATTTGCTGCAGTGTGGATATATATCTATATCTATAGAATTGTTGCCCTCTAGTGGGTACTCTTGTAAGAACTGTGACTACATATCCCCTAAAGGCACCAGATCCCATCTGATCTTGGAAGCTAAGCTGGGCTAGCCCTGGTTAGTACTTGGATGGGAGACCACCAACAAATACCAGGCGCTGTAGGCTGTATTTCAGAATCAGGAACTGACAAATTCACCCCTGAGTACTCCTTGCCTAAGAAAACCCTACAAAATGCATGAGGTTCTCATATGTGCTTGAAGGCACATATATATACATACACAGCTTATTGGAAAGACAACCCGCATGGTGCAGTAGTTTGGATGTTGGACTAGGACTCTGGAGACCAGAGTTCAAATCCCTTCTCGGCCGTGGAAACCCACTTGAGCAAATCACACTCTCTCTGCCTCAGAAGAATCTAATGGTAAAACCCTTCTGAATATATCTTGCCAAGAAAACCCAGTGATAGGTTTTGCCTTAGGGCCACCATCAATTGGAAAAAACTTGAAGGCACATAACAACGACAGCAACAACAAGAATCATGGCGAGAGATCTGGAGTGTTATTGCGTAATTGTAGTAGTTTGATACTACTTTCGTTGTCAAGGGTCTATCTTCTGGAATCCTGGGATTTGTTTTTGGGGATCTTATTTAGAAGACACCCTGAAAATTGAGGGATTAAGGATTAAATTGGTTTAATTTGGTAGTGTAGACGGAGTACCTTGGGAACGGTAATTTAGGAGAGTGGACTGCTGCTCTCTGGTAGAGGATTCCATATTCTTCATTGTTGTTGTTGTGCCTTCATTTCCGACTCATGGCAAACCTATCATGGGGTTTTCTTGGCAAGATTTGTTCAGAGCAAGATTGCCGTTGCCTTCCCCGAGGCTGAGAGAGTGTGACTTGCCCGAGTTCATCCACTGGGTTTCCATAGCCAAGTGAGGAATCAAACCCTCGTCTCCAAAGTACTTGCTCAACACTGAGACCGCTGCACCATTCACCAAACTAGAAATTCGACAATTGCATAGGATGGAACTGTGACAGTTACGGTGGCATCAAACCACTATAATCATGAAGTGTGGATGCACCCCTGGCGAGCCTGTGTAGTGATAGCTTCCAGTCTCACCACACTTAAAGTGATGGGGAGGGGAGTACGATGTAGCCTTTAACACAACGTTGTAGAAAAATGACTTTGGGATATTGCAACTCCCAGCATCCTGCCACATATGGTGGCTGGGGATGTCTGGGAGTTGTATTCCAAAAAAATAAATAAATGAGCATTCCCAAGCTTTTCCTAACACCACATCTGCTCTCCAGTTCCCACTGTCTTGTGTCTATGTGTGTCTATGTGTGTCTCTGTTTGTGTCTTTGCTCCAACCAGAAGGAACTTCCTTGCCTTTCTTGATTCCTATCATCATCCCAGATTTCAAACCCAACCGGACCGTGAAACAAGTTCAAGGTGAGCATTTAGAGACTTTTTTTTCCTTTGAACAGCCGAGCTTACAAACGTGAGATGCCTTCTTCCAAAGGGTGCATCTGCGCTGTGGAAATAATGCAGTTTGACCCCACTTTAAGTGCTGCGATTCCGTTCTATGGAATCCTGAGATTTGTAGTTAAAGCGGCGTCAAAACTGGAATCGTTCTTCAGTGTGTTTTGGCCCTTGGATATTATAACACAACAACAACAACACATGTCTGAGTTTAAAAAGCAAATCATTCCTACCCAAAAATGCTTCGGATTTAGATTCCGTCTACAATTATGAAGCTGAGAGTTCAGGCTTGGACTTGGTTTTGACTATTTTATTCTGATGGGCCCTTTGCCTTGCGCTGCCGCAATCTGCCGTCCTTGCAGAGTACCCGCCCTCCTGCGAACAGGAAAGACGCGAAGCCATCGATGAAGCCCGGCAGCACCAGCAAGAGGGCACCTTCATCCCTGAATGTGAAGGCGATGGCACCTACAAGGCTGTGCAGTGCCACCAAGCAACTGGGTACTGCTGGTGTGTGCGGGTGGATACTGGCCGACCAGTTCCAGGGACTTCCACAAGGTCAGTTTCTTCCCGCTACTAAAACTCCTAACGGGAGCAAGTCCTGTCGGGAATGGACTACCCTCCTTATTCCTCAAAGGCTTTCCTCTTTCCCTCCAGCTGTCCCAATTCAGGGGACAGTTGTATTCCTCCACCACCCCATTTTTTCCAGTTGTTTTTCAAATGTCCCTGTTCCCACCTTTCCCCTTCATCCTCAGCTTACTTCAGTGGTGGCAAACTGAGTTTTTTTGTGGGATTTTTGGGCAATGTGGCCATGTTCTAGAAGAGTTTCTTCCTGACGTTTCGCCAGCATCTGTGGCTGGCATCTTCTCTGAAGATGCCAGCCACAGATGCTGGCGAAACGTCAGGAAGAAACTCTTCTAGAACATGGCCACATAGCCCCAAAACCCCACAAAAAGCTATGGATGCTGGCCATGAAAGCCTTTCCGCATGAATTCAAAGTGCAAAAGAAGTCTGCAGTCCATAAACTCAGCCAGGAGGGAAGGAAAGGAGAGGACTTGGTATTGCCCTTCCCTGTAGATTCAGGCAAAAGCAAACTGCTGCAGTTTCTCCTAAATTGTTTGTTCTTCTGCATTCATAATATTTGGCCTATTGACAACACTGATGTTGCTTGGCCACATGTATCCTAGTTTTCATCTGTGAAATGTTGGAAGGTATGTAGGTCTAGTCAGCGTGGCATGGTGGTTTGAGTGTTGGACTGCGACAGCAGAGACCAGGGTTTGATTCCTTCCTTGGCCATTAAAACCCACTGAGTAACCCACTGTAACAAACCAACAAAATCAAATTCATTACTAATAAAACTAATAAACTGTCTTACTTGCAGCCAGAGCAAATTAAATATAATGTCACAACAAAATGGTGTCCCATATATAAAATGGAAAATTAAGGTTTGCTATTTGGAATTTATACTTTTGGGGAATATTTTCAAGCTATGTGTGCTCAAATCTGCGGATGAAAAAAACATGGATAAGAAGGGCCTACTGTATAACCTAAGAACTTTTGTCTTGGGGATATGTATAGTGGGTATTTCAGTTGATAGTGTAATAAATCCTCCACTTTCTGAGATTCGCAGATGCAAATCCTTTGGGCCACAGGGATATTGTCATATCCACCTTTCACATGAGCAGTCGGCATACACTGAAATTGTATTGCCGTATACACTAATATAATATAATCCTTGGCTTTCTCTTCCCACTGTCTCTGCCATCTTTCAGAAACTTCCCTCCAGACTGTGACGCCGATGCAGCAGCCAAAAGCACAGAAATGGGTTCCCTTTTCCGGGACCGGACATTGCCAGGTGGGTCCAGGGAGCGATGGGCTCAGTATCTTTTCCTCTCTAGGAATCTGGAGTCACACGCTTGGTCCAGTATTGCCAATTCAGAGTGGCAGCCATGACCTTCTAGGGTTTCAGGTATAGGGCTGCCAATTTAGGACTTCCCCAGGGCCTGAGATTTTTGAGGCCAAAACATGTTGGGTAGGGACATCCCGTGATGTCTTTAAGCACTGTGCATGAAGTACCAACCATGGTTGTTCACATCTTGTCATTCAAACACACAAAGAGAACATGGGTTCCTCTTTGGAAATTAAGGGAGACGTCTTAGATCGTGGTCAAATGAGGGGATTATTCCTTTTCACTTATTAAGGGAGACAAGATCTGGGATGTTCCTTGGTCCATTCCTTGTCCAAATTCAAAGCAAACCCAATCTAGTCGTTTTTGCACCACAGAACTGCAGTGGCTTGTTCTCACGCCTCCATCCTATGGAATCCTGGGATGTGTAGTTTCATGAGATGTTTGGAATTCTGTGCCAGAGAGCTTTAATGCTTCACCAAATGACAAATCCCAGGTTTCCATGGGATGGAGCCACGATCAAAGTGTGATAATGTTGGGTAGTGAAGGAGGACTTCCAACAGCAAATGAGACTGAGCGTATTCAGATTGGTACTGTGGCTCTGCCTATATCAAGTGAGAGATGCCTCTAGTCATGGATTATTTAGGGGTCTTGAAAATTTACATTCCTGAAAGATTGCCTTCTTGTTTTATTCTTACACTCGCCCTTTTCCTTCCAGGTTGTCCAGGTCCTAAGAAAGCAGAGTTCCTCTCCAACCTGATCAAAGCTTTGGCTACTGACATGCTACAGTCACGGATGATGCCTGTCCCGTACCGCAGGTAAAGGCTTCCAATAGGAAGACGACTCTGTCATCTCCTTAAAACCTTTTGCATTTGAGCGATAGCAGGGGTCTAGCTATAGGGTGGGAGCAAAATGAGAGCAATGCCCTCCGCCCAAAATAAGAGTTCTGCAGCATCACTGAAAGTTTCCTTCACTTTTGCAAACGTGTGTGTTGTGTGACGTCATGTCACTTCCGACTTATGGCAACCCTAAGTCGAACCTATCATGGGGTTTTCTGGACCAGATTTGTTCAGAGGAGGTTTGCCATTGCCTTCCTCCGAGGCTGAGAGCGTGTGACTTCCCAAAGGTCACCCAGTGGGAAGTTGAAGGCGCTCGTGGCAGCCATCCATAGTTTTTTGTGGGTTTTTGGGGCTATGTGACGTGTTCTGGAAGCGTTTGAAGTTTCACCAGCAAGATGCCAGCCACAGATGTTGGCAAAACATCACACTCTTCCAGAACACAGCCATATAGCCCGAAAAACCCACAAAAAAACCTATGACACCAGGTGGGTTTTATGGCTGAGCTGGGAAATGCACCCTGGTCTCCAGAGCTGTAGTCCAACATTCGAACCCCTGCGCCACACGCATGCCTGATACTTCTGCTTCTCGTTTGCAGATTTTCGGACAGCATGGTGGCACCCAGCTTGGAGGAGCGGGCAGTGCGTTGGCAGTTCGTGCGCCTGGACAAGGACTTCAGCAACAGCATCAGCGAGCGGGAGTTGCGTCCCCTCAAGCTGTACATGAAGAAGAACACCCGGCCCAAGCGCTGCGTCCGCAAGTTCTTGGACTACTGCGACCTGAATGAGAACAAGCTCATCTCCCTCCATGAGCTCAAAGGCTGCTTGGGGTTGAGTTAACCCCCGCGGTTAGTATCCTCCTGCCCACCTGTCCTTTTCTCTCGTGTACAGATCCATCTATGCCATATTAAGCCCTCCAACATTTCACAGGTGAAAACCAGGACATGTGTGCCCACGCAACATCGGAGTGTGCTCCAAGTGGCAAGGGTTATCAAGGAGGAGGAATACATAGATGACAAAAAGTGCAGCAGTTCACATTTGCCTGAGCTTACTGGGAAGGGCAACACTCATCTCTTTTCCTTTTGCTGAGTAGTAACAGTAGTAGTAGTAGTAGTAGTAGTAGATATTCTTATTCTTATTTCTATCCTGCTTTCCTCCCAAGGCTGGGACCCAAAGCAGCTTACAGTCTAAAAAACACAATACAGTACAATTAAAAACCTACACAATTGACAACTAATATGGTATTAAACTATTACGATATTTAAAAGATCGTTCGTTTAAAAAATAGAATACAGTTTTAATTAGATAAAAAGTAGGTGTGTGCCTTCAAGTTGTCTCCGACATATGGCGACCCTAAGGGGAACCTATCACAGGGTTTTCTTATAATTTATTTCATTTCATTTCTATGCTGCCTTTCTCCTAGGAAGGAACCCAAGGTGGCTTAGAAGATTTAAAAAAATTCACAAAAACATCATAGTAAAAATTTAGAAACAAATAAAATAATCTAAAATAATTTTCTTGGCAAATTTCTTCAGAATGGTTGCCGACCTTTAATGTTTGCATAGAATAGGGAATTTAAGCAGGTGTATTTGCTAGCCAACTATTGAAATCCCACCTTCTACACAACCGTTAAATGTAGAGGAGCCCTGTCCAGTTTTCAGCCTGGGAACAAATTGTTCTATACACCCCACACCTTTTGCTCAATACTGCATCCATCTCAGATCCCTCTTTTGCTGCCAATTTCCATCACGGACAAAGAGGGAGTCTATAATGAATCTTATAGCATGGATTAAACGTGGATTTGGTCCCTGGTACAGGGCTGTCAACAAAATGGCTGAGTTGGCATCCTTTTTCTTGGGTAAATGGACACAACGGGTAACCCGAATCTCATCTCATCTCCCCGGGGAAAATTTATTTTCTCTTCTGAGAATTCTCCGTGGGAAACTCAAAATTCTCTTTCCTGATGAAAATCTATTTACAAACGAAAACAAAACTTGACGCAATCTAATTTCCTATGGCTTTCTTGGTCTTCTTTGCGGATTCTTTCTCACTTTCTTTGGTCAACTGAATTATTTGCCAGGAACACAAACTACGGTTGAAAAATACCATTTTAAATAAAGCACCCGTTCCCAGGCAGGTTAGCTCTGGAAAGCTGGAATATGAAACCATAGAAAAGGAAGCCTTAGTGTTTTGTCTTTGAGAGCTAGGGCTTGGGAAATTAAACTTTTTGGACCACAGTTCCTAGAATCCTCCGTCTTGCATTGATACAGCTTTTAAAGAATATATTTCCAGACTATTCGGTTTACATAGAGAAGTCTCTCTTTCACAATGGGATTACTCTCAGGTGGCAGAAGCCGCCATAATAATAAAACTTATGGCATTGCCGTGTGGATAAGTCAGCTCAGGTTTTTGGGGTCAATATTTTTCCCCCCCGTTTTGACTTTCATTAAATTTACTCTCTTAATAAAACAAAACCACAGAACATCATCGCTGACAATTCACATAAAATACTAAGTACCCAAATACATCAAACCACATCACACATTAACAAATAAAGAATAACAACATAAAACCATAAAACCAGCTTCCTGAACACCGTCAAGGTGAGATGAAGACCGTCCCATCTCCTTTTTCAGCATTAAATCTTTTAAAAAAAATAAATTAAAAACAAAATACTTCTATTGTCACCTCTTCCATCCCTACAGCCCCAAATATCTCATGTTTATCCTGTTTCCTATAAACAACTATCTCCTCTTCCCTTTTGGACAAAGCCTTACGACGGCTCCTTTTAATCTTTGACTAAAATGTCTAGACTTATACATGATTATATACATACATATTACGGCACTTGGCCAGCACAAAAATAAGTAACACAAATTACAGAGAATCTGATATGTAACGCAAGGATATTACATTATATTCTTACTAAAGTATCTTTACCAATAGAAAATAAGAATACCCATACAGTACATAGCAGAGGTTTGGTGCCATGACAAACTGCAATTCCCAGAACTCCATAGCACTGAGACGTGGCAGTTATAGTGGGGTCAAACTGGGTTATTTATGCAGTGTGGATGCAGCCTTTGGTTAAATAAAATAAATATATATATTTTTATTTATACCCCACTTTTCTGCTACCGGAGCAATCAAAGCAGCTTACATGATTAAAAGAAAGTCAATATATACTACATACAGTCTGTACAGTACTATATCTAATCCTTTAAAAAATGATTAAACACATTATGATTTAAAATTTCATGCTTTCTTTTTCTCTAAATAGGCCTTCCTTGGGGGAAAAATTGGATTTCTCCCCTCCAGAGCCCCAGGGATGCTCTTTCTCTCTCTCTGAGCATTGCATTCCCATCTCTGGTTGCAGACTCTTTGCACTTTAAAGAGACGGACTGGACGTTCTTCCGAGAAGATGGACAACAATTTGGAAATTGGCGATAATCGTGGAAGGGGGGGGGCGAAACACCCGCGGTTGCCAGTCTACCTTCAGTAGTACCCCCCGTTGGCTTTAAAAACATTTAGATAACAAAGACCTGCAGGAACCGCCTATCTTCATAAAACGGTTTTGGAAATAATATTAATAATAATAATAACGACACTGTAATCTTTGCTTTATTTTTTAAGGTGTTAATTTTCAAAGGGGAAAAAAAATATGAATGTAAGGAACAGCCCTTTCGAGGGGTGTTGTTGTTGTTGTTAAAGTAGCATTAGTCTTTTCAGTCGCTGCCTCTGCGTACAAAAAACGTTGAATTGTCAAGCAAACTGTACTCTTGTTTATTTGAATCAATAAATTATAGATATACAAGGGTATGCGTTTTGCCATCTCTTTTTCTTCCAAAGCGGTTTAGCTTTCGCAAGCATCTTAAGTTTTTTTTTTTAAAAACGGTGTTTCGTTGCTTTGGATGTGCAAAGTGTTTCTGAGCATACGGAGAGCGCTGTCACCATTGCCGCTGAAACAACGGAGTCCATCATATCTGAAATTTAGCAACTGTTTTGCTTCCAAAAAATACGTGTCCTCTGTGCCTCTCCTCCAGGTTTACTATTTAGGTAGGATGAGGCAGCTGCTTCAATTGCAAGAACCTGCCACGGTAATAAAACTTATAGCATTGCTGACAGTAAGATATTGCAAACCGTTCGCCTATACGATCGAGTCTCCCTTATCCAAAATGCTTGGGACCAGAAGCGTTTGGGTTTTTTTTCAGATTCTGGAATATTTGCACATACACAATGAGATATTTTGTAGAATAATATATTTTCATTTCATTTACGTTTCGTCCACACATAGCCCGAAGGTAATTTTATGCATGATATTTTAAATAATTTTGTGCATGATGCAAAGTTTGGGTACAGCGAACCGTCGGAAACCAAGAGCGTCACTCTCTCAGCCGCCCATAAAAATGGTTTTGGATTTTGGAGTATTTCAGATTTCGGAATTCCAGAAAAGGGAGACTCAACCTGCATTTGCTGCATTTGTGTTCATGTTTGTGTTCATCTTCTCCTATCTTTGGATGCCTAAATTGTATTTTTAAAAGATCAACTGAAGAGTGATTCTACCCCAATGCCCAAAATTTAGGGACTGAAAAACAAAATTCATTGCAAGGTACCCAATTCTTGTGGAGGGCAAATGCCCCCATTTTGCCGCACATTTCTGCCTGCCAAGTAGGCTTACGGTTGCCAATATTTTACCCACCCCGAGCTCCTGTGCCTTTGGCAATCGTACGCCCTGCAGACATTTGAGAAAGCGATAATATTCTCTGTGCAGCTGTTGAAAAAGCAAAGGCCAGGAGCAATGCCAGGAAAAATAAATGCTGGTTAGTCAGCCTGGATCTGGAGAAGCCAAAGGGATGGTTGTCAGACCTGGGACTTGGCCAAAAAGAGGAGATTTTGTTTTTAAGACAGGGGGATTATTTTCTTTTTTTAAATTAAGTTTCAAACATTAAAATAAACATGAAATGTAAGACATACATACTACAAAATAAACATAAAGACATACTAGCTATATTTGTTGATTAATGCTCTTTATACATTAAAATAACTCCCTAATTGTAGTCACCTTCTTCTATATAAATCCCTGGAATTTCTCTTTGGTTACTCAATCGTAGGAGTTTATCATACAAGGGAATTTGGGGGTATAACGCAATGGCAATCCGAACGCAATCATGGGGTTTCACATTATTGCGAATGAGTGTATCTCACGCAATTTCGGGCAATGGGAAGTCATTCCGAATGCAATCATGGGGTTTTGCGTATTTGCGTTTTAGAGTATCTCACGCAATTTCGGGCAATGGGGGTCATTTCCGGGAAATGGGAAGTCATTCTGAACGCATTCCGAATGCAATCAGATTTCACGTAAATTCGCTAAACTAGAGAATTCACGTAATTGTGAATTGGCTCTATTTGCAATTGAGAGAAATTCCTCCCATGTGATAAACTCCATTGAGGCCTCTATGCTTCTTACATTTACATGATTATTAATTCTACTTTTTCTCTGGTATGTTCTCTGCTATCCTTTTGTTAGCAATAGTTATAACCAGAAAAAAAAAGCTTCCACAAAGCTTTCGTGGCCACTGTTATTGAAATATAATAAGCTGGCCCTCCTTATCCACAGATTTTTTTATCCACGGATTTGAGCACACGCAGCTTGAAAATATTCTCAAAAAGTATAAATTCCAAATAGCAAACCTTGATTTTCCATGTCATATATGAGACACCATTTTGTTGTGCCTTTATATTTAATAGGACTTGAGCATCCATGGATTTTGTTATCCACGGAGGGTCCTGGAAACAAACCCCAGCGGATAACAAGGGCCCACTGTAATACAACAAAACATTTTCTTCTTCTTAATTTTCTTAAATTTCCACGTTTATCATAATCAACCCTCATTTTACCCAATATTTTCTAACACAAGACAAGGGGATTCTTGCAAGCAGATATCATATGGAAGTGTGGAACGGTGGGCCCTTGGTATCCGCAGTGGTTTGGTTCTAGGACCCCAAAACCCATAGATGCTCAAGTCCCAATATATATATATGTCAAAGGAGTTTATCAGACGTCGGAAATTGGAAGTATAATCCAATGGCAATTCGAACGCAATCATGGGGTTTCACGTTATTGCGTTTAAAATCATCTCACGCAATTTCGGCCAAAAGGGAAGTCAATTCGAACGCAATCATGGGTTTCACGTTATTGCGAATTAAAGCATCTCACTCAATTTCGGGCAAAGGAGGGGGGGTCATTTCCGGCTAATACGAAGTCATTCCGGACGCCTTCCGAACGCAATGGGATTTCACGTGAATTCGCTAGTTTAGCGAATTCGAATCGGCTCAATTCGCAATACGGAGAAATTCCTCCCGTCTGATAAACTCCATAGCAACATGGTGTCCCTTATACGAAATGTAAAAAAACGAAGGTTTGCGTTTGGGAAATGTGTTTATATTTTAAGATATTTTCAAGCCGTGGACACTTTGAACAAATCCGTGGCTATGGAGGGCTGGCTGTAGAAAGCAAAATCATTGCCGCCGATGGGATTTCTCCTCCTTGCAGGAACTGCCGGACATTTTAACCAGCCGGCTCCTTGTTGGAAGCCTGTAACGCAGGCCTAGATTGGTAAATTTGAAACCTGGGATGCTGGCAAGGCTTAAACCCGCTAGCTGGGATTATCACAGCGGGGAGTGCAAATCCTCCGTTCTTCGTAGGCCGGCCCTTGCAGAGGAAGAACCGGCTGTCCCGAACCTGGAACAAAAACGCAGTGTTCAAACACGAATCGAGGGATATGAGAAACACCGCAGACTCAGAATAAAATCAGCAGAACACGTTATAAACCATCCTGGGCATAAAATGCTGTTTGAAAACAACGAAAGTCTGGACCATGCCAACAACTAACGGATCAGGATGCCGTTCTAATACTACCAATACCTGGACAGCATCAATGGGGGGAAAAAAGAAACCCTGAAAGTGAGAAAACTCTGGCTCCCGGTCCTGAAAAATACCCAAATCAAGACCCAGGAAATGCAAATGAAAACTACCCAGGGTTTCCCAGCAAACAATATGACTATTCTCAGGAGTTTATCAGACGGGAGGAATTTCTCTCTATTTCGAATGGAGCCAATTGGAGCCAATTTGAATTCACGTGAATTCGTTCGTTTAGCGAATTTACGTGAATTCCCATTGCGTTCGGAATGGGTTCAGAAAGACTTCCCATTACCCGAAAATGACACCCCATTGACCGAAATTGCGTGAGATGCTTTAATTTGCAATAACGTAAAACCCACGATTGCGTTCGGATTGCCATTGGATTATACTTCCGATTTCCGACGTCTGATAAACTCCTCAGTCTCTTTATTCGCACGAATATAGCAAGTAGGAAAGTCTGATTCGTCCACAGTCTCCCAGGAAAAGCCATTCAATCCCATTTTGGATGAAAGGCGGACTATAAATCCAATAAGCAAACTAACTAAATAAGTAATAAACTCTTTAAACCGACCTGGTGCTTTTGACAGCTGTCACCTACTATTTGAAAGATAAGCAAAATAATAAAATGAATTTATTACTAATTTTTTTCCATTGCTGTCCATTTATAATCTCTTGGGATAGGGTTCCCTCTGCTGGCACCGGGGCAGAAAAACGAAATAAAATCTGCTTTAGAACTGAATTTCCCGCAAACTCAGACCACCGTTAGCTAATTTTTGACTTGTTAAAATCTACTTTGTCCACACTGGGGGAATAATCTGGTTTGAAACCGGTTTAAGTGTCTTGGCTCGAGGCTATGGGATTCTGGGAGTTGGGGTTTGTTGTGGGGTCCAGAGCGGAGTCCAAAACACACTGCAGAAATAATCCAGTTTGAGACCGCTTTAACTGTCCTGGCTCATTGCTAGGGAATCCTGGGAATTGTAGTTTATTGTGGCACCGGAGAAGGCTCAATGCCTCCTGAAACTACAGCTCCCAGGATTCCCTAGCACCGAGCCAGGGCAGATAAAGCGTTCTCAAACTGGATTATTTCTGCTGCGTGTTTTTGGATCTATATACGGCATTAGAAACCCGGGTTCGAATCCCAAATGCAACCTCACCGGATAGCTTTGGACAAGTCACACTCTCTCAGCCTCGGGGGAATTAAACCTCAGAGTATTAAATGACCCAAAAGCGGATTATTTTTGCATTTATGCCTCTTGTCTTATTAGAGACTGGTGAGATTATCACACGCGAGGGTCAATTCCAGAACCATCCCAACATTATCCCATTATTGGCCATAAACATCCCATTATTGGAAACGGGATAATGGTGGGACGGTTCTGGAATTGACCTTAGTGTGTGATAATCTCATGGGACGCCCCAAATCCCCCAGACAGACTATTTTATTGGGGATTCTGGGAGTCCAAAATAAAAAGTATAAATATTTTTGGAAGATGCAGGAAGGAAAAATTATCTTCCAGAGAGGAACAAATCTGCAGTGTGCTTTGGACCCCAAAACCACTACATCTCCCTGGCTTTATTAGGGACTAGAACTCCCCCAAATCCACTTTAAAGCCTTGGGGGGATTCTGGGAGCCACAGTCCAAAATAAAAGCATATATTTTTTGGAAGAAATTCTGCAATGTGCTTTGGACCCCCCAAACCACTACATCTCCCTGGCTTTATTAGAAACTAAAACTCCCCAAAGCCCACAGCTAGGCTACTACTTTGCAAGCCTTGGGGGATTCTGGGAAACCCCAGTCCAGAATAAAAGTATATATATATATATTTTAAAATATATCTTCCAAGGAAGGGAGTCCAAAGTGAGACCCAACCCAAATGCAGAGAATAAAGTGAGTGTGGGTTTTGCAACAACAACAGTCAAAAAAAAGGGAAATAGGGGCGCTGGCCCTTTAAGAGGCTGGTGTGAGCATGCGCAGAAAGGGAAGGAGAAGTGTGTAAAGGGGGGGAATAGGGCTTTTTTTCCCTCCCCCCCACCCCTCCCACGGTCCGCGCCCTTTCCTATTCCGGGACAGGCCCAAAAGAGAAGCAAAGAAGAAGGGTTTTTAGGTCTTTGCAAACCTGGGCAATTTTTTTTGCACCAATTTATTTATTTTTTTAATTAAATAAATTGGGGGAGCCCTTGCAATTGGGAAGGAAGAGGAAAAGGAACCCCCCACGGATGACTTTGCAACCAGAAGGAGAAGGAAAAGGAGGAGAAAAGCAGTAGCAGGGGAAAAAAGGCATTGATTTTGCAGCATTTGCAAGGCTTGCATTTCTTGCAAGGAAACTGCCTCGCGCGCCGCGCTTGGAACGTTGAGGACCTGGGAAGATTCCCGGGATCAAAGGGGGGGCGCCCCCCTATTGTGACGTCACGCGCCTCTGTCTTCTGCTTCTGCTTCTTCGGAAGTGAAAGTTCTTTCTCGAGTCTCAACGTTCGAAAGGCGCGCCTTTGATCTTAGCCCAGAAGGAGACCCTCCAGGAAGATAATAAAAAGGGGGAAACTTTTCATTCCGCCTCTTAATTTTTGTGCCTGGTTTTTTTTTTGTTTTGTTTTTAAATTTAAATTTAAATATATATATATATATTTTAAAACTCCTTCTTCTTTTTACAAGGTAAGTTTGAGCTTTTTTATATTTATTTATTTTTTAAAAAGAGAAAAAAAATTAATAATTATTTATTTTTTATAATTTAATTTATTTGTTATCCCACTTTTGCCAGGACTTGTGTGACTCAGAGTGGCTTTTTTTATATTTATTTATTTATTTATTTATTTTAACAGAGAAAAAAATAATTATTTATTGTAACAGAGAAAAATAATTATTTATTACAGTATTTAACTTATTGGTATCCCAGTTTTACCAGGACTTGGGTGACTCAGAGTGGCTTTTTTATATTTATTTATTTATTTTTAACAGAGGAAAAATAATTATTATTTAATGTATTTGTCTCCCAGTTTTGCCAGGACTGGGTTACTCAGAGTGGCTTTTTATATGTATTTATTTTTAACAGAAGAAAAATAATAATTATTTATTATTTAATGTATTTGTTTCCCAGTTTTGCCAGGACTTGGGTGACTCAGAGTGGCTTTTTATATTTATTTATTTTTAACAGAGGAAAAAATAATTATTATTTATTAATTATTAATTATTATTTAATTTATTTGTATCCCAGTTTTGCCAGGACTTGGGTTACTCAGAGTGGCTTTTTATATTTATTTATTTTTTTAACAGAGAAAAAATAATTATTATTTATTATTTAATTTATTTTTATCCCAGTTTTGCCAGGAATGGGTTACTCAGAGTGGCTTTTTATATTTATTTGTTTTTAACAGAGAAAAATAATAATTATTATTTATTATTTAATTTATTTGTATCCCAGTTTTGGCAGGACTGGCTTACTCAGAGTGGCTTCACAACATTAATTAAAATAAAATCATAGAGAGGAAAAAACCCAATTAGAAATCAAGGGGGTAAAGTACATTAAAAGGAATTAAATTATTACAGCATTAAAACAGACTAAAATTAAAGAAATTAAAATTTAAAAGTAAAGAAAAGAAAGAATTTTTTAAAAATGAAAGGGGGGGGGGGAGAGAATTTTGGGTCAGTTTAGGCCCTGAAAAATTCTCCCAGAGACCCTGACTGGTTTTAATCTGGAGTGACTGGAGCCTTGGCAGTTGAAGTGGTGTCAAACTGGTTTATTTCAACAGTGTGGATGCAGCTGGAGGCAGGTATTTTGTGTCTGTATCTCTCTTTTAGTTGAATTAATGCAGTTTTGACTTCTTGCTTTAACTTCCAGGGCTCAATGCTATGGAAATCTGGGATTTATAGTTTTTGTGAGACATTTAGCCTTCTCTTCCTGAGAGCTCTGGTGCCAAAACCTATTCATCATCATCATCATCATCATCATCATCATCATCATCATATAATATATTGCTATCCCACTTTTCTGCTAACAACAATCAGATCCCAAAATTCCCTAGCATTGAGCCATGGAGGTTAAAGTGGTGTCAAACTGGATTATTGCTGCAGTGTGTGGATGCAACCAAAGTCACACACCATTGATACCCTTTGAGGCTGAGAGAGTGTGACTTTATATCTTTTGGGGCTGAGAGAGTGTGACTTGAGACCTTTTGAGGCTGAGAGAGTGTGACTTGATATCCTCTTAGGCTGAGAGAGTGTAAAAAACCTGCCTCATATTTAAAATTATTATTAATTTAACATATAATCATACCATTTGGAACGTAATAATGTCTGAGAGCAGTTCAAAGCAACAAGAAAGGAAGACAAGAATCTGAAATAACTAAAACGATCGGACATAAATTTAGGAACCGTAAAAAGAATAGCTTTGCCTTTTGTGGTTTCTTTCGGCTATCACTGCTAGACTAAGAAAAGAAATAGAAGTATGTTTTTTGCCTAAAATACAATTTGGATTCTTTGCATTCATCGATACGGTCAGACGACTGATCGATAAAACTTGTTGTTGTCTAAAATACAAGATTCAGTACAAGATAAGGTGAAGAATGGTAAGAATTGTGTAAAGAATGGGTCTGAACATACTTCTGTTTTGTTTGTGGATGTAAAAATACAACTCTAATTTTAATAAATACATTTTTAAAAAATACACCCCCCCCCCAACAAACAGCCCAATTGGAGTTGTTTTCTAATAAAACTTTGCGAGTCCTTAAAAAGTAAATTAGGAAGAGACCTATGTCTGGGAATGGCTCTGTCTGAATCCCTTTTCCAAGAGGCAATAAATAAATGGACCCCAAACTTTTCTGCTTTGGGGGCTTTCGGGTTGCCAAGATGGGCTTTTCCTCTTGGCTTGGCACATGTGTCTATGGAGTTTATCACATGGGAGGAATTTCTCCCAATTTCAAATGGAGCCCATTCGAATTCACGTAAATTCGCTAGTCTGATTGTGTTTGGGATGATTTCAGAATGACTTCCCATTTCCCGAAAATGACCCCCCATTGCCCGAAATTGCGTGAGATACTCTAATACGCATTTACGTAAAACCCCCAATTGCATTTGGAATGACTTTCCATTGCCCGAAATTGCGTGAGATACACTCATACGCAATAACGTGAAACCTCATGATTGCGTTTGGATTGCCATTGCATTATAACCCCAAATTCCGTCGTATGATAAACTCCTATGTCTTTGTACACTTGTATAGGGTCCCAAGGGTTAGCACACGCTTCTCATAAAGTGTGGGATCTCCAGAGGTTTGACCTCTGTTCAGAGGTGGGTCGGAAAGGCGTTTTTTGGCCGGAGAGAAGTGGCTCCTCTTTCCTTTCCAGCCCTTATATTTAACAACCGTGTCGGTTTGAAAGCCGCTCTCAAACCCATGTATTTTAATTTACTATTAAACGTGCGTGTTTTCTCTCCCGTTTTGCTTTGGACGTTATCAGACGACGGAAACTGGAAGCGTAACCCAGTGGCAATCGGAACAAAATCGCACGCGTTTTCGGGACGATGGGAAGTCATTCCGAGCGCAATGCAGCGTCAATACGCAATCGCGTAAATTCGGCGAACTGGCGAATGCACAAAATTGCGTTCATTTCCGAACCGGCCCCACTTTCCTATCTTCCGAAATTGAAATTCCTCCTGTGTGATAATGTCTATTGGCGCATCTTGTCCGACGAAGAAGCCCGTAGAGCTTCGAAAGCTTGCACTAAGTCTATTGTGCATATTAATATTATTATTATTATTATTTCAGTCGGCCAATAACGGGATCGCGGATTTGTGTTTGGATTTGTTAAATGGCCAACACAGCCATATTTTCTTCATTTATTTACCCATATATACTAGACTATAAGTCGACCTCTTGTATAAGTCGCTGGCAAAAATTAATGGTTTTTTGCTATGACCCATGGATAAGTCGAGGGTAAAACTTTGGGGCATATATAGCAAAGGATCTTCTAAAGCAGTGGTTCTGAAGCCTCCAGATGGTTTGGACTTCAATTCCCAGAAGTCCCAGTCACTTTGCTTATTGTTCAGGAATTCTGGGAGTTGAAGTCCCCAAAAATCTAGAGGACCAAAGGTTGGGACGCAAAGCAAAACAGTGTCAAAGAAGTTTAAAAATTGCAGCAGATATAAATCTTTTTAAATATAAATATAGATATAGATATAAATATCTTAAGGATGACAGAAGAGAAGCGTTTGGTACTTTTATTTTATTTTATTTTTATTATTTTATTTTTATTTCTCCAAGTTAAGATATCGTACTTACAATCGACCCATAGATAAGTCGACTCAGTGTTTTTTGGGGACAATTTTTTAGCAAACCTTCCAAAGATATTTAATCCTGAAATATCTGACAACATTGGAAAGATATCCAATAACTAAATATTATCACCATTCAAAAAATACTATTAAAAAAATTCAAAATATTCAAATAATTCTAATAATAATAGTGAAATGTTAGCAGCATTCAAAAGATATTCAATACTGGAATATTCCCAACATTGAAATGATATTCAGTAACTAAATATTACTAGCATTCAAAAGATACTCAAAAAAATAATTCAAACTATTCAAAAGATCCTAATAATAATGAAATATTGCCAATATTCAAAATATATTCGATAATGAAATATTAGCAACATTCAAAATACTAAGTAATTAAATATTACTATTATTCAAAAGATACTAAAAAAATAATATAAAATATTCAAATGACCCTAATAATAATGAAATATTGCCAGCGTTCAAAAGATACTCATCAAATATTAAAAATTTTCAAAAGATCCTAATAATAATGAAATATTACCAACATTCAAAAGATCTTCAATAATTAAATATTATTACTGCTGAAAAGATATTCAATAACTAAATATTCCCGACATTCAAAAGGCACTCAAAAAAAATATTAAAAAGATACTCAGAAAAATTCAAAAGGCGCTCAAAAAAATATTCAAAAGGTAAAAGATCCTGATAATAATTAAATATTACCAGCGCTGAAAAGAAGAATTAAATGTTACCAACATTTAATAATTTAGCGTATCAACATTCAAAATAGATTCAATAACTAAATGTTACCAACGTTCAAAAGATTTTCAATATTGCCGACATTCAAAAGATTTTCCAAAAAAATATTCAAAATGTGCAACTGGGTTGGGACAGAAATTGAATTTATTTCCAGTGTTCGGAAGGACAGATGTCACACCTTCCTTGCAAAATATGTCTTTTTTAACTTCGATGGAAGCAAATAAATCAATAAAAACCGGAGGCCAACTTTTGCGAAACGTGCCCATGTTCTGCTCCGCGAAGGCCGTTCCTTTTTCTTGCAAAATGTTGCAAAGGAAGGAAAAAGTCCTTCTCCTTGACCTCCTTTCTTTGAATGAGGAGGACCTTTGTATGAATTTGGTTTTCGAGCGATGGATTCACTCTTTCCACCCAGATCTCTCTCTCTCTCTTTATTTGGAATCCTTTTTTCCTTTTTCTTCTTTTCCGTCTCTCGCTGCCAAAGAAGGGACGAGGAAGGCTTCAAACTTGTTGTCAAGCGATCATTTTGGGGGAAAAGTTGTGTAGGGTCTCTTGGTGTGACCCAAATGGTGCCGTTTGCGGCTTGCTGGTTGCGTCTGCGCTGCAGAAATGATCCGGTTTGACACCGCTTTAAACCGCCACGGCTCCATGCGATGGAAA
This sequence comes from Urosaurus nigricauda, assembly GCA_034509955.1. NCBI lineage: Eukaryota > Metazoa > Chordata > Lepidosauria > Squamata > Phrynosomatidae > Urosaurus > Urosaurus nigricauda. Next base: position 29,731,345 of record JAOEGL010000007.1, on the reverse strand, counting down.
ATCTGGGATTTCTCGTTTCGGTGTCAACCTGGATCATTTCTGCGGCACGCAGGCAACCGAAGTCACACACGACACAAAATCTCCGGTTGCGTTGGAAATAACCCAGTGTGACACCGCTTTAACCGCCGCGGCTCCATTCTGAGGACTCCTGGGATTTATAGTTTGCACCAAGGCTGCGGAGCGCATGCAACCGAAGTCACACAAAATCTCCGGGTGCGTCGGAAATAACCCAGTGTGACGCCACTTTAGCCGCCACGGCTCCATTCTGAGGACTCCTGGGATTTATAGTTTGCACCAAAGCTACAAAACCCGTTAATTCCAAAGCATTGAGGTATAGGCGGTTTAAGTGGTGTCAAACTGCATTATTTTGGCAACGCAGGTGCAGCCTATATCCTATAGAATAGTGGGATTTGCAGTTTGGGGAGGCTTCGGAGCCTCTCTGACATACCAGGCTCGTAGAACTAGAAATCCCAGGATTCCGCAAAACAGAGTCGTGGCAGTTAAAGAGCTTTAATTCTGCAATGTGGGACGCACAGTCTCTCTGTGGCTTGCGTCCGCCCTGCAGAAATAATCCAGCTTGACGCCGCTTTAACTGCCGCGGCTCAATGCTATGGAGTTCTGGGAGCTGTAGTTTGCCGTGGCTTCAGAGCTCTCTGACAGAGAAGGCTAAATGGCTCACAAAACTAGAGTTGCCAGGATTCCATAGCAATGAGCCAGGGCAGTTAAAGCATTGTTAAACTGGATTATTTCTGCAGTGTGGATGCATCCTGTTTCTCATTCATATATATATATATGAATATATATATATATATATATATATATATATAATATTCATATATATATATTCATATATATGGATATAAAATATTCATATATATATATATGAATTAAAGGTGAAAATGTAAGCCGCCAACAGGTGAAAAGGGTGGAGAGGCGAAATTCCAATTGCGAGACTCACCCACAACTTGTACAACTTCTTTTTTCCCCCGCAACAGCAAAGCCTTTAATTTTAAGCGCATGGGCTTGACATTAAATTTTTGCACATTTGCAAGTTTTGCAAACGGATGAGAAACCCTTGACCAGGAAATTTGTCCAGGAATAAAGGCGGGGAGTCTTGGTGAACTTGAGCCCTGACCTTCAAACTTGGCCAGATTTTGGAAAATGTAATGTTTGGCCTTCCTTAGATCCAAGAAATGGGACTGAAGGTATAATCTGCACTGCAGAAATAATCCTCCAGGTGTTTTCAACTCCATCTCCCATAACTTTGGTCCTCTATGTATTTTGGACTCTGTCTGCCATAGCTTTGGTCCTTGATGTATTTTGGACTCCATCTCCCATAGCTTTGGTCGTTTACGTATTTTGGACTCCATCTCCCATAGCTTTGGTCCTTGATGTATTTTGGACTCCATCTCCCATAGCTTTGGTCCTTGATGTGTTTTGGACTCCATCTCCCATAGCTTTGGTCCTTTACGTATTTTGGACTCCATCTCCCATAGCTTTGGTCCTTGATGTATTTTGGACTCCATCTCCCATAGCTTTGGTCCTTGATGTATTTTGGACTCCATCTCCCATAGCTTTGGTCCTTGATGTATTTTGGACTCCATCTCCCATAGCTTTGGTCCTTGATGTGTTTTGGACTCCATCTCCCATAGCTTTGGTCCTTGATGTATTTTGGACTCCATCTCCCATAGCTTTGGTCCTTGATGTTTTTTGGACTCCATCTCCCATAGCTTTGGTCCTCTATATATTTTGGACTCCATCTCCCATAGCTTTGGTCCTCCAGGTGTATTTTGGACTCCATCTCCCAGAAGCCTTACCCATTGTTGCCAGTGATCAGGAATTCTGGGAGCTGAAGTCCAAAACATCTGGAGGACCAAAGTTTGGACCACCTGAACGTTGCTATTCCATCCAACAAGGCTTCTCGGTTTTATTGTTTTGGTTGCCCGGATCAGGGCGAAAAGATCGGAAACGGGACCGTTGAGTGCAGGTTCTTGAGAAGCAGAATTAAGAGAAGCCAAACCCGAAAATACGTTGAAAGTATTTCAGTTTTAAAAAGGAAGTGGTTTGAAGAGCAGCGAGGGCGATGATGCCTTTTCGAGATAAGAAACAACCATCGAGGAGAGAGGATGATGGAAGCAAGAGTAGTAGTGCAGCTGGCCTTCCATATCCACGGCTTCTTTATCCACGGGTTCAAGCATCCACGGCTTGAAAATATTTTTTAAAAATAAAAACTCCTAAAAGAAATCTTGATTTTTGCCCCATTTTATATAAGGGACAGCATCTTACTACGTGAATGAATTTAACAGGACTTGAGCATCCACGGATATTTGGGGCCAATTTTTGAACCATTTATTAATTATTATTACTATTATTATTTTATTTTCTTATATCCTGCCTTTCTCCCAATATAGGGACTCAAGGCGGCGAACAAGTATAAAACAATACAATTTAAAAACAATGCACAATATTAAAATACATAAATATGAATTTAAAAAAACCAATCAATTTTAAGGAATAAAACAGTTATAAATTAAAATATAACATATTAAAATACACACCATTCAAATTTGGGTAGCCCAGCTTTATAAAAACCCAGTCCTTCTCCACTTAATAATAATAATATAATTTAAGATATTAATAATATATTTAATAATATAATAGGCCTGCTTGCACAGGAACATCATTAGCCACCAAATCCTAATGGATACCAAAGGCCTACTGTAGTTAGGAATAATAATTAATAATAATAATGATGATGATGATGATGATAATATAATATCCTATTCCCCTTTCCCCTCAAGTCTGGGATTCAAGGCAGCTTGCAAAAGTTAAGACAAATGCAGTGAAGACATCACATCATACAAAAGTTTTAAATAAACTAGCAATACAATGAAAACCATTAAAAGCAAAAATATAATTACCAAGACTATATTTATTTGCTTCATTTGTACACTGCCTTTCTCCCAAAGTGGGACCCAAGACAGAAGGAGTCACTAAGAAATCCAGATAAATGTGTTTTTATAAATGATTACAATCTTTGGATAAATGTATGCACAATTATTTAAAAGATAAGACAGATTGAGTCTCTCTTATCTGAAATGCTTGGGGCCAAAGGTGTTTTGGATTTTTTGGAATTTTTAAATTGTTGTTTTGGAATACCTGTATTTGCATCAGTGAAATGTTTTGGAGATGGGAACCAAAGTCTAAACCAAAAATTGGTTTATTTTTCATATACGCCTTAGACATACATGGCCTGAAGGTAATGAGATAAAATTTTAAAAATGATTTTGTGCGTGGAACCAAGTTTGTGAAAGCCAAGGTGTCTCTGGTCCAAAACGCACTGCAGAAATAATCCAGTTTTGCAATTGAGCCGGGGCAGTTCAAAACAGTCTCAAAACTGGATTATTTCTGCCGTGCGTTTTGGACCAGTGGCTTTCACAAACTTGGTTCCACGCACAAAATCATTTTTTAAAATTTTATCTCATTACCTTCAGGCCATGGGTCTAAGGCGTATATGAAAAATAAACAATTTTTGGTTTAGACTTTGGTTCCCATCTCCAAAATATTGGACCACTGTCTCAGCCACCCACGGACAAATTTGGGAATAGTTTGGATTCTGGAATTCCAAGTCAGGGAGAGAGTCAACCTGGACAAAGTTGAGAACGCAAGGTAGAATATCCCAATAAAAAAGCTTCCCTGCTTATGCATTAAAATCCTGCTTAAACTAAAAGAGTATTTGCATAGGAAAAGCAGGGAAGGGCCCAGGCTAGCATCCTTTGGAAGGGAGTTCAATAGTTTGGGAGCAGCCACCAAGAAGGCCCTTTCTGGTGTCTTTACCAAGCAAGCCTGGGATGACGGTGGGACCAAAATAAATACCTTAAAACTGCAGATCTTAAAACTGGGGTAGGTTTGTATGGGGAGGACATGGTCTTTCAGATAGTCTGGACCTAAACTGTAATGGTTTTTTTGGGTCTTGACAGTGCAGCATGCTATGCATTGACTTTTCGCCTTGAATCTGGTCAAACAAAAAAGTCTACACCTGGCGACTATTGAGAAGGCTACTGCGGCTACTAGTAGTTCCCAACTTTGGGTCGTCCAGATGTTTTGGACTTGAGTTCCCCTCATTCCTGACCGTCGGCTGGGGCTTCTGGGGTCTAAGGTCCGAAACAAATGGAAGACCAAAGGTTAGGTGTAGTCCATAGTGCCGTGGTTCTCAAACTTTGCTCCTCCAGGTGTTTTGGACTTCAGCTCCCAGAAGCACCAACTGGCTTGGCCAACAGTCATGAATTCTGGGAGCTGAAGTCCAAAACATCTGGAGGACCAAAGTTTGGGAATCATGAGTGCATCACTTTTGTATGTTTGTAACATACTTTTGTACTTTGTACAACATTTGAAAAGGTACACATTGTACTTTTAATTTAATTTGTAAGCCCCAGTTTTGGAGAAAGAGAAGGATGCAAATAAATACTATTATTAATATTAATATTTCCAGGGAACCTAAGCAAGAGGGTGCCGTTGTGCTTATGTCCATCTTGTGGGATTCCCAGTTGAGGCAACTGGGTGAATAGGAGGCTGAACTGGGCAGGCCTCTGATCTGATCCTGCAGAGGGTTTCGTATATTCTTATATGCTGCGAGAAGCAGAATTAATTCAGTTTGACCCTACCTTGGCTGCATCTGCACTGCAGAAACAATCCAGTTTGACAGTGCTTTAACTGCCATGGCTCAGTGCTATGGAATTTGGGGGTTTGTAGTTTTGTGACATGCTTTGCCGCCTCTTTCAGAAAGTTTTGGTGCCCCACCGAACTCCAAATCCCAGGATTCCATAGGATGGAGCCATGGCAGTTAAAGCAGTATCAACCTGTTGTAATTCTGCAGTGTAGATGCAGCCTAGATTGGTCCCCTTCCTGCTGTCAGCAAAGAACATTTAATTCAGGCATCCTTTGGCTCTGGCTAGGAAAGTGGCTTTGGCCAGGTATTTGCTGTACTCCTTTGTTGCTTTTAATCCAATTCCACTTTAATATCATAATTGGTTGAGCTGTGCTTTCGAATTCTTCCTTGTGGTCTGTTTTTACCCGTAACCTGTTCTTAATCTACTTGTGGGTCGCCTTGCGTCTTCGTTTTGGGAGGAAGGTGGGACATAAATCCAATTTAAGTCAAATAATTACATTATTAGTGCAATATAAAATCAATACATATAAAATTAATGCAATATACATTTGAAACAATATACAGATGAATAGAACCAGTGTGGTGCAGTGGTTTGAGCGTTGGACTAGGACTCTGGGTTTGAATCCTGGGTCGGCCATTTAAACCCACTGGGTGACCTTGGGCAAGTCACACTCTCTCAGCCTCAGGGAAGGTAACGCCAAACGTCTTCTGAAGAAATGTGTCAAGAAAGTCACTACACATCCCCGAATCCCATAGCATGCAGCTATGCCTATTAAAGCGGTGTCAAACTGCATCAGTTCTGCAATGCGGATGCAATCCAGGTGACAACCGACAGGCAAGATTTAGACACGGCTGCCCGCTTGGTCTCCTCTGGCTTTAGGCTTTCTGGAAGTCCGAAACAGCTTGAAGGCACACAACACCAATAAATGCAAAATAGAAGACGCAGCGATGACGAGAACGGAAGCTACCAATCTTTATTTGCTTTTTGGCATCTCTGTGGTTAAAACTGTCTGCACAGCCTCCCGGATCAGTTTTAAACCCCTAAGTGCGGTTGGATGTGATTGTGGTATTATTCCTCTCTATCTCTCAGCACCAAGTTAGTTCTTGCTTCCTGCTCCCTTTTGACGCCAGCCGTTTTGATAACGGAGAGCTTGACATTCTGCTTGCATTGGCCTGTCCCTTGCACTTTTCTCGCAAGTGCGTCCATCGCCTGAAAGCAGGCAGGTGAGAAAAGGAACTAAGTCTCCCGGTTTGCAAAATGTTGGCTTCCTTCCTGATTGCTCGGAAGAAAAACTTAAACTTGCTGCAGAAGACCGAGTGGGCAACCGAGTCTAAATCTTGCCAGGTGTCACCCGGACTACATCCACACTGCAGAATCGATATAGTTTGACACGGCTTTAACAGCCACAACCCCATGCCATGGAATTTTGGGATTTGTAGTTTGGTGAGATGTTTAGCCTTCGCTGTTGGAGAGGGTGACCAGACCCCCTTCTTTTCTTTGCCTATGTTTCGACCTTTCGTCCAGGAGGAATTTCAAAATGTACTCCATTTTGAGCGTGACGCAGAAGCATGGATTTATATCTATATTCTTTTTTTAGCTTTTATGTTGTGACGTCCTACATTTTGCGGTGCCTTGTCCGTACAGTTGTGCCAGGGAATCCTAGAGCGGTGTTCGCCCGGGTTGAAAAACCTAGTGGTTTCTTTTGCGGTTTTTGCACTTTCACGGGGGTCTTGAGCCTAGGGAATATGGAGGGTCCATTGTATTCTACTTCCCTTGACCATTTTTCTATGTTGAATTCCAAAGAGAAGCGTAATTAATATATATTTTTGGCCATCGTGCTCAACTGGATAGTAATGTTGTCTGTGTTCTTTACCCCAACCCTCTCTCCCATTCTCTCCTTCCCTTCCAGCCTTGTATGGACTGTGCTCCTCACCCGCAGCCATGGGGAAGATGCTATCCAAGATCTTTGGCAACAAAGAGATGAGGATCCTGATGCTGGGCCTGGATGCAGCTGGGAAGACCACCATCCTCTACAAGCTCAAGTTGGGCCAGCCAGTGACCACCATCCCCACCGTGGGCTTCAACGTGGAGACAGTGACCTACAAGAACGTCAAGTTCAACGTCTGGGACGTTGGGGGTCAGGACAAGATCCGGCCCCTCTGGAGACACTACTACACCGGCACCCAAGGGTTGATTTTCGTGGTGGACTGCGCCGACCGCGACCGGATCGACGAAGGGCGGCAAGAGCTTCACCGCATCATCAACGACCGGGAGATGCGGGACGCCATCATCCTCGTCTTTGCCAACAAGCAGGACCTCCCCGACGCCATGAAACCCCACGAGATCCAAGAGAAACTGGGTCTCACTCGTATTAGGGACAGGAATTGGTACGTCCAGCCATCTTGCGCGACGTCGGGCGAAGGACTCTACGAAGGTTTAATGTGGCTTACTTCCAACTACAAATCATAATTCTAGGGCAATACAAATATATCTATATATATATATATATTTCTATAATTTGCGCGCACACAAAAGAAATCTCTAACCAATGAACCCTAGAACATATATTCTCTTCTGTCAATTCCCTTTTCCTCCTCCATACTTTGTTTTTTTAAAATAATTTTTAAATCTCTAGCAGGAGTGGAACATTTCAGTGGCAAAGGCTTGGCTGAGAGACAAGCTATCCACCGGAGGTCTTTGGTTCCATCTGAGATCTGTAGGGTGCCTTTGGGATCTGTGCAGATGGGGAGAAATAGGGAGAGATCTTGGCCCTGGCCCCATAGAAGGAGGCTGCTGGTGATGGCTGGGGTTGCATTGACTCCCTGCTATCTCTTCTCTCATCCATCCCCTCCCTAGACCTGTGATTCTCCAGCCTGTGGTCCCTCTTTGGTGGTTTTGCCTTGAGAGGCGGGTTGACTTGGAGGCAAATTCAACTGGTATGTTGGATCTGTAGGGGCATTTTAATTTGGAGCTTTCCTCCTTCCCCCAAGTTAGATCTTTCAAGGGTGCCAAAGGTTGCTCTCCGTTTGAGACTGAGCCCTGACCTCTCCCTGCCATTGGTTCCAGGGACCAATGTGGAGACTTACCTGCCCTTTTTTTGCATCCTGGGTGGATGGGGGAAAGTATTGATTTCTCTGGTGACATTCTATGATGACAAAAGTTCATCGGATGGAATGCCTGGCTTCACCAGGCCTCCTCCTCTAACGCTTTGGCTGGGAACATCCCTCCCGTTGCTTGGCTTCCCTTCTTATTTCTTGACCTGCTCAACCTGCCTGCGTGGCGGAGGCAAGGATGTGCATGCCCTGTGCCTGGCCAAACCAGTTTCCCCGCCGCAAGATGGGTGGAAATGAGGAAGCCATCCATCAGAGAGCTAGCAAGCAACCTCTCCTTGCATCTTAAGCAGGGATCTTTGCCTGCAGAAGTACGTTCTCCTCCTCTGCTTGGATGGGTGGATGGGGACTTTTTAAAGAGGGGAACATTTGGGGCTGCCACCTTGGAGCTGGTCTGCTTTTGGGGGCTGTCCCAGTGCCATTTGCCTTGCTCCTGCAGTTTTCACCTCTTCCCAGTTTCTTGCAGGATTATGAGTTGATAAGGGTTTGTTCTGCTTTTGGCCACGTCTAGATTCCTTTGTTTCTTTTCTGTTGTAAACTCTTGTTTTACTAAAGAAGGTAAATCTGTACCCAATTCTGCCCCTCCTTCTGTTAGCCATTGATTCTGACCTCTCTGGACCGCAGGAACCTGTCTTGGCCAATTTTTTTGCCCTGCGGAAAGAGCCATCGGACAATATTCCGCGTTTTGTTGCCTTTGTTTGTATCTGGCGCTTGGGCTCAGGTTTATTGGGTGGAGGCGCATCTCCCATCCTGCAAAGAAAGTCCTCCTAGCTCAGAGATGGGAATCGGGTCGTTTTCCCAACGCGATGGAACTGCAGCTCCCATCAGCCCTAGCCAATGGTGAGGAATGCTGGTAGAGGTAATCTAGCAACATCTGGAGAGCTGCGTAGTTCTTGCCCTTGTTCTAGCTGATGAGGCGGAGGGTGTGTGTGTATGTTAATATGTTGGGTAACATTCACACACGCACACAATTGTTAATTCAGTTCCCAGCTGCAGATCTGGATATCTTCCAAGTGGTGGGTGTGGAAGTATATGTGTGTGTGTGTGTTTTAAAATCTAATCTTATTCATGAAGTTGATAGTACATGATGTGTTGGGGTGTACGCCTGCTTCCCAGCACCATAGTCGGAGCAAAAATCTTAGGCGAGGGACCAAGGAGTTAGCTTTCCAAACAAAACAAAACAAGCTCTGTGGCAACCATGCTACTAATAACGTTTCCCCGTTTTATTCTTCGGGTTTGGGGTGGGTTTTTAAAAAGCAGAGAGCTGTTTTGGAAAAGGCATTCCATCATGCTGTACTACCCAGGAGGAGAAAATGGCCAGATACCCCACTTTGCAAAATTCTCATTTTAAGTCGCAAATGCTGTTAATCCGTTCTCCTTCTGACATGCAGGGATCCGCTAAGGGAATGCCTATGTTTTCCCTCTCCCTTCCTGCCATATTCAATCGGTTCTTCAGTTTACTTGTTCAATTTCTGGTTTGAAATCTCCCTCCTGTTCTCTGAACCAAAGGCTTGATCCAAACTTCCCCTCCTTTAATGTCAAACCCAGTTAGTTATTTTTTGTTTCCATGAGAAAATCTGCCAACCCAAACTGAAGTGTGACCCTGCTATGCATGCCACAGGGACAGTGCAACATGGCAGGATTGTTAGCGGGGTGGCAATGTGTGCATCCTCTATTCCCCCGTTATAACAGAGATGGAGTTCTTGCATGACCCAATGCATGCAAGAGAGTCCCCATCTGGTTCCCTCGGTACTCCCCTTTTCTTTCTCAAGATACATAGTTCTCCCCGCTCTGCAAATTGCAAACGGCACGCCTCTTATGCAAGGACCCCCCTCCCCGACCCAAAATGGAGACTTTGGAACCTCTGTTCTTTGAGAGAGAAAAAGTCTGTTGTGTTGCGTGAAAAATAATTGAGGAGTGGTTGCTTTTTTTCCAGGGACTTCTAGTGTGACCCATGGTCGCGTACCGTCCCTGTCCGGAAATGGCACACTCTCCAGTTCCAGCCAAGTCCGGCCACACAAGGCCCACTCCCTGGGTGTGATCGCTTTTTGAGAAAGCGTGACTCACATCTCCCGCACAAAGTGTCTCCCCCACCGTCCTTCGGTGCAGGGAGTGACTCTGCTCAGCCAGTTGCAGTCACATCTGCAGCAAACGTTTTCCTCCCCCACATGAGTGTTCTTCACAATCCTGACATCCATATGTCTCATCCCCTGCCTCCCACTCCACCGCGGCAGTAATTTGTGCCTTTTGAAACACCCCAGGCTCTGAGGATGGGGAACCTTTGGTTTGCCTCAGAAGCTGACCTCAAAAACTCTCCGAAAAAATGTGTGGTAGCCTCTGGCGTGTCTTGCTTCCCCATTAAAATTCATTTTTCATCTTTGCAAAATCTGGGATTTTGAGACAGATCCTGGACCTTTGGAAAGTGGGACCAACCCTTCCCTTTGCTTAAGCATCCTATAGTGCAGCTCTTCCCAGCCTCGACGCCTGGATTTGCTGGGGATGATGGGACGTATAGCCCAGCACACCACCATGTACAGCAGTTTTTAAATGTGTTTCCTCTTCTTTCCCCAGACATAGCTGCCTTTAACCAGGTTTTTCAAAAGCACACAAAGAACAGAAGACTGGTTTGTGTCCTTTTGTGTTTCTGCAGGGGGGAGAGGGGAGAATTCTTCAACCGTTCCTCTCATATTTGAAAATCAGTTTTGTCCATCGCCCGCTTAGCCATGCACTCATTTTGTCACCCTCCTTGCCGACGTTCCCAAAGGACCGCTTTTGCCATTTGGGAATCTGGCGATCTCAAGTTCTTTGGGCGATCGAAGCAAGAGGGAATTAGCGTCAGGTGACCGCCATCTGCTCAGGCGTTTGCGATAATCCAATTTGCACGGCACGGAATGTGTGGGACATGGACCTTGCTTGGGAACGCATGTGATGTGAATTGCAGGGTTGGAGGACTGTGTGTGTCTGTCCTTTCATTCTGATGGGCAGGTTGCTGGCACACCTTTCCCCTGTCACAGCCGGTTTAGTTTAGAAATATTGCTCTGGGCTGTTTTGTCCCGGGATGAATTGGTTTACCTGCTGTTTAAAGAGGTAAAAAGAGGTGGTTGTTTGCACCTCAGATCCTCAAGTGTTTGTGTGCGAAATGCCGAGGAAAGTTACCACCTGAAGCACGCAGTTGCATGAGGATCTAACATGGGGTGGTATGCATTTGGTGCATTGTACCATTTACCCCTAGAATCTAGGGCCCAAATGGTTACTGATCCGTCTGAATGGGGTAGTTGACTTGGATGGGTCATGCCTTAATTTCTACGCCAAGATCTGGACCGATCACTAGAATATGTGTTTTATGCACTTGGGTGGGACATGATATATTAGTGTAATATACACAGAGGCACTTATTTTGCCAAACCATCCTGTTTGGTGTTTCACCCCCCTTCTTTCCCTTGTACAGTTGTTTCAGTCACATTAAAATCACTCTCAGAAATGAAACATGGGGGTGTTTCCCCCCCCCCACAAAAAAAAATCTGGGACAGGGAATGATGTGTGTGAAAATAATGTGGGTTTTTTTCCTGTGCCTTCAATAAGGGCTGTCAATTACTTAAGGGAAGAACAAGGTACTTTTGTATACAACATTTGCAGCTGGCTAACTGGGATACACTGGTGTGTGTATTATTTTGCCTCTCTCCCCCCAAATCTATATTTCTCCCTCCCCGCAAGAGAAAAATGAGGGGTGTGTTTATCGGATCCCGATCTGCATATGCAAATGTACTGTACGTTTCACGCTGGAATTTCTTTCGAATCTTTTTATTTTCTGGTGTTTGGGGGCTGTTGCATTCAGACATGTCCTGCGGTTATGGGTGCCTGGGGTTGGGGAGGGGAACCCCTTACCTTTGAAAACAAGGGCTCATTTCAGCAAATTGTTTTTTATTTTATTTTAAAGACAAATAAATGATTTTTCTTTCTAGTCTTCATGAAAATGAAGTGTGTGTTTTTAGAAAGAAGAAGCCTTAAAATGTTGAAATGTGTGTATGCGGCATAAATCCCTAAAATGCGGAAAAAATGATCAGTACAACTCTTCCCTATCCGCACACTTTTTCAACTAATCGACAGGGTTAGTTGCGTCGCAAAGGCTATTATCCTTGCTGCAGAGGCACAACTTTGTGCGTAACTGTGCATCCAGGACTGGATTGCGTCTCTCTTTTTGTGTCTTTTTGCCTTCCTCTTTCAGACATCCACACCCGTCCAACAGGTACGGTTTTGACAGCAGGCATGTCATTTGGCAGCTAGCGTTCGTCCTCCACCGGGGCAAATGCAACGAAGTGGAAAAACTCACCCTGCTGGTTTGGGATTCTGGGAGCGGTTGGCCAAAAAAAGGGTAATTTTTCAACGTTCTGGAAAAATGCCACTTGCTTCTCCTTGCTGTGCCTCTGCCAAGCCACGTCATGGGTTTGCCAGTCAATGAAACCATCCCAGAGGTGTGGTGGCTGGTTTTGAGAGCATGGGAGGAGAGTCTTGGAGGCTATGAAACTCTACCATCCCCATCATCTCATTGGGGCTGATGGGTGATGGAGTCCAACATTATCTGGAAGCCATGGGTGGTTGTAATGTGACTTGCCGCCTGTCTCCATAGCACCAAAACAGTCTCCTGGGGAAGAATAATTCTTATTTATGGGTGGCAAGGACCTTATTTTCTTCTCCCCTTGGGATGTCCACAGTCCTATGCTTTCTTACCCAATCGAGTTTTTGAAAAATTCATAATTTTTGTCAGTAAAATCCACATTAGGGGCAGGGCAAAAGGAACCTGGGGTTTGTTTTTTTTCCCCTATGACTTCACCCGCATGTGACAAATGTGATTTTATTTCCAGCATCTCTCTTGGGTTCCTCTTTCATTGAGAGGCAAAACCCAGCTGTGACTTTGCTCCGATGGCCGAGAGAAACTGCCAGGAGGAGGATGTGCTTCTGTTGATGGTTTCGTTTCCGGTTTTTTTTCCATCTTTACTGTGGGGAGCAGCAGTGTGCCTCCTTTAGGCAGAACTCGAATCAGGATCTCGTGGGCATAACGTGGCCCCAGGACCTCCCTTTTGTAGCCCTTGAAGCCACCTCGTTGTTGTTGTGTGCCTTCAAGTCGTTTCCGACTTATGGCAAGCCTAAGGCAGACCAGTCATGAGGTTTTCTTGGGAAGGTTCTTCAGAGCGGGTTTGCCATTGCCTTCCTCTGGGGCTGAGAGAGTGTGACTTGCCTAGGTCACCTACCAACCACCAAAAATACTCCAAGTTCCCCCTTCTGTGTGCTTGTGAGGGGTATTTTTATGCTTTTATACCTTTGGGGAGCTTTTCTTGTGTTGTTTGGAGGGCTGAAAATCCCACCAAATTTCTACCAAAAATAAAAATTAAAAACTGCAGGAACAATCCAGTTTGACACCACTTTAACGGCCAGGCCTCAATGCTACGGACTACTGCGACGTGTCATTTTGTGAGACATTTAGCCTTTTCTGCCAGAGAGCTCACCCACAAGCTACAATCCCAGGATCCCATAGCACTGAGCCGTGGCAGTTAAAGTGGTGTCACACCGGATTGTTTCTGCAGTGCGTATGCAGCCATAGCAGTGAACAAAATAGAGGACTGGTTGCATCGATTCAGCGTAATTGAAAGAGTTTGGTTTTTGGTTTTTTCCTCCATGAGTGTTCTGTTTCCAGGGAACCACAATGAATTGTAGAAAATTCCACAACATCCCAAGAGAAAGGCAGGATGATGAATGAATGAATGAATGAATGAATGAGTAGATGCATGCATGAATGAATAAAATATTATCTTGTGCTGGTTTGTACTGGTTTGCTCACAAGATGAACCAAGGGAGGCAATGTAGAAGATGGAGCCAGGTTTTCCACTGCTCCAGACCTGAAGCAATGGATTCGAATGACAAGCAGAGATTCCACCCAAACATTAGGAAGAACCTATTTATTGTAAGAGCTGTAATGACCTCTCCATCTTGCAAGGTTTTTGGATGGAGGTTGGATACATATCTTGCAGACGTGTTGTGGTTGTGTATTCCTGCATGGCAAGGGGTTGAACTGGAGGACCCCTCCTTCCAACTTTAAGATTCTTTGAAAGGGAGGATGGATATATATATATATATATATATATATATATGCATTCTTTTATTACAGCGTGTTAGGAAAGCAGTCAACGAACCTTGGCTCACACCTAACACAATGGGGATGTGACACCCGTGGAGTTGTGCAATATGGGTGGGGAGAGTTGTGGTTCAAGGTGTGGCGTTGTGCCTACCTTTGAACGGAGCAGGTTTGCCCCTTGTACGGCAACTTTGCGCACCTCAACCGGGTGGGGCTGTGTCGCCCGCAGGTGCGCAAGGGTGAGGCCGGAGAGCCGTGTGGCCTTTTCGACAACACCTGGGGCTTCCATAACTTTGCATTTCTCGTCTGGATTCCCGGAACTGATAGGTTTATGTAAAGGCAGAAATCCTACAGGTTCAACTTATTTTCCTTTCTTGTTGTTGTAGTTGTTGTGTGCCTTCAAGTTGATCTGAACTTATGGCGACCCTAAGGTCTTCTTAGCAAGATTTGTTCGGAAGAGGTTTGTTCTGAGGCTGAGAGAGTGTGACTTGTCCAAGGTCACCCAATGGGTTTCATGCCGAACAGGGAACCGAACCCTGGTCTCCCGGGTTGTCGTCCAATAGTCAAACCACCTAGCTGCAGATTCCAAAATTGTATAGCACTGACACTTAAAGCGGCATCAAACTGCATTAACTGTCCAGTGTAGATGCAGCCACAGTTTGAGTTGCCGGGTGAAATGAGGAACTGGGCTCCTGTCCCTTCAGTGCAGTGATTTCCAAACATTGGTCTTCCAGATGTTTTGGAGTTGGGTCCCAGACTGCTGGGAGTCGAAGTCCAAAAACATCTGGAAGACCAAAGTTTAGGAATCAGGGCAATGGTTGTGAAGAAGATGCAATTTTAGACGTGGGTCATCTTGTGCGACAAAAAAGGCCTGTTGAAATATCCTCTTTCGTACAACCATGAAATGGTCAGGGACGTGTCCTTTATCTTACCTGTCAACCCTAATGTGTGTTTAAATTGCAAAATCAGTCTCCTAGTCCTCAGCATCCCAGCGATGTGTTTGTAGGGCTGCTTAACATTTACCCCCAATCTGTGTCATACACTGTACCTTGAAGGGTCCCATCTTTTGCCCTGTGTGGTGTGTATGGTTGTGTGTTTCCATCCCTCCCTTTGTGGTGCCTTTTGAGCTTTTTCAGTGCCAGGCGTTCAGTCCCACCATCCTCCTCCGAACCTTGCTTTTGTGTTGGATGCATTCCTCATCTGCGGAGGAGGCTCCTTGCCGAACCCAGCATGTGCCTCTTTGCAGGCTCAAGGTCTCGCTGGAAAACTGAATCATACCCGTGGGAGAAAAAGGCTACACTCCTTTTCAAAAAATTAAAATTAAAATTATAAACCGAACAAACAGGCGCCTTTGACAGCTGCCCTCCACCCCAGCTTTCACATTTTTTGCTTCGAGTTTAATGGAAAGGCTCAAGAATTTGGACCCAGGGAGTCAAAAGGGTAGCAAGGTGTGAAGGACTTTTTCAACCATGCCACTTTTCGGAGGCCTTAGAGAGGGGGAAACAGCAGCTATGCGGGGCACTTATGCCCCTTGAAAAGCCTGGCATAGGAGGAAAAGAGTGGGCAGAGGTTGGCACACTTTGGCAATGCCTCTCCTATTGCCAGTCTGCAGTTCCACATTTGCTGTGACGAAAAGGCCTTGTGGCTGAGCTGCAAAGGCCGAGGAGGCCTTTTGGGTCGGGTCCAAACCAAATATGAAAAGGCAGCGTGCGGGGGAGGAAAGAGGCCGGAGAAGTGGAGTCTCCAAAATTATACTCTCCAACATTTCACAGGGGAAAAACGGGATGCATGCGGCCAAGCAACATCAGAAAGTGGTCAAGATGACAAAAATGCAAACATATAGCCGTGTTAGTCTGCAGAATAATCTTGTAGCACTTTTGAAATAAAAAAGCTTTTGTAGACTTCGGTCTCCTTCCTCAGGTGCATTTAGTCAATTTAGTAAACGCATCTGAGGAAGCAGACTGAAGTCTACAAAAGCTCATGCTGCCAACTTCTTTATCTCGGTTGGTCTCAAGATCTCTCTACAAGATGACAAAAACGTTATTCATGAGGAGGGACAAGACAAGAAAAGCTGGGAGAGTATGCGGCAGTTTGCTTTTGCCAGGCAAGATTAGAACCCCTTTTCTCTTCTTCTTCCATCTGATATTATTAGTATTAACTTCAGGTTATTCAAGTTGTTCACAAAGAAGTTATTCACTTTGAATTTTGTGGCAATTGAAGCTGGCAGAGGATAAAGCGGGAAAGCGGGAGGAGAAACCGGGACATTTTAAAAGCATCTGGAAAAGTGGGAAGGCAGAGGGTTAATAGGGATTGTTGCTGTCAAATTGGGGTAGGTGCAGATATGAGAACAGCGGTTATGATAGGAAATTGTTTTTAAAATGATAGGAAGCTTTTTTCCTCCTCCTCCTCTTGCACCATGGAGGCAATGCAAGAATATTGAAGGGAACATTTGCGCAAAGGACGAAAATGTGTAGAAAGGAAGAATTGGGAGGTGGTGAAAGGATGGCGCATGAGGTGTTTTTGCCATAGCTAAAAAAATACCAGGGTTGGCAGAAGGGAAGGAGTGTGGGTGGGTGTGAAAGAGAAAACTACAGAGAAATTGTAAGTATATATAAAGCATATAACAGGCTAAGTATTCCCTACTCCACCATTCCCCCTTCCCAGATGGACCAGACTGCAAATCCCATCACCTACAGCTAAATAAAATAAAATAAAATAAAATGCACGGTTGGTTGTGGGATTTGTAATCTGGCCCATCTGGGGTGTGCACATCTCTGAGTTATGCGAAAGCTGGTTTGTTTTAGGTCCCTGCAAGTGATCCTTGTTAGTAAAGGATGAGAAGATATACCTGTCCATCTGTCTTTGTATGGCAGTTTGTTCATGCTGGCTAGGATATTTTGCATTTGTAGGCAGGAACACCATGGATGTTTTTGCCTGCTTGCGGGGAGCAAGAATTGGCACTGGGACATACAGCAAGGTAATTTTATTTTGCCTTTACTTTACCTTTAGTTTCTTAAAACCACTTCCCACCTTCGTTTCCAACATCACCACAAGTGAACCTAACCTTGGGTTTTCTTGGCAAGTTTCTTCAGAGGGGGTTTGCCATGGCCATCCTCTGAGGCTGAGAGTTTGCGACTTGCCCAAGGTGTCATCCGGTGGGTTTTAATGGTCGAGTGGGGATTCAAATCCAGGTCTCCAGAGTCATAGTCCAAGGCTTAAATCCATATACCTTTCTGTCTTGTCAAACTGCTTTTATTCTGCCGTGTGACAGCAACCTTAAGCTCTCAGCCTTGCCCGCCTTTGTTGCTTGCAAATATTCGTATAGCCAGTTCTGCAGGGTTTGGGGTTTTGTTTTTGTTTTTTGGTAAGGATTACACATTTAGTTGGATGTTGCAGACTTTGGACACATGCAAAGGGCCATATTGAAGCAATGTCACTAGCATTCACAATATGGCACGGAGTGTCAGCGTGGTATAGTGGTTTGAGCACTGGACTATGACTCTGGAGATGGTTTCAAATCCATGCTGGGCCACTGGGTGATCCTAGGCAAGTCACACGCAAGTCACACTCTCTCAGCCTCAAGGATGGCCATGCCAAATTCTCTCTAAAGAAAATTTGATGATAGTTCTGACAGGGTCGCCATAAGTCGGAAACAACTCAAAGGCATCCATCAACAAGCTTTGTGGCACATTGATGGAGTTGGCAGCTCCATCATCTCAACCCAGACGTGCAACACACAAGGAGATCTGTGCGAACTTCAGTATTTGTTAATAGCGCTTGCCTGAAGGAGTGGAAAAGCAGCCAAACTAGTTAGGAGGAGTTAATGTTCCACCAGCCATCAAAGCTTTACCTCCTGCCCTCCCTGACATGAAGTTTGCTCAGTCAGCTAATCTTTGAACTTGGCAAGGGGGCTGTAGAGAAAGCATGGCGCCAGCGATGGAAGAAGGGGACGATGGAGAGGGCAGTGCACCTTTCCTTTGTCCTTCTCTCCATCTACTAAATTGCAGGACCACCTTCGGAGTGGTGAAATCCATACTGGTGCATCCGCACTGAAATTTTGACCCAACAGCAATTGCATTGCAAGCAGAAAAGTTTTGACAGGGCTTGCAGAAATTAACATTATTATTATTACTACAACTACTATTACTACAACTATGTTGTCCTCCTTTGCAGCAAGGACATCTGGTCACCCTGTGCTGCTAGCCTGGCCGGGGATTCTGGGAGCAGCGATCTCTCAGAAGTAACAGACCCCAACCTCCATTCTTCACCAGCCAAAGAACCAGGCTTTTTGAATGAAGCCATGATGATGATCAAGTCCTGCTCTTTGCACATTATCACACCATACAGTTTGCTTCGTCCACTCAGAAACCATGCTCTCGTGCAAATTCTCAGACTCGAGGTCTGCTGCAAAAAGGTAGAGAGGGGAGTATGCATGATGTGTGTCTGTGCCAAGAGCAGCGGAAAGTTTGACGCAAGTCGGGACGTTCAATGCCAACAAGGTCAGTGGAGCATTTTTGCTGCTTCCACCCCTTTTAACCACAAAGTTGGAGCGATTGCATTCGGTGAAGACCAGCTCTAGGCCACAGCTGCAAAAGGCCTTTTACTGGAATGGATGGAGAGGCAGCTGTTGAGGCTACAGCTGTCTCCAAAACATCCCCTTCCCCAAAAGCATAGGAGGAAATAGACTGAAGTCTAGGACTGTGTTCACACTGGAGAAATAAACCGGTTTAATTGCCATGGCTCAATGCTGTGAAATTCTGGGAATTGTAGTTTGTTGTGGGGTCCAGAGCGGAGCTCCGCTCCGCTCTGGGCCCCACAACAAACTACAATTCCCAGAATTTCACAGCATTGAGCCATGGCAATTAAACCGGTTTATTTCTCCAGTGTGAACACAGCCTAGGAAAGCTCCTGCTGCAAACTTCTTTCTTTCAGTTAGTCTCACAGGTGTTAACAAGATCTCTCTGTGTACTGACTCCCTTCCCCATTTCTCCCAAAAATCCTGTTTTTGAGGTTTGAAGACATTCGCACAATCTGAGCATTGGACTAGGACTCTGGAGGGCAGGGTTCGATTCCTGGCTCGGCCATGAAACCCAATGTCATTATCTCTCAGCTTCAGGGGATACCAATGACAAAACCCTTCTGAAGGAATTTGTTAGGAAAACCCAACTATAGGGTCGCCATGATTTGGGAAACGACCCGAAAGCACGCGTCATTCAATATGGATTTTCCCATAGCTGGGGCAAGGAAAGCATTCTGAGTTTCCAAAGTCCTGAACACATTTTGGAGATTGTGTTCAGTGCATTCATTGAGCCACTGTGGTGTTGTGGTTTGAGCATTGGGCTACGACTCTGGAGTCCAGGGTTCAAATCCTGGCTCGGCCATGAAACCCGTTGAGTGACCTTGGGTGAGTCACACTCTCTCAGCCTCAGGGGAAGGCAATGGCAAACCACCTCTGAACAAATCTTGCCAAAAAAAAAAGCCTGGTGATACCTTCATCTTAGGGTCGCCATAAGTTGGGATTGACTTTAAGGTGCACAACAACAAAATTTTGAAAGAAAAAGCAGGAATAGAAACAGAAGCTGTGTCCTGTTATCTTGATTTCATTTTGCTCTGCATATCCTTTTTATTTTTAGGATAGTTCTCTTTCTTTCTCTGGAGTATGTTGTGGGGCCCAGAGTAGCACAGGGCTATGGAATTCTGGGAGTTGTATGTTGTGGGGTCCAGAGTAGCACAGGGCTATGGAATTCTGGGAGTTGGAGTATGTTGTGGGGTCCAGAGTAGCACAAGGCTATGGAATTCTGGGAGTTGGAGTATGTTTTGGGGTCCGGAGTAGCACAAGGCTATGGAATTCTGGGAGTTGGGAGTATGTTGGGTTCAGAGTAGCACAAGGCTATGGAATTCTGGGAGTTGGAGTATGTTGTGGGGTCCAGAGTAGCACAAGGCTATGGAATTCTGGGAGTTGGAGTATGTTGTGGGGTCCAGAGTAGCACAAGGCTATGGAATTCTGGGAGTTGGAGTATGTTGTGGGGTCCAGAGCGGAGCTCCGCTCCGCTCTGGACCCCACAACAAACTCCAACTCCCAGAATTCCATAGCCTTGAGCCAGGAAAGAGTTAAAGGGGTGCCAAACTGAGTTATTTCTCAACTGCGGATGCGTTTGGACTTCAGTTCCCAGAATTCCTCACTGTTAACCAAGATTTCTGAGGCCTCTAGGAGTTGAAGTTCAAAAACCTGTGGAAAACTATAATGTTTGGGGACCGCTGTAGTTTGTTGACCAAAGTTGTGGGCAGCTCCCATAATGCTTTGCAACAATGGCTCTTAGTTCTTGGGCTCTTTTGGCCAAAGTTGAGGGAAACTCCCAGAGTCCTTTGCGACTTAACCAGTGTTTACTTCATAATAACAAGTTTCTCCTCTTTTTGACAGAAAAAGTACCACAAACATCTCCCATGAGCCTTTGCTTTTTTTATTGGCCTCATGTGGGCGGAGCTTATTGGCTTTTATAGCAGAGGAGGCGGGAGAAATTTTTAAAAACCGTCCGTTTATTGTTCTAAACTGAGCGGAGTAAAAAATGTCGCCCTAGGCTTTGTGTCCAATGGCTTTCAAGAAACAGCTTGACAGACACTTCAATCGACCAATGAGATGAACTGAAGGAGACAAAGGCCCTCTCTCCGATTGAGAGGAGCAAATAAAAGCGAAAGGCGTTCCGTTGTTCTTTGGCCCAATCAGAGTTCGCGTTCTAATGACGGGCATTCCTATCAGCCAATCAGAAAGCAGAGCCGAACAGCGTTTTCAACGGTTTTCTGAGAAGAAAGTGCTGCGCGCGAGGTAATGCGGTGAGGCGGGACGCGGGAGGGTGGGACCGGCATGCGTTTCACCCAATCAGCTCGAAGCGAGGCGTGATTGACGTCTCGGGCGGCCAATAGGAACAGTTTAGGAGTCTGACGAGCGGGTTTATCAACGAATCAAGCGGAAGGAAGGAGAGGCGTTGATCCAATGGCGACGGAAGGCGGGATAAAGCTAGGCGGGGCACGGGTTGGAGCCAATCAGCGCCGCGGGGAGGGTGATTGACGTGAGGGAGAGCCAATAGAAAGGCGCTCGAGGCGGGAGCGAGGGTGGGGCGGAGGCAGTCTGGGCGCCATGTCGCGGCGGAGGTGGCGCGGTTCGCAGAGCGGGGAAGGAGGCGGCGGTGGTTCGGGACGCGGCGGAGGCGACATGGTGAAGATGCCGGGAGGAGGTGGAGGAGGAGGTAGCGGAGGCGGCTCGGGCCGCTATTACGGAGGAGGCCCCGAAGGAGGCCGCGCCCCGAAGCGCCAGAAGACGGAGAACGCCGAGCACGGGCCCGGAGGAGCCGCCGGCGGAGGAGGGGTGAGGCGCCATCTCGTGGGCGGCCCTGGGATCGTCTCTGTAATTTCCCAGGACTAAAAATCCCCACACTGTGCCCCCTTTTAATAAGATACAGTATAGGACTACATTTCCCAGAAGCCTCAGCCGTGGTGCCCAACGGCCCGGGGTTCTGGGAGATGAAGTCCTGAATCTCTTAAAAGGGCAACGTTTGGGGACCACTGGTGTATATAGTGGGCCCCCCTCCCCCAAACGTTGCCCCTTTAAGAGACTCAGGACTTCATCTCCCAGAAGCCTCAGCCGTAGTGGGCAATGGTGTAGGATTGTGGGAGTTGTAGTCCAAAATTCCCTTCAAAGGGCACTCTTTGGGGGCCGCTGGATAATGTGATGTAGTGCAATGTGCAATATAATATACTACTGTTATGTTATTTAGTGGTCCCCCCCCCAAACGTTGCCCCTTTAAGGGGTTTTGGACTTCATCTCCCAGAAGCCTCAGCCGTGTTGAGCAATAGTGTTGGATTATGGGAGTTGTAGTCCAAAATTTCCTTTAAAAGGGCACTGTTTGGGGACCACTGAATAATATAATATAATGTAATATAGTATAGTATACAATGTAATATACTTATATTATTTACTGGTCCCCAAACGATGCCTCAGCCATGTTGGCCAATAATCTGGGATTCTGGGAGCTGAAGTGCCAAAACCCCTTAAAGAGAACAGTTTGGCGACCGTTGCTCTGCTCTGTAGAGTTAATTCAGTCTGACACCGCTTTAAGGTCTGTAGCCACCCTGCGAGATACTGGGATGTGTAGTTTTTGCAAGGTCTCCGTCCTTTTCTGCCAAAGAGTTTTGGTGCTTTGCCAGAACTAGACATCCCAGGGTTCTGCAGCAGGAGGCAGACATGGCCTTTAAAACGTGCATCTAGACTAGAATTAACCCCTCTTTTAGGGTCTGCATTATATTTATATAATGTAGAAGATGCACCCAAAGTCTTTCAAAGTGCAGCCTTTCTGTGACTTCCTCCTCAGTTTTTCTTTCAGGGGTTGATGGGAGTTATAGTACTCCCACCTGTACTTAGCTTTATTATGCCAAGCGTCGGGCTTGGGAGTAGGACCATCGATACCTAGAGTCGGAAGAGAGACCCCAAGGACCGCCGTGCAGGAACTCACAATTAAATGGCCAGCCAGCCTACTCTTAAAAACCTACAAAGGAGGAGACTCCAGGGGAAGCGTGTTCCACCGAACGGCTCTTACTGCCGGGAAGTTCCTCCTAACGTTGAGGTGGAATCTCTTTTCCCGTAGTTTGCATCCATCGTTCCTTGTTGTAGTCTCTGGAGCAGCAGAAAACAAGCTTGCTCCCTCCTCAACAGGGCAACATCTCAAATACTTCCAAGAGAGCTGTCATATCCCATCTTAACCATCTCTTCTCCAGGCTAAACATGCCCAGCTCCCTAAGCCGCTTCTCCCAAGGCATGGTTTCCAGACCTTTCACCATTTTAGGCGCCCTCCCTTCGACGACTTTTTCCGTCATCTCTACATCCCTAGTCCTTTCAGCCCAGAACTGGACGCAGTATTCCAGGTGAGGTCTGACCAAAACAGAATAAAATGGCACTATTACTTCCCTTGATCTAGACACTATACTTCTATCGATGCAGCCCAGAATGGCATTGGCCTTTTTAGCTGCTGCATCACACTGTTGATCATGTTCAATTCGTGGTCTACTAGTACCCCTGGGCCTCTCTCACAGGTAGCCTTGTTAAGCCAGGTGCTCCCAATCCTATATCTAGGCATTTTATTTTTTCACCCTAAGTGCAGTACCTTACATTTGTCTGTGTTGAAATTCATTTTGTTAGCTTTGGCCCAGCTTTCTAGTCTGTTCAGGTCATTTTGAATTTTGATCCTGTCCTCTGGGGTATTAGCTACTCCTTTCAATTTGGTGTCATCTGCAAATTTGATAACTATTCCGCCAATACTTTCATCCAAGTCATTAATAAAGATATTGAATAGCACTGGGGCCAGGACAGAAACCTGTGGCACCCCACTGGTCACTTTTAATATGCAAGTCCCAGATCTCTCTCTCTCTCCGTTTCTCTTTCTTTCTTATTCTGTGGAAATGTGATAAAAGCTAGAGCTCCCCAAATCTTCCTGGGAATTTTTGGGAGTTGTACTCCAAAAAAAGATAACTGGTTTCAAGGTGTGGAAGAAGACAGAGAGGTACCTTTGGGGTTAGAAGCCATGGGCCCAATTCCACAGAAGAAGGAAATGGTAATATGCAGCCCAGCTAAAATAGGGCTGCATATTATACCATTTGGAAGAGGGTGAATCCATTATGGGTTTAAGTCAGGATTCTTTTTAATATGACCTACCTGAATAGGTAACAAGGACACATGCCCTTCCTATGTCAGGGCACTGTAACTTTGTGGCCCGATGGGCAGATTTTGTTTCTGATTTGGGGAGGCTAGCTATCTTGAGACGTGGTGCTACTGACTCATTTAAAAGGCTTTAAGTGCAGGAACTGAGGGGGTTTTTTGTTCTGTTTTGCAAGGAGGAAAGGGCCAAGGTAGGCTTAAATGCTGAATATTAAGAAAACAAACAATAACTGCAGAACGTATACAAGACGAGAAAAACGAAATAGTCAAAACGTTCCCATACCTTGGATCAGATATAGACCAGGATGGAGACTGCAGTCAAGAAAGGAGAAGGAGAGCAAGAATGGAAGGCAGCTATGAAAGAATGTGAAAAGATCCTAAAGTGTAAAGATACACAACTGAGCACTAAAGCGAGGATTGTCCAAGGCATCGTATTCCCCATCACGACGTGCAGGTGTGAGATTGAGACAGGGAAGAAGGCTGATGGAAAGAAAATCAACTCATTTGAGATGTGGAGCTGGAGAAGCATGCTGAAGATAGCATGGGCGGCCAAGAAGACAAACAAATGGGTTCTAGAACAGATCAAGCCTGAATTCTTCCTGGAATCCAGAGCTGCATCCACACTAGAGGAATAACTCGGTTTGGAACCGGTTTAAGTGTCTTGGCTCAAGGCTATGGGATTCTGGGAGTTGGAGTTTGTTGTGGGGTCCAGAGCGGAGCTCCGCTCCGCTCTGGGCCCACAACAAACTCCAACTCCCAGAATCCCATAGCCTTGAGCCAAGACACTTAAACCGGTTCCAAACCGAGTTATTCCTCTAGTGTGGATGCAGCCCAGGATGATTACATTAAGGCTATTATACTTTCGCCACATCATGAGAAGTCAGGAGGTATGAGAAAAGACAATAATGCTAGGGAAGGTAGAAGGCAGCAGAAAAAGAGGAAAACCACACACCAGATGGCTAGACTTAGGAGATCATGGGCATGAATCTGCAGGGCTTAAGCAGAGCAATGGAGGACGGGGGGGGGGGGGGTCCTGGAAATGTCTCATTCATGGAGTGACCACGAGTCAAGATCGACTAGAAGGCAGTTAACAAACAAAATGACAAAGGCCTAAATACCCTAAAAGTTCCTGTCTGATCTTGGAAGTTAAGCAAGGTCAGCTCTGGTTAATACTTGGATGGGAAACCGCCAACGAATACCAGCTGCTAAAGGTTATATTTCACAGGCTGGAACTGGCAAAACCCGCTCTGGTTATCCCTTGCCTAAGAAAATCCTGTGAAATTCATGGAGTTGCTAGAAGTTAACAGGCTACTTTAAGGCACGTACACACGGATAATAGTATGCCCATAATAGCTAAGAGGAGCCTCCATATATTGAAACAATAGGTCTTTGTGGCAGATCATGCTTCATACTTAATCTATAGAATTAATTTGACAGGTAGAGGTGATGGCAGTAGTTCTGGTGGCCTTTTAATGCTAAATCGTTGGAGAGTTCAGCTTATAAGACATGAGTTCTGCATAGGACAGATATATGCTCAAATATAGTCTAGATACTGGACATTAGCAAGAATAAAACAGGTATTTCTTTGTATCAAGGCACACTATAGTAACTTGCCGAATTTGCTGCCACACAATATGTTAGTGGCCTGAAGAAAAATAGTTTGAGAAACAGCCCTTTAGCAACATCAGGTCATGTGAAAGTGTGAGTATTAATTTATTTGAATTAATTGAATTAATTTATTACTCGAGGCTACTTTGGGGAATTCTGGCTTATCTCTCTTAGCACTAACCTCTCCAATGATCCTCAGAACAATCTTGTTACCCTTGCTTCCTTTGAGAAACAAAACTATGGCACCTGCTCTTACATAACTAATAAAGAAAGTGTAGCTTAAAGAGGCTTCTAAAATGGACTGGCTAGAGATAAGAAGGAGAGCCAAGTCAGTGCCGAAGAATTCTCCCTAAGGTTTAATTGCTCGGCTATAAGCTTGGACTCTTTATTTTTTTCCACTTTAGAGTAAGTGACATAGATTAAACTGTTCCAGATCTTCGCAGAAACCTACCCTGTGTGAAAGCCTGTGCTGTGCTTTGGGCTAGAGCAGCCCAGAAGAGCCAAGCACTTTTCTTGACTGGAATTTTTTTCCATTTTTTCCCCTTGGTAGGAGAACTATGATGACCCCCACAAGCCGGCTGCTTCCCCTGTGGTCCACATCAGGGGTCTCATTGATGGCGTTGTGGAAGCTGATCTTGTGGAGGCCCTGCAAGAATTTGGCCCTATCAGGTTAGGAGTGGGCAAACGTCTTGTTGGAGTGGGGGAGGCTGAATGTATGCTCCTGCCGTGCCTGGTGTTTACTTGTGGTTCCTTCTCTTTCCTGTCCCGTCCCCCCCAATCCCCAGCTACGTAGTGGTGATGCCCAAAAAGAGACAGGCCCTGGTGGAGTTTGAGGATATCTTGGGAGCCT
Source organism: Urosaurus nigricauda (assembly GCA_034509955.1). Lineage (NCBI taxonomy): Eukaryota > Metazoa > Chordata > Lepidosauria > Squamata > Phrynosomatidae > Urosaurus > Urosaurus nigricauda. The sequence continues at coordinate 29,705,271 of JAOEGL010000007.1, read as the reverse complement.
GCAATGCTGTCAATTATGCTGCAGACAACCAGATCTACATTGCTGGGCACCCAGCTTTTGTCAACTATTCCACAAGCCAGAAGATATCACGGCCTGGAGACTCAGATGATTCTAGGGGTGTCAACAATGTCCTGCTTTTCACCATCTTGAACCCTATCTACTCTATTACTACGGTGTGTAGTGGTGCTGCTTAAGTGTGGGATGCTGAGTGAGAAATGTGCCTCTCTAGCACTTGTATATGTTTCAGTCTTTGTTTAGGTACTAGTGTTTACATAAAGCACAAGACCAATGACTACAGATAACCTGGCCTATGTACTGCTAGGATAGTGTTGTCTGCCCAAGTCCATCTGTTAATACAGAAAGATTTGTGTGGATGTTTGTATGGGTGGAAGCAGTGATTGTGTGCCCTTGCAATTGTGCGGTCTTGCTTTGCTGAAACGAGAGATACAAACAGAATCTCATAAAAACAGAGTCACTGGAAGATTAATACAGGTGGGGACTGTTCCTCTGAAGATAAAACTGTTTTTTCCATCCTCTCTGGTTACCCCTTCACAGGATGTGCTGTATACCATCTGCAACCCGTGTGGCCCAGTACAGCGGATTGTTATCTTCCGAAAGAATGGGGTCCAAGCCATGGTGGAATATCCTTTTTTTCCCCCTTCTTCTTTCTGATTGCTAAAAAGGTGGTAGCAGTTGGATCAAACTGGTCCTAGAGTAGCGCAGGTTCCTTACAGCTTAGGCAAGACAATTTACACATGCTTTTAAGACCTTCTTAAAGTAGAAGACTGATAAGGAATGAAAGAAGGTAACTGAAAGAAGGTGATTAGTATCCAGTCTTGTTCTGAGTTGATGTGATTTGTTCTCTTGATTTGGCTCTTCAAGAATCAGTTACTTCTCTTTGCTGTTTTTAAAAGATATACCATGAAAAATACCTGCATCTATCAGATTGAGATCCAGGACCAAATAGAAGTGGCCAGGAAAACTGGCAGGATTGCTGATTTGGCCTTTGGTTTGTTATTGTGGTGTGTAATAGTTGCGGACAGGTCTCCCCACTGCTACCCTACTGGAACAGTGTCCACAGGAAGGAACAGGAGGCATCACAGCTTTGAAGGAACATGTTTTGTGGGGGGGGGGGGGGGGGAAACAGTGTCTGAAGTTGGATGTAGGAGATGGGAATGAACAAAGAAGTGAGGAGCATTAGCATTTAATAAGGGGTAGGTTCTGATAAGGCGTCAGTTGCATTAAATCTGGCCAAAAGACTGTACCAAGTCCTTTGAAGGCTTCCTTAACACTACAAACATTTGACTCTGTGCAGAGTGCACAAAGAGCAAAGGCTTCTCTGAATGGAGCAGACATTTACTCAGGCTGCTGTACTCTGAAGATTGAATATGCAAAGGTGAGCAGTTTTTAAAAGTGAACAGTGTGTTTTGTGTGTGTGCATCCACCATAAAAATGGAGTTGCCTACTGGCTTGATGAATCCAAACAAATCTGGAAGTCTACCAGAACTAAAGTTACTTAGGTTTTGTCCCTAAGGTTCATAATTTGTAGTCCCTATCCCAGTGGTGTTGAACTTCGTCACAAAATCATACAAAAGTTTGCGTCAGAAACATTTCTTTTTCCTCTGAACAAATAGTCAATTGAAGTAATGGTCTTGATACTGAAGTGCCTTCCTAACTGGCCAAGCAATAGGGATCTTAGGTCTCATCATCACAGAGGATGACAGAACAGTGGAAATGGTATGACTTTTGCTTATGAGGGAATTAATCTGTGCAATATAGCATTTAGATGGCTCATAGCAAAAGAAGGTACATTGCCTTTTAGCTGCTAAAATTAAAAATGCACTTACCAGGTATCTCTTGTATTGCTTCTGGTTTCTTTAGCCTACCCGCCTGAATGTGTTCAAGAACGACCAGGACACATGGGACTACACCAACCCTAACCTCAGTGGACAAGGTAACCTTTATAGCCTGCTTTCAAGCCACACACAAACCCATGCCTTTCTTATTGAATCGCACACTTCTTAGATCTGATTTGTGTGATGTAATGCCATTTGCCTGCTGTCCGACATTGTGCCAGATGTTGCCAGTCTTGGAGGCGAATGCTGCAGTGCTTCGATTTCTAATCTTTTCGTGAGGCACTGTTTATAGGCACAGCCTAATAAGACACAAGACAAATGGGCAAAATTAGCAAGGGGATGACATGGGAAATAGTTTCATCACAGTTTGTGGAGTCAGTGGGTGGTCTGCCATGGTGATCCTGGCATGGTTGTCCTGAGGTCTATCTAATTTGCTTGTGGCAGTATTAGAAGACTGACGTACGCATGGGATTATTGTACTGAGTTACAAAGGGAGTCATGAAGTCTGAGGTGTGGGTGCTAGGGTGAAAAACTAGTGGCACTAAGAATGCCCTTCTAAAGGCAACACTGACTGACTTCAGGAAGCACTTAATCTAGAAGCATACTTCAGAGAATGGCTGCTTCCATCCAGCTGAAAATCTGTGTTGTTGGCCTATAGTCCCAGCGGTGATCTGGTTATCAGCTGTGTGATATACTTGCTATTCCTCTGTTGAGAGCATGGCTTCCTTCCAGAAGACCAGTGCTACTGCCCCACTGCAGAATTAATGCAGTTTGTTATGGCTCTGACTGCTATGGCTCATTGTTATGGAATCCTGAGATTTGTAGTTTGTTTTGGCACCAGGGCTCTCTGACAGAGAAGGCAAAAATCTCCCCAAAACTACAAATCCCAGAATTGCATAGCGTTGAGCCATAACAGTTACGGCATTGTCAAGCTGCATTAATTCTGCAGTGTAGAAGCAGCTTTGGTTTACATACAACTGTGTGCAAGGAGGGGGGGAATCTGCTCCTTCTCAAGGGGCACTTTTTGTGCAAGCAACACACAGAGATATTTGAGGGAAAGGGACATGAGCCTTTCTCCCGGGGGACCCACAAATGTCAATATTGTGGATTAGAACTCCCCATCCTGGCTGACGCTGTTGGGAGTTGTAGTCCAAAACATCTGGGGAAAGTGCTTTAGATGTTCTGTATTGACCCAAGGCTTAGCTAGAAGGCCTTGCCCTGGCTGTTTGTATTTCTGCAGCTTGTAATGCTGCCCTTCTGTATGCTGTGAGATGATGTTTGTGTGACAGATATTCAAAGCTGCTTAAAGGGACTGTGTTTGTGAAGTAGATGTCTCCTTAAAACTTGACAGTTGAGTTGTCTTGTTCCCTGCCTGTAGAGGGATCGCCTAGAGCTCCAGACAAGCAGTTGAGGGAGGATGGTGGTGATCAAGGGGTTTGGCAGAGGTCACTTTTGACCCTACCCCTGCAGCGACGCAAGCAATGGCATTACATGACTTGACATGGACATGACTCACTTTCTCCTCCAAGGTACATAACTAGAAGATGGGCAGATTGGCAGTGGCTAGTTCAGTGAGCTGCCTCCTGGCTCTCCTGTCTTAAGGCTGGGCAAAGAGGAGGTGCATTGACCTGGCCTTTCCCCAGCTCTGAACAGTGCTTTTACACATGACCCTGGGGAAAAACCGTATGCTCCTGCAGTGGAAATCCTGAATTGCCTGTGATCTGCCTTCTGCTATACACTCTTTTAACACCACACAGTGTAGGAAAAAAAAGGCCAACCTTCCACTAGTTCTGCCTGGAGAAAACACGCAGCATCTTAAGTGTACCTGAAACGCAGCAAATTGAGCTCATTTTTAACATCAAGAACACAACACCGTGATCCAAGAAACAGCTACAAGCACAGAGTGAGACAGAAAGAGAAAGAGAGAGAGAAAGACGCACCAGGCCACGACATTTCTTACAAATCCAAAACAAAACAAACCAAAACCTTGAACCCAAGAATGTAACACAGAAAAACTAGGAAAACACAGACCAGAGGGGTCTCAGACAAAATGCACCAGCGCTCTTACCGGAGAATGGAGTAGATCCCAGAGACCCTCCAAGACATAGGACGCTCTCCACATCAACACGGTTTGGTTTGGGAGGGCAGATTTATCACTCCTTTCTTTCTCGCAGTCCTCGGCTGCCAACATTTTATCAGCAGTGCCAAGCGGAGACAGACAAAACAGACAAAAAACACCAAGTACCCAGAGCCCCCAGCTCCCTAGAGATGGTGGGTGCTTTCTTGCTCCAAGGGGGCACTTGGGATCCAAGGCACACTCCATTTACAGAGGAGAGACACGCACACGGGAGACCTACACAGAGCCAGAAGCACCAAACCTGATAACAGCACATGACAAAAAAAAAAACATCAGGAGATGCAACACGGAAGGGACACTCATTATTACACCTTTATTATGTCCTATTTTTCTTGACACCATCTGAAGACAAAACAAATCTGTGAGCTCTTTTTTATTTAAACTATTATATATTTTTTTTACTTAATTGTATCCGTTTTGTGACTTGACTTGCATTTGACTCTGAAACCATGTAACGCAGGGTCGCAGTGTATGTTTGATGGGACGCCATCTTTCAGAACTGTGCTTACACTGTTGAAGCGTCCAATGGTAAGAGAAATGCAGAATATGTATGTGACAATGGACATTGTACTGTTAACTCCTGCTGTAAGTAGCCCTTTTCAATCTTTGTAATGACTGTTGAAATAAACTGTGCAAAACACTTTCTTAATTTTTTTGTTTTGTTTATAAGAACAAAGTGAGATTGTATGGATCGCTTAAATTCTCCTGCCTTGTATACAGTTATGTGTTTTAACTTGATTGCCGTTTTTGCTTTGCTTTATTTTCCTCAGCCTTGCTTAATCCTTTTAGCTCTGCCAGGGTTACGGAGGGTGGCATGGTCATCTTTTTTTTCTTTTCCTGTTTTCCTAAAGGGTACTGTCAGGTGTTTAGTTGGTCAGGAAATCATAGAATTACAGAGTTGCAAGGGACCACAGGGGTCATTTGTATCAACCCTGTTCAGTACAGCAATGCACAGCTAAAGCACTCCCAAGAGGTGGCCATCCCATCTCTGTTTAAAGACCCCCACAGAGAAGGACTCCCCCAGTTTTTATGAGTCTATTCTGTCAGTTCCCCTTGACATCTCTTTCTTTCTTCTGCTTGCTCTCTCTATATCTCCCTCTTTTAGAAAGTAAGCTGTTTTATTCATGTAATTTGGCATTGTTGTTTTTGCACAGAAATGGTTATCTGTTAGCCCAAAAAGACTATTTTGAAGGATGATACTGGATCCAGATGTAAACCTTTTAATAGTTGTGATAGGCCAAGTTAGGTGCATTGTGACTGTTCAAAGAGCAGATCACTCCATAAAGCATGATGGGACTTCTCTATTTTTAAATTCATTTTAGAATCAGATTAGAAGGGCCCATTCCAGAGCTTCCCTCCCTCACGCTTCCTTCATGCCCTTGATAAGGAGGAATTGGCCTTCCACCTTAGTCTTCTTCAAAGTCTTCAAGTGACTGGAGACAGCTCTTGTTTCAGGGCTGTTGGAAACAATACCCACAAGGTTTCCTAGTCTCCTGGCCCACAAATTCAATTGCCAGCCTGCTCCTATCAGTTCCTAATGGCTTTTTTCTTTTTTGACAGGTGAGCCAGGCGGTAACCCTAACAAGCGGCAGAGGCAGCCTCCTCTCCTCGGGGACCATCCTGCTGAATATGGTAAGTGTCTGGCATAAATGGTACCCAGGGTTTAGCACCTTCTCAAACCTGACAGGTGGCATCTCTGGGTTCCTTACTTTATTGCGTTTCCTTCCTCAGGAGGACCTCATGGTGGCTACCATGGTCACTATCATGATGAAGGTTATGGCCCTCCACCGCCTCACTACGAAGGGAGACGGATGGGCCCACCAGTGGGGGGGCGCCACAGGGGACCAAGCCGCTATGGGCCTCAGTATGGACATCCACCTCCTCCACCCCCACCCCCGGAGTACGGCCCTCATGCTGACAGTCCGGTCCTGATGGTGTATGGCTTGGACCAGTCAAAGATGAACTGTGATCGCGTCTTCAATGTCTTCTGCCTTTATGGGAATGTGGAAAAGGTAAGCTACCTGAGTATATTCTCCCTCTTCATTTTACTAATAGCCTAAAGAGCACACATTGAGGAGAGCTTAACAGAGCACTCTGGCAATGTGACTGCTGTTTGGCTCGCCAAGTCCAGAAACACTAAAAGGGGTCTGGTTTGCTCTTCACTGGAATCTAAAAACCAGTAGGTTATTCTTCCTACTTCATGGCAGGTCTGTGCAAATTACTGGAAGGTTTGTTCCCCTTGATAATCAAGCTTTCTAGATGGAATGAAGTAGGCCCCATACAGGGCATCAACTCTGAACTCTTTTTAAAATCTTAACTGTTGGCCTTAGCATTGGATTGTGCAGAACCTTAAAAACTTGGAACTTCAGTTCCATAAAAATAAGTCTGTTTGTATGTCAGCTTCATGGTTAGGGGCACTGCCCTTTCGGGAAGATGAAATTCTCCCTGTCTTGGGACACCAACTTCTTTTCATTGTTGCTTCTGCTAGTTCAGTTGTCCTTCTGATCCCAATCTGTGCCACTAGCCAGAAGGAAGCTAGCATAGATGGGTGCTTTCTTTGCATTTCTGTCACTGCCTGCTCTTTTGGGAGAGGCTGGTGAACAGGCCGACAGCAAGGAGGGAAGAGTAAAGAAACCATACAGTAGGGCTTTCTAGATTGGCAAAAAGAAGTGTGTTCATGGCTGCATGAAACTCTAGCCTTTAGATGAGAAAAAGGGAAAGTGTGCCATGAAAACGCTTTTTTTGCGTTTTAGGGGAGAAGAAGCGCCTTTAAAAAGGTGCTGGTTTTCCCAGCTTCTTTTTTAAAAACTGCAGAACAGCGCAGCTCCATCTAAAGGCTGCGGTGCAGCTGCTAAGTATTAAGGAAAAGGCAACTTCATGTCACACTTTCCTGCCCATCTAGAAAGCCCCAGTGTCAGTTTCTTTGCCCTGGAGTACTTGACAGGATATCTTACTTGGTGCAAATGAGGAATCTCTTTCTGTTGGGATGTCTAAAAGTAAAGGAAGAGTTAAAATTTTGAAAATCGGGTCTTACAGAGCTGAAGTTGTCAAGAGTAAATTTAAGTCTCTCAAAATCACAGTATTACCTATATTGCCAGAAGTGCTTAGCTATCTAAAAATGTAGTTTGAAAATAGTTTAGAATTAAAGAGGGCAATAGATGGCTAAATTGAAATATCTAATTTCTCATAGTCAAAAAAAAAAAAAAAGGTGGCCTTGTGGGAACCAGTGGCTTAAGGGAAAATGAAAGTGGGTTTAGCTAAAGGAACCTGTAAATAATCTAAAAAAGGTATAAACTGCAATGTTGTGCAAAGCTGGAGTTGTATTATATATTTGGTGTGTTTGCAAATCAGATTTGGGTTCCACGTTTAAGCAAAGAAATTCATATTTTTAGGTCAAGTTTATGAAAAGTAAGCCTGGAGCAGCCATGGTGGAGATGGCAGATGGCTATGCTGTGGATCGAGCCATCACTCATCTCAACAACAATTTCATGTTTGATCAGAAGCTGAACGTATGGTGAGTGCCCATTGTCTTAACCCTAGGATCTATGCTGCTCTGCCCACATGCGTTGTTCTTCGTCAGAAGTTCATGCCTGCATCTGGGTTGCTTCTCTTCCTTTTTACTACAGTGTGTCCAAGCAACAGGCCATAATGCCAGGCCAGTCGTATGGTCTTGAGGACGGTTCGTGCAGCTATAAGGACTTCAGCGGTTCTCGGAACAACCGGTTTTCAACTCCAGAACAGGCGGCCAAGAATAGGATCCAACATCCCAGTAACGTCCTCCATTTTTTCAATGCTCCTTTGGAGGTGACTGAAGATAATTTCTATGAGGTAAGAGGTCTGGTTTTTTTGTCTATCCCAGGAGCTGACATTTGTAGTATTTGGGGGCTCAAGGAGCAGAAGTGATTTGACATTGAGCAGTTGGTGAAGGAAGGCTAGAAAAATACAGAGATTGATTGTTGGGTTACAGCAGTTTGTCTACCATAATGTAATGAAGCTTGAGCTGAGAAAGAGTGACATTCTCTTCTAGCTGATATCTGTGTGTGTGTGTGTCTGTGTCTGCCTACAACATATGAAAAGCAGCTACTTCCAGGATCCCTTACTGAGCACGTGTGGACAAAAGAACACAGCAAAAGGCATAGCAGAATCCTGGAAATTTCAGAAAGCATGTGTGGTTAGTCTTGTAGCTTCATACTTGAATTATCTTGAATATGTTTTTTTTTTCCTCTGTCAGATTTGTGATGAACTTGGGGTGAAGAGACCAGCTTCAGTCAAGGTGTTTTCAGGGAAAAGTGAGTATATTCTGCAAGCCTTTTAATTGGGATGTTTGGTTTTTAACCATTTAGTGGTGTTTTAAATCTGCTTATTTAATTGTGTGTAGCTTTTGTATTATGGATTGTTACATTGTGTTTTAATTCATAGTTACCTTGGAGCCCCATATTGGGGAAAAGGCAGATATAAATAAAACAAAACGTTTGAGTCCTCAAATTATTCCCATCAGAAAAAAGGCAAGGCAAAACAAGGTTGGGTTGGCGCTTTCTTCCCCTTGGATTTCAAGTTCTGATAGGAATGGCATTCTCACTTACAAATAGCCACCGAACCAGTCCTACACATATCTGTGTGGGATGCCCCAAGTATATCTTCACTGTTAATGTGTCTACAGGCGAAAGGAGCTCCTCTGGCTTGTTGGAGTGGGAAACCAAAGGTGATGCTCTGGAGACTCTGGCCTTCCTCAACCATTATCAGATGAAAAATCCAAGTAAGCTATCTTACTACTTGCATGCCAGTTTTTACTCATTGTAGGTATTACACTGAGCACTGGGAGATCTTTTGGAATCTTTTCAGAAGTTTTGGGCTGCATATTCTTACTGTATATTGGGGACAGCTGGGATTGGGTTTCTCTTCTGTCACCTGCCTCCCCCCCTCCTCTAAAGTTATTACTACAACACACCAGGTCACCAGGTTGGAGAAGGCCGTCTTAAATTTAGATAGGTTTTGTTGTGGGAGCATCTGGGTTTAAGAGAAGTCCTGCTCAATATCTCCAGGTAAATCCAGGAAAGGCAGGGCAGTTCAGTCCTGTGTTGGAGCGAGTGCACTATGAAGTTAGGGTCAGATGTTGCAGTTTAGCCAGATCGGTTTGTGGGTTTGAAGTGAATTGAACCTGGAAGTGCACTTTTTTTAAAAAAAGTCCCTCCTTTTGGAGAGTTGGCATCATCAATATTTGTTGTATGGAGGACTGAAGTTGACCGCAAAGGGCTGAAACTCGACTCAGGCTTGCATCCTTCCGAGGTCGCTAAAATGAGTCCCTAGATTGTTGGGGGGCAAATAGCTTACAATTGTAAACTGCTTAGACACTCCTTAAGGGTATGAAGCGGTATATAAATGAAGCTGTTTGAAGTCTAACAGGCTCTGTCAAACTGAACTAAAGTGGATTAAAGTTTATGAAGGCTTCAGATTTTAGAGATTCCTTTACTTGGGTTCCTCTCTGTTGTCCTGCTTGATAGGGGCTTGTGATGCTGATACAGCACAAGAATCAATAAAGTTTAGGGGACACTAATGAATGTGTTTCTTTTCTCCCAGATGGGCCGTATCCATACACACTCAAACTCTGCTTTTCGACTGCTCAGCATGCCTCGTAAGTTCTGTGGGTGTGTGCCAAGGAAGACTTCTCCGTTAACTCTTTTTTGTGTGTGCGTGCGTGCTTTATTTTTTTTTAATGCAAAAAGCCCCTTCATTTGTTCCTTTTTTTAAAAAATAAAAGTGTAAGTAGAAGCTGCCTGCAGCTGTTATGTCTGCCGGGTAGAAGACAAAATCCCGGGGCATTTGAGGACATCTGATTTTAAAAGTATTGTTCACGTGACTTGTTTTTCTCCCGTTAATACTATGTGCTGCCTGTGCTGCTTGGCACACCTTAATAAAGCTGTTTGGAAAGTAAACGTTGAAAACGTCCCCGTTTCTCTTCCTTCCTGCCACTTTCCCCTTTTGTCCTTGCCTTACTTCGGTCCTTGCAAACATGATTGCAAAAGTGGTTTGTATTTCGTTAACTCGGCAGAGGGATGAGAGAAGGCTGGAATCTTGTCCTTCCCTGTAGACCAAGGCAATAGCAAACGGCTGCCAACTTTCCAACCTGTCTGTTTTTCCTCATTGGCAACTTTTGCCACCTTGTCCACACCGTGATGTTGGTTGGCCACACAAGTCCTGGTTTTCTTAGAATCATAGAGTTGGAAGAGACCCCAAGGGCCATACAGTCCAACCCCCTGCCATGCAGGAACTCTCAATCAAAGCATCCCAAACAAATGGCCATCCAGCCTCTGTTTAAAGACCTCCAAAGAAGGAGACTCCATTACACTCTAAAGGAGTGTGTTCCACTGTCGAACAGCTCTTACTCTCAGGAAGTTCCTCCTAATGTTGAGCTGGAATCTCTTTTCCTGCAGCTTGTATCCATTGTTCCGGGTCCTAGTCTCTGGAGCAGCAGAAAACAAGCTTGCTCCCTCCTCAATGTGACCTCCCTTCAAATACTTAAACAGGGCTCTCATATCACCTCTTAACCTTCTTTCATCCATACTAAACGTTTCCATCTGTGAAATGTTGGAGGGTCCACAAAATGGATCCCGAGAGAGGCTGGGGACTTAAAATGAAGCGCTCTGCACAGAAATCTTGGCTTTGTGCACAAAATAGTTTTTAAAAAATAACTATGAAATTACCTTTGGGTTATGTGTCTGAGGCAGCGGTCCCCAAACTGTGCTCTTTTATAAGATTTTTTGGACTTCAGGTCCCAGAAGCCTCAGCTATGTTGGCCAATAGCCTGGGATCCTGGGAGCTGAAGTCCAAACATCCCTTAAAAGAGCGCAGTTCGGGGACAACTGGCCTAAGCAATGATTCCCAAACCGACTTCAACATCCGGAAGCCTGTCGCCTCGGGCAATGGTTTGGCATTCTGGGATTTTTCTAAGGTGTCTACGAAACGAATGAGGTCTACACTGGAGAAATAACCCGGTTTGGCAGCGCTTGAACTCTTTGTCCAACTCACTGCTATGGAATTCTGGGAGTTGGAGTTTGTTGTGGGGCCATATGGCCCCACAACAAACTCCAACTCCCAGAATTCCATAGCGGCGAGTCGGACAAAGAGTTCAAGCGCTGCCACAACAAACTCCAGCTCCCAGAATTCCACAGCCTTGAGCCAGAAAGACTTAAAGCACTTATAAACCAGGTTATTTCTCCAGTGTGGATGCAGCCAAGTTGGGACTCCAGCTCCCAGAAGCCCCAGCCAGTGTGGCCCATGGTTAGGAATTGTGGGAGCTGGAGTCCTTAAAATAGAATAGGATTTTTGGGCATGAATGACCCTCCCTTTGCCAGCAGGGGGCGCTGAGGCTGCTGATTGGAGCTTTTAATTAAATTTAAATTGTGACCCCGCCCACTTCCCCTCCCCTTTCTCCATCCTGCTCCAATTCAGGGGAAGAAGCCATCTTGGTTGAGGGAGTGTGTCATGTGATCCTGTTGGGTCAGGTGACCCAAGGGGGCTGGGTTCAAGTCCTAATAGTAGTTCAGTGCCTGGGAGTCCATGGCGAGGGTCGGAGGTCTCATCCTGCGGGGGCTGCTCCAGAAAAGTGAGTCTGGGAAGGGTCAGCTTTGGACTACAACTCCCAGCATCCCCCAGGAGGGGGAATAAATAGGCCTTTTCTATGTATATAAATTATATGCTTTTTAAAAACATGAATTGGGGAGTGGTCCCTTTGGACTTCAACTCCCAGCATCCCCCAGGAGGGTGTGTGTGGGGGAAAATAAATAGGCCTTTGTATATATATATATATACACACACACACACACATATATACACAATATGCTTTTTTAAAACATGAATTAGGGAGTGGTCCCTTTGGACTGCAACTCCCAGCATCCCCCAGCAGGGTGGGGGGGGAATAAATAGATCTTTTCTATGTATATGTGTGTATATATATATATATATATACACACACGTGTGTATGTGTGTGTTATATATATGTGTTTTATTTTTATTAGTTTTGTGGTTTTTATTTTTACTGACAAGATAGCTGTGGGGTTTGCTGTCTCCGATGGCGAAATAGTACTTTGGTACTGTGTACCTTGGCTTGAGCACATGGGAGATCATTTGCAGCTCTGCCTCGAGGAGAAAAAAACATTATGAACCAACCCTTTCTGATCAGCAGAGAAAAAGAAACGTATCTCGGAGCCAAACGCTTGGTATCTCATGTCCAAAGTTCATCACAGATAATGAAATGGCAGAAATGGGATTTGCTAGATATCTTTGAAGGATGCACGGCATTAAAAGGCCTCTTGTGAGCCCTTCCGGATGATGTGGCTGGGAGAGAGAAAAGAGGAGAGCATTAACACACTGTTTTTTGAGGGTCACTATGCGTTGTGTAGTGGTTTGAAGGGTCATTCCCAAACTTTGGTCCTACATGTGTTTAGCTCCCAGAAGCCCCTCTCTGCTTAGCCAGTAGTCAGGAATTTTGGGTGCTGATGTCCAAAACATCTGGAGGACCAAAGTTTGGGAATCACTGGACTGCAGCTTTGGAGACCAGGGTTTGAATCCCTACTTAGCCTTGGCAACTCACTAGGTGACCATGGGCAAGTCACACTCTCTCCACCTTGGAGGAAGGCGAAGGCAAACCTCCTCTGAACAAATCTTGCCAAGAAAGCCCATGATAAGTTTGCCATGAGTCGGAAATGATTGGAAGGCACACCAACAAAACTCCCAGAGTCCTCAACCTAACCATGGCCAGTGGCAGATAGTGAGGGTGAAGAGCCATTGGGCGCTCTCGCACTCCTGATCACATTGTTAAGAGTGTGAAAACACCCAAGCTTTGCAATACAATAAGGGGAAAACTGAATTATAGAGCAGCGGTTCCCAATCTTTGGTCTGTCAGGTGTTTCAGACTTCAACTCCCAGAAGCCTTTGGTAGTTTGCCCAACAAGAATTTTGAGAAGAACTCCAAAATACCTGGAGGACCAAAGTTTGAGGACCGCTGTGGTGGAGTTTGAAGGAACCCTGTGAGTCATCTAATCCAACTGTAAGTAAAGTTGCTTTTAGTGTAGACCAGTGATCCCCAAGCTTTGGTCCTCCGGGTGTTTGGGACTTCAGCTCCCAGAAGCCCCAGCCAACAGCTTGGCCAACAATCAGGAATTCTGAGAAATGATATCCCAAACATCTGGAGGACCCAGGTTTGGGAAGCAGTGGTGCAGACCAGTAGTTCCCAAGCTCTGATCATACAGGTGTTTTGGACTTTAGTTCTGATAAGACCCAGCCAGCTTGGCCAAAAGTAAGGAATTCTGGATAATAAGTCCAAAACATCAGGAGGATAAAAGTTTGGGAACCACTGGTTAGACCATACTGAGCTGGGACTGGCTCAGGCTCAGTATAATGCGGATTTCAACATTTGAGACTGGATTCTTTCCCAGTTCTACCTGGAGGTGCTGGGGCTTAAATCTCCAACATGCCCCACATATTCCACAACTGAGCCACAGACCTTTCTCTGAAGGATTCAAGTTACTTTACTTCCTAATTAAGGTTGGGAAGCTTGCTCACTGCTTCTAAAATCACACTTTTCCCCCTCCCCAGATCTGTTGGCCCGTGCTGTCCCTTGCCGTAGTTTAAGGATAATGCCATCACAGCAACAGCAGCAGGAGAAACACAATGCTGTGGACACCTATGAGACCCTGAAGTTGGAGCGAGTGCGTGATAAAGTCTTGCATGTAGAGATCAACCGGCCAGAGAAAAGGAATGCAATGAACGCTGCCTTCTGGAGGTAATGGTAATATATAGCAGTCATGGAACATGAAGAGCGTGTTTGCTTTCATCAGGAAAAGATGTGGTGGTGTGAGAAGTCACAGGGATGGAGGAAGGCATGACACAACATGAAGAAGAAGGTGTGGGTGGAGACATATATTTTCATCATGCAGTAATAAGAGTTTGTTGAAGATTGTAGATGTCAGAGGTCAAGCACAGTGGCACTGTTGCAGCTCCCCATTGGTCCTGTATGCATAGCCTAACACAGAGACAAGTGCATCCAATTACCAGATAAGAAAATTGGAGGCAGGTGAACGTGGGCAGAATCTGCCAGCAGCTTTCTTGTGCTGCAGCTGTGGAGAGAAAACTTGCCAGCAGCAACCATTTTACATTGCACAAGCAAGCTAGTTTCCAGTCCTGGTTCTTACAGACTGGGTGTGTAGGGTTGGGAAATGGCTTTTCTCAGGATGGAGGGAGAGGAGTATGAGAATTGCCTTCTGGATACATCTCCTCAGTGCTCTGTAGCAGTGATGTTTCAGTGTTAGCCAAGTGACTGTCCCCCTTCTCGTGCTCCAAATGGGTGAGAGAGTCTTTCACTCCACCTGAACGCCTCTCTCTTTCTTTTCTGCCTTGCCATAGGGAGATGGTGGAGTGTTTCAACAAGATCTCTCAGGACTCTGAATGCCATGCAGTGGTGATATCCGGCGCTGGGAAAATCTTCACATCAGGTAGGTGAGACGAAGCAGGGAGGACAAGAAAGGTCTTTTCCCTTTAGTTTTAAAAACAGTCGTTCCACTGACAAAACTCTGCTACAGCTCCTGTCTCACTACCCCAGAACTCATCCTTTTGCTGTAACAGCCGCCTCCTCTGTGGCCATTCATTTGCTGGTGGAACCCGAGATTGGAAATCTGTCTACTATTTCCCCAAAGCCAAATATTGGCAAATGATATCATCAGTCTGTGCCTGGCTGTGGGAACCTAATCAGGTGTGTCTCCAATCCTCATGTTCTCCTAATCATTTAATGTCCATAGAGGGACAGCCATCACAGGAAAATGGTGAGTCCTGGGGGAAGTTTGAGCATTGCAAAAGGAGGAAGAGAACACCAACCTCTGCAATGACCCAAAAAAAAAGGGGGGGGGGGCGGGTACAGAATCAATGGGTATCATCTAGGCTAGATCTGAGTAATGTTGACAGATTTCTCTCTCGCACACACGCAGTGCATTCCCCTGTCTGTTAAAAGAAATCTGGAAAAGTCCCCTCATATCCTTTAGGGGCAATTTGTAGGGTAATTTTACTGTATTTCCTTGCCCCCATGATTTGTGTCCAGGAATGACCCAGACCAGGGTTCAAATCGTGCTCAGGCATAGAAACCATCTGGGTAACCTTGGGGAAGTTGCCCCCTTCCAGCCTTAGAGGAGGGAAATGGCACCCTCCACCGCCCCCAAATAATTCTTGCTGAGAAAACCCCATGATGTGTTCACTTGAGGAATCCTTTAAGTCAGAAGCTACTTCAAGGCACAGAACAATCACAAACACTTGTACAGTGCCAGCATGATTTAGTGCAAGGGTGGGCATCTGTGCAGGAGCGGGAACCATTTTCCTACCCTGCACCTTCCCAGTGGGCAAAACAGCAAAGTCTGGGGGCTTCAGGAGCCAAGGCTGAAAAGGCTAATAGCTAAAAAGCCACATGTGGCTAAAAGCCATATGTGACCCATGAGCCTCACTTTACCTACCCCAGTGTAGTTTTCGAGCATCAGACTGGGAGGCCAGGATTCAAATCCCTGCTCAGCCACAGAAATCCCCTGGGTGCCCTTGGGCAAGTCATACACTGTGTCTGCCTTGGATGAAGGCAGCGGCAAACACCCTCTGAATAAGTCTCGCTGAGACAAAAGCCGACTTGAAGGCACAAAGCAACAGTAATTCCAGTTACAGCCAGGGGAGGGAATTTGGCAGCCCATGCATGGCCCAAAGACTACACTTTTACCTCTCTTGCTGTAATAATTTCTGCTCTCCTGCAGGCATCGACCTGATGGAGATGGGCAGCATTTTCGTGATGGTGGAAGGAGACGACACGGCCCGGAAGGCTTGGAACATCCGCAAGAAGATCCGAGAGTATCAGGAGACCTTCACGGTGCTGGAGAAGGTGGGGAAGGAGTTGGAGGCCCTGATTGGGAAGCTGTGGCCAAGGGAGCAGTCCCATCCAGGACTTACCTGTTTTTCTACATTTTAGTGTCCGAAGCCTGTCATTGCTGCCATCCATGGGGCCTGCATTGGAGGAGGTGAGCCCTGGAAATTTCACTCAGTTGTCTTCCTCACTTTGAGGCCCATTCCACAGGCTCCCCCTGCAATTGTGATTGTTTGGGGTATAACTGTGTTAAGGGATAGCCAGTGGGGTCATTCAAAATAAGTAGAAATTGCTTCTGTATTCTTTGTTTTTGGGTTTTGTTGCAAAAAATGTGTAATTGTGTAAATGTGTCCCATCAGCCTCCCTTCACCTGGGGATGTTTGTTCCCTCCCTGCCAGTTGACAGTGTTGGTGTTCCCCAGCTCCACGTCTGGACAGTGTTTGCTCCAGATTCTTAGTCCAGCAATCACACCAGTACACCACACTGGCTCAATCCACGAAAGGAAAGCAAGGAGCTGCCTATTTAAGAAGGGAGCAAACTGTCGGAAAGGGAAGCAGTTGCTTCTTCTCCAAAATCTCAGATCTCAAGGGGTGTATATGGTGGAGTTCTGCTGACTGGAATTATTAACCAGCCTTTATAGAAGATCCCACTCCCAACCAGCCTGTGTGTTATCATGTTCTTGTTATGTACCTTCAAGTCAACTTTGACTTAAGATTACACTATCTATCCTATAGTTTTCTTGGAAGGATTTCTTCAAAGGAGGCAAGCCATTGACGTCCTCTGAGGCTGAGAGTGTATGACTTGTTTAAGGTCACACTGGGTTTCTATGGCTGGGGGAGGATTTGAACCCTGGTTTCCCAGAGTCCCTATTCCAGTACTCAAGCCACAACACCACTCTTGCTCCAAAAATATGACATCCCTATTCTAGGGTTGTCTTGGCGAGATTTGGAAGGAGGTTGCCCTTGCATTGTTTTAAGAGACTGTGACTTCTCCAAATTTCCCAGTGGATTTCCATAGCTGGGCAAGGATTTGAACCCTGGTCTCCCAGCCTAGTGTGCATCTACCCTGTAGAAATAACACAGTTTGACACCACTTTAAATGTGGTGAATACATCCTACCGAATCCTGGGATTTGCAGTTTTATGAGACACCAGCACTCCTTGGTAGTGAAGGCTAAAGACCTTGTTAAAATGAGAAATCACAGGATTTCATAGGCTGGAGCTACAGCACTTGAAAGTGGTGTCAAACTGCCTTTTTCCTACTGTGTAGATGCACCCCTAGTCCAGCACTTGAACCAATACACCACACAGACCTGATTTACTCATTTTTTGTTTTGTTTCTGGTAACATGCTTACCCCATGTTTCTTTGAAATATTCCTATTTGTAATACCGAAGATACCTCTGCCTTGAGTGAATCCAGGCAATGGTCTTAGTGGGGGATGAAAAGGCAGGTCCTTTCCCCATTGACTGGCAGATCTTTGGGGCTTGGCTCTTTTCCCTCTTGGAACAGACTCTCTAACCCCAGAGGGCAGTGTTGCTGTGCTTAAGTCATGCAAAAAATACCTTTGGCTCGGTACATTTCTGGTACATCACCGCCCTTCCTTTTTCATGAGTGATGGGCCTGGCGTCTTGAAAGCAGATGAGAAACCCACCTTGCTTGTAGCTAAGCAGGGCTGGGGCCAGTCCATGCCCAGATGGGAGACCTCCCTCCCCAGGAATCTCCATACATCTGGGTCCAGGGGATGATAAATACCCCATTACATCAGGGAAACCTGTCCTTTAATTTCTTAATTGCTTGTTCTGGGTTTATTTTTTTAGCTTTTAAAAATTATTGTAATTGTTTTACTATTTTAAATTTGTTAGATTGGTTTTATTGCACTCCATCCTGAGATCTTCAGATAAAGTGGGAGATAGAAATATTTTATGTCACCACGAGTTCCACAATGGAAAGAAGACATTTAGGATGTAAATATACAGGTTGAATCTCCCTTATGTGAAATGTGAAATATTTCAAAATTGTGCACATGGTGACAGAGATAGTGACCCCTGATGTTTCAGTGTACACAAAATTTGCTTTGTGTATAAAATTACTACCAGTATTGTGTATAAAACTACCTTCAGGCTATGTGTATAAAGTTTATATGAAGTATAAATTAATGCCATGTGTAGACTTGGGTTCCATCTCCAAGATATCTCCTTGTGTATATACAGATATTCCAAAATCTCCCAAACTCCAAAAATCCCAAACACATCTGGTCCCAAGCATTTCAGATAAGGGAGACTCAACCTGTATTTAAACCTGAGCAGCACTATTGAATCTTTTTTTCCCCTTTTGCAGGTATGAATCTGATCTCAGCCTGCGATATCCGCTACTGTACCCTGGATGCCTGGTTCCAAATTAAGGTGTGTTATTTTGAGGAGGGACCCAGATACCTTTCTTCCCTTGGGAAGGTTTGCCTGGCTTTGTAGCCTTAGTTATCTGCCTGTCTTCCCACCTGCATAGACAATCCACCTATTGTTTCCATTCAAGAACTCTGTCACTTTCCTTTCCTGTCATTTGATATATATACCTCTTTCTACCTTCCACCTCAGGAAGTGGACATAGGGATGGCAGCTGACGTTGGCGTCCTACAGCGGTTTCCTCGTATCATTGGAAATCAGAGGTTGGTGCTTGGTTAAGTTTCATCTTCTGTCCCTTCTTCATCTTGTACGTTGTAAGAGAGGGAAAACAGGTCGAGTCTGCCTTATCCAGAATTCTGAAATCCATTCCAAAATCCATGGGTGGCTGAGATAGTGACCCATGCTTTCTATGGTTCAGTGTATACAAACCTGGTTTCATGCACAAAATCATTAAAAAACATTGTTTATCAAAATACCATCTGGCTATGTGTATAAGGTATGTAGATAACAAATGAATTTTATGTTTAGACTTGGGCCTCATCTCCAAGATAATCTCATTATATATGTATGCATGTATATGTATGCATGCAAATATTCTGAAATCCAAAATACCCCAAGCACTTTTGGACAAGGAAGACTCAAACCTTTAGCAGACTTTCTGATTTGGCGTAGAGTGTGAATTAGGGGCCTTAAGGCAGGCCTCAGATATAAGGGAGTCTATGAACATAAGGGAAGCTTGGATCCCAGAATTCCATGCTCTTAATTACAAGCCTGGACTTGTGGAGATTTCAGACATGCCGCAAATTATGTATTCGTAATTCCTGTGGGTAACCAATTCTGTAGGCTTCAAAATCAAAACTTGGAAACATTACGGTGGACCCACTGTGTCATTGGGCTAGTAATCCCTGCAGATTGCCATGGCTTGTAGTATTCACTGGGTGTGCATTCACATTACCACCCATTGACTAATGTGGGGATTATATTGCACTCTTTCCTGTGTCTGTGTTTTTGCCCATCTTTGGGGGGTCCTGGGACCGAACCCCCATAAAGGGAAAGGATCCACTGTACTTTTGCAGACTATGACTCCCAGAATCTTCAAGCCCCTGGCCATTTTAGCTGTGAGGAAATGGTAGCCCAGAACAAAAGTACCTTTTCAGAGATGATGCCTAAAATAATGGGGAGGGTTTGAACCCCGAAAATCAGTGAGTGCCATGGGCAAGCAGACCTACAGACAGATCGCCCTAGGCAGAGACGATTCCTTTCCTTTCTATTGAAAACATATCCTGAACTGATTGATTTTTTTTGCTCCCATCCCCAGCCTAGTGAATGAGCTGACTTTCACTGCCCGGAAAATGATGGCTCCAGAGGCCGAGAGCAGCGGTTTGGTCAGGTGCGTGCGCCTCTAAAGGCTTCATTTCTCCGTTCTTAGTTGCACCAGCTGGTAATAGTGCTTCCTCCTGGGCCATAGTCCTCTCTGCAAGAGGTGGTTCTTCTTCCTATTCAGCAGCAGAATAGGCAAATTCACTGATTAAAGCATGTAAATTAGAACAACAAATAACAGGCATCCTGCCCATGAGTGAAGATGGCATTTGTTGGACTTATGCCACCTCAACTCACTTCTTTGGTTATTGTGGAGGCTGGAATCCCCAACCCATCTTGTCGGGAATGCAGCCATTTCTGTGTTATTTGTTCAACAGGGATGCATCCAGCTATTTTTCACATAGCTGGATTTGCTGAAGATGCCATCTGCTAGGATCTGTCAGGACCCCCAGATATCTTGGCTGATGCCTGTTGCACAGAGTTTGGCTACAGGAAAATAGTTGGCCACATCTTCACCGGTTCTCTTGCTCTCTGACAAGACAGAAATGTCCCTCTTAGAGGAGTCTGTACTGTTTACTAAGGGCTTATTCCCACTGGAGGAATAACATGGGTTGTGATTCAGATCTGCTCTGTGTTTGCAACCAGTTTCAAAAGATCCCTCGTTCTCACTATAAAAGGGGATCTTTTTTTTGGCCACTTGAATCTGCTATCAGTTTAATTTTAAAAGATTGAAGTATGATGTGTGAATACTTGAATGACATGTGGATATGTGAATGGCGTGTGAATGGCGTGTACATATGTGGGTGGCGTGTAGATGATGTGTGGATATGTGAATGACATATTCTATTAATCACATATTCTGTCAAGCACATATTCTACCAATCTTAATTTTTAAAAAGTACACAGGCAGCACTGCAAGGAGGTGGGAAAATGGCAGATCTGTCAAAACATGGCCCCTCTGCCTCCATTTGTCCCTCCGCTCAGAAAGAATCGATCAAATGAGGATCAGGATCGATTTCCGGTGGGAACTAGGGGTATACAGCTCGAATCAGGATTCAGAGCTTTTCATAGTGGGAACGACCCCAAAGTGTATTGTGGGGAGGAATAGCATCAGGAGATGGTGCTCCAGAGATGTAGGTCCACGATATATGTGTGTGTCCCAATGCAGGTTCTCAGTCAGTACTGTGTAAATTTGTGTTGTAGTCACACCTTAAGTCTGGTTTCAGTAGCCCTCAGAGAGATAATATAGGGGGAAAGTAAAGAAAATGATCGCAGAGTTGTATTACGGTACTTTTCCTCTGAGGAAAGAGTAAACCACTTTGGGTATCTTTTTCTTAAGGTAAAAGGATAACTAAGGGGAAATGACCAAGGGAAATAGTACTTCAGGTAAACATTATTTAATTCACACATTTGTTGTTGTAAACTTTAAAAGTTGGTGAGTGGGGAAAGCCACCATCTCAGATGGCTTTGTATAAGACAGACAATTCCTCCAAAGAAATTCCATTAAACAAGATTTTTGGTGACTATTGGTTGTATCTGTTTATTTTTAAAAATGTATCTGATGAAGTAGTCTGCAGTCCTTATGCTAATACTTTTAAGGCTCCACAAGAATCTTAAGGTGCATCTGTACAGTAGAAATAATGCAGATCAACACTACTTTAACTGCCACGGCTTCATCCTACAGAATCCTGGGATTTGTAATTTTGTGAGGCACCAGCACACTTCAGCAGAGAAGTCTAAAAACCTGGTGAAACTACAGATCCCAGGATTCCATAGGATGGACCTACAGCACTTAATGTGGTATCAAACTGCATTATTTCTACAGTGTAGATGCATAAATATTCCATAAATAAAATATCCTTTGTTTTCTCTCCTTCTGTCTCTCCCTCCCTTGCCCCAAGAAAAAACAAAATTAGTATTAATTTTACTACTGTTTGATCTGGCAAAACAGCTTCAATTGTTTGTTTGTTTGTTTCCCCACCTTCTTAAACCCCTTCTGTCGTGAGGTGGTGCCACCCATAATATCAGGAATGGCTTTGACCATTGCAAATCTATTTTTCCCAGCCGTGTGTTTCAAGACAAGGAGGCCATGATGCAGAGCGCCTTCGATTTGGCTGTTGAGATTGCGAGCAAGAGCCCAGTTGCCGTGCAAGGCTCCAAAGTCAATCTTGTGTACTCCAGAGACCATCCTGTGCCTGAAAGCCTGAAGTATATGGTAAGTGGGTTGGCAGGCTCAGTGCTGGGCATCTCCAGCTCATGGAACAGGACTTGGAAAACATTTTGGATTGCCCCTGCCAGTCTGGATAGGTGACAAACTGGATGAATTCTGTATAAAGCATCTCCTTGCAATTCACAAACAGCTTTCTCCTTCGCTCCTGTTCTGCTGCTAAGGCAAAGTCCAGTTGCATTTGCTTCTCCTAGTGCGGATCCTTGATTCCAAAAGAAAATTAACGAGGTTAAAACAATTTGTACGATATGCTCACAGGGAAAGTGCAAACAAATCTGGGTTAAATTCTAAGCTCTGTCTTGCATTCGGTCTAATTCTGACGCTGGCATAAATTTCCTAATGTACAACAAACTGGTATGCAGTCAGTGAAAGGACTCTGATCATAAAGGGGATGGGAAGCTTCATATAGGTAAAGTCCCATCTCTTGATCCTAAGAACTTGCCTTTTTTGGAAGTCCATTTCGGCCTCCAAATAGAAATTTTACGCCTTGGTTGAGGCCCCACATGGCTGAGTTCTGCATGCAGTTCTGTCTTCCCTCCTTGCATGGTAGTGCAATAGTTGGTGGCTAGTGAGGGAAGATTGGAGAAGCCCTTATCCATGTTCCTGTAACCAGACACAAACCAAGGATGTCTTCCACTGAGAGCCCTGGAAAATCTCTGCGTCTGGTTCTGGGCACATAGTCCGGCACTCCTCCAATCCATGCACTCCCCATCAGCCACTGAATAGTTGTGGGAAGGTGGCTATCACAGCGCAATGGTGAGTCTTGAGGGCAGGGGGTCACCTCATATGCCTTCAGCCCCCATTGACTCTTATCCTCTTCCATCCTTCAGGCCACGTGGAACATGAGCATGCTGCAGACAGAGGACCTCATCAAGTCTGCCCAAGCCGCCATGGAAAAAAAGACCCCTAAGCAGATTACATATGCCAAGCTTTAACTGCATTCGCCTGTGTTTGGCAGAGATGACTGACCCCCATCCCAAGTGCCTGGGTCAGCCTGCCACATGGGCCAGACTGGACTCCAAGCCCAGCCTAAAGCAACCGTAACCAGTGCCTTGCCAACAGCAGCCCAGCTGTGTGATTCTTTGAAGCAATTGGACTTTGGACTGGAAGGTGGAAGTGATTGGGGGAGTTTAATGTTTGGGGGAGTGGATGAGAGGAGGGTGGAATCCTGTCCTTGGAAAATTTTGGCAAATTTGCAACCGAAGAAAAATAAATGTTAAGCACGCTCAACAGTTTGTAGAAAGGAGAAAAGATTTATGGGACAAATTAAAGGCTATTTTAATTATGCTGTAAGGGTGAGTTGTTTTGATCCTTTGTTGTAGAATTCAAAGATACAGCCGTGATCGTCTGTAGAATCAGTATGTGGAGAGATCTTGTAGCACCTTTGAGACTAACTTTAAGAGAGAATTTGGCAGCATGAGCTCTCCTAGACTAAAGTCTACTTCCTCAGATGCATTTGGACTGAATCCATTTGAGAAAATGTATCTGAGGAAGTAGTCTTAAGTCTAGGAAAGTTCATGCCGGGCACTTCCTCCTTTCAGTTAGTTTCAAAGGTGCTACAAGAACTCTCTACACACTTGCTAGTATAGCGAGCCCTTGGTATCCACTAGGGTTTGTTTCGAAAACTCCCCATGGATACCAAAATATGTGGATGCTCGTTTCTATTAAATATAATAGTGGAATAAAATGATGTCCCTTATATAAAATGGCAGAACCAAGATTTGCTACCAAATGCATCAGAGGAAGTAGACTTAGGTCTACGAACCTCATGCTGCCAACTTCCTTCTTTCAGTTAGTCTCAAAGGTGCTTCAAGATCTCTCTACATATTGGTCCTCAGTTGTTTTGCTTAGTTTATATTGCTGCTATTTAAAAAAACACACAGTTCAGGCAGTTGATACAAAAGCAAATAAACATAAGCACAATAACAAAAATTAAGAACCAAACCAAGCAGGCTGTTCTAAGTAGATATGGCTGTTTCTCCCCCTCAGGATTATCCACAGAGGTTTGGGAATAGGGGAAATTGAACCCATGTTGTCTCACTTTTAGTGTAACGGATTAAATTGGATGGGCAATTTCATGGGGGTCGGGAGCAATGCCCCTGTGGACTGTAAACCAACACACACACCCCAGCAAGCCTTACCAAGCATCCCAAAACCCTGCAGTACCCTCAAATATCTCCATTTTCCTCTGCAGTCTCTCTCAAAGTGGTGACAGGCAGCGACGTCGTGTCACCATTTTGCGAGAGACTGCAGAGGAAAACAGAGATATCCAGTGGTAGTAGAGGGCTCTAGGGTGCTTGGGCAAGTGTGGTGAGGATATTTTTGCATGTTTTCACACAGTTGGAAGGTGAGCTTCCTGTATGGATTTGGGGCAAAAAAATTAACCTGAAAACCATGTGGAAAATTTGGGGAGGTCCACAATGTTCCAAGATGGATATGCCTCACAGCCTAAAGCAAATGCTTGTGGCTCTTTTGCATGGAGGAGGCCTGGGCATTTCCCGATAAAAGGGTCTTGAGTTGCCAGGCTTAAAAATGAGCCAGTTTCCGTTGGCACATCATTCAGCGAGCCTCCTAATCTTTGCGCCCATCGGAACCAAGCTGGTTTCTGAACCTTGGTAAATAACCTCCAAGCATTTTTTTTTAAAGCCCCATCCCAGTTCTGGAGCCGCTCGGGCGGACGCCAGCCCACAGTTGGTTGCTAACAGATTGAAATCGACAGGTAATAGGGCTGCTGATAAGTGAAGCTTAGCAAACAGCCATAAAGATCGAGCTGTTAAGGGCAAAGGGTAGTTTTCTTTTGGTCACAGCTTCTTGCCTGGGAGATGGGAGGAGAGAACAGGGACATGGTTGCAAGCCAATGCATAGCAGTTACTTTTTTATATTACAATTCCACGAATCCTCCAGCTAGCATGGCCACAGACTGCGAGGGAGCTGTAGTCCAAAAAAGCAAATTTTCCGAACCGGTGGGAACCTGCATTTCGGTTATCATTTGCAATTTCTAGACGACAATTGGACATATATGTGTTTTTAATCCCTAGATGGTTTCTAGAGCTTATGTCTGCAGTATGAAACAGCATTTGGCATGGCAAAAAGTAAAACAAAACTAAGCAGAGCTTCTAAATATTATATTTCCAATTTTTTTAAAAAACAGCAACTTACCTTCGGTTACCATGTTCCCTCAAAATGAACCCTGAGTGTTGTTCTAGGATGGCGTTGTGGTTCTCCAAGTAGAGTGTACAATTCTTGGGTAGATTCTGTATCTGTTGCTTCCTTTCCCATTTCCTTTTTAAAGAAAACTAACACTGGAATCCTACATTACCTGTTACATTAATCTGTATATAGCTATGAAGGAGAGGTGCTAAAAACCTTTATAGAATTGTGAAGGTGTGTAAATATGTTACTGTCAAGAGTGCCCGATGTGCATCAGGACCAATGCAGTGTGCATAGAGACTGAGACACATCAGTGCCATTGTGTAGTGGTTACTTT
Source organism: Urosaurus nigricauda (assembly GCA_034509955.1). Taxonomy (NCBI): domain Eukaryota; kingdom Metazoa; phylum Chordata; class Lepidosauria; order Squamata; family Phrynosomatidae; genus Urosaurus; species Urosaurus nigricauda. The sequence goes on along the minus strand of JAOEGL010000007.1, from coordinate 29,679,958 downwards.
GCTGGGTCTGTTTTGTGGTAACGCTGGATATGGACTTTATGCAACTGCGCAATCCTAATTCCCACATACAAAAACCATCCAGATTTTGGCCAGTGTTTGCAAGAGTATAAATCCACATTCTGAAACAGCATGGTTATTTTTGGAAGGGACCAAAGAATGGCATAATGGCTAGAAGATGGTATTGCCTGTCTTTCAGTTACTACTTTTTGAGTAGAAGGACAAAGTTAACAAGGTGACAGGTGAGGCGACTTTTCTTATTGCAATAATTGTGTGCTTATTTTATTTTTTATTAGTTACACATTGACCTCATCTTTCTTCCAAAGAGCTCAAGGTACACGGTTCACCTCTAACCAATTTGTTCTCACCACAATTTTGTGAGATTTAGGTCAGGCTGAGTGGGGGGTGCAGCCGAATTCATGGTCACCCCGTGGGTGTCGTGGCTAACCGAAGACTTACATCTGGATTTTCCAAATCTTGGTCTAGAATTCCACCCACAACACAACACTGTCAGGTGAACAGAAAAAGAAGCACACTTCCTGCTCAGGACTGAACATGGGAGAAGTCTGTGGGTGTTTATGAAAGCATGCATCTTTCCAATGTCCATGTATGTGCCCATGCATCCTGCTTCTGACAAAGATGGCGCCACCTTTCATCTCAGGTATGCCCTCTCTTCCCTTTCTGTGCCATCTCCCTGCTTCCACCACTCAGCCGCACAGGCCAGAGTCCAACTGGCAGGGCGTTGTCTCCGTTTGCGAGACTAATGCATCTTTTGTCCATTTTGTGCACCTTCTCTTCCTCCTCCGCTGCCCCACACAATGCCCTCTGCCCCAAAGATGCCCAACCCTCACCAGGACAAGCTGGTTTCCATGGAAGCCCATCGCCTCACCCAGTAAGGTGCCCCCATCCCACAACCCATGGCCCTAGGGTTTGTTTGCTGACAATTTAGTTCAGCTGCCCGGCCCAGCGTTGGCAAACAGCACACCCATCAATTACCTCCATCACCCACCCACCCACCGCCTTGTGGGAAGCAGCTTTAGGATGTTCCCTGTTTCCGACAGGATCTTCAACCCACCTGTACACACACCTCACACACACACATACACACACAAACACATAGAGATAGATGGTTGTTTCTACTGGGCTGGCCTGGGAGGAAGTTTTAAGGGTTTGTTCGGCAAAGGTAAATACTTACACAGCTTGGGTTTAGAGTTTGATGAATGGTAGAGCTCAGGCCAGGAATGTGTGATATACTGCATATATACTTGACTATACGTCAAAAAATTATGCTCAAAAATTGATCCTAAAATCCCAGGTTGACTAATACATGGGTCAGTATAGTAATAGGTGCTGGAGAAGAGTACTGAGGATACCAAGGAGAGGCAAAAAGACAAACTGATGGGTCCTAGAGCAGATTGATCCTGAACTCTCCCTGAAAGCTAAGATGATAAAACCAAGGCTGTTGTACTTTGGCCATATCATGTGAAAGCACAACTCACTGGAAAAGACACTAATGCTAGGAAAGGTGGAGGGAAGTATAAAGAGAAGAAAGCCGCATACTAAAATGGATGGACTCTATTAAGGAGGTCACAGGTATGAATTTGGAAGAACTAAACAGAGCAATGAAGTACAGGGGGTCTTGGAGATGTCTTATCCACAGGGTCGCCATGGCACGAATTCGACTCGAGGGCAGTTAACAACAACAACTCACTAGAAAAGACAATAATGCAATAATACTGCTGAGAAAGATCCTGAAAAAAGCACTGCCCAATGTGTCTTGGCATTGATTTCTGAAAGAACAGTTGGCTCTCTCTCCCCACCAAATTCCCCGTTTAACTCGCACTTCCTTCCCTTTTCAATCTGATGTTTAAATCTTCTCTTCCAACACATGAGAAGTGGTGTTAAGTGGTTGGGAGAGGTCCGGAGAAGGAGGGAGGGAAGTGGCGTTTCCCTCTTTACATCCTTTGTTAACACCCCTAACTTTTAGGCTCAACTTATCCACAGGTCATCTCAAAAGCCATACTTTGGCCCTACAACCTTCCCTCGACTTCTACATGAGGTCGACATGGACACAAGTATACAGTCATCCCCTGGGTTACGAAGGTAATCCGTTCCAGATTACCTTTCGTAACCCGGAAATGGTCGTATCCCGGGGGACCGCTTTAGCGGACGGAACGCGCAGCCAATTTAAAGGGGCCACACGGTTTTCCGTTTCATTTCCCGGGGGATCCTTTGGATCCCGGGGGAATTTTAGCGGTCCCGCTGGTTTCGGACCCCGGGGATTTCGTTCCCCGGGGGATTCGTAAACCGGGGGACCACTGTATATGGTAATAAAGTGCGGAATCCTGTTGGAGACTCACACGTGTAACTCTGGATTACAGAAATGTATGTTTGTCGGAACTTGTCCAGAATTTGCTTTGAGCATGCACAGAGTGCCTTGTCCTCACTAGTGAATTGGCGGTGCAGGGGAGGATGCAATTCAGCCTTTTTGTGTGACAGAGCGCATACAAAAGCTCAAGGTGCTACAAGATTTCTCTACATACTCATTCTGCAGACAAACACAGCTATATCTTTGATTTCTTCCATCTATTAATCCGGTTTTGGGTGTCTTACTCAGGGACGAATGCACTCTGCGCATGGACAGAGATCATTCTAATGGTTTGCTCAACGTGTGTGGGACAAAGTCTCTATTTTCCTCCTCCTAATACCTTCAGATGGTTCCCAAAACTGGGTCTATCCATCCAACCTGCACACCACCTGCTTAGCAAAATGTTTACTGCTCAGCAATAAAGGTCTCACCAACTTTTATCCATTCAGCATTCTCAAAGGAAATATTCCATATAGCATTTCTGTGTATATACTCGACTATAAGCTGACTTCATATATTAGTCGAGGGCAGGTTTTGGGGCCAAACTTATAGATTTTCACATGACCCCTGGATGAGTCAAAGGTAAAACTTTGAGGCACGCAACAAGGAAAACAATGCCAAAAAACTTACAAAACTCCTGCAGTTTGTGCTCATACTAAAGGCTAGATGGATGAGTGAATGGAGTGGGGTCTTGCCTATCATCAGGAGAGGATTCCTTTTTAAAATAAGAATTAAAGTACAGTACTTACATTGACTCATGGATAAGGTTTTTTTGGGGTCAATTTTTTGACTAAAATTTCTAGACTTATACATGAGTATAGGGCATTAATTTTTTCCAGGGGTGAAAAGCCTTCAAAGAGGGTGATGGAATGCTTTCCCCGCTAATTTTTGTTCTGTTTCCAACCTCTGCAAGCCGTCGCATCCCTAGCTCCAACCGCTAGGCTATACACATTGGATCTAAACCCCTGGACTTTAGATCAAGGGAAAGGAAAGTGGGGACTTTCCTCTCTCCTCCCTGGGGTGAAGCCTGGGTGGAGAAGCAGGTATGTTGAACTTTCTACCCACAGCGACAGGTGGGTCGGTGCCAAGCCCTCGGCCGCTCCACCCACCTGCAACCCTTGCGCTATAAAATTATTCAGCTGGGTTGCTCCGCTTTTTTCTACATCTGCTCCTGACCCATTCCTACGACGAGGGAAGACTACTGCCAACACCATGGCTTACGTCCCAGCGCCCGGTTATATGCCAACGTACAACCCGGTAAGTGTTCATCCTACATTTATCCGTGGCTTCGTGGCTCCACTCTGTTCCGAAGGAAACAAATATTCAGCCCTTACCAGACTTCCCTAAAATATATATATTAAACACACACACATACACACAACCTGCCTGCCTTGTACAATCGGCCCTCCATATCCCTGGACTTTGGGATTCACAGGGGGTCCTGGAACCAATATCCAGCGGTTACCAATTAATTAATGTTGATCAATTAATTTTTTTAGAAACCACTATTGAAACGTCCTCTAATAATACCACTTTCATCAGTTTCACAAAGGCACTTTTCCTCGTCCTGAAATCACTGTAGTTTTGCATTAAGGTAAAGATCCGTAAAGCCTTCAGAAGGAGCAAAGTGGGGAGTGACTCATTCATAAAGTCAGTAAAGACTCATTAATAAAAGCAAAAGAGTCTTCACAAGAAATAGTGACTTGTTAATAATTAATAGGTGAGGTGTTACTAATTATTAGTCAGTCATTGCTCACTTTGCTTCTTTGGAAGACTTTGCTGCTTTCCCATCCTGCTAAGCTAAGAGTTTTGTCTAACTCTCAAGCTTGCATTGTCCTGAACCGTAGGTTCATCTCTATTTGACAACATCCCATTCCCATTTCCTCATGATGTTCTTGCAAATCAAGAAGTAACATCCAGGGAACTATAATAAGAGATCATACCTGCTTTCTTTCTGTCACCCAGCATGTTCAGATGGTAATAGGGTTTCAGCCAATTCACCTTGTATTTCCCATGCATTTACAAAAACGGTGGCCAACTCTTCAATCACAAATGCCATGTGTCAAACCTAAATCTAGGGCTTGGAAGTTGCTCTTTTGGACTATACCTCCCAGAATCCACCTGTCAGCAGGTTTCTAGGAGCTGCAGTCAAATGTGGCAAATATAATTTTACACTCCTTCCTTCTTCCTTTCTTTCAAGCAAGGGTTATAGAATTATAGAATGCCTGCTGCAAAAATGAGCATCCTACACTTTTCCCTGGTTTTCAAATTTGTTTTCCCTGAAAGGACTCAGAGAGTTTGTCGAAAGACTCTCAAAATGAAGATTTGTATTGTTGAGCAAAGCTTCCCTAAAAAAAAAATGCAAGTCCGTAGGATAGAGAAGATTTGTTGAAGAGGACAAACAACTATGGAGGAATGACAGTAAGACTGTACTCTGAACGGCAGGGTAGGCAACCTTGAGGCTTGTAGGATCTGCTAGAGCCGCATACCCAGCGACCGACAACTGACCTGTAGAAAAGGCACATACTTAGAAGGAAATAATTTTATGACCTTAGCAATTCATGTCCTCCAGCAGTTCCACTTCCCATCCCACTTTTTCTGGCTGCTTTTAAAATGTCCCGGTTTCTTGCTCCTTCGCCCCTTTCCTCCCTTTGTCCTCAGCTTATTCCACTTGCTGCAAATTGAGTTCAAAGTCCAAAAGTACTCAAGAAGTCAGGATGGAGTCTTTCCGTTCCTATAAGACTCAAGCAAAAGCAAACTGCTGCGGCCTCGCCTTGCTTCTATGCTATTCCTCATTTATAACCTTTGCCCATCCGGACCACACTCTGACGTTGCTTGACCAGTCTTCATCTGGGCATGCCAGCAGCGAAGCCAATTACACCTAGTTTACTCCTTACCCCCTTCCTTTGCAAGGTCTAAGGTGTGAGTTAGGAGGCGGCATTACATTCCCACCAAAAATAAAACCACCCTGCAGTGTAGGGCAGTGCCGGTTCCAGGTTTGGGGTGGTGGGTAAATAGGGGATCATGGCTCTCCTCTTCTTCATTACCACTGCAAAGGCATGGAGACCAAACCGTCCCTCAATTCTTTGCCTTCAATATCTAGATTGAAGCTTTAATTTTTCACATGACTCTACCTTGCCAGCGCTAGTCTTTTGTGGGTTTTTCAGGCTACGTGGCCATATTCTTGAAGAGTTTATTCCCGACGTTTCGCCACCATCTGTGGCTGCCATCTTCAGAGAGATGGCATCTTTGAAGGCGCCAGCCACAGATGCTGGTGAAACGTCAGGAATAAACTCTTCTAGAACATGGCCACAGAGCCCGAAAAACTCACAAGAAAATAAGAATAAACAAACTATGGCTGTCTTTCAGACTTGCACCAGTTTGAGTAATTTTCTGGCCAAGGCACTCGCTCACAGGATCCTGATTCTTCCAGCCGGATTCAGTGGAAGTCAGCAGCAGCATCTGCTGCCATTTCCTCCTTCCTTGATTTTTCTTAAAAACATGGTGCATGCAGAGATCTGATAAGGGCAACCAGCCAATGTACCTCCGATACTGGGCATCAATGTAGAAACTGGTCCGCTGCTGGAACCTGGCCACCCCACCCCAGGTTAATGGATTGGTTAATGATTAACAAACCAGTTTTTATCGATTCCTGTTTGATCCTGAAAACTCAGAAACAAGAGGAAGAGCCATTTTATGCAAGGGGACACCATCTTACTGTGCCATTGGATTTAGGGGGACGTGAGCGTCCCTGGATTTTGGTATCCACGGAGAGTCCTGGAACCAAACCTCAGCGGATAACCAAGGGCTGTATGATGAAGCTGAAGAGTTGCCAGATTAAGTTTACTTTTCTCATCTCAGCATCCTCTTGATGTGTCTGACTACAAACCCCATCATCCCATGTTTGACACATCTAGAAAGTGCCAGGATGGCATCCCTTCCAACCGACCCAATTTGGCAAGAACGGTCCCAATTGAATCCTCTGTCATCCCACTTTTTCAGCTGTGTTTGAAATGTCCCAGTTCATCTCTCCTCCTTTCAACTTTATCCACTTATCCTCAGCTTACTTCAGTTGCTGCAAACTGAGTCCAAAATGCAAAAGCAGTTTGTCACTTAGGTATCTGGACCACACTCTGACGTTGCTTGGCGATACACATCCTGGTTTTCCCTCTGTCAAACATTGGAGGGTACGGCACACGTTTTGGGGCTTGGTTTTGATCCCTACGTCTCTGGCTTGTTTTTCAGACCCTCCCTTATTCCAAGCCGGTCCCTGGTGGTCTTCGTCCCGGGATGTCTATCTATGTGCAAGGGATGGTCCCCCATCACACCAAGAGGTAAAGTACCGTTTCGAGGTAGAAAAAATGACCATTGTAGCAAGCACCAAGCACATCCACACATAAAGGGCACTCTTGGAAAGATCGGTGAGATGTTAAATAAAATCAGAATTACAGTGGGCCCTTGGTGTCCGCTGAGGTTTGATTCCAGGAGCCCTGTGGATACTAAAATCCATGGATTGTTAAGTCCCATTAAATACAATTTATTATTATTATTATTATTATTATTATTAGGTTCTTGGTATCCAGTGAGATTTGGTTCCAGGATCCCCCATGGATACCAAAATCCATGGATGTTTAAGTCCCATTAAATACAATGGATTATTATTATTATTAGGCACTGGGTATCCACTGAAGTTTTTTTCCAAGACACACACACCTCATGGATAGCAAAATCTATGGATGTTTAAGTCCTATTAAATACAATGGAGGAGGAGGAGGATGAATTGGCCCTTGGTATCCGCTGTGGCTTGGTTCAAGGAACCCCCATGGATATTAAAATCTGTGAATGTTTAAGTCCCATTAAATACAATGGATTATTATTATTATTATTATTATTATTATTTGGCCCTTGGTATCCACTGAAGTTGGGTTCCAGGACATATACACACACACAATGGATACCAAAACCTGTGAGTGCTCAAGTCCCATTAAATTCAATGGCAGAATAAAATGGTGTCCCTTATATAAAATCAGTGGATACAGAGGGATGGCTCTGTTTTGTTTAGTGTAGCATTTTGTGCAAGAGCCATTTTCTACACTGAGAGCCTGCAAACTTTCTCGCATAACGGGCCCCTTCAAAAGCGCATGTTAAAATAAATCAGAATTATCTCTGTTTTACAAAGTGCCAAGATATCAGTTTATTTTGATTCTGCCTATCGTAGCAAGAGGCACGAAAGCACGCCGTATCATGTCAGGCTGCTAATCGTTTCTCTTAGTTTCTGATATCCGGCAGACTTGTTCCTTTATGCTGTCTTCAACTGCATTTCTCAATCAGAGAGGGATAGGAACTCGATGCTTTTAAAATAAAAGCTGCAATTCTACAAATAATAGTTTTGGCACCATGGAAGCCTTAAAAATGAGGGGAGAGGTGTAGTGAGTCCAGAAAACTATGTTCTTCCCCCAAAGTCTGGAAAGCTATGTTCTTTCTAGGCATTTTCTATCCTCAATCACATATTCTATCCATCACATATTCTATCCTCGATCACATATTCTATCCATATTTTCTAGGTCCTCTATGGTATGCTTCTGGCAGAAGTTGCAGAAGTTGACTATGCAGGAGGACCTAGAAATGCCTAGAGAGATGTTCTCTCCAGGAATTTTTAGTTCCTCCAGGGCAACTCTACGGTCAACTTCTGCTGGAAATCTTTCATTTCAATAGGGTTCGCTATTATTCACAGTTCGCATCTCCACGGGAATGTATTTCCTGCCTATAGAGAGGTAGTACTGTGCCAACAATGCAATGGTCTTACACATTATCCAACATTTCATAGACAGAAGTTGGGACACACGTGTGGTTGTGCAACATCAGAGTGCGGTCTAGACGGCAAAACCTATTAATAAGGAAGCGGGCACAAGACAGGAGAATTTGCTTTTGGGCAAATCCCACCATCTCCTCTCTTCTTCCCTTCGGCTGAGTAAATCGAGGGCAAACAATTTTTGCACTTTGCAGCGTTTGGAGTAAGCTGAGGACAAAGGCGGGAGAAAAAGAGAGAGGAACTGGGACCTTTCAAAAGCAGCTGGGAAAGTAGGATGACCAAGGATTAATGGGGACTGTCTTTGCCAAATCAAGAAAGTTGGAGGGTATGCAATAAGCAGACGGCCTACTGTTAACTACTTTGCCATCACCATCTTTTCTTCCTTTTTCTTCCAGATTCCGGGTGAATTTTGCCTGCGGTCCCCAGGATGGGGCTGACATTGCCCTCCATTTCAACCCCCGCTTTGATGGCAAGGATAAGATTGTCTTAAACACCTTCCAAGCGGGAAAATGGGGGAAAGAGGAGCATCAGAGCATGCCCCTCCACAAGGACCAACACTTCGAAATCATCTTTATTGTCAATAATGACGGATACCAGGTTTGTTGGGGTTGAATAGTCTCTGACGCAAGTTGGTTTTGTCCTGTAGCATGGAGAAGGTTCCCTTTGGGCACGACAGCTCTCCAAATCTCTCTTTGGTGGATGCTTATTATCCCCTGTCCGTAAAATATTGTTTGCTGTGCAAATCACCCCCATTCGAACTTTGCACAGAACAACTGCAACTTGAATCCCATCGTGGGAGAAAGGCGGGAAATAAATCCATGAAATAAATAAAATAACTCCCCAAGCGCACCATTTGCAGTGCCAAAAAAGCGAGAAGCTTTTCCTGCATGAGAAATAGTATTTCCACAAGCAAACATTATTTTCTGCAAAGTGCAGTAAAATCTTTATTCTGCACCAACCAACCGTGCGTGAATTTTGCGCAGGGTCAGTGCCAAGCGGCAAAAATTCTCGTCGGTCTACATTTCTTCTCGTCAGGTTTTCTCAATGACCCCCAAAATCCGTATATTTGGACAATTCTGGAATGTTTTTTTTTAAAAAATAGCCTTTCCATCCCTATTCCAAAGCTTGCGCATGATGCTTCCCCTCACTGAGAAACAGGGTGCTTGTCTCTCCCCCGAGCCTTTTGGATTTAGTTTCTGCCAGCTATGCAGAGATTCCCAGTAACCTCTTTCTTTGCTTCCTCATCTAGATCCTGGTGAACAGGAACCCCTTCTGCACTTATCAGCACAGGATCCCTCCAGAGCGAGTGGAGGTTGTGAGCGCCGACGGAGACCTGGAGCTACAGTCGTTGACCGTCATGGGGGGCGGCATGATGGGGGGCGGCATGATGGGTGGCGGCATGATGGGTGGCGTAAGTATCCCAAATTTTCAAAGGATAGGGGAATGGAATGGGATTTCCCAACAATTCTGTCTCAGGGACCCCAGACCAAATCATTATGAATTTTGCATACTTGCCATGTGTCACACGAAGGTGAGATTCGCTGCCCTGCAGAGGTCAGAAGCAGCAGAGGTGACATGAACAAGGCATAGGAAAAAGTTTATTTCTGCAGAAATCATCCCACTTGGAAAGGGTCCAAAGTAAGACCACTGAATGGTTCCCTGTATCCAGCCATTATACCCTTTTAGAACCTGGAAAGGTCCAAAGTGAGACCTCTGAATGGTTCCCTGGATCCAGCCTTTATACCCTTTTACAACTTGGCAATATTTACGGTAGGTCTTTGTTATCTGCTGGGGTTTGGTTCCTGGACCCTCCGTGGATAACAAAATCCATGGATGCTCAAGTCCCATTAAATAAAATGGCACAGTAAAATGGTGTCCTGTGTATAAAATGGAAAATCAAGGTTTGCTATTGGGAATGTGTAATTTTAAAAAAAAATATTTTCAAGCCATGGATATCTGGATCCGTGGATAAAAAAAAAATCTGTGGATAAAGAGGGCCTACTGTCCACCATATATCAAAGCATGTACTCTCTGCCTGCCATATATCAAGTGCCCAGCTAGGAGTCATTTCTTCGGGAAATCAGTAAAAGTACAGAATTCATTGAAAAATAAAAATAATATAATAATAATAGTATTTTGTGGGTTTTTTGGGCTTTGTGGCCAAGTTCTGGAAGAGTTTATTCCTGACGTTTCGCCAGCATCTGTGGCTGGCATCTTCAGAGAAACATCAGGAATGAACTCTTCTAGAACTTGGCCACAAAGCCCAAAAAACCCCACAAAAACTATGCCAGCCATGAAAGCCTTTGAAATAATAATAATAATAATAATAATAATAATAATAATAATGATCACCACCATCACCACTGAAAACGGCTAACAATGTGACTACTGTACCAGGAAGCCAAGGAGAAAATAATTAATGAAAATAGAATTAAATGCTTTAAAGCATTGGATTAATATATCAAGGAAAGGGAAAATAAAATAAAACTTGGGGCTAGTCTACACGAAGGCGTACTATGCAAATTAGTGCGCATTTCCCCACATTTGCCTCGATGTATAACTGTATTTACTTTCCTGTACAAATCTGCACCTATTTATACCTATTCGGTACAGTGATTATAACCCCCCTCAACCGGCCGAAACTTATCGGATCCCAGAAGCTAAGCAGGGTCAGGCCTGGATTTTAATTCGATGGTAGATCACCAAAGATCTCCAAACAAGACCAGTAAAGAATCCTGCATGGGACCGCTTTGAGTTTGCAATACTGATTTCAATGGACTCCAAAGAGGCAGCCTCCTCTCTTCCTGCATGGAACAGCAATACAGGCCAGATCCCATAAAGCCCACTCCTTTCCATTGATTTCGATCTCTTTTTGGCTTAGGGGATGCCGGGACAGCCTTGTCCGCCAATGGCAGGACCGGTGAGTAGTGCAAAGAGGAGTCACGCATAGGGAGCGTGAAGCAAACAAAGATACTTGTCTTTGGACCATGGGTGGGTTGGTTGGTTATGCCTCACCAAGAAAGAGGCTTATAGGCATGCATACATGATTTACGCGCTCATTTATGTGCATAGATGCTCATTTGGAAAGATTTAATTGCTGTTCTTTAAAAAAATAAATCCAGCCGTCATCTCAAGCTAGTATTATTCCAACCCCCTTCTATTTCCTTCTTGCACTTGGAGCATCATCTTTGTACAAATCATAGAATCATAGAGTTGGAATAAATATATATATTTTTTAAATTGTTCAATTATGTTATTGCTTCGCTCCTAATAAGAATCATGGATGCAGGGTGGCCAGATGTCCTAACCGCAGAGGCGGACAAGGCACCGCAAATTGTAGGGCATTTGAGAAACAAAAGATTAAAAACCCTAATATCCATATGAATCCATATTTCTTAGTCATGCTCAAAATGGAAGACATTTCGGAATTCCTCCTGGACAGGCTGAACGTAGGACATGTCCTGGAAAAGGAGGACATCTGGCCACCCTGCACAGATGTCGCTGTACGTAGTAACGCATACCCTCCAACTGTCCCAATTTGGCAGGAACAGTCCTGGTCGATCCTCTGCCCTCCTATTTTTTCAGCTGCATTTAAAAGGTTCCAGTTTCTCCCTCTTCCTCCTAAGATTATTTCCATTGCTGCAAATGGAGTCCAAAGCACAAAAATAGTTTGCACTCAGCTCAACAGCAAGGAGAGGAGGAGAGGGAAAATTTGGGACCTTCCCCTTCCCAATAAGCTCTGGCAAAAGCAAACTGCTGCAGTTCTTGATGTTGCTTAGCCATGCGCATCCTGTGCCTGTTTTCATCTGTGAACACTTAGAGGAAATGTTTTAATGTACTGTACAAACCATCATTCTCGCCGAATTATGGGGTGGAGGGTCCATCCATTTAATTTGGTTTTCAAGTTGCTAAGAATCGCTGCTGCCTATTATTTTTCTCTGCTATAGTGGGTCCTTGTTATCCGCTGGGATTTGGTTCCAGGATTCCTCCATGGATACCAAAAATCCATAGATGTTCCAGTCTTATTAAATACAGTGGCATAGCAAAATGGTGTCCCTCGTATAAAATAGAAAACCCAAGGTTTGCTATCTGGAATTTATACTTTTGGGGGAATATTTTCAAGCTGTGGATGCCTGAGTCTGTGTATTAAAAAATCCGTGGATAAGGAGGGCAACTATACAAGTTAGACTAGATTTTTCTTGCACAGAGGGGGTCAAGTAATCTTTTTATATTTGTTTTAACTCATATGTACAAATTAATTTGTATATACATATTTAATTTGTATATACATTTGTTTTAATCGCATATATACTTGTATATAACATCTGAGCTGTTTGCTTGCTTTTGCCATTTTGAAACAGACTGGAGCCTTGTTCCATAAATAATACTTTGACTTAGTGTAAACCAAGGCTATATCTTTTAAGGATCAGCGAGGCTCCTATCCTAAGCTTATCTTGTACCATGATATATGATTTCGCCTTTCCCACCTTATTATACCTGACTTTTTTTCCCTTTAGGGCATGGGATATCCACCTTCAAACCTTCCTGTAAGTACTCAATACAAGTAAGGCAGGAGCAGTAAAGAAGCTCACTCCCATGCTACGTCCACACTGGAGAAATAACCCGGTTTGGAACCGGTTTAAGTGTCTTGGCTCAAGGCTATGGGATTCTGGGAGTTGGGGTTTGTTGTGGGCCCAGAGCGGAGCTTCGCTCCACTCTGGGCCCCACAACAAACCCCAACTCCCAGAATCCCATAGCCTTGAGCCAAGACACTTAAACCGGTTCCAAACCGGGTTATTTCTCCAGTGTGGACACAGCCCCAGTAGGCATAGTTGCTTAGACAGAAATACAGTGGGGGTCCTGCACATTTGCTGGGGTTCGGGGCTAAGGACCCCCATGGAAGTGGAAACATTGCAAATAAAAACATAAGGACCTACAAACTAGAGATTTAACGTATTGAACAAATCGATGAATAATTAAATCCGTCAAAGTCAAATCTGCAGATAGGTAGCTGCTATGCCCCAGAAGTAGCTGCATTTTCCTGGTGGAGTTATAACCATCATCCCTTCACATTTGCAGGTTTGGCTTTGGTGGATTTGATTATTCATGGATTTAATACTTTTATGATTAATATGTTATTAATATTAATATGTGATAGCACCTAGCCAGGCAATCACTGAACTCTGGTTTTGGGTCCGCCTTTCCCAATTTGAGCTGTACAGCAAGGAAGTGTGTACACAGTTATAGCACTATGATTCCGCTTTAAGATACAGGACTTAGGTAAGGCTGTATAGCTCTCGGCCAAAGGTGTCTAAGAGACTTAGGAGTTCATGACATGGGAGGAATTTCTCTTAATTGCAAATGGAGCCAATTCACAATTATGTGAATTCGCTAATTTAGTGAATTTACGTGAAATCTGATTGTGTTCAGAATGCATTCAGAATGACTTCCCATTGCGCGAAAATGACCCCCCATTGCCCGAAATTGCGTGAGATACTCTAATACGCAATTACATGAAACCCCATGATTGTGTTCGGAATGACTTCCCATTGCCCGAAATTGCGTGAGATACACTCATTTGCAATAACATGAAACCCCACGATTACGTTCAGATTGCCATTGCATTATACCCCCAAATTCCACCGTATGATAAACTCATTACAGAACTACAAGTTTGAAGATTGCAAAGTCTGGAAGCATGTCAGTTTAAGTGGAATCATCATGGTGCCGTAACTGCGCAGTGAGAACAGGCCCTAGATCTGTAGATGAATGAATTAGGATGAATTAATCCCCATGTCGTAATATGTTTTAACCCCTATGAACTGGGGTTAGCCTCTGAGTAAATTCATTTAGCGATTTCTCTCCAAGAATGATGACGCTCCAAAAGACACTGAAGGCATTGCTGTGTCTGCACTGGCTAACAACCTGTTTTCTTTTCTTTTCCACCCAGATGATGTCGGCCCCAGCTGCCTACCACCCAGTAAGTACCAAGCAGTTCCTTGCGAGTACCAAATTCAGAGATATAGCCATATTAGTCTGTAGAATCAGTACATAGAGAGATCTTGTAGCACCTTTGAGACTCGCTGAAAGAAAGAAGTTGGCAGCATGAGCTTCCCGGGACTAAAGTCTACTTCCTCAGATGCATTTGGACCAAATACATTTGACCAAATGCATCTGAGGAGGTCGACTTAAGTCTAGGAAAGCTTATGGTCCCAACTTCTTTCTTTCGGTGAGTCTCAAAGGTGCTACAAGATCTCTCTACGTCGCCCTTGGTATCCGCTAGGGTTTGGTTCAAAAACTCCCCACGGATCCCAAAATGTGTGGATGCTCAAGTCCCGTTAAATACAGTCGTGGAGTAAAAAGGTGTCCCTGATGTAAAATGGCAAAGTCAAGATTTGCTTTTGGAGTTTACATATTTTTTAAAATGTTTTCAAACTGGGGATGCTTGAACCCATGGATAAAGTTTCCAAGGATATGGAGGGCTGGGTGGAAATCCTCTCTACCTTTCCTCTCTTTTACCTGGGTAATACTGCCTAATCCTCCAATTGGCACAAACTAGAAAATAGAGAGAAGGTTGGAAGGCACAAGGCTCTATGCGCAAACCGCACGGCCCTGAATGTTTTGGGACCTCTGCATCCGAGGCTATTTTTACTGTAAACAGCAAAGACTAGAATACAGAAATAGAAGGTGAGGTTTTAGAGAAAAGGAATTTCGTTGCTATATTGTAAGGGTGCATCTACACACTGTAGAAATAATGCAGTTTGATACCACTTTAACTGCTATGATTCCACCCTACAGATCCCGGGATTAGTAGTTTGGTGAGGCACCAGCACTCTTTGCCAGAGAAGGCTAAAGACCTTGTAAATTTACAAATCCCAGGATTCCACAGGATGGAGCTACAACACTTAAAGGGGTGTCAAACTGCATCATTTCTTACAGTGTAGATGTACCTGAAGCGTCCAATAGATCTGACTTTTGGGGTGGTGGATATTTATCTCTCATTTAACAGAGCATTGGGATCAAAAAGTAGAAATAATAGCTCACTGCTGGACAGCGGGAGGGAAAAGAAAAGGGTCATTTTTTAGTCCTTTACCCAGATTCCCCTTAACTGTCTTGCGATCAGTGATGAAAAATAGGAAATAAATTTAATTTAAGAAATAATACAGCCAGGGAATGGTGGTGAAGATCACGGGGCAGCCCAAGGGTTGACCAAATTTCTGGTTGCTTTAACCCTGGAATAAAATAGGTTCCCAGCTTGCACCCGTGTCTTTAAAAGAGTCATTTTTCTCATTTGTTTGCATCAATTTATCCAGCTGTTGCTTTTAAGCGTAATGATAATTTTAGGTACAGCACTGTGTAAACCGACAGCGCTTTATAAATAAAGTTTAATAATAATAATAATAATAATAATGAACTCTTTTTTTAGCAAGTGCCATACGTGGGCAACTTCCCTGGAGGGCTGGGATCCAAGAGGACCGTCGTGGTGAGAGGATTCATCCCCCAAGATGCTAAGAGGTATTATTCGCCATACTTTTGTCTGAAAGTTTGCAGGGAAAGCAATAGCAATAGGCTGGAATTCACAACTGTAGCTAGGAGCGTGGACCATAGAGTTATGCATTTGTAACCGATTCATATTTATGATCCCTAATACTTAGGTATAAGTCTAGAAATTTTAGTCTAAAAATGTCCCCCAAAAACTCTGAATTGACTTATCCGCGAGTCAAAGTACTATACTTTTAACTCTTTATAAAAAAGGAACCATCCTCTGCTAAAAGGTAAGAGTCTCCAGCTATTTCTACACTTTTATGTATGTATCAAAAATGTTAAAACAACATGGCATGAATAAATCACCAAAAGCCACATAGAAAGGACAATTCAATTGCTAACGAAAAGCTCAAACGTCAAAAACATTGTGGAAATGCTAACAGGCACACAGCAAGGGCAAGAGCACAACAAACTGTTTACACATTTATATACACGTGTGTGTACATACACACACATATATACATATGCCTGTGTATATACACAAATATACATGTGTGCTGTTTTATGTGTGTGTATATACACACACACACACACACACACACATATACACATATGCCTGTGTATATACACAAATATACATGTGTGCTGTTTTATGTGTGTGTATATATACACACAAACACACACACACACACATATATACATATGCCTGTGTATATACACAAATATATATGTGTGCTGTTTTATGTGTGTGTATATATACACAAACACACACACATATATACATATGCATGTATATATGCACGCACGCACACACACACACACATATATATATACATGTGTGCTATTTGTGTGTGCCTACAGCAGCTGGTATTTATACACACACATATGTATATGCATGCATATACACATATCTGTGTGATATATATGTGTGTGTAAGTACATATACACACACGTGTATGTGTGTGTGTATATTCAGGGATACTGAATCAAGCAATAAGTGGAAAAAAATCTCATAAACAATACATTCATAAATAAAATTACACTGCATCAATAATCCCTAGACAAATTCAACAACCATGTGAAGAGGAGGGTAAAAATTCCAACAATAAGTTGAGGCTTCAAAGGTACTTTGCAAAAACAGCTTGTCCACAGGCACTTTTGCAGATCTGCACCTAGTTGTAGAAATAAAGACTCTAGCAAAATGCTTTGTAGAAATAATACCTTGATATAAGCACTTTGCAAAAATAAGCCCAAAGGCAAAGATAAGACCCCAGCAGTAGAGCAAGGACCAGATACCAGCAGAACAGAAAATCCCAGGAGTTATTCTTTTCTCTTCCACCTGCACAAGCTTCTAGCTTTTTGAGCTGAATTGCATGCTACACATCACATAACAATGTCCTCTAAAACTGCCAGAATCCATAACACTGGATAATTACAACAAAAGTACATTGTACTTACGTATCGTATAGGTAAACCGTGGCTCCAAATTCCAAGCAGACTATGTCTTTAGTATGTGGATTTCTCCAAACCTTACTAAGAACCAGCCCTTCTGTAATTTAGATACTAACTGTGTTTAATGCAAATCACCTGGGCTGCTTATTGCAGGTGGCAAAATGTACCTTGCATCCTGAATTAAAGGCAAATACTTAACTGCGAATGCAATTACTATTGAGGATTCCTATATAAAACAAACACAATCCACTATATCATTTATCATCTTGGTTTGAACCTATAGAAAAACCATTGAATTACTCATACAGTTTTAGCATTCAGCTGACATATATGATCCATGGATAAGTCGAGGGGGATGGAACAAAGGATGAAGTTGGGAAAACAATGCCCAAAAGCTTGCAGATATAACTGTTTCATCTCGCCCTAAATATTGGATGGATGAGAAAGTAGAATGAGAGCCAATGCTTCCAGGGCAGGTTATGCTCTTGCTTTCCTCCCTTTTTTCCTGCTAAAAGTACAGTACTTCCATTGATGGATAAGTCGACTCAGTTTTTTGGGTTCAATTTTTGGACTAAAATTTTAAGACTTGAGTATATACAATATTTTGGTTAGGATTAGCCATTGGATTTAGATGGTCGGTCCGTCTGGCAAGGGATGAGATCCAGCACGGATGATGCCGTATTTGCGTCTTTTCGTATCTGTCACAGATTCCGGATCAATTTCAAAGCCGGCCAAGAGGTCGTCTTGCACATCAACCCGCGCATGGACGAGCGGGCCGTGGTACGAAACAGCTTCCTGGGCGGACGCTGGGGCGCTGAGGAGCGGGAATTATCTTCCAATCCCTTCCAGCGTGGGCAGTACTTTGATGTAAGTATTTTTCCTAGGAGCTGAGTTCGATTCCAGCACGAAAGCAAGCCAGCGTTAATGAGGAATACAAGTTGAGAGCAGGATTTTTGCTGCCTTCTGGTGGAAATGCTCAGTACTGCCTCTCCTGAAGATCCAGAAAAAATCCAGATTTTATTTGGGAAGAGGTGTGAGTGGCATAAACCAATGTTTCAGAAAGGCAGCTTTAGGAAATTTAGGAAACGGGGGAAATTAGGGCTTTGCTATCCCAAAGAAGAATTTCGCCACCTGGAATAAAATTTCTCCAAATTTTGACTATAGCAGAACATACAACATTGAATGTTGCTCATATTTTGTCTATTTGCTGCATTTGTCTTCCATTGGCTTAACTTTGCCCGTGCCTTTTCTTTGGCTCTCTAAATGTTGATCTAGAAATTTGAGGACTGAAAGAACATTTCAATTGGAGAGGTCAGAATTTCTTATTTGGAATAGTAAGAAATGCAAAATTTGCAATGATAAGAATTCCAAATTTGCAGTGATAGGAATTGCTCTAATTTTTAGGTTATGAATCCATAACTGTAAAACCGAGTGATGGCCAATATCTTTTGCAATCTTAGATCAGTTGTGGTTTTATTTTTTTAATCGATTTTAATAAGCTTTGATAAGAGCTTTAGGGATGTTTCTTCTTTTTTAATTCAGATAATTTCTGATAGTGAGCAAAATAATTAATACTTGCTTGGATAGTGATGGGCCGGTGTAGTGTAATGGTTTGATTTTAATTGGATTAAGACACTGGGAGATCAGAGTTCGAATCCCTGTTTGGCCATGGAACTCCATTGGGTAGCCTTGCCCAAGTCACACTCTCTCAGCCTCAGAGGACAGTAATGGCAAAGCTCCTCTGAATAAATCTTGCCAAGAAAACCCTATGATAGGTTCGCCTTCAAGTCGCCGTAATGACTCGAAGGTATGCAACAACATCAACAACAGGAGTCTGATGTTTGTAAGCTTATATTTATGGCTCAGTATTGACATCCTCCTTTAAACTGCTTTCATTTAAAATGCCCTCTATGTGCTTTCCTCGTCTCTAATCCTCATCCTCATTTTTATCTTTAAACAGCTTTCCATCCGATGCGGAAACCAGCGGTTCAAAGTCTTTGCCAATGGCCAGCCTCTCTTCAATTATAACCACCGTTTCCATAACTTCCAGAGTATTAATACCCTCGAGATCGATGGGGACGTGGTCCTTTCTTATGTCCAGTACTAAACTCAGAAAAGGGAATTACTTTACGGAGAGGAGAAAGAAAGAAGCCCAGGCCACGTCCTCTCTGGATATCTTCCTTTCCTGGTCTTGGGACCTGCCCTTAACTTAAAACCGAAATGCAATTTTAAACGGCAGCTTCAATAAAGCATCTTATTTCAAATAATACGGGAGATTTGTCTTTTATGTACTGATGGGAAGATCTTGGGGTTTTATAGTATTTATCTCCATCTTTGGATCTTTGGAGTGGCTCTGCTGGGGAATGGAGGGGGATTGGTTTTTATGGAGCAAGTGGGTTTTTAGTTCATTTCTAACTTTTGTATATTTTTATGTGATTTTATACAGTGGGTCCTTGTTCTCTGCTGGGGTTTGGTGCCAGGATCCCCCGTGGATAACAAAATCCGCGGATGCTCAAGTCCCATTAAATGCAATGGCACAAGAAAATGGTGTCCCGAATATAAAATGGCAAAATCAAGGTTTGCTATTTGGAATGTATACTTTTTTTGAATATTTTCAAGCCATGGATGCTTGAATCTATGAATGAAAAAATCCGTGGATAAGGAGGGCCGACTGTATTGGGTATGTTTTTAATTGTTTTGAATTTTATTGGTATTTTTAAATGTTTTATCTGTGAACCGCCTCGGGTCCCTCCGGAGAGAAAGGAGGCATATAAATGAAATAAATAATAAATAATAAAATATAATCCAAAACTCTAGAGGGCATTAATTTGGAAACATGGCATCGTGGTTTTGAGTGTTGGACTACGACTCTGGAGACCTGGGTGCGATTCTTGGCTTGGCCATGAAGCCCATTGGTTGACGTTGGGCAAGTCACACTCTCTCAGCCTCAGGAGGAGGCAATGTTAAACATCCCTTGAAGAAATCTTGCCAAGAAAACCCCAGGTCACCATAAGTCGCAAACGACTTCAAAGCACACAACCACAGCAAAATTTGGAGACCAGCTTGGTTTTGCAAATGCAGACAATAAAATTTCAATGTGTTTTTGTGGATATAAACCCACTTCTTCAGATGCAGTGCAGAGTGATATTAAAGCCTCACTTTATCAAGCATATTTACAAAGTTATGGAAGAGGGGTGGGATGAAATACAATCCAGAAAAGTGCAAATCGTGATCCTAATGATTCAAAGGGCTGCATCTGAAGAAGTGGTATATATATATCCACGAAAGCTCATGCTAAAATAAAAAACTAACAGGCAATTCAACATTTCTTTTTCTCTCTCTCTCCCCTTCCCTTTTAAACTTTTAAGGTCCCCCCCCTTCCTTTAGAGCTCTGTCTTAAAGCACAGTATTGTAGTTAGTACGTCTGAGCATTGGACTACGACTCTGGAGACCAGGGTTCGAATTCTCACGTCTAGCCTGTGTGACCTTGGGCAAGTCACACACTCTCAGCCTCAGAGGATGGAGATGGCAAACCCCCTTTGGAGAAAACAGTACTTTTGTAAGACATTTAGCCTTCTCAGTCAGAGAGCTCTGGTGCCACAACAAATCCCAGAACTCCATAGCCTTGAGCCATGGCATTTAAAGCAATGTCAACATGGGCTATTTCTCCAGTGAGGATGCAGCCTTTACCCCTGTTACCAAAAACTATCCCGGCTGTCAGATATTTCAGCAAAGCCCTGCAAAGAGAGAGATAGCCAAGGCCTCAGGATATATGACGCAAGGACCGACCAAGCTTCTTGTCCCAGGAGAGAAATGCTAAAGAGCTAAATAATTAAACATGTTTATTGCTAGCAAAAAGAGATGTGGAGCAATGCGGCGTCTCAGAGGCTGTTCCACTTCTTAGCTGTGCCCTGAAGGAAAGGAAGGTTTTTATCGCATTTCAACCCGACAAAATAAACTCCATTCCGGAGCATGGAAGAATCACTTTTGGAGTCTCCAGTTCCACAAATCCCCAGCCAGTGGTTTACCCTCCATCGGTCCCAACTGGACAAGGATGATCCCAGTTAGTCCTGTGCTGTCCCACTTTTTGGGTACTTTTCAAACGTCCCGGTTTCTCCCTCTTCCTCCCGCTTTGTGCTCAGCTTACTTCAACGGCTGCAAAATGAGCTCAAACTGCAGAAGTTCTTTGGATCCGATTAACTCAGAAGAGAGGAGGGTCAGCATCTTACTCTTTCCAGGAGCTATCTTCTCTGTTCTTCTTCATTAATAATTGTTGCTGTTTTGACCACACTCTGATGTTGCTCGGCCGCATGTGTCCCGGTTTCCATTTGTGAAATGTTGGAGGGTCTAGTGTTGGCCTAACCCGACAGATCTTTGGGTTCCTAAATTCTTGTGTGAGATTAGGCAACGCTATTGAATCATAAGGGTGACTGAGGACTGACTATCCTTCCTTCCCCCATCGACTTCGTAATAATATCCTGTTTCTAAAGAAGGAGGAGAGTTCGGAGAACAACCCGAACCAACCTGATAGAGGCCAGAATCCTGTTAGTGATATACAAAGGAGTAACTTTAGGAGTAACTTTAACAAGGAGCCAGTGTGGCATAGTGGCTTGCGTTGGACTGTGACTCTGGAGACCAGAGTGGTACTGCATTATGGATGCCACAACAGTGGCACTGCACTGCACACATCTCAACGCAGAGACACTGCACTATGGACAGCGCACCACAGTGGCACTGCATTGTGTCCTTAACACAGTGCCACTGCACTAGACACCACAATTCAGTGGCACTACAATATTGAGACCCCAACAAAGTGGCACTGCACTATGGACACCCCAACGCAGTGGCACTTAAGTACAGATGCCGCAACACAGTGGCACTACATTATAGACACCACAACGCAGTGGCCCCGAGTCCAAATAAGTTAATTCTGAACGATTCTGGGAAGCCAACATGACTAAACTGAGGTTGTCATGCTTTGGACATTTCATGGGATGCCAAAAGTTGACAATACTTGTAATAAAGTGGGAGGCAGTAAGCAAAAGGGAAGAATACATCAAACAAGGAATAAGCCACGCTTTGCAAGACTTGATGGGAGCCAGTGACGACAGTGTGCCTTGGAAGCCTCTCCTTCATAGGGTTGCCCTAAGTCAAAGTCAACTTGACAGCCATTAACGTTAACAACAAGAAGATAATTTTGGATTTATCTTCTTTTCGATGTTCTTGTATCGTCCTTCGCCACAAACCTGTAAGGTAGGCCAGCGTGGTTATCCAGAGAGTACCAAAGAAGCTGAGATAATGGCTCATTGGAGGCCACCTACCTGCTGAGCGTGTGCCCAGGACCGGATCTGAACTGGTGACTTTGTTTGCTCATGTGTTGGAAACTGTGCAACAACCACCTGTCAAGGCGTCAGGGAACAAACCGTAAGAGTCACCCATTACTTTGGTCTTATGATGGAAAGCCCTTGCCTTCCCTCAACAAGGTAAGTAAAATTTCCCTCTTTGGCAAGAAACTAGCTACTTCTTTGGAGAAGAACCACACTCTCCAACTTTTCACAGATGAAAATTGAGACACGTGTGCAGCATCCGTGTGTGGTCAAGGTGGCAAAAGTTTTTCCTGGGGAAAGACACACAAGTTAGGAGAGACTGTAGAGGTTTGCTTTTGCCTGAGCCTACAGGGAAAGGCTGGATTTCACCACCTCCACTCCCTTCCTCTCTGCTGAGTGCAAAATACTTCTGCACTTATTTTATTTATTTAATATGCCGCCTTACAAGGCGGCTTACAGAGGAAATCAGTGAAGACCTAACACGTTAACGGAATCACATTTAAAGCTGTGTAAAATTACGCTAAACTAGTATAAAATTAGTTATGAGCCTTTGGTATCTGCTGAGGTTTGGTTTCAGGACCACTCTGTGGATACCAAAATCCGTAGATGCTCAATTCCCAGTTAAACACAATGACAGTGAAATGGTGCCCCTTATATAAAATGGCACAGTCAAGGTTTGCTTTTGGGATTTATACTATTTTTGAGTATTTTCAAGCCATGGATGCAGATAAAAAAAAAATCTGTGGATACAGAGGGCAGACTGTATTTTTAAAACATATAAAAGTTAAAAGAAAGAAACAAAGCACACATACAAATAAGAGATCGAGAGTGAGTGTGGTATAGTGGTTTGAGCGTTGGACTACAACTCTGGAGATCAGGGTTCGAATCCCCACCCAGGCCTGAAAACCCACTGGGTGACCTCAGGCAAGTCACATAGTCTCAGCCTCAGAGGAAGGCGAAGGCAAATCTGGCCAAGAAAATCCTGCGATAGGTTTGTCTTAGGGATATCGTGAGTCAGAAATGACTTGAAGGCACACAACAACTATTCCAATCGGAAGCCTTCCAAAGAGCAATTGCCTATTAAAAGCCTGCTTAAACAAAAAGTGCTTTGCTAGCGGGGAAAAGGAAAGCATAGAGAGGGCTTTTTGTGGAAGGAATTTCCAAAAGGACAGGAGCCAGCCACAGAAAAGGCTTTCTCGTATGTCCTCATTAAAATAAAAATTTGGGATGGCAGCAGGATCAAGAGAAAGCCTTCTTCTGAAGATCTTGGGACCCTTGCAGGTTTGTTTGGAGACACACAATCATTCAGATTGCAATTAAACTCAGTTTACGGCAACTGAAGCAAGCTGAGGAAGGTGGGAGGAAGAGAGAGAAACCAGGACATTTTAAAAGCAGCTGAAAAAGTGGGACAGCAGAGGATTAGCTTGGGCTGTCCTTGCAAAATCAGGAGACTTGGCGCGTATGGAAGAAACAAGCCATTTGCATTAGCAAGAGCATGCCTTGCCACTGCTGAAAAACATCCATCACAACCTGTTGTTGGGCTTTCTCTGTCACCCAAGCTTTGGGTTTGTTCATATTGGCTCACCAGCAGGGCACCGATGAGTCCTCAGTGAGGATACAGTGCCAGAGCCAGAGCTCTTGGTGAGACGGCACCAGCTCATAGATCAAGCGGAGATGTCATGCTCATGGGGAAGCCTGACTCACTGTCCGTGGGTGGAGTGGCTGACACTCTTGGACGAGGGCCCACAGGTCTCGTCGTGGCATCTATAAAAAGGGTCGCCTCCTCATTGGTGATGCTTATTTGTGGCTGTCTCCAGCAAAGGTGCAACAGAGATGGCGATAGAATTTGAGACGCTTGTGAGTATAAGGGTGACAGTGATGGTGGCTGGTGTTCAGTATGGCAGTTTTGGAATGGTAACCTAGAGCTGCAGCTGTTGTTGTTAACTGCCTCGATCCCGACTCATGGCGACCTTATGGATGAGACATCTCCAAGACTCCGTTCTCAACTGCTTTGCTTAGGTCTGGCAAATTCATACCTGTGACCTCCCTAATTCAGTCTATCCATCTGATGTGCAGTCTTCCTCTCTTTCTACTACCCTTTACCTTTCCTAGCATTATTGTGTTTTCTAATGAGTTGTGCATCCTCATGATGTCGCCAAAGTACGACAGTTTCAATTTGATCATCTTGGTTTCCAGGGAGAGTCCAGCCTTGATCCGTTCTAGACCCCATTTGTTGATCTTCTTGACCATCCATGGTATCCTCAGCACTCTTCTCCAGCACATTTCCAAAGACCTCATTTTCTTCTTATCCGCTTTTTTCACTGTTCAGCTCTCGCATCTATACATGGTGATGGGGAATACAACGGCTTGTACGATTGTAACTTTAGCGCTCAGTTCTGTGACTACACAGTTTTATTGGGAACCTATGAAAATGCCCACCGCAGTCCACCTTAAGAGTCAGGCTCTGGATTGGGGAAAGAGGTCAGTTTAACTTCCAGTCATGGTGCAAGGAGGACATCTTTTTTTCCATTGCAACCTGCCAGCAAGCCAGCCTGTGACAAGGGCAAGTCACAGCACTTGCTGAAATGCCATCTTGTACACAACCATGAAAGGTACAAGAACCTTTTCCAGTTTACTCTAGCAATAGGAGTCCTGCTTCTGATTGCTCCAGAGTGCTCGCTGGCAAGAGTGGTTAGAAATGTCATCCTCCTTGCATTCTGATTGGAAGCTGAATGGATCTCTTTTGCCTGATCTGGTTGCTGGTGTTGGTGGTGTGTATGTATATGTGTGTGATCAGGCCAGGAGATACGACTTAAGTTATACAGATATAACTAAGGATACATCTGCACTGTAGAAATAATGCAGTCTCGCCACTTTAGCTCCCATGGCTCCATCCTACAGAACCCTGGGATTTGTAGTTTTGTGAGGCACCAGCACTCTTTGGCAGAGAAGTCCACAGGCTTTAGGTACAGCACCTAAAGTGGTGTCAAACTGCATCATTTCCACAGTGTAGATGCACCCTAAGTAGCTGATCTAGGATTCTAACAACGATGAGCGAAGGCTCACCATAACAACACTTTCCAGTGATCGATCGAGACAGTGATGTGCTTCTTCGATAGTGGCAGATGGCCTCATTTCCCCTTTTGTAGGATGGAGGAAATTAAACTATTTAGGACTGTTCAATTACTCATCAGATTTTTCTTCTGAAAAGCAAACCCAACCAGCTCATCACCGATTACCATGAAATTGGTCACCTTCTCAGGAACATCCCAGCTATTCCTTAGAAACACCACACCTTCCTAAAATTGCAAGCTGTCATAAAGCATTGTGAGTTTTTTTTGGGAGAGAAATGGGGGTGATGTGTCACGTCGGGATGGTGTGTAGAGGATCGGATGTCCCTTGACTCACTGTTCTTTCAAACAACCTTCCAGAGCAAGTGATGGATGTTTTAAACCCACATGCTGCAACAAGGAAATTCAGGTTTAGACTCAAGTGAACTCATTGGTGTGGAGAACTTGGGAGTTTATTCCTCTGCCAACATTGATGATACCTGTCTGACAGGTCGGAATAGCTTGACCAAAAAGGCCATTTGCCATGTGTGCATCAAGTGGTTTTTCAAAACAAGGAAGCCTGTTACCTGGAACAAATTGATTTAAGGAGCTAAGAAGTTTTCAAAAGGGTGCTGTGGATTCAGCACGTGTTTCAACTCTATGAGAGCGCGAGTTTAAACCCCTGAATTCATGAAGTTCAATGAGTAAGGGGTTTGTTTGTTTTTAGGCCATTCTCTGACTTGAAGGCACACAACAACAACACTTCTGCTAGTTTAGAGATGAATCCATCTCTTGTGCATTACCAGCCCAAGTATCTTACTAAGTTTGCCAGACTGAAAATTGGAGATATACAACTAAGATTGACATGTATACCTAATTTCTCTCTCTCTCTCTTGCAGAAAATGCCGTATTATAGGGCTATACCACTAGGTTTGGACCCAGAGTCATGGGTGATGCTAGAAGGTTTCATTCCACAGCAAAGCGAAGGGTAAGTCAGCCCCAATCTTTCCTGAATGAGGTTTGATTCAAATGGCAGTACCGGTTGTGCAGCAAGAGGAACATAGTATTTCTGTAGGTCTTAGCTCAATACTTGGCAGAATACTATCTTCAAACTTTTCCAGTCCCTATGCCATTAAAACAAGCCTGTCTCATCACAGAAATATAGCAGGTCCGACTTTTGTCCTCCTGCCTCAATCACTGTCCTGAAGAGAAAGAGTTTAGTGCAAAATACACCAAATTCCATATTACCAGGGTCAGCCCTGGTAAGAACTTAGATAGGGATTGCCAAGCAATACTAAGTGCTGGAGGCTATATTTCAGCAGAAGGCAATGGCAAACCACCTCTGAGTGTTTGTTGCCCAAGAAAACCAAGGCTAGGTGTATGAGTTATTCCCTGCATTGGCAATGCATCTCTATATATTGTTTGCTAGAAAGGACCATTGGGGAACCAGCACATTCCAGTCCTACTTGTAAGTTTCCCAGAGATGTCTGGTTGCCCTCTGGGTGTCGAGAATTGCTAGATGAAGAGAAGTCTTTGGTCTGATTCAACAAGACTCTTGTGTTGTTGGCCAAATGGCATCTCTTCTTCCTCCTCCAGGTTCAACGTGAACTTTGCTTATGGACAGTTCCTTGGAGCCAGCATCCCCCTGTGGTTCGAGCTCAGCTTTGAAGGGCTTCCATCTTCTTCCCCTGCTGTTATAGCCCTCAACACTTTCACAGAGGGACAGTGGGGGAAACCGAACAGGGTAGCAGCCCATCTCCGCCAAGGCCAAAGGTTCAAGGTGCAATTCATCGTCACCAGCAAAGGCTACAAGGTTGTACTGCAACAGATTGTCCTTTCTAGAGACAGGGGTGAAGAAAAATTTGACTCTGGACACTGGGGTTGGGTGAGGGAGGTGGAGATTTCAGTTGCTACCTAACAGTTCACTTTTAGCAGGGAAACATAAAAAGTACTTAAAGGGAGCTAAGGTGGGATGTGGCGAGGAATTAGTGGGCTTCCAGATACTGACTCGCATCCCAACACTGGCCACATTGGCTGGGGCTGATCAGGAATGGAGCATCTTTCATGTGGAGGGTCACAGGCTCCCTAGACCTGTGGTAGAACTTCATCACTCTGTTCCTAAGTCTTGCTCCAGCTAAATAATTCAATTTCCTGGGGTTGCCCTTTTCAGCTGTATGTTTCTGACAGGAAGAAGCAACTATGGACTTAACTTGCAAACTCATGGCCACTGGCTTGAATGCCCTCGACATTTATGGGCAATTTGGCCAACAGTAGGAAGCTATATTTAACTACCTAGAACACTCCTTGGATAGAAGCAAGGTATCTTTAAATACTGAATGCTAGCATCCTTTTTAGTATATATAGAAAGAGAACCACCCAACATACATCCCAAATATGGGAGATTCATAAACCTGGCCAGACTAGAAGTGCTCATCCATCCCTCTGCCTTTTGATTTACCAGATAATAGAGAACGACAGATTTCTTTGTGATTTTGACCACCACCTGTCCCCAAAGAGGATCCGTTTTCTGGAGATGAAGGGAAACATCATCCTTGAGAACATCACCTTCAACTGGGAGAGCAGCACCAGAAGCAGGAGTCGTCTTTAACCAATGTTTGCCATGTCAAACTGGGGTATGGGAACCAAAAAGCTCTCCCTAAAAATCTCTCTGGGCTTCTAGGGAGAGTTTAGGCTTGATCTGCATGCATCTATTCCTCATTAAACATACCTTTCACCATGCCTTCTTTCCTTGCCTGAGAGGCAAGAAAAGGCTCCAAAAAGATGATCCAGAGAATGGCTGTAACACATGCATGAATACAAAGGGTTTGTCAACATCATATAAGCCGATAGTCATACACAAGGAACAATCAGTTTCGAGAGAACGAATCTAATGGTTTGTAATGTTGAGTAATGATGCTTCTCCTGCAGTTTGGTCTACACCAGTTATATAAATATTTCCTGTCTCTGTATATTATGCTCCTGAATATTCACCACTGTTGAATATTCCTGTTTCAACCACTGAAGTGCAAAGGCCACCACTGAAGTCAAAGCTGGATTTGTCTCCTAAACCCTACTGATCGAACTGGTTTATGGGTGTTGTGCTAATGGAGGCAAATGATTAATGTAACAGATTGTCCTCTATGTGTCTCAATCAGGAAGATGTTCTGGAATCTCCAGCTCTCTTCATGAATCATTAATGGCTAAAATCCAATGCTGCTTAACAAACAGGGTAAAAACTCTGAATCAGTGGGGAATATGGTACATCAATAGCTTTGTATATTCCACTGATTCAGTGGGTCTAGCTTGGTTGAGACTAATACTGGAATTAAGCCCATAAATTTAATGTCATTTTCAATAGCTACGATTGCTGGAGATGATGTGAGATGTAGTCAAACACATCCACGGGTGGTCAGGTTGGGCAATGTTCCAATTTGGGATAAGACAGATTTCACGTGAATAATTCTAGGCCAAGTTCCTGCACTGTCAGATGTAACTATGAGAAAAGTGAGCCGCCATTCTTGACAAAGCCGCCACCTGACAAAAAACCATACCTTTTTAGCCAGATAGTATCTCAGCTGAATTGTTTCCAAGGCACTGCATGTAGATCATGGCACTGGGAAATGACAGCCAGAATTCTGCATTAGCTACTAAATTAAGTATACTTAACTAAGTATCATCACCCGCTCTCCCTTCCCCCAAAATCCGCTTTACCAGGCATCAGCCATGCTAAGAGATGGATGTTTGTTCTACTGGTGATTGAGGCATAGGAGGTGGATGTTTCCACCTCTCTCCCGCTGGTACACTACATGGACTTGCAATGGAGTCCTGCTGTCAGTTCTTGCAGCTTTGCTTGTTGGTGTGAGGGAGGTGGAAATGTCATCTTCCTTGAGCCCTGATCACCAGCAGGACAGACTGCCTTCTCTCAGTGAAGCTGATGCCTGGTAAAGTGGGGAGGGAGACAATTTATGATCATGGCAATAAAACACATCAAGTCTAATTTATGTACTGTATTTGTAATCATGCAACAGAATGCTAGCCTAGGAGAGTAGTGCTTTTCCGGTTGTGGGGTACCATGAGAAGAGACAACTGGAAGATCCCTTGGGATCTTGCCACAACTGGTTTTCTCAACACACTCTGCAACCCGAGAGAGTGTTGCAGGGGTCATTTCCCAGTACTCCAGCCTGCAGATCCTTGGAAACCCTGTATTTCTGGTGGCACACTCCCTGGCGGAAAAGGTTAAATCTTGTTCCATTGTTAACAACTGTTAATGTGAATCCCAAAAATTAGATTGTAAGTCAGTCTTACCATCCCAACAAGTACTGAAAACCATGCCAACTCTAATATAAAAAACCCTCCAAAACCACAAAATCAGGAAAAGTGAGATGGTGGGCAAAAAACAACAACAAATAAATCATCCTTAAAAATATTACACTTTATTGTCTTGTTCCCAAGAAGGGAGGAGGGCAAGTTTCTCCAGAAAGCTTGGAAGTTTTAGAGTAGAACATGATGATGAACAGAAGTGGACAGAACCCGGCTACTCCCTATCGGCTGAACTATCTGCCTGTTGAGACAGATAGTTAGTAGCGAACGCAATAAAATAAGCTAAACCTTTCCAAGACGACAAAAAAGAACCAAAATGAAAGTTGGATGATTTAAAAAAAGGTTGTGGGGAATGTTAACAGTTTCCAGTGCTACAGTCAGCCATAAGATTAAAGTACATGATGGAAGGACAAAGACAGGAGGGGAAAAAATCCCCCCCAAAACAAAACAAAACAAAAAACACACCACCCATCGGCAATATACGATGCTAGATGAATATATATATTTAATAATAATAATAAATCTGGACGTTATTAAATTGCAACAGTTTTGCTGTGTTTTTCTCTCTTTTTTTAAAAAAAGATCTCTGCATGGTTCTCTTTCGTTTTAAATTTGGTCCTCAGAAAACCCTGCACCATGATGAAGAAATTACAAAAAAATAGATATATATAATATATTTATATATATATAAGCGTGAGAAGCAATGGATTTTAAAGGGTTGTTTCAAAGTGAAGAGAAAGTGAGGAAGACTTGGAACAAGTGAGTTGCTCCTGCCCAGCGAGATAAGCTGAGCAGATTGTGAGGCACCCTAAAAGACTTGCTTCCGATGCTATTGTCTGTTTCACTTGCTTTGGACGCTGTGACCTGTCTTGTTTCATCCCGGTTTGATTCTCTCACAGCCCAAGGATGCTGGCAAATGAGATCTTTGGGGTGGGTTGGGTTGTCCTACCTCCCCATCTCAGACATCATTCAAGACTATCCTTACAACGCTTTTTTAGTTATGATCCCCTGTGGATCAACACCCGCAATCTTATTTCTCTCTGCCCTCTAACACCCTTCTTCCCACTTTATCCATCCCAAACAAGCTCGGTTTTGGAAAAAAAAGAGGAAATGGACACATCCTTTAGAGGTGGTCCAGCTTTTTAAAGACAGATGCTTGAACCCAGCCCTTTCCTTTCCTGTGGAAGAAAACAAAAATCCCACAACCTGTTCTGTTGCTTCGGCCTTGGCTTGTGTCAGTATTGCTGAAATAAGGATGTTCCCCGATTTTGTACAAAACAAGTGTCCTTGGGAGAGGGGAGGAATTTATTTACAAAGCCAGACACAGTGTGCAAGAGAGTGTGAGGGTCTCAACAGGCATTTCTCCGTTTACTAAGCTCATCTCCCTTATAAGGGACGGGAGAATAAAAAGCTGGGGGTGACACTTACAAAGAGAGGTGAAGCCTCCACACTCATGGTCTCTGTCAACAAAGCAATGGCCTCCTCCTCAAATCTCCTCCTCTTCTCCTCTGTGCCCCATGGGCCTGCTGCACTGAAATGGAAAACTACCAGGTGAAGGTGAAATGAAAAAGGTTAAAATGAGAGGGCACCTGGTGAAGAATGTGTGCTGATATTTTATAAAAAGGAAGGTGCTGAGTACAGGATCCACCTAGGACTGATGGGGCAAATGGAACCCTTTTCCGGATCAAAGGAACAGCACCGCGTGAAGGTGAAACAGAGAGCTTGGATCAGTGCAGATCAGAAGCCCCAATGTGCCTGTCCCATGTGCACCGTCTTCACTGCTAATGGTGGCAGAAAGGTAGTAGGTGGGCAAAGCAGGGATCTGGATCTGAGGGAGCATCACAGGGTGGCAGGAAGGTGGTCGAAAAGACAGGGAGAGGCTGTTTGCAAACTGCCTAGCACAGCTAGAGGAAGGCTGAAGTATCCAGAAAGTGGGTCTTGGCAGTCCTCTGGATGTGGATTGCATTGAGTGCTGACACACCAGTGACCCAGGGTATGGTTTTAGCTATGCACAAACAAATTAAAGAGAGAGGGGGAGAGAAAGAGAGAAAGAGAGAGAGAGAGAGAGAGAGAACCACCATGGGGGAGAATGGGATCTAATTTCAGAGAAAATATTAGCCATATCAGAAGTCTCCCAACTGTAAGACTGATGGTGGATGAGGAATAGAATGGGGTCTATACTTAACAAAAATAAGCCATATTGAACTAGGATTGCCTGTACGTTTTCTGGACTCTTGTCACTGCTGAAAACTCTTGGATCTGCCCTTCCTTCCCACTGCTTCCTTGCAAAGCAACAAAAAGATCAGGAAATGAAGGAGACCTCTAGCCTCTCCCCTGAGCTCAACGTCTTGGGGTAAAGGGAAGAATTAGGACCGTTGCATAGGTAACTGTGTTTCCAGAATACTCAATTTAAAAAAGAACGTTTACGTAGTTCAGCTCCCAAGGTCGCCCAGCGTGGTGAAGGCAGCTTTCTGTCCTCAAAGAGAGATAGAGAAAAGAAAGGACAATGTCCCCGTTGCGCTGTGTGTGTGTGTGTGTCTGTGATTATACAGCATGGAGGGAAATCAAACGGTCGCTCCCCCCTCCCCTCCCCCCAAGAAGCGCCAGCGCTTGCTGTTGCTGCGGCTTCCTCCTCCTCCTCCTTCTTCCCCTCTACCGTCTCCATCTCACAGGTCGCTCTCGCCATACAGCGCTGTGGAGAAAGACTTGTAGTCGAGAGCCCCAGGGATAGCGTCAGGTCCCTGGTAAGGTGCCATGCGCGCAATGCAGTACTCCGCCTGATCTGGGGGAAGCTCTCGTCGCAGTTCCTCAGCTGTGATGTAGTTCTGAAAGGGAGAGAGGAAAGACCCTGTGAGGCTACTCAAGTGGCTGCAATTGGGCAGGATTGTAATTAATTCTCATTTGATTTATACCTGCCTATCCTCCCTACATTTGAGGGTGGCTAGCAATGCTCCATAAAAACCAAGAGACAAACTCACAAATAATTGTTGTTCTTTTTTGTGAGACTTCAAGTTGATTGTGACCTTAAGGCAAACCTATCATGGGATTTTCTTGTCAATATTTATTTAGAGGAAATGTCACATTGCCCTTTTCTGAGGCTGAGTGTTTGACTTGCCTAGAGTCACCTTGTGGGTTTCCATGGCCAAGTGTGCACTGGAATGGATGCCTTGGAATTTCAGTTCAACACTCAAAACCACTGTACCTACCACATCTAAAATCTGAATCAAATGAAATCTAAAATCACCTCTGAATCTAAATTAATCTAAATCCAGAATTAACTACGGCTACCATCCCATTCAGTGTTCACAATGTTCCCCCCATCAACTTTAAAAGCTAGCCAAGGATTTCTGCAGCTATAACTAATGGGGTGCTAAAGGATGATTTGTAGAGTCTGCTTGCACCAGTGAGCCACTGTATGATGAACACTTGTGATAGGACCTTGTAGGAAATGGATCATAGTTATATCAGAATAGTTATGTTTGTGATGCAGGGACTTGGCCTATATATCAAAATCCTCATCCATGGTCACCCAAATCCTGCAATTCCAGTAATGAGGGAGTCCCTGGTGAACACACAGACTCTTCCAACCACTTTGTAGAGCTCACCTTGTCACCAGCTAAGACTTTGAAGGAGGCAATGACTTGGTCGGCCGTATCTGTGTCTGTTGTCTCCCGGGACATGAAGTCAATAAAGGCTTGGAAGGTCACAACACCGCTGTTGTTGGGATCCACAACACTCATGATCCGGTTGAACTCTGCATCTCCCTGGCAAGATGGAAAGAAAAGGATGCAATTGCCCTGATGAAACACAGCACCTTAAAAATTCTTGAAGGCTTTGACCCATGTATGTATGACATGGACTAGACCATGCCATGCTTCTGGAATATGTAGGCACTACCTCTGGTATGACAAAACATTCCAAAGACCAGCTGCCTTGATGCAAGAACCCTCCCCACATTCATCACTTTGTCTAAATATGTTGTCTGAAATAGAGCTGGGAAAGGTTACTTTTGGGGGCTGCAACATCCAAAATCTCCCTGGCAACAAAGTCAATGGTCGCACTGGAAGGTATAATTTTAAAAAAGGAGATAAACTTTTATGAACTCTATTCTGAATTCACCCACAGTAAATTTTGGCAACAAGCTGGGGCAAAAGTAACAACATCTTAGAATTAACACAAATGCAACATCGTCAAGAGTAAGCAGTCAGCCACCAATACTCTAATCTGGTTTATCTTTCCCTGATATGAGTCTGTGGGGAGTGAAGGAGAAGAAATTTTTTTACTTTGTAAAAAGTTATACTCTAGTGCTACCTTTTGGCTGGAGGAAATATTGGAGAATATAACTTCATTAGCCACTGATGAAGACTGATATTTGAAACGCATCTGGCCTCTTTTTGCATGAAGATTTGCCAAGACTTTGGATCATCTACCGGTATATTCCTTCAACAGTTGACTTAAATGTTATAGCCCTTTTCCCAGATTGCTACTTATTGGTTTTGACTGTTTAGCTTTAATTTCAACAATTGATTACTTTAGAGGCTTGCCATATCTTTCAAAGTATGTTATATATATTTATATACATACATATTGTACATTTATATACTGACCCTGTTTGTTTTCTATTGTTTTACTGAGTGAGGTCTTACTCCCTTCTTATGTTGTGCTTTACCAATTTCAATCTCTACCTTTTTTGAGTGACAATAGGGAGGGCCTTTTCATATCCTAAGAACTTTGGAGTGATACTGGAGGCCTGAACAGACAGTATTAGGTGAGCCAGATTAAAGACTGGGCCAAAACGAAGCAGCCTCTTATGTAGCATTATGTCCCCATGGATTACAAACCAGATTAAATTCAACAGAGCCATCGCCACCTATCTCTACTCTATCAGATGTGTGTCCCACCCCTTATGCAACACACCTTCCCAAACATCAGCTTTGTACGCATCAGCAAATACCTTGGTGGCAACCATTCAATCAGCAGTTCAACAAAAGCATTATTTGAATGATCAGCTGTTCGATCTTAATAGGTGGGACTGTGTGTTTTAGGGTGACAACTGTGTTCATAACTGAGACACTTCTGATTTTGGAGTGTAATTTACAATAGCCACCCAAATTTAATCAGAGAAATTAAAGATGGCTTCTCCTTAAAAGTACAACTTTTGCTAATTTAAATCAAACTCCTCTCTAATAAAAAAGGAGGGGAAGGGAAGGAATGTAACAGCACCTTTAAGATCAAATGATTTATATTTTAGCATTTGTTCATATCTCTGCTAATAGACTGAGATTTGTAGGTTTAATTCAATTCATCTGTTTCTCTTTCTAGGAAACAGAACGGTGACTTGTAAATCCCATGTTGTATGCCCAGGAAGACTGAAATGCTCTACAATTGATTTTGGGGTACTGGCACTTTTAAAGTCAGATTTGTGTCCATTTGTCATTTTGTAAAGGACTATCCAATCTATCCAATATACACCATAGGGGAGCACTGCTGATGTAGGATGGCTTTATATCACATTGGAGGATGAGCTAGTAAATGCACGTATGACATTGTGGGTGATGTTATTATTCTTGCAATATTGCACCCAGACTAGATGTGGAAACAGTTCTCTCTGTTTGCCTTTGACCTCTCTCAGAAGACTCCTACACTGATAGTTGGTAACAGGGAAGTTTATTTCTGTTGAAATGGGTCAGACCTACATTTTAAGAAATTGCATGATTGGCAGTTCTTGCAAACACTCACCCATTTGTAATTCTGTCCAAATTCATCTTTCACCTTACAACCAAGTGGAATATTTAACTTGTGCATGCACACACAGCCCTCCCAGGCCAGCCACAACAAAGGACAGACAGCAGTAACATTATCATCAAAACCACCACCACTGACAGGGCAAAGAGGAGAAAGGGGAAAAGCAGAGAGCATACCAGGCTGTATCCTGTGGAGATAAGGAGGGCTCGGTAGTCATCTGTATCCATGCTCCCTGTGCGCTTCTATCCCGCGAGGTCAGCAGGAGAAGGAAGGAAGGAAGGAGGAGGGTGCAGACGTACAAGACATGCACAGATGAAAGGAAGGAAAGAGCAAGAGCCCCATGGAGAGATAAAAAGACGCAAAGAGAGAAAGTCAGTCAGGAAAAAAGTCATTGAGATGCCATGCAACCAGAAGATGGGCGATGGGAGGGTGGGGGGAAAACAGGAAATCAGATAGAAAAAACAGCAACAACAAGATGGTTGGAGGAAGAGGAGGGTCGGAAAACAACGTGGTGAAGGAAGAGAGAAAGGAGATCAAGTTAATTGCAACACATCGCCAGAAGACTGCGCCATTAATGGGCATTGGGTACCTGTCTGTCATTTTCCACATCGTATCCCAAGCTGATGAGGCAGGCTTTGAACTCTTCTGGTCCGAGGGAGCCGCCATGGTCCTGCCGCCAAGTCGCGCACAGGAAGGGGTGGAGGGTGTGGCGTGTGCGTTGAGGGAAGGAGGGGTGGTGGGATGTCCCATGTGCGCACAACAAGGGGGTTGGAGTAGAAGGGGAAAAGACACACCATTAGTTCAAGGCTGGCTGAAGATCAACACCACCTCCACTTTGCAAGCTCAAGTGGATGGAGGAAGGGACCCACTGGAGGACAGAGAAGGCTCTGGCACTGGGGATTTTTGTTCCAATCCTAGCTCAAGCCAAGAATTTCATTCTGCAGACAAGCCAGGAATGGTAAACACTTTCCCAGTTATAAATATAAAGGTTTCCATATGGGAAAGGCAAGCTGTAGCCACTTTTTTTTACATTTTAAGAGGTGGTTCATTCATACATGGCAGCTTCAAGCGATCAATGACTCCCTGTAGTTACTAGCATGGCTGAAGGAACTGTTGCAGATTGGCTATCAGACACAGTGCAATCCCATTACAGCAGAGCAGCCACCATAGCCAATGGGGATTATAGAAGTTGATGTCCAAGATGTTTCAAAGGCCTACTGACTGAAGAAAGCTGTGATCCATTTCTGCACTGGTGGATTCGTATCATGCAACATGGGGAGTGATACCATGTAAAAAGATCATGCCACTAGCTTAGCTGCAAGGAGAGATTCTTCAGTTAGGAAGGCCAACACAACAATCCCTAGCCTAGGCTTCCTCACTGTGCTGCCTACCAAGTGTTTTGGAGTGCAACTCTTATCAGCCCGAACTAACATGGCTAAGATTAGAGACCATCCCTATATTAAGACTTACATTCAGTTGCCCTGCCCCATCAGATGGTTTTGAATGCAAATGAAGTTCCATTATTAACAAAGGTTCTCCTGACACCATATATCTGGGGGAGAACTGTAACAAGAATGGGCTCTGGAGGAAGTTGCAGGTAACAGTACTACCACTGCCCTAGCAAAGAAGCTGTTTTTTCTCCTTACTGAATCTAGGTTACCAAGAACTGGGGAAGGGAGGCTTTGGCAATTATTTGAGAGGGTAAAACAAGGCATTTTCCCACTTCACACCAGTGTGGTGCAGTTGAGAAAGTGTTAGGCTAGGATGAAGGCGATCCAGATAAAAATCCTCCTACAGTCACAAGCTTATCAAGTGACCACTAGTATAACCTATTTTATAAGGTTGGAGAGAGGGTAAATGTGGTCAAGTGGGGGGAGGGAGAATTACCCTAAACTCGCTGGAAGAAGAATAAGATAAATCTGTAAATCATAATGGCGTGGAAGTGACAAAAATAGTATCATTGTCTTCAGACTTGGTCAGACAGCACAGGGAATACTGTGTCCACTTCTGGGCACCATAGTCCATGAAGAATTTTGACCACCTAGCAGGTATCCAGAAGAGGGCAACCAAGATGGTAAAAGCCCAATAAAGTTGCTTACTTTGGAGAAGTGGTGAACAGGAGCATCTCTCAATTCCAAGAGAGCTATCTTTTCATACTTTAGAATGGGTGAAATAACATATAGTATCATCTAACCAGAATCTACAATTATCTAACTGTAACCTGGCAGCACAAGCTTCAGTTGCAGAATCACAGCTCTGAGATGTCCAAGTAAACACAAGCCCAGGCCGCTGCCATTCTGCCAGTGTGTCATACTGCCTTGTAATTTTTGCACCTGAAGAATCACTTTTAAAGGAGGGGCACCTGTCTGTGCAGTCTCCTTTTCCATGAGATGGAGATTGGAGGGATGAAAACATCATGTGTGCATGCACGCAAATGCATCCACTGTAAAACCTGCTGCATGAAGCCACTGTTTCTTGTTTGCTCCACATTATGGTTGCCCCTTTGCCAAATTTGGGTTACCTTATCAAAGTGGTTGAAGGAGGCCCGGAACTCCTGCATCTGCTCCTGGCTGATTCCCTTTGCATCCCGTGTCAGAATCTGGTTCTCCACCTCATTGATGGTCCTGGCAATGGTGGTGAGGAGCTGTTCCCATCCAACACGAATGTGCTGGGGATACAAGTCAGAGGAAGAGGCAAGTTAAATACCAAGATGAACCTCCTTAAGGAGACTGCCAAACAGCACACACTCATCCAAGCTGCTCTTTCTCCACCCATCTTCTAAATAGTAGCCTTATGAACACTCTGCTTTTCCTTTTCTAACTGCTGAGAGGTGAAGTTCTGGAGGGTGAGAGGTGGGCAGCAAAAGGCCATTTGGCTCCACAACCCATTTTAACGCCCTTTCCAAAGTCAGAAACAGGACCTGTGCCTGCAAAGAGTTCCTTTTGCTTCCCATGGTAAGCCTTGACCACAGGTCATTCTACAAACTTCCTCTTTATTTTCTCCCACAAACAATGGCTTCTTGTCCTCCGATGCCAATGCCCTTACCTCCATGGTGTAGTTAGTGTGTTTGTTGTCAAAGATGAGCGCTTCCTGGATGAGCTGGTGCTGCTGCTCCAGGAGGTCGATGTTGGGCTTGTAATCAACAATGCTCTGCTCGTACTGCTTGAGGTGGTTCAGCTGGTCCTCCAAGGTGCCGTTCATCTCGATGGAAATGCGCCCAATCTCCTGATGCCAGTAGAAGGAGAGAGAGGAAAAGGTGATGCCACGTCAGAGATAATCAGGTCCCTTCCAGCACCCTCAAAAAATTAGCTGAGTTCTGTCCATTCTCCTCTATGAACTCCCTTGCCACATACCACCCACCCACTTCCCTGGACCCTGGAAACATTGGCTGGCATCCTGTTTGTAGCACACATACACATAAGCTTCCCTTGCATTTGCATATGTCCTGTTTATGGATGTGAGGTTAGTAATCCTTTCCCTCTTCTACAAGTTCCAAGGATCCGTTGGAAATACAATACAGCTTCTGAAGCCTTCTCAACATGGACATTCCATGCCTTGAGGGATATGGACAGGATCAGAAAATCTCCTGGCTATATTCTTGTAACCTGGTGTGAAATGACTACAGCAAAGTTGACACCTCCAAAGGACTCTGACAGATCTTACTGCTGATGAGGACTCTGACAGTTCTCAGTGCTGATGTGATCATTCTGCAACTGGCTACAGAGACACAGACATGTGCTTCTTTGATCTCCTTGCTCCCCATAAGACACAGAAAGGCTGGCAGGGGGGCTTCAGAGGCTCTATGGCAAGTCCAGAGGATGGTGCTATATGGCTAAACCTAGCACAGGTCTGCACGTGGAACGCCTACACTATGTTGTGCCATACAGGGTGCAAGTCATTATCACTACTTCTGCCTTTCCTCAGCAGAGGTCACTGCTTTCCCTTTTTCACGTAAGTAGCTATTTCAGAAGGCAATTCAAGAAAAGGAAAAAGCTTGCCATAGACTAGCTAATAAATTTGGTGAGCTTGGGATCTGGGACTCCAGAGATTATTGTTTATATTGCTAACCCCCCCCCCCCCCATGATGTTCTAAATTCAGTTTCCAAGTTTCAAGTAGTCTGTTTCTCTGCTTGCGCCTTTTTCTATTTATTCCATGGGAAGAATGGAGAGGAAAGCATCTTACCTCCATTTTGGTCTGGATCCAGGGCCCCACAATATTGGCCTGACTGGCAAACTGTCGGCGCAAGTGTTCGTTGGACTGCTGCTTGCTCTGTTCGTCCTGCAGGGCATGGTCTCTCTTTGGCACCAACTGCTGGACCTGTTCAATTAAAACAAGGGAAAAAACAACTGCAGTCCATTTATTTGTCCCTGAGATTCTGGCTAGCCAAACCTGTGGCCATTTGTCAGGGACACTTTGGATATGGATCCCTGCACAGCTAAGGAGTTGGATTACATGACCCCTGAACTTCCTTTCAACTCTATGGCTCTATGATTCTAAACTGGCCACAGGAAAAACTAACTGCTCTCTCTCTGTCTCTGCCTTGCCGAAAGAACATGACCCAGGAAAACCATGCATTTAGTGATGCAAGATGGACATTTTTCTACATCATAAAAAATGTTCTGCACCATCTACACAGAACTGTATTTATCCATAGTTCTGGGCTGCTGTGCCACAACCAATCATATGAGATGGTACAAACACAGGATATGTAGTTCTAGTTATTCTACTAAAGAAACAAGCACCGACAAACTGTAAGGACTAGCAATAGACTAACAAATGGGCTCATTGCTAAAGATGTTTTTATTTTCAAAATCATTTGCTTCTCAGTCACAAGCACAAGCAGACAAGAAGAAAATGTGGTAAGTTGCTTGTGCCTACAAACTCACATCCATTGTATAGTGAAATAAAATGTTCAGCTACTCACAATGAGTCAGTTTTTACTCAGCTTACAACAGAAATGGTAAGGAGTACAAAGAGTGAGTAAGTGAAGCTGAAGGTACTACAGTTCTCCTTCAGGAAAAGAATATCAAATTGTTGATTTATCAGCTACAGCAATCTTTAGGTAGGTGTCCTAAAAAATTACTGCCCTTTCAAATGTGTATTAATTTCCACAAAAAGAATTGAAGGTGTTTGAATAAAATACTTAGACCACACATGGCAAATCAGATAACATTCTGATTTTCCAGAATTTTCTCTTGAATTCCCTTCCCCCCCCAACCTTTTTTTCTGGAAAGGCCATATCGCTGCACACTTGCAACTACATACCCTTTCCCATTTGGAATTGATGATCTGTGGAGTGACTGAAGTGTATGGGTTGTTTCCAGAGAGTTTTATGTTATTGTATTCTGCGATCCTCTGTGCTTCACTCTGAATGCCTAGGATGGCCTCCCGTTCTTTGTCTGCATCAGGCAGAGTGGACTTGAACTGATCATGGGCTGCTATCAGACCCTGCAAGGGAAAAGCATTATAGAATTAAAAACAAAACAACCAAAACCCAAGATAGGGACCATGGCAGACACCAATGGTAAGACGTGGCTTAGTTTTACACAAACACAAAATCTGGCTAGATACTAGTAATAGTACCAATGATTTGTGATTGATCTAATCTTGGATTACGAAGCAAGAGACGTTACTCTAAAGCAGGGGTGGGCAAAGTGTGGCCCACAATTTACATATCGTCCCTGGACCCCACTTTTGTGGTCCCTGAAGGTCCCACTAGTCCCCCAAATCCCACAACATCCCCAGAATTTGATATATTCTGGTATGATTGTTCAGGCAAAACTATGCACAAAAACCAAAACAAAACAAAACTCCAACCCTGAATGCTTGAAAAACATGTGGAAATACCCCCATGTGATCTCCACAAGCACCTCAGAACTTCATCTTATCCCCAAATAACACATTTTCCTCTGCAATCCCTCTCAAAATGGTGACAGAGAGTGGCTGCAGAAGAAAATGGAAGTATTTAGGCTTGCTGTGTAGGAGAGTATGGCTAGCATAGCAACCTCTGCAATGTCCAAGAAAAGATATTCACAGACATAATATAGTGAAAAGGCATTTCCAGGGGAAGACGTTAACTTTTTAAAATACCTTGCATGGCCCCCCTGTTTAACTGTTAAACATCAAAAATAAAACTTTTTTACAACCAAGAGAGGACTTCCAGCCACTTTCTCCTGAAGAGTCCTATGGGGTAGAAAACTGGCCTCTGGGCATGCTAGAGTTGTTCTGCCCTGTTTAAAACTCATTATGGACAATGGATCTTTTCTAAAGAACCTGCATGAGTATAGGAAACTGCCCTATATGCTTTCAGACTGTGGGCAATGAGTCTCCAAATTGGTCCTGTGATCAATGCTGCTTTTAAATTGGAGATGCTGGGTATTTGAACCTGAATCTGCTGCCTGCAGAACGCGTTCTCTAGATCTCTTCCCCACAGCTTCTTGCCCTTGAGTTGTGGCTCTCCTAACCTCAATCTCCTCTATGGTGTGGACAATGAACATGTCCTGAAGGTCCTCCATGGCGCTCTCCATCCAGTTGTTGAAGGGTGCAGCTCTCTTGGCATATTCCAGGTGGAGCTGGTCAATGGTCTCTAGCTGCTTCTCTGTTTTCTGCACAGGCAAGAGAATGGGAGAGTTAGGTCTCAGGAAGTAGTGCTTGCTGTCACCCACCCTGCTAAGCAGGTGCTAATCCTAAGGTAAGCTGCAGGAGCCTTCAGCTCACCTCCAGCGCTTCCCTCCGTGTGTGGGTCAAGGATCCTAGTGAATCCCACTGGTCACAGATCTTCTGGCACCGGGCGTTGACACTGGGAGAGTCGTAATAGTCCAGTTCGCTGCGGGACAGAGAAGAGAGTTGGAGGCATGTTTTGGGGACAGATCCACACTAGAGCAGCAGGGAGGGGGCAGAGACTGTGTGATCTTCTAACTATGCTAATAGTAGGAAATGCTCAGCACTCTATGCATGTGTCCCCTCCCCAGCTTCCTGGTACCTCTCCCCCATTGATCCCCCCCAGTGAACAAAAAATCACTGGGAGCCTCCAGAAACAACCGAGTATTCTTTTAAAAAGGTCCAACGTCCACCTTGTTCCCTCCCCCCCAACCTGCTCAAAGGGGTTTTATAAAGGTTGAAGTAGACCTGTGTGACTACACTCCCAGT
The DNA here is from genome assembly GCA_034509955.1 of Urosaurus nigricauda. Lineage (NCBI taxonomy): Eukaryota > Metazoa > Chordata > Lepidosauria > Squamata > Phrynosomatidae > Urosaurus > Urosaurus nigricauda. Next base: position 29,637,252 of record JAOEGL010000007.1, on the reverse strand, counting down.
TTTTTTCCTTGGTGGTTCCAGGCTGGGAAATTGACCCTAGGCTCTTTCCCATTCCCTCTCACCCCGGGGCCACTGCAGAATCATAGGAGACCAAGTACCTTAAGCATGGGAGGTAAAGAGGCAAATGAAATAAAGATTCTTAAGGCTTTATGACCGATTACCCTAAGCTAGTGCCTTCCAGAGGTTTTGGGCATCTGAGAAAGTAGACGGAAGTCTATAAAAGCTCATGCTGCCAACTTCTTTCTTTCAGCTAGTCTCAAAGGTGCTACAAGATCTCTCTACATACTGATTTTACAGACTAACACAGCTATGTGTGTGTGTATGTGCATGAGTATGTGTATGCGTGCCTTCAAGTCACCAGTCAACTTATGCTAACCCAATGGATTTTATAGGGTTTTCTTAGATGGCTTTCCAGAGAAGGGATGTCATATTGACAAGGGAGCAAGCTTGTTTTCTGCTGCTCCAGAGACTAGGACCCAAAACAATAGATGCAAGTTCCAGGAAAAGAGATTCCACCTAGACATTAGGAGGAACTTCCTGACAGGGCTGTTCAACAGTGGAACACACTCTCTCAGAGTATGGTGGAGTCTCCTTCCTTGCAGGTCTTTAAGCAGAGGCTGGATGGCCATCTGTCAGGGATGCTTTGATGGAGAGTTCCTGCATGGCAGGGGTTTGGACTGGATGGCCCTTGTGGTCTCTTCCAACTCTACGATTCTATGATTCTAATTCGTTCCTCCTGAAGTCCCTGATATTGGTTGGCAGTCTCCCATCCTTATTTCTGAGTAAAGCCATTTCACAAGTATTGCAGTGACAACTGTCAGGCACCAGAGAGTGCTGCTGCATCCCTTTTTAAAAGCAATTAAATGCAAAGCAGACTTGATTTCTGCCAGAGCATGGAAAAGTTACTTTTGTTGGAGTGACAACTCCCAGAACCCTCTCGACAGCATGATTAAGCTGCTTGGCAGGATTCTGAGAGCTGCAGGCTCCTTGATGATTAATGCTTCCAGACTCTGCCCCAGACTGATGGTGTCCCCCAAATCCTGCAGAGGAAGGGAGACTGGCCACTAACACAGCAACCTTTATCAGGGGTGGCATTTTCTGAGGAAATCTTGAATGTGATGTTTTAGCAAACTGCCTCTGGCAAGCTACATGTTGCTACACATTTGGGAAACAGCCCCAAAAAGTGCCAGGAGGTTTGCCAAGCAAAACACTTTGTGGAGGAGACTGGAAAAGTAAAAGCGACATGACATACAAAGACGTGGGGTGCCCAGCTTCAAACAGGAACCCCTCAATTTAGGAACGGTGGCCAGATTTTCAGATTCAAGAGTTATGTTGGGCGGGGGTGGAGGTGGGAGACATAGTCTCTTAACATCAGCACTGACAATGTGGGATAAAAGGACTTCCTAACTGTCTTTCCCTAATTTTCAAATAGTGCTCTCCTATTTCAAGGCCTTTGCATGAAGTAAGTCTGTGTGTGTGTGTGTGTTTTCTCCATGAAGTCATGTTCCAGGCCACACACATTTCTATGTTTCCGAGTTCTCAGCCATTTCCAGCCACTGGAATAAGAACCTCCATTCATGGCATGGCTCTGCTCTTGCCACTGTGTGTACTAATTGTGTATGTGAGTTTATCTGAGTGGGGAAAAAAAGGGGGAAAAAAGAGGGGAGAGAGACGTTTGCAGCAAACTCTTACAATAACTGCATTCTCACGATGCACAAAGGGAGGAGGGAAGGAGAACAATAGGGGTACTGTGTCTTTGGAGTATCTGTGTGTGCATGTTTGAGTGAGTGAGAAAGAGAGTACTGACAAGGGAAGTGTATGCCCTTTTAGAAACTTGTTCCAAAGAGAGGTGATTCTAGCAGATCCTGTATAAGAGCTAAAGATGCTTTGGAAAGTGATCCTAAGTGGCAAACGGTGGGGGTAGGGTGCAGGGCAAACACAGGGGATTGCTATTTTAGATTGGCCAAAAATGTCACACAAGCATCTCTTTGTATTTTCTCTTTGCTACAGAATAGCCCAAACCCACTCTGGTTCTCTTATTTTTTCTCTTACACACACACATACACACAGAGTGTGATATGAGGGAGTGCTAACTAGGAGGGTGGCTGGTGTTTCCTTGACAGGAGACAGGCAAATTTTATCCTAGCTTTGAAAAGCTGTCTTTTTGGGACTACCACTCCCAGAATGCCTGCAGCCAGTCATGCTGTCTAGCTGGATTATCTGGAGGCAGCCGTCCGTTCCACCCCCCCCCCCAAAAGCAACAACAAAAATTTATTTTCAAACTGTGAAAAATTTCATAGGATGAAATGACAACTACAGCTTGAGAAGCAGTGTGTGGGAGGAGAAAAGTCTGGGAATGAAGCAAATATGTAAACAAAGAATCCAGAAATACACCCCAAGCAAAACCTAATCCCAGATCTTTGAAAAATTAATTATTTGGGAGTACAAATCCCAGAATCCTCACGCTAGGGGATTCAAGGGTTCTAGTCAAAAAGCAAACTTTTCTAAATTCTGAGCTATCCCTGCTTGGACCAATATTTTTTGGAGTAGGAGCTAAGACAATGGATTGCCTTCCAAGTCTAAATGCAACTGCTTATCCCAACTACAGCAGACCCCTCTGATTCAATGGCTGAATGGTAAATCAACACATACACAAATCCTGCTGATTCAATGTCTCTACTCTAGCTGGAGCTAGATTTAGGCTCCAGGATTGATTCCCACCACCAGCAGTCCCTTTGGCTACTTCCTTTTGAAATTGCTATGTTCAAAGTCACCATGTGTCTCAAAGCCTGGTCCACAGTTCAAGGTTCCCACTGCCTGATCTTACAGGTTGCTACACTCAAGAGAATATGTATGTCACATTAAAATGATTTACTACTACTGCTCCACAACCAGGGAATTCTTGTGAACTGTATGGCCTGAAGTGACAGGCCAAAATAAAGCTGCTTCGTGTCACTTTGGAGGTATGCTGTTTAAATGACACACGGATGTTAAGAGGCCAGAAGCTGCTTCCAGCATCTTAGGATGCACACAGCATTTAAACAGCATACCTCCAAAGTGACCCGAAGCAGTTTTATTTTGGCCTGTCTGTTCAGGCCCTGTAGTTCCCAGGTAAGGGGAGAGTTGATAAGGCTCTCTAACCAAACTCTCAACCCAAACTACAAGTCCCAGGACTTCTTGGGAGGAGAAGCAAATGCCTCCCAAGTAGAATAATTTATGACTAAATTGGCAGTATGCTTTCCATCCACATTGTTCAGGGTACTACTGTTTTTGAACTCTCTCTCTCTCTCTCTCTTTTTAAATGTGAAAGACCAAGATTCTCATGATGCTCAAATGTCATGCCAGGGAATAGTCCCCATTTTGCATGGGGTGATTACAGAAGTTTAGAGCTGGAGGGTTCCTAGGAGATGACATAGTCCAGCCTCTTGAATGAAGAATCCAGAGCTTGAAAAGGGTCACTTTTTGGCATACAACTCCCTGTAACCATGCTAGCTAGGGAATTCTGAAAAATGCAGACTAAATCTGGGAGAATATACAACGCAAGCTACAACCACAGCATATCTGATTGCCTCCCTTTCTATACCACCAACCAAACAAGAGCTCTTCTGCCTCAACAGGGCTATATCTCACTACTGAACAGTCCTCATGGTTAGGAATTTTTCCTCTGTGTCTAGCTAAACTCTGCTCCTCTGCACTTTCCACCCAGTAACTCTAGCCCTGCCCTCAGGAATATTAGAGAAAAGAGCCATAGGTCCAACTGCTCCCAGGTGAAATAAATGCTTGCTGGAACAAGCCTAGAGGGGGAAGAGGAAGAAGGCATACTTGAGCTCTTGAGCAATGGCTGCAATTTGCTCCACTCGGTCCTGGTGAGCTGCCAGATCGCTCTCAAAAGCCTCGTGTTTCCGGATCAGGGCTTTGATGTCAGACAGGGTGGCCGTCTCGTAGTCCTTCTGCTTGAGCATGGCCTCTTTGCCTGGGGTGGAGAGAAAAATTCAGGATGCTCAGAAGATATCAAGACAACAGGTTTCACAGTCGCCACGACAATCTTTTCAGCAACACTGAAGTTGCCCATGGAGATCACCACTGCAGCCTGAAAAAGTTGCTTTTTTGGACTTTCAGAATTTCATCAGGCATGGCCTCTGGGGATCTAGGGAGGTATAGTCCAAAAATGGAACTTTTAAACACTTTCTTCCTCACAAGTGCTCACCTTCCCCCATCAAACCAAGCAATCACTCAGTGTGGCTACTAGTGATCTATGTTTTTCCTCTTATGAAGAGAAGATACCTTATAACATTGATTTTATTGAAACAGTGTGGAACAGCCTGAACACTTTAAATGTAGACAAAAGATGCTAATTATATTGTCATCATCAGAACATTCAAAGCCATGCAATATTATAGAATACTCAGTGGAAGGGGCAACAACCTCTTCTACAACACTATCTAACCAAGTTTCCAGGCCCGTTTTTGAGGAATTCCTAGCATGGACCTCTCAGCAATACCTGCCAGGCCTCGTATCACAACATCCACTGCTTGACTCCAATGCATAATGGCTACAACAACTTTGCTCTTCCCTGGTCAGGTGGTCACGTCTAATTAGAGCTCATAAAAGTTACTTTTGTGGGAATACAACTCTCAGGATACTGCAACCTCCATGCCCATGATGGCGGTTGATTTCTGGGAGTTGTTATTTCCCCAAAAGTAACTTTCCCAAGCTCTGCTTCTAAGACAGTCACCAAGGCTGCCTCAAGCCTTTTCCAAAGCCTTCAGTGAAATGGTCAGTGATTCCACTCATTTCATTCCCCAGAGTTTCCAAGTGATGTGGATCGCCCGAACTCGGGATTAGGCTGCAGTATGGAAAAGTTAATTTATGTACTACAAGTCCAGATATCCTCCATCTACTTTGTAGGGAGACACTGGGAATTTTCATCCAAAAAGTATTTGTCTTCCCAAGCTCTACCCCTTCAAACAAGGGCCAGACACAGGAAGCACATGCCAAGCATCCTCTGGCTACACAGGAAATAATAAGGCAGCGTGAAACAAGAGATTTTTGATAGCTGGGCTCTGCTGGAGGCTCCAGCAGATTCCTTCTGGCTCATCCCTCTGGAAGAGATTTCATTGCTGCCACCATCCTTCCACCTCTTTCCCAGCTTCAGTTGGCCAGAGTTGGATTGTGGGGCAGGGGGTGGGGGTGGAATTCAAATGAGCCGCATTTACTAGCAACCTGGCACATAGCTGGAGTTTCTGTGGTAATCCAAATGTTATTTGGGTTGGGAGCAGAAAAGGCTGCTGGAGTGTTGAAAACACTCTTCTGTTCCAATCAGCTGTTCCCTGGGACACGCTTAGCTTGGAAAATTCTTCCTTGGCTGCCAGCCAGGCAGAGGTCCAGACAATCTGAGATCTGCAAACTGTACAGAGGGAGTGAGAGAAAGAAAGGAAGTGGAGCGGGCTAATTCTAGATGCTGACTGGACACCAGCAGCCTGGTCAGAATGCTTAGCTTTGGGCTCAAGGTCCCATTCTTTGGGCCATGAGAAAGGCTAGAGTAAGTCTTGATGAACAAGCCACCATGTTGAGCAGGAAGACCCTCAGTAGCATCATTCACTCTGTTCCTGCCAATACATGAATTGTGATATCGTCACAAGCAAAGGTGGCCTAGGAATTCTTCGAGCTGCCCTCTGCTACTTTGCTAGCAGGTGTGGGGGAAGCCAAAATGCCATTGAGACTGCTCCGAAACCACAGCCCTTCTTTTAACTGACCAGAAAAAGAAGACACAAAGGGACAACATCACCTGTATGCTCACTATTTTAGTAGGGGAGAAATAATTCTTTCTGAGTAGAAGAATGCTTCCAATCTTAATCCACAAAGCCACCACAGCAAGCAGAGCTTGGAAAAGTTATTTTTTGGGGGACAAAAAAGTAATCTTTCCAAGCACTGATGAAACCCTGCTTGAGACCAGCATTTTAAGGAGAAAGAGCTCGGCCACTGGCTTGCCCTATGAAACCTGCACCCAAATCCAATTGCCAATCCCACCAGAGTAGTCTCAGTGAGCTAGCAATTGAATGGTAAATGAAAACTTACATAAATCCCATTGATTTGGTGGGTATACTCTAATTGGGACTACCAAATGAACACAGGTCCTGGAATCTTCCCACCTGCAATACCCTGCTCTTTGATCTAATTTTTGTTATTTGTTGTTTGTTATGTGCCTTCAGCCCCAATTTATGCAACCCTCTCCTAGTTTTTTCAAGGTTTATTCTGAGGACATTTGCCATTGCCTTCCTCTGAGGCTGAGAAAGTGTGACTTGTGCAAGGTCACCCAGCAGGTTTCCATGGTTGAGACGAGCCTCTAGCCTGGAGTCCAACAACTATATCATGCTGGCTCAAGTCTAATTTAAGCTTATATCAGTTCATGTTTTGCAACAAGTGGAGTAGGCCTAGAACCAGCTCATGTGTAAAGATCAGTATTCAGAAGATGGGGAAACTGAGTAGTCTCTTTGGAACACAGACAAGAAACCACCTCTGATTTCTGAAAGAGGTCACAGTCTAGGTCAAGCAACTTTAGAGAATCCCTCCATCTCTCCACTGCTCAAAATAGGCTTCAGGTCAAAGAGAACCAGAAAGAGTTAGCATTGGTTTAGACTGTTAGATGTCAACTGGCTCGGCAACAGAAGACACAATTAATAGCTGAGCTTGGCTACTTTCTCCACTCTTGTCTCCTTTGTCTGCATTCCAGGCAGGATCTTAAAATGATGGTGTTCTGAGCACCAAGGGAATCCTCCCCCAATGAGTTGTTCAAAAACAACCTTTATGTTTCCCTTAGCAATGGCCTGCCAGCTTTGATGGATGAACCTACAACAGTTGGAGAGGAGGGCAAAAAGAGGGGAGCAGCCTGTTGAGTGGGATGGGGGTTGCTCTCCCCATCACCACAAATGTTGCTGCAGAAAAAAGAAAGGAATTTGCCATGTATCAGACTGTGTCAAACAGGAAGCTGCAGGGACGCTGATAATGTTTTCTCCGCCCTGGTCTGTGCTAAGAATAGGGCTGTTGACAAAAGGATTCCAGCCTGAAAGGGATAAACAACTTAAAACAAAGTCTTGGACCAAGAGTAGGAGCGATGGCAGGGCCTTCCGCTCCTGAGAACCGGAGCTGGCAAAGAAACAAAGCTCCATACAATAGGTAGGCAGCCTGATAGACAGAGTTGTTCTCTCAGGTTGTAGCTTTCTGGGTTGTTAAAAGAAAGAAGCAAGAGCTTGCAGTTTCTACTTCAAAATATTTTAAAACAGGATGGCTCCTTTTTCATTGTCCTCTTCTCAGCAAGTAAGTTCTACCCGTTCCAACTGGCTTTTTAGGAACTGACTGCAAGAGTGTCCTGTCCTGTTTTTTAGGATCTGACTGGAATAGTGCCCTGTTTCAGTAGTGTCCTGTTCTGCTGATTTATCTTTCGGCACGTTAATGCATTTGTTTTAAAGGATTTTAATACAGTACTATGCACCACTTAATCGTAGTTCAACAATAAAGTTTTGACTTTGCTCCTTGCAAATGTTTTGAACTGTATTGGGTTTAGTGAGTCCCAGTATTGGGGGAAAGGCAGGATATAAATGAATAAACAACATATAAACAACAACTGATAGAATCCTATTCTCTGGATGGCATGGAGGCACAATCTACCTACTGTTGGGTTATTCCTTCCGTGCCAGCAGAAGAAGCAAGTCCAATGTTGATCAGTGGTGTAAATCTCCACTCAGTAACACCTGCTACTAACCCTAGCCCTAGCCCTAGCCCTAATTGAGATGATAACAACCACAACTATATCAAAACTACAAAGAGGACATCCCTTATCACAACTGGGGGGTGTACTGTTTTGGATGCTCCATACAGTAACATGGCGACAGGAAGCTTGACACCATTTCCTTTTGCCATTTGAGAGAGATTGCAAAGAAAAGTGGAAGAATTTGGGCTTGGTGTGTATTGGGGTTTTTAGTAGTCCATGGGGGAAGAAGGGATTCCTGGGAGAAAGTCCCTTCTCCCCAGCAGCTGTCCACACCAGTTTAGAAAGTGTCAATTCCCTCAAGATATTGGTCACTGAATGCAAAAAGTAGGTCTAATGATCACAAAGGACTTATTTTCCATGAACTTATCTATTCCACTACTAGTGGCCATAACATCTTGTGGCAATGAATTTCATATGATGAAAAGGCAACAAATAGTAGTTATTTGCTTCCTACTGTTGGCTGATTTCCTTTTGTACAAGTCTGTACAAGGCCACCCACACACCCATTCCTCTGAAATACTAAAAATATACAAAACCACAAACTCTTGCAATGCGAAACCTGGTTTATATAGCTAGATGTTCAAGATCGAACGTACCAGGTTCTTCCTCTCTTACACAAGATGTAGCTCAGTCGTAGAGAGCAGACCAAGAACTGGGTCATCAGAGAACAGATATAAATCAATAATCTCCACTTGGCCAGATGGGCTAATATTTTAACTCTGGGTATGGCAAATTTAATGTGTCCCATCACTCCCTCTGAGAGATCACAAGGTCTATCAATTCATTTTCTTTGCTTTCCAATCCATCCCTCGCTATTGGGATCTTATGGATCTGTTTTGAGTTTTGGAGAACCAGGGAAAATCAGAAACAGATTGCTTTAGCATAGTTGTAATCTTTGTTTCCCCTGCCTCATCATCCCACAAAACACTCTTGTTCTACAGGCAATGCCTGATTCTTTCCTACCCAGTTTGTGAATACAATATCCTTTCCAGTACAAAAAAAAAAAAAAAAGGGGGGGGGGGAAATGGGGTTGGCATATTTCTCTATGGACATGAGACATGCAGTTATCATGTTGGAAGGTTTGGTCCTCAAGTTTGTTAACACCTGAGCCACTCCCAGAAACAAAAAGCCACTGAAATTTGGTCAGCGGGACCTAGTACTCTTGCTAACTCAACCCACGCAGGACACAGAGGCTCATGCTAAAGTAGAGGATTTCAAACTCTTTGTTCAAGGAAAAATGTTTTTGGATTATAGCATTTGAAACAGCAAGTGGGAACTGCGTGAGGAAACATTTAAGAATTATATCCCTAGACAAAGAAAACCAGTTTTCAGGAAGAAAGTTGGGTTGCAACCCTTTTCTTTCCAAAGTGTCTTTTTTCATAAAGGCAGAGTTTTAATGCAGAAAAAAAATATTACATGCTTTCCTTTGCTGTGTGTGTGTGTGCATGCACAAGTGTGCACAAATATCACTGTGCAGTCTGAAATGACATAACCAAGGACAGTTTTACTATGACCATAACTTTGTAATCTGTGTAATTTATGCAGGTTATAGGCATAGAATTTGGACACACACACCACTTAGAAAGATGCATAGTTCTGCCCTTCTGAGCTTAGTATTCTGTCTCCAGTAGCAACTAGCCATGGAAAGAAACAGTCAGAGGCAGCAGCTGTGGTTTTGCTGCCTGTCCAAACAATGTGAGAAACAGAAGGCCAAATGGACAAAACCATTACACCGAAAATAATTTGCCAGTGAATGGCAATCATCTGTCAAAACTTTACCGACTCCCTCTGCTCTCTGCTCTCCCAAGGGCTGGGTCAATCTGGGACAAGTAGTAGGGGCTGGGATTCAGTTTAGCATATGCTTGTTATTAAGAAAGGTTAATCAATGGTATCTACAGTTTTATTTTATTTTTTAAAAAATGACAGACTGGAATCGAGGCCTTAAAGACTTTCTCTTATTCAGAGCAGATGTTGATATTAGCTGGAGGAAGCACAGCCTGAAGAAGTTACTTTTCTGGACAGCAGCTTTCAGGGACCTCCAGGCATGATGGACATGAACTTTTCAAAGGTCTATGGAAGGGCAGATTTATGCATGTCCTAAATCTCAGCGCTCACCTTCAGTCCAGGACTCATGGATGGATGCCTTCTGCCTGAACTTCTCAGCCAAGTGGTCCAGCCGCTCCAGCCGCCGGATCTCATTCAGCAGCCACTCTTCATGACCTTTCTCTGCCTGTTCCAAGTGCTGCCAACCGTTGTTGATGTCCTGTGGATATTGGGAGGTGGTGGTGGGAATCAGGATAAGAAAAGCTTTCAGCACAGCTAGAAGGTGGGTTCTAACATTTCAACCCTGCTTCTCAACTAAACTAGCTCCCAAAGTGGCTGCTTATGTTTGGTGAGACAATTTACCTCTCCCTTTGCTGCTACTTCATTGCTTGCTTGATTTTTTTAAACAAATGAAAAGTCTGCAGAACCAACCGAGCTCTGACTCACCATGCCCGCTAGTCACCTCTAATCTCTCATAAATTGCAAGTTGGGCCTACTCACCGAAACCATTTTCCCCTCGGAGGGCATGAAGGCCGGCCGGTTGCTCAGCCGTAGCTTGGTCTGCAGGGTATTGAAATTGATCTCCAGCTGGCACTTCTCCTGAACCTTGGGGGGCTTGTGGACCCTCCGGTAGTCACGGAAATCCTCCAACTTCTGCTGCATCTCTTGCATGGTCTTCTGAGGGACACGGTTCTCCAGCCAGGGGATGGTGCGCTGAATCCATTCCAGGAGCTGAGGAAATGAGGGAAATATATCGGGCTAATGACTAGGAGAACAGTGGCCCAAGGGACCTAGGTGCAAGCAACCTGTTGGGCTGCACAGCAACCCAGGGCTTTTATGTTGCTGCTGAAAGCCCATTTCTACCTATCCAAGGAGAAACTTTTAAGCCTCCTTTCAAACAAATTAGCTAGCATCCTATTAGTGAAACATGCAAGTGTTCAGTCCAACACACATCTGTGTATGTCACATTTGGTGACTGTGGAGACTAGCATTCTTGTTTTCCCTGTATAATGACCCAACCTCCCCCAGGCCATGATATCCCATGGCCACTCATGGGCTGGAGGAGAGCTGAATGTGTGTGTGTGTGGGGGGGGGGGAGGACTGGAGAAACGTCGTATATCAAGCTCTCTAGAAGACCATGGCAGATCTCACTGGATGATGCCATTGGTCTATGTCTGGATATGGGGATACAGCCAGGTGCTTCTTCAATTCTCCTCGCTCTCTACCATCTACTAAACAGTTGTGGCCTGCAGCAGCTAAATGGTGAGTTGTGGGGCTGAGAAGAGATATGCAATACAGTTCTACCTGCAGAACTTTTAAGCTATTCTACAATACAAGATCTCAGACAACAAATATGGAAGTCATAGAATAATCATGAGACATTATTCACATCTTTCCTTTGTTAAGAAGCTTTTGAGGAGATGCTAGAGTGGGCAGGGAATGGGATACAATATCAGTGGATTGTCTCCACCAGAGGGAGATATTTGAGGCCTCTTCTAACTAAGCTGAGCCCTCCTGCTTGGAACTTACAGGAAGAGATTGTAACAAATCAAACTGCAGGATCTCTATTGGGAGGTCTTTCCCTCTTGCTGTCCTAGATCCCACCCAGCATCTCCTAGATGTATGCTGGCTGGGAATCCCTTACATCTAAGCCAGCAACAGGCTTAGTCTCTACCCCAAAGGACAAGTGAGCCATAAGCTGACTAACTGTGTGTCCTACACAATAGGAAAAAGGAGTCAAGAGACAAAGCTTAAAACCAAAGACCAGCTGCTAAAACTTAAGACAATGACCACTTTGTAGAATGGTCAATCAGCTAGGTGTGGGGACAGTGCTTATTCTTGCTCCGAGTTAGGACATCTCTACATTTAGGACATCTCCCAGAATCCCCATGCTGGCTGGGGATTCTGGGAGCTGCAGTACAAAATGCAGACTTTTCTAAGCTCTGCCTTCACTAGCTGATAATACCTCTCCCCCGGAACAAACCTTGCATTCAGCATTAGACACAGCTAGGAAATCTGTACAGTTTATAGCTTTTAAAGGGCAACCAAGATTCTGTATTGGCAAAGCAGCAGATTAACTACGAGAACCTCAATGAAAATGGTTTGGCATGTCCTTCTGTCGTATAACCAGTTGTAAGACTGCTTATGCGCCCTATTTCTCTGTCACCACTGAGCCCTGGCATTGCCTTCTGCACTGTCCTCAGGACAGAGCCTTCTGGAACTGTTCCCCTGCTGGATGCACCAAACTCCAAGGAATTGCAGCAGGCATAGTTCCTGCAGAGAATACAAACAGAGAGAGGCCTGCCTCCATTTTGCCACTTGCGAGAAAAGGAGTCAGAGACCAGCACCACTCACATCAGAAGCCAGCTTCTCATAGTCTTCCATCAGGTGCTCATTCTCCTGGTTCACCGCCAACACTTTGCAAATCCTGTTTGCGGCTGTCTCAGCCTAGAGAAAAACACAAGGGGGAGGAAATGGGAGTTGAAGATACAAATGGGCCCACACAGTTAAAACCTGCCTAAAGTGAAGGTGCAATGGGAAAAGGAGGTTGTGGTGCAGCGCACCTGCAGAAACCACCAAGTCTAGTGACAAGCAAAGAGAGATGTTCCAAAGCAAAGCCAGCAAGAGGTTTCCAGCAACTTTTGGGGCAGACCCTGGTTGGGCATTATGGTCACTTCCATAATTCCCTCCCACCATTCTCCCAGCATCAAAATAATACTTCCTATTTTAGAGAGTACTGTTTTCAGCCTGGTAGATGTACTGGCTTAGCATTATCGATTTAGTTTAGGACCACCATATACTAAGAATGAGATTCACAGATTCATCAGACCTCTGTATTTGCAGACAGAAAAGGGGCCCCTTGAACTGGATCATGCAAATGACCTCTCTTGGATCAACTAAAAAACTAGGTCTCTGTGATTCAAGGAAGGCCATACACTGTGATTAAATGCTTCCTTGGTTAGATATAGTTTCACAAACTGGGAAACTGTGGTGAACAGAACTAGAACAAGACATGATTGGAAATCAACTTCAAAACATGTTTTTGGATCCTACTCTCTTCCAATACTGGTAACCATAGCTGTAAATCTGCTCTGAGTTCAGTCCAAACCTTAAAGGAGCCATCCTGGTGCTGAATCTGTTTTGGGTTGGATAGGATACAGCACCCCAGGGTAGCACCTTTAAACTCTGAACTACAATGTAGAGTGGACCCATTGACCCGGAAGGGAAAACAAAACGAGTTAGAGTATATGTGTGTGTATATAAAGATTATAACAGACATAATAAAACACTAATATAATCAATTACTCAAATTTGCACTACACAGTCTACATTATAAGGAGCTGTTTAAAGACATAGCCATGTCAGTCTGGAAAATTAGTATGCAAAGAGATCTTGTAGAACCTTTGAGACTAACTGTTAGTGAGAGGTTGGTAGCAGGACCTTTCATAAGCTTGAGCCTACTTCCTCAGATGCACGGGGAAAAGTGGAAAGTCTGGACAGGTCTTTCCACTCTACTCCATCTATCTGAGGAAGTAGACTCAAATCTACAGAAGCTCACGCTACCAACCTTTCTCTTTCAGTGACTCTCAAAGGTGGTACAGGATCCCTTTGCATATAAATAGCAGAATGGGAGAAAGTAAATAGAGCATATATCGTTTATTGAAGAGAAAAAGACGGGAAGAGGTTTCATTCAATTTTGAATTCAAACAGAAGCCAGATGTGTTTTGACAGGCAGTCTTCCTCGGTGGCCAATGTGACTCTTGTGTTGTGAATACTAGATGAGACCAGGGACCATCTTTTCCCGTTCAAGAAATTATTTAGGCCCTATAGACCTTTTCCCATATTGCTATTTATAGTATAGACTGTGTCTGTGCTGTATTTTGTAAATTTGACTGTGTAGTGCCAATCTGAATAACTGATTATTTTAGTGTTTTATTATTAACCTTTACACACACACACACACACACACACACTTATATCTTAACTTTTTTTTCACCTTTTGTTATTTCAGTGAGTTAAGTTTTATCCTTTCCTTTTGTCCCATTAGCACTGGAGCCTCCAACTGCCACTTGCCAATCCTATATTTAAATGTGGTAATGAATTTTAAACATCTATTTAGATTTATATCTTTAAAGCTTCTTGAAATGGAACAGGAGGCATTTATAAACAGAGGCCTCCAACTCTGCTAAGAGTGGAGAGACCCCTCCATAATGCACAATAGCCTGGCTTAAGTTAAAGTAGGAAGGAAAAGAAGGGCACAGAAACTATGGGATTGGGTGCTGGAGGGAAATCAAGAGATCAAGTACCTTGCGAGGAGCAGAGAGAGTCCAAGGGAAGGAGATGGAAGCCAGACATCAACAGAAAGGATGATGAGGGTCTACAGAAGGATGAGGAGAGGGAGAGAGCCATGGAAGAAATGAGTTGCCAACAGAATAGGATATCCAAAAGAAAAAGAAAGAAAAGCTTTGTTCTAGTAGGAAGAAAAAAAAGCCACAAACACTACAGGATCCTGACCTAGGGCTTTCTTCCTATATTTTAGAAAGCTGGGTTGCCAAGTAAATAAGGACCATTGCTCCTGCCTCTTTAATATCAGATAGTAATGACTGCTGACATTTACTTTTCTATCCAACCATTAAAGGGATAGGAGCTCTGTCTCTCATTTCATCTGGTAACCCTAGTTTGGAGGCAAAAAGGAGGGGGAAAAGGAAGGTCAAACTTGAAAAGATTAGGCTAATTTAGATGAGGCATATGAGTATTATGGAGGGGAAGATGGGAATTGCAATCCAACACGCAAGGGCACGAGGTTGAGGATGGCTGCTTCGGACCATAATGATGCAACCTGATTTATTCATTGTGGATTATTTGATGCCGCCGGTGTCCAATCAGTAAAGGATATCAGGGATTTTTTCTTTTAAAGCCAACAAAAATATGGGCTGAAGCTCTTCATCCAGCACCCAGCCAGCTGATTCTGCATGGCTGAACACAGACTGTCTCCACCATCCAGTTGCTGCCTCGAGCCTCACAGTGCAACAACACAGAGGCAGGCTGGAAGGATGGCTGGGGTGGCTACAAGGCAGCTAATCAATCCCAGCTGATGGAAAGAACACACCAGCTGAGCTCTCACCCCCCCACCCAAATATTCAGATCAGACACAAAGGACAATAACAATAACAACAATATTAATACTTGTTCTAAAAAAGATTATTGGCAAGGGTAGGAATTCACACAGTCCACCCCTCTCCATCCACTGAGAGCTCCACACCCACACACCAGGGAAGTGTGTCTGTTTGCGAATCCATGGGCACAATCGAATTCAGCTTCTTGCATTTGGGGGGAGATCTGTCTCCTCCAGCTGGAATATGTACAGAGATTGCTGGCCAAAGGAACAACGGCTCCACTTCCTGCCTATAAAGGATTTACACATTCGGAGCCAATAAATTAACGCTCTCCTTTAATGGAAAACACACCGCCAAGCTTGGCAGCAGATCTAACATGTTAAGACACTGCCCAGGGAATGATGGGGGGGGGGGGGAAGGAGGATGAGAAGGTAGGAAACTTCCCATGGTTCCCCCTTTGAAAAACAACCACCAAAAGCATTCCGCTGACGCAATTTATCTCCTTCACATTATGCACAATCCGGTGTTCTGAGGGCCTGTGCTAAGCAGCAGGAGATAAACTTTTGGGACATGCTGGCAGTTGGAGGAAGCCAGGTAAATACTGAATAATAGAAAAGTGACTTGGGGACTACAAGTTCCAGAATACCCCAGTGAGCATGGCCAGGGGACTACAAGTTCCAGAATACCCCAGTGGAGCAATGGCCAGGGGACTACAAGTTCCAGCATACCCCAGTGAGCATGGCCAGGGGAGATCCTAGGAGTTGTAGTTCCCCCCCCCCCCCCCCCCCAGTAATTTTTTCTGTGCTCTAGTTGTAATGCTAAAAGTGTTCACAAGCGGCTTCTGTTCCTTCCATACTGCCTGGGCTGTTGTGGTGGAATTATCAGCAAAAAATTGTGGGTTTCGTCATACAGAGTGCAGTCAGACCTTCATATCTGCGAGGGTTCTGTTCCGGACTCCCCACTGCAGATACAAAAAATGTGGGGACCTCAAGTCCTGTTGTCCTTAATGGTGGCACAACATGCATTTGGGACAACGGGGTTTCCCGTCCACGGATGCTCAGATCTGAGGAAAGGAAGCCTGCAGATATGAAGGTCCAACTGTATGCGCCTTCTGGCTTTCCAAACCATATTTCAGAAAGGACTGAAAGAATCTGGGCCTCACACGACAGGCTGAGTGTAGGTGATGCCTCCTTGGGACATCATCAATGCCTCCTTGAGACCTCCAAGACCGCCAGTCTCCCCTTGGTGTAGATCAGGGGTTGAAATCACATAGCTATGATCTGCATGCAGCCCCAAGCAACTTTTTGCAGCCCATGGGCTCTTTTGATCTTCTCGGGGGGGGGGGGGGGGGAATTGGTTGGATAAAAGGAGAATTCCTACTTCTGGAAGCCTCCACAAGTGCAGATTCTCCTCTAAAAAGCCCAGTTTAGCCCTTTAGTGTTGGAGCTGCTTCAGTGATTTCTCCCCCCCCCCCCCCAAAAAAAAACCCAGCAGTAAAACAACTGCATTTTTGGAAAGAGCTGTGTCCTGCAGCAGGTCTGAATGGGCTAAATTATCTCCAGTCCTGGCCCGCTGCTGGTGTACACTGAGATTTTCCTGCCTTGCTGACCTATAATTAATTCAGGAGAATTGGATCAATTACCAGATTTAAGAAGTCTGCTCTTCTCCAATTCGGTCCCCATCTCATGCTGAATGATGGGAACTAAGTGTGCACACTCCATATCAGTTAACTAGCCATTGTTGTTTTTGTTGCCTTCAAGTGAAAACCCACTTGGTGGCCTTGGATATGTCCCACTCCCTTCATCCTCAGAGGACGGCAATGGCAAACTCCCTCTGAAGAAATCTTGCCAAGAAAACCCTGTGACAGGTTCACCTTAAGGTTGGCGTAAGTCAGAAATGACTTGAAGCAAGAATCGATCTAGCATGGGAATGGACAAAGTGTGGCCCACAACCTCCATGATCATTTTTTTTTTTGCGGCAGCCAGGGAGCCACAGGGGTCAAAAAAGCTTTTGCAATCCCCCTCCACTCCAAAATGTACTCTAGGGAGTGCAGAGAGCATTTGCACCACATCTGGACCCCCTGGGATAAATAACCCAAAACATTTTGCCCCTAAATGCCTTTTTTGAGACCTCTGTTCACTTCCTCCTGTTAAAAAAAGGCCAATATGATGACAATGCCCTCCCCATGTCTTCTAGAGTGCATTTGGTGAGAATTTTCTTTTTTGCAAGAGCAGGTATGGGGGGACATAGCCCCTCAAGGTCTCCTGGGTGGCCAATGCAGCCCCCCTAGTCTACCACAGTAGTCCACTCCTAATCTGGCACAAGAAGTAAACTAAGGGTAAGCAAAATGTGGTCTTGCCAATAGTTCTGGACTGCAACTCCTACCATCCCTTGCCACAAGCTACACTGGCTTAGGGCTGCTGAGAGCTGCAGTCAAACAACACCTGGAGAGCTACACTTTGATCATCCCTGAGGTAAAATAATGCCTAACAGGTAATTTGACTTAAAAGGAGATAGAGTAACCTTTCTGAAAATAAAAGGTCAACTGAGAAGTCAGGCAACCTGGTTAAGAGAAGGGGAATGAAGTTACAAGATGGACAAGTGTGAGCGCCAGAGGGACAGACAAGGAAATCTATACCTTTACCTTTGGTGCAAGAAGCCAGCAGACCTGAGTAACCCGAGACAGGGACATAAATATGCAACTTCTTCCTCAAGAGAGAAGTCTACCATCTTCTAAATCAGATAGCTTGAAAATGTTGTGTTTTGGATTCTAGCTCTCAGAATTCTGTATGCTGCACTGACACTGACTATGCTGGATAGGGCGATTCTGAGAGCTGCCACCCCCAAAAGTAATTTTCCCAGGCTCTGTCTAATTCTATGATAATAGGTATAATCAAAGTCCTCTAGCTCATAATCCAAAGGAGAGGGAAAAAAGACAGAAGGGAATAGGGGTAGATTTTAGAAGTGACACATCATATAAAAGGGTGAGGTAGCTACAGTGAGAAAATTGGAATTCTGCTCCAAAAGAGAGCTCTGCTATCCTGCCTAAACTATGCAAAGCAAGCAAGCAAGCTTGCACTTATCTTGCACATTTGCCCCCCCCCCCAACTTCTTTTACACTTCTACTGTATCCACACCGTGCTCCAGTCCTGAGGAACAAGGGACCGTGAATCACTAACCCCCCCCCCTCCCCCCCAAAAAAAACCTGGGAAAGCATCTCAGAAGTCAGGGGTTAGTCAAGATTTTGTCAGGCATGAGCCAGGTTCAAATAAGATAGATTGTGCAATACTAAGAATTAGAAACCTACTTTTAAATTAAAAGTAAAAAAAGGGGGGAAAAAGCTGTGACTTCTAGGAAAAACTCAGTTTTATACACAATATCTCCATCCTGCTCTTAGAGATGGAATCATGGGAAACTAACTACATTCACTGGGGTCAAACTCATTCTAACACTCTTGAGCAGTGTCGAATTTGAATGGGAACCATGAGGCCTGTGGGTCATGACCAGTCCCCAAGGCTATTTTGAGACCCTCACCAAACTAAAAGTGTCTCCCCATTCCCCTCTCCTTATTTTGGAAAGATAAAAACAAATATGTGCCCTTCTTACAACTTGTTCTAGCAAAAAAAAAAACCAAAAAAAAAACAAAAAACCAACATGATGCTGTTGGTTTTTACATGAAAGGGAGCAGAAAAACCTGAGATGGTATTCTTTGTTTCATGGAGTGGGGCTAGTGCTGGAAATTGTAGTATGAGTAGAAAACAGTCCTTTGGCCTTCCAAAGCTATAGAAGCTATATCTCCTTCAGAGGTGTTCTCTGCTTTATGAAGATTCAACCCAACAGCTGTTCTCAGCCTCACCATTTGGTCCCACAATATGCAGTGTGGGACAGTTACACAGGAGTACTGGTAGATAAAAGGAATTCCAAACAGCATCTTCTTTAGACATTTATTCCTAGTCTCCTAGGATGACTGGGAATATAAAACAGATTCTTCCTGTAGCCACAGATCAAGTTCTAGATCAAGCTGCCTTGAATCCCATTTTGGGACCCATTTCCCTAGATCATCAACCTGAATGTGATCAAAAACAAAACTAAAAAAAAGGTGGGGAAGTTCCATGTTGGGCCAGGGTCGGAGGGGAAAGAATTGGAGGAAAGCCAGAAGTTTTTACAAATTATGTGATTCCTCCTAAGAGACGTCACCATTTCCTAGCTCAACGGCTTGGTTTCTTCTCACCTGTAGGAAGCCATTAACAGAAGGCAGCAAAACAACAGCGGTGGATGCCAGTGAAGAGATGTTGTCAGCACCAAAACTTTTTCTTATTTGGTCTCGTTTGAGAAGGGACCCAAAGGTAGATGTGAACCACACAAGACAGCCAAGAACAGATAACTTCATTCTCCTGACCCATTGCTGCAATAGTTTGTTTGGCCCAAGGCCACTAAGCAACCACTAAGACTAACCTAGTCTTCTTATAGACCTTTCAATCTAGTATCAATGCCATGCTCCAGAAAGTTGATTAGGGAAGAAGTTAGTGACAGCTTAACAGCAGTCAGATACCTTGAAAAGAAGCAGCCAGCAGCCCTACCCAGCCAAAGCTCACCTTCTGAGCCCCCGAGAAAGCGTGATAGAAGCAGGAGACGTAGGTCATGATGGCCTTCTCATCGGGCCTGAGCGTGCCTACAATATCTGCGCAAGAGGAAAAGAGAAAAACGGAGGTAGAGTCAAAGGCACAGTGCAAGGTCCTCCAGGCTCCAATAGCCCATGCAATGGAGTGGGAGCAAAAAGCGAGCCTTTACTCCCGATGGAGACCCAAATCTCAGCTGGGACAGGTCTCTACCTCTCTGAGTCATCTCCTCTGTTTAGGAACCAACACTGTAGGGGTAGAACCTTTTGGTTCTCCAGATGTTAATGACCCACCAGTCACATTATATCTCACCCTTGACTCGGGTTTCTAGAGCTCATGGGAACTGGAGTTCAACATCTGGAGGACACAGGTCCCCTAGTTCTGATTCATTTTGTCACTCTTAAGTAGCAAGAGCCCTCAAAACTTAGGTCTGATACATTCAATTGATCTAGTGCATGTCTCCTCTGAAGTAAGACCCCTTCATGCTCAACAGGGATTACTTCCTAATAAAATACATTTAGGACTGCAGCTTTCATCAATGCAAGTTTCAACTGAGTCACCAGTAGGTGGCATGCAGTTTTAATTGGTAAAGCATAGACTTCAGGAGTTGATTATTTATCTGGAGGAACTATTTTGGCTCCGGTGTGACGCTACAAGAATGAAGGGCAACGACTTGCCAGCTCTTCTCCTTATTCGTAAGTATTCGTTTATTAAATACAACAGACTGTATTTGTTAAACAGTAAGTTGCCATTTCCTGCAGTCTCTTAAAAATACACTTATGTTTGCATACATTTCTTAAAACTTAATATTTTAATTTAACTTGCTTTGTCCATTGATTAAAAGATAGACAATTAGCCTATGAAAATACTAAAACTGGTTAGCAGTCTACTAAATGTAGCCTTTCAAGCTCTGTTTGACAATGAAGACAAGTTTTGGCTCAAAAGGACCTCATGCTGAATTAGGCATGGGGAAGAACGACCTCTGAGCACACCCTGATCTAGCTGAGATTTGGGTTCCTGGTTAACTGGAAGGTGTTGGCCTTGGCAAGAGAAGTCAGGAGAGCACAGGATGCTGGAAGGAAAGAAGAGAGGAACTGTTAATGCTGAATGCTCGGCCACTTCTGGTACCTTCTGTGCGCCAGAGAAGGCATGATAGAAGCTGGAGACATAAGTCATAATAGCCTTCTCATCAGGACGAGCTGTGTTGACAATATCTGAAAAGTGAACAACAAGGGTTAAATACACCAGGAGGCAAAGCCCTGCTTTCTTGATGCTCTATTGGTTCTAGCACCATCAAGTGACCATCAGTCCACCAGATCTGTTGTTCTTCTGTAGACAAAAAGAAAAGTCTGGGAAAACTGCAGTCAACCATATGTAAAGGAATTTTGCAGCATCTTTGAGACCAAGTGAGCAAAAGATGTTGTAGCATAAGCTTTTGTAGACTAACTACTTATCCAACACAGACATTTACTGATATCATACCTCCTTTCCCAGCTCAAGACTCAAGCTAAACTCATGCTAAAAGCTGCTTATGGTTGCAGAGCTCTCATACCTTTGCCATGTCAAATCATATCCCTTTCCTAAATTTGCATTCTTAAAATTGCATCAGAGCCAAAACTCAAACGGTATCAAGAATTTTGGGGTTGCCTACTAACATACTTGGATACCTGTTGGAACTAAAGATTGTTCCTGGTTAACCTTGAAGTGTGGCTTTTTTTTTTATTTAAAAAAAGGGGCACCCTCACCTCCAAAGTTGGGAGCTGGCTGAGAGGTGAGAGAAAGGCAGTATATGCCTCCAGCATGCTTTAAAGTGCTGGACAGAGGACTCTCAGCATGCTAGGATGTTTAGTGTGGAGAAAATGAATGGCTGAATTTGAATATGACTTCAGAAATACCAATTACCGTAAGCAAAGCATCTAACAATTTACTTTGAGTAAGTCATTGAAACAGAGCTGAATTGCTCTGCTTGGCTTTTGCAACCCAATCTTGCTTATAGAAATAGAGAACACACCTTACTACCAGCAATCTATTCCTACAAGGAACTGGTTATAAGCCCAGATGCTGTTATGAAATTTAATTCATGGAATCAAACAGAGTCCCACAATACTGAGATGGAGTTACCTTCTGCATCCAACATCTTGGGAATATCGAGGTATTTCTCAGCGACCTCAAAGGCATTGTTCAGATTTGTGACCGGATCATCCTACGAGAAGGGAATTAGTCACAGAAGCCTGGCTGTTAAATCAGACACCATCCAACCCGACACAAATCAAGAAGCATCACAGGACAAAATGGTCCCTGTCTCCCACACAAGTACCTTCTCAGATTGAGCTTCAATTCAAACTTACTGCTCTTGCTGAGGGTGCCACTAGAACTTGCAGCCATGGTGCTGTGCTTCTGCACAATTGTGAAAACTGTGTTAAAGCTTTTCGTGTGCATATATGGAGTGCACATGACCAGGCAGGAGTGCATTTAGCTACACAGATGCCATGCTGAAGATGGAACATCTGAATGAGGCTAGGGCTGCTGAAAGTTCTCTCCTTGCTGTATTCTATATACACGCAGGACTAGAAGTCCAAAGCCCAATGTGAGTTTTAAGCAGTTTCATGTCATCCCAGCCATCACCAGCTCTAGTTCCTGTAAGTTTTAGTGCACAAGAGATCTTTCATTGTTTAATCCCAAACTGGATACTGTTATTCCCATTGTACGCACCAAGGGAATAAAGGCTAGAAGGTAATAACTTGCCCCAAACACCAAAGGGAAGTCCTGGCTGAAGTAAGATTTTGATCCTTGAGGGTCATACCATTTTCAGGCACTGCTGGATTCATGGGCAATCACAAAAAACAATGCTAAAAGGTATCTAGAATGCCATCCAAGAAGGAAGTTGTAACAGCACCTACCTTTCTGAGCTTGTCATATTCAATAAGTTCTGGTCTGTGTCTGTGGATCAAGGCATTAAAAGCAAGGCCATCCTTCCAGCTGTGAAAAGAAATCCAAGGAGTTAGTTGGCTTAGCTGTTAGATAAGGGGAAAACAGTAGCTTTGGTACGGTGCTCCTCAAAACTATGAGCCCCCTATATGGTCAAAAAGGGCAAGGCTTTCTGGCCAAAGAAGCTGCCAGTTTTGTCTTTCAGAATGTTAAGAGCATCAGGAAGCTACAAAGAAGCCCCTAGCCATCCTGGCTTGGGAATTCTGGGGGGCATGGTCCAAAACAAGTAACTTTCTCAAGCTCAAGGTAAAATCTAATATTCACAAGACACATCATGTTGCATGTTTACCTTATGTGGAAGTTCTGCACGTTCACGTTCTTGTAGGGAGCAGTCTTCCTCTGGCACCAGAGCAACAGGCCCTCCTTGGCTGAAGTTTCTGCACACAGAGTTACAATACTATTGTAAGTCACTATACAACTGAAATGGAAGATTTAAATCAAGGCAGCAGTAAAGACAATTGGATGGAACTAAGGCAAGCAGAAGGCTGGAGCCACCCAGGATCACCTAGGTTTCTGTAGATAATGAATGCATATATCCTCCTCAACACAGGCATTTCACACACTGCCCGTAAAAGTACTTATACTTGTGTTAACTGGTGATTATGCTGGTTTAAATCAGCAAGAGGATTTTACTTTGTACTTTCTAGGAAAATTTAGTAAGTGTGCCAGAGAAGGAATCCCGTTGTTTTGGGTCTGTTTTTTGTTTTGTTTTTTAAACACACATATATATTTGCATCAGTGGATTTCTTGTGAGGAAACTGTCACATGTTTCTGATCAAATTCCAGTCAATCAAATATAGATGCTTACAGTTTTTCAACTGCATTCATGTATAAGGTATAAAGGTCTAACACTGATCTATTCTACGAGGGGGTATCCAAAACAAACTTTCTGTCAATTTTTTTTAAAGGTGATCATTAAAACTTTTGGATACCCCCTCCTATCTGCCTGAAAGTATATCCATGAAATTCTATTGTAATGAAGTACAGTCATCTCTTCCCGGTCATGGACTTGGAATCCGCGTTCTTGATTGCTCATGAACAACAAGTGAGGAGGGAACATAATGGCACGCACGCACGCACAGGGCTGTGCGCAGGAGCACGCTGCCATTGAAATAAATGGGACCCCAATATCAGCAAGGTGGGGGAGGGTCTGGAACAGATCTCCTGCAAATCAGAGGGTTTGACTGTAGTTTTTTTAATCCTTTATTGATCTTGCACCATTATGTGTGCTCTTCTTTGCTGCCTGAATTTTTACTTAGCAAAAAATAATAATATAAGAAATATTAAATATTTATTTGTATACTGCCTCTCCCTTTGGAGTATCAAGGCAGGTAACAGCTCAGGTTAATACAAATACAAAAAATAGTAACAAGAAAAACAATACCCCAAACCCCCAAACCTCACTCCTTAAATATAAAATTACAGCAATAAAACCATATTAAAATAGTTCACAAAAGTGACAATACCAAGGGGGCTTGATAGGAAGAGCAAATTAGTTCTATTCTGGGCAGAGGTCAGTCTGGGAAAGCTGCCTGAAGAGGATCGTTTTTAGCGCCTTTTAAAAAACCTCAATGGAAGTAATCTGGCGACTCTCCTCCGGCAGGTCATCTCAAAATTTTGGAACAGCAACTGAAAAGGTCCTATGGAAAGTCACCGTCAGTCTAGTTTTTCTTGACTGCAGTAAATTCTGCCCAGAGAACCTAAGTGTGTGGGAAGGATTATATGGGAGGAGGCGTTCCTTCAAGTAAACTGGACCCAAGCCATGTAAGGCTTTATAGGTAAAAACCAACACTTTGTACTGTACCCAGAAGCTAATAGGCAGCCAATGTAAGGGTTTTAGAATAGGTGTAATTCTGTTGAACCTTGATTTTCCTGCGACCAATCTGGCTGCCATGTTTTGCACCAGCTGAAGCTTCCAAACATGGCATAAGGGTTGCTCGATGTAGAACGTGTTGCAGAAATCAAGACAAGAAGTTACCAGTGCATGTAAGACCATTTCTAGGTCCCACGACTCTAGGTAGGGTCACAGTTGGCGTATCAGCTGAAACTGATAGCAGACACTCCTGGCCGTCACAACAATCAAAGTCTTTCTCCTGGCTGATGTTGTATGTAAGTGTTAAAATACACTTTGCCCATGACTCTGTGTGGAATAAAATGGCTGGGGTGCATGAATATTGGTGTAGATATCCTTCTGATCAAATGAGTGCCAGGGGAAGACTTTCAGAGATGGATCTTATTCCCAGAAGCCTTCCACCAGCTGCTTATAGTCACCTGGAACATGTATTTCCAGAGCAGGTATCTGACAAACAGCCAGAGCCAAATGCTTCATAAAGTAAGGGATGTTTATTACAACTGACTGAGCAGCTGCACAGTGAAAGATTTATTGGGACTGATTTAGAGAAGCAGGAAGTGAAGGGGGGGGGGGAGCTTGATTTTTTTTTTATCAAGCTTCTTCCTCTATACTGTATTATATTTATCATCTTTCTGTCCCATAAATCATGTGCAGTGGATGCATGGCTGGTGCTGACACATCAGCAGGAAATGCAGAAAGTGTATCCAGCCAGCCCTGTGAAGCTCTGGCTCTTACCTTCCACGGAGATGTCCTGAATGGCAAATCTGAGGATGATCGTCCAAATCATACCCAGGGTCATTTTTGCATTGCCATCAACAATTTCTAGAAGTAGAAAAGGCAAAAGAATTGGTTACAGAGGAAATATCTTGCCAGGGGAAGAGAGGAAAGATAGAAAAATATAACAGTGGGAAAAGGCAGTGGCTGCATTCACACGCAATGGTAGGTCAGGATTCTAGTGAATGCAGGTTTACTGTGAACAAGTTGCTTTCTGGTACACCCAGGCCATTTTCTTCCCATTTGACTCCTCTTCCTAACACAAATACCTAAACAAACCAGAAATTGCTTCCTTAATATGCCATTTAAACCCAGGACCATGACTTGTTGCTCGCAAAAAAGCCAGGATTTGTAAGCAAAGGACAATCCTGGTTTGGAATCTTGGCTTGTAAAGGATGCAACCAGCCCTATTCCCAGATTGGCTGGTCACACTAAGCAAATAAACTTTAGTTTGTTTAACTCTTTGCAGCTGTGGAGTGGTGGGCAGCTACAGAAGGTCTGAGGAGTACACCCTTACATTTCCCACCCACTGCTGCATCACTTGCCTGCTACTTCTGGTGACCAATGACCCTAGGAAATGTCCAGGTCATTGTGGTTATGGAAAATATTGTCTGGTGTGTAGAGGGTGAGGAAGGAACACTGTATGTACTTATTTTAGCTGAAAATTGTGTTACCTGCAGGCATCTGGAGGCATGATTCTCCTTTTTTTCTGTGTGTGTATATGTGTTTTTTTTCCACTAATGGAAGGGGAACTGGAGGTACAAGAATGGCTTTGGCAGATCACATGTCACACAATTTCCACTGCTGCACAAGTGGTAGCAAGACAAATGGGAACAAACAGGCTGTGTACAGCAGGCAGATACTTTCCTACAATAAACTAGGATTCAGTAGAATCCTGGATTACCATTCTGTGTGCATTTGGCAAATATGTATTAAGTACAGAGTTCCCTGTTTAGAGGACCATGGATCAGTGGTACGGCATCAGCTTGGCATATATAGAGTCTCTAATTCAATTTCTTTGAAACCCAGGCAAGTAGCTGCCAATGAGTGCATGTGGGCAACACTGAGCTACACATGTCTTGGGATAAGGCAGCTTCCTATGCTCCTTTGGGCATTTCAGCTTTGAGAGCTGTTTTGTTTCTAAAAGCAAACTTCTAGGCCATATTGCTGTGAATATATATCAGCAATGGCGGCTGAGGTTTCCAAAGCCTTTCCAACAGATGTGGGTGAGGCTTCAATGCTCAAAGTAGGTCTTGCCACACCTTATGATCAGAAACATTAATATAAATCATGTCAAAAGAGTAAAAAGAAGAAAAAATAGAGATTTATGCAAAACAAGAACATGCAAATTCATGCAAGGCAAAGAACTATTTGGATTTTCTGAACATGGAATTGCTTTGGGGTTGCTGTTTGTATTCACAAGCCACCCAAAGAGTCAGAAAGCTGCTGTTTGTCTGTCAGTGCAATCTCCGCCTCTCCTTTCCAAGCACAGAAACAATGGAGGAGGAGGAAGAGAATGGAATATTTCAGCTCCTATAAAGATTAATGAAAGATGTGTCAGGCCAAGCAAGCAGCTGGTGCAGCTGAACAGGGAATTTCATGAGTGCCTTGGGAGAACCACGGCCGCTCCCTAAACTGGCAAATGCTTGGAAGCAGGATGGATTCAAGTGAAGATGTTTAAAAATGAGCCATGACGAAACTCCAAAGACTGCTGGACTGGAGCAGGTTGAGAAAAAGAAGGGTGAGGGCAGTGAGTCTGGTGAACTTTCATTCTTGTAACTTGAGATACCACGCCTGACACATTAAAATGGCACTTGTCAGAACCTGCTCTGGGTGTAAAGAGCAGCTCTTTTTAAGATTAGATCCCAAAAGGCAGGGGAGTCAAGAATGGATTCTCAAAGGCAGCTCTGGAGGAAGGGAATCGGTTTGTCTTGCCTGACGTTGCTTGGAAGGATCAAACAGGTGTGAACTGAAATTTCTCAAGACCTGGAAGAAGACTTGAATGGAGATGGTCAGGGTTATAGTCCAACACATCTGAAAGATGCCAGTTTAGGGGGATCTGCACTAGTTACTTCCTAGCAGCATTAACCTGACAGAAAAAAACTGAGTAATGTGGTAGCGTATGTCCCACCTTTTCCTAGCATGCAGTAGAAGGAAATACTATGTAGTCGTAACAGCCATCAATACATTCATTCACTCTTATCCTTTTTTTTTACACTCAAGGAAGCAAGATATCATTTTAATCAAGTTACTACAAAGGCACAACAACAACAAAATGAGCAGGTGCAAGGGATTGAAATATTTAGGAAGGTTTTTTTTAAAAAAAATCATTTGGTTTGTGATGTGAAGCAAGGAAGGTTTACTGTCTTTAAAGACATTACTGTCTTTAAAGAGAGAGAAAGCTATGCAATTATTACTTTCTAGCCTACTCAAAGCTTGGCAATGTTATTTTTTAGATTACAACTCCCAGAATCCCCTAATCAGCATGGACAGTAGATTCTGGGAGTTGTGATCTAAAAAGAAGGGTTTCCAAATTCTGAGCCTAGCCTACCTCAAGGCATGAGTGCCTATTCCACTATGAGGGCTTGTTTATTCTCTTTTAACAAACCAAGTGAACTGACGCTTTG
The DNA here is from genome assembly GCA_034509955.1 of Urosaurus nigricauda. Classification (NCBI taxonomy): domain Eukaryota; kingdom Metazoa; phylum Chordata; class Lepidosauria; order Squamata; family Phrynosomatidae; genus Urosaurus; species Urosaurus nigricauda. The sequence goes on along the minus strand of JAOEGL010000007.1, from coordinate 29,609,461 downwards.
AACAACAACAACACGGACATTTATCTAGCATTTTTAGGAGTTCGAAATACTTCACAAGGACTTCTCTGCAGCCCTGGGATAATACTGGTGAGTATTATCTGCTTACGGAAAGTTGGCTGGAAGAGTGAGAAGGATGAGAAGAGAAGAGATCATGCATGTAAAGCAAACTACAGAGTTTGTGACAGGAGCACAAGGGGATGGCAGTCAAGAAGCAGGAGAAACCAGGACAGCAGGTTGGAGGGGATATGTTCCACTTGAGGGGAAGAAAAGCCCAAAGAACACAACACAGATGGCCAGAAACTGCAGAAGTCAACAGAAATGAAATGGAAATATTGGTTTGCAATAACCATCCAACTACACGGCAGAAGTACTGCACTTAATTACCTCTTTTAATTAAATTTTAATTTTAATTTAAAATGTACAGATGTGAAAATAAAAAGAAAGAGAGCTGGGAGATCAGTAAAACCCCACCTGCATTTTCTGAATGGGTTTTTAACGTATTACCAGCCAAAGCCAAGCAATGGGTAGAGACAGAAGAGGGAGCTGGTCCAGCAACAAGAAAGTGCAGAGCCGAGAAAAATCCAACAACAGGAATTCAGGGTAGGAGGGATTTTTGTTTGCTTGCTTTAAAGTGTGCAACAAATTCACTGCTGGCATGTAAAACTGGCAAAGATCAAAGGAATTCCAGCTACAGAAGCTTGGAACAACTAAAGGCAAATACTGGATCTGAGGAATTGTAACAATGGACACAATATGTTTAAGTAAGCCAAGAGTTTTTAATGTCCCCCCCACCCCCATGTCTCTCCAACGGCCAGCTGTGGGGAACAGAAAGGACTCCGTGGCTGCCCTGAAAACAGAACTTACATGCGCAGTAGAGATGATATCACTGCATTTGCAGAATATTTGTTTAAGGCCCTTAGCCACAGCAAGTTGCTTTCACATGCTCAGTGGGCACTAAACACCTGACTGGTGACCTCTAGGTGTGTTGGACTGTTGTGCTGTTGCTGTGTGCCTTCCAGTAGTTTCTGACTTATGGCAACCCAAAGACAAACCCATCATAGGGTTTGGTTTGGTTTTCTAGGAAAGATTTGTTCAGAAGTGGGTTGCCTTTCCCTTTCTCTGAGACTGACAGAGTATGACTTGCTCAAGCTCACTCAGTGGGTTTCTACAGCTGAGCAGAGATTCAAACCCTAGTTTCCAGATTCCTAGTCCAACATTCAAACCATGGCATCACTACAATTTTGAATAAATCAAATAAATCCATGATCCCCAGACAGCATGGCCACTAGCTGTACTGCTGAGAGATGGTGGATGTTGAAGACCAGAATAAATTCTGCAATTAGCATAAAAGTGGTTATTCTACATCCAGGATAAATTCTGCAACCTGAATAAACCAGGCCAGTTTCTAGTTGTTGTTTGACTTCAAGTAACTTATACCAACCCTATCCTAGGGTCTTCTGGGTAAGATTTGTCCAGATTTGCCATCTCCTTCCTTTCGGGCTGAGAGTATATGACTTGCCCAAGGTACTGAGGTCATAGAAACCATTTTCCAGTGACTCCTTTAGATCCTAAGATTTCATTTTCCACACAATTTCAAACATTTTGTTTTCTTTTTAACCACCTTTGTAGGAGGCAAGGGAGGAGAGGAAAAGAGTGAGTTTGTAGCTTGGTCTAAGTTTCATGAGATTTAAACTCAAATCTCCTGGGCCCAAATGCATCACCAAATACATGGACGTGCCACAAAGATAAAGATGCAAGCTAACTTTTCAAGGAGCTATAGTCTAAAACAGGTAACTTTCTGAAGCTCTGCTTGTGAGTTCCTTCCTTCTGGGTGGGGCTACAGATACATTCAGCAACATATTTCACCTGCTACACATTTTACATTTCCTCTGTGCAGATCCAGTTTCTTGTGTGTCCTCTGGACCTGGCCCTCCCTGATCATAACCTGGGAAGGGTTGTTCATTCAGTGGTCAGAGCACATTCCATTTGTCTGGCAAAGTACTAGCCTTGACTGTGTTTCTACCCCATCTTTCAACCCACTGAAAAATGGCAGATATCCAAGACTGATGCTGTGTGTCTTCATGGCATTTCTTTAGGGCAACCCTAATGTGAACAGATCACAGGTTTTCCTTGGCAAGATGTGTTCAGAGAGGGCTTGGTTTTGCCTTCCTCTGAGGCTGAGAATGTGTGAATTACCCAAGGTCACACAATCGATTGCCTTGGGTGAGTGAGGATTTGAACCCTGTTCTCCAGAGCTGTAATGTAAAACTCAAACCACTACTCCATGTTAACTCTTGATCCCCAAGATACCTTGATTTCCACACAGTTGCCTACCCCTGTGCTAAAGGGATCAAAAACAACATCACATCTTTTTATTTATCTAACACCACCAAGGGCCAAACTGATTTTACAAAGTACTAGAGAAGAGGTCCTTTGCCCCAAGAGTTTACAATCCAAAGTATCTACAGAATTCACTTATGTTTAGTTTAAAATAGCCAATATCTGATGAACAGTTCCTTGTCCCATGCTGGTTCACTTACCTTCAGCTCCTATGGAAACCAGCTTGACTCCTTTGCTTGCAATGAAATCGAGAGCTTTGTTTACGTTGTTGATCTTATGCACCCTCATCTTTCCTCTCTCCGGTTTTGGTAACCGTTCCCCTGAAATGGACCAGGATTTTTTTGGGCAGGGAAGGAGGAGGATTAGATTGGACAGAAAACAAAGTTAGTTTCCCTTTCACAGCCCACAGGCTTAGCAAGATACAAGGTAAGTCAATATGCTTGAATGACAAAATACTTTCTCTGATCCTAGAAAAGAAGTAGGAATGACATGACTCTCAAAATGTTGTAGGACTGCAATTCCCAGAATTTCTTACCATTGGCTATGTTTGTAAGGGCTGCTAAAAGCAACAAATTTATTAATAGATATGGGAATTTGACCACAAGGATTATGAAAGTGTGGTACTGGTAGTAATCCTAGAATTGGACATGCCACATCATGCCATCTGCAAGATGTGACAACTGTTCCAAAATCTGAATGCTCTTCGCAGAAGGAAAACAGTCCTAATACACATATATACATACATTTATACACACAAGAAGCTTCAGGCCTCACCTGAAATCACCTCCAGGAGTAACATGAGCTTGAGGCCATCACGGAAATCTTCATCAATATTCTCAATCTGCGTGCCAGCTTTCCGCAGGTGGGAATTGCACCAGGCTGTGAAAGTCTGAGAAGAGAAAGAGGAGGAAAGATGAGGGTCTGGAATAGCAATCCAGAATACACCAACTGGTCTAACACAGTTATGTTCCAGCTTCCTAGAAGCAGAAAGAGAAGGCAAACACAAACCAACTGGTCTTGGCATAGACCCCTGGTCTGTCTTCTCTCTTCATTCTGATCCAAATAGCTAGGGTTTCACTTAGTGGGCTAGATGAGCCTTTTGGCCTGAACCAAAGCTTGGGAGTGTTAATTTTTTGCACTACAACTCCCAGAATCCTCAGAACCTATGGCCCTTGAATATGAAGCCTGATAGATTCTGGCAGCTGCAATCCAAAAATAGAGTAGCCTTTAAAGATTCTGGTCAAGATCATGGGTTTCACAATTACAGCACTGTTATTCCACTTTAATTAGCACTGTTTCATCCCATGAGACTCCAGGAATTGCAGTTTTTGAGGGAAATTTAGAATTCTCAGCCAAAGAGTTATAGTGCCAAACTACAAACTCCAGGATTCCATAGAATGAAACCAAGTTCGTTTAAAAGGAATGGTAGTAGTTAAATAAATAAATAATGAATAGTTGTATAATGTGAATGGGACCCAGGTTGAGTCAGCAACCTACTCTGGAGCAGTATCTTAAATAGAAATGGCCCTTGCTGCCTCAGCAGAGGACTTGCCAACCTACCCTGTCTTTAGCATTAGAGAAATGTGCTCAGCTTCGCTGTAATAAGGAGGATACAGAATTCCCAAGAATGATAGATGCCATCAGTGAGGAAATGCAAGTAACTTCTGAACCTCACATGGATTCCATTCCCAACATAGATCTGGCAAAAAACACACTCTCTTTTCTTCCAACCCCTGCCCCAGTAATGGACTCTCCAGCCAGGGAGTAAACTGTCTTCCTGGATATCGGTACAAAGGTATCAGAAACAAGAAGTGGTGTGTTTTGGACGGACCTCCCCATCTTCACATTGCCAGCAGAAGAAAGGCAGAGGGGGAGAAACACTGGTTGATTCCAAACATGGCTACCATGTTCATACCAGGTGGTTCTTTACTTCTGGCGGTATTTCCAAAGCGCAAACTCTGACAACGCTTTTGCTACCACCTTTCATAGGACTTACAAGACTTTCTAACAGGTGCCTCTATGTGTAAGTGAAATAGGGATGGGGTTGAATGGCCTTCCTATGATGAAATCTGTGCGGTTAACCATGGAGACACAAAGGCACCATGGTCCAATATGAATGTACATGAGCTTCCTGAGGTTCCTTTTTGAAAGAAAAGAAGTAAGCAGGATTCTGGGCTAGCCTCAAATTGCACAAGCTTGCCAGGTTGTTTGTTCCATCACATATGTCTACCAAAAGAAGTCACTATGGATCAAGTGGGGGAAAGATAGTCTGGGGCACGTATTAAATTATACACGATGTTGAGGAATGGACAGAAAGCTCGCTCTCCTTCTATCATCCAGGCCAGTGAAGGCCAAAGGGAAAACGTCTCTGTACAACATGATTTGTGGAACTCAATGAGGCAGAGCATGACATCTACCGATGCTGAGATGGAGGTAAAGCAGGATTTGCTCAATTTACAGATGATAAGGTCAATCAAAGGCTAACAGCCATGATGGCCACAAGGAACTTCCTTATTCAGATGCAGCAGGAGGGGGAATCACACAGCTCTCCATATGTTGATGTTCCTCACCACTGACCATGCTGGTTATGGTTGCTACTGGGAGGTGTAGTTCAACCACATCTGGAGGATATTATGATTTCAGCCCCCGAAATACAGTATGCCACTGAGCCCCAGGTGCTGCGTAGTATTGGTCCCTTCCCATACCGCTTTTCCCTATCTGCTGCTGGTGGGTTTTCCAGAGACATCCAAGTGGGAAATGGGGTGGCAATGGATTGGATTGACCTATTTGTTTTAATTTTTTAAAGTATCATAGAGACCTAGTCCTGGGGTAAAGATGAGAAAGCAGTAAATAAAATTCTACTACAGTGGTCCCCCGGGTTACGAAGGTAATCCGTTCCGGATTACCTTTCGTAACCCGGAAGCTTTCGCTTCCCGGGGGACCGCTTTAGCGAACGGACCGCGCGGCCATTTAAAGGGGCCGCATGGCTTTTTTTCGTTCGTATCCCGGGGGATCTTTCGGATCCCGGGGGATACAATGCCGGTCCCGCCGCCTTCGGATCCCGGGGTTTTCGTAACCCGGCGGATTCGTAAGGCGGGGGATCACTGTATTATAATCAGTAGTTTGGAAAAAAATACTTTGGAGGATTACAACTTCCATAATCTACCCAGTGTGACTATAGGCCATACTGGCTGGGGATTCTGGGAGCAATTTTTGCAAGTGTATAAATATGATCAGGTGACCAGTTGAAATTACACAGTGGGCCCTTGGGGTTTGATTCCAGATCCCCCAATGGATACCAAAATCCACTGATGCTCAAGTCTCATTATATACAATGATGTAGTAAAATGGTGTCACTTCTATCAAATGGCAAAATCAAGGTTCATTTTCTGGGCTTCACTGCCCTCCTTTGAGGTTGAAGGAGTGTAACTAGCCCAAGTTATCAATCGGTTGCCACGACTGAGTCCAACACTCAAACCATTATACCACAGTGGCATACAGATAAAATAAAAGATGATGATGACGATAGATTTCCCAGCACAGCCTACAAAATGGTTCAAGGTTCCCTAATGGTTGTGACTTGCCCATTTATTTTTAAAGAAACCCACACTAATATACCACAGGCGTGGCTGCTACCGTAAGACCTTTCAGAACACCAAGGATCACATTCCTGAGAGTCAGAAGCCGTGAGCTCTGGGCTATGAACAGGGCCTGTCATTCTCCATCAAGGGTTATCTGCAACAGCAGCTCCTACTGGCTCCCTCCCACCAACAAAGCCAGACAGACAGGATGATGGAGGGGTGTTGGCCCCCCACAGACACAGCCCAATGAGCACAAAGATCCGGCTCAAGAAGCCAGAAAGTGCGAGCTGGAGAGCTTTCAACAAGCGCAAGGCTTGTTTTGACAACCGTTACCAACCCCATTCATTCAGAAGACTCAGAGGCAGTGGCTGATTAATTGAGCAGGAGCCCCACAAGCGGTTTAGCTGAGAAAGCCAATGTGGCTGGCTTGAGAGCAGCATAAGGAGCTTTTTTAAAAAAGGGGAGACACAGACCTGGCTTGGAACTCGTCCACCCAGCCCAATCCCATCTCCTTACCAACTGACAACTGAGGGATTTCACTTGAAGGGGAAACTGACACAAGGGCTCTCTTGGCAAAGAAAATGGAGCTCTGAAGGGCTTCCTTTGAAGGGGGACTGAATTGGCTTGAAGCTTGGTCCTTGAAGGGCCAGGCCTCCGGCTCATCGGGTGCAATGGAAAGCAATGGCCATTGGAAAGAATGTGGAAGGGGCAGTTTGGGATTAACACAGAGGTGGTGGTGGTTGTGTGGGAAGAGAGAAACTTATTTGTTTTCTCTCAAGGACAGCAGCAAACACAAGCCATAGGCTAGGGCAGGAGATAACCAGAGAGACAAAGAGAGTGATTAGGCAGTGCTGGTAAACTTAACATTTCCAAACTCTTTGCAGAAGCACAAGGAGCTGATGATACAAAAGGTGCCCTATCCCTGGCCAACACAGCCATATGACTGCTAGCCATAGGACTAGGCACATCCTTGTGTTATTAACTGCGTCAGGGCAAGCATGGAGGGAAAGTCAAGGTGGTGTAGTGGTTTGAGTGTTGGACTAGGACTCCAGGAGATCAGAATTTGAATCCTTGCTCAGCAATGAGAAACCACTGACCATAGACAAGTCATGTTGGTCTCAGTTGGAGGAAAGTAATGCAAACCTCCTCTGAAAAAGCACACCAAGAAAACTCCTGGACAGGGTCATCATATTTTTAGAGCCACAGTAGTACAGTATAATGATTTGAGAATTGGACCTATCATGAAGGGCACCATATTGAAATTGTTTCTTTCCATTCCTGTTGTTGTTATGTGCCTTCACCCTGACTCCAACTTACGGTAACCCTATCCCAGGCCCAACGTGATTTAGTGGGCTTCCTTGGCTAAACAGGGATTTGAGCCCTGGTGTTTTACTGGCTAAGAGAACACCCAAACACCGTCCATGCCATGGCTTCTTCCCTTGCCTCTGGCACTCTCTTATCCCTGTCAGCATCAGCTCCCTGCCTACGACACAAGCAGGGTTATCACCCTAAGGTACGTGAGATAACACAGCAAAGTGCTTTGAACATCTGAGAAGTGCTATCCGTTCCAAGTACCATTACATTGTGACACCACAATAAAAGATGACATTGCGGTAAAAACTGCCTCGAGCACCTTCAGAAAGCAAGAAAATTGCAGGAATAAAAAATAATTACATCCGTGGGTATGTGTGCAGAAGGGGGGGGGGGGGGAGAGAATAAATTCCCAGCAGCACAGGTAGCAAACAGGAGCATCAAGCACTGGTTGCATCACTAGCAAATCCAGCCGTTGGCCCAGGAAGGAAGGGCTGGGCCTGGCAGCCTCACCTCTTTATCACTGCACTCTCGGGCCGATTCCCACGCTCTGAGAAAAGCTACCCCGGGTGTGTGTGGCCTGATTGGGAACCCAAATTCGCACACGTCACAGGAGGGCAGGCGGAGAGCCCTTGTTCACTCTGCCGGGTGGCACCAGGAAGCCCGGTGAATGAACAGGGCATACTGTGTGTGCTTCTCTCTTCCACCCCCCCTCCTTCCATGCATGGCCCTTGGCCAATCTGTGCAGGCGCTGGTGAGCTAAGTAACTGGGAATGTCGCTTTGACAGTTTCTAATGAACCATTCATCCGAAGGGGGGGGGTGTGTGAAGGTTTTTCCACTGAAAAACAAGAACAAGAGAATTTGAAGGTAGTTGCTCTTTCTTTCTTTCTTTCTTTCTTTCTCCTAAAGTAATCTCAAAGCTGTTGCAAATCTGCTCTGTTGCAAACTTCGTTCAAGCTGCAAATTTTGGTAAACTTCTTGTTCATGACCTCCCTGTCCTACTGAAATGAAAGAGAGGGAAAGAGAAAAAAATACACGTCCTTGTCTTATTGTCCGGAAATTAAGATTCCACCACGACAGGAAGAAAAGTTGCCATTCCAGAAAGAATGAATAAATGTTTTGCTCCAGGAAAAAAAGGGGTGCAGGAAACAAAAACAAAAAAAAAAAAAAAAAAAAAAGAGAAAAAAGAATTTCTTTACAGAGCTGGAAAGCAATGTTTATTTCATTAAAAAGGCTTGAGTTGGGGACATTCTGTCCCTACCTGTCTCAGACTGCCGCAGGGAACAGACTCTGTTCCGAAAGGTATTCTCATTGTATATTTGCAAGCATTAAAAAGAAGATGCCTTGTGGCTAGCTATAACATTGTTCAAATTAGGTATAAAGCAGTGGAAGAAAAGAGGGGAAAGGTAGAAACCAAAAGAGTATGAAAGATTAGTTCCTATTTATTTTTAATGTTTCACTTCTGTTGCAAAATTCAGATCACCAAATATTTTCAGAAAGGAAGAGGCAAGTCTAGAGTAAACAACACTGCACCAAAAGTTCTGGCAAATGTACAAACCCATTTCTGTTTCACTTCTGCTTACAAGGTGCAACCCACCCTCTATAGTAATATGCCACTCTTTGAGGTAACCACCAAATAAAGCAGAGGTGGGCAAAGTGGGGCCCTTAGGACCCCCAGAAGGCCCCCAATATTTTCTTTAAAAATTGGGCCAATTTCTTCTTACCAAAACACATGACAAATCTTCCCAAACCACCACAAAAGCCAGTGGTTTGCTTCCCACTCACCCCTAAACAGCAAAGTGAAATGGCCTATGACCTCTGTACAATTGCCCAGCCTTAAAATAAAGTCTCACTGTAGGAAAGTGTGTTTTGGGGTTCATAAAATGAAATAAATTGCATGCTCATCTAGGTCTCCCAACAGGCTCACCTACCCAATCCAAAAAGTAGCACCCACATAACAATTGTAACATTACATCAAGCTTCACATATATATTGCCACAATAATTTTAAGTCCATGTACACAAAGTGGTGAAGGGTTTCTCCAACTCAATGCACACAACCAGGCCAGACATCCATGAAGGCTAAAAGCCTATCGATGCAAGACATCTGTGCCACATTTATTGATTTTATTGCATCTTTCACTCCAAGGACTCATGGTGAGTTAATAACATACAGTTTGGGGTACAAAGAGCTATTTTAAGATCAATCTCAGTATTATTTTTAGAGAAATTCTAAAGAGCAGCTTTCACCCACGCTACATTTTAAGTCCCTCTGTTTCAAACTCAGTCCCTGCGTTTCAAGGTGGCTTGCCAAGTGACACTGGAACAGAGGTGGCGGCGGGGTTTGTTTGGTCTTTTTTTGCTCAAGAAGCACAAGCCACAAAAGGCTAATGGACAAATGGAAATAGTTGCTCAGTTCTTACGCAGCCACTATTTATCTTTCCTAAACCCTGGCCATTAAAAGCTATTTGTCATTAACACACATCTTACACTAGAATTTCCAAAGAGATGTGCAGGTTCAGGTTTTGGCAAGTGTTGGGAGAAAACAATTCCAAAGTGGAGGAGCAGGTTCTCAGAATGACTCTGTGCATCTTTACAGGCTTAAATTGGCACACAGCTGGTGTGTGTGGAGCTTTCTCGGCGAACATTTAACTGCTGGCTTGCAAAGGTTTTTGGAATAAACTAGACCTTGGGGGAGCAACAGGCAGGAAGGAAAACAAAGGTATTCTTGGCTAACAATAGCTTCTGTTGTCTAGCTCCCAGTCCTGAAGGTCCCATTCAACCTCATAGTGGTGAAGAGCTTGAACTGAGCAGCCCCTCATGAATCATCTGAGACCCCCACAAAGAACAAACTCTCTTCTAACTGGTAGAAACGTCCTTCCGCAGTGGCTTGGAGCCAGTTCTCACAAGCCACTGGTGACTATGTATCAACCCTTCCCAGGTGCTCAGTATGGCATAAGGTGCAAACTTGCAGCTAGGAGAATTGTGTGAAATGGGGCAAGCAGATACGGCTCGCTGCAACCGTTAAATCACAAGCAGCAATGTAGGCTGCCTAGCCAAAAGCACAGAGTTATGAGGAGAGGAGGCATTTTGCTGTGTTCTGTCTGAAGAGCTCCACATACTTAAAAGCCATTAAGGTCTGCCCTGTTCCTGGAATGCAGGCATTTCCCTCTGGTCATTGAAAGCCTTCCTACAGTTTCCAGCATTAATGACAGATCTACCAACTCCAGAGTTCCTGACAAAACCAGCTGCTGCTTTGCTCTGGTTCAGAGTAACATCCATTCAGTTGGCTCCAAGTGAATCCAGCTTCCAAGAGTGAAAGGGCTACTTTAATTATTCCTATGGGTGAATAAAATAAAACAACATCCCTTTTAAACATAGATCAAGACCAGTTTTAAAACAATATACTGCATCTGTTTAGCCTCCAGTCCTGAAGGTCCCATTCACCTCAAATCCCAAAGCCTCTCAGTTGATGGCTTGGTTCAGAACTCTCCCAAACTAGCTGTGCTGGTTAAAATTATTGAAATGGACTTTCCCCTTGGGAGCTCCCTTCCAACTCGCAGAGACAGGATAACTATGCTTTCTACTTCTTTTCAAGCAGGATCACTAAGCACAAGTTCAAGCTGGTTTGCAATCCTGATCCAGAAAACATACACAAACCATAGTTTGCTAATCTGGTGGTAGTGGCAGACTGCAGTCTGGCCAAAAAGGAAGCAACTTCCTGAAGTGGAAGGTGCAATGGGAAACACAAAAGCACAGAGCTCATTCTTGTAAATGCCAAGCCATGGGATTACTAGACTTAGAGTGACATGCCTCCTCCAAAGCCAAGCAACTTTGATTATTGCCTTGAGGAACTCAGGGTGCATATCATTTGGCTTGGATATGGAACCTTTAAAAATATTGTACAATGAACATGAATATCATAGAATCATAGAGCTGGAAGAGACCACAAGGGCCATCCAGTCCAACCCCCCTGTCATGCAGGAACTCTCCATCAAAGTATACCCTGACAGATGGCCATCCAGCCTCTGCTTAAAGACCTCCAAGGAAGAACACTCCACTACACTCCGAGGGAGTGTGTTCCACTGTCAAACAGCCCTTACTGTCAGGAAGTTCCTCCTAATGTTGAGGTGGAATCTCTTTTCCTGGAGCTTGCATCCATTGTATCATGGGGCTCTGCTTGTTCTTCACTCAACATTTGAGGAGGTGCCATAGTATTATAATGGATAAGGGATGGAAACCTTCAGGACTAGTCTCCCTTCAGCCGCAGATTCCCTACATGGCCTCGGGACACAATTCTCAGCTGCAACTCTTTCAGTCCAAATTTGGATTTGGATTCAAATGACAAAAACAAAGAAACAAAGAAAAAACAAAATATATTGCCCCTGAACATTATGAAGAACATTTTGATGGGAAGAGTGGTTTAATGATGGAAGAAACTCCCTTGGAGGGTAATGGACTCTCTTTGGAGGTCATCATTAAGAGAGGTTGGAAGGACATATTTTTTATTTATGCATTCCTGCATGGCAGGGGATTGGATTAGAGAGCCTTTGTGGTCCCTTCCAAATCCACTGTTCTGTGATTCAGTCACAATCAAATGTAATGGGCAGGGACTGATAAGAAGACACTTGTGCAGTTACCACTAGTGAATAACTGGAACGGCCAGGTGACAAAGTAAGCGATGGTTTTGGAAATGGCAAGAGTGCCATTTCCTTTTTTCTTTTCTTTTCTTCTTTTCTTTTGTTTTCTGCCTTGCAAGCCACGCGTGATTGTGCAAACAAAACAATCTTTGGTAAGTGCAAGGAGCCAAGCTAGAAAACATTTTTATGCCCTAGTAACTTCTGTGGACTTATTTGCCAGCTGAGACAAAGGGAGAGGAAGGCTTCATTTTCAGCTTGGCTGTACACTTAAGTGGGCAATGTGCGCCATTCACTTTAGGTGAGTTGCTGACTGTTTCAAGGGCATGAAACTCAGTAAGTAGCACCGATACTGTATTTCCAAGGTTCAGAGCACTTTCCATGCACTCTCAGGAGTCCTACTACCGTCTAGTTAAGGGGTGGGATGACTCAAGCAAGGCTGAAGTGAGATTTGACCAGTGAGTTCTGGTGCACAGTTCATCTTCTTAGCCATTGCGCCATAGTAGTTTAACACCTGTGAAAGGGCTTTATTGCTTGGATTGCAGATATACTGTGGCCATTTCCTGGCAACACAAAAAATCTGCATGAATTGGATTTTGCTGCAAGATTCATGCACAGTTAAATGGTGTGAAACTGGAATTATTATTTTTTTTTAATATTTTCAAGCCACAGATAGTGGATGGTTGATGCAGAATCCATGGATATGGGGGGCCAATTATAATGAGACTTCAGCACCTATAGATTTTGATGCCTACAGGGGTTCAGGAACAAAATTCCAGAGGATACCCAACCAGTGCGGTGTATTGGTTTGAATGTTAGACTAAGACTTTGGAGACCTGGATTCATATCCTTGTTCCACCTCAGAAACCTACTGGATGATCTTTGGCAAGTCACACACTCTCAGCCTTGGAAAACAGCAACCCCTTTTGAATAAATCCTGCCAAGAAAACCCTGTGATAAGTTCAGAGAAATGACCTGAAGGTTCATGACAATGATGGTATATGTAAAACTCCCCTTTAACACCACATTTCTAATAATTTTATTCTTTTTCCTGACACCTTTCTTCACTGTTCAGCTTTCATGTTCATACACAGAAAGTGGCCAAGGATGATCCTGGCTGTGATGTTCAATGAAATGTCTTACATCTTAGGAAGGATATGTTGCTATACTTGATTATATATCTTTAAATTTGAGCAAGTGGAGTTGATGAAACCGATTTAGAGTGGTGGTGGTGGTCAGGAGAGCTTCTTGTCCGCTATTCAACTAGGAAAACCAGAACAAAACTAAGTGAAACCAGAGCCCTGGTGGCACAGCGGTTAAATGCCTGTATTGTAGCCATTCACTCACAAACCACAAGGTTGTGAGTTCAATACCAGCCAGAGGCTCAGGATTGACTCAGCCTTCCGAGGATGCTAAAATGAGTACCCAGCTTGCTGGGGACAAATGGCTTACATATTGTAAACCACTTAGGGAGTGCTTAAGTACACTGATAAGCGGTATAGAAATGTACTTGCTATTGCTACTGAAATTAGAAATTGCGCAAATGGTATGAAATATGGAAACATAGAATACCGCCATGTAGAACCGCTTTGTGCGCAACATCTGACACACTTTTGTCCACCACCCAAAATGTCCTGCTTGCCAACTAATCTGTGCAAGCCACTATTTTGTGGCTCAAGACTGGGGTGGGGCCAGATTAAACACTGCATATGCAACTGAAAGAGAACCTTGGAGACAAGTCAAACACAAGAAAAACCTTTAGAGCTGCTGTTCTGCTCTCCCAAGCCAACCGTGCCTTAAGGTCATACTGCAGGCGGCGCTGGAATGTTCCAAAATTAATAAGAGTTTAAATGCACTATTTTGAAATTGGGCGTGACTTGGCACTTAGGAAAAACGAAGCAGCTAATTAAGCAGGCCTGGTTTCAGCTGGGCCTCGTTCCGGCAAGTTCTTCTCTTGCACACACCCTCGCCAACAGTTCGGCACTGGAAAATTTTGCTCCTGACACTTCACAATGGCCATATTCAGACTCTGGTTAGTGACAAACCAGGAGTCCCAGTCAGGAAGGAAGGCTAAACTTTTCTCCTCCTGGAAGAGTCCTTGCTACCAACGCCTTGCTGGTGGAAGGAGTCAAGTGGGAGTAGGGATAAAGCACTAAGCAAAGTGCAAGGAGACATATGAACTGAAGCTTTATCTTGGCAATGTATACGAAAATGGTAGACATGCTTTGCGCTCTGTCCCCTAAATTTTTCCCACTCAGCAGCTGTCAAGCCCAAGGTCTATGGTTCTGTGTCCTTAGAGATTGCAAAGTGAGCTTCAATTGCACATCTGGAGGGGGGAAAAGGTGTGGAGTCACAGCCACAGCTAAGTCTTCAGCATGTCAGCTCTTACAGAATGGAAGTACACTAGGTGTGCTTGTCACAAAGTGAATCCTCCAAGGAAACCAGTTGCGGACAGAGATGTAAAACTGGAACATGGGTCTACATGGGGTTGTGAAGCACAAAGAAATGCTTTCCCATCTGAATTCTTAGATACTGCTGACTTCTCTCTTTTCCCCATCAGAACTGGAAGCTTAATTTAGGAAAGAAAACGCTGAGGAATACAGCACCCAGATTAAGGATACAACAATAAAATTAAGCTTACCTATCAATGCTTACCCATCAGTTGCCCTGAGCATTAACCAGCTTGTCTGCTCCATTATATTTTAATCCAAGCTTATAATTAGCCACTAAGATAAATAATAAATGGTTCCAAGAAATTACCCGCAGGCATTAAACAAAATGGGGAGGGACAGCTAACCCACAAATGACTGATGGGTACATGCAGGATGGAAGGCTAGTAACACATGCGGGCCACTAGCTCTTTGTAGCCAAGAATTTCACCTAAAAGAAAACCAATGCATACCTCATGCCATCTATACCTTATCCAGTAATGTCACTCTATCACCCATGGAAGCTTTCATCCCACAATTCATGCACAAGCGTCTACATAACTGCATATGCCACCCATGTTTTGAAGCGGTTCTTCACTACTGAAGTCCATTCTAAGGCTGCTCTCTCTTTTTTAAATTGATACTAACAGGATTCCATAGCAGAAAATGGCATATAATGCATGGATTCTGTATACCTTTGCCTATTTGTCACCATGCTTCTCTTGATGTGGGCTGCTAACCTGAAAGCATAAGTGACAGACAGCCAGACTTTTATTAATTTTTATTTTATTTTGGTAGCTTCAGCCATGCTGTGCTGGAAACCGCAGCTGAACATTCTCAGAGGCTCTGGCCACCTTTGAGCTTACACAGACCCCCATTATGTGCATCTCTCTCCTTGCGATCGTCATTATTTACATTTATACAAATACAGACACTCCAACTGCACGCTCTCTAGGTCAGCACATGCCTGCCTTTCCATTCCGTACAAGAACACTGAAAAAAATCTGTACTGGGAGGAGGAGAACCCATTACATCTCCCACTCCCACCCCACAATTCTGAAATCAGTTTATGCTGTTAACCCAAAAGTAGAAAGATTTTCCCTGAAATTTGTCGGCAGTTTAGACTCCTTGGCACAGAGATACAGAGAACTGCACATACACATCCATCCAACAACTTCCATTGCTAGAAAAAGCCAAGTGTTTCTAGATATTGGGGGGGGGGGGAGGAGCTGGGGATGGATTTTGAGGGAAAACAGGAATTTGAAAAGCAATTGAAATAAATAATTAAAAGGGGAAAAAATGTATGTACAGCATTCCATGCAACTGTACTGTTTAGTAGTTACAAAAGTTGAAAGTTGACATTCTTTCATTTTTAATGAATATTAGAGACACAGCTGGATTATTATGAGGGTTTATTTTTAACGCTGCCTTCCTGCCTTAAGGCACTCAGAGATGCTGGAAGTGGAGATACAAGATGAAGCACTCTAAAGTACCCAAGGATGCCCTAGTTTTTGCCAGCTGGAAAAATGGAGGGGAGGGGGCTGGAATTAAAAGTTGAAAGCTGAAACCATCTAGAGGGTACTGAACAAAATGAAGGTTTTATTATCTGGGCTTAGATGCGGTAGGCAGGGCTCAAGATTCTCGGCAGAAGATGAAAAGCCCAGGAAATAAAACCCTTAAAATGTAACAGAGAAATAACGATAAATCTGGACAGCAAGTTAAACTTTACAATACTGAGCTCTCCAACAGTTTCGTGGGCTTCAGAAAATGAAGGGTTTGCATGAAATTAAGCCACCATGTCAGCTTATGCATGCCAGTTGCCTGTGTGTGTGTGCGTGCATTGTGAAACATTAATCCAGTTATTTTATCTGGTGCAGAAGGTGGATGAACCCAAGTGAGAAAACAGGGGGGGGGGATGGAGGCAGCAACTGTGAAAGACACATGGAAATACACACACACACTTTGCTATTATCATTGCTAGAGCCACACACTTGGCTGACTCTGGAGTTTGCACTACTGGATCAAAAGACCGGAAGATGTTCTGCAACATTTGAACGTACTTGTCTAGTATTGGGTCCCAAGAGTACAGCTTGTTTTGCAATTCCAGGGACAGTAGCTACGCCGTTAGCATCCGTAGCATTACGACCTTTGAATTTTGGACCTACAATTTGCAGCTGTGTAAGTTGGCGGCTCCAAGGCAACATTTGCAACACCGCTTTAAGTATTCCATTCTGAAATCAATTGTTTCGTAACAGATTTTTCAGTTTCCTGCTCAAATTTCCAGTTATTCTGTTCAAGAGAGAAGATGATGGGGAAACAAAATTAGTAATTTGTGTGTAACCCCAACCCTGCATCTCCACTTCCCCCTGTTTGTCCTTGGATCCCTGTATTTTAAGAAAGAAAGGAGGAGCATGATACCCTGCTCAGGTTTTAAGGGCCATCTTTCCATTTATTTATTTATTTTAAATTCTAAGACTGGTCTGGTTTATCTTGTCAAATCCTGTTTAGGGCAACGATCTGCAACATAAAGGGCCCCAGATTCAATCCTCAATCAATCCCATGAAAGAATGGATGGAATTACACAGTAATGCAAATGTTGCTGGTTTGCAACCCCCATCAATGGTAAGGAATGCTGGAAGATTCAATCCAACATCTGAAGGCCCTTACAATCCCCAAGTATCATCATTAATAAGATTACAGGGAGCAGGAGATGGAAGACCTGCTAATGGTTAGAGAAGACTACACTGTGCTAGAACTTTGGTTTTGGCTCCCATCAGGGCTAACCAGCAGAATCAATGGCAAAGTCATGCAGGGAGTTGTGGTTCAGCAACGTCTAGGTCTGCATTTTGACAACTCCTGGACTAAGTAGGCAAAAAATATCAGACCGTATCTAAAAGTAGCCTTCTATGACTGCCATCCTGTTTGTGACACATACAAATGTAACTGTACTTTACACTTGTGTATGTATTTTTCTGTTCATTGTGGAAGTTGGCATTCCCTTGCTCCTTCTGCAATGACCAAAACCAGCTCAGGATTCACCATGGCACTACAATAGCCACTCTCAAATGGTCTGTCTATAATGGTTGGAGGGCATCTGAGAAGCATCTGGCTATGTCCCCACAGTCAGATGCAGACTGGTAAAATTATCCACAAAGATAGATGTTGGCAGAAGATGTCTTTGGCCAGTGTCTGGCTATGGGAACGTAGCCAAATCATCTCCAATCCTTTTCACTCTCCATTAGCTACAAAATGGCTGTCAAAGGAGGCTATCACAGTGAGACGGTGAGTTCTTAGGCTGGTGACACGGGAACCACAGAGAAACCTCACCCATGGAATTCTGACACTATGTGCAACCAAATAGGATTTCAGGTTTTGTCATCTATGGGTGAAGATTATGGAGGGAGCTCTTCATGGCTGAACAGGAAATGTGAAGGCCAGATCTTCTTGTCCCAGACCCAACACTGTCTGTCTACTACCTCTGTAGTTCTCAACCCCTGTCCCTGAGGGCATGAGCAAATGGGCCACAATTCCAGGAACTAGAAATGTAATGCATACAGCACGGCAAAGGTTGTGAAACACTGGCACATCACTCAGCTCTTCTTGAATTAAGTTTTTAAAAAAAGGAAGGAAGGAAGGAAGGAGGAAGGAAGGAAGGAAGATGGCTTCACAATGTTCACACAGCCCTCAAGATGGCAGGGCCCAGACACCTACTGAACCAAGAAGATTTAAAAGCTTTGCTCAGTCAAATGGACTTGTCCACCTCCAATCTGGATGAAGAGGAACAGAGAGGGCCTTCATCGCATCCCCTTGACGGCTGCCATTATTCACGCTCCCGCTCTGCCCTGGAGGTTTGCTGGACTGAATCCCAGCTTCACTGCTGCAACACAGCACAACCCCACCTCCACTGTCTTAAACACAACTGCAGACTAGTAGGAAGCCAAGAATATTTTATTTCTTCCATTCCTCTTTGCTTCCCCCCTTTTTTTGGGAGGGGTGGCTGGTGGGGGGAGAAGGAACGAGAAAGCCACATCCCACCCACAAAGCTCCCGAATCACAATATACTGGAGGAGGCAGCTTTCGCAAGCATGGCTGTTTCATTAACCTGAAAGGTCAAGGAAGAGACCTATGGATAATCTGCTCCGTTGCCCAGCAACTTCTGACACTTTCAGCACACAAAGTCCTCCTGAAAGAGTGGCCAGAGGGACTCCCAAGGCTGATGCTTCTCTTTCTCTGGTTCTCTGGATTTTGGAGTCAAATCAGGGAGCAAAACAAGTACATGGTATAAAGGCCAAAGTCTCCTTTACGCCCCTCACCACCTTCTTTTCCAAGCTAAGTTCTGGAATAGCCCTAAGACTGTCAGGAACCTGAAAGGCTGAGAAATCCAAGTGACTTGTGCAGGAAAAGGCCAGGCCTGGCAGAGTGACAGGTGAACAACACTGTTCCTGGGAGCGGCTTTCCATCTTTCAGTCCAACTTCCCTTCCAGATGCTAAAAGAGGAACCTTGTAACTAAAAGAGGGATAAAGGAAGGTCTGTGAAAAAAGCCTTCGGAAGAGTAGGAGTTTCCCAGGTGCCGATTTTGTGCAACAACCCTGACATTTTGGGTGGGAAGGATGACAAGAATAGGAAGGTGCATGGAGGTGGAGGAGCTTGTTCCTTTACTTACTGACAAACTAAATTTCAAGTATGACCTCGGTCACACGAACGTGGCCAAGTGTGGGATTGGGAGGGTTGGAATGAGACGATTCCTCAATTTGTTACACCCTACAGTCAAAAATACCTTGAAATGGCCAAATGTGCGGGGAGCAAAACCAAAACTTGCTATTAGCAAGATACCAAAACAGAAAACGTTGGAACTTTCTGCCAGCCAAAGGGGAAGTGGTAAGCACCTGCAAATTGGGCTGGTTGCTGTGAACAAGTAAACATGCTAGGACTTTTTTTACCCAGCCTTCCCCAACCTGCTTCCCTTCAAGTGTGTCAATTGCAACCTCCATCATGCATGACAAATGGCCCTGCTGGCTGGGGATGCTGGAAGTTCCATATATGACTTTCCTGTTAGCCATGCCAGCAAGAGGATTCTGGGGATTCTAGCTTAGTTTATAGAGAACTGCATATCAACCTCTTTTAGATTTATAGACTCCAACTCAAGTACTCCCTTTCACTGTCTAACAAACTACTCAGGTCACTGGGAAATCTTCTATTCCTTGAGAAGATAGAGCTTAAACTCAGAAGACCATATGAAGAAGGGGAGAAGAGCTAAGAAGCGCTTACAATGCCAGGTAGGAAGTATTTTTTCCATGTTGGGAGGGAGTCAGTATTAGGCATTCCTATGCGGATTTGGGACCCTCCCTGTTGTTCTGTGTCTCTCGCACCATCTTTTTGCTGCAGCAGAAAAAGTCTGCAAAGGAGGGTGGTAGGAGACCTCCCTGTAGGATCAATCCAAAAGCCCCAAGGGCGAGGGTGGAGGACAAACCAGTAGGTGCTCATTTGACATGCTGAAACCCAACAGCACTAAGCCCTGTGATTAGCTCCTACTTTTAAACAGGGCCAGAACCAAACTACACCCCAGCAGCCTCCTTAACCTGGCGTTCCCCTGTTGTATCAATAGCATCAGAGGATCCAGCTACAGGCTACAGAGGTTGGATTAAAGGGCTCAGGGACCAGTGTTGTCTCACTTGTGAACCAATTATGTCTCTAAGAGATCCAGAATTGCCAAGGAAATAGGTAAAGTGAATAATATAATCATGTAAGATCCATGGTGGAATGTATATACTAGGTTATGTTGTGACAGGTGATGGAGTGAATAGGTCTGGTGGGGCTTGAGGACCCATCCATGTCTGGGACACACACTTGGAACATCTTAACAGCAACTCAGAATATGTGAATTGCAGGAACAGGCTTGCGTATGCAAATACATGCAGTCTGTCAGCCACAAAAAGTGTAGCCAAGATTAGCTGCAGCTCCTGCCAAAAATTATTTGCAGTGGCAAACTCAGGCATGTCCTTCTGAAGCATGAATGGGGCCCTGGGTGCAAGCTCTACCTCTAGGTTTTCTCATTTGCGAAAACAAAAATAAGCCACCTTTCAGAGATACAGGGAGAGTTGATATAACCAGGAATAAAAAGGTCCAGGCATGGCCAAGGTGAGTTTAGGATGATGGTGATGGCAGTGACTAATGAAAGGGAGGGCAACTGTGATGGGGCTAGAGGTATTTCCAATACCATCATGCTGCAGTGCAGTGGAAAATGTGGCATTATTTTCAGGGGTGGTGGTGGTTAAAATGCACAAGAGAAGTAAAAGAGGTCAATCACCAAACTTGGTAGCACAGCCAATGACCATGTTGTCGGGAGGATGCTGGAAGTGGATTATCTCCAAAAGGAACATTTCCAGGCTTTTAATGGAGGATGATACCTCTTCCTACAACATTTATTGCTATTAGTAGAAGCCAACTGCCAACTCTTCCTCCTCTTCCAATCAGACCTGACTCACAGCAAGAGTGAAGGGAAGAGAGAGTAAAGTGGCTGAACTGAACCCAGAAGAAACTCGATTGCTACTTATTTCTTCCTGCATGTTGTGACTGTGCAAGGAAACTCTCTGGGCACAAACAATGCTAGACAAATTCATTTCAAAGAGCACTAACTTGTTGTGGGTCTTCAAATGTGATTCCAGAAGCTCCAGGCTTGCCAACAGCCACTCACCTACGGCAAGCCAGAATTCTCTACAGGCAACCAATTGAACAGTTTGAAAGTAAACTAGAAAAGGTGCCAATGCTATCAAACATACCCTTGTGCTTCACTACAAAGGAACAAATATTCACGAGTGTAACTTTATGGGGAGATGAATGTCAGAATCATAGTCATTCCACAGCCATCTGAATGGAATTGCCATGAAAAAGAAGCTTCTGTTGTGCTGGAAGTGGGCAGGTGGATGAATTTATACGGCTATATATACACACCTTCATTTCAAGCTACCAGGAAGATGCCTGTTGTTACTTGCCCTAGTGTGTTGAAAAAGGTGAGGCCAGAGATGAATCATATTTAATTTGAAAAAAGTCAGGGCGGGAGGAAAGAAGTTCTGTCAAATGCATTTCAGAGAATGCTTTGAGTTTGACTTGCTAGCCAAAGCAATGCACCCACCCATCCTGGCTCTTCCTCTGGCTTATTTTTTAATTTACTTACTTTATTTACACGCTTGGCTTATGGGCCAATGGTCTCCAGATTTCACCCCCACCTCCACGTGTAACTGTTCTCTCCCGAGAAGCAGGAATTGTATTACTCACATTACTATAAAAAGCTGGTGCTGTGTGCATGTTTGGAGGGAGGTGGTGGTGGAGGAAGATAACTCAATCATGAGGGAGACCATTTCCACAAGATCTGGACAGTTTCCCAGCCCAGTGGCTACACTGTACAGCAATCTGGTTTTTGGTTCCAAGGAACTGTCAGGTGCAATGGCTGTGAAAAAGGGCTCACCAATTCCTTCCTGTTGCTAGCACTACAAACCATTTGCTCCTTTTAATGCTTAGAAGCTTGTCCGCACCTTTCCTGGCACTGTTTTAATTGCTCTTCCAAGTTAGGTCCCACCCTTGTTTTGAGAGTTTTTTAAAAAAACGACATCCACTCCCTATTGAGCCTCACCCAAGGCTCCCTACAGAACAGCCACAGAAGCTGTTTCCAGAGTGCCTTTATGAGTGTGCATAATCTTTATTGCTATGGCAAAGGGTCAACCATTCCCCTCTGGATCCATCCAGACACACAACCAGTTCAGTACTGGTATAATTCTTACCAGATCTTCAGAGAGCTGGTATGGCTTGAGATAAAGAATCTGAAGGTAAAATTCTTGAGTCTAGTCTCAGTGGAGCCACAATGTTCACAGTCCATCCATCCATGCTTCACCTTAGGGAAGCCATTGTTCTCACAGTCCCCTCTGCAGAGCTGTTACCAGAAACTCCTGGATTGTATATTCATGCTTTTTGGTCACTTAGAAAAGTTTGTACATAATCTTGGAGAGCCACCTCATATTCCTTTATAGTTAAGCTCACACTCAGGTTGTTCTCTCCAACCACTCCTCTCTCACAAAAGTACCTATTCTGTGGTTAGGTGCACATCAAAATCCCACAAAAACGCATCCCAGCTCTGCAAGAAAATACGAATTCTGAGAACCCTGTGAGCTAGCATGGTCTAGTGGAACCATTTGAGCAATATGTGATTTATTTTTTGAATGTCACTACGCTTTTGGACTCCTGAGATGCCGTTTTTGGACTCCACAAATTTTCGGCTGCAGTTTCATCACCACTGACTTGCTGGCCAGAGCTGATGGAGTGGGAGAAGCATCTGCTAAGCCCTGCCTTAGAGAGTTAGTTCAAGGAGGCTTCAAAATCCCAGTTCAACCATAAAACTCATCAGGTGACTTCCAGGCAGTTTCTTTCCACCTTACCTACTTCACAGGACTGTTGTAAATATTCAAGAAGTTGCTGGGAGGGGAAGAACCCTGTAGGCTATTCACATGAGCTCCTGGGAGGAAGGGTGCAATTACAATAAAATAAATCATCATATAAATTAGGCAAACTCATATGGATCCTGTGCAGTATTTACATCTGTATTCAGAAAGTGCTACCATTTTCTTTACTCCTAAAACACAAATCTCTCTCTCTCTCTCTCTCTCTCTCTCTCACACACACACACACACAAAGAAAAACCAGAGAAAACTGGCTCAATTCACTGCATAAAGAAGGAAAAATGAAGCCTGACAAACTTGTTTTTTTTTTAAAGCAAAATTGAAGTTCTGCAATTTCCTATTTGGGCAGTTGGCTGGAAATTTACAGAGCTCCCAGAGTACAGAAAGAAAAGGCAAAGGGGAGATGTTTGATATTACCTGTGTAGAGAGGAGCTCCACCACCACAAGCACCATGTAGACCTATACTGTCATTTTTGTTGCCCCTTCCAGGGGCAAAAATGGAGTTTTCCACAAAAACAATTAACCCTAAATGCTCTCTGGGGAACATGGGGTCATTTTCACATGCTTTTGTGTTTCCCGGGCCATTGTAGGCCCAGGACTAAGCTTTCTATAAAAAACAAGAAATGAACAGAAGGTGCTAAAATGACCCAAGCGGTAAAAACATGGTAAAAATGCCCCCAGAGAGCATTTAGAGCAAAGCGTTTGTAAAATTGTGTGTGTTGTGGGGTGCATCCCTCCAAAGTCTCTGAAGGGCTAATGCAGCCCAAAGTTTCTCACAGCTGCTACCCTTGCCTTATGTATTATTTCCATCCCCATACAAATAATCTTGAGTTTTCTCCAGGACATTTCGAGTCCCTTATGTGCCAGGGAGCCAGATAAGCTGGCACACAGAGGCCCTTTGATGAGGAAGAGGAGCAAGTAGACAGATTAATTCTGAGGGGAGGCCAAGCTGCCAGCTTCTTCCCACAAGGCAAGTGGCCAAGGGCCTCGCATCCCAGCCAGCTAGCAGGAGGAATGACAAATGCCACACACACCAGGTTGTGACAGGTCCCCTGCCTGGATCAGCCAGATTATAAGGAGAGAAAGCCTGTTAAGCAGTTACCTTGATAATGGAGGGTGACAGGGGGAAGAGATAAGGGGCATGATGAATGGGGAGGAGTAAGCCCTTCAGGCTGTTCCATTCCAGCTAATCGGTGCTAACAAGAATTTTTTTGAAAGGCGGGGAGCCATCTCCAGTCCAAAAGCCACCTCTTTAGTTGGGGAGGAAACGAGTACTTCCTTTACACCCAGTCCAACCCCATCACTTTTATCTTATCATCAAACCAGACCCACTTCAAAAAAGTGAGCCTTTTCAGAGCTTGGAAATGTCACTTTTTTGGACAGCAAGTCCACAAATCGCCCAACCCAGCAGAATCACTTTTCCAAGTTCTGCTATTTCAGATCCAGGAGGTCAGCAGCTTCAAAAACAGTCTGAAAGAGTTCAGGCCATCTCTTAATTATCTGTGTGCCGACAACATCTGCATGCTATCCCATAGCACATCATAAAACCACAGCTAAAAGAAGGTATGACACCCATCAGGTTGACCTGTATTATCCCCAAACTGCAGACTTCAGTGTGTGTGTGTGGGGGGGGGGTATTGCCTAAGGGCAGGGTAGCAAAGGGGCACATACATTACTGTCCAGCTACAAAGCATACTGGATGAACTTGGGCCAGTTGCTCTGTCAGCCTAGCCTTCCTCACATATTTGCTGTAATGATACAAAAGGTGTGTATGCAACCACATAAACACTGACTGTCTTAACTTTCTTGGAAATGGGATAGAAAGCATACTAACTGGGTAACATAACAAGTGATATCAAGGCAAAGGCAAAATTCGAACTCAGGATCCAATTTCCATCTCAGGCACTTTTACAAAACGACCTAAATCCAACTACTTGTTCTAACCAGAATAAACTCCCTGAATCAATGAGATTTATCTTCCTATTTAGCAATTTATTTGACTAGTTTACTTCAACAGGGATGAGGAATCAGGCCTATGTTATGCTATCTCTAAGGTTTGCCTCATGCCTGAGCTTCAACCGTTTGACCTCTGCCCATCATATCTACAATATAGTCATCCTTTGTTATTAACCAAATGTATTAAAGTCATATCCCACCCCCCCCCAACAAAAGCAGGTGCTCAAAGTGGCAACATATTATGAACCAGCCAAGCCAAAACTCTGGAAACTGTGTGTCATGTGCCTTCAAGTTGTTTCTGACCTATGGGGATCTATGGGCTTTCCTTGGCAAGATTTGTTCGGAGGGGGTTGCCTTTGCCTTCCTTCAAGACTGAAAGAGAGTGCCTTGCCCAAGATCACTCAATGGATTTCTATAGCCAAATAAACTCCCTGAATCAAACCTTGGTCTCCCAGGGTCCTAGTCCAACACTACAGCACCATTACTATGAAAGGTAAGAGCAGTTTTAGTAGATCTTAGCTACAGCTTCTGATTGGTGACAGATCACAAGAGTTAGGCCTTTCTATGAAAGCCATGCCCATCTATTCTTGCCAAAGCACTTTGGACTCTTTAAGGATCATATACCAGGAAGTGCTAATATGAAACAAGTTGTCCTCAGCCACAACAGAGATCGGAACTGCTACATCTGCCATGGCCTCTTTCATCCCGCAGAAAGGAAGTTGCGATGACTCTGTGGCTTCCTCTACACGCTTTGAAGCAGTACACTTGCCTACCTGTAAACCACCAGAGGCCTTTGTTGGTGAGATGAACCGGACATTTCTGGACTTCCTCTAACAGTATCAAGCAATGAGTGAGATACAGGAAGACTTTGGTTTCAAGAGAAGGATGGGGGGGTCTTACTAAGGTCCTCCCCTGTTCACAGCTTTCCCTAATAAAGCATCCTCTTAAGTGGTGACTACAGCTCCCAGGATGATTCTGAGATGGTTTTGTTAACTGATGATCTATCATCATCAGTACAAATTTCCTGCCTTTTTCCTGGGACTCAAGGTGGCTTATGCATTAAAACAATTCCAACTAAAAACATATGAAAAGTCAGCATTAAAATCAAATTAAACTATTAACCATATTGGAAATATACACTTTTCAAAATGTATTATAACGTTTTAAAACAGTAGAGCTCCTACAGACCTTTTGTTCAAAGCTTTTAATTCTAAAAGCCTACCTGATTATTTTAGAGTCTTCACTTGCTTATAGAAGGACAGCAAAAAGGGGGCCATTCTAGCCTCTCTAAGTCTAAAATTAAAGACATAGGCATACATGTATGAGCAGAAAGTGGAGCCCAGGTATGAACAGAGTGAAGACTTAGGAAAATACAGTTGAAGGTGATGTCTGAATCCAAGCCTGGGCTCAAATCCAATGCTTTGTTCACTGCTGAAGATTGGCTCTATTCAGAGTACACAGAATGTGAGTTTACTTGGCAGAGGAATTTGGAATTAGGGCAAAGGGGCACATACATTACATCTAAGCCTGCTCAACTAGCATTCCAAGTTCAAAAAGTGCTTTCCCACTCTGTTAATGAGTCTGTCTCCTGAGTCACAACAACAGGGAGATTTAAGTATCAGAAAGAAAACTGGCTGTTGGGGAAAAAGAAACTGGCCACCCTGAACCTATGGAGCAGTTAGGAGCTTTCCAGAAAGTTGAGCCATCTTATCTTTCGCCAAACAGCTCTGAAACCCAATTGAGGTTAATTTGGTTTAGATATCTGTTCTGTATGAAGATCTGAAACAGAGGTCTCAAAGCATGGTGCAGCAATTGATGTCTCCCTCAGAATGGCTGGTACTTCTGGAAAGGGTCCGAAGCAGAACCACCTCTGAACACAGGTGAACAATAAAGGAAACAAAAACATCTAGACCTACCAAATTCTGTTTATGATACAACAAAAGCAGCTGTAAGAAAGAGATGCAATGAGGCTGTGCGCACTTTCCAGATTCATTAATGATATGGCTCTCTTGGGCCTTTTGGAAAGGCGAAGGGTTTCAGACGCTGGAAAGAATCTCACCAGAAACACCCATCATCCTCATAACTGATTAACATATAATTCTTTCAATGCTAAAAATCAAACTGAAAGCAGCCTGCAGCAACACCAGTTATATCATCCTTTACAGCACCACTTTTAAGGTGGTTGTGAAAGGATTTATCTTGCATCTCCTTGTTTAACTCTCCCCATGTGTAATCCCAGCTGATGGCACAAGGGCCCACTCCATAGTCTGGTGGTCTGTGCAGGGAGGGGATCCCAGGCAAAATATAGCTGAGACTTACATCCAGGAATAAAAGGATAGGAAGGGAAAATATTCTTTTCCTGGCTGCAAAACAGCAGCTAGCTGACCCCTGGGGTTCCCCCACTGCAGAATAGTTGCATAGATGTGTCCCAAGAGCCATCAGCTGGGGTTGTATAGAGGGGCAGAAAGAGCAGTCTGCCAGAGGAATTTACAATTCAGAGATTTACAGATTCAGTGCTTGCTTCAAGTTTGCTTTCACATCTCATTTGACACCAGAGGGTTCAATTTGCGCATCCCACTTCCTTCTTGGAGCCCAGGGGTAGTCACCATAGAGCTGATTTCCTTCAGAAGATGGTGCATTTAGCTTTGTGTTAGTGTGATTTTACACATAGGCGTACATTTATATTTCCAAATATATAAGATGTGCATGAGGGGAGCAGGCAGCATCTGGTACAAAATCTCTAAAGCAGCGTGAGTTTGCAGACAGCACATTCCTAGAAGACCCATCCGTCACAGTTACTTTCTGGCAGCCAGGTGAGAAGACTTGAAAACTTGCTCTTACTTTTACTGGCTACAGTGGAACAGCTAAATAAGCAATCTCTCACTGCAAAAGGTTGCCTGTGTCTGGTAACTAGAAGCCACTAACCAAGGACCATTTAGCAGGCAACATGAGAATGCAGCATAAAAAACAGAAGAGAGGCAGCCATTTTGCACAGCCAAAACAATATCCTGACAACAAGCTTTGCAGGGCCACTGTGGTTAGCCAAGCTCCCACTCTTCTAGATTTCAAGGTAATTAACAACTTTAGAAAGGTTAAAAATCCTCTGCCAGCCATTGAGCTCTCAGATTTCTAGTACTGTTCGCTGTTCGCTACATCCACGTACCGAAACTCTGCAGAAGAAGAGAAGGTGGCATTGCATACAGAGTTCAATATCCTGGCCTTTTTATCTGCAAAAAATACTAGCCCTTATTACAGAACATGTCTAAATCAACAGCCCAAGTTAATTTGCCCCTTGATTATTGTACTGGAAACATTTAATGGTTCTTTTCAACAAAAAGCCAAGCAAGGTAAGCCGGAGCATTTCATTGGTAAAGGTAGTATGCTCACAACAAGTTTGCCTATGCAAACACTAATTCTTTTGGGTTCCAGTTTATGCTTGCCTGGAAGAGAATGTAGGAAGGAGACTCCCATGATACACACACTCCATCAGTACACACACACACTTGGTGCAAGTGGAAATACCATAAGACTAAGAGACATGGGTACTTTCCATGATGGACACCGGATACCATTAAGGAGAGAGAGAGAGAGAGCACAGGTTCATGCCAAGAAGCTGCATGCTTTAATCCCACTGCCATGATCTTGTGCAGTATCTCCCACACATTCATTCCAGTTTAGCCAGCACAGAAGAACCCATGAACTCACCTCATGTTAGCTTATACTTTGTAAGCCATTTAGTATGTTGGTAAGTGGTATAGAAATGTACTTGCTATATAGTTAATGAATGGGATGCATTCCTTTCGAGTTTCCACTAACCTTGGAGGCAATGCAACTTGCTGGACTTTGACTTGTAGCATTACTATGCCTAGCTTTTATGATATACATCAAAGCGGTTGGATGGCCTTGCATGTCAAAGGAAATATAATTCTTGCCTATTCCATCTCCTTCCCCAAGATGTCATCCACAGTGCCAAAACACTTACATCAAATTTTGCCCCCCAAAGCCTGGACAATGGGAGGATTTTGCATGATTTGGAGGGCTTACTTGGCAAATATTGTAAGGGGGGGGGAGAGAGAAGTAAAGCCATGGCTCACGTGAATATGGAAAAGGGGCAATTTCACACTACACAATTATAG
This sequence comes from Urosaurus nigricauda, assembly GCA_034509955.1. Taxonomy (NCBI): domain Eukaryota; kingdom Metazoa; phylum Chordata; class Lepidosauria; order Squamata; family Phrynosomatidae; genus Urosaurus; species Urosaurus nigricauda. Next base: position 29,580,620 of record JAOEGL010000007.1, on the reverse strand, counting down.
CACTTTGATTCCACTTTAACTGCCAATAAACTATGCAATCCTGGGATTAGGGAAGAATACTTGGACTTCTCAGCCATTCTCAGTGTCTGACCAACTACAAATCCTAAGATTCCATGGAACACAGCTATGGCAGTGAAAAAGGAATTATAGTGCTATAACTATGTAGTGTGAAAATGCCAGTAAATGAATGTTGCTGTTATTCCTCTTTAAATGAATTCTTTTCAGAAACCACTTTGAGGGAATGCAGTCTGCTTAACCTGCTCCTCTGATGTCAAGTGAACAAGTCACTATTTACTTGAGTTCATGGAGTAGCAAAGTATCTGTTCTAGGAAACAAATAGGAAGTCCGAACCTGACATTTGACTTTGGGCCACAAGTGACTTATCTAAGCATTGCTAGGTATGCAAGCCAATAACTATTTTCAAGGCTCCTTTTACCTCTCCAAGATTTGAAAAGGGCTTCATTGAAGGTTCAGTGTCTGTTTCCATTTGAGAAGTACAAAGACATCCAACCACTAAAGGCTGTCCAGTTAGAGATGTGAATGCCCAGGGGAAAAAGACTGTAAAAATTAGTTTAAAAACCATTTTCCCCCTGGGGAACGTTCTCCCATCTTTCTGGGAAAATATGTGTTTTTCCAAGGTACTTTTCAGGCCTTCATAACTCTTGTAAGTCTGGCCAATTGATGGCAGAGAGGCATTTGAACCTGTGATAACACCCTAGGCAATGGGTTGGGTTGCAAGAGTTAGGTCTTCCCTCTGTCCTGAGCATCTACCAGCCAAAATGGAAGACTGGTATTTCAAGGCACTGCGCGCTACCCTTTTCTTGTATTGGAGAATAGGGTTAATTAGATATATTGCATATGCTTGTGAATGAGCTGATAACTGCTACCAAGAGAAGGGTATCCGTTACTCACTTCACCGTATTCCTCAAGCACGGCACAAGCGTGTTTTTGCCAGCTCTGACTATTTTGCCTCTAGTAGCAATTATCAAGCTGGTCAGACACCACAGTGCATACTCCTTTGCCAAGTTTTAAACTCCAGTCTGGAGGATTCCATAAACAGAGACAGATGGCATCAGGCAGACATGGGAGTGGGGGAAGAAAAGAGGGAAGAGAGAATTGGTCTCTTTTCCCCAAACCCATACCTCTTCCTGCATTTATTCTAAAAAAGACACTTCGTATTTCATTTCCATTCCATTTCGCAGAAGTTTAAAAAAAGAACATTCAACAAGGATAAATTATACCAGATTGTCTGGTTTTTAATGGCAGTTGAAACTGGGGTGTTTGCATTCGTCTTCTAATATTAGCTGGAGGCTGGGAGCCAACGTTTGGCTGGTTATTTTAAGTCAATGTGCAATTCTTCAGTCTCTTGACACTTCTTGCCCCAGCTGGCCCACTGCTGGCTATTATTTTTCTTAGCTTTTCCTCCTTCTAACCCTGCTCCCTTAGGAAGTCCTTCCCATCACACCCCTTCCTTCTTGCCTAGATTCCTATGCTTCCACCCCCTGCATGCTCCTTCCTCAGGCCTATCTGATCCCACTTCTCCAGGACGGGTCTTTTCAGCCACCCTTACCTAGAGCTTTACTGTCACAAAAGCCTTAGATGACAAGTTTTCCAATGGTGAAGTTGGGAGTAACCCTTGCCCCATTACGACTGCGAATAAGTAAGACTAAGCAATATTCTGTCAAGTTTTATAACCAGGAAGTGCGTGCAGATTTTGAAAAAGGAGCCTGTTCTGGAACACTTTACCAAAGCACATACTTGCAAGAATGGCAGTGCCACATTCTTATATAACAACACTGAACCTCTCTCACCAACTGCCAGGCTGTAGACCACTAGTCAGCAACTGGTTCTTGCCAGAAAGGTCAGACCAACTTCCCCAGAGAAGACTTTCAAGTCATCCCACCATCATATACTTCTCTTGGATTTGACTTAACATCTGAGGAAGTCTGCTGGAGGTTTCTAGACTCCAATGATTGATTTCTACTATAGGCCCTGCCTGCATTGGCAGCAAAGTATTTTGCACAGTTTTCCTTTCTTCAGATCAGCTCATGGAACCTTAGCTGCCTTCTCACAAGGTTCTAGCTTTTGATGGATCAAGTATGTATATGTTTGCAATGCTGTACCACAGCCAGTCCAGCCAGTCTGGTCAGAGTTTCAGATAGCAAGCTGCAGATCAAAGGATTCAAACAAATGCCATCATGAGGGTACTGTATTTTCCCTCTCTCAGAGCATGCTCAAATTTCATCTTCCTTCCTCATTCCTGCCAGTGGAATGTGCTTTTGCAACCATTGGACCTTACTCCCTTGGTGAGCCGTTATCAAATAGGCAATGCAGGTCTAACCGGACGATGAGTCTGGCTGAACAAGCTCTGCTAGGACAGGACACAGGGTCCCAGAGGAACTTCGTAGCCAAGCATTAAAACCTGCTGAAAGGCACACATGCCAAACAAAAAACCCACAATCTGCAGGAGTCCTGAACCCACAAAGCATGCACCTTCATCTCTTTTATACTGTCAGGAAAACCACGAGTTAACTATGTTTTACTTCTTAGTATGCAGCCACAGTTGAAGATGCTGAACCACTGATCTCTCTCTCACCTGACCACTATTTCCTGCTGGGCTCCTAGAAAGTGACAAAATCCCAAGAACTGAGGTGCATATGCATTCACTGGTTTAAAAAATATATCTATAATTATGACGGGGGCTAGATTATAGGTTAGGATGGAGGGCTTATATATTACAGCAATATGCTATGCAGGCAGGACACCATCAATGAGAGCTGACCTACTGAGTAGCAAGACTGAGGATCAGGTTTAAGGCAAGCAGGAAATATTCACTTACATGGGAGAAAGAAAGGAAGGGTCTGGGACACCATTGTAACAATGAAACCAGCCATTAAGAAGCAACTTTGCTCCTATTTAAAAGCAGCAGCCTATTTAGAGGGCTGGCTGGTTTTGTTTTAGCTTGTGAACAGTGTTCACAACTGATACAAAAAAGCCATGCAAGAACATTTTGGGATAAAATCAATTGTAAAACTAAGCAAGAACTGTCTGTCATTCATCTTCTATCCTCCAAGAACCTTCTCTTTTGATGAGCATTCACCTGATCATTAAAGTTTCATCAAGTATTGCTATGAAAGTTTGGATACGGAAACCAAGTTTATTTTTATCTATGTTCTTTGGTCCCTTTCTGAAACCACGTCTCTTACACGTGTCTCTTTAAAACTATAGTTTGCTTAATATGATTTGGTTAAGGAGTAGTATACAGTTGTTACTAAAAGCCCACTCCACATCCTGTCTGATCTTGGAGCCTAAGCAAGGTCAGTTCTTGTTAGTACTTGGTTGGGAGACAGCCAACAAACCCCAGGTGCTGTAGGCTGTATTTCAAAGGAAAGAACTGGCAAAATCACTTCGGATATTCCTTGCCTAAGAAAAAGTTGGTGAAAACCCTATGAAATTCATGGGGTCGCCATCAGTTGACAGACGACCTGACGGTGCACACTCTGAACTCTGAAAAATGTCACTTGAAAGGAGAAGGTCTGGAGAAGCAATCTTTCTTCAGAGTGGCTGTCTCGCTTATTTTACACAAGGACCTGAGGAATGGAGGGGTTAAGTAAGTTTTCACTTTGTTATGTACCACAGTTATCTCTGCAATGCAAGAAGGGAGCAGCTGACCTCATAGCACGAGTTATTTACTGTTATTTTTAAATATAGCTTCCGGATGAGCAGAGGTCCCCCCCCCTCCCCATTCTCTGAAAATCCATGTATGACTGAGACTCATTTGACCACAAATGCTGAATATTTCAGTGATTCAACAAAAACTTCCCAAAACCTGCCACTCATTCTCCGTACTGTGCAGGTGGTGCCTCCGGTTTCTGTGCCTTTAAAAGGTTGCCCCATAGAGAAGTTATCAAGGGAAGAAGGCCATGCGGAAGATTTGCCATGCGGTAATCAGATTACTGGACAGAGGCCCAGACAACATGGTTTCTACGAAGGTTAAATCGCAGGGCTCCCAAGGAAGGAGGAAAAGGGGATTTCTTGCGGGAGGGCAGGGAAGTTAGAGGTATAATTAAAGAATTGCAGAAAGACATTATTTATAATAATGGGGATTAAAATCAAACATTAGTGGCACAAACTTAGGGAAGGGGTAAAGAAAAAAAAGTTTAATTATTTCCACACACAAAACCTTCAGCTGTGAGCATCCTTTGGACATATGCTCAGAGACAGCAACTTTAGCCAGAAGATTTGGGTGGTGTTAAATATGGACCCATGTGGTGCAATCCAGCAGGCAAACTCATCCTGGAGAATGTCCCAGTGGACTGAGCATGATGTTAGCATGGCAGTTGCAGCACACAGGGTCATGGGCTCAGACATCAAAACTTCCATTTTCTCCTCTCCCACTTTCACAAAGTAATCATATTGTCTTCTTTTAAAGTCTTGGAAGTCAGGAAACTGCTCCTACTCTTCAGTGTCTCTCACCAAGCCTCAAAACACATGCTGGGGATGTGGCTTGGGGAAACAAAGCATTCTGCAGCATGTCTCTTAATTTAAATGGCTGAGAAAGCAGCCACTTCCAGGCCACCACAGCCTTCACTGGTGAAACAGTGACAAGGATTTGCTGAACACTGGCATGGGAGTTGTTCATGGTTGTTCTTTTCCCTGGATGAATTTGCCTTTTGGGTTCATCAGTTGAAGGACTTTTTCCAAGTAAGAGACTGCAGTCTTATGTTATGAGCTCTCAATTAACTGATGGTCTTCACAAGGCATTGATCGAATTCAACAATATACGCAACTCCTAACCAACAACGACAGCAAGAACTATTCTTCCAAGGACTGCCTTATCAGATCAGACTCTGACCTGGCTTGAAGTTATAATAAGCCATAGTTTAATGTGACAGGAGTAAGGCATAAGCAAGGGTGAAGTCAAAGGCTTTCACGGCCAGCATTCATAGTTTTTTGTAGGTTTTTTTGGGCTATGTGGCTGTGTTCTGGAAGAATTTATTGTTAACGTTTTGCCTGCATCTGTGGTTGGCAACTTCAGAGAATGGTGGCATAGAAATGTGGGGTATATATATTGTGTGACCCTTGGTTGAGAGAATGTGATTGTAAATCACATGTAAATCACTTCCTCTCAACCAAGGGTCACACAGTATATATACCCTCACATTTCCATGCCCCCATTCTCTGAAGAAATATCAGGAATACATTCTTCCAGGGACTCTAAGCCTGCAACAGACTCCCAGTTTCTCAGGCACAGGAAAACAACCCTGGCCATTCAATCTGAGACATCTCTTTGAAGGAGATCTATAAAGCTCTATTGAATGTTCGGTGTTCCTTTTAAAAAGGAGGAGTGGAAGTGCCTGGGAAAGGCAAAGTTACTACACCAACCTGAAATGAGCATAAATAGAAGCAAGAGAAAGCAACGTACAACAAATTCCTTATGCTCCAATTCCATCTGATGAGTCTTAATGGCTAAGTAGAATCCACTTTCCAAAGCAAGCTGAGAAACCTCTGGATATATTTCATTATGTGACATTTATAAGCATGATTAATGGAGTCAGAGAGATGCTCACATCCATTGCCTATTCTTTTTCTCCATTTTCCTGTCCCTGAGAAGGAGCAACCTGCCTTCCCAAGCATTCAATGAGAAGTGGCAGCATCATTCTAGAACAGTGATTCCCAAACCTTTGTCCTTCAGATGTTTTGGAAGTCAATTCCTAGAAGCCCCGGCCAGTTTAGCCAACAGTCAGGAATTCTGGGAACTGAGGTCCAAAACTTCTTGAGGACCAAAGTTTGGGAGCCACTGCTCTGGAAGCTGAAGTTAATTCCCAGTGGTCAGCAAATTATGGGGAAGCACTGAAAAGAGTTACTCCTTAACCACATTCTGAAGTGATATTCTTTCTCACTCCACATCTTTCTGCTGCATGCACAAAAACAGACCCCGAAGGCTTCCTATGGGGGTGAAGTGGGGCTGTTTTCTACATACATCTCTGAGTACCCATACTAATGGACAAAGAGAAAACAAGAAGCACCCTATCTAAGAAGCCCTTCCTTTGGCACCTGTTGGCTTCCTTTCATATGAACTAGCAGCAAGTGATATTTCCTTAACATACTGTACATAAAATCTGGAGGCATTGCAGAAACTATAGGAAGAGTGCAAATGTTCCCATATATGGCTCAGCCTTCCTTACCCCACCCCCTGTAAAAAACTAGAGGCACCAGCTCAAAATGAAACATCTGCCAGAAGGAATTCCTAAGGTACCCCACTGAGACTCTGTCCGCATACTTGTGTCCCTTAAACCCTTCCCCCCAACTTCATAGGAAGACATAGAGAAGAGCTCAAGGGGAAAGCAAGCCACAGAAAATTCCCCTCATTCTTTTGCCTTATTAGGCTGCAAACTGGGTCCCGTTTTGTGAGATGATGAATGGCATTAGGGAATGGCTTTTGGGGCAAAGAGAATGCTTAAACAGAAGACGGGGTGGAAGTGATCTCATTTCTACTCACACTACTCCAACTGAACTAGCTTTCTCGGGACTGGAATGCCCAACCGACTGCCAACAGGTGTGCCTCGTGTTTCGCTTTGAAGATTCCCGTATCACGGAAAGTAGGCTCCAGCCTTGTGCAGCTGGCACACCCTTCCCTCTTGAAGCAAAGCTGGCTTACCACTCCCAGAAAGTAGAAGGTGAAAATGAGCTTTTAACAGCATTCAAGAAAAACATGACTACTAAATTAGGAGGGAGTCTGTCTGAGCCCCTGATACTTTGACTTTTAGGGCAAAGGTGGGAATCATCATGTGGCCCTACAGATGTTGCTGGATTGCAACTCCCACCAGCTGTGGTCAGTGCATTCAATGGTAAGGAATGCTGGGAGTCGTTGTCCAACAACATGTCTTTCTAGAAAGAGCTTGTGACTTCCACCACTGTTAAGGGAGAGAGATCCTATGAACAGGAAATCCATTAATGCAGTGGGCTGCGTGATAACTAGGACTTAGGGACAGCAGGGTTCAGATCCCCACTCACCATGGAAGCACATTGGATGGCCTTGAGTAAGTCACACCCTCTCAGCCTTAGAAAAGGGCAAAACCTCCTCTGAATAAAGCATGACAAGGAAAACCTAGGACAGAGTCACCCTATTCTGGATTCAGGACAACCTCAAGGCACATAAACCAAAATACGGATTGCAGAAATACAGCACATCAAAGTCAAACAAGCATAAATGTGTTCCTTGCTCTCTTTAACAAAGAACTCACTCGGCAACATCAGACAAAGCACTAGCTCTCGGCCTCTAAACCATCACCACTGGCATTATTTTGGGAACATTTTTTTTCTTTGCATAAAGAGTTACTGTACTTCTCTAAATATCAGGGTTCCACTGATTAGATAAATCCCTGTTGTGCATACTTTGACTAGGTAAGACAGAATGAAGATGACTATCGGTATGCAAGCTACTGATCTATGGAATTCACTGCTGGATCAGACCAAGTTCCACCTAATCCAGGAGTAGGAACCTTGTGGCCCTCCAAATGTTGTTGAATTGCAATTACTGGCAGCCACTGGTGGAACCCTGGAAGAAGCAGTCCTAACATCATCTGGTGGGCCAAATGATTCACACAGTAGGCTAGTGTTTCCCACAGTGGCCTACCACATAATTCCAGAAGCAATGTAACAGCACTCCTCTTTTATATGTCCCCAGATTCCAGCTGCTAGGAGGTGCAAAGCCTCCAAACATGGTGGCACTATTAAACCATCATGGCCCATAGCCATCCATAGATCTTTTTGAATTCATACCACCTCAGCAATCTGAAAAAGAGTATTTGTCTTACGGGACAGATGTGCATACGTAATGCTGCACATCCCACCTGGGAACTTGTTGTCTCCACATATTAGCCTACCTTACAGGCATGTGGCAAAAATGTCAACAATGAACACCACCATTTTAATATTTGTTGTTGTCAATTTAATTTAGATTTTTGTCAACCCATTTGGAATTGCAATATACCAGAATATACCACAGTGATACCTCACTGATTCCTAGATTCTTGGATAGAATCAAAACGCTAACAGTCCAAAACTGAACTCAGTAACAAATGGTAGACTCTGAAAGCAAAGTGATGGTGGTGGTAATATTTGTACACAAAATGCTCTAAAGTCTAACACACGATGTGCAAATGTTGATTATTATTCTTAACCACTGTTCTGCCAGCAGGGCATATTTGCTACTAACTCACCCCCACACATACAAAGATCCTGAGATGGCTACTTGCCTGGCCTTCAACCTCAGCAATCCAAATCAGAAGCTTGAACCCTCCCACACAGTAGCGCTTAGCATTGCCAGCCAAAGCACTTGAGCAAGTTTACTCTTGTATCAAGCTCTGCTGAAGTGCCTCTTGTAACAAGGCCTCCTCCTTCCTATGAAAGCAGAAGGAACAAGAACTACCGAAGAAGCCCCCTTCAACAGGCTCCTTGTTCAAAGGGGAATATGAGACATTTGTGCTCTGCTATGGAGTACAGAAGTATCATTTAGCATGTTCCTCTTTCACACAGAAAAGGCTGCAAGGAATCCAGTTCCAAGATGTTCTTAGTGACAAAGGCAGGAAATCCAAATGGCATCCACACGTAGACACCAACAGATGTGGGCATGATCTCCTCATAATTTTTCTTATGAACTTTTATCAATGTGAACAGGAGAAAAGTCATGCCTCCCACTCCCAGGGTTAGATATGTGAGCTTACTACTGTGTTGTCTTTCCTGGCACACAAAATCTGCCTCATCTTAGTTCAGCAGTGTTACCTGGAGCCAAGGCAGAATTATGCCATCTGGATTACATCCTGAAGCCAATGTACTTCCAAAGTCAAAGAGACTGCCCTCTGGCCCTAAATGTACTCCCGCAGGCCATCTTTTCATCAGAGTAGAACACCAATGATCAAAACTTCCTTTGTTAGACAGCAATATGGTTCCTCTTCATCTTGGCCTGCTTCTGCATCTCTGTTCCATTACTAATTTTCCACTTTCCCCATTTGCTACAAGAGAGGTTGCTACTATACAGCCCTCCAAGCACTGTGAAATTTAACTCCCAGCATTCCTCACAACTATCTATGCTGACTAAGGAGCGAGGGGCATACAATTCCCACTCTATGATAATCCCAGGTGTCCCCTGTACAATAAATTCCTTTGTCCATGAATTATGCTGTTCCCTGAGCAACTACCAATGAGATTGACAATAGTTCAAGACAGCTTTGCTGTACGAAAGACCCAAGCAGTGTTTGTGTGCCTTCAAGTTGCTTGTCAAATTATGCTAACTTCATAGGATTTTCTTTGGCAAGGAATACTCAAGAAGTGGCTTTGCTAGTTCCTTCCTCTGACATATAGACAGAGACCCTGGAATTTGTTGGTTGTCTCCAGTGCAAGTACTAACCAGGGCTGACTCTGCTTAGCTCCCAAAATCAGATGGGATCTGGTGCATTAGAGTATTTAAGCAGTGGTACCCTTCCCCGTTTTTATAAGACTTAGTCCGTTGTTTCAACCAGCAGCACGCCAGGGTTGGCCATGATTAGATCTGTCCTGAGTGAAATGCTCTTCCACTTAAGTAAGAGCCAGTATGTGTGGAGCAGTTTGAGTGTTAGACTAGGATACTGGGAAATTAAGGTTCAAATCCCTGCTGAACTAGGGAAACCCACGGGATAACCTTGGGTAAGTCACTCTCTCAGCTTCAGAGGAAGGCAATGGCAAACTTATTCTGAAGAGATCGTGCCAAAGAGGGTCATAAGTTGTAGTCCACTTGAAAGCACACAAGAACAGCCACATTACTAATCAGCTCTGCAAAATGAGATATAGTTTCAGGTGACCAGACAAACATTTTTGTAAACAGTAAGATATTCCTCATTCTTTCTCTCTCTCACTGTCAGACACTGATGCCTGCTGTTAGCTTGTGTGTCAGCTGTAAGATGTTTTGTGAGCCTGTTATTTCCAAATGCTTCTTTCCAAGGCTGAACTATTTCTACTATGCACAGCTTCCAAAGTGAAATCTGGAGGGACAAGCCAACTCCTCTATGAGAAAGCACTGGGTGTTCAGTACTGCCCTTTCCCACTCCCAGAGAGCCTACAAGAAGCTGTTGTACATGGTTCCAACTATAAGAATATAGTCAAGCTTCCTACTGTATACAATAAATGTATGGATTTCAATATGCTAGTATTGTGTTCTTGGTTAAAGAGCAGATGGCCTTCCACATTTGCAGCTTTGACTCTTGTGGATTTGATTATTCACAGATTAATATGTTCTCTCTAGGAATCTCTAGGCCCTTCAGCATGACTCTATTGTCAACTTCTGCCAAAAGTCATGGTGGAGGATGTAGAGATTCCTAGAGAGAACACTTCTCTAGGCATTTGTAGGTCCTCCAGCACAGTTCCTTGGTCAATGTCTGGCAGATCTTGAACACACAATTGCCCTGGAGGAACTAGAGATTCTTAGAAAGGTGTTCTCTCAGATTTAAAAAGTAGGATTTTTTTAAAATTTGCGGGTTTTTTCACATTCACTGGGGTCCCATGCCCCTAACCCCAGTGAATGTGGGAGGCCCACTGTAGTAGGAAAAAGTGAGGACTGGAGTCAGAGGCCTCCACTGATCTTCACCATAACCCCTTTTTGTGTAGGAGCCATAGTGCATGAGGGGAGAAACTACAGAAACTAGTTTAAACCTCACCTTGTCCAGAAGCTGAATTTATGCAGTACATGCCTCTTTTTTTTTTTAAGGGCAGTATCCAATTCTAGGCAAAGTGACAAATTGCTTGCAGACACACTAAGCTGTATTTAGTTTGCCTGTTGTACAAGGTCTGGGACCAGAAGCCATAGAGGAGATTCCTGTTGGAGTCTAGAGGGCTGCATTAGGAAACATCTCAAATTAAAGAAGAACCACCAGCAGAGCTAATTGTCCTCTTTTACAAGGAGGGTATATTTTACTCTGCACTTTGATGCTTTAACTGCTGGTTGCATTAAAGTAAGGCAAGAGTTCCAATCATGGGAAGCTGCTGAGTCTGTTTTTCAGGATCGCTCTAAATTCTTATGATTTCTGTTCTCCCTCCCATCTGATCAGGATTTTTCTTCCTTCCAAAGCTGTAGGTTTCAAGACAGAAATATAATTTGACAATATTTGCAAAGTTACAGCGTAAGAAATCAAAAGTTTCGATTTGCCAAGGGAAGGGTGGCAAAGGAGGGGAAAGGCGGCTGAGTTAAAAGAGGAGCACTGACTCGAGAAGACAGAAAAGAGAAAAAACGGATTTAGGTTACATAGCAGCGTACAGAAACAGTGCTTTGAATTATACATCTAGCTATGAAAGTTTTAGTAGATAAGGCTTCGCCCTACTGGCATTTTCTTCTGAAAGCAAAGAGCTGGAACCAGAATGGCAGGGCAGAGGAGGAAGGAGGGGAAGACAGAAGACGATATATTTAGCAAAAATTGCATTTCCATGAGCTATTTACTTATTAGTGATACTTGGGATGTGTTAGGAAGAGCCGAAGCCATGTGGGCAGAGAGAAGGAAGAAACAGGGAGGCAGCCTCTTGCTGTTATATGGCTTCTTAGGGAAAAGTGGGGCAGGCTGCCATGTCTGGTTTGTGCACACACTGTGGCATGGCTCTGCAGTATTTGACATGTACATGCAACAGCTGGAGCCTTAGCAGAACAGGCCAACAGACTGGAGTGACCTTATTTTGCAGAATACGAAGGGGGAAACCACTGCATACTGTTCAGGGGGAGAAAGCCAGTTGCTGCTGAATTTGCAAAATGGAAGGGGGAGCAATGCCCTTAGGTCTTTTTATTCTATCCTTTTAGCTGCCCCTGTTGTTCTTTTATGAAGAGTGCAGCAGTCAGGTTAAAGCAGGGAGTGTGTGTATGTGTGGGGTAATTCTTCACTTGGAGTGCTTGGTAGCATGTGCACAACCATTGCAGACATGGCCTGCGCTATGATCCAGTGATTCTCTGACACAAAATGGGAGTCAGTGGCAGAGATAAATCGCTGGTGCAGGAGCACCAGCACTCTGTGCTTAAAATGCTGTATCAAAGTAACCAGAGTTCTACAAGAAGAACAGCTGGATTCCGTGACCCTTATAAACTGTGCAATTACTTCTCATTTGGAACAGCCTAACTGTAATAACTAAGAGAGACAGTGTGGTGTAGTGCTTTGGGTGCTGGATTAGGACTCTGGAGACCAAGGTACACATCCTTGTTTGGCCATGAAAGCCCACTGGGTGACCTTGGGCAAAGCACACTCTCTTGGCCTTAGAGGAAAACAATGGCACCCCACCACCCCGAACAAATTTTGCCATTATCCCTTGATAGATTTGCCTTAAGTGGGAAATGGCTTGGAGGAAGATAACAACAAATGTTCACAGCCACACTTGATGGTGCAACAGCATGCATTTCCTACATTGAGATAATCATCACTTGGCATCATAGGAATAAGGTCTCTACCAACTCAGGAGGCATCCGAACCACAATAATGTACATGTAGGCAGACTTCTCCCAATTTTAGCCCTGTATTAAAAAGCAAGGAATCACTCCCTAGGCAGTTATCACATATCTTGGTCCAGAGGCAAGACTCTGCTCTGAGGCCATGCTAGAAAATCCAGTCTTGCAAATATCCTTATCCCCCCTGGAATATTTCTGCTCTAGGAAGCTGAACACAGACAGTTCATGGCTGCAATGCTGCTTTTACTAATGGAGAAATCCATGCAAGAACATACAGTAGGACTATATGCCTAATTAGAAAATGGGAGCAAGGGAAAGCTTCCCCCTAATACCCAGATACAGGAAACCACTATGATAATAAACCAGAATTTTAAAAAAGTACATTCTGGATCAGGCCAGGATCCAGAGAATGCTTATGGTGCTTCAGAAGGCCTTCTAGAAGGTCTCCCAGACTTCAGGAGCAGTTTGAGGGGGCATGCATGGCAATGATGGGGAGGGGGAACACCTATCTAGTTCCCAGTTTTAGTATGCCGCACACCCTATCAAACTGCAAAATGGACAGTGCAAGTACCATTTAAATATGAATACATATAACTTCATTCATTTTCAGATAAGAGAAATACAAATATAAATAAATAAATCTATTTAATTATCATTGGAAAAGGTTTTAATCTCCTTCACCAAGCTGACAAGAGGACAAAATGGAGGGGGGAAATTTATATATTCCCCAGAAGAAGAGCAAACTAAAAAGGTAATAAAACACACAACTTGCTTGCATCTATCCACCCACCTGTCCAGACAAGGCTATTTCCCCCAGCCTGATTATTAGCCATTAGCTTTCTTGCCCCATAGCCTTCATTGCCAAGGTACAAAAGGGATAAGGAAAACAAGAAAGATTGGAAGAATTAGTATCTAGCCAGCCTTGAATTAGGCATAAGAGGAAAGGAACCACCTCAGGCCAGAAGCAAACATTATTGTTGACAGACGACTGTTCCTAAGACAGCATCTTCAGTCTCCCCACTTTCATCTGTAGGATTTTCATACATCTCATGCCATGACATCAAATTAATCATGTTTGCTCTTGTAGGTAATCCACATTAGTGGCTGGTAGGGAAGAGACAAGCACACTCATGGCAACAGAAGGAAAGCTGTATGAAATGATCCAGGGCTGGGGGCACAGAAAGACACACAGCTGCCATTTTCAGCAGCAGTTACATATTGTGGCCAAGGATAGTTCCCAGCCAGTGTGGTGCAGTAGTTTGAGCGTGGGACTAAGATGCTGGGAGACCAGGGCTGGAATCCTCACTCGGCTATGGAAAACCACTGGGTCACTTTAGGCAAGTCACACTTCCTCAACCTCAGAGGAAGGCAAGGGCAAACCCATTCTGAACCATTTGTGCCAAGAAAACTCTGCGACAGGTTCGCCTTAGTGTTGGTATATGTCAGAAATGACTTGAAGGTGTGTGCACGCACACACACACAAAACAATTCGCATCTCAGGCTTACAGGCCATTTCCCCAACCCTCAGCCCTACCAAGTGAGCCACAAAGTATGAGACCATGTCCAGGTGTCCTGGGGGGGGGGCACCTTTCTACCTACTCCGCACTTCCCAAATTTGTCCACCTCAGAAAGATCCCAAATTACGGGTAAGCCAGATTCATTTCTTTTCATAACCAACAATGTCCTTAAAACTATCCAAATAAGGTCTACGGTCCAAGTGCTGTTGACCCTGGATCATGCTGGTTTTATTTTAAAAAAACCAAACAAACCTTCACTTCCTGATTCTATGCATGTTTCCAGTTTGTCAGCAGTCTTGGCTCAAACGACGGGGGTCAAAGATTGCCTTGACAGACTTTTTAATGAGATTTTTGAAGTGTCACTTGTTTCAAAGTCGAGTGCAAAGCTGAACTGTTGGCCTGGAAGTCATCAGAAGCATGATGCGATTTCCCAGGTTCCTAATTTCTTGGGGAGTGGGGTGCTAAGGGAGAGAGGTAAATCAAACTGGGTCACTTTAGCTTGTTGGCATCAGTTCATTTTCCCAAATTCAGCCTCTCTGGGATTTGGCTTTCTTCCTTGTGGCAATGGGATATCTGAATACCAGGAGAAGAACAGGAGATGAGAACTCTCCAAAACAAAAGGCTCTTGGAACAGAGTGAGTATTTAAATAATAAAAAAAGCCTTTGTGTAAGAAGTTGTTCTACCTGTCTTGTGAACTAATGCTGCTTTTCGTGTTTGTGTCTGCCTCCTTATATGGAAAGAACAGGCAGATCTGAGAGAAGAGCCAAAGCAAAGGAACAAGAAAGAAATTGGGGAGGTGTCTCTTTCCATTCCAGTTTAGGTGGCAGCTGCATATCTTCTACTGCCATAAAAAGCATGTGGCATCCCCTGGTGAAGCTCATTCAGTAGCTTCCTTAGACCATCATGGACATGGAGAATGGCACTCAAGTTCTGGAAATGACTAAGGAGGAAGACCTCAAGAGGTTGGGCCTTCACGCATGGCTGTATCTTGCTCAAAAGCAAGAGTGGAAAATATGTGTCATCCACAAATAATTTCAAGTATTTTAAACTTGAAGGGCCAGAAATGGTCAAGAGGAGGCTTGAAAATAACCACTTGTCTGCTGTGAGTCAAGACTTGGCTTCAGACAGCGAAGGAAAAGATGATTGATACACAGGCACACTCTTGGTTTCAGGGCGGAAATGACTAACACAGGTCTGCTGGGGGCCAGTAAGATTTGCAGGGATCTTGGAAAGATTGTTCTAAACCAGCTATAAGGAAGGAACAGCCCTATTTGTATTGCTGGGACTTCTTGCTGTGTGTTAAGTCACTCCCAACTTATGGAGACCCAAAGATTATCAGCAATAACATTCCTAGTTTGGGAATTGTCACTTCCAAGGAAGTGCCTGTTACATCTGTAGGCAGAAAGAAATCTTCCACATAGTCTGGGGTGTGGAGCCACAGAAGGCAGCCAGCATGGCAAATTTCAGCAGCCCCCTTTTTTTTGGAGCTAATCATTGAAAAAGTACATGTTCTGGATTTATGAGCTAACAGCTCAAAATATATTGGGATTTACATTATTTGGATTAATAAACATGTTGCCTGCACCTGTTGGAGTTCTGTGTGTCCAGATTTGTGGATACCTCCTCTCCCAGATGCAAGGAAGCTTTTCTATTTAAAGTTGATTTCCCCCTTTTACTTTCCCTTTAGATATGACATCCCTCACATGGGGGAGCACCTTTAATCTTCATTCATAGCATATAATGTTAAAAGCTGAGAAGCACGTGGCACGGTTCCAAGGGAAAAACCCACACAGTGACCGCTTTCCTAGACATTTTCAGGACTCTTCAAAGTTACTGCTGCATCCAAGGGATGAAGCTATGGAAAAGAAACTCCCCCAAATCAAGGCTGTAATGTGTAAAGGTTACGTAAGTAAGAAGTAGATGTGCGGACAGGCCAGCTGATGAAAGTGTGCTGACAAATAAGCCTTGGTGTCCCCAAGGGCAGATAACCCACTACTCCATTAAATCAACCCCTGAAAAAATTCTAGTTTCTTTTGCATTTTGCTGTTATTGTCCAGGGCTCATAAAAGATACTTCTTTTAAACCTGACCTCCTGGAAGCTCCCCCTAACCAGTATTGGAGGTAAAGTCCAAAAAGTAACTTTTACAAGTGCTGTTGCTGACATCCCTGTCATTCCTTCACTTGTAAATTGGGCATGAACACTTGTTTTCATCAGACCCAAATGTTTTAATGTGGTTTATTAGCATGGGGAAGAGAAAGAGAGGCAGCTCACAACCTGTTAGGTAAGGTAGTTAACTCTATTCCTCTACAACAGTGATTCCCAAACTCTGGTTCTCCAACTGTTTTGGACTTCAGCTCCCAGAAGCCTCAGCCATCCTTGCCAATGGTCTGGGATTCTGGGAGATCCTTCTGAGCAAAAGGATCAGAATTTGGGAATCAATGCTCTACAACCACGCAGCTCAGCCCAGCACAGGACTATATGCTAAAGACCTCCGTCGGCAACATTGTGTAACCTTGGCACCCCAAGAAGCACTAATCTGCAACCCACCTCAGTCAAGACATCATGCTTCCTGGACATGCTCCAAGCCAGTGAAATCTAAATCATGATTTGTTACATCGGCAAACTAATAAGAGATGATTCATCTGCCTGCGCTTCAAACCAACTCAAGCAAAAGGCAAGTTATTTATGCAATGCTTGGCGATGCCGTCCAGACCGCCAGGAAATTGGAAGCGGACCCCCAGATGTAAATGTATAATTTATGATCTCTGCCTTAGAGGAGGAGGAGGAGTTAGTGGGCTTTAGAAATCAGTGTTTTACTTTTCTAGCACAACTGCCATAGCATTCATTCATTTTGTTCCCTCTTCTTACAGAAAAGGGAAAATTCCTCCAAATTGGGACCGGAATCTGAGAGTGTAATCCTGCTGAATCCCACTGAATCAACTACACTCAGCCATCCGTATCCATTGATTTTTTATCCACGGCTTGAAAATATTTTTAAAATATATACATTCCAAATAGCAAACCTTGATTTTTGCCATTTTATATAAGGGACACCATTTTGCTATGCCACTGTATTTAATGCGACTTGAACATCCATGAATTTTGTTATCCATGGGGGGTTCTGGAACCAAACCCCAGCGGAAACCAAGGGATATCCACTGTATTGTCATTTATTCCTGCAACACTTCTTGTATGTCTTCACATCAGGTTAGCAACATAACCCTCCACCCTCTTCAAAAGCCAGAAACAGGGTGCTCTCTCTTCCTTTGTCCTTAAAAAGCTCAAATGAGTACAGAAGGGCTTGGGCAACTATCCTTTCAACTACTGGCCAGACCACAGATTTTTCCCAATACAAGACTTTAATGATGCCAAATGTTGTGAGCCACCTTGGATCCTGTTCTGCAGAAAAGACAGAATAAAAATGAAGTGAAATGAAATGAAATAACCAGTTCCAAATGAAGTACCACCTGCCTTCCAGAAAGCAGAATGTAACACATTTCCTGAATCCACCAAAGAAGTGTGCCAAAAGAGACACATTTTTGCATTCTACCCTACCCACAAACAAACACCCGCCAACTCCCACAACACAGCAGAAGGGCAGCACAAAGTATTTCCCGCTTGTATCAACTCCAAAGGCATTCAGACTAGGAAATTGCTACAGAGTTGGCCACTTTGCCTGCTACCTTTTGCTTTTCAGACAAAGGAAAGTTGGGTTGGACTTGCCCTTCTTAAAGAGGAGCAATACAACTATCTCTCCAAAATAAAATAAAACGAGCCCCAAGTGTTGAAGGCCTCTAGTCAGCCCAGCCCATCAAAGAAACTTAAAGACAATGTCCAGACAACAACCATGTACTGTAAGAGCAGTTGCCTCTTTGGACAACGGTACATTCATCTGTCAGACAAAGGTGAAATTCTGAACCTCTGTTTTCTATTAATGTCACATTTTCATGTTCTTCTTAGCAACTCTGAGACAGGGGTCCAAAACACATTGAAGAAATAGTCCAGTTTGAGACTGCTTTAATTGCCCTGCTCAGTGCAGCACCAGAACTCTGACAGAGAAGGCTGTCTCACAAAACTACAGTTCCCAGATTTACCTTGCGTTGAGCCAGGGCAGCTAAAGTGCTCTCAAACTGGATTATTTCTGCAATGTGTTTTGTACCTTAGAAACTTAGCAGACTTAACAAATACTTGCATACTACAGTTGGCCCTTCACATTTGTGGCTTTGACCTTTGCGGACTTGATTATTCACAGATTTGATTAATACATTCTCTCTAACAATCTCTAGGTCCTCCAGTGCAACTCTGCCAGAGAGTTGTGCTGAAGGGCCTAAAGATTCCTAGAGCAAACACTTCTCTAGGCACATGTAGGTCCTCTGGCACAATTTCATAGTCAACATCCGATAGACACTGGAGGACCAAGAGATTCCTAGAAAGGTGTTCTCTCAAGTTTAAAAAATTAGCGTTTTATTTGTAGTTTTCCCTCTTTCACAGGGGTCCTGTGCCCCTAGCCCCAGCAAAACAGTACCCCCAAATCATTTCTGAGTCACACGAAACAGGAGGCTTTCAACTATTGCACACATCGGTTGCATCTGGAGTAAGAAAAACGACGTCATATAAAAACCCAGCACACCTTAAGTCCGTCTCGTTCACATGCTTCGAGATATTCTATCCTCAGCCGCAAGCAACAGGAAGCCGCATGGCAGAGGAATGTCACCCACTGTTCAAATACTGGCCCTAGCGTTTGACGTGTGGAACTTAACAGAGAACAGGAGCACACCCTTCCTTGACCTTGACAAACTCCACCTCGCCTTCCCTTGCGGCCCCTTTTCATTTTCACTGGAAGTTCCTGCTGCCTTGTTGAATATTATACCAAGGCGGAAACACAAAAATAAAATTTATCCTTAAAAACTGCCTCGTTTTAGGATTTCATGTCTTTGTAAGCATCTAAGTGAGGATTCGAATAAGATGACATCGAACACCTCCTGCCTTCAAACTGATCCTTCACTGCCCAACAAGTAAACATTCTTTCTTTTCTTATTGTGTAAAAATTATATCAAGATGGGGGGAAAGGGGGGGGAGCAAACTAACTAAAAGCAATAATCCAGCAGATAAGGAACTCAGTGGCTAAAAGACTTATACTGCAGCATTAGAAAGATAAACACCTATCTTCTGTTTTTACAGCATATCACATAAGCTTTTCAAGCTTTCAAATGTGTAGCTTACAGGCATCAGCTTCTGAGAGACACACATCTGAAAATTTGGCCATTGTTTTCTAGGAATCTGTGCACCAATAGTTCCTCATTGGTATATCTTCAGAGATCCCAATAAACACAGCTAAACTTCTCCAATGCATGAGGATTTGGGGGGACTGTCAGAATCCCAAAGAACATGCAATCTTCTTGCAGGTCTAAAAGAGTTTTTTCAGCATTCAGGGTAAAGCTGACTATCACAAGACACTCAACATTCCTCTAGTCTTTCAGCCACATGGAGAAAGAAAGCTTGCCAGGAGCAAGATTTTTCTACATCTAAGCAAACAACCCAACTGCCAACAACAGAACCAAATTGCAATTTGCTTTTAGAATTATATATATATATATATATATACTGTAAGTAAATCTGAGCTGTTGTTGGGAAAGTGATTCCAAAGGGTGCTTGTCAAAACCCAATTCGGAGAGAAACAGTAGGAGTTTCTCTACCCAAACACTTCCTCAGGAGAGTGTTTGAACAAGACTTCAAAACCCTGAGCAATGCTGTGTACAGCTTCAGCCCAGCAGGACCAAACAGGCTACACAGAATTGATTCCAGATGACTACCTAACTGCGCATCTGATTCATAATGGCGAGGCTTCCATTTATTCATGGCAAGAAACAGACTGGAGGAGGCACTGATTCTCCAAGGGCTTGGCCAGAAGCATGAACATGGACGGTCACTAAAGGACAGCCAGTTCAGCTTCCATCTCAATATCTATCTCACCTCAGAGAAGCTGTTCTTCTCCAGCAACAGCAGACCATGCAATCTACATTATGAAAGCAATAGCTACAGGCATCTTTGTAGGACTGCTTCCTGGATGAAAAAAGCAGGGAGAACAATTTGAACAAGGACAAATTTTCTGGAAATGCTGCGTGTTCCTCCTGAGCTTCCAAGCCCTGGACCGTAGCTTAAAAACAACAGCTGACTTCCAATCCCAAAAGGACAAGGCAAAGGTGCTCTTCTTCTTTGATCCATCTTAGACCAAGAACAAGAAAGGGAGAAGGCCTTTTCTCTGCTGTTTCTTATCTTTCCTATTACAGCAGAAATTGAAACAGTCTATACAGTCAGTTTAACAGCTCAGGCTACAGGTTGCTGAAGGGGAAAGATGTGCAGGTCTTAAATTCTGTGCATGTAGAAAGCTAGCATTATCGGGAGGGCAATTCCATAGCACAGCCTCCCCCCTTCCCAACATGATGTGCTTTTTTGGGTGCAGGGAGGTGTGTTTTTGTAGGCAAGCATTCAGACAGTTTTCTACATACATCCTTCTGCTCTTGCAGCCTGATGTCTGGAAGAAGTTTACACAAAGGAGATTCTGCCAAAATGCTGGATATACATATTTTATATATTAAGGGAAAAGCAGGGAGGAATTTAAGGGAAAGTACACCCTATGGAAACACCTTGAACAGCCCCTGGAACACAAGAACGAGCCTCCGCTGGGACGGAAGCCATATGCTCCATGGTATGCTGTGCTCTTAGCTGCACTCTCCTTGTAAAAATAGCTCCAGTGCCACGTCACAGTGACAAGGTTGACTTAAAGCATATAGCCAGGTGTGGCGGGTGGAGCTATGCTACTGTTCAAGGTTTAAGAGGCTGCTACTCCTCCTCCTCATCTCCTCCCCCTTCCCCAGCAACTGTTACATGAACAGTCTTTTGGAAAGCGAGATCTGCACTCCCTCCAGGCCACAGCTATGCCAGAAAACATGGGAAAGTCATTAGCAGGACTGAGCTGGCTCTCGTTCAACGGCGCACACAAGTCTAGCGGCTACCACTTTGGTATCTTGCTTTCAGTCCTGCAAATGGAGAGGAGGGGAGTGGAATGTGGAAAGTGTGAGAGGTTTGTTACATGAATTTGATCGACACGGGTTTGTACTATTCAGAACAACATTCCCGCAAGGAGGGGAGTTTTCCTCCCGCCAACTCAGAGCCCAGAGAGTCCCAGTGCTTCCTTAAATTTGGCTCCAAGGTTCTTAGCTCAGCCTTAAAGACAGCGTGCAATTAAGATAATTAAACTAAATACCAGATGGCCACCTTGGCTCAGCCGCTACTTGCCCTACAGAATCCAGAATGTAAATGCTTGGCTGGACAAAGCAAATGCAAGATCCCAGAACTTTCTGAGGAGTCATTCTTCCAAGGTCTTGAGAGCAATTCTGCAGACAGGAGAGGGAGGTGTCTGACATTCAAACTCTCTGTGACTTGAGGGGAAGAGGAAATGAAGTTTGGTGCAAGGGAGACTGGGCCAACACAAGCAAAAAAAAAAAAAAAAAAAAAGGCTTGGAGGGTTAACTCCAGGGCAAAACAGGTTATTGTAAAAAGAACAAAACCCCAGCATTGCCACTACTGATCAACAGAAAGATCTAGCTTGCTAAAAAGAAACTAGAAGTATTTAAACCATTGGGATTTTTAGATGGCAGTTTGAGGGTCTGCACAATTTCTCCCAATCATCTCTATAGCACTATCATATAAGGCAAGCCAGTGTTACCGCAAATGGAAGGAGGGACACAGCATCCAGACTGGCTAAATCCACTACCACCTTCATAGAAAAGGCAACACCTCCAACACATTCTGGTTCACAATTTTCCCTCTGAGCAAAAGCAGGTGTTATTCTCTTGAAATCCACCACGATGCCGTTTGCAAAGACATTAACTCACGTGTGTCTGGAAAAGCAAAATGCATTGTGGAGGGCAGGGAGCGAATGCCCAGAGGCCCAAAGCAGGCTGTCTGCCTTCATCTGAGTCTCTCCCTCACCCCATGCACAAAGAACATGCCTTTTAACATTCAGCAAGCTAGAGTGGGATTTTGCTACAGTGACAGCACATGGGGTTTGAGAACTCTTGTCAGCCTTGAGCAAATATTTCCACATCAGAGGCCACAGAGATGGAAGCAGCGATCTTCTCCACCTGGCAAGAGACTGGGAACAAAACCAGTCAGTGCTACTGGACATGGCAGCTGATCTCAGAGATGTGGCTAAAAAGGCAAGGCAAGCTGGTGGGGCTTGGTTTTTTAAGGGTAGGAGAAATCTGGAACATGTCCAATAAAGCCCTTCAATAATTGTAGCTTTCACTACAGCCAAAATTTAAAAAATAAAATAATACTTATCTGTCTCCTGTAAGCAGTGTCTAGAAATAATATCACTAATATTATATCCATACATTTCTTAGAATTTCTGAACGCTGCACAGGTTTCTTCCTGCCCCATAGAACAGCCCTGCCCACAGGCTAACAATCTAATAGAGGTCAGTTGCATTAGAACAGCAGTTCCTAACCTTTCTGGGTCACAGGCCTCTTTGAGAATCTAATGAAAGCTATGGACCGCCATACCCAGGAAAATACATACAAATATATGCGTACGCTAAACTGTTCACGCCGTGCATTTCCAAATCAATTTTCACTCTGGCAAGAAAAATCCAGAATGACAGGAAATAAATAAAATTGGGGGAAGCTGCATTTCTAAGTGGATCCCAAGTAAAGAGACCCTGCATTAGCAAGAAAATAAGGGGCAGAAAATGAAAAGTGACTGCAAGACAGAGCTTCCCTCCCCACGTATTTCTCAGCATTTACTGGTCAAAGCATTCGTGCTGGGAGGAGGGGAAAGGACAGATGCTCTAGTTCCGTGTCACCCATAAAAATGGCACATGTAGTGATACCAACCAACTCCGAGCAGCCAAGAGCCCCCAGCAGGGCTTTTCCATGATGAGCCTCTCGTAATTAAAACACAGCTCCCCAGCAGCTCTGAGGGAGGGGAGAAAGGGGAAAGCCAGTCATACGCACACCCTCCACACCCTGCAGCTCTTTTCCCATCCCCCTCTGCAGGAGGAATCAATGGAGAGCTGGCTGGCAACACAACAGCTTCACCAGGCCAGTTCAGCTGCCCCTCCCAGCGCTGCGCTTCTGCTCTTCCCACTCCTCCTTCCCTGACATTTCCATAAGCAAATGCCAGCAGGCCAACCACCTTGATCAGCAGCAAGGGTTCACCTTGTCCTCAAGGCTTCCAAGCCCAGGGAACTTTTGAGTTTATGGCCTAGTAAAATGGTCTCATCTGCCCCAGCGTCTAGCTCCCCAAGCACTGGAGTACTACCATCCCAATGGTGGCGGAGTGGTGAAATGCCAGTCCTGCAGCCACAAGGTTGTGAGTTTGATCCCAGGGCTCCAAGGTTGACTCAGCCTTCCATCCTTTCAGAGGTTCATGCTTATGTGTTTTTATGTGTTTTTATTGTATACTAGTTAGTATTATTTCAGAGCTATTTTAATCATGCAATGTTGTTGTTTTAGATTGTACACTGCTGGCGGGTTTTTATCCTCCCCTCCCCCCTTTTAGTTTATATAGCGCTCTATAAATAAACGTTCATGTTAATAAGGTTGGTAAAATGAGTACCCAGCTTATTGGGGGCAATTGGCTTACAGACTGTAAACCACTCAGAGAGTGCTGAGTTCACTATGAAGCAGTATAGAAATGTAAATGCTATTGCTATCCCAATGGGCTGCAGTGGGTATTCTTCCTGGAATATCTGTCTCAATCCCCATAGGAAAACAAGGGGCAGCAATCTGACACCTTGCCACTTTCTGGGAGCTATTTTGCCCCTTGTTGTAGTATGTCCAGTCCCTAATAGATTCATCCCCTTTTGCATCTCACTCCAGACCCGTCATGCTAACTCTCCCTAGTCCTTTAGATCCGGCTGTTCTCTCTTCCATCTCAGACCTACAAGTCTCGACTCGCTTAAAACTTACCTGCCAGCTACCCTTAGAACAGAGAACCAATGTGGTGCAGTGATATGCACGTTGGACTGGAAAACCAAGTTTCAAACCCCTGCTTTGTTACACTGGGTGATCTTGGACAAGTCATACCCTCTCAACCTCAGAGGAAGGCAAACCTCCTCTGAACAAATCTTGCCAAGAAAACCCCATGATAGATTTGTCCTATGACTTGAAGGCACATGCAGACAACAACCATCCTTAGAAAACTCTAAAATTCCTCAGGGGTGCCTTCAAGTCCTTTGCCCCCAAATCACTGCATACAAGAAGGCAGCCATTCCACACTCCCTTACTTTGTGGAATGTTTCAAGTCAATACGATTTACTTCTGAGTAGACCTATACAATAAGCCTAAATCCCCTAAAGGCACCTGATCATGTCTGATCTTGGGAGCATAGCCCTGGTTAGTACTTGGATGGGAGACCATCAATGAATCCAAGGTGCTGTAGTATATATTTCTGAGGAAGGAACCTATAAAACCACCTTCCTAAGAAAACCCTATGGAATTAATAGGTCTGCCATAAATTGACAGGCAGCTTGAAGGCACATACAAATAGACCTACACAGAGGGACCTTTTAGCACCTTTGACAACCACAAACTGAGCAAGAGCAGTTGTAGCATAAGCTTTTGTAGACTTGGTCTACTTCCTCAGAAAAGTTTACGTTACAGCTTCTTTTGCTCAGTTAGTTAGTCTTAAAAGTGGTTACAAGATCCCTTTGCATACTGATATTGTAGACCAGTGTTGTTCAAGAGATTCTGGACTTCAGCTCCCAGAATCCCAGACCGCAGGCCAAAATGGCTGAGGCTTTTGGGAGCTGAAGTGCTAAATCTCTTAAAGGGCACAGTTTGAGGACCGCTGTTGTAGACTAACACAGCTATGTCTCTGAGACCTACACAGAATTATCCCGCAGTGCTACTCAGGCCCCCCAAAAAGTCAACCAAGTCTCACAGGAACCTCTGGCTCAAGATTTCTCCTCCCTCAATTAAAATCTTTTTTCATCCAAGATGAGAACCACCATGAGGCAGGAAAGTGCCAGCAGCATCTCAGGCAAATCTATTCTCCGAGACTGCGTTCACACTGGAGAAATAAACCGGTTTAAGTGCCGTGGCTCAATGCTGTGAAATTCTGGGAATTGTCGTTTGTTGTGGGGCCCAGAGCGGAGCTGAGCTCCGCTCTGGGCCCCACAACAAACGACAATTCCCAGAATTTCACAGCATTGAGCCACGGCACTTAAACCGGTTTATTTCTCCAGTGTGAACGCAGCCTGAGACTCCCCAATCCCCCACCCAGGGCTGCCCTTTGTTGGCTTACTCTACATTGTTCTCCCCCAGCCCAGAACCCCTAAGTCCCAAAGGTACCATTAATCCTATCCAACACCCAACATCCCTCCTCCACATACAATCATGGACACAACTTTGTCAGGCCCAGTACCTCGGTCACTCGAATCCTCCTTCCTCCAACAACAAAATAACTCCTGATTCCTCCCACCCTTCACCCAACCAACAACTTTTTTCCCCTCCTGTGTCTACAGTGGATTTCAGACTCCATATCACTGGCCTGGATTTGCATACGTTCCTCTTCAAGGTAGCACCGAGTGCAAATAATAGATCATTATTATTATTATCAATAAGGTTGCTGTTGTTCCTCCTATACACTGGGTCACAGTGTGTTATTTCAGGGCTCTCATCACTCCAGCCCTCAAGTTGGCACCACAAAGTTAGTAAAACAAATTAACAGAATGTGTAAAAAATAAAATCCAAATACTTCCTTGCACACAACAAATAGACTTTAACTGGCTCTGCTCCTCCTCCACTGTCTTTTCCAGGACTCTTTGTCTGACTCACTCGCTATGGAATTCTGGGAGCTGGAGTTTGTTGTGGGGCCCAGAGTGGAGCTTTAACTCTTTCTCTGGCTCGAGGCTATGGAATTCTGGGAGTTGGAGTATGTTGTGGGGTCCAGAGTGGAGCTTTAACTCTTTCTCTGGCTAAAGGCTATGGAATTCTGGGAGTTGCAGTATGTTTTGGAGCCCAGAGTCCCTCAAAGCTATGGAATTCTGGGAGTTGGAGTTTGTTGTGGGGCCCAGAGTGGCTCGAGGCTATGGAATTCTGGGAGTTGGAGCTTGTTGTGGGGCCCAGAGCTCGTTGTCTGACTCACTCGCTATGGAATTCTGGGAGCTGGAGTATGTTTTGGACCCCAGAGTCCCTCAAAGCTATGGAATTCTGGGAGTTGGAGTCTGTTGTTGGGCCCAGAGTGGAGCTTTAACTCTTTTTCTGGCTCAAGGCTATGGAATTCTGGGAGCTGCAGTCTATTGAGGGGCCCAGAGCTCGTTGTCTGACTCACTCGCTATGGAATTCTGGGAGTTGGAGTTTGTTGTGGGGCCTTAAGGCCCCACAACAAACTCCAACTCCCAGAATTCCATAGCCTTGAGCCAGCAGAGCAGCTGAATAAACAGTGTTCCGACTCACCTTCCGCTGCTGCTTCTCCCAGGCCGGGTCGAGGAGGAGGTCCCGGTCCCAGTCGTCCTCTTGAGCCATGTAGTCCCCGATGCCCGGCCCGTTGCCGCCGTACTGGTAAGCGGGTTGTCCGGCTGCGTGGTAATCCACCATACTCTGCAGTGGCGGCTGGGCGGGTATCGAAGCGCGGGCGGTGGTTCCTCTGAGGAGAAGGAGCGCCGTTGCTCCGTCCCAGGCGGCGGCTACTCACCGACTGACGACGACTGGCACCGACGCGGGGTGAGCGGAGCCACTGCGCATGCGCGGAATGGCCACGCCCCCTCCTTTTCCTCATTGGCTGACGTTACAGCGGCGCACGCGCCCCTTGAGGAGTAAGCCACGCCCCCTTTCCGCTCACTGGCTTATTGATATCACGCGCGCAGGACACGCCCATAGAAATAAGCCACGCCCATAGAAATAAGCCACGCCCCTTCCCCCTCGCTGGTTCCTATCAGCGTCGCGAACTCTCCAGGATCCGCCCATAGAAATAAGCCACGCCCCCTTTTCCCCCTCAGCGTCGCGGCCTTACCGAGGACACGCCCCTAGAAATAAGCCACGCCCTGTTCCTCTCTTTTGTGGCGATTGAGAAAAAACTAGCACTGGGGGGATTAACTGGATGAGACTGCGCATGCGCAAGGCTCGCCCGCGCGCCTGCGCAGTACGCTCTTGCCACTTTTGCCTCAGGAGAAAAGCGCGCGCTTCGGGGCTTCGTCTGCATTGCGCATGCGCGTCGACGCCCTTCTTTAATCTCATTTTTTTGAGGGGAATTAATATTATTATGAGGGGAATTTTATCAGCCTCCCATATTTATTTATTTTTTTGATGTTTCTTGTATTAATCCACACAAACAGCACACTATTATTTGCCGCCATAATATTGTTCCCCTCAGCAATTATTGTCATAAAATAAAATATTCATTTTACTTGTATTTTATTCACTATTTGGTACAGTTCAAACTGTTAATTTTTAAGGTGGTACTAAGTGATGATAAATACAAACAAACGCACCAAATTATAAATAAATTATGTAAATAATAATAAATTATAAATATTATATAAAACAATAATTGTATAAAATAAATATATATGAAATATATATAAATGTATATAAAAAATAAATATATAAATAATAAATTATATAAATTTATATAAATTATTTATAAATACAAACAAAAGCACCAAATTATAAATAAATTATATAAATTATATAAACAATAAACTATTACATAAACTATAAATATTATATAAAATAATTATATAAATATATACAAAGTAATAAATATATATTATAAACATTTATATATAATTTTATGTAAATTATTTATAAACACAAACAAATGCACCAAATTATAAATAAATTATATAAATTATCTAAACAATAAACTATATATAAACTATAAATATTATATAAAATAATTATATAAATATATATAAAGTAATATATATATATAAATAATATATAAATTTATATATAAATTTATGTAAATTATTCATAAATACAAACAAATGCACCAAATTATAAATAAATCATATATATAATAAATTATTACATAAACTATATTATATAAAATAATTATATAGTATATAAAATAAATACATGTGAAATATATATAAATATATATAAAATAATAAATTATAATAATTATATAAAATTATATATAAATTATATAAATATATATAAATTTATATAAATTATATAAATTTATATATAAAGAAATTTACACGTATTATATATAATTTATATTTATATATAAATTATATAAATAAAGGAAGGCGAGGGAGTTGTTCTGGGGGCTTCTGGCTCAAGGCTATGGAATTCTGGGAGTTGGAGTTTGTTGTGGGGCTCTGGGCCCCACAGCAAACTCCAACTCCCAGAATTCCATAGCCTTGAACCAGAAAGAGTTGAAGTGGTGCCAAACTGGGTTATTTCTGAAAATAAGACCTAGTAGAGGTTTTGCTGTATTGCTAAATATAAGGCCTCCCCCGACCGTAAGACCTAGCAAAGTTTTTGTATATAAATGTTCATTTTTTTGGTTCAACAATAAATGTGAATTCTTCTCATTAGGGAAAAAAAAAAGACATTCCCTGCAGATAAGACCTACCGCATCTTTGGGAGCAAAAATTAATATAAGACACTGTCTTATTTTCGGGAAAACATGGTATGAAACGGTATAGAAATGTAAAGGCCTATTGCTATCGCCAACCTTTTCCAACAAAGAACTGCCCTCCATAAATTTGGGACACCTATTCTAGAAGCATCTTTGCCATGTACCATCCCTCCCTCGGCATTATTCCAAATTTATCCCTAATTTCATACAAGAAATTATCTGAAATTGAGGGTCGCGTGCCCCTAGTTCCTAGCGCTAATGTGATCATAGACACTAGTCCCTCCATATTTGCGGCTTTGGCTTTTGCAAATTTGATTAGTCGCGGATTTTATTAATATGTTCTCTATAAGAATATCTAGGGATGGTCCTCCAGCGCAACTCTACGGCCAACTTTAACCAAAAGTCGCACTGAAGGACCTAGAGATTCCTAGAGAGAACACTCCACTAGGTCTTTGTCGCTCCTCCAGTGCAATTCTTTGGTCAATGTCTGGCAGATGTTGACCACAGAGTTGCACTGGAGGACCTAAAAATTCCTAGAGAGTTGTCCTCCCAGGTAAAAACACAGTGTTTGTGTTATTTGTGGTTTTTCCGCATTCAACGGGGGGTCCTGTGGCCCTAACCCCAGCGAACGTGGAGGGACGAGTGTATTGGGGAAGCAGAAACAACCTCGGGTTATATCGAACCACAGTTTCCTTAAACTCTAACCTCAGTTTTGCATCGAGAAAGGAAGTGGTTAGGTCCTTCTTCCATCAGCGTGACTGTGCATCACCATCCAGGATGCAAGCCATTGCCAACTTTCATTTGGGCCCAGCTTTTGTTGTTGTTTTTAATAGTATTTCTATTAACGTAAAAAGTAACAAGCCGACTGTAATTTCCAACTTTTCTGTTAACCAAGTAATTCCCAGGAACACATTCACTTTGTTAACTAAGGCATACCTGTCACAGTGTTAAGGTATCAATGGCCTACTTCATCAGTTGCATTTAAGGATGAATCCACATTGGAGAAATAACCCGGTTTGGTAGGGTTATTTCTCCACTGTGGATGCAACCTAAGAGAATAAAAGAAAGGATACCTTCTTTTTCCCACTGGAACTGCTTCTCCATACTTAGAGGAAAAACCACAGACATGGGCCTCATCCAGAGAAAGTCTACTCCCGTTCCATTCTAGATATGTGCCGAAAATATTATAAATTACCACTGACATATCCAGCAGTAAGTCGAGTGCCCCCCTGAGAGTGTCCAAAATAAGGGGCTGGCGTAGACGGTTTTCCAGTAGGAACCAATTATTTCCATCCACCTGGACAGAGGTTCAGGGCTGGAGCAACACATTCCTTTGTCCTGGCTCAGGCATTCCCTTTTGCGCGATCGCATGGATGGGAAAGATTAACCAGGAAGCGCACGAAAAAGCTTCCCGTGTCTCACAGATCTAATCAAATCTGCTCCGTTGGATCAGATGCATAATACAATGCTGGTTTTCTGGTATTCGGAAAGGGATGTGTGGGCTAGAACAGCCCATTTAGGAATAGGGTGTATCCAGATTTTTGTACTGAAATACCGAGAACCAGAATCCAAATTCTATCGCAAAGAAAACCAGATTTTATGCCAGGATATTATGCAAGATGCAAGCCAAGGGCATGTAGCCTATGTTTTGTTTCAAGTATTGGCGTCGAGGCCCAAAAATATCTGGATATATTTCCAGAACTTCTGATGACTGGAACTATTCGTTTCCCTTCTCTTCCCTAAGAGCCATTGCGGGGTAGTGGTCTGACTGTTGGACTAAAACTCCAGGAGACCAGGGTTCGAATCCCTTTTCAGCCATGAAAACGACCTGAACATATCTTGCTGAGAAAATCTAATTAAAGATGTGCCTTAGGGTCTTCAGAAGATGGAAGAAAACCACTTGAAGGCACATAACGACAACAGCAACAAACATTTCATTAGGCCCCAGCTCATTAACTGTAAACGTAATTTTAAAAAGTTGTTTACACTGCAATATCCCACAGTTATAACTGCGATGTAGAGATACCTTTTCACTATTAAAAGCCAAAAGTGTTACAACAACTGCTCGACTGTAACTAGTGGCTTCCAGCCTCGGAGCTGCTTTGCCCACCCAGGAGGAGTATCTGCGTAAGAGGTGCTTTCAGCGCCTCGGCTGTCAGCTCTTATTCTCTCTCAGCAGAGACAAAAATCTAAGACTTTCGGGTGGTTAGTTTTGATAGACTGCATTCCACAGTGACATCTCTTGGGTGGTGTTGCTCTCCTTGCAACACCCAAGAGAATTTTGTGCGTTGATTGATCAATGCAGCACATATGTCCTGGTATGGAATACCAACCCAATGACACAGCATTGCCAGGAACCACCCCATACCATCACCCCCCAACCCTTGGCCCTGTCTTTCCATTTCAGGTTATTTCCTTCCACTCCCTGTCTACTGTCAAAGGCAAGAGACACACCCAACAGGGAAGGGTCATTCTCAAACAGACAGTGCAAGTCACAGGCATACCATAAAAGTGTTGCTTTGATGACACACAAAGCAGACATATGGGGAGAGGGCATGGTTAAGGAAAAGAATTAGGCTAGAGATTGACTTGAGGCATGCTTCCACCCAACAAAACATCCACCTCCACCAAGGCATTGATTTGGACTTACGTGACGCTCAGAAGTCTAGTAATGGTCATAGCACTGCCAGATCTCAGGGCTCAGTGTTACATTTCCAGTTGCTGTGGGTCACCTCAAGGTGGGAAACAAGGATGCAATTTCTCCAGATTTGCAGGGCTCAGCTCCAGGAAAAAAAGAGGAAAAAGCTGGATGCAAAACTTCAGCTCACAGAGCAAACAGAATGCTATGCTCGAGTGCAGAATGGAATCCTGATCTCCAGAGTCATAGTCCAATACTCAAACCATTATAATACACTGGCTTGATGACCCTGGTAGGCAATGGGACTAGTATAAAACTGAGGGTTGCATACTTTGGACATATCATGAGATGAAGCAACGAATTGGAAAATACTATAATAAACCTGCCCCTCCGTTTTTGTGGGGATCCATTCCATTCCAGACCCACCCACCACCACCCCATGAAAATGGAAAATCGCTTATATTCAAGACCCATTAGCTTGAACAGTGACATGCCATAGGGGCACACAACATTTTGTCCCCCTCTGTTTGCCACCTGCAAACAGGCAAGGAGCATGGACTTCATGAAAACAGAAGGGCGACTATATTTGGTAATGTGGGAGGGCAGTAGGAAAAGAGAGACTGCATTCCAGTAGATTGATTCAATCATAGAATCATAGAGTTGGAAGAGACCTCAAGGGCCATCAAATCTAACCCCTTGCCAAACTACCATTGTAGTTTCCCCATTACCTAGATGCATATACCTCACATAAAGGAATCATAGAATCATACGAGTTGGGAGAGACCCCGGGGACCATCCAGTCCAACCCCCTGCCATGCAGAAACTCCTAATCAAAGCATCCCCGACAGATGGCCATCCAGCCTCTGTTTAAAGACCTCCAAGGACGGAGACTCCACCACTCTCCAAGGGAGTGTGTTCCACTGTCGAACAGCCCTTACTGTCAGGAAGTTCCTCCTAATGTTGAGGTGGAATCTCTTTTCCTACAGTTTGCATCCATTGTTCTGTGTTCTAGTCTCTGGAGCAACAGGAAACAAGCTTGCTCCCTCCTCAATATGACACCCCTTGAAATACTTAAAGAGGGCTATCATATCACCTCTTAACCGTCTCTTCTTTAGGCTAAACATCCCCAGTTTCCTAAGGCATTCCTCATGGGCACAGTTTCCAGACCCTTCACCACCTTAGTTGCCCTCCTTTGGACACGCTCCAGTTTCTCCACATCCTTTTTGAATGTGGTGCCCAGAACTAGACACAGTATTCCAGGTGAGGAAATCCCTCTCAGAAAATGCAGCTGTCAAGTGGGAAAATGAGAGACATTCCTAAATTTCTCACCAATGGTTCCTGGCCCATGGTGCAAAATTAGAAGTGACTTTCATTTTCCCACTTGACAGCTGAGTTTGCAAGATCTGAGCAAGGCAGGTGATGGTCATGGAGGTGTCTCATTTGTAGGACCGCTGTAAATCAACTTGATGGCCAACAGTAAAAATAACAAAAGTAAGGTATCCCATTACTGGTCTATAACAGATTTCCGGCACCCACTAGCAGTCTCAAAGCACCAGCAGATAAGCCAATATAGATAGGGCTAGCTGAAGTCTCTGAATGACCTCCACCCAGGCACTGAGCCACTCTTCTGTAGAATCTGTACAATCTTTAAAACGGCCCAATAGCCCCCCTGTGCTGAAGGATGGATGGAATCCCAGCCAACCTCTAAATCCCCCCCCCCCCACATCTCTGGAATGTTCAGCATCTCTGCGGACAGGAAAGGCAAGGGCATGACCCTGGCTGGACCACTAAGTGGAAAACAGAAAAGGGGAGGGGAGAGCGGGACAGGAAAGCAAAAAAAAAAAAAATGTTGCTTGGAATTACAAACAGCAAGGAGGAGAAGAGGATCAGCAGCCAAGTTTGAAACGGCCCAAGATGTGCACATCTGGCAGACGGCCAAATTCCCAGCCTCACGCTGAAGAAGCTCTGCATCTGGAGACGGGCTTTATATGGCCGCCTTCTGGAACGTGGCTTCCCCTTTGTAATCTATGGAAATCTCAGATAGGCAAAGCCAGACGGTCTCGGCCTGCACAAAGCAGACATGCAGCGCAGCATGTGCCTATGCCTATTTGGTTGAATCCGATCTATGGCTATTTGGCTGCTGGCAGCAGAACCCCTGGCAGAGGTGTAAATGCGTTCACATAGATGCAAAGGGAAGAGCATTGCCTCTCTCCCTTCCCCCAGTGAGTTAACTGAGTGAAAACGTCTTTTGCAATCTGAACTCAGTTTGCAGCGACTGAAGTAAGCCGAGAACACGGGGGGAAAGTGGGAGGAAGAAAGAGAAACGGGGACATTTTAAAAACAGGTGAAAAAAGGGGGATAGTCCTTGCCAAACTGGGACATTGGAGGGTATGTACAATTAGCCTCATTTGCAGTGTATAATTACAGTGTATTCTCCATGTTCATAGCAGCAGCATAGAGACCCTTTTCTTGCAAGTAATTTCTAAGAAACCGTGAGTAACAGAGGCAACCGCTTTTCTCTGTTTACAGTTTGAACTTGTAACAACTGTGGTGACAGCTAGACGGCAACAGATCAACACATCCTTGTATCTCCTTGCTGAGCAAAACCTGACCTGCCTGATTATTGGTTTTCACACTGTTATCAAACTGTGGAAAAATAGTATAAGGGGTATTCAGCTTGAGAAATATAGGAGTCTTTTTTGGTGCTTTGGAAATCTGTTTAGCAATACACATAATGCTAAATGTAAAGCCATAGGGCATGGTTTCAGCCTCTATGGAGAACTTATGTAGAGAACATTTCACAATTTAACAAGAGTAATTAGCATCTATAATTAACATTGGAGAGCCAGTGTGGGATAGTGGTTCGAGTGTTGGACTGCGACTCTGAAGACCAGGGTTCGATTCCCTGCTCAAAGGCAACGGCAAACCTACATTGAACAACTCTTGCCAAGAAAACCCCATTATAGGTTTCCCTTAAGGTTGCCATAAGTCAGAAACAACTTAAAGGCACACGACAACAACAAGAAGAAGAATTAACACTGGGTGGTAGAATATACCCTTCAATTTAGCAGGGACAATATAGATTAATCCTCTACCATCTTAATTTTTCAGCTGCTTTTAAAATGTCCCAGTTTCTCTCCATCCCTCCCACCTACCCCCTGTGTTCAGCTTACTTCAGTTGCTGCAAGCTGAGTTCGAAGTCCAAAAGTAGTCTGGACTCCACTAAGTTGGTGGGGCAAGGGTAGAGGAGAAGAGGGGCAGATTCTTACCCTTCCCTTAGGGTTTAAACAAAAGCAAATGCAGTTTCTTCTAGCTTATCTGTTCTCCCTCATTAAGAACCTTTGCCACCTTGACCGGTCTGAGCTACTTAGCCAAACACGTCCCAGTTTTCATCTGTGAAACACTGGAAGGTAAGGTAGACATGAGAGAGCCAACATGCTACAGTGGTTTAAGTGTCAGACCGACTCTGGAGACCAGGGTTTGAATCTGTGCTCTGCCATGGAAACCCACTGGATGACCTAGTCACATTCTCTCAGCTTCAAAGAAAGGCAAGGGCAAGCCTCCTCTGAACAAATCTTGCCAAGAAAACCCCGCTACAGGTGCATCTTAGGGTCACCATAACTCAGAAACAACTTAAAGGCACATAACAGCAAATAGTAGATATCTATATTATACACTAGCTTCAGGTTACATCTAACCTCTGTATTTTAGAAATGTACCAGTACAGACTCAGCTCTACAAACCATGTGGCCCCATTTCCCAGAACACGTTTTTATAAGTTGCACAGCATTAATTCAAAGGAGACAAACCGATATGCACCGGCCCTTAGGCCGGGGTGGAGCTGATGCAGACTTCAGATGTAGAGACTACAACTCCCCTGAGCCCTAACCAGAATACTCAGTGCTAAGAAATTCTGGGAGCTGAAGTTCAACAGCATCTGGAAGACTGAGCAATTCCTACTTAGGACTACTATGTCTGAATTCACAGCATCATTTGGGAGCAGTAAAGTAGCCCTTTTTATAAGGAAAATTAAAAATAAACGTTGCTCCATAGATTTCAGCAGATAAATCCTGCCTAGGGAGGGAGAGAAGAGGCAGGCCCAGCTCCATCAGGGCTTGCCTGAGGCAAGAGGACTCTCCCTCCATACCAACTGCCATCCTCTGCCTAGGGAGGGAGAGAAGAATGAAAATTAATAATTGTAAGCCGCTCTGATAGCCATTAAGGCTGAAGAGCGGGGTATAAATACTTTAAATAAATAAATAATAAATAAAATAAAGCCTCAGATACAGTTGCCAGCTCTGTTGTTGGGGGGGGGGGGGAGATCCACACCTATCACTAAGCTATCAATAGCATAAAAATGAGACAATATGTTAAAGGATTGCTGACATGGCAGGGTAGGAAAATGCTTAGGGTAGACAGGCAACACTCATAAACCAGCTTGGGGTGTTTCCCCAGCAAGCCTCAGAGAGGGGAGTGCCTCCATCTTCTTTCATTTGCTCAGGTAGAGTCATCTTACAAGAACAGTGAAGTCTTTCTTCCCTATTCCTGGAGGGATTCATGAAGTTCTGGGCCCAGTTCCCAGTAGCATGGCCAGCCAGAGAGAATTTTTATTCAGGCAAGTTCCCAGACAGATTACAAAATACATTTGATGGGGGGTAAGGGGAAGTGTGTTTTTGATTTCCAGGCCAAGAATCAAGTTATCTAGATGGATTCGGGAGGGAAGGGTAGAGGGACAGATTGACGAGAGACATCAGAACGTTTCATCTTATCATCGTTTTTTGGAATGCTTCCCTGATCTTCTGTCAGTCAGATCTCCTGCTCCACTTTTTTTAGCTGTGTTTCTGAACATTTGAGCTCAGATTCCATTTGCTGTGTTGACTCCTGAGCACCACCTAACGGTGATGAGGCAAACAGTGCTGTGGATGCTATGAGCAGGTTTCAGATCTGCCTTTCCCATTTATGAACTCAAAGACATAATCAATATACAAAAGGATCTTGTAGCACCTTTAAGACTGACTGAAAGATGAGAGGTTGGCAGCATGAACTTTCATAAACATGAGTCTACTTCCCCTATCTTTCAGTTAGTCTCAAAGGTGCTGCAAGATTCCTTTGCATACCATTTATGAACATGTGTGCAAACATATACTGTACCATTTCAAACAGTTTGGCAAGGAAGGAGAAGCCACACTCTTTCATTCAGTTTGGGTTGTAATTCTAGCAAAGGTTTTAAACATCTGCTGTGGCATTGTTAATTGGGAAACACTCCCTGGCATACATTCACAAAAGGGCAGCTGTTATCATATACTGTACATTTGCCATCCTGAAGTGGCCCCATTTTAACATTAAGAGTGAATGACAGCCTAAGTGAGGAGTCAGCTACTGGCAACCCTTGGACCAAATTGGGCTCTCTGACCTCTCTATTAGGGTTGCCAAGTGAAATACAGTGCAAGGTACATGTATATTTAATAACCATAAATCATACATTAGGAATAGGAATACACAAAAATCAGTGGCAGAACATTTCAATCTCCCTGGGCATGCCATCTCAGACCTCAGAACAGCCACAATTGAACAAAAGAACTACAAAGGTAAATTGGAAAGAGAAATAGAAGAACTGGAATTCACCCACAAACTATAGTCCCTCAGCAATGGATTGAACAAAGACAATGGTTTCCTGACACATTACATGCACTTCAACACTATCTGCCCTACATTTATCTATTCCCTTCACTAGTCCAATTGCAAAATTGGATCTGCCACTTCATCTCCATGCACAAAGACTGGTTTTCTATGAATGAACATGGTCAAAATTGGACCTGCAACTTCATTTCCATACACAAAGGACTTGTAATTTGTATTGACATCTTCACATACCAATGGCATGTATATGTCTGTACCTGGCTTCCACTCCACCAAAGGCATCTGAGGAAGTAGACTGAATGCTGCCAATTTCTTTCTTTCAATTAATCTCAAAGTGCTACAACATCTCTCTAGAGACCAGGGTTCAATTCTCAGCTCGGCCATAAAACCCACTGGGTGACCTTGGACAAGTCACAAACTCTCAGCTCAGCGGAAGGCAATAGCAAACCTCCTCTGAACAAATCTTGCTAAGAAACTTCAATGACAGGTTCACTTTAGGGTCACCATAAGTCGGAAATGACTTGAAGGCACACAAAAAGAGGTTTGAGAGGTTTCAGGGGCCGTACTTGGGGATTTCAGGAGCCACACTTTGGCCACCCCTTTTGTACTCCCAAGCTCAAAGCCAAAAAAGGGGTGCATAAAAAGTAGCCTGGGCAATGAGTTTG
This sequence comes from Urosaurus nigricauda, assembly GCA_034509955.1. Lineage (NCBI taxonomy): Eukaryota > Metazoa > Chordata > Lepidosauria > Squamata > Phrynosomatidae > Urosaurus > Urosaurus nigricauda. The sequence continues at coordinate 29,543,103 of JAOEGL010000007.1, read as the reverse complement.
ACAGAAGGACATCCTCAAGGGTGGCATGGAGAACTCTGTGAATGAAAGTCCCCCCTGTCTCCTTTCCACAAGTTAACTGGCAACCCTCATGGTGATGTGAGGCGGAAGGATGAAGGGAAATCCATGTTCTTGCCATTGAAGCCAATCTCACATTTGTCTAATAGCTCAACTTCAAACACTATTACCTACTCTTCTCCAGCCATCATACTTTTAAACTCCTAAGATGGAGGATGTTAGCAATTAAATGTAGCACAAGATGCCAACAACTGACTGGCACCTCAGAGGACTTCTCTTTGCTGTCATCTCACTTTTCTGAACTGCAAATAATGGCAGAGATCACAAGTGAGAGTGGAACAACGCTCAAGCATAGGGTACATTACAGTCCTTTATTGGCCAAATTCTTGAGAATATTTAAAATAAATGCAACGAGGGAGAATGAATTAAAGACACCTTTTCACTGTGAAGAAGCCATGATACTTGAGACACCTGGAAGAAAAGAGATAGAGAGATTCAGAATATGATGCAGAATATGATTCAGGTTCAACTGAATCAGCATTGATTCATCAACAGAGCTTAGGAAAGTTACTTTTCTGGAACACAGCCCCCAGAATCCTCACCCGGTGTGGCCAGGTTGGCTGGTGAATTCTGCATTGATATGCCAAAGAATAATTTTCCCAAGTTCTTAATTCATCTAGACTGGGGTGGGCAAACTGTAGATGAGGAATGGCCTTTGTTAAAACCAGAAGTGATTTCTAGTAAGCTAAAATGGCCCAAGGGAGCTGAAAGCATGGCAAAAATGCCACCAGAAAGGCTAGGTTTATTTGGTTTAGTGGCTTAATTTTTAATGGAGAGAGGGCACCCAATACTGTTTGAAAGTCAGCTCTCATCTTGTTAAGAGGGATCAGACAGGTGCAACAACAGAGGAGGCAAAGGGAGGGGAGACATTTACTGTCAAAATCTATCTTCTCCACAATGTTTTTGGGCTTGATGCTCTCCTCCTGGTTGCTGATGAAGATCGTCCCTGGTTCTGTCTCTGTCCAGCCATATTTGCTCATCCAAGACTTGAGTTGGTTGTCTGCAACAAAGAGAAGGTCAAGTTGGGGGTAGGAGGGGAGGTAGGAAGGGCAATTCTACTTTGCCCTTCATGGAAATTGTTGAGAAAACATATAGAAACAGAAGTGTTTAATAGAAAAGATTCTAAAACTACCAAGTTCAGAAAACTAACAATGTTAGGAAATAACAAAAGGCATTTGCCTCATGCTAAAAGATAGACTGAATCAGTGTGGTGTGTAGCAATTTGACGGCTGGACCTGGACTCCAGGAAATCAGGGTATGTATCACCACTGATATGTAAACTGACATTCTCTCAGCCTTAGGGAAGGGACTGGCGAAGCTCATCTGAAGAAATCTGGCCAGGAAAACCTTAGGATAGGGGCACCATAAGTCAGAATCAGTTTGAAGGCATATAATAAGAACAACATAGTTAACAAAGGTGGTGCCAGGACTGTCTTCTTGAGGAAACCATTCCATAATCAAGGTGCCACTACCTTGATAGTGAGGGGAGAGAGGAAAAAAGCAAACTGAAGCTCTGTTTACTTTACTACACAGATTGTACATGAGATGAGCTTGTATGGAAACAATTTAGAAAGAAAAGGAGACAAACACAGCTCCCCGGCCTTGAGAGAGAAAGCGAATTGGCTTGCATGCTAGTAGTCACTCACCTGTGAGGTCACCCAACATCTTGGCTAGAAGCCAGCGGTCAATGTGTTGGTACGTGATCCCAACCACGTGACAGATGACTGTAAAAAGACAAGACGACAGGCTCAGAGTGGTAGTTTTCACCAAGTTCTGAAACTACACAACTTGCATCAGATGTATCCTGGTTTAAGGAACACACTATTAGAACGAATGCAGTCGGAACCAACAGATTGCTTGTATGTGGCTTTAGGTGAAAAAGATTTGCCATGAAAAAGAAAGGATGGAATACACCATGTGTAAAGAGCTTTATAAAGCTGCTGCTATGGAGACTGAAAAGACCACATAATTCTTCTTGCAGTGACAAACACATATAGCAGGAGTACCCTTGAGTCACTTGGACAGTGACATTATGAGGCAGACAATTTAAGCAAGATGAGATAATCAGCATCCTTTATTTAAAATACAGTGGTCCCCCGGGATACGAAGCCCCCGGGGAACGAAATCCCTGGGTGCTGAAAGAGCCGGGGGCGAAAAAAAGGGATGCGAATGAAACCCCGGGATGCGAAGAAGAAAAACCGTGCAGCCCCTTTAAATTGGCCGCGCGGTCCGTCAGCTAAAGCGGTCCCCCGGGATACGACAATTTACGGATTACCTTCGTAACCCGGGGTCCACTGTATAAGCTTCCTGGACCCTTCAGCACTTTTCTTTAAAACCAAAAGGAGATAATATAAATATTAACATAACAATGGATGTAATAGTTCAGTCTCTGAAGAAGGAGAAAGAAGAATGCAGCAGTAGAGGGAAGCACACTTACATTTCCTAACAGAATCCTCAAATCCAGTAATCCCATCCAGGAGATCTATATTTTCATCCAATGCTTGCTAACAAAAAAATAAATATTTATCATGATCACAAGTAATCGTCAAACAATGGCTAATAACAGAACATTTTTGTTTTTGTTTAAAATCTGCCAATGACTTTTAAAGAAACAGAGGTAGAAGGTATCAAAATTGAACTGTGTAAAATAAATACTATAACACTATAAACTCCTTCTATTTTCTTTCACTTCCCAGAAAATGGCAACTCTGTCTGAGGGAAAAGATTCCAACTTCTAATTTCAGAGAAATGCTTTTTAAGTCCAAACAAAAAGGAAAAAAATCCACAACTTTAATTTTAGAACAGCAGTATCAGTGCACTTTCTGGGCTACAGAATCCCCTAAGAAGACAACTATAAAGGGCAGCCTTTTCAAATGAGACTGAGCAGACAGAATCAGGCAGACATCACTGGAGGACTTCAAATATGTTTGCAAACAGAAAAAGCTCCTGGTATGAGGTGGAGGCTTAGCTTACCCAGAAAGCCTGAAAGTGGCATGTCTCCAACAGCTCACCCAGATACAAGATCTGACGGATTGGTTTCTCCTCTTGCTGGAAGGAATGGCATTAAGGAAGGCAGCACAGGAAATTGGAGAAAGGATTCAGGGTTTGTTTTCTGGCTTGAAAAAGGGAATTCTGGGGAATCACAAGACCTTTTAATCTACTTGTTGGTCCTAATTACAGCTACTGTTCTTTATTGTTACCTTTGGTGCCATCCTAATGATACAGCCTAACTAACAATAATTTATATCTGTTACGTAGATGTATTAATTTCACTAAAACATAAGTCTGTTTCTTCTTGCCTATGCTTTTGAGATTTCCTATGCTTGTGTGTGTCCAGTAAGATCAGTCAGAGGAATGAGCATAAGAAACAGACTTTAATGTAGTAGTGCCACGGAGATCAAATTCTTTTCTGGTGCATATAAACCTTCTCCAACTTCACCAGAAAAACTTCCCTTTATACTATACAACCTTATGCTATTTCTATGTGTTGTTATTATCGCTTCTGGTATACTTCCTTTGTGAGAGTAATAAATAGAACCTTACATTCTAGGTGGAAAATCACAATTTGCTTAAAGCCTCTGACAAGTTCACAGCTGAGTGAAACCAGAAGCCAGCAACTATTGGTGTACCGCTTGGTTTTGTTACCCTACACTTTCCCCTTAGGTCAAGGATACATGCGCCTGGTCAATCATGCACTTGCAGAGCGTGAAGTCCGTGTGGGGCAGGTTGGTCAGGGCCTTCAAAAGGATCTGGGCAGTCACAGCGGTTTGGAATAAGGCAGGATTAAACTGATACCTGGAAGGGAAAGAAAATACAGTTATCTTGAGACTCTGGGAAAATGGGATGGGCACAATGCTGCAGAACCTTTTGCTCAAGAGAGATGGTGTTCCCACTCCGACTGTACCCATAAACCAGATATACAACACTAGGAGTCCCACCCTCTTAGTTTTACACCACAGTTGTGAGGGTCGCCTGACCAAAGAGTCCTAGTGTGTTCAGCAAATTCACAGTTGAACCTTTAACCTTAAGCATGACAGTCTAGCTTCTGCAGCAAAACTGCCATACAGTACAAATACCCGTCCACCATTGCCACGGACAAATACTTTGCAAGTTTCTCTGGACACGGCTGGACTCCCCTAAAACGCAGGCAGACAGTTAGACTCACAGTTTAAGCACAGCCAAGTTGGCCTCCAAGTCATAGGCGTTCTCCTTGGCCTGGGTCTCCACATAGTGCTCCAGCGTAGCCAGGTTTTCTGGGTTATACCTGAAATGCAGGAAGGGATGGAAACGACAGCGGAAAAGCGTTAGCCTGGAAGCGAACGGGGCACAAATTTAAGGATGCCAGTGTAGACTTTAACTCAGAGGCAGGAACTTTGAGGAGGATTCCTTGCCTAAGAAAATACATTGCCCCAGAACACTCTTATTCTGGATTCGCTTTACCGACTGATAGATCAAAGTTTTAGGATTATTATATATATATTTTATATTGTATTGTTGATTTCGTCTGTTCTGCTCCTGCCTCGATCCATTGGGAGAGGCAGGTCATATAAATAAAGATCTCATACTATTATTATTTATATAATAATAATAATATGAGACCTTTATTTATAATAAATAATAATTATTATTTATATATAATAATAATAGTAATAAACTTTATTTATATCTCCCGCCTCTCCCTACGGATCGAGGCGGGCTTACAACGTGATAAAATACAATACAATAAAACCACAATTAAAACAATATCGCATTAAATAGTGCTGCTATTCCACTTTGATTCCTCTGCCTGCCTCCCGTTGCATTCTGGGGCTTGTAGTTCAGTGAGGCCTTAGGGTCCTAAACGCTCCCTCTTTAAACTGCAAATCCCAGAAGGCAACAGGGCGGTTAAAGTGGAATAGTAGCGCTTATAAGAGGGCAGTGAGATATTCTAGAAATCCAGGGCATTTGGGCTTCATCCACACTGGAGAGATAACCTGGTTTGGCACCGCTTTAACTCTTTTCTGGTTCAAGGCTGTGGGATTCTGGGAGTTGGAGGTTGTTTTGGGGTCCAGAGTGGTTCAAGGCTATGGAATTCTGGGAGCTGGAGTCTGTTTTAGGGTCCAGAGTGGCTCAAGGCTATGGAATTCTGGGAGTTGGAGTCTGTTTTGGGGTCCAGAGTGGCTCAAGGCTATGGAATTCTGGGAGCTGGAGTCTGTTTTAGGGTCCAGAGTGGCTCAAGGCTATGGAATTCTGGGAGTTGGAGTCTGCTTTGGGGTCCAGAGTGGCTCAAGGCTATGGAATTCTGGGAGTTGGAGTCTGTTTTAGGGTCCAGAGTGGCTCAAGGCTATGGAATTCTGGGAGTTGGAGTCTGTTTTGGGGTCCAGAGTGGCTCAAGGCTATGGAATTCTGGGAGCTGGAGTCTGTTTTATGGTCCAGAGTGGCTCAAGGCTATGGAATTCTGGGAGTTGGAGTCTGTTTTGGGGTCCAGAGTGGCTCAAGGCTATGGAATTCTGGGAGTTGGAGTCTGTTTTGGGGTCCAGAGTGGCTCAAGGCTATGGAATTCTGGGAGTTGGAGTCTGCTTTGGGGTCCAGAGTGGCTCAAGGCTATGGAATTCTGGGAGTTGGAGTCTGTTTTAGGGTCCAGAGTGGCTCAAGGCTATGGAATTCTGGGAGTTGGAGTCTGTTTTAGGGTCCAGAGTGGCTCAAGGCTATGGAATTCTGGGAGTTGGAGTCTGTTTTGGGGTCCAGAGTGGCTCAAGGCTATGGAATTCTGGGAGTTGGAGTCTGTTTTGGGGTCCAGAGTGGTTCACGGCTATTGAATTCTGGGAGTTGGAGTCTGTTTTAGGGTCCAGAGTGGCTCAAGGCTATGGAATTCTGGGAGCTGGAGTCTGTTTTGGGGTCCAGAGTGGCTCAAGGCTATGGAATTCTGGGAGTTGGAGTCTGTTTTGGGGTCCAGAGTGGCTCAAGGCTATGGAATTCTGGGAGTTGGAGTCTGTTTTGGGGTCCAGAGTGACTCAAGGCTATGGAATTCTGGGAGTTGGAGTCTGTTTTAGGGTCCAGAGTGGCTCAAGGCTATGGAATTCTGGGAGTTGGAGTCTGTTTTAGGGTCCAGAGTGGCTCAAGGCTATGGAATTCTGGGAGTTGGAGTCTGTTTTAGGGTCCAGAGTGACTCAAGGCTATGGAATTCTGGGAGTTGGAGTCTGTTTTAGGGTCCAGAGTGGCTCAAGGCTATGGAATTCTGGGAGTTGGAGTCTGTTTTAGGGTCCAGAGTGGCTCAAGGCTATGGAATTCTGGGAGTTGGAGTCTGTTTTAGGGTCCAGAGTGGCTCAAGGCTATGGAATTCTGGGAGTTGGAGTCTGTTGTGGATCCAGAGTGACTCAAGGCTATGGAATTCTGGGAGTTGGAGTCTGTTTTAGGGTCCAGAGTGGCTCAAGGCTATGGAATTCTGGGAGTTGGAGTCTGTTTTAGGGTCCAGAGTGGCTCAAGGCTATGGAATTCTGGGAGTTGGAGTCTGTTTTAGGGTCCAGAGTGGCTCAAGGCTATGGAATTCTGGGAGTTGGAGTCTGTTGTGGATCCAGAGTGACTCAAGGCTATGGAATTCTGGGAGTTGGAGTCTGTTTTAGGGTCCAGAGTGGCTCAAGGCTATGGAATTCTGGGAGTTGGAGTCTGTTTTAGGGTCCAGAGTGGCTCAAGGCTATGGAATTCTGGGAGTTGGAGTCTGTTTTAGGGTCCAGAGTGACTCAAGGCTATGGAATTCTGGGAGTTGGAGTCTGTTTTGGGGTCCAGAGTGACTCAAGGCTATGGAATTCTGGGAGTTGGAGTCTGTTTTAGGGTCCAGAGTGGCTCAAGGCTATGGAATTCTGGGAGTTGGAGTCTGTTGTGGATCCAGAGTGACTCAAGGCTATAGAATTCTGGGAGTTGGAGTCTGTTTTAGGGTCCAGAGTGGCTCAAGGCTATGGAATTCTGGGAGTTGGAGTCTGTTTTAGGGTCCAGAGTGGCTCAAGGCTATGGAATTCTGGGAGTTGGAGTCTGTTTTAGGGTCCAGAGTGGCTCAAGGCTATGGAATTCTGGGAGTTGGAGTCTGTTTTAGGGTCCAGAGTGACTCAAGGCTATGGAATTCTGGGAGTTGGAGTCTGTTTTGGGGTCCAGAGTGACTCAAGGCTATGGAATTCTGGGAGTTGGAGTCTGTTTTAGGGTCCAGAGTGGCTCAAGGCTATGGAATTCTGGGAGTTGGAGTCTGTTTTAGGGTCCAGAGTGGCTCAAGGCTATGGAATTCTGGGAGTTGGAGTCTGTTTTAGGGTCCAGAGTGGCTCAAGGCTATGGAATTCTGGGAGTTGGAGTCTGTTTTAGGGTCCAGAGTGGCTCAAGGCTATGGAATTCTGGGAGTTGGAGTCTGTTTTAGGGTCCAGAGTGGCTCAAGGCTATGGAATTCTGGGAGTTGGAGTCTGTTTTAGGGTCCAGAGTGGCTCAAGGCTATGGAATTCTGGGAGTTGGAGTCTGTTTTAGGGTCCAGAGTGGCTCAAGGCTATGGAATTCTGGGAGTTGGAGTCTGTTGTGGATCCAGAGTGACTCAAGGCTATGGAATTCTGGGAGTTGGAGTCTGTTTTAGGGTCCAGAGTAGCACAAGGCTATGGAATTCTGGGAGTTGGAGTGTTTTAGGGTCCAGAGTAGCACAAGGCTATGGAATTCTGGGAACTGGAGCCCGTTTTGAGGCCCAGAGCTCGTTGTCTGACTCACTCGCTATGGAATTCTGGGAGTTGGGGTTTGTTGTGGGGCCTTAAGGCCCCACAACAAACTCCAACTCCCAGAATTCCATAGCCCTGAGCCAGAAAAAGAGTTAAAGCGGTTCCAAACCGGGTTCTCTCTCTAGTGTGGACGCAGCCTTGGACTCCAGCTCCCAGAATCCCTCGCTGTTGGCCAAGCCAGCCAATACCTGTCGATGCCTTTCAGAAGCTTCCCTACATTTGCCCGCATTTGCTCGAAAAGCGCCATCGAAGCAGCACCAGGCGGAACCGGAAGACAGAAAAGGACTGTAATGGGCCGGAAGCGGAAACAGAGCGAACGAGAGAGGCACTTCCGGTCCAGCCAACTCCTCCTCGGAGTCTCGTTTTACCATAGAACGGTCGGGAGGGTAAAGTGCGCATGCGCGGAAAGGAGGGCATCGAGGGGAAGAAGTGCGCATGCGCCGAAAGAAGGGCAACGAGAGAAAGAAGTGCGCATGCGCCGAAAGAAGAGCCGCCATAATAGAGCCCCTCACACTACTAGCCACGCCCACGTTATACGTCATCGCGGGGGGCGGGGCTTCTGTACCCTGTGAGGGGAGTGTGATAATAATAATAATAATAATAATAATATAATTGTATTTATATTTAATAATTATATTTAATTAAAATTATTAATTAAATATAATTATTAATTATTAATTATGTGTACTATATATTTAATTAATAATTATTAATTATCAATTAATTAACAGGTATAATTAAATTATAATTGATAATCATAAAATTATATTATTGTAATAATAATAATTATTATTTATATTCCTCCTTGTCTTCCTTGGTTTAATAATAATAATAATAATATTTATAATTAATAATTATAATTAATTAATAATTAATTACATATTAATTATTAATTATTTTAATTATATATTAATAATTATCAATTAATTAATAAGTATAATTAAATTAGTTATAATTGATAATTATAAATTGTTGTTGTTGTTGTTGTTGAATATTCTGCCTTGTCTAACTTGGTTTCAAACACACTGCAGAAATAATCCACTTTGAGACCGCTTTAACTTCCCTGCAAGCGTTGAGCACGCTACAGAATCCTGGGAACTGTAGTTTTTGTGAGGCACTGAGCCTTCTCTGTCAGACTGAGAGAGCTCTGGTGCCACAATAAACTAAAATTCCCAGCATCCCTTAGCACTTATTATTAATCTGCAGTTTGTTTTTGGACCTTAGTTCAGTAACCATATTGAGGTCTCTGAAGCACATCTACACCTAGAATCATAGTTGGAAGAGACCCCAAAAAGGGCCATCCAGTCCAACCCCATTCTGCCATGCAGGAACTCCCAATCAAAGCATCCCCATTGACAGATGGCCATCCAACCTCTGCTTAAAGACCTCCAAGGAAGGAGACTCCACCACAATCTCTGAAGGAGTGTGTTCCACTGTCGAACAGCCCTTACTGTCAGGACGTTCCTCCTAATGTTGAGGTGGAATCTCTTTTCCTGGAGCTTGCATCCATTGTTCCGGATCCTGTTCTCTGGAGCAGCAGAAAACAAGCTTGCTCCCTCCTCAATATGACATCCCTTCAAATATTTAAACAGGGCTCTCATATCACCTCTTAACCTTCTCTTCTCCATGTGAGAGCATGAAGGGAGCAAAGGTCCAACTCCAGAAGGAGTATCGGGAGTCCATGTTGAAGCTACAAGAGGAGGAGTGGTGGTGTTTTTGGTGGTCAAGACCTTCTTGGGGATAAGAGGAGGAGAAGGAAGAGGAACCTTCTTGGTGGGAGCCGTAGGATCAGGAGAAGCAGGAGGACCTTTTGTAGCATCATCCCCACCATCTTGCGCTTGGGTCAGTAGAAAGCGAGAAGTGAAGAGGTGAACTGTTGGGGCAGAAAGGTGAGGAGGAAAAAGAGACACTGTCGGTGTTCACAAAAAGGTCATGGACTTGGGAAGGATGGCAAGCAGACCTTCTGGTGGCTTCACAACCAGCAGAACGGCGCTTCTGATTGCTTCTCCTCTAAGCAGAGATGAAGGATCTATGGACCAGAATCTGGCAATTGATGCAGGCAGGGTGAATGTATATATATGTGTGTGTCATAGGACTTTATCAGACGGGAGGAATTTCTCCTTATTGCAAATGGAGCCAATTGGAGCCAATTAGAATTCACGTGAATTAGCTAATTTAGCGGATTCACGTGAATCCCTATTGCTTTAGGAATGCGTTCAGAATGACTTCCCATTACCCAAAAATGACCCCCCCCATGGCCCGAAATTGCATGAGATGCTTTAATTCGCAGTAACGTAAAACCCTTTGCAGAGAGTTTATTATTGCTCCAAACTACCATTTCAGGTCTTTCTGGTCTGCAGAGAAGACCACATTTTCTTTAGGCCCAAAGAACAAACCACATACCTGTTTTCTGTGCAGAAAAATGCATAGAAAACACCATTTCCTGCTCGAGACACTTGGTTTTTAATTCTGTGCAGGAAAGTAGGGCTTTACACAAAGAACCATTTCCCCGTAACATCTCAGAATATTCGAATCTGGAGGAGGAGACTGCAGAGGAATATTACATTTCTTCTGCCGTGGTGACAAAACTGCTATAGCATATAACAAACATACAGTCTTTCTGGTGCAATTTCTTCTGAGTGTGGTTTCCGGGCTGAAAACAATCCCCCAATTTGGCAAGGAAAGTCTGACCGATCCTGTGCCGTCCCACTTTTTCAGATGCTTGAAAAGGTCCCGGTTTCTCAATCCTCCTCTTCCCGCCTTCCCCCTCGGACCTCGGCTTGCTTCAATTGCTGCAAACTGAGTTCAAAGCGCAAAAAAGCGTTCGTTTGCGTGCAACGAACCCAGTGTGGAGAAGAGCAGAGGAGGAGGGTCTTGGCCTTCCTAAATCCTAGGGTTTCTCTGCTTGAAAACGTCAGTGTTGTCTGTACTTTCTTCATTAATAACTGCTGCCTCTCTTTTCATCCCACTCAGCCCTAAATGTCCCAGTTTGCGTCTAGGAAATAAAGCTGCCTGGAGAGGGAAGTCTGGATGGGACACAAAGGATGCTGGGCTGCAGATCATGGGATGACTTGGAGTTCCCTCATTCATAGGGTCACTGTAAATCAAAGTCGATGGACATGAACCATAACAGAAGCAGAAAATTTAAAAAAAATTCTGTGCAAAAAATTAGTAAATATTGCAAAGAATTAAGTCTGAAACTGCGGCAATTCTCATCAATCCAGGATTCCCCCTCATCAGGACTTCCCAAGACAATAGGCCCTTCATCTTTGCAACATTTGATTATTCACCGATTTGGTTAATTTGTTCTGTCTAGGAATCTCTAGGTCCTCCAACGAGATTCTATGGCTAACTTTCGCTAGGAGTTGCACTGGAGGACCTACTGATTCCTAGAGAGAACACTTCAGCTCCTCCAGCCCAATTCTATGGCCAACATCTGGTAGACTTTAACTATACATCTGGGGGACTATATGTCTGGACTTTGGGAACTGGAGGACCAAGAGATTCCTAGGAAGGTGTTACCTTAGCTTTTAAAGAAAATAGCGTTTTGTGGTTTTTCTGCTTTCAGGGAGGTCCTGCACACCCCTAACCCCAGGAAATTTGGAGGGACACCTGAACTTGAGAAACAATTTCTTTTTTCAGCCCCCAAAATCCTAGAGTGAGTCTGTTAACCCCAGGAGTTCCTGGTTAAGGCAACGGGGATGGAGTCAGCCGTGGGAACTGGGCACATTTATTTTAATCAGCAGATACAATGGCATCTTCGGTTGCAGGCGGTCCAAGTGGGCGCAGAGCTTCAGTCCTCTGTTAGTTGTCCGAATACCTTTGGTGGTCCGGCGGTGATTCCTACGTGGCGCCATCCCCCTTGAGAATTAGGAGGGCGCACGGTTTTTGGAGACGGAGGATGCTCTTCTGTCTTGGATGCCAGCAAGGGTGGTCTCTGAATTTTCTTTTCATTTTCATTTTCAGCTGGGAAACAACAACAGCAAAAGCCTCGTTAAAATTAGAAAAAGGGTACAAGAAATGCCCACCTCACCTATTGCTCTATTGGGGCACATCTACACTGCAAAATTACAGCAACCGGACACTGGAGTCGATCATGCGAAGGAGATCGGGAGTTTATACCGTGACTATCTTGGAAAAAAACGCGTAGTTATGTGAAATGATTTCACACGACGTCGCACAAAACTGGCCATTAAAGTGGTCACAAAGAAGCATCAACGTGCATCTTTTTACTTTTGGGGTTGTGATGACGATGAATTTCCGATATCGCTTTATTTTTGAAATTGTGTGTGATAATTGTTCGTGCAATTACTTGCCATTTTTGCTTTATTTGCGGGATGCTTTAAATGCGCTTTAATCTCTCTTTAATGCCAAAACTAGCCCCAGCGTGATTAAACTCCACCGTTTTAAACTCTGGGGTTCCATCCTAGGGATTACTGGGGTTTGTAGTTAGGTAAGGTGTAAGTGAGAGGCAGCATGGAGTAGTGGTGTAAGGGTTCTTTTTATGTTGTGTGTAGGCTGCCATTGGTGCATTCGCATGAGGTCATGACATCCGTGTGGCATGGCACTGTTTGGGTGCTGCGCCACATTGACATCATCAGTGCACACCTCGTATGGATGGGTGCATGCAGTTATGGCACCCGGGCGCCAATAGTAGGGCTGGGCGCTTGTGGACGTACATAACCCTAATTTCAGCCCAGTGCAAAGCGCCGGTCTATACTGGGCCAAAGAGTGGTTTCCCATATTACATCTTTGCATCTTTGCAAAAATTTATGCCAATCTGCATAAGACAGTTGTACATTTGTTTCCCCCCCTTTTTTCTGTTAATTAATAATAATAATAATCATAATAATACTAAAAAAACCCCCAATGATTAAGCAGAACTTCCACCTTGAACCTGGAGCATTGGCCGGATGAATTTCCTTGGAAGAATGCAATCCATTACCTGACAGGTGCCCGTCTTGTGGTTTGGTATACCAGCAAACCTGCCACTCCCATGATGCCCAAGAGACTGCCAACTACGATTCCCGTGATGGCTTTCCCCGTTAGTTTAGTTCTTTGTTCGACGCCTGGAGAGGCAAAGGAGGAGAAGGAAGTCTGAGAGAAAGAGAACCAGGAATTGGAACCCGGCACCTAGGCTGGGTGTAGAATCATAGAACCATAGGGCCTGTACAGACCTGGTGCCATCTTTTTTTACTGCTAGATGCTGCGGCGAAAGTGCACAGTTTAAAAAGGAGCGGGGAAACTGAGTTTCTTTTTTGCGTCGCAGCTGCGATGCACAAAACGTAAAAGGCACCATAGGGCGCCTTTGCACTGTCGCAACTGCGCAGCACCATATCGAAACTGCACAGCTGTGATGGTGTCGCTACGTATGCCGTTTAAATGGTGCCTGTCATGTGCTAGGGTTATGGGGTGTGTGGAAGCCCTGCCCCGAGGAAACCCTAGCATGTGACAGGAGCACCTCAAAGGGCCGGTCTGTACTGGCCCATAGAATCGTAGAGTTGGAAGAGACTCCAAGGGCCATCCAGTCCAAGCCCGTTCTGCCATACAGGAACTCTCCATCAAAGCCTCCCTGTCAGATGTAAGTGTCTCCTCTCTGGACCCCACAACATCCTCCAACTCCCAGAATTCCACAGCCTTGAGCCAGGGCAATTAAAGCCCTGCCAAACCAGGTTATTTCTCCAGTGTGGCTACAGACCTTCTTTCCCTCCCCTTTGCTGCTGCAAGACCAATCTCTCCTTTGACCTGGTTCCTTCGCTCCTTGACTGGCTGAGCGAGTAGAAAGCCACAGCAGCAGCCTCCTCCCTGGCATTTGGCAACTGCTGAAGGGGAAGTTTTAAACGGTGCACATCTCAAAGAATAAGGCATGTTGCACATCTCCAAAATGAAAGCTATATCCACATAACCCAAAGTTGCACCTTCATATGCTACCATCGAAAAACATTACTTTGAAAATACTAGTGCAGGTTGAATCGTCTTTATCCGGAATTACCTTCAGGCAAGGTGTATAAAGTGTATACGAAACCCAAATGGATTTCATGTTTAGACTTGGCTTTCATCTCCAAGATAGATGATGATGATGATGATGATGATGATGATTCCCAAATCCAAAACTCTTCTGTCCCAGGCATTTCAGATAAGGAAGACCCAACCTGTATTTCGTGCTAATGTGAATGCATTGTCAAAATGGTAAACCAGGAAGAAATTCTGGGGCATGATTTTTAGCTACTGTTTCCAAACTCCAAAGGGAAGGGAGCACGTTTTTATGAGATGGGAATTTGTGGGACATATAAAACATTCACCTGAGACAAATACGAATGTGCTCCCCTGTTCAAAGGTCAGGTTTGCAGATCTGTGCTTCTGAACTATGTAGATGCCAGAGTGTTCCTTGGTGAGATTGACAATATGCAGGGAGCAGTGTTGTCTTACAGTTTCCCGCTCGGAGTAGGCCTTTCCATAGTAGTATTTTGGCTTTGGATGCAGCTCGTACCTGAAGATCAGAGTCCTGTTTGTTGGTGCCTTTCGGAACCAGTGGCAGGCCAAAACGTCTTTCATGTGTCCTGCTGGGGTTATGGTTATGGACTCTCCCTCCATCGGTAGCCATGGGTCCGTTGTCAGCAAGATGGTGGTCATTTCGCCACAGGCCAACAGGAAACAACAAGAACTCAAGATGCTGCCTGGGGATTAAGGAGGGAGACAGCCATTCAGAATCTGGGTATCTGCACTACTCCGTTTGTTGCAGGTTGGCCCCACTTTAAATGCCATGCATCCTCTCCTGGTAAAATCCTAGAAACTGTAGTTCTGGTAGAAGTGCTTAGGGTTTTAAGCTAGAGAGCTCCAGTGCGCTCCACCCGAACCACAGGGAGGAATTCTTACGGAGCTACTTAGCTGGCGAAGGCAGGCTTCCTACAGTCATTTGGCTGGCACAAAATCAATCAATCAATATGTAGAGAGATTTTGTAGCATGAGCTTTAGGCGCTACGAAATCTCTCTGCATACTGATTCCACAGACTAAAATGGCTATATCTGAATTCAATTCATATCAAACCATATCCGCCTTTTCCTCAATCCCCAGCAGCCGAGCCCTCCAGGCGACATACCACCCCATGGGGTGCACCAAGCCACGAGCTGTACATCCCCCTTCAGGGTCTCACTTGGTGTGGTCCAGGCCCCTTGCACAGCCCTAGGGATGCCACTGGGATGGACCAGTTATAAGACTTGAAGGCGCTTCTTAGGCTGGTCCCTGCCCAGGAAACTACATGGCTTCCAAAAACCGTCTCTTCTTCTCGACCTCTCACCTGCGAGAAGCAACGTGGGCCAGGATCCTCCATTCCCCAGCAAGGCCCTAGACCCCAGGCTGTCTCTGTGTGATGTCTCTCTCTCCTTTGGGGGCGATGGGCTTGTGGGGGACATCCTCCCCAAACCCAGCGGGAGCCCCGGTTCCCTCCGCTAGTGGCTGCCAAACCGGTCCCAGGGGAGGCCAACCGGTCCCAGCCAACCATCCTCCTCCTCCCCTTGGTAACAGAAGGAGGTCACAAAGCAAAGGCATGAGCTAGGAGCAGATGGGGGGGGGTTTGAGGAAAAGGGCCTCCTTTTTGGGGGGCCAAGGCCAAAGGGAGCCAGGAGCCGCTCTTGACATTTCAGGGGGAGTGAAGGGGGTTACTATTATTATTATTATTATTATTATTACCTTTAAAATAATGGCATTTGAGAGTAGGTTGACCTCAGCAGTTTATTTAATGATAAATGAAGTACGACAGCTTGGCCAACCTCTAGGCTAGGGAGTTTATCACAAGGAGGATAACTGGAAGGATAAACGGTGATTAACTCGTGATAATCCCACAATTGCTGTAATGATTCTGGCACAATGTTGTGTTCAAAGCGCTATTATCCCGTGAATAACTCGTGATAATCCCATAAAAGCCCTTTTTATTGTTCTTAAACTCTCTAGCAAGCCTGAGTTCATTTTGCGCTTTAGCTTTTCTGACTTTACCCCTACACGTGCTTGCTATTTGTTTGAATTCCTCTTTGGTGATTATCCCATTTTTCCATTTCTTATACATGTTCTGTTTAAAACTTAGCTCAGTTGAAAGTTCCTTAGTCATCCATCCTGGCTTCTTGAGACATCTTCCATTTTTCTTCCTCATTGGAACTGTTTGAAATTCTGCCTTCAGTATCTCCCTTTTGAGAAACTCCCATCCGTCTTGAACTCCCTTCTCTTTTAGTATTCCTGACCATGGGATCACCCCCAGTATTTCTCTAAGTTTTCTAAAATCAGCTTTCCTAAAATCTAGAATGCGTGTCTGACTATGCCTAGCTTCACCTTTCCACTGTAAAACTCCAGGAGGACATGGTCACTTCCACCTAAGGATCCAACCACTTGCACCCCATCAACTAGGTCTTCCCTGTTGGTTAAGATCAGATCTAAAATGGCTGATCCCCTTGTTGCCTCTTCCACCTTTTGGACAATGAAATTGTCTTCCAGGCAAGTGAGGAATTTCCTAGACCTTGAGGATTTTGCTGAGTTTGACTTCCAGCAAATATCCGGATAGTTGAAGTCACTTGCTAGAGAGGTGTTCTTTCAGGTTTTTAAAACAAAATAGTATTTTTTACTTGCGTTGTCTCCACTTCCATGGTGGACCTGCACCCTTAACCCCAGCAAATTTACAGCGGTTTATAAATAAATTTTAGTAATAATAATAATAATAATAATAATATGGAGGAGCCACTGTAATGTGATATTCAGCTTAGACAGAACTTCCCAGGAGCTGTCCAGGGTGCTAAATTTGGGATTTAGCACTTTAGAATTATTCTTTAAATTTTGGATTAAAATCTGGAATCACCAGCTCACTGGACACGGAGGCCACCAGTTAACACTTGGTGAACCATAAAATCTGAAAGGTATACATAGTCGGTTACTTATCTCTGAGAGGTGAGAAAGCACATAGTAAAATACCTGAAAAGAAGCATTTATTGGGGTAGCTGCTATTAAGAGAAGCATACAGAGAGAGCAACACCTTTGTAGCGCCTTTGAGACGAACTGAAAGGAATAAATTGGCAAAATGGGCTTTCGAAGATTTCCGTCTACTTCCTCAGATGCATTTGGTCAAGAGAACCTCTTCTGAAATCTTATGCTACTGGTCTGATATTGCTTGCAGTTGGGACTGCTTGCTTCCATGCACGCTTTGCTACCTGAGCATTTCTTAATAAAACCATTCCGCAACTTCTGGGGCTTGAACCTCAAGAGTTCCTGAGTTAATAAGTTGGACCCAACTCCAAGGTTTGGGGGACTCTCAGCTGTCCTTAGTGAACCAGCCCTAGTAGTTTCCACACTCCCAGGTATTAGTAGGGTAGTTGGCTATCAACAACCTAAGGTACATGGATGATACCATAATAATAGCAGAAGACATCGCAGACTTGGAAAGGCTACTAAGAAAGGTTAAAGAGGAAAGTGTAATGGAGAGTTTATCCCTGATGTTTTGCCAGCAGCCGTGACTGGCATTTTCAGAGAATGCTGGAATGGAAGAGAGTGGGGTATATACATATACACACGTCTTTCATACATTAACATATACACATGTTAATCTGTGTATTGTTCTGTTGTTAAATGGCAAGGCCGACAAGGTGTCGATTTAGTGAATGATCCATTATCTGCTGGGAAACTCCCTCATTTGTTTACATTTGCATTTGCTGGGTCTTGGTTTTGGTGTTTTTCAGGACCAGTAGCCAAATTTTGTTTATTTTCAGGGTTTTTTCTTTCCTGTTGAAATTTTCCAGGTGTTTGTGGATTTCAATCGCTTCCCTGTGCATCCTGACCCAATAGTTGTTGGCACGGTCCAGGATTTCAGTGTTTTCAAACAGCATTTTATGCCCAGGATGGCTTATAACATGGTTTGCTACAGCTGATTTTTTCAGCTGACTCAGTCTGCAGAGTCTCTCGTGCTCCTGGATCCATGTTTGAACACTGCATTTGGTGGTCCCTATGTAGACTTATCCGCAGGTGCACCGTATGCGGTAAACTCTGGAACAGAGAATTCTTTGGAGTTTATCACACGATGGGAATTGGAAGTATAACCCAATGGCAATCTGAATGCAATCATAGGATTTCATGTTATTGCATGAAAGTTGATCACACACATTTTCAGGCAATGGGAAGTCCTTCCGAACGCAATCGTGGGGTTTCACATTATTGCGTGAGAAACTATCACACACAATTTCGGGCACTGGGAGGCAATTTTGCACAGTTCCGAACACCATGCGGCATCAATATGCAATCACATAAATTCGCTGAACTAGCAAATTCACACAATTCCGAACTGGCCCCACTTTCATTTCTTTCGAAATTGAGAGAAATCCCTCCCATGTGATAACGTCTTTCATAAAGGTAATTGATCCCATAAAAGGGACCTATTGAGGAAGAAGTGAAGGTGGGCACACATGCAGAAGCCTTATGTGATCTCAATATCCCCCAGTAATAGAGCGTGTTCAGTTGTCTAAAGGCCACAAAGGAGCTCACACAAACCAATCATGCTTCAAATCAGGAAGCAGAACGCTGAGAAATTTATCAGTGCTCCGACCACATTGCTGCTGACGCCTACGCTTGCAGAATCACCAGCTTTGTAGCCTCCGCCTCGAGAAGAGGGGGAAAAAACGCTTCACGATGGATGCCCAAGAAAGAGCAGCCCTAGAGATTTCCACCAGAAACCCTCAAGATGACTTTGAACTTCTGCAGCGAGTTGGCGGAGGGACCTATGGGGAAGTCTATAAGGTAACCACACAGCCTTCTTTCCTGGAGAATTTGTGTCGGGTGCCGTCGGGTATTTTTCCCCCTGGTTGTACGTTAAACAGCGTTTTGTTTCAGAGTACAACAGACTTTTAACAAATAGGTGTCAGGTTTAAAACAAAGCAGAGAACGAAAATACAATTTTTTAAAATAAAAATACTACAAGGTGCATCGTGGAACTCATGGCCACATGATAAAGCTGGCAAGTGGGTTAGCGATCACATTTCTGTTTCACCCATCTTTATTTCGGCCTATCTGGGATACAGCATTACAGAACCAAAGGGATAAAATTAGGAATATCCCAGTCTTAGGAGGTTTGGAAGTGCCTTTTGCTAGGCCAATCTATTTGACTAAGCTAACTATGCCAAAACATAGAGTGGCCTTTATCGGAGCCCATTTTACCGTCCTCCCATCTGCTGTCTTGGAAGGAAAATATAAGACGCTACCTTATGAGATTCAGACATGTTTATGTTCTGATACTTCAGTTGAATCCCTTGTGCACATCATATTAGACTTTCCTTTCTATCAAGGTATGCGCTCTTTAATCTACCCAATTTTACAAAAATTCCCAGGAAGCCCAGCAGATTATGGAAAAAAATCGACTCACCACTGCTGTGTTGAAGTCTATTTTGGGATACAGCCAGGTATTTTTGCAAGGAAAATGCCACCAACGCTGCTGCCCGACTGCATCCCGCCTAAAACCCGGCTAAAAGCCGCACTTGTCCAGTTTGCAAACTTACTCAGTGCAGTTTGCAGAGGCACCAAAAAGGCCATTTAAACCGGTGCATTTGGCACTGGATCTCTTAGCAGTTCCTTTTTTTAAGAACTGCAGCAATCCGCATTGCCAATAGTGTGAATTCAGTATCGAATCAATGCAGGTCGCGCAGCTACCCTTCAGGAAATGGAGGTGCCTCCATTTTGATCCGGAACGGTGGCGAATGGAAACTTCAAACCAGATTTAAATGCCATGGAGAAATTCACTTCCATAAAACATAGTGGGAATGTTGAATTGATTCACAGATGCAAATCTCTCCGTGCAAAAAAATGTGACCGACCCCTTAATCTGGACTTATTTTTCCTGGAATATGATTATCAGGGAATATCTGGAATGGCATCGGATTTAGCGTTTCATGAAGGAGGCACGTATTCACTTGCCTTTCTGGCTTTGAAATTCTGCTGTGCTCTCCAGTTTTCGATGCTTTTCTGAAGAAAGTAAGGGCTGGGCAGTGTGGGTTTGCTCCCACCCCCAATGTCATATATATAAATATATATATAGGCTTTAGAGGACACATCTGGATGATAACATCAAAAATGCTGAGGGCTGCACTTGTATCGCCTGTGGGATCTCTTTACTGTTGAGCTTTTGGCTTGCTTTCTACTTCCTCATTCAGGCTTTCTTTTCCAAACTGGGAAATCTGAATGTAGGGTCATATTAGATTATGTGACGGAGGTCCAAAACACACTGCAGAAATAATCCAGTTTGAGACCGCTTTAGCTGCCCTGGCTCAGTGCTAGGGAATCCTGGAAATTTAGCCCTCTCTGGCACATAGCTCTGGTGCCAAGCAAACTACAATTCCCGGAATTCCATAGCATTGGAGTTTATCATACGAGGGAATTTGGGGGTATAATCCAATGGCAATCCGAACGCAATTATGGGGTTTCATGTTGTTGCGAATGAGTGTATCTCACGCAATTTCGGGCAATGGGAATCCATTCCGAACACAATCATGGGGTTTCATGTAATTGTGTATTAGAGTATCTCACGCAATTTCGGGCAATGAGGGTCATTTTCGGGAAATAGGAAGTCATTTTGAATGTATTCTGAACATAATCAGATTTCACGTAAATTCGCTAAACTAGTGAATTCACGTAATTGCGAATTGGCTCCATTCGCAATTGAGAGAAATTCCTCCCATGTGATAAACTCCATTGAGTCACAGCCCTTCAAATGGTGTCAAATTGGATTATTTCTGCAGTGCAGAGCCAGACATAGTCCAACACTCAAATCATTATGGCAGAATATTATTCCCCAAACAAGAATTTTGCCCAGCCCCCAAGATATTTTTAACTCCAGTCCCCAACTTTGTAATATTGCATTGACTCAAAAGTTCAGTTTAATATTTAGAAATATAATTATAGGGATTTTCTTGCCTTTTTGTCTTTGGTTTTTGTTTATGTTTTGTCCTTCGTGCTTAGAATCTACGAATTTGCTGCTTTGTTTTTATTTGGTCCGTATGTGGATATGCATATGGGGTAATGAATGTAAATTTGTGTTTTTAAATTGAAGAAAGAGTATTCAAAACAGGGAAAGAAAGAAATATATAGTTTTAGGCTATCAAAGCAAAAGAGCCAGGAAAAGTGACCAAGGGAATGCAGATGCAGGGAAAACAAAATGGGAAGGATTTTCAGCGTTTCTGGGGAGCAGAATTATTATTGGGGCATTATTATTACAATTATCATACGGGCCCTTGTTTGTCTGTTTGAATATTTTTTTTGTCAGAGTAAAACCTTTTAGAAAATACATGTGGAGAGTGGAATTTAAAGCTCTTGTACCTTTAATGGTTGGGTAGAAAAGGGGATTTTAGCAGCCATGCTTGTCCTACAACTAAATTGTTGAAATTCTCTCTTGTATAAAACCATTATAGGTACAGGAACCTGTAAAACCTATCAACCCAATTACTTCTGTACTTTGAAAAGAGCCCTTACTGTAAAGTTTATCTTATGAACTAGACTTAGGAAGAAGTAGCAAAACCTCAGAAGTAAGTTAATTTTATATATGTGTTTGTGTGTATATGACTATTTTATAGACAATAAAAATAGCTTATAAATTTCTGTTAGATCTTGTTCTTTTGCATGAGTGTACATATATCTTCACTTCTTTCCTTGCTATCTTGGGAGTTTATCACACAAAGGAGACTGGGAGTTTATCCAGTGAATATCCCGGAAAAAATCACGTAATTATGCAAAACGATTTCACACGACGTCACACAAAACCCGCCATTAAAGTGGTCACAAAGATGCATTAACACACATCTTTTTACTTTCAGGATTTCAGCGACAATACACTTCTGATAGTACGTTCTTTGCAAAATTGCATGCGATGATCGTTCGTGAAATTGCTCGCCATTTTCACTTTATTTGCAGGATGCATTAAATGTGCGTTAATCCCTCTTCAATGCCGAAAATATTCCCAGTGTGATAAAGTCCTTAATCTTTCCACCACAATTCTAGTTTAGCATATAAAACAATGTTATATGCCACTTCTATGAAAAGTAATCTTTACAATATCATATACACTTGTCCTTCCGCATTTGCGGCTTTGACTTTTGCGGATTTGATTATTTACGAATTTTATTAATATGTTATCCCTAGGAATTTCTAGGTCCTCCAGCGCAACTCCAGGTCAATGTGAACCAAAA
This sequence comes from Urosaurus nigricauda, assembly GCA_034509955.1. Lineage (NCBI taxonomy): Eukaryota > Metazoa > Chordata > Lepidosauria > Squamata > Phrynosomatidae > Urosaurus > Urosaurus nigricauda. Next base: position 29,521,102 of record JAOEGL010000007.1, on the reverse strand, counting down.
GTCGCACTGAAGGACCTAGAGATTCCTAGAGAGAACACTCCACTCGGCATTTGTAGCTCCTCCAGTGCAACTCTATGGTCAATATCTGGCAGATGTTGACCACAGAGTTGCACTGGAGGACCTAGAGATTCCTAGAGAGGTAAAAACATGTTTTTGTTATTTGCGGCTTTTCCCCATTCACAGTGGTCTTGTGGCTCTAACCCAAGTGAATGTGGGTGAGTGTATTACAAAATGATATTGCCTCTCTTTGCAGAATTCCCTTCAAATATTGTTCCTTTACCCACGTTCATCGATCTTAAACACATTCATCTCATTATATTTTGATGTAATATTTCGATAAGCCTTTTCCTATAACATCCGATAATAACATATTGGAAAAAGAACCATAAAATTATGAGCCTAAGACAGTCAAATGCTTCTGGGCATACTAAAATATGTAAGAAATTATTTCCTTCAGAAATTAATGTCTTAATCTATAATTAAGAAGTGAATTTTCAGCTTGCCTTTCCTCACAATTATAATTATAGTCTATAACTGAGAGATTCTGTCAGCCATTTTCTCCTCATGATATTCACATCCCTTCTTCAAATGGCATTAGTGTTGCTCTGACCATTTCCAAAGCATTACTTCTTGGGAGTTTTATCACACGGGAGGAATTTCTCCCAATTTCAAATGGAGCCAATTTGAATTCACGTAAATTTGCTAGCTTAGCGAATTTACGTGAAATCTAATTGCGTTCGGAATGCATTCAGAATGGCTTCCCGTTTCCCGAAAGTGACCCCCCCGTTGCCCGAAATTGCGTGAGATACTCTAATACGCAATTAACGTGAAACCTATGATTGCGTTCGGAATGACTTCCCTTTTGCCCGAAATTGTGTGAGATACTCTCATACGCAATGACGTGAAACTGTATGATTGCGTTTGGATTGTCATTGGATTATACCCCCAAATTCCATCGTATGATAAACTCCCTGGTTAATACCCACTTTCCTTTCTGTATTGTTGCAGGCAAGGAACAAAGAAACCGGGAAACTGGCTGCTATCAAAATGGTCAAGATGGAAGCAGGTGAGTGAGGAGAGAAAACACAGGTCCAAAACACACTGCAGAAATAATCCCGTTTGAGACCGCTTTAACTACTCCGGCTCAGTGCTGGGGACTGTACTTTTATGAGACATTTAGCCTTCTCTGTCAGAGAGTTGTGATGCCACAATAATCTACAGTTCCCAGGATTCCATAGCCCTGAGCCTGAGCAGTTAAAGCAGTCTCAAACTGGATTATTTCTGCAGTGTGTTTTGGACCAGAGTTAACATTTTTAAACCGTCATATTTTAAACTGAAAGTATCCTGAGACAGGGTTTAATGTGAATATTTTCTAATATGAGGACTGCAGAAAGCTGCCTTGCGGGTAGTTTTTAGCAAAACATATAGAGGAGCTCAATTTTGTCTGAAAACAGTGTCCAGTGTGCTGATCGCAGGTGTTTGAGGCCGCTGCCGCACTGCAAAATTAATACAGTTTAACACTGTTTTAACTGCCATGGCTCCATTCTATGAAATTGTGAGATTTGTAATTTGTTGTGGCACCAGAACTCCCTGACAGAGAAGGCTAAGTATCTCGCAAAATGACAAAACACAGAATTCCATACCACTGAGCCGTGGCAGTTAAAGTGGTGTCAAACTGCATTAATTCTACAGTGCAGATGATGCCCGAGTCTTCTCATTCACAGACTAGAAGCATTCTGTATATACTCCGAAAGCAAATATTTTTAATTCAGGGCAGCAGAACAACATGTTTGGGTGCCAATCCCTGTTGTATATTGGGTCAAATTTAAGTTCTTTGTGTAGTCTACACAAACCTGGAAAGCGTACTCACAGGGCCCTTTTCAGGAGTAATTATCCATCTTTAAAGCTCTTATTTTAAGACAAGAAACTTTTAAATCATGCCCATTTTGTAGTTACATTGGGATATGTGTGTTTCTAATTGATATAAATATTGAGCAATGATTTATCTTTTGTTTTCACTTTTGTACTATATATAGCTTCATGTCGCTTGCTACCATCAGCGTGGAAGCAAGTTTTGTTGTGGAATAATATGTTTCCAGATCATGCTGGCCCATTATATCACTTGTTTTCCTCCCCTTCCTCACATACAAATATGCTTGTAAATTTCCTCTTCTTCATTTTTCTATATTAATAAAAAGGGGAAGAAGATCTCCTTTACTTTTGAGAGAAGACTCCAAATGCATTAGGCAGCCAACAGTGTTAATGATTATTTACTTACATGAAATAAATTGAAATTAACACTGTTGACTGCCTAATGCTGTCTCTCTTCTAGGGCCTTCTGATAAATCTGTAAGTTATGTGGTACGTGTCAAAGAAATATCCGTGTTAGTCTCTTCAAGCATAAAAAAGAGGAAGGAAAGAGGAGAAAAGAAGAAAAGCTATGGAAAAGGCACCGTAGCTGTGTTGTTGCGGCTTGGCGGTGCGCTTTGGCACTGCGTCGTGGAGACGCAGCGCCGGAGGAGCGCCATGATACTGCACACGGTGTAGTGCGGCGCATGGCATCATGCCACCCTGGGGGCAGAGCCAGGCTGTGCGTCGTATAGAAACTACACCCCGACTCCGCTCCCAACCCGGCCTTTTAGGCTGGTATGTACAGGGGGTCAGTTGCACCGTGGACTCTTTCAGACGTCGGGAATTGGAAGTATAATCTAGGGTCAATCCGAACGCAATCACAGGGTTTGACGTTACTGCGAATTAAAGCTTCGCACGCAATTTCGGGCAAAAGGGAAGTCAATTCGAATGCAATCATGAGTTTGACGTTATTGCGAATTAAAGCTTCGCACGCAATTTTGGGCAAGGAGGGGTCATTTTCGGGAAATGGAGCATTACTCCGAATGCAATGGGGATTCCTGTAAATGCACTAAACAAGCGAATTTACAGGAATTCGCATTGGCTCCATTCGAAGTCTGGGAGAAATTCCTCCCGTGTGAAAGAGTCCTCTCTCTCTTCCTCTAGTCTATATATGGATATAAATATATGGATATGGATATAGATATATAATTTTTATTTTTCGGAGATGTGAATATCTATCAATGCACGCCAGAACTAGTTTGGCCTAAAAAGTATAATTGAACCGACCTAAATTTCTAATATTATTATTTTCCCAATTCCATCCAGATGACGATTGCGCCACTATTCAGCAGGAGATCCTGATGGTGAAAACGTGCAAACACGACAACATTGTTGCCTACTATGGAAGCTATATTCGGTAAGAAAGGACCCTTGTTGGAGGAGGGTAGTCTGTCTCTTTACGCCACCCCTTTAGGCAGACTCACCATCTCACAGTTAGAATATCTTGCACTGTTACAGGGAGCCTTGGGTGCTAAAGTGATGTGTAAAGTTAACAAGCTGTACCTTTAGATCAGTGCAGCCATTCACCTCTGATGGTCCTGATCTCCCCATACACATCCTTGCAATCTTCCCATTCACATCTGGTCTTTCTTCAATTCGGAGCATTTCCTTCATTGTTTCACTAGGTTTAATAAGCTGTGGATTTGCATGGAGTTCTGTGGAGGTGGCTCTCTTCAAGATGTCTACCAAGGTACAGTTGATTCCTTACTTCCCTCCTGCATCCATCCTTTGGACATACAGAAGCAAATATTCAGTCCTTCCTACACTTTCTCCCCTACTCTCTAACATTTTGCAGATGAAAGCTGGGACACATATGGCCAAGCAATGTTACAGTGTGGTCAAGACAGTAAAAGTTATTGAGGAAAGACACACAATTGAGGTACTCTCTAGAACTGTTGGTCTACAGTCCCCATCATTTCATAGACCCTGAGATTTAGGGACCAAAACTAGGGACAAAACTTTGGGATGGCATAAGGTGCAGTCCCCAGTCATTACATAATAAGTGGGTGCCCCTCGTAACGTCATTGAGCATGATATATTAACCATCAACACGTTCACACAGAATAGGCCGTTCAAATATAAAATGCCAGGACTGAAAAATGAGGAAAATAGATAGTAACACACTTTTCAAGCCAGTGCTCTTGCCTTGAGATTCCTCCACTTGAGGACCAGAGAAGAGAAGCCAGTCCCTGAGATGCAAGGCCAGACCCTGAAATCTGGGAATCCTGTCCTCAACAAACCATGTTATGCAGGCAAAGTATAAGCTCTCTCTTCATCCCAAACTACAGTATTTGGGGCTGATTGGAGGCTGCACAGCTGTGGATGGTTGTTGTTGTTGTTGTTGTTGCTGTAGTTGGGTGCTTTCAAATAGTTGCCAACCTATGGCATCCTTAAGGCAACCCGATTATGGGGTTTCCTAGGGCTGTTAGTGTCTGACTCACCCGAGGTTACCCAGTGGGTTTCAATTACCGAGCGCAAAATCGCACCCTGATCTCCAGAGTCATAGTCCAGCACTCAAGCCACTATAGCATGCTGACTGTCTTCCTGTATGGCTGCAACTATTTATTTAAATGGGTAGATGATGCTTACTTCAGTGAGTGTTTTATGACTTTTGATGGCTGGCGGTTACTAGCTTGCAACTGCTAGGGTCAGGAACAGACCAGCAGTTTGGATGTAGCCAGCATGGAAAACCGAGGTCTGAGGTTTTAAATGTAGCTGGTTAGCAAGGAGGCTGGAGGTGATGGGCAGGGTTTGTGTTTGTGGTCTTCTACGTGTTTCTGTAGGAAGAGACTGGCGCTGCTTTAAAGATGCAGGTGCTGCAGATGGAGCAGAGAGCAGAAGTTGAAAGCATGGCTGGACCAGAGCCAGACTGCTAGTGGGCCCATTCAGGCTTGCATCCTGCTTACTTCCAGCTCAACGAGAGGCAAAAACACCCTCCAAGGCTGCGGAGATGCAAATATAAGCTAGTTCCTCCTTCTCTCCTCATATGATGGCCTCAGCTTGTGGCACATTTGATCTGTGGGCCAAAAGAGATATACAGGTGGGGATATACTCCAACTGTCCCAGTTTGGCAGGGGCAGTTACAATTAATTTTCTGCCATCCCACTTTTTCAGCTGCATTTACAATGGAGTTTATCTGACAGGAGGAATTTCTCTTTATTTTGAATGGAGCCAATTCGAATTCACGTGAATTCGCTAGTTTAGCGAATTTACGTGAATTCCAATTGCGTTTGGAGTGTGTTCAGAATGACTTCCCATTACCCAAAAATAACTGCCCGTTGCCCGAAATTGTGTGAGATGCTTTAATACGCAATAATGTAAAATCCATGATTGCGTTTGGAATTACTTCCCTTTTGCCCAAAATTGCGTGAGATACTTTAATACGCAATAATGTGAAACCCCACGATTGTGTTTGGAATTATTTATTTATTTATTTATACCCCGCTCTTCCTCTCTAAAGGCTATCATGACTCCCCATTGCCCAAAAGTGCGTGAGATACACTCATTCGCAATAACATTAAACCCCATGATTGTGTTCGGATTGCCATTGCATTATACCCCCAAATTCCATTGTATGATAAACTCCTATGTGTCCTCACCTTACTTCCATTGCTGTAAACTGAATTCAAATCCAAATGCCGATGAGTGCAGACAGTACCGAATCTGATTTAATATGTGGCACCTTCCTGCGCTCTAATCAGATTGCCTGACCTTTTAGTTTCAACTTTCTATCACCTGCCAGAGGAATGACGCATGCACAGATTGAGATATTTCCTAAATCTTACCTCTTTTGTGCAGAAATCAGATTTTTTTGTACAACAATATAAATTGTTTCCTCCAGTGAATACTTCCTCTGCCAGACTTCAGGATGCTTAAATATAGGGAGAAGACTGTGTAGGAATTTTTATTTTCCACCACAGTGGGGAGAAGACTCATACCCTCAAACAGTCCTAATTTTTATGATTCTGCTTTTCCCACTTTTTCAGCTGTTTTAAAATGTCCCAGTTTCTCTTTCCTTCTCCCGCTTTGTCCTCATCTTACTCCAGTTGCTGCAAACTGTGTTCAAGTTGCAAAAGTAGCTTGTCTGTTCTTCTTGGTTAATAACTTTTGCCATCTTGAACACCCTCTGATAATGCTTGGCCACATGGGTCCCAGTTTGTGAAATGCTGAAAGGTGCAAAAACGGCTTTAATTATTGGTCTTCACGCACAATGATGAAATAGTCGAGAATGTACATCTATAACTCTCTCCTCTTCTAATTCAGTACTTTCTTGATGGACTCTTATATACATGGGGTGAGGAGGTAGGACTGAATACCAGGCAGTTAAGAAATGAAGAAGTGAAGCTGTGTGTGGTCAAGTCACTTTCTCTACCATTTCAGGCGAAACCTGTCTCAAAGGAAGGGATGCCCCCACCCCTGCTTAGCTTTGGTCAAACCACGAGTCCCTTTCCGCCTCCATTTGCTGGCATCCTTTTGCATCACTGGGTCTGCTTCTGCTACTTAAAGTCTGGTGTAGCCCAATGCATGGCATAAATGTCAGGAGGTTGTGTTACTTTAATGCACTGAACAAAACAAATAAAAATAACATATCTTGGAGCTTGGGAAAGTCACATCAATGCTGGTTAAGATGTTTTAAGGGAACTATATTCCAGATCAGTGACTTTCCCAAGCTCTGTTCTATTTCGTATTAACACTTCCAACCCAAATATATTTTCTCAACAGTTGAGGGCCCAGATACCCAAAAGGCGCCAGGTCTCACCTGATCTTGGAAGCAAAGCTGGGTCAGCCCTGGTTAGTACTTGGATGGGAAACTGCCAATGAATACCAGGTGCTGTAGGCTATATTTCAGAGGAAAGAATAGGCAAAACCACCTCTGATAATTCCTTGCCTAAGGAAACTCTATGAAATTCATGAGATCACAATACATTAACAGGGACGGCACACACACACACACACATCCTGTTATGATGGACAACTTTTCAAACAAGTAAAAGAGCTTAGGACTGTCTTCTTTTAATTTCCACTTTATGATTCAGTTATAATTTGCATGTTATAAAGCAAGTCATAAAGTATGAAAGTGACCTGCTTTTAAGAAGCCACACGAAATCAAGACAGGAGGGGCAATTTAACCGAGTTCCTTGGAGAAGGAAACCTTTCCTTCTCTTTCCCTGCTTTCGGTGCCACTTGTGGTACTACACGGTTGTCATGCAATGGAATCCAGTCATCACACATCGCCAGGGACTGGATCTGTGACCTTATATGCGCAAAGCTTGAAATATAGAATTGAGCTACTCCAGATCTTTTAGATTTATGCCTCTGTGAAGAGACCACTATTAACTTGCCCCATTTACCTCTACAGCCACCGGACCTTTGACAGAGCTGCAGATTGCCTACGTATGTCGAGAAACGTTGAAAGTGAGTAAGAAAATACGGATTTGCTTTATACAAGTCAGTATGATGGTCCAACTAGCACAGGGGCGGGCTGAATATGACCCTCCAGAGGTTGAACAATGCCTCCCAGCATTACTTGTCAATGGCTAAAACATATGGCAGCACATTGTCTTTCTCGTCTAACTCTGTTGTTGTTGTGTACAATGCCCCCCTCCCATATTCACTGCAGGACCCCCATGATACTGGGAAAATTGTAAATAATTTTAAAAACCCATTATTTTCTTTTACCTGAGAGAGAGCACCTCTCTAGGAATTGCTAGGTCCTTCAGCGCAGCTCTGTGGTCAGGATCCGCTGGAAGTTGGCCATAGAATTGCACTGGAGGACCTACAGATGTCTAGAGAAGTGCTTTCTCTAGGAAACCCTAGGTCCTCCAGCGTGACTCTATGGTCAACATCTGGCAGAATTGAGCTGAATGAGCTAGAGATTCCTAGGAAGAACATATTAATCTAATCCACAAACAATCAAATCTGCAAAAGTCAAAGCTGCAAATGTGACGGGCCAACGGTACTTTGACTGTCCTGCAAGTCTTTGTTCTTCAGTTGGAAATGGTGGGAGCTGACGTTGGGACCTTTCTATACGAAAAGCAATTATTTTACCACTGAGTTCTATTCTCACTGTTCTTAACTTATAATAAACAAAATATGTCTTCTTTACTGGTGTGGAGGTTAAGAAATAAAACCTCTCTTTCTCAGCATCCTGACATGGAAGAGCTCAGGAACAGCTTTACTAATAGATGTATACATATAATAAGCAGGGCCTCTGCAGCTTGTAGCAGAGAAATGAGCGGTTCAGAATTTCAGTAAAGCATCTCACTGGATGATGCACATCCTGGCCGTCTTAAGACGCCTTCTCAGAAACGTTCAGAGACTATGATGTGAGAGAGGCCGCCCAAAGCTTCCTGGGCTGTGGTGCTTTGTAGGTCATTTTCACATCTCAACCTCATGTGGTTAGAAGACAAATCTGAAGAGGCTTGGGGTAGTGGTTTAATACAGTCTCCTCCCTGTGCAGCAGTCAAATCATTGGCCATAGTTTAGTGCAGAGGAGGGCAAAGTGTGGTCTATGGGCTACTTGCAACCCCTAGGGCCATAAGTTTGCCCCAAATGTCCTCTAAGGGATTTGTTTTTGGGTTTTTTTTTACCATGTTTTGGAGGCTCCTCTGCAAATATGGCAGAAAAGCCCCCTGTGATTCCTAGGAGTTTATCACACGAAGGAGATCGGGAGTTTATCCTGTGAATATCCCGGGGGAAAAAAATCATGTAATTACATGAAACAATTTCACACGACGTCGCACAAAACCTGCCATTAAAGTGGTCACAAAGAAGCATGAATGCACATCTTTTTATCTACACAATTTTAGCAACAATGCGTTTCCAGTATTCTGCGTCTGGTAATCATTTGTGCAATTACTTGCCATTTTTGCTCTATTTGCAGGATGCTTTAAATGCGCTTTACTCTCTCTTTAATGCTGAAATTAGCCCCAGTGTGTGATGAACTCCCTAGAGTGTGCTGGGAGCAAAACAGGTTGACAGCAAAACATTTTGGATTTTGTTTTTGGGATTTTTTTGCAGTGGGGATATAAGCAAAATATATGGGGTGTGTCCCTCTAAGATCTTCTAGGATGCTGATTTAGCCCCCTGGCTTCCTGCAGTTACTCACCCCGGTTTAGTCCGTGACAATCTTTTCTATAATTAAGAACGTACTAGGGTTAAAGATGTTGGAGAATTAAATTCAACTTGCATGACTTACTAAACGTACATGTCCCAAATTAATTAAACAGAACATAGTTATACTCCCCGAACCCCACCGTTTCTCAGCTGCATCTCCCCAACCCCTGAACCCAGCCATTTCGTGGTTGGAAGGGAGTCACAGACAAGCAACCATTTCCTATAGCAGCTGGGCTCGGAGCGCTGACTTTCTTTGCAAGAATCACTGAAGGAGTCTGGAGGGACATTGCGTCTAGGAAGGCTGTAATAGTGTTTTACTTGACTATTATATCAGCTGCATTTCAACAGCAGTTGGATACAAGATTTTTTTTGTTCTTCTAGGGCCTTTCTTATCTTCATAACCAAGGGAAGATCCACAGAGATATTAAGGTAAATAATCAGGTCCTTGGTGGACAGGGACTGCATAATCGTGTCTCTACTTATGGCACTGGTTTCTAAATTTTTGTCATCCAAGTAATATGGACTTCTGACACTGAAGTCCAAAATATCTGGAGGGCCAAGGTTTGGGAAGCGTTGCCTTTAACTGTATATGTTTTTAACATGTTGTACCTCACCCCGATTGCTCGCTCAGAGGGGCGGGTAAGAAATAATAATTATTATTATTATTATTATTGCTTCTCCCATAACATCAAAACTTGAGATGGGGCGTTTGTCATTCAAGTCAAGTTGATAAGCATGCCTAGGTTGGTGACATACAAAAACACAACACTAGTGCTAGTTCTTTACCTATAGAAGAGCCAGGGTTCGAATCCCTGGTCAGCCACGGAAACCCACTGGTTGACCTTCGGCGAGTCTTCTCAAACCCTCAGAGGAAGGCCAAGGCAAACCCCTTCTGATCAAATCTTGCCAAGAAAACCCCATGACAGGTGACAGATGTTTTGACGGTACACAACACTAGTTCTTCACCCGACACAGGGGAAATCAATTTATCTGGTTTACTACACAAGATACAGCCGTGGCTGACAAACTGCAGCTTTTCAAAAGGGAACTGAATCCAGAGAAGGGAGAACTAAAAATAAGGATGGAGAAGACTTTCACCATCTTAATGAAAGTAGCCGTGGCTGCATTTGTTGGAATCCTGGGGTTTGGAGTTAGGTGAGGCACTAGAGCTCTCTGGCTCAGAATTCAGTGCCCTCCCAAAACTGTAAATCCCACGATACCACAGGATGTTGCCATGGCAGTTAAAGGGAAATATATTGTTCTAATTATGTAGTGCGAAAGGGCCCTTGGACTAATAGGGCTCGAGAAACTCAGCTTCAAGCTCCCCTGATACAGTACCTGAAACTCACCTGATGACCGTGAACTACTCATACCCTTTTAGCCTTGACTACCTCACAAGTAGGACTTTATCACACCGGTAAAAAAGACGGGAGCATAGCCGGACGCTCCTGTCAACATCGCACAATAACATGAAGATTATCACATGACATCATGTAATATCGCAATGATACCGCAATTATCCCATGAATAAAGAGGAATTCTAGCACCGCTTTTTATTCATGGGAAAATCCCATGAATAAAAAGCGGTGCTAGAATTCCTCTTCGTTCACGGGATAATCGTGATATCGTGTGATAATCTTCACATTATTGTGTGATATCGCCGGGAGCGTTCCACTATGCTCCCATCTTTTCGGCTGGTAGTGTAAGGAGGAGGGAAATCATGCCTACTATCTGAAGCTCATTTGAGTAGAGTTGGGGATAAATGCCCACGCTGGCTAGAGGTTTCTGGGAGATGTAGTCCAAAAAGTAACTTTCCAAAGTCCTGCCCAATCTGCCTTTGAGCAGAGTAAAACAGAGTACCATTATAATACGTGGGAGAGACTTCCAGCTCACTTCACCTAACTACCTCTCACTTCCCTTTGAGTTGTATGACGCACACATTTTGCCACTTGTATCTCTCCATTTATGTTTCAGGGAGCCAACATCCTCCTCAATGACCACGGAGCAGTAAAACTGGGTATGTTTCACAGGGCTGATGTGCAGCTGGGCAACTCCTTCAGACCCTGCAAAATGTGGGGTCAGGAGTGGGTGTTGTGATGGAGGGGGGGAACGAATTTTTCAAGGCCCATTTCACTAACTAACCATTTCACTAACTAACTGACAACAACATAATGTGGTAGGATTTCATATCCTCAAAATCCATCTTGCTCAGTTCACCTTCATCCCCTCCACTGTCCCACTTTTCAGCTGCTTTTAAAATTTCCTAGTTTTTCTCTCCTCCTTCCACTTTCACCCTTTGTCCTGACTTGCTTCCATTGCTGCACACCGTTCAAAGTGTTTAAGTAGTTTGGTTTCAGTTAACTGATCAGGAAAAAGGTAGAATCTTACCTTTCCCAGTAGGCTCAGGCAAAAGCAAATAGCTGCAGCCTCTCCTTGCTTGTGTGTTCTTCCTCATTAATGCTTTTCCACTGCCACATGTATCCCTTTTTCATTTCCATCTGTGAAATGGAGGGTAGGCGCCTCAAACTATCAAAGCAGTCAGTGTTTTGTGTTGTTTTCAGAGCCGCAACTCAGTTGTTTCAGTGGACGTGATGCTTCTATATACATGCAACAGAAACATAGATTAAGCCTTCCATGTTATTGCATCTCCGTGTCTTGGAAAAGCTACCTTCTTGAACGACAGCTTCAAAAAAACTTTAAATTGTAATAATGTAATGTTTTTAATTGTTTGAATTGTTTAATTGTTTTTTAAACTTGCATTTGGCAAGATTTATAGTGTTTTAACTTGGACTGTTTTAGATTTGTAAGCCGCCTTGACTGTACTGGGAGGAAGGCAAGATGATCATGATCATGATCATGATGACGATGATGATGATAATTATTATTATTATTATTATTATTATTTCCAATCAGCATTGCCATGTTTGTTGGGGGATGTTCTGGGAGCTGTAGTTCAAACCAGTAACTTTTCCAAGCTCTGTGCATATGAAATTTACAGTGCTAAATAAATAAAGCTTAATAATAATAATAATAAGACAGATCTTCAGATTTTAACACTGCTGTTGACAGAAGTTTTCCCAATTCTTCTCTATTTTTTTCCTGTTTCCCCTTGCATGCCAGCGGATTTTGGCATCTCAGCTCAACTCAGCGCTACGTTTGCCCGGAGAATGTCTTTCATCGGCACACCTTACTGGTAAAAAATAACAAGAAAAAGCCCAGCAGTTTGTGTCACTTCCCAAACTTACCAATTGCCGTCTGTAAATGGGGGATATCTTGAGATATAAGTGTTTCTAAGTCAAGGCTCAGCCATGAAATAATATTAACAGGGATGTAAGGAATATTCAGAAAGCCTACTGTCTGACTGTTTCAGGATGGCTCCAGAAGTGGCAGCGGTTGAACTCAAAGGAGGATACAACGAACTGTGTGATGTGTGGTCAGTGGGGATCACAGCTATTGAGTTGGCAGAGCTTCAACCTCCCCTGTTTGATATACACCCTTTGCGGTAAGTAGGTTTGGAGAGACGTTGTCCATCTTCAGTTTGCTGGCATGTGGGAGACAGCACAGGATAAAGAAACATGAGCGAGCTCAGCTCGCCATCCTTTTCCTTCCCCTTGGAGCCAAGAACAGTTTCATAGTCTGAGTTACCTCCCACTTCCATGCTGGTAAGAAGCAGCAGTATATTCCATCTTGTTCTTTGGATCTGGGGCTGCCGACAGTGATAACATCATTATTTAACTCTTTTCAGTGGGTTCCAAGTCTGTGATACTGTTGAAGGCCTGTGGGGATTTCCAGACCTGACATGGGTCAGGCTAAATATAACTTCCAGTGGTTGAAGGTGGAGCTTGAATCTAACTCCTTGCCCTGTGCAAGAGGGTTGGTATCATGACAAAATAATAGAAGTCACAGAAATCTGCGTCATTGATACAGCTGGCAACGATTTATGCAACTTTCTGCTTTTTGTGCAGAATTTTAAAATGGTTAGCATGGATAGAGTTGGGTGAGAGGAGGCTGCTCATCAGTCCATGTGATGCCTTCTTTACCTCCTTGTCCCACCTTGCAGGGTCCTGGTCCTGATGACAAAGAGCGGCTATCAGCCCCCAAAGCTCAAGGAGAAAACCCGGTGGTGAGTCCCCCTAGTGAGTTGGGCCTCTGTGACCAGCAGATGGGTTTTGGAGTCCTTGTTTGCAACAGTGGCATATCTGGCATGTATGACATTCGGTGCAGATCATTTTTTAACACCCCCCCCCCCAAAAAAAACCCCTGTTCCTACCACTCATTTTTTGGGAGGGCTGTGGCACCCCGAAGAGACAAGCGGTGATGGCAGTAGGGTATAATGTGGAACTCAGGTCTCCACTTTCCTGCTGCTGTTGCTGCTTGTTGCATTGTGGGGTTGTGGTACTCTGAAGAACTGAGCTGCAGTGGCAGAGGGAGATAGTGGAGGGCTCAGTCCTTCATGATCCTGCCACCACTGCCACTCATTTCCTTGGAAGGCTGTGGCACCCTGGAGAGATGATCAACTGCAGTAGCACAGGGTGGAAGGCTGAGTCTTGCATGTCCCTATCGCTGCCACCACTTGTTTCTTTGGGTGGGAGCTCAGCACCCTGAAGGGATGAGTGCTGGCAGCAATTGGGATGGGGACTCAAGCCTCCACGTTCTTGCCACCACCACTTTCCTCGGTAGCAGCGGCAGGGGGTTATGGAGGGCTGAGTCCCCCTTATTCCTGCTGCTGAACATTTCTTCAGCTTTCTTCTGTTATGCAATAAAGGTCTCAGTGGTCAGCACTCCAGGAATTCTCTGGGAGGCCTGGGACTACACTTAGGAGTTTATCAGATGACGAAAATTGGAAGTAGAATCTAATGGCAATCCGAACGCAATCATGGGGTTTCACGTGATTGCGTATTAAAGTATCTCATGCAATTTCGGGCAAAAGGGAAGTCATTCCCAACACAATCACAGGTTTTATGTTATTGGGTATTAAAGCATCTCACACAATTTTGGGCAATTTGGTCATTTTCGGGTAATGGGAAGTCATTCTGAACGCATTCCAAACGCAATTGGAATTCACGTAAATTCGCTAAACTAGCGAATTCATGTGAATTCGAATTGGCTCCAATTGGCTCCATTCGAAATAAAGAGAATTTCCTCCCGTCTGATAAACTCCTTAGTTCTAGCACAGAACATGCCCCTTAAGTGCTCCCCACTTCAAGACTGTTTGCCTGGAACGTGACTAGAAGCTTAAGGTGTCTGTGAAATATTTGGGTTTGTTTACAAATTGACTAGCTGAACGAAGTTGGAGATCATAATTTGGGGAAGTTAAAAGAGCCCGGATGGCGCAGTGGTTAAATGCCAGGACTGCAGCCCATACTGCAGCCACAAGGTTGTGACTTCGATCCCAGGATTGACTCAGCCTTGCATCCTTCTCTAGGTCACTATAATGAGCATCCAGCTTTTGGGGGGCAATTAGCTTACACTTTGTAAACTGCTTAGAGACTACTAGTACAAAATGGTATAGGAATGTAAACGCCAAGTTGATTTTTCTAATAACTACTCCCAGAACCCAGCAGAGAGAAGTAGTCCCTCTTTTAACAAAGCTCCCCAGTTGCATAGGGACCAAGAGCCTTGGTTCCTGACACCAGAGTCTCTGGATTGACACCTCTGGTGTCTTAGTCCCAAATGTCTGTCCTGCAATTGTCTTGCTGTTCCCACAGGACACCAGCCTTCCACAACTTTGTCAAGGTGACACTAACCAAGAACCCCAAGAAAAGGCCAAGTGCCTCCAAGATGCTGACTGTGAGTATCACAGTTTCTTTACTTTCTGTCTCTGCTCATGAAACAAATCCATGCTAAGACAGCGCAGGCAATGTCATCTTCTCTTCTGCACCACCTCATAAGCAATGGGCCTGGATGCCTCTTATTATGGTTAATCCGAGGCAGATGGTTCTTTTTATGGTTAATCCAAGGCAGATGATTCTTAAACTGTTCTGTATTGAGAACCAATATCCTGGTTTGTTTCCTGTTTGTGACCCAACACATTTTCTTTAGAACTAAAGTTCCATATGAGGTGAGGAGGTTGAAACATATAAATATGTACTTAGAAGGGAGAATCATGCAACCACAGTCAGAAAAGTCCTTTCTTTCCCATTTGAATTACAATGCTGAAGAAGCAAGTAGCAGTTTCACCACCGAATCTTGAGTGGCTGGAGTTTAGCCATTTCCAATTGATCCCTTCTTTTCCGTAGCATCAGCTGGTTGCCCAGCAGGGACTTGGTCGCAACCTGACCCTTGATCTCCTTGAGAAACTACGTGATCCTGACAAACTCCCCAGATGTGAGATGGATGAAGAGGAACAAGAGGTAAGAGTGGATAAATTAAGACTGGAGAAAGGTGAGAAAAAGAGTGCAGGGACGCATAGTATTTTGGTTAAATTTAGCCTTGCTGGGCAGTTGATATAACAAGGCTGTTCTTTGGTTGGCAAAGTACAGGGCGTCCCTTCCAACATTTCACAGATGGAAACCAGGACACCTGTGGCCAAGCGACGTCAAGAGTATGCCAACAAGGAGGCAAATGTTATTAATGAGGAAAGCCACAGAGTTCTTTTTTAAGAAGAGAAACCTTGGAATTTGTGTACTGAGTTTAGGAAAGCCTACTGGGAAGGGCAAGTTTCCACCACCACTTCTCCTCTCCTTCCTGTTGAATTAACTGAGTGCAAGCTGATTTTGTACTTTGAACTGTGTGCAGCAACTGAAGTAAGTGGGAAAGTAGAGGAGGAGAGAGAAACTGAGACATTTTAAAAGCAGTTGTAAAAGTCGGATGAGAGAGGATTAATTGGGGCTGTCCCTGTCAAATTGGACAGTTAGAGGATAAGACAGGGTCCTCCAAGATCAAAAGAGAGCACCAATGACTGACCATGACTATAATGCAGGAAAACCCACTCCTCCTCTGCTAACCTACTGTTTCTTGGCCGCAGGTGCCCCCACCTCCCGTGCCGCAAAGAATACGCTCCAGCCAACGGCAAGGGGTAACCTCACCTGGATGTACTGAACCCCAAGGTATATCTGCACTGTTGTGTTCCCCCTCTTATTCCTTGCCCAAGTCTTCGTAGGTGTTTTCCCACCCTAAATGAAACCAGCCCTTCTCTTCATTACCCTTTTGCTCCTCTGGAGATCTCCTCCCACCATGTTATAAACCATCTTCCTGTAATCTCATTGCAGCTCATAATTTTGGCCTTGACCTCAGAAATCGGCGGAGTCTAGAGTCCCCAAATTTCACGGTACTTCTTCATTTCTTCTCTCTTCCTGACATGTACCTTCTCCCACTGGAACAAGAGATGGCTGGCTTGGTCGTGTATGGTTGTCTCTTGTCCTCCTATGTTCTTCGTCTTTAGTTTTGAATGATAATTCAATGGAGATTAAGAAAATTCTTTCTTCGATATCCCTAAGCTTGCCATGCATATCTCACATAGGACCCCATTTCTCAGAAGAGAGGAAATAACTATTGAACAGGTTTCCAGCATACACAATACTATATCCTAAGTGCTCTGTTATCCAGCTCTAGGCTCTAGGGGCTGGAGCAATATCCTCCAATTTGGTGCCTCCCAGATATGGAGTTTATCAACATGGGGAAAATCAGGGGTTGAAACAGGCATTTTCCCGGAACCCCCAATTTAAACCCCCAATTCCCCTCCTCCCCATGTGATAAACTCCTATGTTGGGCTATGCTCACAGCTAACACTGGAGTTTATCACACGGGAGGAATTTCTCTCAGTTTTGAAAGAAATGGAAGTGAAGCCAGTTCGGAATTGAGTTCAGCGCATTGACACTGTATTGCGTTCAGAACTGCTGAAATTACCTCCCAGTGCCCAAAATTGCGTGTGATAGTTTCTCACGCAATCACATGAAACCCCATGATTGCATTCAGAAGAACTTCCCTTTGTCCAAAAATGTGTGTGATCAGCTTTCACGCAATCACGCGAAACCCCACGATTTCATTCAGATTGCCATTGGATTATAATTCCAATTCCCTTTGTGTGATAAACTCAACTGAGTGGCTATTGATCAACTCTGGGTAATAAATACTGTTATGATCATGGTCTTTCCTTTGGAAGAGAAGCCAAGTCAATGCCTCCTTGAAGTCTGGCTGTTTCTCCAGCATCAGGGTGTATTTTTTTTCTTTCCACTCTTTTTATCTTCTGCCTGCAGGAAACCACCACAGACCCTGGTTATGGTACTGGCAGCCACCTCTATAGCTCTGCATTCAGCAGCAGGTAAGGGCCAAAGGAAAGAGACTCGGGGACCTGCCAGCTCATTGTGACAGCCACCAGATGGGACTCTTTGCATTAGAGCAGTCTCTGTTGATGACACTCCAAAAATGTGTAGTATAACTAGACCCTAATAGCAAGTCTGGCCTTTTGGGATTCTCAGATGCATAGTGAGCTTTGTCTGTGCCACGCTGGGAGGGTGATAACTAGTCACAATTTAAAATGAGACTCATTTGCACATTAATTTCTCTTTCTGCATGGGCTATATGGTAATGCAGGTATTCAGAAAATTAACCATGACTTGTGTTAAGTTTTAATTTAGAGACAGATGTTATAGCACCTTTGAAATTAACTAAAGAAAGAAGTTTGTAGCATGAGCTTTTGTAGACTAAGATCTCTCTCCAAACTGATTCTATAGACTAACACAGCTATATCTTTGAATTGTAAGTTTTGGGATACAGAGGCTCTTCTTGGGAGTTTTCATTCAGCAGGGCTCATAAACCAATCACAGTTCTGAATTGCAGTGGAGCTTACTTTGTCTATCTCTAATCACGAAACCTACTTTTTGTCTTTTTTAAAAACAGAGAAGCAGCAACAGACTCAGACAATGACTATGATGATGTGGACATGTAAGTAGCAACATGGAAGCAACCAGTCCCACAACCATTCCTAGTTCGGATGTGTCATAAACATACCCTTTACTTAAAACATCTCCTACGTTCTTCGGGCTAATTAATTATAATTGCCCAGGACTCTGTAGGATAGTCAGTTTCAGTACTGATCCAGGGAAATCTCATAATGTGAGTCGATGTGGGCAACTGTCGAGGGGGGAACAGGCTATTTTTTACCCCATGCGCCTCCAGCAGGCTGTACTTAACCTATGCTTGTTGTAATGGTATTGTAATTGTAAATGATTATGTTTATATTGTAAACTGCTTGTTGATATTGTATTGTACAAGTTTGTATTGATGTTATGCATAGGTGATATTGTGAATATTTGTGATATTGTAGGTATATATATGATGATGCATTAGGTTTTTGTCTTTATTATTTGCTGACTTTATTATTGCTGACTGTATTGTGTATAGTTTATTGCTGTAATCCTGCCTTGATCTGAAGGAAAGGCGGGACATACAAATAATAATAATAATAATAATAATTATTATTATTATTATCTCACTTGGAATTGACACCTGTCTCATTCACACTATATGATGGCATGCAGATGGAAGGTCTTTCAAAAGTCTTCCCAGCAGAATGTTCCATGGGCTCCTTAGCTCACTCTTAGTGAAACCTTACAGAATTTTTATGTGGTTATATAGGTACGTTTGGCCTTCCATGTTTGTGCATTTCACTTTTGCAGATTTGATTATTCATGGATTTGATTAAAATTGTGTCTTCTCTAACTTTACCTCCATTTTCCTTTTCTTTGGGTGCGGGTTATTCCTTCATTCCTGCCTTCCAGCCCCAGTGCATGTCATGCAAGCAGGTAACTCTGATCCCATATATATATATATATATATATATATATAATATTGGGGGCAGGATGACTGGTTTGTGTTCCTTATGTGTATGTTTCCCCCCCCCCCCCCCTAGCCATTAGCTTTAATGCTGTGATGTCACAAACGGCTGGTTACTATTCTCAGGGCTAAAGGAAAAGCCAGGAGAGAATATTGATAGTTCAGGTTAAACTATGGAGAAAGAAAGAACAGGATATGTGAGTGGGAAGCATGGATCTAGAAAAGCTGAAAGAATTTGGAAGGGAGCAAAA
This sequence comes from Urosaurus nigricauda, assembly GCA_034509955.1. Lineage (NCBI taxonomy): Eukaryota > Metazoa > Chordata > Lepidosauria > Squamata > Phrynosomatidae > Urosaurus > Urosaurus nigricauda. The sequence goes on along the minus strand of JAOEGL010000007.1, from coordinate 29,502,047 downwards.
TGTGGACACTGCCCCACAATCAGATTTCTGCCCTCCCAACTAAATTTTCCTTCAGTTGCCAAATTCCTATCATTGCAGTAATGGAACATTTCAGTGGATCATTTTGAAGTACAGTTTACGCAACCCAAGGAAAGGGGGCAGACAGAATTAGCACAGGAATATCAAAGAAAATAGAAGAGTTCTAGCTGTGAACAATTCTTCAGTGTTTCACTCTCTGCACTGCTAAAAATTTGAGGGCTGAAGAAAATTTTCATTTGGGGAGGCAGAATTCTTCTTTCAACTGTCAATGCCTTCTTCATTTTGCAACCCCTGCAGTTACACCTTTGTTATAATGGGGAGAACTTTTATATAGAACTAAAGAACACTACACTTTTCCTGGAGAAAAGAGGATCTCTTGATGCCAGATGAAGGAAATTTTAAAAAATTATCGGTATTTAGTGTATTCAAAAAAAAAAAACCATGGTAGTTTACAGATGTTCATTTTGGAAAAGATAAAACACCAGGGCCGGGAGATAAATAATTTTCAATGAGCCAGTAAACAAATACCCGGGACCCTTTTGTAGCAACTGATAGATTAACTAGCAATTGGGATGTTTACATTGGAGGAAATTTACTTTGGAAGCAAAAGGAGTACAAATTGCAACCAGGAGCTGTCCGTCTTTTGACTAGTCTGTATAGCCCGCGAACACATAATTTCTCCCACTGATGTGAAGAGGATCACCCTCTCAGGGTGAAATTTTCTACTAACCAAGCTGGTTGACACACTCTCTTTGGAGGTGTCTTAGTTTTGCACCTCTCTTGGCAATGTGGCATCTCACTGGAAGAATCATGTTAGTTTGGAGGGAAGGGGACAGAAAGGCAGCCCCAGCTAACCTAATTCATGACTTTGACCCTTCTCTTTTTCCCCCAGTGATACCTTATCGACCAATCTCCCACCTCCACTGCCTCCAAAGGTGAGTAACTGTTGGGAACCAAGAAAAATATATTAATCACTCTTCTCTTCCCCCATCCTCACATAATGAAGATTCAACAGATTCCCTGTACTTCAAAATAGCCTCCTTCCCCCATGGTCACAGATATAGCCTGTCAGAGTTGCTTATCTCAACATAATGCAGAGTGCATGGTCTTTTCAGTATTGTTGGATTGCAACACATATCAGTCCCCCACTTCCCCAACATTTGCTATGCCAGCTAGAGCTGATGGGGACCAAATGTTACAATTTTGCACTGGGTTTTCTGGAAAAGCAGAAGGTAAATCTTTTTAATGTAAGACAAGCGGTGGAAATCCCAAATTGGGCCCAGGCGTTGTGCAAACAACCCAGAACCAATTTGGGCTCCTGCGTAATGTAAACAGCATACAGCAAGCCTGGGGAAAACCAGGGCGTATCAGTAATGTAGACATCCCCTACACCATACTGGCTCTCTTCCTTATTGTCTACTTTCTTTTAATGCAAACATATGATATTTCGACTCAGGGGTGGGAAGCTCTTGGAGGTTAGGGGGCTGCGTATCAGCCCTAGAGAACCTTGAAAGTTCACAGCCCACCCTTTCAAAACAAAAACACAACTTTTGTGCCCCCAAACCCTATGAGGTGAGTGGGAAATTTTTGCCTCCAAATTAATCTAGGAGCATTTTCACCACCTTTTTGGCCATGGAATGCCCTTTGAAAACAACAGGAATGGCTGAAGAACACTACTTGTTCAATTCCTTAAAAAATCTACACCACTCACAGGGCATTGGGGAACATGTGGCAGGATTTGTTGGCCCCCTCCAAGGTGTGGTGATGGGGATCACACTTTGTCCACCCCGCGTTTAAAATGAACCATCGCTGCTTCCATCTTTGCAGCCTAAACTCTGGGTTTCGTCAGATGAGACTGCGGTGGAACGATCGGCTGCAAGGTGTCCTGGCAAGACTATATTGCGGGAAAGATGCTCCAGCGGGCCCATCACAAGCTGGGCACCTCAGCAAATGCCTCCAATGGCAGCCCAGGCCTCTCACCTTGCTGCCAGATCAGGTACAATCTCCCCAAAGCAGAGACAAAATGGTACAGGGCTTGAAATTTGGAAAGAAAGAAAAAGAAGTCCCTAGTTTAGGTCACTGCTAACTCTTAAACATAATCCAACAACATAGCCTCCAATCGTCCTGATTCGGTAGGAATAGTCCTGTAATGGTGTGATAAGTATGGGCATGAGGGTAATGTCCTAATTTTTAAACTTTGTCCTCTGCAGTCCCTGAATTGTTCCCAGTTCCCCAGATTGAAGAACCACCCACCCTTCCACCCAAGCCGGAGAAGAAACAGAAACCTGTGAGTGCATTGAGTATTTGCACTTGTGTTTATCTGTTCTGATAGAGAGTACCCTTTCCTCATCACCACAATAAAATTGGAGTGGAGGGTGTGCATGAATATTTGATTTCAGTAACCAAAACAGGTTACTTCTAGAACAACCTTGCAAATAAACCCCCAAAGTTAGTAGGCCATGAGATGTTTGTCTGACTACTCTGCAAAGAAGTTTGGAGTAAGGTGTGTTTTTCTGTTGGCTGCAAAAGAGGGGAAGCTTCTCCTTTCTACTCCATGGTTATACAGACATGGCGGATACTAGCTTCTTAGCAGGATAGGGTAATTTTGCTTTGGAAAGTCTTTACTAACTAGACTGATGGAGGGGACTAATTCTGAAAATGAAACCAAAGATTTCCTACAAATCCACTTGATCCCCTGTGTGATATCCCTGTGGCTGTTGGGTGAGTTGTACAATTCTGTTCTAGTAGACCAAGAGTGGGCAATTACTAAGGATGACAATTCATTAATTTTCTTCTTGAAATAAGCAATGAGTAATTTTAACAATTTTCATCCCATTTTCAAGAAAATCTTCAACAACTGCAGTTTCCAAAGATTATTTGCAGTATGGGACTTAATTCTGTACAAGAGGTCCATATGGTATTTGTTTTTGCAGAAAATAGCATTCTGTGTAAATTTTGCATCGACTAAGTCCCCAATGACTGCATTTTCTCCCACACATAACACCACCACAACCTGGGTTTTATTGATTTATGCAATAACAAGGGGTCAGCTAATAGGATGGTGCTGGTGAACATGGTTGGGAGATGTATGTCCATCCTGGACACTCTCCCCTCTTGGATAACGGTTGCCTTTCTCTCTTTCTAGGACAGAGCACTCTTCAAGAAGGTGTTTAATGAGTGCCCCTTACATATCACCTCGGCTACTGCTTGGACTCATCCAAATACTAATGGTAAGGTGAGGTTGGGCAAGGAGAGGAAAAGTCACTGTTGAGTTTCCCCGGGCACAGATGGGAAATTGGAAAAAGTACATGTGATTATACTTTTTTCAGGTTCTCACACAGATAGGAAATCTGGAAGAAGTACAGCCCGCTTTCCTTATCCACGGATTTTTTTATCCACGGATTCAAGCATCCATGGCTTGAAAATTATATATGTATAGTGTAAATTCTAAATAGCAAATCTTGATTTTTCATTTTATATGACAGTGTTTTATTATGCTATTATATTTAATAGGACTTGAGCATCCACAGATTTTATTATCCACGGGGGATCCGGGAACCAAACCCCAGCTGATAACAAGGGCCCGCTGTACATGCAATTATACATCTTTCAGGTTCTCGGACAGATGGGAAACCTGGGAAAAGTATATGGGATCATACTTCTTTCAGGTTCTCCCACAGGGCTGTTTTTGGTTACTTCAAGGTTCTAGTTCTCATTTATAAATCTCCCTGTTCCATACTGTTTGATTATCTCCTTTCTTCTCTCCTCTACCGCACCATCGTTCCTGTTTTGCCTGCACCCACTTCCTGTCATCTCCTTCTCGTACTAGCATCTAAAAATATGTTATGACTAAATTAATTTTAATTTAATTAATTAAATCTAATGGTGTCAATTACCAACCCATGAATTAAATGATAGTAATGGTATTTTAAGCTACCACATTAAAATGTCAATACCTTAAAACAATGTAACAGTATATAGCTTGTTTTTTAAAAACTTTTTTTATTACTAATTTTTCATTTGTGCACCTTGTTTCGGTTCATGTTCGGTTGCTTTTGGGGGAAAGGTGGATATTAAACAAAGAAATGTCTGCATTTCTTTCCCACTTTTCAGAGCTGCATTTAATTCTGGGAGCTGAAGAAGGGATCTTTGCCTTGAATCGGAGTGAGAGTGAACCCACTCTAGAACTGGTGAGAGTAATGGGTGTGATGGGAAGAATATGAAGGCACAAATGATGTAGTAGCACAAGTGAACTACTTAAATTGATTGTGAGTTAAATGCCGAGTCAAAATGACTTAACATGGATAACTTACTCCCTGTCATCTTCAATGCTCAGGCATTTCTGACTTAGGGTAAATCTTGGCAAGGTTTGTTCAGAAGGGTTTATTTATTTTATTTATTTTATTCAGAAGGGTTTGGCTTGCCTTTGCTTACATCTGAGGCTGGGAGAATGTAATTTGCCCAAGATCACCCACTGGGTTTCCATAGCCAAGCAAGGAACACAAATCATCGCAGAGATGGACTCAGCTAAATGTTTTAGGGGATCTGTGCGTAGGGATTGTGACCTCTTTTTCTTCTTTCCTTTCCCTCCTCAAGCTCTATCACAGCCGCACCACATGGGTGTACTGCATTGGGAACATCCTCATGTCACTTTCTGGTGAGTTGGTCACATACGGTACATGGCGCTAAGGAGCTACTTTTTTTCTGCATCCTGTGGCCCATATCTGTCTCTGATTTTCTGCTTAGTGAGTTTGCCCTTATCAACCCTCCAATGGTCCTTTGATGGGACAGTCCCAATGTTGTTCCACATTTTCAATTATTTTTAACATTTCCTGGTTTCTCTTTCCTCTTACTTTCCCTCTCCATCCTGGCTTACTTGAGTTGTGGCAGACTGAGTTCAAAGTGCAAAAGTAGTTTTGCTGTTGTGTAACTTCAAGTTGTTTCCAACTTGTGGCAACCGCCAGGGGTACCTATCCTGGGGTTTTCTTGGCAAGATTTGTTCAGAGGGGGTTTGCCATTGCCTTCCTCTGAAGCTGAGAGAATGTGACTTGCCCAAAATCACCCAGTAGGTTTCAAGACCAAGCTGGGATTCAAACCCTGGTCTCCAGAGTCATAGTCCAATGCTCAAACCACTATGCCATTAAATTAGTGGGAGGATTGAGGAGAGGAGGGCTGGAATCCTGCCTTTCCCAGTAAGCCTAGTAAGCAAAAGCAAACTGTTTCAGCCTCTCCTACCTTGTGTGTTATTCCTCATTAATAACTTTTGCCATGTTGACCGCATGCTGATGTTCATTGGCCACACATGTCCTGGTCTTCATCTGTGAAATGTTGGAGGGTATGCTTGTCCTGCAGATGGGATACAGAGGCAGCGGTCCAGCAAACCTCAGCGGGGTTTGGAATGATGGAACTTTCCGCCGTGGGTCACTGGTCCCTTTTCTTGTCTCTCCCAACACCCCCTTTATCCTCCATTCAGGAAAGTCCTCCCAGCTCTTCTCCCATAGTATACTGGGCCTGTATGAGCAGAGCAGGCGAGAGCAGAGGCCTGGGATGTCCATCTCTCCCCACAGATTGTTACCCAGGTAACTCATGCTCCAGGAGAGAAAAGGACTTTGGGCCAAGGGTGCCTCTGTCCATGTGTGCTTTCCTGGCTCTTCCTTAACTCCATTATTCATAAGGATTGGGTTGCTGAGGCCCTTATCTGCTATTACTTTAGCATAGGAGGCAAAGAGGCTGCACCACTATGTCTTGGCATGCCCAAAGTGACATAACTTTACTTCTGTCTGCCATTTTGGTTGATTTTCAGTCCTCCTCCCCCTTTTGGAGAGGTATTTTGGGAGTTTTGGTGGGCTGGGGGGGGGATAGGGGAACCAAACAGCGGCATGTTTAGGTGGTTTTAGAATATGGTTGGCTTGTTCGAGGGCCATAACAGGATGGCAGCTTGTAAGCCAGCCTAATAAAAAGACAGTCTGGCATCCTCCTCATGCACACCTTCTTCCCCTCTTGCACCTAGTTAACCATATTTCTTTCTGCCATTCAGGAAAAATGTCACTACCACAAAGATTCCAGATACCAAAGGATGCCAGAAATGTTGCACAGGTGAGTGCAATTCCAGCCCTGGCCTGCAGAAGGATGTTCTTATCCCCCTTTGCTGTCCAAGCATCTACTATGGACACAAGATTACAGAGGTTCTGGCAGAATGCAGAGTGAGCAACAACTGCAATGGGTTCTGAGGCAGTTCTGCAGAGAACACAACCTGTCCACCCTTTCCTTGCAGCCAAGAATGCACAAAACAATTGCCACTACCTATGTGGGGCGCTAGAGGCAGGCGTGGTGCTGCTACAGTGGTATGAACCCATGCAGAAATTCATGCTGGTCAAGGTAAGATCCCCCCTTTCTCTGTTTAACCCTTGTCTCATTAGGGTCAGAGTTTGCAGCCTCGTGGCAGGGATAAGGAGTTGAGGATTTTTTCCTCCAAAGAGTCAGCTAGAAAACTAATCGCAGGAGCAGGACTACAAGCAGAGTGCCAGGGATTAGCCTCAAATATCTGTGCACCATAGCCTCTTCCATAGTATGCATTCATTTTTGCAACATACTCTACACAGGCAGCAAAAGTCTGCTTCAAACTGCATTTTCTTGGTCTGAGTGACTGTCCTGCTTACCTCTCCTGAGCGTAGCACAGCAGGGGAGTATACAAAGGAATAGTCCAGAGTCCAGTCCAAAGGTCACACAATACCAGTCAGTCAGTCACAGTAAAGGGCAGAGGCAAGAGCATAGTCACAAGACAAGTCCAGACATCAGATAGCCCCCAGTAATGATATGAATCAAGAAGGCTGCAAGATTAGTTGTGGGCTGCAAAGAATCTCTGCAGCTGGAGGTCTTTTAATAGGTCTCTGCTTCTGTCAGCTGAAACCTGTTAGCTCTCCTAATAAGAGACTCCTTGACCTGCCTTCTCTCCACAGGTCCTAGCACTTGCAGCCTAGAGTCCATAGAGTCTGTTTTTCCCTCTGCAGCTTCCTGAGCCTCCTCTGAGACTGTAGGTCCAGACAACCCCAGATGTGCCCCTGTCTCAGCCTCCTCCATGTCTTCAGGGTCTGAGTCTTCTGACTGTGCAGTCCATCACAGCGACCCTGTTAATGCCACACACTTTGGTCTTAAAACGAAGTGAGATCAGTACTGTATTACCAATCGCACATTTCCTCTAGGTGAACTCACTTCGGTGTGAAAGGGCTGCCCGTCCTACTCTGATCACGTTTGCTAAGCTTCACATTATTTTGGGCCACATGGCCATGACTGCTCCACTCTTTTTCTTCTGAAATGCCAATAGGCAGGGGTGTGCTAATCCTGATATACAAGTATCAGCATGGACACATGTTCAAAAAATAATAGCAACTGCATTCTGGCAAAATGTGAATACAAACAGGGAAAGTAGGCTTTTCTAGTGAGAATGATCAGGTGATTGCCTGGCCCAGATGACCTTCCCCTTATTTCTTGCAGCCACCATAAAACTCCATCTGCAGGGCCATACTGAAGTTGACTTGGACCATGGGGCACATGTACAATAAAGCATTGACAGTAAAGCATTTTCCCCCAGGAACGTGCATGGTCATTTAAAAAAAAAATCAGATCTGTCAAAAAGAACTGCATTAAACTGAATGTTCAAGAATGTTGTGTGTTTTACCAGTCTCTGCCTGTGTAGACAACCCTTTAGTTTATCACTCCGACTCTCTGACGTTTATTTTGGCTTATATCTTGAGGCACTTACACCTGAAAAAGTTTAAATTTACAAGAATTACCTCCTTGCAGGGAAGGGACTCCCAAAATTTCTGCATATACCACAGATCTGAATGTTTCCCCCTTATCAGAAAAAGCCCAGAGCAGAGACTCATGTTAGGTCACAACAAACAAGACTCCTTTGAGGAATGGTAACTGCTTTTCTGGAAAGGGCTAGTTGTTCCTAATATAGAGAGCCCGCAGGAAAGAGGCAATGACAGAGGAGATGGATCTGGTAACATCCCTTGGTTAGTGGTGTGTGTGGCACATGGTTTAGGAGTAGTTACCATAGTTGTGTTGGAGGCACAGCTTTGAGCGTGATGCTAAAATACTGAATTCTGTTTTCTTCCTCCCTTCTTTTGCCAGTATTTTGACTTCCCACTCCCCTCTCCGCTGCCTGTCTTTGAGATGCTGATGGCCCCTGATGAAGAGTACCCCTTGGTTTGCATTGGAGTGAGCAAGGCAGGGCAAGCAGTACAGTTCCAGATCATCAACCTCAATTCACTTACCTCTTGGTTCATTGATGACAGCAGTGGTAAGGACAGCTAACAACAACAACAAAGAAACATCAACTAGTCAAAAATCGCAGCTGGGATCCTGCATGGGAGATGGAGCTGTACTGATGTAGCTGCAATTCATATTCTCATCTTGCCCCCTAAAACACATATTTTCAGCCAGACAGTCACACCAGGCAAAGGAGTTCTGCAGTGAGGTGTTGAAGGATGTTGTGTCATCCTTTAATGGCCTGTTTGTCAGCATCGCAGAACTCCCTCACTTGGCATGGTTGGGTCACTTGTAAGGTAGGCATTAGAGGGCATTTGAGATCGTGGGAATGGTTCCACAATCATACATGTGAATAGGAAAAAGATACCAAGTTGTCAGTCTAGTTTACAACATTGTAATTGCCAAACTGAATGCCAGCCCAAGAGGAACCTTGTTGTTTGAGTGATGTCAGGTCACCCAAAATGGTGGTTGCAGCACTCTGGTGCAGCTCTACAGTCTCAGAGGGGCTGAAAATAGTTGTCCAAGCCCTGGAGCACATCCACCCATTCTAAATAATGATAAATTTCTTAACAGAACCTGCGTGCTCTGGCCCTGTCCAGGTGACCCAGCTGGACAGCAAGACAGTACTGGTTCTGATGAACAGTAAGTATGCAAGGAAGAGGCTATTGGCATGTCAGGGTTGGGGAGGAGTGTGATTTCTTGCTGCTGCCCAAGTGTTCTGTTTTTCTTTCCCAGGAAGCATCCAGTCTGTCACCCTCCAAGGATTGCTGCTTCAGTGCCCTCCACAACTCATCTTTGATGTGGAAATGGAGTCAGTTGGTGGGTTTCTTCAGTTTGTCTTTAATATTCCCTACCTCACAACCTCTTGGCTACCTGCCTTCTGCAGCCTATAGCCACAACCCCATATCATTCCAAGGTAACATGTCCCCTGACTGTACCAGTTTGTCAAGGACAGTCCTAATCTATCATTCTACTTTTTCTTCTATTTTTAAAATGCCCCAGTTGCTCTCTCCTCCTTTTATTTTCCTGCTTTGCCCTTAAGCTCACTGCAGTTGTTGCAAATTGAGTTAAAAGCACAAAAGTAATTTGAACTGAATTCATTCAGCAGACAGGAGAATAAAATAGAGGCTGGAATCTTGCCCTTCCCAGGGGACTTAGCCAAAAGCAAACTGCTGCAGCCCCTCTTACCTTGGTGATCCTCCTCATTTATAAGGTTTGCCACCTAGTCCACTCTCTGATATTGCTTGACCCTATATGTCCCAGTGGAGAATATGATCTATTCTTCAAATGTCCACAAAGGAAGTTACATTTTGATACCAGTTAAGGTGCATTTAAAATATAAACAGCTTCTCCATAACAGGTTGGATTACCTCTGCTGAAATGGGAAAAGTCCGCTAAAGTCCTCCTTGTCTTTAAAAGGCTGTTTTCTTTGTGCATGACATGCATCCTGCATGTGCTTGTCTATGTAGGATTTAGATTTGAGACAACAATGCAAGATTTTGTCTAGGATGATGGACTGAATCCTCTTTTTTCCCCCTAAGGATAAATACCTATTTTCCAAGAATTTCCATCTCCACACCTGGCGAAGGACTGCCCACTGCTCTTTATTATGGGGGGGGGGGGGGGGAGGTGTAAAACACTATGGCAAATTCTCAACTTTTTCTTTTCCTCCCAGCGGTGGTGCGCAACAGTGTGTATGCATTTTGGCGCCATGGAGTGCAGAAGTGGATCCTGAGATCAGGACAGGTAAAGAGGGGACCTTCTTCCTTTTTCTTGGGTTGTCATGTCAAGGACCATATTGGTAGCAAGCAGGGATTCCTGATCCAATAAACCCCTAAATTTCTCCCCTGTCCCCATTTTTGTGAGGTGTTCTCTCAAACTACCTGGGACCACCTGAGGATTATGTTTTTCACTCTCCATCCAAATGGTTCCATTGTGGTTCCCTCCACTTTTTTGTCAAGATGGGAGAAAGTCAGCAGTTGATCCTATCTGAATGCACAGTACTTCCATTTTCTCTAGACTTATGTATGTACCTTCGAGTTGACTGTTGATTTCTGGTGGTCCCATGAGTTGCCTGTTGACTTATGGTGGTCCCATGAATTTCATAGGACAAGGAATGCTCAAAGTGGTTTTGCCAGTTCCTTCCTCTGAAATAGGGCCTGAAGCATCTGGTATTTGTTGGTTGTCTCTCATCCAAGTACTAACCAAGGCTGACCGTGCTTAGCTTCCAAAAGTAGACAAGATCTGGTGCATTTAGGGTATTGAGGCCCCATTGCAGCACATTCCAAGATCAAAGGGGATGCAGAACTGTGTGAACTCTCTGACCATACAATACAAGTTCTTAGCATACATCTGTTTCAGTGCCACTGATGTGCTAATATATATGTTGCAGAGCGTGGTGCCTTTAGGGTAACTCCTTATTAACAGGACCCAATGCAAAAATTCTTAGCAAAAAGTTCTGTAACCCAACCCAAAGGAAGGGCACTGTGGGAAGAAAGGGCTAGTTGGTCTTCTATTGCAGCTCATCATCTTTTTCTTAGCTTGCACAAGATCTGCGGGATCAGCGATGGACCTTCCGTCTACTGGGAGACTCAAGGTATGAAAACTATCCCATCAAATCCTTCTTCATGGTTCTCATTCCATCTTGACCCCAAAAGCCCTTCTCTGATCCATAGCAGACTTTGGAGCTGGATTGATCTTTCTAGCTCCATACCCCTATCCTATCTAGATTTGTAAACTAAATAGAGAAGAATAGAATGGGAATGGTGAAAGCAGCAGACTGAATGTGGCCCCTAAAGGCTATTTGGATAGCCCCTCTGTCCCTTCTGGATTTGTTATTATTTTAATTTTTTGGACAAAACCCAGAGGGCTTTTTTCTGATAAAAACCACAGGGCTTCTGTTTCTGGCCTAAAATGAGGTGCATCCTTAGCCTTGTATTTTGTTTTAGGCTCCACTTCTAAAATATTAGCTGTGGCAATCCTAAGCTTCGATTTGTTTTATTGTTCTCTTTCTTCCACCAGCACTATTGTGTTAGAGACACGGCCTGTGGATGAACCCAACTCCACCAGCAACCTCTACGTCCCCGAATGACACTCGCCAAACATTTACTGACAAGGCCTTCTTACATACAGACTCATTCACAGTTGCTTCCCTCTTTCCTGAGCCTGCTGGATTGCCTCCAGATCTTCAACATGGACAGTCTTGAAAGAGAAAACATGGGGAGCAGGAGTAGAACCTGTCTGCCATGTGCCTCAGTGCTGCTGCAAAAACCAGTAAGAAAAGGATTGGATTTGGAAAACCATTTTGCATTTCACTGAGTCTGGCACAAGCCTCGGTACCTTCTCTCAGTAGGCACAGAGGGATGTCAGTTTCCTGGTTTCATGTCTTCCTTTTACATACAGGCTTCACCTTAATAAAAACTGTGCTCATTTCCCTTGTTTTTCAATTAGTTCTTTCCTCTCCTCTCATTTATGTGTAAAGAATAGAAATGCCTCTTGGTCTGGCTAGGCTGCCCTGTCAGCGCCTGGTTTATGATCCTGAGGCTGCCTTGGACCTAAGCAAAGCCGTGATTGAGATAAGCCTTTTGTTTGAGAGGGAGCTTTTGGGTACAGTGTCATAGAGGGGAAGGTTCTGATCGGTGCAGCTTACTATACAAAGCACTGTCAAATTCCAGTTTCTGATTCAGGTTGCATCTGCACACGTAAACTGAATGAGAGACTAGGAAGGAGGATAGTCACAAGCTTTGCCCATTGCACCCTGTGGACTGCCTGGTGGGTGGGTGGGAGAAGCTGTGTGTGCATTTCTAGCATCCCTTGGTGCAAGGCAAAAGAAGAATAGCCTTCCATTGGCTAGATACAAGGAGGACACCCACTCTCCAGCTTCAGCAGTCTATGATTTTATTGGCAGGGAACCAAGCTGTGCTCAGGGATGGGGGGAGTCTGGAGTCTCAGCTTTCTCCAAGACAGGCCCCACTTACAACTCTGTATGGTACTGGCAGTAGCACACAGCGCAAGACAGGACAGGAGTGGAACGGGACCCTGGTTCACAGAAGTGCGATACTCACTCTGTTCTGGTACCATGGGTTCCTTACACACAAACACACACGAGGTGGGTTGGGATGGGCTTCCCACTTGCCTCCCCAGCTCCAGAGAAAAACTGTTAGCACAGAGAAGCCCCACAAAGGAGACACGGCTTGGAGCGGGTTAGGCCAATACTGCAAAAGGTGTACTATTGTGGGAAGGGGCTGCATTAGTGCCCCCGTTTTTGGAACCTGCTCTAGAAAGCCAGCCTCTTTCTTTCTCCCTTCCCCACCGATAAGCCATCTGCTTGCCCCGCCAACAGCGAAATGGCTTGACAGACAGCAGGAAAATAACTCTCCCCTCCTTCACTAAAAATTGCATCTGGCTCCCACCCACAAAGGCCTCTCTTTCCCTAGGGTTAAGAGACTATAAAAGGCACTTGAAACTGGGGGGGTCCGTTGACCCAGGAAGGGCAGTATTGCATAGACACCCCCATGGGACAGGAAAGAGGTGGGAAGAGCTACTGGCCAAGCCTTAAAGTTAACTGCTGCCCTCCAGCCCTGAACCATCAAGCCATTTTCCCAGGGGGAAGGAATATCTGTCTCTTTGGCCCAGGGATCAGGTCACTTGGGTTTGGCGGCAGGGGTAGTAGGAAGTAACAGCAGTGGGACACACAAGAGACAACAGCAATGACCAGGTGGGAGGATGGGCAAGATAGCTTCTCCCACTCTCTCCCACCAATTTTTAAAAGAGAAAAGGTCAGATCGGGTGTGCCACCTTGCGTCGGATCTGCCTCCATCCGTCCAGGACCAAAGGAAGAGGGCGAGGAAGGTGGAGGCTGGCCAAGTACTTCTCTCCTTGGCACACTGCAGGGTGGCATCTAGCTGAGCTGATCTTCATACTGCTTGCGGAAGCAGTCGCCAGCAGGGAAGAAGTCCCAGCAGCGTTCTTGGTACATCTTCCAGACGTAGGACTCCTGTGGTGTTTGGAGAGAAGATCATTGCCAATTTATTGAGCTCGAGGTCTGGTGTGCCATGATAGGATGCTCAGCACCAAATGGAAGGAGGGCCACCCCCCACCCCAAGACAGCAAGGTGTGTTCTGCAACATTGGTAGCTGGACTGTTCCACATAAGAAACAAAAGAACAACAAAGGAAGGTCTAGGAGTAAACCAAGAACCTGTGCTCTCAACAGTTTCCCAACACCCTGGTGTAAAATTTCCTTTACCCCAAACCATTCTGGGGGAAAGGACCACCTGGTGCCCAGGGCTGTCAGTGGCTGACCCTTATTCCCAGCTCTCAAATTAACAAGGGGTATCTCTGGGTGGCTCCCTAGCAAGAGTTCCCACTTTCCCATCTCTGGCTGTAAGATCAGGGATCCTCTCTCACCTGGCCAGTGTGCTCCGTTTCATCCTTGTTAATGAGATACATGAGGAAGAACCTGTAAAGGAGAAAGAGGCAGACAATGATGAAGGACCAGTGGGAGAACTCTGGGGGTCTTTGAGAAAAGGACAACAAGGAGTGGGCTCACCCCTTTCCCAGCCCATTGCTTACATATAATTCGCCAAGTTATGCTCCTCTAGCGTGTGGGTTTCAAAGCCGTGAGGTGTCGTGTCAAAATAGTCACTCCCGATTCCACAGATGAAACATTTGGTCTGTCAGATCAAAAATGGCCATGAGGAAAATGCAAACGCCAAGATTTAGGGTTCTAGTCCCTCCTGATAGCCTCCAACCAGACCCAACATGCTTCTCCTGCTAATCTTCCCTGCCCAGCTCCTGCCATGTGCTACCTCTGCAGTACACATCGAGATCCGTAATGGGTTTCCAGGCTTGAAGCTACAGGAAAGGAGGTTGGCACACCTGCCAAATGGCATCCTGTGATCCCTCTGCTATTTTCAGCTGTCATTTTTCAAATGTTTTCATTATTTAAGCTACTCTGTATTCAAAGAGCCTTTCCAAGGTTTCCTTTCCCTTTGCTAATTAGCAGCAAAACATCATTTAGATATTAATTGGGAACAAGGGGGCACCCTTGGCATGTGACCCACTGATTAAAATGGGCTCTTTCCTGATCAGTCCCCTGGGGCTTTGATTAATTATCCAATTACAGCTGGGAACATACCCAGACACACACAAACTGGAGAGTTTAGCTCTTGAAATGTAGGTAAAGAAGGCAAGGATCTGATCCAACTTACCTCCATGTCCTCCTTCACCTGCTCCTGCTGGTCTCTCAGCTCCCCAAAGGCATCAATAATCAAACCTGGGGATGAATGGGGAGAAGGTCATGGAGAGATAAGAGAGAAAGGTCTGGGCTGCCCTCAGTACATTTATTTATTTTATTTATTACACTAATATACTGCTTTTCTCCCAAAATGAGATCCAAGGTGGCTTCCAACAATTCTAAAAAGACCCAACTAAAACTTTTCTTTACAAAAGTTAAAAAGAAATTAAACATTATTAAAAACATAATGAAAACAGCTAAATCACCATTTGCACTCTGTCCCACCTGAAACATCTCCCTTGGTGCCCTGTCAGACACATTGTTCCAAGGGAAGGGGACCAAATGGCTCACCTTGGATAATGGCCAGTAGGATGACAATGACAAAGAAGAAGAAGGTGATGTCAAAGATGACACGATAAAGCTCGTACTCGTCACCGGCTGGGTCCTCGATCTCATCACCGATGCCCCCACCGGCTCGGACCCCAACATACATGTGAAATAGGTAACACTATTGTAGACAAATAGAGGGATGGAGGGAGACATTCAGGGTGAGTCATATAACAACATGGCCTGGATCCCTGTAACAGATCTTCTGAACGAACTTCATCTTTCCCCCCACCTCAACACTGATCCTTGATATCATTAAAATGTATTCGAACTACCACTTCACTCATAACCATTTCAGTACAGAGCTTTAAAAAAAGCACAAGGAAAGTTTATATGAGGGAGGATTGTTCTATCATTGGCACCGAGAAACAACAGGCAGCTGGAAGCTCCCTATTTAGAGATAATTTCCCTCTGTGAACCAATGCCACCTCTTAGTTTGTAAATTGCCCAGGGTCATTTGACCGGCTGTTGATGGAACCAGAATATTAGATGGGATGACCTGATTTCATTGTGAAGTCCTTGGTGCCCAGTCCTGGTCATTCTATCTCCTGACCTCAGATATGGAGAGGATTGCCAAAACCTTAACCCAACCCAACCCTGCCTCAGATGGCACTTATCAAAGTCTGGGCCTTTGGAGATAGGCACTCTTGGGCTACATATGTGCCTAGCAGCCTCTTTCCTTCGGCAAGAGGAAGGAGCCCACTGTGCCACCTATGCCACCTGGAAAGACAAATGTTACCAGACTGGTCACAGTTGAAAAGAAATCCAAGCTTGCCTCGTCTTCTTTTGCCCATCCTTGCTTGACCCTGACAGAGCTTCTCCAGAAATCCTGCAAGGTCCTCTCTATGTTCTACGACTCTCAAGTGTTAAATGAGCTGGGATCTGCACCCAGGGTCCACACTCATGGTTATGGACAGCTTATCCCATTCTGACCACTCTCTTTCGCAGCTTGAAGAAGTTACTTTTCCAAGCTCTGTTTTTTTACTTTCCTCCTTCACCTTGAACCTGGAAACGGATCAGTGTTCCTTCAGAGTTAATGGAGGAATGGTCCATTATGTGATGTTTTTATGGTATCACATTTGGCCTCTAGTGTGAACAAGATTCGCAGGTTCTTGTATCCAAAAGCTTTACCAAATTTGTTTGATCAGAAGCAAGAGTGAAACAATTAAGCTGCATGTCCCCACCAAGGAAAGGAAAGCTTCTCCCAGAGCATTTTGAGCTCTCTGAGAAACTGTTCCAGGTTCCAGCCCCCATGACTACAGCCCTTTGCCTCTCTCTCACCGTCATCATGTCATCGCATTTCATGTCAGGCTCATCCTCATCCTCACTCTTGTTGTAGAACTTGCGGAAAAAGTTGAAGGCGACCACAGTGTAGAGGTACACAACCACCGCCAGCAGCCCCACTGTCATCATCAGCTAAGGAAAAATGATGCAAGTGCAAAAGGAGTTTAGTGGGCACATTGTAAATTAAGTTATGGGGTGGCTATATGTTACCTCCAGGACTCCCTATGAATACAACTGGCTGGGAAACAACAGGGGAAATGGCCTCTCTGTGAGCTTCCCGAGGGACTAGTTGGGCTTGCTCTTGTTTTATGACTTCAAGACATTTCTGATTTAAGGTGACCCTAAGGCAAACCTATCACAATGTTTACTAGGCAAAGTTTGCTTAGTGGGGGTTTGCCATGGACCTTCCTCTGAGGCTGAGAGAATGTGACCAAATCACCAACTGGGTTTCCATGGCTTAGCAGGGATTTGAACTCTGGTTTCCAGAATCAATAGTCTAATGCTAAAACCTTTATGCTGTTTCTCTTACTAGAGTGGCTACTGGACAAAACATGATACTGGAATTGACATGTATTTGCTTCGATCCAGCAAGGTTTTGTAAAGTCCTATGCAGCCAAGAGTTCCCATTCACCTTTCAATGACATGCATTCCTTTGGCTGAAGAAGTAACTTGAGGAGGGATGTTGCACACTTAACTCTTTCCTCATCTGTTTTCTCACCCAAAACAGCTTTTCCCTATTCCCCAGCTACAAAGTTTTAAACACGTGTTTGTAAGGGCTCCCAGTTGTCCACTATCATCATTTCAGAAAAAGATATGTCATTACAGTGGCATGCAGCTCAGTGTTATGTGTAGCTTGGCCCTCACTTGTACAATGCACAGCTGATTCTTTTCAATATGTATATACATTTTAATATCACAAACTAAACAATGAACTAAAGATAAACATAAGTCTACATTGCCTGAAAATGCTTTTACAAGAGTTAAGAGATGTTAGTGTGGATATGGAATAAAATGTATTACTAGAAGAGGTGATTTAAAAAAGACTTTTGAATTTCCTCTAACCAATGGTTCAATACAATGGACTTATCTATATGAGCTGGGCATCTCCATTCCATCTGTATGTACAGAGATCTTGTAGCACCTTTGAGACTAACTAAAAGAAAGAAGTTAACAGCAAATCTTTTGTAGATTTAAGTCTACTTCCTCAGATGCATTTGAGGAAGTAGACTTAAGTCTACGAAAGCTCATGCTGCCAACTTCTTTCTTTCAATTAGTCTCAAAGGTGCTACAAGATCTCTCTGCATACTGATTCTGCAGACTAACACAGCTATATCTTTGAACTCCATCCCATCTGCTGTTGTCTTATGAGCAGCTCAGCCACCGACCTGGAGGTTTTGCAGGGCTGGATATGAGGGGAGGAAAGGAAGAGGCAAACACAATCTTTTTCCTCCTTTCCCTTCTTGTGTATTCAGGAGAATATCCAGCTGGGATCTCCATTCCAAAGGGGATAGCAGTCAAAAATAATAACTTTTTAGAACACTGTTCCAGAGTGCCCCATTATTGAACCTCACACATATTTCCCAAAGAGGTTCACCATGCCCTACCTGTTTGCCGTTGTGAGTGACAGATGACAGAATGGTCCGCAATGTCTTGACACCCATAGCGATGTCCAGGAGGTGGGAAGCAAAGAAGAAGTTGTTGTAGTGGCCGAGGATGGACATCACCATGTACCAGAAGAGATACAGGAAGGACTGTAATTGGAAAGGATGTAGTAGTTACAGTGGAGGCAATCTACAGTACCCAATGGAATCGGAGAGGGGAGGCACAAACAGGGATAAATAAGGGTAATTCCAGTGGCTACTGCCCTATGCTCAGCCAGCAATCTTCTCACTCACATTGTCTGTAAAGATCACTCCAAACTTCCAGATCTTATATTTGAGGTCAATAGAGGTGATCCTGTGGGAGAGAAAAGAGACAGCTGAGGAGGAAGGTCTGCACATACAAACACACATGCTACATTTTGTTATATACACACCAAACATGGTTTAAGCACGCAGCATAGAAATTAGGATGTTGGATGGACTTGGGAGATCCTTGTTCAAGTTACTACTTAGCCATGAACGGAGTGGGTGACCTTCAGCTGATAACGCTCTCCCAACCTGATATACCTCACAAGGTTATTGTTCTGAAGACAAAAACCTGTGGAGGAGACGCTTATACGCACAGCCTAGAGTCAAGTGAATGAAAAGTGGGCTATAAATGCAAACACTAGCACTACTACCGCCACCACTGCAACTCATTTGCTCATGAAGACGCACATTGTTTTCTTAGCATTTCCGGGTCTCCCTCTGCAAAATGTGTGCCAGGTCCCATGTTCACTACCTCACTTTGGCATGAATAATTACAATTACTACCTACCTGGAAGGCCAAGTATTACTTTTTAAAAGTGGGCATATTCAGACATCACACTGTTAGGGGCATACCCACCAAGTTCTTGGGAAATGCACATTTGTGAATATAAAATATGAGCATCAAACTGACTACTCTCAGTTTGTAAACATGAGCATCATTGTTTTGACATCCTCTAATTTGGACGTCAGGTTTGACCGTGGATCTCTGCTGCTCAGATTTCAGGAACAAACCTATATTTACTATTCCTGTGTGTGTGAAAAGGATCTATAGCCATGTATGGATGAAACCTGAAGCTATTGCACCTTGCTGACTGCTTAACTCCAGCCACCAAATGAGACCAATGCCTTTGCTACGCTGAAACAACATCTACTCCTGCCATAGTTCTCAGTGGCACCACCATTTCTGCCCATTCTTCTCACCAAGTAAGGAGAGACTTGTCTGGCTCAGGTTTTTTCTCATTCTGTGCTGTGATTTCCAGACTGGCCAAATCCATCCCCAGCAGTTCTGCAATTCTTTCCCGTCCATAGATGTCGCCGTATTTGTCAAGCACCTGAAGAGAAAAAACAATTGAGATTTTGGGAAAAGCTATCCTTGGTACCCTGCAGCCAGCCAGCCAGCCAGCCAGCCAGCCAGCCAGGTTCTTGCTTGCATTAACCACCCAAGCATGTATCATTCTCCCAGCCGAATTTTTCACACACCTATCCCTTTCCCCATCTAAGACAGATCTTGTTGAAGCTCTCACCTTTCTCTTGATGAATTTATCCCAATAATTGCTCGGGAATGACCTGGCAAGGAAAGATAATAAGGGGAAAACATGAAAGAAGATAAATCACCATCTTCCTATGAAATTACTTCCCCCAAAATATAGCCACTTGGATGGCTTTGGAAAAACCTGTCAACAACTACTAGTCATGATCATATATTTTACCTACAGTGATTGAGGCAAAGTTGGCTTTCAATTCCAAGTGCAGCTGGGGGAAGCAAGATGAGGGCATTGCCCTCCCAAATAAGAATTCTGCCGCCTTGTGAAATTTTCCTTCATTCACCAATTCCTAGCACTGCAGTCATTTAAAACTTCAGTAGAGCACCTAGAAACACAGTGTAGGCATCTGGAGTAAAGAGCACGCAAAGTCACCAAGGGAATAGGGACACAGCAAATACACGGGTCCTGGATGTGACTGATATCCAGTTTCTCAATTTCTGAAATGCCAGAAATTTGGAGACTGAGTGAAAACTTCATTTGTAGGGGCAGAATTCTTATTCGCAGGGGCAAATGCCCTCATTATTCACACACACCATACACACACACCCCACATAGCTGAACCCTTGCAGGGAACAAGAACACAGAGACTTGATTTTTAAAAACATTTGAATGGTATATTCAGTGTAGCTGTGTTTGATGCTTAATATTGCCATGCTCAAGGATGGTGTTGCAAGGTGCACCAGTTCTGCTCCTTAGAACATATCCAGGTCTTACCTCCTGTGACATCACACAGGGTTGTCCCCAGGTTTCCAGTTCTGGCCCTGGATTCTCAGGGCCTGCAATGCTCCTGGCCTGGTAACCCCAGTTCTCACCCTTCCCATCCCAGAGAGGGACTCACGGGGCATTGAGCACCAGACGGTCCCACTGGCCCTTGATGTCATCGTCCTCAGGCTGCTCTGTGATGTAGAGCCCATCGAACTCCAGTTTGCGTGCCAGCTCCTTCTCACGCTTGAAGATGACCAACGGCACCTTGAGGCAGTTGTAGCCGATGATGCAAAGGAAGGCCACAAGGGTATGGATAATGGACAGGAACTGCAAGGCCGGCTGCATGTAGCCCGTGCTCTCCTCCAGGAAGTAGTAGACCACGCTGTCTTCTTCGTCCTCATCCCCGTTGCCATTCCCGTTGCCATCCCCACCGTCATCGTCCCCACCAAAACCTGAGCCAGTGCCAGAGGCTGCATCCAGCTCTCCTTCAAAGCCAGAGCCTTCAAATTCCTCCTCACCTGGGGGTGAGTCTGACACCTGAGCAGCATACAATGATAACAGGAGAGGAAGTTGGGTCAGAAATGAGCCATGTCTACATTAGGAAAATCTTATTTACAGACCTATGATTTATCCACTGAGCTGAAAAGTCATCAGTCCTGGCTTCCACCACCTTGCAGCCTTCTGCTCTCACCATTGTGATGACTGCCCTCTCCAGGTTGACACTCCCTTTCTTGCCAATGCTTTTCTTCACAGATTCCAACCAGGTCCTTTCATTTTGCGTGCTTTGTAACAACACAGTAAACCTCGAAATGGGTAAAATGCAGTCCATGGACTGCATGTGACCTCCTTAGCTGCAAGTTTGTTACCTCCAGAGGTCAAAAAAGCTTTTTTTGCACATTCTTTACCCCAAAATGCCCTCTAGGGTCAGTTTATCTTAATGCTCTAGTCTGATTCAACACTTTGCTCTCCCAAACATTTCTGTTCCCTCCAGATCCTTACTCCAATTCTCCCCGGAACACATTTTCAAGTCTATTACCTTGTAGAAAAGCAGGATGAAGTTGATCGCGAAGGCCAAGAAGAGGGCAAGGAAGCGGAGGTTGTAGAAATTCCTAGACAGATAGTTCTGAAAAGATGGGTTGGTAATATCAGTACTAAGGTGGTGGTGGGTGTGCCAGGCGTTCAGACATACTGAAGCCCAAACTTCTCAGGGCAAGGGACCCACATTTTGAATCTCTTGACCCAAACGGATCTTACCAGAAATTTTATCCTCTGGATTTCCAGCTCGTTCCAAAATTCTGAGCCTGCTGCCTCGGACTCCTTCTTCTCCCGCTGGGTCACCTTCTTCTTCTCCTTGACTGGTTCTTTGGGCTCTTCTTCCTTGGGCTTTTCCTCCTCCTCTTCCTTCTTCTTCTCCTCTTCCTCCTCCTTTGCTGCCTTTTCTCCATTTTCAGCACTGGAAGTGGTAAAAAGATGGTGGGACGAAAGACACAGTGTCATGCTCCATCTCAGCCGGCTAAGAGACTGTTTATTCCTATACCCTTTTTGGCCATGGTGCCATGGTGTCCTTTCAGGGGTTAGAATAAGTTAGCATTTGGACTACAGCTGATAAAAACTCCCAACTAGCATAAGCAGCCGAGGAATTCTAGGAGTTGTAATCCAAATAGTAACTTCCCCAAGTTCTATGCCCTTCACAATGAGGCTCAAATGCCTTTAGTATAAAAACTCTAACATTCTGATGTCAACAAGCCCACGCAGAATTTCTCAGCTGCCTTCCTTACCAAATGGGGCAACGTGAGGCCAGCAGCAAAAAGACAAACCCACTGGATTCAAATGATAAGAAAAGGGATTCCACCTAAACCTTAGGAAGAACTTCTTTACTGCAAGAGCTGTTAAATAGTGGAATAGCTTGCCCCAGAGGGTGATGCTCTCCATCTCTGGAGATCTTCAAACAGAGGTTGGAGGAGCATCTGTGCAGGGAAGATTGCTTGAGAAACCTGGATATCCAGAAGAAGTCTGGTTCAAATCCACATTCCTTAATGTTGGCCAGATGTAAATGAAGGGACCCAAAGAGGGACCCAAAATTCTGCAACCTGGACAAATTGTGTGGATGTGCTCCTTTCCCCCTTTTATTTTGGATGATTTATTTTGCTAAGCAATGGGAGGGCAAGGACATAGAAACTTTGGCACCACTCCTATTCCAGCCAGAAGTGAAACTCTTCTTCAGGAGCTTTTTCTAGGTGAGGTTGCCCATACACTTCCAGACTTTTGCAACTGTTAGGAACTTCTTGATTAAAAAACAACATAAAAGCTGACATTTTCACAAAGGAGAATTTTGTTCTTAGTATTTGTGGAATTGTAAAATACACATAAGAACCATATGAACTAGCCCCACTGTGTTCTCTGCCATATACACACATCATCACCATCACTTACTCAGCCTTCTCTGGTTCTACAGGAGGTTCTTCAATCTTTTCTGGCTCCACTATTTCTTCCTCTCCATCCACCTGCAGGGAAAGAAGAACAGTAGTCAGTGACTTATTATAGCAAGAGACAGGGAAATAAAATGGTGCAAGTGTGTACAGCCAAAAAAAGGGGAAATAGTATAAGCAGAGGGTAACAAAAGGAGCCATATTTGGTACTGGAAAAGCATGATGTATCTGGGATAAATAGAAGAAATATAAGAAGGGTGCTAAGACAGACTGGAGCAGGCTGTGAACCCACTGTAAGCTTCTGGGCGCAGGTTTGAGTTTCTTAATATACAGGTTGAGTCTTCCTTATCCAGAATCCCAAAATCCAAAATATTCCAAATACTAATACTGTCCACATATGTGACTGAGATAGTGACACCTTTGCTTTCTGATGATTCAATGTACACAAACTTTATTTCACACACAAAATTATTTAAAATATTGTGCATGAATTTAGCTTTAAGCTATGTGTATAAATTATATACAAAACATAAAGGAATTTTGTGTTTAGAGTTGGGTCTCATCTCCAAGATGTCTCATTATGTATATGCAAATATTCCAAATTCTGAAAAATCCAAAATACTTCTGGTCCCAAGCATTTTGGATAAAGGAGACTCAACCTGTAAGGAGTAAAAGTGATGCCCAATGCTTGCTAATGTGCAACACCAGCACCAGTACTAACAATTAATTATCCCAGTCTACCCTTCGGTTAATCTGGGAGTCCTTAATCCTAGCTGCTCCCTACCTCCACCCCAATTCCTCCAGAGGCGAACCCAAGAACTTGGAATCTTAGAGGCTAAATAAATGACCACAAGCACATGATATGAGTGGGATGTTAGGTGGGAGCACAAAGTCTCAGTGCTTCCCAACTCATAACGCTCTTTTCATGTGTCCAATGTGGCTGGCTTGGGAGGATAAGCCTTGTAGCCCAAAACATCTGAAGGACATCAGGTCGAAGACAGCGCATCTAGCCCAAAACCCAGGAATTCCCACCACCATCCAGACACCATCTCAAGCCCTAAACGTACTCCTAGTTTTCTCTTAAGGATGGGCGATCCTTCAGGTGTAGGTGGTTCCACAGGGGTCGTATCACCCATATCCCCAAGCCCACCAGGTGCGTCGGCAGCCATGGACCGGAAATGCTCCTTCTTGTCAGCTCCAATTTCTCCTCCTTCGGCAGGTGCCTCCTCTTTGCCAGACTCGTCTATGTGTACTTCTTCCCCTTCCTCCACCACTTGCTCAGCCTCTTCAGATGGGGCTACGTCCCCATGCACCTCGTCCTGCGTGGGGTCAGGCATGCTGGCCAGCAGTTCAGTCACTGTGATCTTCTTGGCCTCTTCCACTAGGCCACCACCGAAAAGCGTGTTCCAGATGAGAAGGAAGATGCCTTTGAAGATGTTGTAGAAGAAAAAGAGGATGCCCATCAAAATAGTGTAAACAAACGAGGCAATGGCCATGGCCATCTCCTTCACTGTCATCTTCTTGATTTTACGGAACTGCCGGCGGATGTTGCGGTAAGTGAACATTCGGAAGAAGTTCAGGATGCTTTCCAAAAACTCTCCAAAAGCTGAAGAAGCCTCTGATGGTGCTGACGCCTTCTCGGCCTCCCCTGCTTCTGCTCCTTCTCCTTCTTCTTCCTCTTCTTCCTCCTCCTGCCCTTCCTCCTCGGAAATCTGAGCTGCAATCTGCATCTCAAAGATGGTGTCCTCGCAGAAGTTGATGAAGAGCTCCATCTTCTCTGACTCTCCCCCCTCATTGACCACATCAAAGATGAACTGCCGCTTGGACTCCTTCACCTGGGGCATTTCCCACTGGGCTTTGTTGGTCTCGCTGATCTCAAAGTAGATGCGCTCAATACGTTTGCTGGCACCCATGATCTCAATGCGGCCCAAGTAGGGGCTGAAGTAGTTGAGGATGCACTCTGCCAGTTCCAAGAAGGTCTTGAGGCGGTGGTCATGAGGCATGTGCTCAGAGAGGTTGGTCAACAGTACAGCGATATTAAAACCAATGTCTTTGGCGGGCTCTTGGAAGCGGTTGGCAAACTCCTCATAGTCAATCATCTCATTCTCATCAGCCTCTGAGCATGAGAGCAAGAACTGGATCTCAGATGGTGTGTATTGCTTCTGACTGTCCATGGCTTTCTGGAAATCCTTCTTGGATATGAGCCCCCGAGGATCTGTGATGTAATCCCGGAAGGCATCAGAGGCTACAATGTCCTTCAACTTCAAGAACATATCAAAGAACTTGAGAATCATCTCTACATTGCTGGAAGATTCCACCAACATGTCCACCATCTGCCGGGCAATGGTGCCATTCACCACATTCCCTGAGTAGGTACACAGAAGATAAAAGAAGATAAAATTTAGGCATGGGAAAGAATGAAGAAGAAAGATATACAAGTGGTGTGTGGGCTGGTGTTGTGAGATGGATGCATGGAAAGAAGGATGGCGGTATGCCTCCTGCTAAAAATTAATCCTCAGACCTTATACATGTGAAAAAGATTTTGCATCACTGAGGTATGAGACTCTCCTGGGAAGCCCAGGGTTCAGTCACTCAGACTGGTACAAAGTTCTCACCTTCTAGTAAGGACAGCAGCATCACCACCATGTCCTTCTGCAGGTCCAGCAGCTCCTTCAGAAGGCCAATTTGGCTCGAGTCCTGGAGTCGGGGGAGCATGAGATATTGAGTGCCATGGGACAATATGTCTCCCCCTCATGACTTCCTAAACACCATTTGAAGGCATTTCTCACTCTTCCTAATCTGGTGCCTACATATCAGCCTGGAAAAGGCTGGCCTCCATGCGTACCTCCTCCCCTTCTCAATTACACCCCACATCCAACGAATATCCTCCATGTTCTTCCTCCCTTCCCTTATCATACCAGACAGCTGCCAGAGACAGAGAATAGAAACTAGGCCCCAACTATGTGAGGAAGGAGGGAAGGGTGGTGGAACTCTAGAGAAACCATAGACTAGGTGTGTCAGTTCCACAGTTTTGGGCCCGTACTCCAAAGCACAGTCCATTTTGCATGATGTCCCCTGAGGCCTTGCAGCACCTGGAACCTAAACCTAGGCTAGAGGCATGGGCATCTGGAATCAGTTAAGAAAGATCCAACTTCAGCCAGCTACAGGGTGAGGCTCTCACCTTGCAAAGTGCAAGGGAAACATGATAGACTTATACATATTGACATTGAAGAAGGATACCCAGTCTCTTCTTCTCTAGCCCTCCATCCTCTTTGGAGGAGAACTAGCTCATTGAAGATTCACTCCAAAGAGCTGTGGAATGGGTACAGAGATGAGGCATGTTTTCTTCCGTTGGAGAAGGGGGTGACTCTCACCATCTTACCTCGGGGTAGGATTCACTCCGAAATTGATCCTCATGGGCAGCGCAACAAAGAGATAATTTTGGTGAGGGAAGCAAACACCTCCATTCTGCTTCCACTGTTGCACCCCAAATTCTAGATCTAGCTCCATCACAGTCTTAACTCCTTGAGCACTAAGAGAAAACTGTAGCGGAACATCACCACCCTTCCTTCAGACCATAGAAAAGTTACAGCTGGCCTGGCTGGCTGGAGGATTGTGGGATCTGTAGTTTAAAAAAGTAACACTTCCAAGTTCTGCTGTTTATTCCCACCCTATTCCTGTCTCCAGCAAATAATATCCTTGGCGTATCCATTGCAAACTGCTAGCGGGCATAACCCAGTCTTGGCTTCCTCCCAAAGATTTTTGGGAACTAGAGTTTAATTAAGATACTGAGAATTCTGTTATGCACTCAGATCTTCCTTAGTGAACTACAGTTCCCAGGTTTCGATGAGAGAGGCGAGGACTGTTGAACCAGTTTAATTTTTCAGTGCAGAACTGCTTCAGCTGTCAAGGCATGAGGTATAAGCAGTAATAATACTGCTTTCAGTTCGGAGACAACACTGAACAGAGATTTTGCCAGCTGCAACTCCCAAATGGTGTGAGTTGAGAAGAAAGGTGCCAGCTTTAGTCAACCCCATGTCTATCCCCTCCCTCTTGGCCCCCCAACCTCTGCAGTAGGACAAAATGAGCTAGGATGGGGCATGAGCCAACAAGCCAAAGCAATGGCCATGCGTGGCACTTTTGACAACCCATTTAATGAGGATGGTCATTGGAGTGGGTGGGACAGAGGGGTCTGAAGAACATGGAGAAGCAGAAAGGACAGGAAGGAAAGAAAGAAGGAAGGAAGGAAGGAAGGAAGGGGGAAAGAAAGAAGATCTGGGTGAGGAGCAAGCACCAGCCATGGCAGCGACAGAGAGGAAAATAGACCAGACCAATGACAATGTTTCTCAGCACTTCTTAAAGACTGCTGGGAAGATGCTGTGGTTTCTTGCTCTCCTAGTTCTCCCAGCAAGGATGAAGGGGTTGGAAGGAGTAGGTATAGGAGCAAAGGCTTCCAGACAGAGGCAACGAAAGGCACTACTAGATTGGGAAGGGACATTTTGATGTAACGCAAGGCCACAAAACACTGTGGCTCTTCAGGACACATTGTACTACTACTGTTTCTATCTTCCAGACTACCAGGCATGCTGGATGGGGCCAATGGGAACTGGGAGTCCAGTAGCACCTGGAGAAAAACAGGTTTCCCATCCCTGAGCTAATGGATCCTCTCTGAAGACACAGAGTGCTTTGTCCATGTAAGAGATCCAGCAATGTGGAACTAGCAAAGACTTCCATTATTTTACATAGCTTTTTACCCTCCCATAACTGGGAAAACAAATCATATGGCAAACTATATTACTCAAAATTAAATAATTTATAGACATCTGTAGACAGTAAATTATGTAAATGATTCCATATGTATTAATGATACATGCTGTAAAATCCACATTCCCGTTCTCATTTGTGCAGAATTGCACCGGCAGAGTTAGCAGCGCCCTTTAAGACTAGTTTTTATTTTTGCATGAGCTTTCAAAAATATCAGTCCACTTCTTCAGCGTAATCCAGAGGGATATTAAAGCTTCTGGCTATTAAGTACATTTATACAGTTGTGGCTTGTGGGAAATGGACAGGATGCAATAGACTTCAAAAGCCTCTGTGAGCCTGTGATACAGGACTTTCAGATCTTTACAGTGGTTGATAGTGTTGATCTGATCTGATAGCTAGTGTTGATTTGTGAAAGCAATAAATCTGTTTACCAAAATCAGTCCCCTAAAGGCATTGCTAGATTTCCTCCCTCTCTGCTCCCTTTCTTCTTTTTTCACTGTTCACATCTCCTTGGAGTTTATCACATGGGAGGAATTTCTCTCAATTTCGAATGGAGCCAATTTGAATTCACGTAAATTCGCTAGTTTAGCGAATTTACGTGAATTCTAATTGCGTTCGGAGTGTGTTCAGAATGACTTTCCATTTCCCAAAAATGACCCCCCTTGCCTGAAATTGCGTGAGATACTCTAATACGCAATTACATGAAACCCCATGATTGCGTTTGGATTGTCACTGCATTATACTGTACCCCCAAATTCCGTCGTATGATAAACTCCCTTGTCTTTGCAGTCAAAGGAAGGAGACTCTGGACAGATCTAGCTTAAACTCAATAGCAGGAGAGAGAAGATTGGAACACATAATTGAGTTAAATTCAAAAGGCTGCAGTGCATGGGTTTCTTTTTGGGGGGGAAGGGTTGGGGAGGGAGGTTAAACTGGTCTGGCCTAATGAAAAGGAGGGTAGAGAAAAGAAGTTGAGGAGAAGTAGAGAAAAATGAGCAGGAAAGCAGTAAAGAGTAAGTAAAAGAGAAGAGAAAGGATTAGAAAGGAAGAAAAAAGAAGGATGAAAGGGAAGAAGGGAAGGAAGGAGCAGCCAGATTGCGTTGGCGTGAGATGGCCACATACTACATAAAATTTTCTTACGCCATTTCGAAGTCCGGGGGGTTGGGTCATCTGTCACACATCAGAACAAAAATGTTATTTAGAAACATTTTTCAGAACATTTTTGTATTTTTGCCAGGTTTACCATCCAGCACATTCCTTT
Source organism: Urosaurus nigricauda (assembly GCA_034509955.1). Classification (NCBI taxonomy): domain Eukaryota; kingdom Metazoa; phylum Chordata; class Lepidosauria; order Squamata; family Phrynosomatidae; genus Urosaurus; species Urosaurus nigricauda. The sequence continues at coordinate 29,473,514 of JAOEGL010000007.1, read as the reverse complement.
CTGTTGCTTGGGGTGGGGATAAGCTGCCTTCCCGTTATGGAGAGGAAAAGTGTGGACAGGTGGCAAGAGGATCCAGGGACAGGCAGGTTGCAACAATGGGGTGAGGGCACTGATCTCTTCTTCCAGGGGAAGAATCTACCCTCGGGAGGAGCAAAACAGGAGACTAGTCTGGGCTCCAATAACCTCCTGGTTTCGTGACCTCCCTTGGAGTCCATGGACACGGATCTACATGCTGTTAAGTTTTGCTGATGTATAGTAAGGAGAAATCAGGAGATCAGGCTGGTTCTCCTCCTAAAGCTATTAACATCTCCCTCTCTTAGGAGTCTATGCCGATGCACCTGGCTCTGAGCCTCTTTTTCCTATGCTTTAAAAAGCCCCAAGAAATGCTGGGTCTTTTGGTTGCAGGGATGGGGAAAGGAGCTGTCTTGGTGCAACAAGGGACCTGGCCAGCATCCTGGAACAGAGCACTGGATTCCTCTTTGCTGTCCCCTTTCCATAATAGGACTGCTCACTGCCTAAAAAGAGAGCAATATCTGGGTTTGCACAACACAGGCTAGTAATAGGCACCCTCTGGAGACCAAGGGTACACTTTCTGTTTGCAACACGCCTGGCCCTCTGTGTCTACCTCTCACATTGTCCCCTCCAATCTTCCTCCCATTTCTCAAACACTCAAATAATTCAAGAAGAGGAAAGGAGCCATGGATGCAACAACCCCGTCAAGGTGAAGGTGTGACGTGGCTACGGCTCACAGCCCCACAGCAGAAGGCCAGTGAAGCCTTAGTGGGGTCCTGTCTCGCAGCCTACATCCTGGCAGATGTATGATGCTTCTGCAGAAATGCTGCTAAACTGCTCTCTCTATCTCTTTTGTTCCTTGCTCAGATTCTGCCTTAACTCTTTAGCATAAGAGTGTGGGACTGCAGCAGGCATGAGGGCTACTTTTATGTGCTGGGGCCTTCCGAGGGCCACATGGACTACTAAATAATAAAACAAAGGGGCTAAGAGTCCACTTCTTCTTTTTGACAACTTTTTGATGTTAAAACAGTACAGGGAGGCTTTGAAGCTTGTAAATCGTTGCACCTGGGGGCTTTCAAGAGCAGCAATTCCTCCCCTTTTTGGCTAGAAAAAGATCTGTCTGGGGATTCAGGAGGTGTCGAGGGCCACAAAAACATCCTTGGGAGGCCACAAGCGGCCCCAGGGCCACACTTTGCCTGCCGCTGCTTTAGCATCACAAATAGACAAAGGGACAAGATGCTGGGAATACATCTAAATTCTCTCTGAAATTCTAGATGTTTCCCAGGGGGTGGAGTGGAGGCATTGGAAACAATGGGAGGCAGGGAAGCACTTGCACTGGTTCTGCTGGGTTCAAAAATGGTGTTATGGAGTAAAGGAAGGCCAGATGGTGAAATACAAAAATGGTCCTTTTTAGAGGGAGTGCCCAAAGCTGTTGCTAAGATTGGGAAGAGGGCAGGGGCAGGGAGAGGCACAGAGCAGGCGAGCCTGGGGTTAGTGCAAAGATTAAAAGGGAAACCGCACCCCACGCAACCTTCTTTCCCCAGCTCTCACCTGCCACTGCCATACCCATGCTTTATCGTCCGCCCCCCAACAATTCATGATAACACAAGAAGGGTTCTTGCCCCAATCCCAAGAGCTCTGCTATTACAGGTCCCCAAGTTTGTCACCCAAAGTGATCAGAGTTGGATGAGGCTGGTGAGTGACTCAGACGGCAAGCCTAGACCTTAGTACCTAGTCTGAATATCTATTATTCTGTTGAAACGCTTGGTTTCCAAATTTAATGGCATGGCAACACAATGTATAAAATCTTAGCTTTACCCTACTTGACAGCTGTTGGGGAAATACAGTGGGACCTTTGGTAACCATTGTGGCTTGGTTCCAGGACCCCCTGTGGATATCAAAATCCATGGATACTCAAGTCCCATTATATGCAATGGTGCAGTAAAAGGAATAGAAAAATCAAAGTTTAACTTTTGGAATTGGGGGCGGGGAATATTTTCAACCTGCATACGGTTGAATCTGTGGATGCAGAACTTGTGGATACAGAGTACCAACTGTAATCAGTACCTGATTTATCTGGAGCTTCTGGGATATTGTTTTAGGGAAGCTAACTATTAAAAAACATACACATTTACAGAAGGAAATGCAGCATTGCTTTTTATCGCTACAGTAAATCTCTCTGCCTACTGGGATTCCTTTCCTCAGTCAATGCTCATGCTATCCCCCAAAGATTGGCCTCTGGGATACCTCCCATCTCTTGCACCCCTTTGTTGGGACTCAATCTCTTCACTCCTTTTTTTTACCTGAGCCAACTTCATCATCATGTGAGCAAAGACATGGAGAAAACCAATTACAGCATCCCACAGTCTGCTATGTGCTAGGCTCTGTTGGTTCCCAGTGCACGGTCCCTGGAGAAGGAGGAAGAAACATGAAGGACACATTTCCATATCAGGCCATTAAAGTTGTGCGTGTGTTGCTTTGGCTTTCAAATTGTTTATGCTGTTAGCAAGGAGGGTACCAGTCCAACCTCTCTGGGAAGGCTGTTTCAGAGCCTGGGAAGTCCCTCTGCCATGTTCCCATTGAACACATGTGAGGGTGGTGGGATAGACAGCAGGGTCTCCCCAGAAGATCTCAAAATAAGGGCAGGTTTGTATGAGGTTGAAGAAAAGGAAAGGAGTGCATCTGTCAGCTGAAAGCAGAGACAGGAGCAAAAAGAACGAGGGCAAGGAAGTGAAATGAGGATCAGAGGTGCATCTACACTGCAGTTTGACACCACTTTAAGTGTTGTAGCTCCATCCTATGGAATCCTGGATTTTACAATGTCTTTATCCTTCTCTTTCAAAAGTATAAACCTCCAGATTCTGTAGGATGGAGTCATGCTGCATTATTTCTACAGTGTAGACGCTCCCCAGGAGGTAGGAAAATTGAGGTCAGTATAAAACTCAGAGACACACTATGCTGGAGTACTTTGAATGCTGGACTAGAAACCTGGGAGACCAGGGTTTGAATCCCTGCTCAGCCACAGAAGCCCATTAGGGCAAGTTACATTCTCTCAGCCTCAGAGGAAAAGAAAGGCAAACCACCTCCAAACATTTTTTTTCCCAAGAAAACCTTAGGGTCGCCATAGTTTTGCCTTAGGGTCACCATAAGTCAGAAGTGACTTGAAGGTACAGTACACAACAACACCCCAAACCCAGAAGGCTAGAAAAATGGGGGATGCAGCAGTGATCTATGGGGTGAAGGTGGCACATGGCTGAGAAAGGGGGTGAATTAAAAAAACTGAGGGACTGATTCAAAAGGTCTGCTTAAGTCACTCCTAGTAATAGGATTTAGGCCACTGGTGTGAAAGGAGCCAGCTGGTAGGTTGCAGTAATATCTGGGATGGAGGACCTGGCTTTATGGAGGATATTCTCGGACCATACCTGGATATACTCGGTAAGGCTGTTGAAGACCTGCTTGGCCACCGCCATGGCTTTAGAGAAGTTGCGTTTGCCTTGCTCATCAATCACATCCTTGCCAGAGTAATACCAGTAGAAATCACTGATGGACTCCTGGAGAGGGAAGAGGTCCAAAAGGAAATTCACCTTCCTTGCTTTCATTTTTTAAAAGACCCCCAGCAATCCTGTCTACAGCCAGAATACAAAGATGCTAATCTCAGATGGAGAGTGTGACCGAAGAGCAAGCTCTTGGCAACTCCCGTTTTATCATCTATGCCTAGGATATGGAACGTCTGCCCTAGGGGCCAGATGTGTCCTACAGGGGTTCTTAATTTCTCCTGCAAGTTTCTTCTACTGTTACCTCCAATCTATAACTGGAGGTAAGAGATTATTTAAAGTTATTTAAATTTCAAATATCCTGCACAGAACTGAGCTGTGCTTTGTAGCAAGATAAGTTGTTGCATGGAAACGAGCAAGTCAAAGAGGTGTCAAGTGAGATCTCACTCTGGAGCAGGAATGCACATAACTGAAAATCATGGTTAGTGGGGAAATTGGTAAGAATTATATCCGGTCCTGGCCATTTTCGCTTTGGCCTTTTCTCCTACTCTGCCCTCAGCCTGGGCTCACGCCTTTTACATCACCCACTGCTGGACTTTTGCCCAAGAGATCCTTCCCACATTGGAATTAGTTCCTTAGTGGAACACATTCCTCCACCCTTGATCTAGTTATGGCATGAGACCATAATCTTGAAGGCTGCTCTTCAGAGGAAGATTGGAATTCAGGCTTAAACAGGCTGCACCACTGAGAAACAGTGGTTGGCAGATATTAATGCATGCTGTACAATTGCCACCTCTTCATTTCAAATATTCTGGTGACAAAAGCAAGAATATGCCCTCCTTTTCAAACTCTTTTTAAAATTTAAAACGTATTTCAAGACACAACGCCTGTCGAGACTACCTTTCCCATGATAAAGGAATCAGATCCTGCTCTAAAAGCAGACTTTAAGGACACAGGGCTACCAAGGGCACCAGGAATGGATTTCAGTCAGGAAGCCATTTCAACTCAAGAACTGCATTTGGAGTGAGGTTTTGCCTTGTCTATTGTGCTTAGACAAGCCTGGTCTCACCTGAAGACGCAGAAGGTAGTCAACAGTACAGATGATAATGTTGATTGTGTTTGTGTTTCCCGTCTGCGTCCGCAGGTAGTTCTGAAAATCTAGGATAAAAAGCAGCATTGTGAGAATGCGGTATCTGTTTCCAGTGCCCTAATTTCTCTGGCTCCCTTTATTTTATCTTCAGAACACCTTTGGGAGGTAGGTACATTCTCAATGACAGGGGGAGACTTACTGACCTAAGATCATCCAATGAACTATATAATCCTCTTTGTCACCCACCCCACTTTCTCAGATGCTTTTAAAATGTACCCTCTTCTCTCTCATCTTTGCACTTTCCATCTTTATTCTCAATCTACTCCAGTTGCTGCAAATCGAGTTCAAAGTGCAAAAGATGTTGGCATTCAGTTAACTTAGCAGGAAGGAAAGGAGAAAGGAAAATCCTGCCCTTCCAAGAAAGCTCAAGCAAAAGCAAACTATTTTATGTTATTTTTCCCTATAAATAACTTTTGCCACTTTGACCACACTCTGTGACTGCTTGCAATCATGCGTCCCGCTGTGAAATCATGGAGCGTATGGAAAAGCAAGTTAAAGAGCTCTCTGATGGTGACTTGCTTTAAGTTGGAATATATGTGTAGAGTCAACATTGCTGGTCTTCCAGCCTTTGCTCACTTGGAAACAGGGGCCCAAGGGTGACCTATCACTTTTCCCCTCACGCTTGTCCTCCTATCATATTGCTTTGAGTTAGTCCCAGCCATTCGTCCATTGCCCTGTTCATGGCCTTGCTAAGTGGGAGATTCTGAGAATGGCAGTGCAAAAATTATGTTTCCCCAAGTTCCTGTGGTCCCATTATATTTCTTCAGCCATTCCCTGCTGTAGCAACCTACCGTTGTTGTGACCTTCACATAGAAGCTGCAGGAACCGAAAGAGGTCCTGTGTAAACAAATCGTCGGCCATCACCTTCTCTCCTAGAGCAGGGAAAGGGTCAAGGGAAGAGTCAGAACTGGCCAACATTAGTAGGAACAACATAGAGGGGAAAAGAGAGAGAGAAATAGAAAAGGGGGTTCGGATGGGAGAGTGTAGCAGAAAAGAGTGTGCGGTTAGTACAAAATGAGAATCGCCAGTGCTGGACGCGAGCAAGGGAAAGGCAAACCCACACGGCAAAAGGGCTTCTGCCCACAAGACACAGTGCGCTCCTGCAGGCCTCACTTTCAGGATTAAGCTCTCACGTGGTGGTTAAATATGGAGTGACCAGCATGGAACCAAGGCACTGAACTCTTGGCTCCTTGTTTCAAGGGAAGTTCACCTGAACAAAAGCAAGGGGAGAGCCAATAATACTCATCGCACAGAACAAGCAGGGAGGCCAAGGTGGCAGAATTCTAGGTTTATAACTGCAGCTGGAGAGAGGATGATGGTTGGCATCCTATTAGTGACGTCACACAGGGATAAATGAAAGCTGAACTTTTTTTGGTCACTAAAGGTAAAGGTAAAGGTAGTCCCTTGACATGAATGTCTAGTCATAACCGACTGTAGGGAATGGTGCTCATCTTGGTTACTAAGCTGAAGAGCTAGTGTTGTCCAAAGATGACTTTGGTGGTCATGTGTCCAGCATGATGACTGCACTGAACACTGTTACCATAATAATAATAATAATAATAATAATAATAATATTTCCAGCCTCTCCCCATGGATCGATGCAGGATTCCAACACATACAGTTAAAATCTAAGGACCACATAACTTTAATTATCTATAATATTATCGCTTTTTACCTAATTAGCTACTGTCGTTCCTTGACCATTCAAACTGTCATATCAGGTCAGGTGGATAGGCCCGCCGGAAGAGATCCATCTTTAGTGCTTTTTAAAAATTTCCTCTAATCTTGTTTTTATTACTATTTTAGCTAGTTACTGTTTTAATTCAATTGTGATTTAATCTCTTTTTAAGGGGGGGTGGTAAGGGAAAGGATGGGATATTTTACTTGATATTGTTTTAATCCTTGTTGTAATCCGCCCCGATTGCTTTTCAGAGAGGCGGACTAGAAATAATAATAATAATAATAATAATTATTATTATTATTATTAAAAAGTGTCACTGATAAGACAGATCTCCTCTGGCGAGTCGTTCCAAAGTTTCGGAGCCACGGCAGAGAATGCTCTCTTAGATGTTGCCGCCAATCTATTATTGGTGGCTTCCAGTAGATTTTTCCCTGTGGTACCTATTTATCTACTGCCAACCTTCAGATCTTACGATCATCAGAACTGGCATCTTAACCACTAAGCCACCACATCCCCAGTGATTTTTTTATCACTGCAAATGGAGGAATTCCTTACTTCCCTTACACAAGGACCAAGCGCTCCCCCAGAATTCAGCTTTCTCCTGTGTCCCCCTCCCCATTATAGCCACTGTGGCTGGGGGAGAGAGAGGGGGGTGTCAGAGAAATATCTGTCTGTGTTCCAGACAGAGAACCACAAAAAGTACCCTCTGAGATATCCTCCAGATCTTCTGGAAGTCCCAAAGGATGGAGTCCTTATTGTGCACCTGGCTACAGGAACACAGCCAGACACTCCTCTGATGCTCCCATTCCCCATCAGCCACTGCATGGATTTGGGGACAGGCTGCAGGAGGAAAGTGAATTTTGAGAAAAGAGAGATGTATCACAAGGCGGAATTTTATGACATGTCTCCTGGTGAAGATCACAGGCAATGTTTGATAATGTTCTCTACCATTAGAAATAACTAAAACATCAACTCCAGGCATGCAGGAAAAAAAGCACAACAAGGAGAGGCTTTAGTATCTCTACAAGGAAGGAGATTTTCCCACTGCTGCTGCTAATAATAATAATTAAAAAACAATAATAATGGATATTATCATGTTTATCATATCATATTTATCATATCAGTCATATTTATCAGAATTCTGCACCTTCTTCAGTGGAATATATCAAATGGCTCTGAAGTGCATGATAGGTGAACTGGTCAACACTTTACTGGATTTTCAAAGATAATTGAAATCAATCAGGAGGGGTCAAAAAAAAGGAAAGAAACGTTATTTAGTAGTAGGTCTTAAATTGTAGTCCAAAGGCCACCAAAATTTACATGCTGTATTTACATGTGAAAAGAATAAAGAAAAAAGATTAAGGGCCAACGTTTTCTTTTACATTTTCATCATATGCTGAAGAGCCATGCCTTTCAAATATCAAACTGAAAAGCAGCTTGTCTCTTCAGCAGCGCAAGTGACTGAAATAGAAATGTTAAAGAAATCACTGACTGCATTACAGACTTTTCTTCCACTGCATGCTTAGAGCTTTGTTGGAACAAAGCCTTGGAAGATAAATGTAACAGTTGACCTTTGATATGGAAGCATTTTATCTATTCCATTCTTACAACCTGGTGGCCATAGTATTAACATGTAGACATATGGTGGCATATAATAAACAAGCAAACTAGCACAGTAGTCAAGTTAAAGACCTGTTGATCAAGGAGGACTTCCTAATTTCAAATATTAAGAAGAAAAGACGAATTAACCCAGAGAAATCTGTGTATCTGTAAGAGCTGATCTGGAGTGAGGACTGCAGTAGCTAATCCAGAGTTAGTAGGAACACAAGCGCCATGCATTTAGTTACTGGATTTAATGGTTCCACTGTGTAGGGACAGTGTGATTGTTAACAGAATATTCTTGCTGGGAAAAAGATGTCTCAATCGGGAAAGAGATTTCAGCAAAGGTTCAACATCAATGTTTGCTAAATCCCTGCACATCTAATTGTAGAATTACACATTTAGTGGGGAAACAAAAACATGTTCCAAAGAGGAATCAAGTGTAGGTCAACTGGAAGAGTTTACTCAAGCACCATGAATATCAACAACTGGTTTATTCTAATATAAAATTGTGTGTCTGAGGTCAAATTTTACAGTGCAATTCTAAAGGGGGAAGAGTTGGGGAGGGGTGAAATAATGGAGGTCAGATCTGTACAAAATACAGGTAGAGTGTGAAGACGGACTCAGCACGGTGCGTAGAAATTCCAAGTACTGGATCAGAGTGACAAAGCAGTGGAAAAAAAAGGTCAAAGATTAAGAGTAAAGTCGGGGTAAATCGAGTACAAGATACCCAGCCACTGGCCCTTTTCTTGGAGGTTAATAGAATTAGTTGCAGAAGAGTCATTCAGCTGACTGGTTCACACCATCCGTTTTGTGGCATTGGTCATTAATGAAGATATGAATCCAGCGGTGTTAGGGAGGCCAAGATTGATGAATGGGATCCACCCATTCACAAGCACTCCCTCCATGTCTCCTGGTGGATCCATACTGTCTTCATCTGGCATTAATGACCAGCCCTTTTTCCATTGTACATCCGCTTCATGGATGAAGCCAAATCATCACCTGATTATCCTTCCCCTCTTGCATGGTTGGGAAGTGGAAGGGGTGGGAGGACCATCATGGTACTTGGGAGGGTTGGGCTTGGGAGTGTGGGTAAGGAAAGGGAACGATGCTGCCCAAAGTCATCTCAGTAAGATCTGTTTTGTCTGAGACTTGAATTAGAAAGGTTCTAGAGCATTAAAGACAGCAGTGACCTGGAACAAAAGCAGCTAAACAGGACAACACAGTTACTACAAGGATTTTATAAGGACAGCGAATGCACAACAGAGATACTATGGAGGACAGCGCAATGGTGAAATGAAAGGACTACAGTGGGGTGAGCAACCCATGGACTGTGGGTATAACCTTCCACAATTGTTTTGCTTTTTTTGTAAACTCCCCCCACTACTGAATTTGCTACCCACACTACCACATTTTGGTGGTTCCACAACAGCCCCAAAGGGTCATATATTTCTTCAAAAGCAACCCATCCAGAGATCCCCTGGTTTGCTTCACAGCAGAACTATACCGGCTATGTGCCATAATAAATCAAATCAAATCATAGCAGAACCACACTCCTGGAAACCAGATTCTGATGTTTAAAAAAGGCACAATGAGATAGCACGTCTTGTTTTTAAAGGGAAGTGAGCATTCTTTGCAGCCACGAGATGACAGAAATCCAGTGATGTGAAGTCGAAGGCTTTCATGGCCGGCATCCATAGTTTTTTGTGGGTTTTAACACTATATGGCCATGTTCTAGAAGAAATTATTACTGATATTTCACTGGCATCTGTGCCTGGCATCTTCAGAGAATGCTGGCATGGAAGAGAGTGGAGTATATATATACTGTGTGAGTCTGAGTTGGGAGGAGTGATTTACCCAACAGACAATGGACCACCACTTAAACAGACACAAATCCTCCTTGCATATCCTCCCACCCTGGGGCCTTGCCATTCAACAACAGAACAATACACAGATTAACATGTAAAATTACTCCCAACCTAGAATCATACAGGATATACCACACGCACTTCCATGCCAGCATTCTCTGAAGATGCCAGCGAAATATCAGGAATAAACTCTTCTAGAACATGGCCACACAGCCCAGAAAACCCACAAAATACTACCCAGTGATGTGATAAGTGGCAAATTCAGCACTGAGTGTGGCCCCTCAGAGAGCTCAGAGGGGTAATGCACCTCTCTACCCCTTGGCACTGCCCATCTCTGTACTACAAAATCAACAAAATACGACAGTGATATCACAAGGGAGAGTACACAGAGTACAGAAGGACAGGGATGGCAAATCACGGAGCATTTAGCTAGAAAGAAAGAGAGGAGCTAGAAGGAGAAGTGTAGTTGCTACAAGGATACTATAAGGAGAGAAAATTGACTTGCACAGAGATTATATACCGACATGCCCAAGAAGCATTAATCACGAATGAAACAAGCATTTCTGAAAGCTGGACTAATAAGGACCATACAACAAGGACAGTGCTGTTGCTAAAAGAGACAGACCCAACAGCATTTTGAAGACATGGCATCATTACAGTATCAGTTGGTTACCACGCAAACTCAACCCAGTTGTTATAAAGACTCTGCATAGCTATCACAGGCTTTTACAGATTTAACCAACAAGGATAACCTAACCACAGTTGCCCACTAACCTCCTGGTTAGACTATTGTAATGCACTCTATGTGGGGCTGCCCTTGAAAACGACTCGGAAGCTTCAGCTAGTGCAAAATGCTGCAGCTCAACTGCTGACTGGAATATCATACTTGCTGTTGGTGTGTGCCTTCAAGTCATTTCCGACTCGTGGCGACCCTAATGCAAACTTGTCATGGGGTTTCGTTGGCAAGATTTGTTCAGAGGAGGTATAGATATCACATAGACAATATGTCATGCCAGTCTTAAAAGAATTGTTGACTGGTGCCAACAAATTTAGGTGACAAGTTAAAACTTGGTTGTTCACCAAAACCTTTGGGCCTCATTGCTTCAACCCCAAAACTGTACATTTTTAAAAAATCTGCTTTTAATGCATTTTATTGTTTACTATGCTTTTCTTATTTAAATTATATTACTGTTTTTTCAACCCATATAACCTGTTTTGATGCTATTGGTACACTGTCCTGAGATCTCTTGCTAAAGGGTGAGGTATAAATATTTTATTATATATATATATATATAATTATTAGCATTGTGCCACTATACAGATAACAAAATCCTTACTTCTTACTACATTCCCTTCACTTCTTGAGACAAGAAAGATGTCACAGGTTGTTACTGTGCCAGGCATTACCGTAAGAGTACCACACTTTTACTCTGCAACTTTGCTATACCAGACAGTTATCACACTTACATATAATGCACAGATATAAGTGCTACAAGCACTGTTTTAAGAGATCAAAACACCAGAATGTGCCCACATTGCCACAAAGAATGCAACATTTTTTAAAGCAAATTATTACAAAAAGGCCATGTTGTTACTAAAGAACTCATTGCAAGAGCAAAGTTACATGGTTACACGTACACCCTTAATTGTTATAATTGCACATCGTTACTACACAGATAATAAAGGACGGAGGTCACATTTTGTTGAATTACTTCTGCTTGGGTGGGTGTCAAATGGCGTATCTACACTTGAGCCTATGGAGACTCGGCTGAGGCTAAACAGGGAGTACTTAGTTAATTTGGGAGTTGTCGTGCATGTGTTTGTGTATAGAAGTGGGACCTGCATCTCATCACTACCTCAAATAGGCAGAAGTCCAGCAAGGTGACTTCTTGGAGGTCTCTATAAAGTGAAGAAATGTGGGACGGGGCACAATTTACAAGAGCACAGGTCTGGAGACCACAGTTCAAGCATTTGGGTGGGTGAACAGTATGCAGTTAGTGTGCTCAGCACCAATTCGGCATCGCTTGAAGGTGGGGCAGTAAGGTACGGCTCTGGGGAGGGCTTTTTCCAAAAAAAGCTGAAGGTCATGCGCCAAATGGAGTCGAGGACTCACTGCCCGACCCCAACAACCAACCCCCCCAAAACTGATCAGAATCCCCTCCAACCAGCCAAGTGCAATGGAGTCTAGTGGAGTGTTTGCTGTAAGTATAATGGAGCACATGGTCATCTTATCCCACACTATTTGCCTTTCGTTCTTGGAGGACAAGGAGAAAAATTCCAAGGTATTATGTTATTTTTTTTAGTGGATCTCCATGTAAGGGGGAGAAAAAGATGGAAACCATGCTGCATATGTTTAGCCAGCTCATGACCTGAAATAAAAAGAATTCCTTTGCTACTACTCTAGAGATCTGAGTCCAGAATTAAGTATTTCTCAGGACCTCATTCCAAGCACGCCGCACGCTAGGTCAAAACAATGCCAGCCTGACAGTTTACAGAGATATAGGAGTTTATCACACACAGGAAGCAAAGCACCCAAATCCCAGGAATTAAATCCAGGAATATCCCACAAAAGCGGGATTGTTTTCAGACAACGTCCCCTAATGCCACCATTAATCCTGCATTTAACTGGTGAATAAAGTGGGCAAAACGTGCTGCTTTTTACTTTTGGGATTTTCCCGGAAATAAAAAGTGACCAAAAGTGGCCAAATCCCGCATTTTAATTAACAGGTTAAATGCGGGATAATGGCAACGTTGGGGGACGTCATCTGAAAACGATCTCGCTTTTGCAAGATATTCCCAGATTCAACTCCTGTTTATTCGGGTGCTTCCCTCCTGTGTGATAAACTCCATAGTTGCTATTGAAAAGGAATGGGTCAACCCAGTCACGACAGGGCTATAGCAATCTTTAGCCATGGAAGTAAAACAAAACTCCTTAGGTAAGGCTGGGAAGGTGGGCTAATTATCATTTCCCAATCTTGGGTTGCCAAAGAGTGTCAGTCTACAGCTACCAGGATCCCTGACCCCCTTGTTTGGGAGGCTGGAGCAGGTTGAAATCTAACATCTGAAGACACACGTTAGTGATGAGCTACTGGGTTTCTGCTTCTGTTGGTTGAACAGAGTACTGTATACACTTATGTATAAGTCTAGATATTTTAGTCAAAAAATTGACCCCAAAAAACTCAGTCGGCTTATCCACGGGACATTGTAAGTACTGTACGTTAACTCTTATAAAAACGGAACCATCCCCAGGTGAAAGGAAAGAATATAATCTCTTTTGGAAGCACTGACTTAATCTCAGCTCTTTTATCCATCCAGGTTTTAGAAGAACAGAAATCGTTTCCTTTCCTTCATCTTTTAGATCCCTTGTTACATGACCCTGAGTTTTACCCTCAATTTATCCTCAGATCAGATAAAATATATAATTTTGGCCCCAAAACCCGCCCTTGACTTATACATGAGGTCGATTTATAATTGAACATACATGGTAGCACTACCTCTTGTCTAGTACAGGTTCCAACTAATCCTACAGGCTCTACTCATGTGATGGATAGAGCTTTCCTAGGACTAGGCGGGGATTAAAATAACATCACAGAACTCCTTGCTGGTCTCAAATATCGTGATGCATTCTAGTAGATCAAGAAGTGAAATGTGATTGGGTGTGTCTCTAGAAATACCAACCTCCTGCTCCCATTCCTAGCCCCAGTTCTTACTGCAGCAATTCCGATTCTTGGCATTCACCTGAACTCCCCAATGCCTGGTCTTACAGCTTCTCAAAATTCATTGCACTGGATTTGCAGTGCATCCTCAAAGCCTAGTGAGATACTAGATTCTAAGCTAAGGTGGAGGGGGTTCTGATCAGTTTTCAGTCTGAAGACTCGCTGGGTTAGAAAGAGGAATTAAAATAAATACAGGCTGAGAAACTGACCATTAAAAGAAAATATATATATATATGAAGCTAAACAAAAGCAAACAGATTATTTACCATTTTCACGACTGATGACTGAGGGAAGGGCATCAGTGAGACCCGGGGAGGGGAGGGGAGGGAAGAGAAGGAGGGGGGAAGAGAGGAGGTGAGTGCAAGACATCACAGCAAAGAAGGAAAAGGAGATGATTAAAAACAAAAGAAACGGAAAAGAAAAAGAAACCCAGCATGTATTAAAACAACATTAATGTGGAATGGAAAAACGGATGAGACCAGAAAACCCGAGGCAAAAGGAGTCGGATAGGTTGGGAGGATGAGAATCCATTATTGGTTTTAGGAATATCAATTAATCCACGTCTCCAGGAGGAAGCTGTGAACACAAAGAGAATATGCGGAGCACGGGGGTGCAGGGAAGGAGGCTAAGGGGGGTCGTATGGTGGGGGTCAGTCTGACCTAGGCCAGAACTGTGATTGGAGAAGTCCTGTTTCTCAGCATTCATGTACAATAAAAAGAACCCCTCTCACTCCTTCCTAGAGACAGGAGGAGGAAACGCCAAAGTGTCCAACCCACTGTGGTCAGAAGTGGAGGAAGAACCCAGGAAGCCAGGCTTTCCAAACTGCTCCCCATCTTCCCATATTATCCACAGACTGCTCTGTTTCCAAAGGCAGAGAAGAGGGAAAGAGATCTGCACCAGCTAAACTGGGAAATGAACCAGATTAAAGATATCTGGCAACTGGGGACATGCGTCAGCGCCTCTGTAACTGGCAAACAGACTGGTAAAAGTCTTTGGGGTATCACTAAGATGGACGGGATGGGCTGATAGGAACAAGATGGGCCTAGTGTACCCCACCCCAGAGTCTCATAAATGGGGCAGAAAGGGACTTACTCGTTCCATCCTCTGTCACCATCCCCAGTCCTTCGGCTTTGTTTTGCCTCTCAAAGGCATTGAGATCCAGCACACTGTGGAGTGGAGAAGCAGAAAGAGAAATAGGGCAAGGAGAGAGCAAGAGAAGACAACAGCAGAATTTGGCGCAGGAGAGAGGAGCATTGGATGGCCAAAGGAGAGAAGGCGCAAAAGGCACCTAAGAAATTTAAAAGGGGAGCTTTGCAGACATCCAATGGAGGTGGCCTTGAGTTTAGGGTAACCTGTGCCTGAGTCAAGTTGGGAAGCATGGCTACAAAGCTCTGCTCAAAAGTGCCCTCTGAGAAGTGGATGGTGTGTTTCTTCCCTGAAATTGGATGCCTCATCCTTTATCTTGGGATTTCCTTGTGAGCCAGAAGGATGAAAAACTCAGTAGTTCCTGACTGTCCACATAAGAGGCAGAGGTCAGATGGGAAAACAGACAGCAGAAACATAGAAAGAAAAGGAAAAAAGATAAGATATTACAGCTACACACCTGCATGTCTGCATTAGTGCTTGGATGCTCTGGAAGAATCCCACTTCACGTTTCTCCTTCAGATAATCCAGCATTTTCTGAAGACAGAAAGAAATTAATTAGTGGGAGATAAAGGCATGCATTTTCTCCTTGTTGCATTTTCCCTTTGATCCCTACCTCCTTGCACAGTTCCCACCAAGTATTTCCCACCAATTTCTACATCCTAGTCATATGATCAATATTATTCAGCCTTGTTGACTTTGGCACACCCATCCATCCCATTCTTTGCCACTCTATCATGTTTGCCTTCCATAGCTTATATCCCACTTTCCCCCCAAAACTGGGACTTAAGGTGGCATACAAAAAAATTAAAACAAATCTACAGGTGGCATAAGCTACAACTACATAATGTGTCTAAATTATCAAAATGCAAGCAAACGATAGAATTAAAACAATTTAAAACAAACCTGCTGCACTTCCTCATTGCCGCCATTCAGGATAGAGATGCCCAGTTTCAGTGTGGAAGATACCATGGCACCAGGCTCCCCTAACAAGATTTTTAAAAAGAATTATGGCTCTAAGCATCTTCTTTATTGAACTTGAACTGAATACCTGGTATTCATCCAGGTATCTTTGGAATTATTCATGACATTCAGCTTTCGTTGGGCACTGATACAGTCTTCCCACACCTGTTACTCCTTTAGATATGCTGGCCTACAACCCCCATAATCTCATCCAGCACACACCAAGGGCCATGCTGGCCAATGATCATGAAAACTGTAGTCTAGCAAATTTGGAGGGCACCAAGATGGGGAATGCTAACTTAAAGGCTACATGTACAAACAGTGCTAGATTCTAGAAGGTATCCAGCCTTACACAACTCTCCAAAGTGTGGTTTGGATTCTGAAGATTTGATGTGACACTTCAGGAGCTTGAGATGTTTCTCCTGACCCACCTACTATCTCCATTTTCTTTGTCTACGAGACTGCCAACCTGGAACATGATCAGGAGCCAAGCTGTTTGGCATTGCTTTCAAAAATAAATGTTTCTATGCCTTATGACTGAAGGAAAAACACTGGATGAGCAGCTTGTTTGAGTCTGTCACAGACCCAACCCAAGATTTCAATTTTGGGACAAAATTATCAAGCCCAGCAATCTGCACTGATCCCAAGGCTCCATCGCCTGTTGTAGGGTAAGTGGTGGGGAAAGAAACAGGGTTGCCTCTGACCTTTACAAGCGCTAATCATCTGCAGAACCATCTCGGCTGCCCCACGGTTGTGCAGTCGGGACTGTTGATACAGAAGTTTCTGTTTTTCCATTTCCTTCTCCTACAGGGAGGCAAAGAAGGGTGAGTTACTGGATGGAAACCAATGGTAGGCTACCTGGCTATGTATCCCCTCCAAGCAGGGAATGCTGAGAAGAGCCACTTGCACTGTTTAACATTAAAAATGAAAATAAGAAGTGGACTTCTAGATACTTTCAGGGGTTTTTTGTGTGTGTGTGTGTGTTTATGTGAAATTTTGGAGCTCTGAAAAGCTCCAAGCGAAAAAAATGCCCCCAGGCTTAGACTATTTGCCCATCCCTGTTTTATAAGGAGGGTCCAATTCAGAAAATAGGATGTGGATTAAAGAAAGGAGACAGAGGGACACAATAACCAGAGAATGCTGCAACTCTGTTGAAGCAAATATTCTCCTTTCCTCATCTCCAAACAGGAATGTGTGTTCTCTGTGATAAAGAACAGAATGGCCAAATTGTTTGTACAGTTTCTAGTCGTCTCGAAATTCAGGGCAAGTTTGAAAAGAAAACAAGCAGAAGTAGCTAGGCTTTACCGACAGAAGGAAAAGTTTGACGAAGTGGACGTATCTTTGCTGAAACATCAGAAGTGACTGTAAACAGATGCTGTTCACTGGGGGATCACTTACTTCAAAAGGAACATCAGCTTCTTCCCCTTCTTCACCCTCATCACCTTCATCTTCATTTATGTGGCAACTCTGGGGTCCAAGGGACAAAATGAAAATAGGGGTGAGCAGCAATAGCATACATGCCAGGACATTTAGAGAATTTTTCTAAAGGTTCATGAGTAGAAGCTTTTCCACTACATACAATCCTGACATTCAGATGGTATCAGAAGTCAACACAGAGGGGCAAACAGATTTACACATCAGTATCCTAGGAATTTTTTTATTATCCTGCCCACTACTAGAAAATCAAAAGTTAAAAAGAAGAAAAATCCTTGTCAAAGATTCTGTTTACGAAATATAACTGATTTAGGACTGCAAAGGGGAACATTTTAAAAAAAATGTTGGGTTGCAGAAATTTGGAGAAGGCATTGCAACAGTGGTGGGAGTCATGAATTTTACTGATTAAATTGTATGTGTCCACATGTCTCCAACTGGTGTCACAATGGCCAGGACTAGCTGCAATCTCACAACTATTGGAGGACTGCAGCAAAAAACAGAGTGGCAACCCTACTATATATCAACAGCAGCAACAACATTTATTTATAACACCCTTTCCACAAACGTCTTGTAGATAGCACATGTGCTGTCTGCATGATGAGGGTTTCAATCTGGCCTCTGGGACTACTCATATGTCACAATGTTTTCTTCAAACGTGAAAGTGACCAGACTAAAATTGGATTTCTCAGGAATAAGCTACCATCGCAACTCACCTTTGCCATGATGTCAGCATATGCCATGTACAGATAATCTTCCTCCAGTTTGCTGTAACAAAGCAGAGCAGGGTCAGGATCCAAACACGAAGCCGAATTGTCCAAGAACTGCTTTGGAGTAACTCCCATTGACTTCAGGACGATTTCTCACAATATTGTGTCCAAACTCTCATTTATCAAGACAAGTCTAGGCCAAGATTCTCCAACCTGGTGCCTTCCAGATGTGTAACCTATAACCCCAAGCATTCCAACCAGCATGGCCAGCATGATCATGGGGACTGTAGTCATAGAACCATAGAGGTGGAAGGAGCCTCATGGACTGTCTGGTCTAATCCCCTGCAGGAGGTAGCTGTCCAGTCTGTTTTTGAAGACATCCAGAGAAGATGTCTCTTACTGTCAAGAAGTTCCTTCTAATGTTCAATCAAAATCTACTCTGGGACAGCGAAGAAACGATCTGCTCGTTTTGTCTGTGGCAGCCCTTAAGGTATTTACTTTGAACGATTTAAAGACTGCAATCATGTCAACCATCAATCTTCTCTTCACCAAGCTGAACAGATCCAGCTCCTTCAACTTTTCCCCATATGTTTTCTTCTCCACACCTCTTATCATCCTTATTTCCCTTCTCTGAACCTGCTCCGTAGAAATGGACGGGAAAATAATAATAATAATAATAATAATAATAAATTTGCATTGTATAATGAGCCAGTAACTATGTATTATCTCTCTTTGTAATCCAAGAAATTTGGAAAGGATGACTTAGTTTTCAGGTTTACAAAATACTTGGTCCTGGTGAAGAGGAAACCTGCTGGATATCTTTTTAGAAATAAAGCTCTGTATAGCGGCATTTTTGGACTCTCCTTGAACATCTCTCTGCAAGGATTTGCCTGTGACAAAGGTCCATGCTTCAAAATTACACCACTAACACAACAGGCTGGTGTGAGCTAGAAAGAGAGAAAGAAGACTGGCCAAAGATCATCCAGTGAGTTCAGTGGCGATCTGAACCAAGATCTCCCAACTCCTAGTCTCCAAATGCTCATGATATAAGCAAAACAGATCAGCACCAACATGTAAGTTTAGTTGGGCCCATAGCCTCAGTGTCTCATACCCAGTCTGTGCCTGGTGTCCACCCTGGCTCTGATTCAGGGGTGGAAAGAATATTTGAAAACATTTGAAAAATTGGTCCACAACCACATTTTGTGAATGTCAGGAAACCTGGACAGGAAGAAAACTGGTCTGCTGAGAATCTGTGCTACTCAGGACTTATTCTAAGCAAAATTCACACATGGGTATTTTGCACCCCAAACAGCATTTTTGTGTGTTGGGAACAGAATTTGTTGTACAGAAAAATGACATTTCTTTGCAAAAATTGCTGTTTTATGCACAACTGTGTGGAGAATAAATCTAATTTCCAAAGACTTTCTCGCGGTGGGAAGAAAATTGCTAAAAATACCCACTACTTCTTTTGAGAACAAAATCAGCAAGGAATCCCATCCTTGCTCCAATCCATTCCTCTTCCCTTGACTCACGTCTTTTCTGTCAGGGCTGTCCTGCTGAAGTGCAGGATGAGCTGGTGCAATGGGTCTGGCTTCTTTTCTGCCTCTTCCTCTTCCTCCTCTTCCTCCTCTCCTGGTTTCTACATCCCATTCCCCAGACAGGAAACAAAAAAAGGCATCACCACATTATACATTATCTTAGAACCAAAGGCAACGATAGCATTCAAGTTTAGCATCAGACTGTTCAGACCATGTCCCATTTTGATCTTGTTCTCCAACACTCACAGACAGATCGTCGATCATCCTGTCTTCAAAAGGATGCTCCTCAGAAAGGATCCAGGACAGCTTGTAGCTCTCCAAGAACATATTGCAAGCCCGATGCCTGGAAAGCAGACCATCAGTTAGATCAGCCCTGTCCTGCCCCAGTTGCTTTTGTTAGGAAAGACGGAGAGGAAGAGAAGGAGGGTGCTGTAATTTCTATAACAGGGGATGGGGCAGTTGGTGGTCATCGCATCAGGAAAACATTTGAATAGCCCCACAGACACTCTTTTCCACAATGAAGACATGAATCCAGACATGGATCACACCAAATGCAAACTGGTGGCTTGGGAGACAAAGTCTCCTTCTCACCTGGGCAGGTTGTAGAGGGGTGTCATGCGGAAGCAGGCCACCACGGCACGCCGGCGTTGCTTGGAGAGCAGTTTATGCCACACAGCCTTCTTTGACTTGTATGGGTGCTCCGTCTGCGGGGCACAGACAATGTTCATGGAAAAGGAAAGGCAACAGCTGCACCCCAATTTAGCTTCCCATCAAAAATCCCTCTCTCCCCTTCTCCACACAATGCTTTTCTCTGAGCCCCACATTATTTATTTACTTCATTTATCTGCCATTTTTCTCCCAAAGTGGGACCCAAGGTGGTTTCCAAAAACAGAAATTTAAAATGTTTTCAATACATGTTTAAAAAACAATTAAACATCTCCACATTAAACACTATAAAAACACTTTTAAAGACACACAAATGTTAAAAACAAATAAAAACACACAAATAAGTAAAAACCATCCTCGCTTAACTACTAAAAGCCTGCTTAAACTGAAAGGTCTTTGCTTGCTGGAGAAAGGAAAGCAAGGCAAACAAGGTGACGACCAGGAAGAGCCATTTAGAAGACCCAGTACTGTATATTTGTTGGTTAATTTGGTCTGATTCTTATGCCTGCTAGCCCAACTTGCTAGCTTTATCTGCCCTTACCAGTTCCAGGTGGTAGAGCACAGCTGAGACCTCCTGAACCCGTTTGACAATCTTCTCTGGATTGTTGCAGTCCTCGGCTTTGCCAGACATCTCCTTGTAGAGAGCCATCTGCCAGCGCATAGATGAGGAATTCTCACACTGCAAGGCAAGAGCGAGCATCAGTACAGCTGAGAAACATAGGAAATATCTGCCCTTCCTTTAGAGTGAGAGGGTCATGGCACACACATGATGAACACAAAGAACTCATGCAAGGGCAGGAAAGGTAATGCCATCTCATGGATACTGGCAGTAAAGAATTTTGTGTGTGTGTGTGTGTTGTGGACAAAGGAAGTACTCTTTCAGAGCAAGTGTGAGCAAATCTTGTGTCTGGAAGCCAACTTGGCCTTTCTGTGGAACCACAGTGCAATGCACTCTAACTAAAAAATCCACATGCACACCCAGAACTGAAACTGATGAAATGAACTTCTGGATGGAGGGAATGCTACTCTCCTTTCCCACACACACTAATGCCAGGGTTTGCAGCTTTGTTTAGAAGAGTAATCTCTCTGAGAGAGTGTTGATGGATTGCAAAACTGGTGAGGACTCCTTGCGCTCCACTCCTGACTTAGAAGCCGGACAGAGGAGACCACAGATCTCCAAAGTGAGAGCCACTGTGATTGTAGTACTTACAGTGGTAGATTAGGACTTTCCGTTAGAATTGTAAAAAAGTCTCATGAGGCTACCCTAGGTTCTCTGCCCAGCCCCACTGGTTTGCCTACCCCTTTCCTTTTGACAGTAGTCGTACCAACCAAGTTGCTTGGTTGGAGAAGAGGGGCTAAAACTATTTTGACTTACCCCACAGGGTGATTGTTGTGAGGCTAAAAGTGAGGAGAGGAGAGCCATGCATGCCACTTTTTGCTCATTGGACCGACTGTGTGTAAATATAACTCATAATAAATTAGTGGATCCTAGCAATTCCTTAGCCAGAAACAGGGAAATCACTCTATCTTGAACCTGTGCCACTTTTCCATCTGTCCACCAATATGTCTATTCCATCCTGTTACCACAGAAAATGCATTTAAATGCATGCTTTTGAAGTTATTTATCTAAAAATATGAAATTTGAAATGCAACTGATCTCAACTGATTTCTAACACGCTTTGATACGTTCAATAGTTTGGGAAATCCAAGAGATATCCAAATTCTGATTTGCACATTAGCCCAGAAGGCGAGGACTAGCTCAGTTTGTATAGGAATTCATCCATGAGTACCAAATTACTCAAGTATCTCTTTACACAGCACCAGCACTCACCTTGCCCTGAAGGTGTAGGTTGTTGTTGAGGAATTCACGCACCTCCTCATCTGTATCTTTCTGCAGAGAAAAGAAGAGAAGAGAAGAGAAGAGAAGAGAAAAAAGAAAGCATTCTCTTGAGTAAAGGAGAGTGGCAATTGTTACACATGTTTTATCCTGGAAAAAGTGCCTATGAACTGAACTGTTCACACCAGCATTAGGACTCTTCACATATTGTTAATACGTTCCTATTCATGGTGATTTGTATTTATGGACAGTGCTTATTCACTGGAGGTAAGAGAAACTATGCAAAAATATCCTGATCTCCCCTGCTCCACATTTTTGCCTTTGTCCCCACATTCGCTACTGCAATGTGGCTCCTGAGATCATTTATGAAATTAAATCTGGCTCTTGGGCTGAAAGAGGGTCCCCCATCCATGGAAACCATGCTCAAACCTCCTCACCAGGGCATAGCGTATCTTGGCCAAGTTGATCAGCTCCTGGTCGGTTGGGGAGCACATATTCAGGCCAATGGGCAGCATCTTCTTCAGAGTGGCCACGATGAGGGAGGTCTGGACAGAGTAGCGGTCCCCACGGCGTTTCTTCTTCGTCCGCTCCTGGTCCGAGCCGCCCGACTGGAAAATGGGTTTTAGGAGAGAAAAATGGACATCAGTTTAGGGGAGGGAAGGAGGTCTGTCTACTTGGGTCTTTCCACAACATGCCAAAAGATCGGCTGGGCAGAAGCTTAATGGCCAAGCACCACCCTGACTTGAGGATTCAGTGATATGAGGGCAAGGGAAGGGTATACTTGAGGCTCTTCTTTGGAAAGAATATAGGGGAGGGCACTTTTGAAGAAAAGAAGAGAACAAATAGCTCACAGTGGCAACCATCTGCTGGATCCAATCCCCAGGGAGGTGCCCTATGATGCTGAGAAGTGATGTTCCAAATATAGTATTTTATTTATTGGAATTGTATCCTGCCTTTCTCCCACAAATGGGACTCAAGGCAGATGCATTAAACAGTACAGAAATGCAATTAAAACACAGTGAATAAAAAGCATTACAATTTTAAAATAATTTTAGAAGACACGAATGAAAGAAGGTCTTTAATACACATGTAGTGAATGCATTAAAGAAGGTCTTCTTGGGCGCATTAAAGGAGGCCTTTAATACATACACAGACACACAGAGTCTTTCAATGGGAAGGAAAAGATCTGTCCATTGTCACTTCTGAGATAATTCTGCTAGAAGTACACAGATCAAAAAACCCATCAGCATGCACCAGCTACTTGATCCGTAAACCAAAAAATAAATACTTGTACCAGACTTCAGAAGCAACAATACACATGTTTTTTCCTATAAAGATTTCTCTCTGTAGAGAAGGTAACAGCCTCTAGAAATGAAAAGCAGGCTCTGGGGAAAGGAAGAAGAAAAAGAAAACTGTGAAATGATGGTGATGTTCTGAGAACATGGTCATGGAGGCTGAAAAAAAGGACATGTTTAATGGTGGGAGGAATTACATTTTTGAGGGATCTGTGTAAGAACAGGGGTGGAGTGAAGTAGTAGAAATCAGCAGGTCTCAGGCAGTGCTTGGAAAACTTACTTTTTAAGATATCAATTCTCTAAATGGTCATACTGTTGGGAGGTTTCTGAGAATTGTAGTCTAAAACCACAATTTTTCCAAGCTTTAGTCTCAGGATTATTAAAAAAACACAGTCTAATCTCAGGAAAAGAGATATACAACAGCATGCCTGGAATCTATCTGAAATCTCAGAGAAGGCATGGCTAGAAAACAGTTTGCAGGTTTCTTGGACACAAACATCAAATTCTCCGATGCCTAAGTGACTAGACACCTGGGATCCTTCCAGCCACACAAAAGGGAACGAAACATGAAACCTCATCAGGAGGGACAGACTTGGATTGGCATAAAATGGAGCTTCCCTCCCTCGTCCCCATTTCCTCCCTATAAAAAACAAACAATAAAACCACAACCAAGACACTACCCATTCGGCACTGCCTATGCTCTCCTACAGTCAGCCTTGCAAAAAGAGCCTTTCTAACCTCTACGACATAACCGCACACGAGACACACAGCACCGTTGGTAGCCAAGGCACATAATCGGCCACATGTGGCATCGCGGGCACCTCTTCCCTCCCTCCCATTTGATGGTAGGGCAGTAGGTGGCAAAAGATGTCACAACGGCCAGATTATGGGGCTCCGGGATCTGCAGGGGAAGGGAGAGGAAACTGGGATGGCAAATAGAGGAAGGAATCAAGACAGGATGGGTTCAGATTACAAGGAGGAGGTCTAATGCATGCTGTGAGAGGAATGGGATTTCACAAAACAAACAAAAAAGGTCAGATTTCAGGGAGGGGACACTAGAAATCTAGGTTTTTAAGGTAGACCAGTCAGATTTCCCTTCCAAAAAGGGATACCTGCCAGCCGTATAAGGGATAAGCTTTCTAGTCCTCAAATATGGGATATCCATTATAATAAGGGACATCTACAGCCCTAAGAGAGATAGGGGACATCCGTTATAATAAGGGACACCCGGCAACCTCAGGTGTATGGCATGACATGGCATGTCAGAGTGACTCTAAAAAACCAAGGCTGCCACCTACAACAAGGAGTCTTGCCTAGGTGCATATTGGAAAGTTAACCCTCCCAACGGGGCACTTGATGGCTCAAAGGTGCCAACCCATCGGATGCATGATGCGTTGCTGCCAGAGCTGCGGAAAGCCACTGCGCTCTCGCCATCGTTCATGCAGCCACATCCCCTTCCCTCTCCTCCAGCCCCTGAGGGTTTCCCGTTGCTCTGCTGCAAGGAGAGAGGGGAGGGTTGCGGCAGAAATGCGCACTGCGCCATGCTGTCTCCACGTGGTCCAAAGAACAGCAACAACAAAAAAAGGGGCAGCGGAACAGCCATTGTTTCTCTAACCTGGCCTTCTCCAGACTAAACTCACACATGGCGCAGGGGAGAAGAGGGAGACAAGACAGAAGAGGAGAAACAGAAGGTTAGATGGAGCTGCAAACCCAGCATGGATGCAGAAAAAGAACTTGTTGTCCAGAACTTGGTCGATCCAAGATGGTATAAAGATCCCCACCACTGACTTCTTTCTTCTATTCCCCCCCATCTCAGCTGACCAACGAAGAGGATGAAAAGCTGCTCATAGAAAGAGGCCCAAGCTTGAACATTGGGCGGAATTTGGCTGTCACCGAATCTTGTCGTTCTTTCCACACTCCCCAAGGAGACAACCAAGTTTCTATTGTTGGTAAGAAGAGTAAAAAAACAACAAACTAACAAAATAAACCATGTAGGCAGTCATTGGAGGCCTCTTCAGCTGGCATTTAGAAGATTAAGCAATTTTGCCCCAACTCACTCTATCCCATTATTCCCTCCCCGCTCCCTCACTCTCTACCATTATTAGTCCTGGCCCAGTATTTCTGAATGCTGCAAAGAGATGAAAAAACAAAGAATTATGCAAATGTTGTGTGGGATGGGGGAATGCACCCACGGATGGTCCAAAGAGCAGGCCTGTCCTATTCCCAGGTAGTTAGTTGAAATCCAAGGTTGAAAAGGATGTTAGCCTACCTTTGGGACAGAAAAAACACCCCAGAAGAAAAGGGAAGGGACGGTGCTAATAATGTTCTTAGTAAATACGATAGGGTTTTTTCACACAAAGCACTTCACAAACAATACCTATGTAATCCATACAGCTGTTCGGGGTAGGCCAGTATTACTACAGTCATGTTAGATATTAGGAAGAGTGGAGACTGAGTAACAAGGGCTTGTCTAAGAGCACCCTGAGGGTTCCCAATTGGGCTGAGATTTGAACTAAGGACTTCCGACCCCTTGAATCCATACCCTGACCCACAGTACCGTGTCAGTTCCTAAGGACATACATGTTGCAGAACTCAAGCCTAGTAGCTGTTGGTTCAAAGATTTTTCTAGATTGGATCTGGCTCCTGGCAGGGAAGACATGTGCCTTCCGCCCCACCCATCCCTGGCTAAAGAGGGTTTGCAGCCACTCTCTGCCATTTCTCTTACCTTGGACATTTTGCTCTTGCTATCAGCTGTTAGGAAGGACATGTTGTTGATTTCATTCTGCACCACGAAGTTTTGTTCTTCTCGTTTGAAGTTCTGGAGGATGGAAGGAAAAACAGACTGTGAGTTCCATCTGTATTCTGTGTGACAGCAAAGTGGCAGATCCCATTAGAGAGGAACCCAATACACCTTGTCTATCTTTCTAGAAGGCAAGGCACTTTGGCCTCCCCTTGGAGCCTCAAGTAAGGGAGGGATGTCCTCTTTCCTAGCAAGCTCCAATTCTTAAGAAACCACTCATTCAAGGAAGAGAGAAGGACTGATCAACAGTGACTAACCACACTCTAATACCCCCAAAAGGTGGATCCCAGGATCCCTTATGACACAATCATAGACCCTCACTTCTGTGCGACCCCACAAGGGATTCCACGTTCAAACCTGCAAGACAGACCCCACCAGACCACCACCCTTCACCAAAAAGCTCACTCACGTGTGACTTGGACCAGTAAATGAACACCTCCCCAACCATCCGAAACAGTTCCTCAGCATCCAAGTTTGGTTCCGTCAACCAATTGGCCCTGCAGATCCAAAAGGGAATTTAAGTAGATACTTTCCTCTTCTGTGGGAGTACTTCAGGTTTCTGGGATTTTTCCTAGTGTTCTGATAGTTTCCCATCCCTCTCCTTCCTGGTAGTCTCCCACTCTTCAGAAATATTCCATTTTAAGAGGGAGGGAATGACAGAGCAACAGTAGGCAAAGGAATTTTGATACCCCAAGAGATGGCTCCCAGGTGGGTCAAATGGTGGTTTGGAGGGCAGGGGGCTGCCAGATGCAAAATGCTGGCTTGTGGCAGAAGTCCACTGGCCACAGACTGGAAAAGTTACTTTGGTGCACTACTATTCCCAGAATCTCTGTCAACAGTAATACATATTAATACTATTTTAAAAAAATTAATTGTTTTTAATAACATCATCCCTGATCCCCTTCTGACAGCAGTACAGAATTACTTTTCAATTAAGTTACACAGTCATAATTCCGGATGTCAGAAGTGTTCCATTTAGCCATAAAGACTTGAATGCCTTTGGAAAATCAACATCATTTCTGCCTCTCAGCGCCATATATCCAACAAAACAATTTCAAGTTATAGCCACTTGCCATACCTTATTATTATACAAGGTCATCACAGATATCCCCTTTCCATCTCTCCAAAATAATGACTAGTCTGGAAGCTACTAATAAATAACCAGTTAAGAGTTTGTGAAAAGCCTTTGCCCTGCCACCTTGAAAAAAGTCTAGGAAAGCCAGTTTTGGAGACTTTGTAAGATGTTGTTGATACTGGGAATATTATTTATTTCAGAAATGATTGTATCCCAGATTTTATATGCTTTGTTACAGAACCAACATAAATGGTGATGTGCATATGTGCCTTCAAGTTGCCTGTCAAATTAGCAAAACCCCAGGAATTTCATTTACTTATGCAAGGAATACTCAGAGGTAGTTTTATCAGTTCCTTTCTCTGAAATGTAGGCTACATCAGCTGGTATTCATTAGCGGTATCCCATCAAAATACTAACCAGGGCTGATTTGGTTCATCTTCGAAGATCAGACAAGAGCTAGTGCCTTTAGGGCTAGGAATCTTTAATTTTACACCCTCACCAGCAGAGAGAAGAAGGAATGAGACGTATTGATGCTAGTATAACTAAACTGCAAGTCTGTATTAAACATACATGTGTAAAAACACACACACTCCTACAGTACCTGTTGTTGTCAACATATCGGATGAGTAGAGGGTAAAGGGCATAGAGGTCCCGGCAAAGCACCGAGAACTCGTCCCGAATGAGAAGCTCAGCATCCTCAGATTCTGACTTAGCTTCCAACCGCAACTGGTCCTCCTCAGCTACCACCTTCCCTGAGCGCTTCTTTAGTTTCTCCATGGTGGGAATGAAGTGGGAGCGAAGCAATTCTGGTTTGGCCTTGCTGACAATGGGCTGTGCAAAGACTGCATGGGAAGAGATTAAGAGGAAAAAGATCTCAGTCAAGAAACAAATCAGTTCTCCCTCCATCACCGCCGACCTGCAACTCTTCAGACTCTTCGGCATAGATCAGGAACTCTCAGACAGGATGTTTACATGGAATCATGGGTCTCTAATGCCAAAATTGGTAAACTTAAACATTTTTCCCACTCCTGGCACTTATAGCCCTGATGCTCATTCCTTGGAATGAGGAATGGCTTTCCTGGCCTATGTAGGCTGTGATCCCACACCCCCTCACCATAATGTAAATATCCACATATAGGAATATGTCATGCCAGCACTATGCAAACCCTACACAGTATAGCAACAATGCAGAACACATGACAATGACTTGGGGCCACTGTGCAATGCAACATTGTGGTATCTAAAACTCTGCTTCTGCAAAATATGTCCATTGCACAATGGACTATTTCACTTTGAATGCATAGTACAACTTACACATGTACATGTCACTAACAGGATGGAACTGATTATTCCTTCAAAGAATAAAGCTCCTCCAAATGCACACTCGTCTTGATCTTTGACCCTTCATACCTGCCAACCGTTTCATCCAGGAAGCTTCATCTATACCCAGGTTGTTGACAATGATCTTCAGGATGTTGCCCAGTAAGGTGTTGAGTTGGTCAGATGTCACATCAGTGCACCAGGGACCCTGGGGGTTGTTTTCAGGGCCCCGCTCCCACCAGCGAGGTAAGTAGTTGCAGAGCATTGGCAAGGTGATCTCAATCACGTGGGGCATCTCAGTGTAGCGAGCTCCAGACTCAGCCAGCCCACTGATTTCCTTCATGAGCCTCTCCAGGACGGGGATATCTGGACACATCTCTTCCACACTGTTTGGTAGGCCCAAGACTGGGAAGATGAAAGGGGAGGCATTAAATTTAGCAAGCTTAAGACAATTTTACCCCAATACCCTAAGGCATCAGATCCTGTCTGATCTTGAAAGCTAAGCAAGGTCAGCCGTGATTGGTACTTGGGTGGATATGACTGTCAATGAATATCAGGTGCTATGAATATCAAACATGAATATCAAAGCATGTTTGTGTCTAGTGTGACTTTTTTTCATGTTTTCACTTTACTCCTGCCCCTTCTGTCTAATCATTCCTTCCCCATTGCTGCTCCCATCACTGTGGAATAAGCAAATCTCAAATTTTGGGTGAGGGGTTAGGTGGGAATCAAAGACCATAGCCAAAAAAATCGACAAAAATGTTACATCATGTTTATGCTCAAAGCAAGTTTCTAAGCTCTGTTTCTGAGTGGGTCTGCTTTCCAAGAGTCCAAGTAAGGATGCCAAGAAAAAAGGGATGAAGCTTCAACACAAAGTTGTGGTCCATTCATCCTCTCCTCATCTTCCCACACTCACTGGCTCGCTCTCTGGGTGATTTGGTGGTGTAAACAGAGAAGGGGTTGTATTCATTGATATGAGGCTCCAAGAAGGCTACAGGCATCGCTGCTGCTAGTCGTGCCAAACATTCTCCAAGTTGTGGCCGTTGCCTGCAGAAGGTGGACAAAACATACAAGGCGGTGACCACTCTGGCATGCTAGAGGAGCTGTGCTAACATGGCACCTAGGTATCACATTCCTTATCCCAATATGGAGATGCCATTACATTGCTAAATATGAAATATACAGAACTGGGAAGCATTATCTTCATGTCCTCTAGATGCATCCTCACCATGTTCAATAACATCATTCTTTTCGTTCCAAGGTTCATTTCTGAAAAACGTAACTTGTGCACCTTTGAAGATTGATGAGATGGCCTAGGATGCTACTGCCATAAAGCTGCTTCTCTACTCAACATAAACACTCATACCCCATCATCCTCAGATGTTGGAGTGCAACATCTTCTGCACTTTTAAAAAGTTTCCTTTCATTTTTTTAAATTTTTATCATCAACAATTCTGAAATGACTAGATAAATGCATGAATATTTGATACTACTGAACACATCCTTACAGTGTTCAGTGAGTTAGCATTCAGGCCTATCATTTCAGTTGTGAAGCAATGCTCACTGTATAGCTAGGGGACACGCAGTGAGCTCTTTTTCCATATTATGTCTATTCATTCTGATTTCAAGGCTGGCTTCATAGCACAGCTCTCATCCTTCCACTCCACAACTCTTTTGCTTTAAACATCCCATGTCTTTGTACTCACCTCTCCACATAAGGATTTTTGGTTGTGCCAAGGGAATAGATACTGCACAGAGTTCGGTAGCAGGAGACCTGGACATCATCCACTGTTGGGACACAAAAGAAAGTAATCTTGTAGCATACATTTGCATACTGATTTTCCAGACTAATATGGCTATGACTTTGAATTTTACCATAAAAAATAGGATGGGACTGTTCACATCCAGATGCATGCACCTCTTATTTTACATAGTCCTCTGGTAGTCTGCATTTGGCATTGTTGCTCTGCATTATTGGGTACTATGTGTCTTCTCTTTTTCTTTGTGTCTTATGAGAGGTCACCTCTGCAGCTATACTGAAGATCATTCCATTACAAAAACTTTGTCATAGCAAAAACAATAGAGCCTTGTAGCATTTTGAAGACTAACAAGATGCATTTGGCATTATTTTACATGGACCACAGGTCACTTTATCAGATGTCAGGCATTTCATGAAATGGGCTACAGTTCATAAACATTTATACCAAATAAAAACTATTAGTCTTTAAGTTGCCATAAAGCAATTAGTATTTTCTTCAGTATAATATTGTTTTTCAGATAGTTCTGGAATGCGATCCTTTTCCTTTCTATATGCGTTCAAGTGCTATTTCTCACCCTTGTGTTTGCCAGGCTTTCTCCTACTTTACTGCTGTTGTTTTCTCTGAGAAAAGCATCCATCTTGGATCTAGCTTAGGCTCACATCACCACTGCTACCACTACTGGTGGCAACCACAAAAGCTAAACACCATTCATAACCCTTGCTCTGAAACAGAGGGTCCCAAATCTTGGTCCTCCAGACTGTTTTGGACCTCAGGTCCCAGAATTCCAGACTGTAGCCCAAGCTGGCTGTGGCTTCTGGATACTGACGTCCAAAACACTTGGTGGATCAAAGTTTGGGAACCAGTGCCCTCAAACAACTTGGCCTTGCCTCCTCGGCTAGCTACAACCTCAGACCCAACCCAACCCAACCCAGCCTTCCCTTTGGTTACTTACATATCACATCATCCCCGAACTGGTGCTGGGCGATGTGCTCAAAGAGGGATGTAAGGACGGGCAGCAGTGCCACAGTGGTGTAAGTGATGTTCTGACCCACCCCCTTGACCTGGGTGCGGGACTGTGACACTTTGCCCAGCTTCAGATTCTCCACCATCTTCTCGATGTCGTCTGAGGCGCCTTCAAAGAAAGAACGCAGCCCAGCCTTCACAATCTCAGGGCCTGATTTCATCACTGTCCTAATGGGTGGGATAAAGAGGAAGGATGTCCAGATCAGGTTTCTGCCTGTTTAACCGAGTGAAGTACATGGACCCCAGAAAGAGAGGGGTCAAGGAGGATACCCGAGGGTGGGCTAAATGGGAATGATCAAGCAGTAATGGAACCCTTGAGGAGCTAGAAAGCTCTACTTTATAGCCATCTTTTCATTTGCTCAACAAAGTGTTCTACATATTCCCTGGCCTTTGATATATCCATTTTATGCTTTAAGCTATTTCTGTTCTTGTCTTCATGGCAGTCACATTGTTAACTGCTTGTTTGTGTGTGGTGTTCTTCTTCTTCTTCACTTCTATCTTTTTTAAATGTAAAAACATTCATGCAAGTATGGAAAATTCATAATGACGTCCCCACCAGTCTTCCCCCACCCCTCCACTTTAAATATAATTCTGCGATCTCTTGTGAAAAGATTCTAACTTCATCATTACACCACCAAAATTTAGCCAGCTTGATTTGGAGGGGGTACTTTAAACGAAAAAGCATGCTTTCGATTGAAAAGGTGCTCCAATGAATTGGCATGTTGTGAGCAGCCTTCAATCCCGCGTAGGGAGAAAGGTGGGGTATAAATAAAATAAAAATAAATATATTAGCTTGTTGCTGTAATAAAACTGTAACTGTAATAAAATCATGTGCCATCTTAGAGATCAGCCAAATTTTATTTGGCGTAAGCTTTCAGAGACTCTAGACCACCAACCCAATTCTTTGTTGTTTTTATACAGGAGAAAATGCCTCTTCTAAGATGATGCCTTCTGAAGACAAATTTATCATCTAAACACAAAAGAGATGTGACTTTTGCTTTAGGAATAATTGTTTTTATTCATATAATTGACTAACCAGCCCCACCGCTAACTTCCAACTTCTCACTTTAAAAACTTTTCTAACAAAGCCACGGAAACGGGTATTCAACTTTCCTTAGCCTGGATTTTGATTAGAATTTGGCTCTTCTCTCCCTCTTTTTATAAAGATGATGCATCTGAATAAGGAGATGGACTAGGCAATGGTCTAGCTCTCCTCTACTGTGGGTGAGGAGGGATTATTTGGGCGAAAGAGAGCAAATCTACTCACCTGGCATCCAAAGAGCGAGCAAGGATATGTAGGCAGTTAACCACCGCAGCAGCATCCGTGCCTGGAGAGAGACAGATAATCTTTCTTTAGAGCAGGGGTGGGCAACTATGGGATGCCAGTGGGGACACATTACCACCCCCCAGGAGATCTTGGAGGGCCAAACCCCTACAGCATCCGCTGGCAATTTGTTTTTTTAAAATCTGTTTCCAAATCTTCCAGTGCCCCCTGGGGATGTGGGGCATTTTCATCATGCATTTAGCCCCCTTTGGGCCCCAGGAAAGGTCATTTTTAAAAAGAAGAAGTGACCCAAGTTATTTCCAATCTACTTCTGGTTTTGAAAAAAAGCCTAAAATGGCCAGGCAAAATATGCTGAAAATGCCCCCCAAGATCCTGGAGGGCATTTTGTAGGGAAACATTTGGATGTTTAAAATAAAATTTCAGGACTTTTTATATATATATATATATCCTTAGGGGGCCTGGAGGCCACAAAAAATGGTCCTGGGACACAATGCGACCCACTGGCCACATTTTGCTCATCCTTGGTTTAAAATCTAGGTCAAAGAACACAGAATAAGGTTACAGGATACGATGCATACAGCATGATGGCTGGAAGGAGGCAAAGAGGGGAATCAGGTAGGTCTGTGACGAAAGTGGCAGAGTTGGGATGCAGGATGGATAACAGGCTTGTAGGATGCTTCACCCCGCAAGCCAGAAACAGGGAGCAGAAAGAAAGAGGTAAGGAACAGACATGCACCCACCAAGAACAGAAGCAGAGGGAAGGTGCTTCTTACCAAAGAGAGAGACCCGGTGCCTGACCAGGGCTGCCAATTTGCAGAAAAGGCTGAAGGACAGAAAAGAAAGGTACAGAGAAAGAATGAAAGATGTCATTGGAAGCAGGAGGACACACTGTGGGACAAAGGGATTAGGTAGGAGATGGGTAGAAAGGTCATCTGAGTTTCAGAAATGATCCTGGAAAAGGAAAGGGTTATTATGCCAGTCTTTCCCAACCTGGTGCCCTTCAGATGTGCTGAAGTACAACGGCCAGAAGCCCTCAGCTATATATCTTGAGGGTACCAGGCTGACGGATTGCATCCTCTCTCATTCACATACATAAAAACCCTATACATTTGAATAAGAAGAAAAAATTGCAATTCACATGAAGTGGAAATGCTTTATAGAGAAGAAGAATAGGCTTGGAGTATCTGGAAACCCAGATGAGGACCAAGCCTTTATTGGAGCAAGGGCTGCATTACAGTGTGCTCCATGTGCAGGCCTTAAACATTCTCCCCTTGTTCTCCTAGAGTTAAAGCACCAGGTTTGTCTTTTCCTTGCATAATACATCTCACAATGTCATGTACCACAAAGCTGCAAATATCTACTTGTCTGAATAGCAAAATACTCCAATCCTGCCACCTTTTAAATGGGTAAAAAAAAAAGCTGATCTCAACATGTTTTCACATTTTAGATTTCCCATTTTGCAAGGAATCAAGTTTGTCCCTGAACACAGAACATTCAGATATTGAGGGAGAAAATACAGAGCCACCGGTAATTCTTGTTCTCCAACGTGTATTTGTGTGCAACAAACACCTTGAATTTCATTGAGGGAGAAAGGCGGGATATAAATCCTGGAAACAAATAACTAAAATAAATATCTGCAAACACAGATGTGTTCCTATTTCTTTCTTGCAACGTGTATTTTTAAGGTATACATCTAAGATGTACAATTAAAAATGTAACGTGTGATTTGACTGTCCTGAATATGTGCATGCACAGCCCTTTGTGGGAAGCTCCGGTTCTCACCTGGTTATCATCTCCTTCTCTTTGTTGGAAGCATGGCCCCCACTGCCAAGCACTTTGGCTGGTGTGGACAAGAAGTAGAGGCAGTGGTTGGTGAAGTATTGGTTGATCAGTGGCAAAAGGATCTAAAAACGGAGAGAAAATTTGCTTTGATTCCTTGGGATGCCCAAGAATCTAAACCAAAAGGTAATCCTCCAGCAGCTATACTAGACTTCTTTTTTATGCCAATGTTGCGCTAAGTATGCTACAGCTTCTCCATTTAGAGAGGTCTCCCCTAAGAGCTTTATCACACAAGGGAGATCAAGGGGTTAATACAAAGATATTCCGGAGAAACTGCGAAATTATGTGACAATTACGTTGCGGAAAACCTGCAGTTAAACTAGATTTAAAGGAGAATTTAGCAACGCTATTTCACATGACGTCGTGAAAAACCTGCAGCTAAACTAGATTTAAAGGAGGATTAATCCACATCTTTTCAAGTTTGGATCTCTACAGAAAGTGTAAATTCAAGATTGCTTTAATTGCGAAATCACGCATGAACGTTAATTGCGAAATAACGTTATTTCCACTTTAAATTTGCTTTAAATTCGCGAAGGCTCAAGTTTGCTTTAACACCACTTCATTGTCATTTTAACTTCGAAATTGGCCCCTAGTGTGATAAACTCCATAGTGCTTTATTTAGAAGCCTTCCCCAGAACCCTTTCTCACCATGATCAATGCCAGTGCACAGAAAAAAGAAACTGAGAAAGGAAAATGGAAGCTGAAAACTGACCTTGGCAAAGAACTTGATCTCTTGCTCATGAGGGGATTTCTCTACCCGTCCGCTGCTCACCACAGCCTCTGAGGTAGAAAAGAGTCCCAAAGAGCACCATCAAGAAATGGGAAGTGGGGGTGAATAACACACATATATGTCCTTCCCTTTACCCAGGTTATACTGTCTGGGCAATTGAGAAGGGAGCTGTTTGAGCTTTGCCCAGGGATCAAAAGAGAATGAACTGAAACTTCCCAATTACATTTGCCAATGGAACCCAGGAGTCCTGATCCCTGCTCTACCACCTGCTTTAACCATTAAATTTTCCAAGAAACCCTAGAGTCCTAGCTCAGATAGCTGCTCCTTTACTAGAATCTATTCCCCACCCAAGTGGTATAAGCCAAAGGAAGGGGTCTTAATTCCAAATCTGCTCTTCTGCTACAACTCTTCACACCAGGTCCTCGAGGGAAGGAGCTATAAAAGGCTGCATGTGTAGCTCCCCACAAGTTTCCAAACATCTCCTGGGAGGGAAAAGGAACAGCATCTTTACCCAGATGGGCAATGAACTCCTGAGAGATGTCCATCCATTTCAACAGCTGTTGCAGGAAACCATAGGCAAAGCGTTTCTCAATGGATGATGTGTCCAGCTCCATGTCCTTCAAACCCCTGTAAGAAATAACAGCATATGGATGTATTAAGACAGGTTATAACCAGGCAGTGAGAGGTGGCCCTCTGAGCAATCCTTGGAGCCAACGCAACCCCATATCCCTGAAAACTGTCACCAGTCTATACATATACCCCGTATGCCCTGCTAGCTGAGTTGTATATGTGGGTGTGGGTATCAAGGGTCAGGTGAGTATTGCCCAACAGTACAACTACACTGTGCATCCTCCAGTTTTTTCCAAGCTCACCTTGTCACTGCATAACCATTAAGCTGCAAGAATCTGAGCAACTCTTGGGCCTTTTCTCGGTCCCGGGCTTTCTCCTTTGCTGTTAGTGTATCATAAGGCACCAGAAGAGGATGGGTGCCTCCACCTTCAAGGAGAAAAGAGAGAAAGAGAAAGCATGGAATGAGATGTTGCAAAAGGAAAGCCAGAAATGTACAACGAGAGGTGAAGAAAGATGTACAAACTCGCCTTTGGCTTCTAGCTCTAGTTTCTTCTTGCGTCCCCAGGTGTTGTGGTAGTTCTCAGCCAGCTGCTCTGCCATGGCCTGTGGAGAAAGATCGGCAATAGATGAGTGGATAATGGTCAAAAGTTGTAAAACATGGGTTGGAAGGTACACTATAGTATCAAGCTGAAATTGACTTAGCAGCATTGTTGTTGCATGCCTTCAAGTCATTTCTGAGTTATGGAGACCTTATCACATGATTTTCTTGGCATGATTTGTTCACAGGGAGCTTGTGTTTGCCTTCATCTGAGGCTGACAGAGGTGACATACCCAAAATCACCCAGCAGGTTTTCATGGTTGAGCAGGGATTTGGACCCTAGTCTACAGAGTCACAGTCCAGCGCTCAAACTACTACACCATGCATGAAAATGTCAAGGCAAATAGGGCTAGACAAATTTCTAGCTGTCATAGCCATGGGAACAAACAACTGTGAAATTAAGCTGGAAGCATTTGAAACAAGGTGGGCTCTGTGTAAAAGGCAAAATATAAACCAGTAGAGAACCTAAATCAATAATCATACCCTTCACGCAATTTCTGTCATGCTTATTTACTACCTTTGTTCCACTTCAACCAAATTCCAGATCCCTCATTCTCATAGAGTACCTCCTTCACAAATTTCGCAACTGAAACACTAAAGGTTAACAATACTTTTTCTCTGTCTGCTTTTACAAAACCCATGTTATGTATTTGGATAATTTGTTCTGATTTCAGCATTTTTATTTTCTAATTTCAGGAGAACAGTTTGTTACAATCAGACCCCTTACATTCAGCATTGCTGTTTACTCACCTGCAGTTCCCTGGAAAGAGTAACTCCAGACAGATCTATGGGCTGAGGATTGTAGCCATGGCTAGGGTCATATGTCTACAAGAGAATATAAGAAGAGAGACAGTTGGCACTTACTGGTTTCTATACCTGCCACAATGCTTCTTTTGCCTATGCTCCAGGTCAAGCTTGCTAGAGGTCACTCTTCACCAGGAACTGGGGATAGGACCCATGAGTCCTAATTCTCACTTCCCTTACTCTCAATGCACTTGCCCTGAATCACCAGAGTCTGGCGAAGAAACCACATCTTGGCTTATTGCTTCCACACGCTTGACTTCTACACAATGGGCTAGGAAAGAAGCTGTATGGAGCAGTGTTCCCAGCCTTGCACCTCCAGTTGTTTTTAACTACAACTTTCATGATCCCCAATCAGCACAGACAAAGGGCATTTTGGATGGAGATGATGGAACTTTTATCAAGTAGTGGAGGATGCCAGTTTGAGGTAATCCAGAATCCACAATTTCTAGCTTCTCAACTCTTCCTGACATCTTTATACAGAAAACTCCTCTCTGCATGGTTTTCCTTCCTGCAAGCTCACTTTGCAGTTTCACAAGATATGACCTTGCTAGGAAAATGATGCACCTGGAACCTTTGGTGTAGACACAGAGTAGGAAAACAGTGGAAAGATGGGTAGCAGAAAAGAAGCTAAGAACACTCTCCCTCTCAAAATTACAGCCTCTAAAGCTGCTTTTAATTAAAATCAAGCCACATACTAAGACATGCAACCAGCAGTTCCCACTTCAAATTTTCTTTGTCCTCCTAAGGCTGGAGTAAGACAAACCTGGGTCTGCGAGATTTTGCGGGTCTTTTTCTTCTCACTCTTCTCCTCATCGCCCTCACGGGCCTTCTCAACGGTCCACTCCCAAGCAATCATGGCCTTCAGAGATTCCTTGATGGGCCACCGGTAAATTTCCTTATCCTACAAAAGGAAAATAGGAATCTGAATGATGACTGAAGAAGGATAAAAGTCCAGGGCCTAAGGTAAAAGACTCAGGTTAGGATACACAGGCATATCCTGAGAGGTACATTCCCCTGCAATTCAAGAATTATGGTCCAGTCCAACTCAGCAGGAGGAGAGCGCTTGGGTAAGATGCATGAACAAATTACTGAGCACAATCTGAAAGTACAAGATTTTTGAAGGGGTGGAGAATATCTCTAATATGACTAATAATCTGCAATCTCTAATATGAGTGTAAAAAAGAGACCCAGTAATTATCTTCCCATTTGAAAGTATCATAGTACTCCAAGTCCTGAAACCTGCTGGATTTAAACATTTTAGGGGAGAAATTATATACTCAATACTAAGGAGATGAATAATCTTAATATAATTGCTTTAAATTATTTTTCCATGAGACTGAAGGTTTTGTTGGATGGAGAATGTCAAAATCCCAATTTACAATATAAATGTCAATTAGAAATGCTCTGAAATACAGAATTTTTGAATTATGAAAATCTGTTAGATTTCAGATTTGTGTAACCCTTGAGCAATATTCCTAAACAGATTTGAGAGACATGCCGTGTTTCTCTCCTTTTATGCGAGAAGATTAGGGTAAGAGCTTTACCTTTTCTGAGAATGTTTTATATGGACGCAACATGGGACTTGTCTTGGCCTCCTCATCGTAGGCTTCCCCGAAAGACCAGTTATTCTGAATCTGTAAGCAGAAGATCAAGAGGTGATATATTCTGCTTTACATGACAAACTGAGAGGCAGAGTCTATGCCATCCTACCCCAACCTGTTGTCCTCCAGTTGACTATGGGACTGTGGCAGTTTTAAGCCCAATACATCTGAAAGTCATCATCTTGGGAAAGGCTGGTTTATATGAAGGAATATTTGAGAGCCACATGGTCATGACATATCAATCCAGAGAGGGGAAGCAGAGGGTCCGTACCTTATCAAAGGCCCATTTCTCATGAGTGTATTCAGCATATTTGTTGATGAAAGAATCCAGTTTCTCTGGAATTATGACACTGCGAGAGAAAGAGAGAGAAATCCCAGGTATTTACAGATTCTCCATCAATAGGAAGACAGGTGCACTGATGAGGACCACAGGAGACACTAAGTCCCTATTTAAGCTTCACAACACCAGGGTGTAAAATGTTGAAACTAATCACTGCAAAGTACCCAGAAATCCAGGATGCAAAAGGTTGATATCTAGACATATTTGAATCAAGTTTGGAATCTGGATGGCACTAAACTGGAGATGGGAAAAGAGTAGGGGCAGGCCCCTCAGAATGGTGTCAGAACTGAGGATATGGAGGGATTAACAGGCATTCTGGTAAAGCTGTATATACTTTCCACTACGTTGTATTGTATTCACTATATGTAAGCATACTCATGCCCTCTTTATTAAAGGAAGCTTGTAGCCTCGTGGATCTGCAAAAAATGAAAGCATATTGGCAATTCTCCCTTCTGCCTTAAAAGAACCAGATGGGGGATGATGGCATTCCAATATCAATCATTAAGTCTGGACAATCAGCAATACTCCATGAAGGCTGGAATCATCACGGCCAGAAGTTCTCCAATGCTCCTCAGATTGTTACAGCAGAACCTTACGTTATGAGGGAAAAAATGTTTTCCCCATGAGGCAAATGTGAGGTTGGGCAGTTGCAGCAAAGAACTGAAAGTCAGTATTCGGGTCCAGTGTCCTCCATCCAGTATTCATAGAAATCCCACCTCCCAAATGCTTTTCTTGCAAGCTTTCATCACTTCCCCATAAATTGGGTCTGGAATCTGAACTAAACCCTGTCAGGGCAGGGAATATATACAGACTGAAATAAGCACTTTCTGTAGTAAATTAATATGTGCCATATTATATTGAGCCTTTCTCAAAAGTACTCTTTTCTCCTCCATCATTGGGATTATTTTGGCAGAGACAAATTTGCTGAGCTGATGTTTCCTTTTTTCACAACAAAGATTCCTTAATATATTTTTAAAAGAAAATAGGAATTGTGTCCCTTTCACTCTAGAATCCCAGACCTATTTTTATTGATGATTTCCACATACATGGATGTTTGGACTAGAGCTGTCTCCTGCCGCAAACATCACTCACTTGAGTGTCTCCACAGGCTTGGGGTCAAAGTTGCCCTCAGCATCCACAGAAGCCTTCTTCTCAGTCTTTGAAGAGTAACTAGCATCCACATAGTCAGGTGGGATGGCGCCTGCAATGGCACATAGGCAGGGCATGGCGAGCTTGTATAGGTCAGAGTCAAATTTCTGGGCACCAGAATAGAGAAAAGTTGGAAGGAGTGGGGGTTAGACAGAAAAGAAACTCAGTGTGGTAAAATAGCTCTATCTAGCCATTTCTCCCCAAAATTCACATTTC
This sequence comes from Urosaurus nigricauda, assembly GCA_034509955.1. NCBI lineage: Eukaryota > Metazoa > Chordata > Lepidosauria > Squamata > Phrynosomatidae > Urosaurus > Urosaurus nigricauda. The sequence continues at coordinate 29,433,301 of JAOEGL010000007.1, read as the reverse complement.
CATCTATAACCGTGGGCACTTGTAGTCAAGAGGAACCAGGAGAAGGATGACTGGATAAATGCCAATGTCTGGAGGCCAACTTAGGCATCTGAAGACTTGTAGTCTAGTCATCTTCTCCCAATGATTAAGCACTACAAAAGGAACCCAACTTTCAGAATACTTCGAGACCATCATCTTTCTGGAATGTAACCATCCCTAGCTGATCCCACTTGACCTACTTGGGAGTAAAGAGAAGTACGCTGCTTACCTTGTGGGACAATGACTCAAAGATGCCCCAGAAGAGTTTCCGGGTCAGGTGGAGCTCCTCTTCTGAACTGACTCCATAGTTGGCCCAGCCAGTAGGAAGGCAGTAATACTTCCAGCAGCGTTCGTAATGGTTGGTCAGTAGCTGGGCAAGAAGAAGGAAGAGGAGAGATTAACTAGCTAGACAAATGGCTGTTAACGGGAGGAAAGAGAGAGACAGAGAGGGAAAGAGAGACACACAGAAAGAGATCCTGGCAAGAACATCATTCTGATATCCTTGGTAATGGTAATTTTTTTACCGTAACTCCCAGAAACCTCTAGACATCTTGGCCAGTAGCAATGCTGCTGGGGAATTCTGGGCATTCTAGTCCAAAAAAAGGTAATTTCTTCCAGTGCCTGGTCTACGCAATCTAGCACATTTCTACGTCACAAATGGCTCACCTTCAGGGACATCTTGGCAAATTCATTCAGGATGGGCACATCAAAGACCAAGCGGCGCAAGAGGTGTTGAAGCATGGAGGGTCGGATGTACCTAGAAGGATAGTGAGCAAGAAATTGAACGTAAGGGCCCAAGAAGGCATGGCAGAAAGGATGGACCTCCTGCCCCTAGAAATCCCCCTTTCTTTCAGCTGCTTACAGGTTGCATTTGGGGGCAGAAGGAAAGGTAAGAAGTAAGATGGGAATTATGATTGTGACACATACTGGCCACCTTAAGTGTATTGGCTTAAAAAGATTAAGTTTCCTCAGAAGTTGCTGTATCCAGTTATGGGGGCTATGGCCTACCCTACTTCAAGGGTAGTCAACTGTGGACTCTTTCAGACGTGGGAAATTGGAAGTATAATCCAAGGGCAATCCAAACGCAATCCTGGGGTTTCATGTTATTGCGAATTAATTCTTCTCACGCAAATTCGGGCAAAAGGGAAGTCACTCCGAATGCAATCATGAGTTTCACGTTATTGCGAATTTAAGCTTCTCACGCAATTTCGGGGAAGGGGGGGGTTATTTTCAGGTAATGGGAAGTAATTCCAAATGCCTTCCAAACGGAGCAGGGGTTCAGGTAAATTCGCTAAACAAGCGAATTTACATGAATCCACATTGGCTCCATTCGGAATTGGGAGAAATTCCTCCCGTTTGAAAGAGTCCTGTGTGAGGGCCAAAGACTAATCCTTCCCAGATCAGCTATGGGCTTAATTGCACAAACATGCCAAATATCTGTTCCTCAAAATGGTGACTGGAAGAGGCATCGCATCAATGGTGGCCATTTTGAGAAGTACTAAAACACAGGCATTTAAGGTAAAGGTGGATGACGGGAAGAGGTAGTGCCTGTTTTCATGTGTTTGGATGGCTTTCCAATGTGATTTGTGGGGGCGTGTGTGTGAAAATCACCAGAAAATTGTTTCCGTTTTATTTTTAAACTGTGGTTGGGGGGCGTCAGGAGCTATATGCTGCTTGTAGGCGCTACTTCCCCCTGGCCTACTCCATCTGCAGTCCTCCTCAATACCTGCACAGCGCCATGAGGCACTCTTCAATGACATCGCGCTGAGCCTTGGTGAGGGAGCGTCCACGCGAGAGCCGGTAGATGGTATGCAGCATGGAGTCCACCATGATGGCGCGGTGCTCAGTGCCAGCAAAAAGCGGAGCACACTTGGTGATGAGCGGCAGCACAGCTGAACAGAGATAGCGGTTCAGGGCCAGCGCCATCTCAGTGGTACTGAAGGCAGCCTGCCGTAGGAGAAGGGAATGGACAGCAAGGTTTGAGAGAAGATGAACTGTGAGACTTTCCTTTTCTCCAATATATACAGATGCAGGTATTCTCAAACACAGCTTTGCATTCAATATGCACTGATGTTCCTGGCTGCTACAGTATCTTCTTTCTACCCTAATCCAACCAAAGGACAGCTAAAAGGTGCAAAAGAGGAATCTCACAATTCTCTGTTTCTTTTCAGGCTCGTTTTGCTGACTTTCTTGGCTGTTCCTCTTGTCCTCACTTTCTAACGCTAGTTTAAATATGTGAAGCAAACTTCCCGTAGCCAGAACATGTTGTCACCTTTCTGCCTTGGCTTGGTTGCTCTGGCTGCAGTGGAGGGATGCAAATATCTTATTTTCAGGCTCTGAGTAATTAGGATCTTGATCTGGCTGGATTGGGAAGAAAGTGTAGCAGACTTTAACTTTTTTAGCTGTTGTGGAAGAAACACCTAATAATGTTCCTATCACTGAAAGCCCATAAGAGGCATGTGCTTTGGGAAGTGAGCCTGGATAAAGCATTCCAGACAAGTGAGAAAGATGCTCTCTCTGCCTGCAACCCTGCAGGACTGTTGTCAGTCAAAGGATGGCAAGATGGACAGATAGTCCAAGCAAGTGATAAAAGTTGGCTTCCTCTGTTCCTAGGATGAGATTTTTAGAGGGCATTTCTGGACTATGAGACTAAAGTGGGTGGAAAAGTCAAAACACGACTCTAAGGCCTAAAGGAAGTACAGCCACATTGAAGAAAACGATTTGCTCACACACAGAAAGTGTAGTAAGCTCCTATTGTTAAGTTAAACATGCAGAAAACATTCTGAGCCATGTTCCTAAACAGCTTGACATCTTCCGCTAATACGAAAACAGTTAGAACATCAGAAAAAGAACAAGTGTGACGTACATAGTTTGGCAACAGCGTTTGGTCTTTATTGGTGAGCTTGTATGCAAGTCACAGCCTTTTGTTGCTCAGTTGCTGCCACGACACGTCTGTGTAAGAATTCTATATAAAGTTGGTGTAATTGCTTTTTTTGGTGCGGAACCCTGGGCTACCAAGTCAATCTACCCATCACTGCATTTTTAAACAAACAGCCAAGTTCAATCAAATATCAGACTCCATTCATGAACCTTTGAGGATTATTTTTAAAAATCTCCAAGACACATGATTTCCCTCTTCCACTGGCCCATTTACTGAAGCTTCTGACAAATAAATTAATTAAATAATAAATAATAAATAAAATATTGGACAAGGAAGGATAATTATACAGACCACCTCACTTAGCAGTTAATTCTGTTGTTAGGACTAGAGAAATCATGTGCATCCTCTTTCCCATTATGCCCCATCACTTACTGTGTCCAATGAAGCAGCGGCTCTCATGTCAGGCAAAAAGCCCACTTCCAGCACATGGAGAAGGAAGTCCTGGTTGTCAATGCCATAGACCCGGTCCAGGAACAACACCATGGGAGCCTTGTGGTCAGGCACGAAGCTGGCTGACATCTTGGGCTCAATAACGCTGCCATCTAAGGTAGGCAAAGGGAAACTAGAGAGGGAGCAGGCCAGGTTTCTAGAACCAAGCTGGGAGGGAGGAGGCAGAGCAGAGGAAAAAGCAGGAAAGCAGAGGAACGCCCCAATTAACTGAGATCCAGAAGGTTCTCAGGTTGGGAAATGGAATACCTTAGAATTCAACTCTGCCTCATCCAGTTTCCATACCTTTGCCAAATGAAGGGATCTGCAGTGGAAGACTAATGACTCCGACAAGGTCTTCGATGGGCACCAAAGAGCGCAAGATGGCTCTGATCCTGAGCGCTTCACCTTTCCCGGCCTGGATGAGCTGTGCAAAAGGAGGCGAGGTGCAAGACATAAGCTGTCTGGGAAGGTACCTCACCCAAATGCCAGTGAGGGAGAAAATAAAATAAAGAGTGAGAGCCAGCCAAAGACTGCTCTGAAAGACGGGTGGTACCAGTGCTGGGTGAGATGCACCAAATGCAAAAAAATCATGCAAGGATGTTTTTTTTTTTTTCCTGGAGTGGGGAAATATACATTCCTTTTCTTTAAAAAAACATTTGAGACACAGAACAGTGAAGGGAGTGGAGTGGTGCTTACATGCATTTCAGGGGCACAACGCCCCAGCAAATCGATGAGTGCAGCATAGAAGGACATGACTGCATTGCCCAAATGAACCCGGTTCTCCTCATGAGTGTCTTCTCCCCCAAACCTGGGAGAGAAAGAGAGAGAGAGAGAGAAGGAAGGGGAGGGAGCATCAGCCATCCATGCAGCAAAGGGAAGGAGAAGAGGGAAAGGGCAAAATAATGGAGTGCTATCCTAACATACAAAAAGGGGGAGCAAGGAAAAGGAACTTGTGTCAGGAAGTGTATGTGAAAATGCAGCTTTAAGGAAGGAACTGAAAGAACTGGTCAGAACAGTCAAACTGAAGAATGCAAAATATGGCCATCAATTCAGAAGATTATGGCACTTCCAAAATTCAAAACGAAGAACGTGGCCATCAGTTCCAGAAATTGTGGCACTTCCAAAATTCTTAGCTTCTTTTTAAAAAAAGATTAAAGACCAAGTTCTCAGCTCCCCTGGAAGTGGAAACAAAGAATAGAAAGGAGGGAAAGATAGAGAAACCATTTTTACTTCAGGGCCAGATGCAGCATCTTAATCACGAATTAGGGTCACTGTTGCAATGTAATGCAGAGATCTGACCAAATGAAGCAACTATGGGGGTGAAAGAAAAGGGAAAAAAGTGCCACACAGCATACACAGAATGTACATGTGAATGAGCTCGTGGCGGGCAGGTGAAAAGTTATTTCGAAAAGTTATTTTTAGGGACTACAGTTCCTAGAATCCCCCAGCCATGCTGCCTGTGGGATTCTAGGAGCTATAATTCCAAAAGCATAACTTTTGCAAGCTCTGGGGTGAGGGAACCTGGGGAGATCAAGCAGGTGTTTTTCTTGCGATCCAAAGCTAAAGAAGGGAACTGCAGTGAAAAGATCAAGGTGTCCTCCTGATAACAGTGGTAAACTGAAGCAAGTCATGAAGTACTCCCTGACCATTCTACAAGCTATAAAAGCTTCCAGGTCACTAGTCTAAAGGAAAAGAGAGGGTTCTGATGGTCCTGTTGTTCTCTGGGACTCAACTTCTTTCTGGCTTCACAGCTGTCCATCACAACTTAACAGAAGCTACCTTCAGCACTGTCCAGCTTGAAGCTGGAGGTCTAATCTCAATGGGATGTATCCTACATTAACTGCACATCTTGCCCCATAGAAAGGGCTTTCCCTCCTTGCAGATTGCCCATGTGTTCCCTTTACGCACAGCTCCCGACGGCGATCCTTTTTGACAGTAGGCCCATCGCGGGCTGGATCCTGGGAGATCTGGATGGCTTCCTCTATGGCTGCCAACAAGCCATTGCCACCTTCACCTCTTAGGGCTGGGCCGAAGCACTCGGGGCGTCGGATTAACAGGCGCACAACCACATTGGCATTCTCTTCCACGCTCTCCCCTGTGGTGAGAGAGGAAAGGTAGATTAGGAAGACAAAGGGGTTGTCTGGAAAGCTAAAGAAAAAACATGGATGAGTAGGGGGGAGAACAGATCCCCTGCAAAAACAGAAGATTGACTGTATATACAGTTGGCCCTCCATATCCACAGAATTTTTATCCATGGATTTGAGCATCCACAGCTTGAAACTATTCAAAAAATACATACATCCCAAAAAGCAAACCTTGATTTGGCCATTTTATATAAGGGAAACCATTGTACTACCCGTTGTATTTAATGGGACTTGAAAGTCCATGGATTTTGGTATCCACAGGGGGTCCTGGAACCAAACCCCAGTGGATAACAAGGGCCCACTGTATTTTCTATATCCAGCTCCTTCATTGTGGGAAGCATCATCTTGAAGACTCCTATAATCAAAGAGGGAGAACTGAGAAGGGCTGAAAAAAGACTGTCAACCATCTGCTCAAACAAGTTCTATTTACCATTCTCAATGCAGAACTATCTGTGATAGAAACAGTTCTAATATTGCCATTACTAGATTCCATCCCATGCCTCTCCTTCTGCCTACAACCAAGTTTATAGGAACACAGGGAGGAACATAGGGAACTGCATTATACTATAAAACCTTGGAACCATCTCAGTACTGTCAATTCAGACTGGCAATTGAGTATCTCTTGGACTGTTGTTTTTTCCAGGTGGGATTCTTTCTCCATCTCTACTGGAATGTCGGGGACTGAAGCTGGGACCTTCTGAGATCTGATGCGTTCGGGTTTGTGTGGTGCTAAGCTCACCGTTGACAAAGACAGTGAAGCGAAGGAAGTCCAAATAACGTTCTCCTCCACACGGGTTCCACCCAATGTCAGGATAGCCTTTGGAGAGCAGCATAGGGCAGCTCTGGAGGCCAGCTCCGGCCAGATATGTCACTACCTACGGAGGCAAAAAAAATATAAAACACACAGCTCTAGTCAATTCCTGCCCACAAGATCCCTGTCTTTTTAAGTTCATTTACCACCATTTCCCAGTTATCAACAATTCTCAGCATTTAGTCCATCAAATGTTTTGGACTTCAGTTCCCATGATCCTTGACTATTGTCCTTGCTGGCTGGGGCTTTTGGGAGTTGAAGCCCAAAACATCTGGAGGACTTAAGGTTGAGAACCATTGTCCCAGGCTGAAAGATGAATTATGCTCATAACTGTATGATGTAAATGACAAACCATAATCACAGTAGCAACAGGACCCTTATTTATGAAAATCAAGTGACAAAGAGTGTTTATTGATCCCATCAATGTTTGAATGGGAACAGCCAGCCACATGTCAGGAAAGGAAGAGGCAGGATGCAGTTGCTAGGGAAACACAATGGGCAAAACGACTGTCTAAACTGGAGCATCAATGTTTTAACAATAGCAGCTGCTGGGACAGCAATAAGAGGTGATATTATAGCCCTGTTTAAATATTTGAAGGGATGTCATATTGAGGAGGGAGCAAGCTTGTTTTCTGCTGCTCCAGAGAACAAGACTCAGAACAATGGATGGAAGCTCCAGAAAAAGAGATTCCAGCTCAACATTAGGAGGAACTTCCAGACAGTAAGGGCTGTTCGACAGTGGAACACACTCCCTCAGAGAGTGGTGGAGTCTCCGTCCTTGGAGGTCTTTAAACAGAGGCTGGATGGCCATCTGTTGGGGATGCTTTGATTTGGAGTTCCTGCATGGCAGGGGGTTGGACTGGATGGCCCTTGTGGTCTCTTCCAACTCTATGATTCTATGATTCTATGGAAGGGAGAGCAACAATAGCATGGGATGCAGGGGGAAAGAAAAGGGAGAAATGCAAAGTTAGACAGGAGCAAGCTCTGGTTTCATTAGGTGTTTCCAAATGCCTACATCTGGCCCCTTTCCACCTATCTCTCTGTGTTCTAATACTCTCATGCCAACCAATCATGTTACCTTCTCCAGGTCTTGCTCCTGCAGGGCCAGGGCCAGCTCATTGTTATCAATGACAGAAGCAGCAGCCACATCCAAGGGAGTGGATCCACGCATGCCTAGAGGGGAGCAAGGCAAATGGTAAGCAGGCAGCTCAGAAAGTTCAAAAGACAGAGTATAGTCTTCTGACCCAAGAAGCACATGGAACAAAAACTTCAACATTGACCCCAGAGATTGACATACCATGGGGGGAGCCAAAATTCAATTTCAATATTTGAATAAATCAACATTTTAATTCGGCAATGCTGGACTTAAAGTCACTGTTTTCTGACAGCGTAGATACTTTGTAATGACTACGTTTCAAAACTTCCATCCATGTATTAAATAGCTGTAATTCAGAATTTAATTGTAATTCAGAATGCCAACCAAGATCTATCCTTTCACTGTGGCACCAGCAACTCAAAAACAGAGGAACATACTTCATCTGTATGAGAACAACCTCAACATCCATTATTTTTGAAATGTTGATGAAATCCATTTTCTTTTCCCCTGATGTACATTTCTTGTGTCCTACTGTCAACATCTTCCAAACAGTTTTGGCAGGTCTTGGAAACATTACCATAGATCTGACCAACTTGTGTACCAGAAGCAAATTGGAATAGTGCTGTGTGAGGAGCCATCACTCTTTCAAACTCCCTGCAAATCTTTGGAGAGAAAAAAAGTACTATCATCCTGCTCAAACTATGGGTTGGCACAGCTTGGTTTTGCTTTCTAATAATTCTCACGTCAACAATGTACATCAATTTATGGGTACTGATCTCTTTTGCAAAGCAGGCATTTCTTGTTATCCACCCCATCCCATTCCATCTCAGACTGTTCCATAAGCACATTGCTTACCCAACCCAATGCCACTGTTCTCCAGCAAATAGCTCAGGTGGTCAAACATGGAGCGCTGGTTCTGGCGGCTGATACGGCAAAAGTAGCACAGGAAGCGGCAACAGTTGGTCACCATCTTGGGGAACCGGATCTCCTGCTCAGAGACAACAGAGTTTCTTTTCTTTTGTAGTACAAGAAAATATCTCTATTCTTTCCATCTTATTTCTGTCTCTGATATGAAATTTTCTTTTAAAGCAGCCATGCCCAGGAACACATCTACTTTGTTAACTGAGGTATAACTGTATTTGAAGTACTGGTCTGCACAGGCAACAAAATGAGGTGGTGAAGTGAATCACTTCTGACTGCAAGTGGGGATCACAGTTTTGAATGCCTCTCATGTTTGTTTATATGTTGTCTTTTAAACTTCTGCAATATGCTCTTTCTCACCTTAACTTTTTTTAAAGTGGGGGGACATTTTAAAATGTAACACATATCCACCTAAAAACTCAAACCACTGCAGTCTGCCACCACTTCACTTCCCGCACTATGGCCTATTCTAGATTGGCAAAAAGAAGTGTGTTCATGGCTGCATGAAACTCTAGCCTTTAGATGAGAAAAAGGGAAAGTGTGCCATGAAAGTGCTTTTTTTGCGTTTTAGGAGAGAAGAAGCGCCTTTAAAAAGGTGCTGGTTTTCCCAGCTTCTTTTTTAAAAACTGCGGAACAGTGCAGCTCATTTAAAGGCTGCGGTGCAGCTGCTAAGCATTAAGGAAAAGGCAACTTCATGTCACACTTTCCTGCCAATCTAGAAAGCCCCTATAAACCTCATCTTAGTCTTGATGAGGCAGGATGTGAATGTGTTCAGTTAGCAGACAGGACCATGGCCCTTTGCTGACAGAAGGCTAAGCATGCTTACCTTTGAATCTCCTCCTCCCAATACATTCACCATCACCTCCATGACAGTTTCATGCATGCCTAGGGCCCTCATCAGGTTGGGATGCTGGTAGAAGACTTTATTGTTCATAATGTTGCTGCCAGGGAGAAACAATCAGGTGAATAATTGAGTCAGAGAACGTGACAAGCAATGCAAAGGCTTTAAGAGAGCAATTACAGTTTAGGAAGTGCTAGATGACAAAGATGAACACTCATTTCAGAAGGAAGGAGACAAGTATGAGAAGAACCCCAATGCAGTTCAAAAGATGAAACTTGCAGGTAATATATACTTATCATTCTGGATTGGTGCAGAGTTGCATCAATTGTTGGAGCAGAGAAGTGGCTAAAATTGAAGACTAAGGAACTGACTCTCTCACAAGGTTATAGTTAAAACAGGATTCAGCTTGGCCAGTGCCTGGCAAAAATATGGAAGTGATTCTGAGCTCTTTGAAGGAAAATTATCACATGTCAAGGATACCTCAAGGGCAAGAACAATGAAGCAAAGAAAAGGTAAAGGGCTGAGCACAAGGCAAGGCATTAGCAATTGGAAGACAGTTGTTCTTCAGCCAATAAGGAGCTCTAGTTATAGGGCATAGTTAAGTAATAAGAACAGATGTCTTTGAGATGTACAGGGAGGTGAATAAGGAAACCTTAATTCAGGGAGGGAGGACAGGCAAGTCTGAGAGTCCTGTCGAACAGAAGTACATACCCAATGCTCTGAATCATTAGGTTCTCCTCCTCAGGCCCCATCTGGACAATCAGCAGTGAACGGATCTGACCCAGACACTCCAGCAAGCTCATAGTATCCTCTACAGAGTTGGCGTTGATGGTGTAGGCCTTGGGCATGGCACGAATTAACTCCCCAAGGCCATCGTACTGCCGATGAAGAAGACTGAACATGACCCGCACCAGCTCCGGGCTCTGAATGAAGGACTCTTGGGCCCAATGAACCATGGTATGTGAGATTAACTCCTGCAGAGTACCTGTGTGGTTGCGGAAAGGGAGAACGAGACTTACTACATGCTATACTTAGCAAAGTAGCAAAGAGGTCACCATAAGTTGGAAATGACTTGGAGGCATACAGCAACAACAACAACTGGGGGCTTTGATGCACTTTCAGGGAGCTTCAAGGGCTGAATGTTGGGGTCCCAAGGGCCACATACACTTTGCCCACCTCAATCAAGATTGCAGAGGATAAAATACCTTGGGTGGCTGCCTCACCCATGACTGTGACTCCCAGCACAGAAGCCCCTTAAATGTCCCCTTGCCCACACAGCTCCTCCGTTGCACCTACTAGGTTTAGGCTCCTCTTCTGCAGGCTGGTCCTCTTCCGGTTCCTCTTTCTTCTTACGGAAGCTCATCACCTTATCCACTAAGCTCATCAACCGACGTCGGAAGGATGTGTCTTCTTCCTCCTCTTCTTCCTCACCCTCCGCCTGGATACCTGTCAGGCAATGTGCAAAGCAAACAAGTTTGCAGTTTAAAAAAAAGGGAGATACCACACTGCTCGATCTAGTGTTTGAGGACATATTATGCAGAATGCAGACTCAAGACCACATTATCATCCAAGTGTAACATTTGGCACCTGGAGCAACTTTTAAAACAACTTTGAAAAAGTTGCATGTTTGCATGTGAAAAAGCCTAAAAACAACAGAGGGGCGCAGGGTGGAGGATTCCTTACTCTGTCTGCCTACAAGACCTCTTGTTGACTAGCAGAAGGATACTCAGTTATGACAAAGAATAATAATATAAAGCTAATACACTCTATAATTTTCCACCTACAGTCTGAATAATTCTGCCACCTCCATCAACCACAAGGGTAGGAAATAGTAACTCCCATTAGCATTAGCCATAGTGGTGAGGAGTGAGGGGGACTCCAGTCTATATATAGTGTGCTTCTGTTATCCATAGATTCAAATACTCCATGTGGCTACCAAAATCCGTAGATGCTCAAGTCTCATTAAAAACAGTGGCAAAATCAAGGCTTGTTTTTTGGAATGTATATTCTTTTGGAATATTATCAAGCCACAGATGGTTGAATCCATGGATAAAAAAATGTGTGGATATGGAGTCTGATTGCAATATATATCATAGCATATCATCAGTCTGACCAAACCTAGAAAGCTAGATGTTTATCTTCCTTGGCCACCTGGCCCAACAACCCATGCTCTGCAATGTGCAGACCAGCCCTTAGTACATGCAGCGTGAAGATGCTCCATACCACAGTGAGCCAACAAGTCAGTGTGAAACTCCAGCAACTCATCGCGGATCTCGTCTGGTACTGGGCACTCCTCCTCATCAGCCCCATTCTTGAAGTTCAGCAGCATATTAATCTATTGTAAAGGCAAGGCACAGGTCAGAGTAGATCCAGGTTGTAGGCTGTATACCCCCGGGCAAGGTTTATATTCTCTACCCATTACAGCATCTACCCCATTGCTGGCATTAGTAAGCACTGGATCTAGGCCTTTTCCACTGGAATATGCTGCATCACAAAAATGGTTTTCCACTAGCTTATTTTGTGTTATGGGAACACTTGGAAAACAGGTGATGTTCCAGTAAACCAGGGGAAGTGAATCCTGCAGTCCTCCAGGTGTTATTGGACTCCAAGTTCTACCAGCAGACCCAGTGATGAGGAAAGCTGATGTGGCAGCTGGAGGTCCACATGATTCTCATCCTTGCAATAAACATTCAGTGACCCCAAAGACATTTTTGTGGCCTAAGAATGCATCCTAATTTTCCAGAATTAAAAAACTCCCCCCAAATAAAGAAATGAAGACATAATTCTCCTTTAAAACAAAGTATGACCCCACATTGTGCTTTAGCAAGAAAAGTATTTCTTCTTTTCCCAAACCACAGGTGAGTTTATGTTTCTCAAGTACACATGTCCCATGAGTTACTTCCAGTTGCATGAGGAACAGCTGGTGAGGCTCCTGGAGTATTGTGAGTTTAGAAAAATGGCATCTGGACCCCTTGAATGCACCAGGTCCTGATTCAAACAAGCCCTGCATTACTCAGAATGCTCTATCAGAACAGCAGCAGCTTTTAAAACATGGGCACTAGAGAATGCTGCACCTTTCCACGACCTGTAGTCCTTCCTTGCACCCCGTCCTTTTGTCCCATGTAACTACACTCTATACCTGCTCTTGTGGTGGGGAGCGGAACTCCCTGGTGCGCCGAGCCGTCTCAGCAGCCGACATAGCGAAATCTTGCATCAGTGTGTTGTAGCGCTGGCGCTGGTTGATCTGCAGGTTGTCCACATAGCGCTCTGAGAATGCAATAATGGCTTCCACGCGGTGTTGCAGCTCCCGGTCACAGAAGAATTGCAACAGGTTGCACATCTGTTGGGAAATGGAGAAGAAGAGATGGTCAGAGATGTCAGCTAGCAAAGTTGTAGGCTCTGGCCCTACTGCTAGGCAGATGCCATCGCCATCGACCACAAGGGTAGGGAATAGCAACTCCCATTAGCCTTAGCCAGCATGGCCAGTGGTGAGGACCTCAGGGAGAAGATGCAGCAGCCACAATTCCCCAGCCATTCCTCATTGATATCCTGTCCATTCTACATATAGAGGACAGAGTTGTGTTTGACACATCTTCTGCCCTATACCTCCCATCATTATTCTGCTGCCTTGGTGGAGTGGTGGGCATTCTCTCCCTGACACTGTTGAATTCAATGCCAATTTAGTTTGCTACTGTGTTTGGAACTGGTGCATCCTCTTATCCTTTATCTCTTGCAACAAAATTTTTTGGATCAGCCGTGCCCAGTCATGAGTGGAAGGGACTGAGAAATGAGCGAATCTGGAGCTAGTGTAGAACACAGCAACTAGGACATTGGATGCAGATTATATCCATGCTAGAAATAAAGCTTGGAGAAGTTGTTTCTTCTCTCATCTATGGAAGTAAGAATTTAAGAAGAGCTTTCCTGAGTCAGACCAAAAGCCTATCTTGTCCAGCAGTATGTTTCTATATTGCAAATACACAAGTCACACATAAGTGCAATAGTATCCTCCTACTCATGTTTCCTGGCAATTGGTATTGATGTGGAAAGGTCAGAGTGTGGCTGTATGACTGGCTAATATATATCAAGCACATTCCTGTGATTTGCTGGACAGATTTTCCAAAACTATAAATGGTTCAGGTACAATGTATGTTTGTTTCAGTGCCAGGTTGCTCAGTCTGAATGGTAGAAACCTGGACTGGCATGCCATTGAATAAACTGCTGTGTTCAGTTCGCTAACACCTTCCATTCTTGAACCCAAACAGCAGGGGCAAGTTTCCCCTGGGTTTTTCTGAAGCACATTGCCTCTGAGATATATGAGGCAAAACATATAATATGTAGCCACAATGATGAGTTGCCTCCTTGAATTTGTCTAACCCCTCCTTTTTAAAAGTCCATCAAAATGCCTGGCAGCAGCTAGTAAATGGTTTCCACAAACAGATGAACACCACATCCTTTACCTGCAGTTTGACAGACTCAGGAAGCTTCATCTGTAGTAGACCCTCCTCCAATCCTTCCTCTTCTTCCTTGGCATCTGCTTCCCCAGCCTCAATGGCTTTCAGTTCCCTCTTGTCACCTTCCTCTGCTTCCTCCTTCTGCCCTCCTCCAGCCTCTTTCTCTACTCCGTCACCTTCTTCCTCCTCGATTGCCACCAACTCCTCCTCTTCCTCAGCCACCAGCTCTTCCCCTTCTTCAGCTCCTTCTTCACCCGCCGGCACTTCCTCCTCTTCCTCCTTGGACTCCCCAAAAACATAGGGTTCGATCATCTTGAGGATATGCCTTACATCCTCATCTTCAAAGATAGCCATGATGAGGAGGGTGCAGATTAACTTGAGGACTGGCACAAACTGGAACTCCACGCTGCCCCCAACAGGGTCACGGGTGTGCTGCCCGCCATCTTGGACGGCCTCGGTCAACATGTTGATGGCCTTCACCTTAAGGATATCCAAGGGGATGGAAGGACTCAGCTGGTACAGCTCCGAGTTGGTGCTGACAAAGCAGGTTTCTGAGAAGTGCAGAGGAGGACGCAAACAGGCGCTCATGCCCACGCCAGGTAAACCAGGCTTTTTGGTGTCATCCGGGAAAAGCGTGATGCCCTTGGTTTGATCTGTCATGGGGACAATGAATTCGCTGTTCATCATAAGGCGGGAGCGTTTGGCAGACTCTAAGTGCATGCTGATGAGCAAGTCGTAGTAGCCACTGCGCAGCAGGCCAGGAAGATGGTTGCTCTCAATGGTGTACAGCAGCTGAGACTCATCCACATGGCTGCACAAGGCATGCGCCACCCGATTGTTGCCCAAGGCACACACGGCACAGTAGAGCTTCAGGGTGTGGGAGTGGAACTTCAATAGTTCCAGACGTTCTGACAGCTCTAAGATGTCGATGCACCTGAAAGGGAGCAGAGAGATGAAAGAGATAAGCATTTAGACACTAGCATATATGATATATGGGCCCTATCACACTATGCAATTATAACACAATGATTCCTCTTTAAATGTCATCATTCCATCCTATAGCATCCTGGGATTTGGAGTTAAGGGAGGAGTTTTTTGTGGGATTTTCAGGCTATGTGGCCATGTTCTAGAAGAGTTCTTTTCTGACGTTTCGCCAGCATCTGTGGCTGGCATCTTCTCTGAAGATGCCAGCCACAGATGCTGGCGAAATGTCAGAAAGGAACTCTTCTAGAATATGGCCAAATAGTCTGAAAGCCCCACAAAAAATTATGGATGCCGGCCATGAAAGCCTTCGACTCCACTTAAGGGAGGAGTATTCTCAGTCAGAGCACTCCATTGCCTCATCAAACTACAAAGCCCAGTATTTCACAGGATGCAGCCAAGGCAATTAATGTGGAATCATAGTGCTATAATTGTATAGTGTGACAAGGCCCCTCGCTAATTGATCTGCAAAGGCTTCCAACTTCCAATTGTTTAGGAACATCATAGGGACAAAATGCACTTCTTTTCTGTTCTAATAGCCTGTTAGAATCTATTAGTAATTCAGATGCATACTTTTATTTGCATATACAGGTTACCCAGCTCTATGGGTCATGGGTTGCAAAAGTTACTTTTATAGACAAAAACTTCCAGAATTGCTGGGCAATGGCCTGCTGGACGGGTAATTCTGGGGACTGAACCCCTCAAAGTAACCTTCTCAAGTTCTGCAATGAATGCAGAATCCAAGCCCAAATGATTATAGTATGACTTATTCCCAGTGACCTTTGGGGGGAAGGGGGCACAGAAGACTCACCGACTTTCTTCTGGAATGTGGAGAGCCATCATGATATTAGGATCTGTGCACTCGACCATCCAGCCATGCCGATCGCTGAAGCGAGCAACATCAACCCGCAGGAACTCATTGGGCATGCGGCTCCAGGTCATTGGCGTCAGCATCTGGATAACAAGCCTTGGAGGGCATTGGGGTTCTGGGTTCTTCCGTTCACTCCGGAACATGGCAGCTGAGATGGGCATGATGTTCTATAAGAGCAGAAATGGAAAGAGAATGTAGCAATTTTCAGAGTCGGAACTACAAGCTTCCCTTCATTCTTGTGTACTAATGGGATGGGCCTTACCTTCAGTTTGCCCAGTTCAAACTGGATCACATTTTGGCTTGTTGGGAGAGCAAAGACAGCAGGGAACAGCTTTGTGTTTGGCTCCACCTGGAATGGGATAGGTGCATCAGAAGACATGATAAAAACAAATAGAGAAGACCCTTCTAACTCAATGAAGGAACTCTGGGAGTGGTAGTTTTGCTAGGGTTCTGTTTTCAAGATACTGATGTCAACTCAGTTCAAAAGTGAGTGGTACTTTTTGGAGTATGAATCATCATATTTAAACCATATCAACAAATTCTGAGTGATGGCTCACAGGGAGGACATTGTCCATCTCCTGCTCTAAAAAGAGTCCTGCTTCTGGCAAGTTCACAATATAAAAACTACAGTTTTTTCCCTTCCATTAGTCCCCTGGCCTTGTTGTTTAGATGTATACTGTCTCGGAATATGGAAGTTCTACTTCCTTAAAGTAACCATATTTTGAAAAGTAAAAAAGGACATATTTACCAATAAACTGCTTCAAACCATCTAGTGCTATGATTCTCACCTTAAATACCCCTACTATATATGCCATAATAATCACTAATCATTTTATCTAAATAATCAATTAAAATTGTTATTTAATTGTTGTGAACATTAGTTCTAGTAGTAAATAATAACAATTTTAATTGATTATTTAGATAAAATGATTAGTGATTATTTAGCCCACATCCTCCAGTCCACATTTTGTAAAACAACAACAACAACACAGAGACAGAAATTTAGCTCTGAAAAAGAAGACACATCTGGGAAAAGGAGGATGTATAGCAACTTTAACTTGATGATCATGGTTAATATTTACTGAGTGACTATCATATATTGCCCCAGTCCTATTTTAAAGATCTCAGTTCCTATGGCCATTACCACATATCATGACAACAGATGCCCATATTTATTTCTTGTGTAAAGAGGAACTTCTTTTTGTCTGATGGAAGATCTCCACAGACCACAGTCTCATGGAAATGCGTTCTTTCCTTCAAGCAAGGAGTCCTACTCACCTGGAAGAAAGTGTTGACCTCTTTCCCATTGGCTGTGAAGGTCATAAGGCCTGTTGCAAGGTCAACGAGGCAACCGATGACCAGGTCCACAGTGCTGACCCGGGTCTGCTGAGTACTGCTGACAAAGTCTCCTCCCCAGACCATGTAGCAATTGCTTCGCTTGATGCTACCAAAGAAAGAAAGATTGTTGATGTTTCCAACCAATCAAGTCTTTCCAAGAACTACAGAGCAAGGATGGGTGACCTGTGGCATTCCAGATCTTCTCAGATTGCAGTTCTCATCCAATCTAGCCAACAGAGCCAGTGGTTGGTGATGATTAGAACTTGGCTCAATGACATCTGGAAGGCCACAAGTTGTCCATGCCTGCCCTAGAACATGCCCCAAATGCCTCCATCCCAGTTTAAGCCTCTTTTCAACTCTTGCCTGCTTTCAGTCAGGCAAGACACAGGTCCCAGAGACTAATTTCAAGAGCACCAAAATTCCCAAGTTAGACTTCTTCTGAACAACATCTGGAAGGCCAAAATGTGTCCATTCTTGCTCCAGAGCACACCCCAAGTGTCCTTATATAAACAAATAATGAAACTTTTATTTCTACCCCGCTTTTTGTATGCACAATCAAAGCGGCGTACAACAGTCAAAAATACAAATATAAACACATACAAATCCCCCCTTAAAACAAGATTAAACAATTATAATATTAAAATTCCAATATTAATTAAAAACTCTTATTTACACTATTAAAATTAACAGTATGCAAGGTTGTCACAGTCAGAGCTACATTCATCAGGAGAGATATGGGGGGTCTTTACATGGCCAGGGGCTGTTCTGGGAAGGCCTGCTGGAAGAGATCCATCTTGATAGCTTTCTTGAAGCTATCTAAGTTGGATATTTGATGGATCTCATTGAACAGGCTGTTCCATAAGGTGGGAGCAACAGCTGAAAAAGACCTCTGAGAGGTTGAACCAATCTAGTCCAGACCAGTTGTAATAGATTCCTCCCAGAGGATCTGAGTGTACGAGGCGGATTATATGGAAGCAGGCGATTCCTTAGATAGGTTGGGCCTAAGCCATGTAGGGCTTTAAAGGTGATAACCAACACCTTATACTGTGCCTAGAAACTGATGGGCAGTTTCTGCTTAGGCATCCTTTCAACTCCTTCTCCTTCTGGCTTGAGAAGACAGGCATCAGAGACCACTTTCAAGAGACCGACAATACATAGCAAAACTGGCTCTCACCTGTCGTGGATGTTTCCCTTGTCATCACCCATGGTCACCGTGACATTTCGCACTTTGGTGAGGTCAAAGTTCATGTCATACTGATGGTAGTCAGGTGTGACCCAGCCTACCCATACACAGGTGGGCTCCTGGCCTGCAAAGATCCGGACTGAGTAGTAATACTATGAGGGTTGAAGGGAAAGAAAAAGAAGCAGCAGGATATAAGTCATTAAATATGGGTGCATCGCTAGGCATATGTCAGAGAAAGTGATCTAAAGCATTCCCTTCGAAGTTTTTGGTAAGTGCAGTTTATTGTTATACCCAACAAGGAGAAACTCTGGTTTAGTAAAATAAGCCAAGATCAAGCCATGGTTTTTAACCCTGGCTTGTGCTAATAAACGACTAATTCAATTAACTACAGTTCTTGATTTGAAAGTGCTATGCTTAGTATGAATTAGAAAACAGTTTATTGCAACCTGTCCTTCAGTTATGCACCAAAGGAGGGAAAGGTCAGGAAAGCCCTACCCCAGCTGTCATATAACTTAATTTTTATAACATCAGCTATGGTTTAGGATAGAGATAGGGGAAGTGTAGCCCATGGGCCATAAACAGCCCCAAGCCCTATTTTTGTAGCAGCCCAGAACACCCCCAAAACTCCCCTGACATGCCAACATATGTTTTTTCAAGGAAGCATTTAGAAATTGCCAAAAAGCGATAAAAATGCACACATCAGTTTGTCTTGTTTCTCTCCACAAAACCCTAAAAACACACCAAACCTAGGGGAAATACCCAGTGCATGGTACCAAAACTACAAGTATCATCACACTTGTAGTTCTAGAGCACCTGGAACAAAGCTGTCTGACCTGGCTTCCAATCCCACTCAGGTGTGCATACCTGGCTTATGATCCAAACTGGATCTGTCAAAGCCACACACTTTTATTAAAAGAAGAGAGAAAATTTTTAAGCTTTTCACATTTTCCAGTTCAAACTCTGGGAGAAGATGATATGATCTGGATCTTATATTGTGTTAGCATTGTTAAGACATCTTCTGAATAGTTTTGGAAAATTATTATCTGAGACCCCAATGGTAAAGGTGCTAGACCCTCTCTCTCAAAACATTAAAGCAAGACTTCCAAAGAGCCTCCTATTACCGTTGTGGTGTTCATGATGATCTCAGGGTCATCTCGGTCATCTGGGACCACCTCTTCTTCCAACCGAGGTACTGTGGGGACCACAGGTGGTGGGGTGATGAACGTAGTGGCTTTCTTGGCTTTGAACAGGAAGCTGGAGAAAACAGTTTGGAGGATCAGAAAATGCACTTGATGTTCCACCTAAAATAATTGTGCCTGAGTTTCTCTAATGCAGGGTTGGCCAACTGTGGAAAGTAAGGGGATGCATTAGTACCCACAGAGACTTTAGAGGGCTGCCCCCCCTCCCCACCTCCTCTGGGGGACATGAGGGGCTTTTGGGCCTTTGTGGGCCATTTTAGGTTTGGGAAAAACCTTTTTTAACAACAAAAAGTGAGTGGAACTGACTTTCTGTTTTTAAAAAAGGCCTCTTCTGGGCATATAATATATCAGGGAGTCCCTAAAATGCTCCTCACACCACATAGAAAGCATTTGAGAGATTTTTTTTGAACAATTTTTTAACCCCTGGGGAGGGCCTGGGCACCTTCACCCATGGTGGAAATCACTCCACACCTCTGCCCCCCCCCCCCCAAAAGACAAATGCAGCCCAAAGGGTACACTTTACCCACTTCTGCTCTAATATATCATTGGCATGCTTGCTTGGACAAGATGGTGCCATGCCTATTTCACAAACAGAAGCAAAATGGGCCAGCAGTTGAATCTGACTTGAACGCTGACAAAAGGACAGGTTGCTTGCCGGTAACTGTAGTTATTTGAGTGGTAATCTGTGAATTCACACACATGGGTTGCTCTGTGCAGACACAGGAAAACCCATTTGTGTGATTCACAGAGACCACAAAGAAGAAGAACAGTTCTCTGACATACTTGGCTGCTAGTTTAAGGGACGCATGACATGCTTTGGAGTACACGTTGCTCTGAACGGTCAGAGGCACATGCTACTAGAGGTCATTGCCTCACCCTGCTTTATTATAGTGCCAGGCCTCCTTGCCTCTTGCCTCAATAAACATCAGATTGAGCGGTTAACCACATGTAGTAAAACATGGACCAAGGCTGGCACTCTTTGTAACAGGGACCTTTTTTTTCTATCTAAGCCCATTTCTTCTCACTGGGGCCAGCTTCCCATGTGGGCGAAATAGCCTGTATGGAAATTTGTCCATAAAAATACCCTATAACACAGCTAAAGATCTTTCTCATGATCTTGAATTCCACAGGGGTTGTCCACGTGGTCCAGAATTCTTTCCAGATGACAGCCAGTGCCTATAAAGAGAAAGATCCCATGCATCCGTATCCCACACTGTCCTCACCCTCGTTTCGTCTTGCTTTTTTCTGTGGAGGAGTCCTTTTCGTTCTCAGCCTTGGGGGGCTCTTTAGGAGGCTCTTTAGGGGTGCCAGGTGGGGCAGGACCTTGTTTCTCCTTCTCGGCCTCCTCAGCTTCCTTGCGACTGGCAGTTTTCTTCAGCTGCTCAAACTCTGAATCGAGGTCAATGTCCTTGACTTCATCTTCGGGGATGGTGAGAGCGTGGGTGAGGGGAGTGGTGCCCGCGGTGATTTTGAACTTCTCGTGGAACTCCACAGGCATGCTGAGGCGCAAGAAAAGGAGTTCCACAATTGCGTTCTGTGAGCCGAATGTCCGGTGCGTCAATTTGAGGCACGGTGGGTTGTCCACAGTACCATCAATCCGTGCCACCTGCAAGGGAAAGAGAAAAAGTTAGGGTGGCCAAGGGCCAAAGCGCCTTAATGCTGTGGCTCCAGTTGACTCATGGCCAACTGGTTGAGCTCCAGTTGAATCAAGGCCAACTTTTTCAAATTGCATTCTAGGAAATTCTGGTGTTTCTCGGAGGTTCATCAGATGTTCCAAAATTAAAAGATGACTAACAGCAGATAAATGTCCACAAAAGACCACTTGCTTACCACTACTCTGACAACGCCAAGACACATAAGATTACTGGATGTGAACTCTTGGAAAGCAGGAAGTTTGAAAACCACTGTCCTAGATAGCAAGGCTTCATCTTCTCATAAGTACATGCTTCCCTTGCACAGTTTCTCATCTCAGTTACAGGCACCTCTTCTGCAGCTTTAGCCCAACATCTCCATGTCCTCTCATATAGCCTTCATGCCTTTATCTCTTCAAGTAGACCTGGTAGCTCTTAACCACAGCTCCCCCTTCCCACCCTCACCCCACTGACCACACAACCCACTATTTGTGTCTGTGGCTCCATTTAAAAAAGTCATTTCCTTTACTCTTCAAGGATGTTTCTGTCACAACCTTGCCTGCTCCTTCATGTGTCCCAGGTCTGAGACCTGGTTCAGCTCTGAGGCCTTACCCAGGCTTGCATAAATCCCTCTTTTATTACAATTGTCTCAGAAGGCATCTCAGCACAGGCTACTTTGTGCTATGCAACACGTCTCTAACCAGTTTTAAAACCGAGTTAAAGACCATATTGTTTAGGGAAGCGTTCCCAGGAAGTTTGTGACTGTGACCTGGTTGTTTTGATGCTTGATTCAGTATTTGATATCTGCTGTTTTAACTTGTTTCTTATGATGATTTTAACCTGTTGTTTTAATCTCTAGATTGTATGCCATAGGCAGGGTTTTTACATATTCTTGATTTTATTTGGTTTTTGTACAGCGCCGTGTACACTTACAGTGCTTTATAAATAAAGCTAATAATAATATAATAATACTTTCTGCACAGGCTTCAAATTCCTCTCTGATATTCCCTCCAAGTTTACAGACTTCCTCCAAGCTACATCACCTACTCTCACCAAAATATCACTTGCTCATAAACTCTTCCTTTACAAATGCATTTCTAGATCTTGCTTTGCAATCACCAAGAGCTTTTCTGAATCTGAGAGCTCCTTCCTATAGTGTTATTGTTGTTCACAGAACTACATCTCCTCCCCCAAAAAACCCTTCCACAGGCAACATGTGCCACTCTACCATGTCCTGTTTCACAGAAGCATGGCTCCTCTGTTTACCTCGTAATGCGGGTGTTCTGTTGGCACTGGGGAAAACTGGGGCAGGCTCTTGCTGAACCACATGGTGATGTCCCGCTTCATGTTGATAGCAAAGGGCTCAAAGCCCTCCTGTAAGCCACAGATGGTGAAGTAGCGAAGACTGCTGACGTCCTGACCCAGGTTAAGGCGCCCAACCTGAGACAAGCCCAAGCTGCACACTGGGATGAAGCCTGCAAGTGAGCAAAAAGAGACAATAGAACCTGGGTCTCCTGCTTCCCTTCAGCTCTATGCTATATTGTGCTAGAGCCCTTCCATCTACATAGAGCTGTTCTGAATGTCACCACCACCACCACCATCAACATCATCAATCTCCTCCTCTTCCTTCCCCTTGCTTTCTTTCAATGATGGTGAAGTAAGGTGGTGCACATGGCTCTCTTTCTGCCTACTTTATCTCACAAGAACAGCCCCTATGAGGCTAAGAGAGAAAGAATGACCCAAGATCACCCAGTAAAATTCATAGTTCAGAGGTCACTAAAACCTGGATCTCACAAGTCCCAGCCCATCAAACTAACCATGACATTACAATAACTCTGAAGCTCCCTTTAATGGGCCTGGCTGTTCTATTAAAGGAAATAAACACAGAGAGAATATGGTACTGGGTGTAATACTCATTATCCTAAGAATTTAACTTTTTGTTTTGTTTTGTTTTAAAACCCAAATTCTAGTTCTTACAGTTGCACAGATATTATTGGGAATACTTGGTTTATAGGCTGATTGGTGGAGTGCTTAAAGCATGTTAATAAAGCCAGGTGACAAGAAGCCAGGACATTTCTCAGTGGGCTGGGAAGTGGTTGTGCTGACTGAGGACAGTGGGAATTGGCCATTACATTTGGAAGCAAGGTTTTTGGTAAAGTGGAATACAGCTGGAAAAAAGGAAGACCACACTGCAAGTGGTTTGGCTCACTCCAGGAAGCCATGGCCCTGAGTTTGCAAGAGCTGTGCAGGGCTGTTGATAGCATGGTGCCTTGGAAGTCTCATTCACAGACTTTCCATATAGTCAACGCTGACTTGATGACATTTAAGAACAACAACATTTAAAGGGAAACAGATTGGATAAGACTGTGTTAAAGCACTTTATAATCCTTGCAGTTGGTGAAGGAACCCCTGCATTCAAACCCTTGGGTATCTCTTATATATTCTTAATCCTCCTATATCCAATAAAAGATGGTTAGGGTGGGAGACCCCAATTGTATCCTCATCTGCTTACCATCTCCAATCTCAATGTCTTTAAAAGCCAGCTCCGATCCAGAATCACTGATCAGCATCTCCCCATTAAGCGTGAACATGATATTTTGGTCAATGAGGTCTATCATGCAGCCAACCACATCACCTGGTTGCCATGGGCGGCCAAAAGGCTCACTACCTATGTGCCAGCGCTGACCCTAAATAGTAGGAAAGAGAATGAGCTGCATCAGAAAGCAGGGAGCAAGAAAGGAAAGAGGTTGGACACAGTTGTGGGAACACAAAATTTGGAATCACTCAAGGAGATCCAAGAATGGGGAATGAGGGAACAGAGCCACTCTCCCAGACTCACCCGATGTCCATTGAAGACATAGGAAAGCTCATCTGCTCCCAGTTCCACATCAGGACGCACATTTGGCCGTGCCCAGCCCACACGCATCTCACCAGTGGTGACCGCTTCAAACTCAAAGTACCATTTGCCTGACTTGATTGCATAGAATTGTTCAGCCCTGAAGATGCGGACCTTCTCTGACCGAGTTTTGGTCACGTCTTGACCTGCTGTGGAGCCCAGGAAGAGGAGTGGATGTAAAACAGGTGGACAATGTTTGTGGGTCCAGAAACCACAATAAACCCTTCTGGAAGACTATTTTTGAAATGGGGTGCTGCCATGCAGAAAGCCTGGTCCCAGCTGCCCCACCACATAGGCGCTGAACAGACGTATCTAGAGCAAGTCATCTGATAAAGGTCTGAACAGAGAGGTAGACTAATGTGACTCCTCTGACAATATCAAACTGTTCCTATCTGCTCTCCCAGTAACATGGGTGGAAAAGCAAACCCAAAGGAACAGGAGGCTACTCACTGGTTTCTTGGTCTGGTGGCTCAATGTTGTACCCATAGCCGATGAGAGTGCGCACTGCTTCACGCAAGCTGTCCCGGTTTGTTTTCTTGGTTCGCTCATCTAACAGGCTGTAGGGCACCAGACGAGGGTTGCGTTTGTTTTTGATGTCCTAAGATGGGTGACAGTAGAGAAAGAAACTCTTGCATGGGGCAGTGATATAAACAGAAGACAGAGGTACATCTAGCTGGAAAACTGATAGAAATTTTGGAAGGACCTCCTTCTGTCCTAAACACCAAGATCTTTCTCCTCTGGTTCACTGGTCTAATGTTAGTGTCTCCTATCATGTTACAGAGAAGCCTGCAGATTGTGGCTCCTAGCTTTCATGATAAAAAATCTCACTAACATCCCTCTGGTATCCCTCACCTGCAACACACTATAGGTCCACCCCTGTTGGACACGATCTCTTGCCCAGACGTTGTGTCCATTCTCAGCCAGTTTGTCTACTAGGGTATTCTGGGCTGGAGTTAGCTTGATGTGATTGAGATCCAGTGGTGCTGGTTTATAGCCATTTGACATCATGTACCTGTCAAAGGAAAAGCACAAAACCGGGAGTTAATTAAAGAGGCAGGAACTCATAGCCTTTGGTCTAATTTCAAAAGCCCTCTTCAAGTGACTGGCTCAGAGCTCTAGCAAGAGCAACCTGTTTCTCCTCTAGCAGCCCACCCAGCAGGGACAAAAAAGGGGGAAAGGAGTGGAAGACTGGGAGACAGAGGGAGAAGTGAGTGGTTGAAAGGAAGAGAGGAAGAGAGAGGAGACAAAAAGATAGAGAAAAAGAACAGAGTGGGAGAACCATGGAGAAGGATGAGTAAGCATGTGCTCTGTTGCTTACTCTGAACATGCTTGTTGATGCGACGTTAGAACCACTGGTCCATCTGGGCCACTATAATCTACTTTGGCTGACATTTGCTCTGCCAAGTCTGAGACAGGTGGTTTTTCCAGACCTTCTTACTGATCAGTTCTTTTTAGAATTAAAGGATCAATTAAAAACAAATTAATTTGTTCTCAAAATAATTATCTACTACCCTTCAGATTTCAGCTTCAAGATGGTCTTTTCGTTTTCACCTGGAAATACTAAGTAATGAACTTCAGACCTTCTGTATGCAAGGCATGTGCTGTACCAAGTTAGTTACCAGCTCTTCAATATTATAGAGTAAAAGACAACTATAACCTTCTGTAGTTTTTCTCAATGTGGCAGTCTTCAGATATTCCAAGCTATAGTTACCATCACCCCAAGCCTGCAAGCTCATTGGCAAACTCAACCTATCTGGAGGTTCCCAGACTGTAGAAGCCTAACCTACTGGTGCTATACAGTAAAATCACCGCACACTGTTGCATACACAGTCTTTGCATGCAGATGCTTACGTTTTGGGAAGCTTCGTTTTCTTGAGGTTCTCTTCAGCTTTCTCATCTGCCATCCCCACATGGCAACCCAGAGCAAGTAAGGTCCTGGAGCGAATAGAGAAATAAATAATATTCCCTAATGTGAGTGAAATCTATCTCCTCTCTTCCCCTCACTTTCCTGGACAGGAATCAATCAGTGATGACACGAAACATTTCAAATTCTTGAGTTTTTGGGAGAATTCAAATGCATCACTGAATGAGATACAAGGCTAAACTATTCTTGAGTGAGCCTCACTCCAGCGCTTGTTGAACGTTAGACAGTGAAGTGTGTTCGACTTTCCTTTCACTCACTAGTGGCTTGGCATCTCCACTGTCTATGCTGGTAGGGGATTCCAAGAGTTGAAGTCTAAAAAATGTGATCTTTTCCAAGTTCTGCTCTAAACATAGTGAATAGTGGACCAACTTAGGATTCCACTAGATCTGCCATTGGGGCTTTGCCCACAGCCAACTCACTTGAGTGTCTCTCCTGACATCTGCAGATTGTAATTGCGTTCTGGCTCTGGCAGGCTGTGGAAATCCAGCAAACATGGATGTAAGCGCTTGTTGTCATCCCGAATCTGAAAAGAGGCAGAAAAGCACAATATGTGGTTCAAGTGTATCAAAGTCTCTACTCATGCACAGGACGTTAAGATTCAGAAGCCCAACTCTGGTAGTGGTCTGGGGATGAGGATAACGGATTGGGAAGAAGTGGCATCTTTATAGAATCTATACTGAAGCAGAAGGAAGGATTAATGGGTCTAAATGTCCCATTGTCATGCAGCAAACGCTCACATTTCCATATGTCCATCCTTGTTCGATGCGGGTTAGGGCCCAAAGTTCATGAATATTCTCTGCCAATTTTTCCCGGATCCGCTCAAGATGGGGAGGTAACACAATCTGTGAAGAAGATAAAAAGAACAGTTATTAGTTGACGTACCAGTGTGATCTGAAAAAGGGAAAGGCAAAGAGTTGGGCTGCTTTCCAAGGTTCCATACAGTGGTGCAACTGTTGGAAGAATTTTCTAGCTACCAATGTAACCCTTTACCATAAAAAGATAACCTATTCTTGATTTAAAGGTAGCCACTTTCAACCTTGCTCCCAGTTCACAAGCTACTGTAACATTTAGATTCTTCTTTTCTTTACCAAAATGGATCTCAAGGTAGCTAACACAGGTCACTTAAAATAAAAACAAATACAGTTAAAAAAATATAATTAAAACTTTTAAAAAATACCTAAATCCAGTTAAAACCCCAGAATTAAAAAGAACCAACAGCACACAACCAGTCAAAGGCCCATTCAGCAATAAACTTGTCTGGACAAAAATGATTTCTGCCAAATGGCAGAGAGGGCCCCAAGCTAACTTCTTGTGGCAGAGAGTTCTAGAGTCAGTGAGAAGAAGGTTATGTTTTGCATTGCTCCTAAATGCATGTCCAAAGGCAAGATAACCCCAACAAAGGGGCTTTCTAGATTGGCAAAAAGAAGTGTGTTCATGGCTGCATGAAACTCTAGCCTTTAGATGAGAAAAAGAGAAAGTGTGCCATGAAAATGCTTTTTTTTGCGTTTTAGGGGAGAAGAAGCGCCTTTAAAAAGATGCTGGTTTTCCCAGCTTCTTTTTTAAAAACTGCAGAACAGCACAGCTCCATCTAAAGGCTGCGGTGCAGCTGCTAAGCATTAAGGAAAAGGCAACTTCATGTCACACTTTCCTGCCAATCTAGAAAGCCCCAAAGAATCCTTTGCCACCTTACCTGGATGGTGTCCACAGGGTATGGAGTGAAGGCAGTGTGGGACAAAGACTGTGTAGGACCTAAAAGATTCCGGACGCCATTGAAGTCATGCTTATACTCCTTGATGGGCTCCACACGCATCTTGTCACGGGGTAGGAGGGCCTCATAGCATGGAGCATAACCTGGAGGAGGAAGGAACTTGAAGTCCCCATGACGTCCTCCCAGGAGGAACCGCACCCTGGCAAATAATAAAGAGAAAGTTCAGTGCTTTGCACTCCCCAGTGAGAAAGGAACCCAGATTCTTACATTGCAAGGCACTTTGGGGGTCTTTTTGTGCAAAAACAGCCTAGAAACATTCATACAGATAAATAAATGGAGTCATTCCAATGGCCCTAAGGCAGATGTGCTGAACTAAACCCTCTCCTCTGTTCTTTTGCCTGTCCTCTCAGGCTCTGAGCGACTCCCAGTCCAGGTTCAGACATGAACTGAGATTTTGAGAGATTTGCTCCTTAGTAAATCTGCATCTTTAAAAGAAAATGCCAGCAGAGTTGCACTTACTTGATGCCTGCAGAAAAGCTGACCACAGGAAAGAAGAGCCCATCCAAGTTGAAGTTCTCAAACATGCCCTGGACAGGGAAGCCGTTGATGCGGAAGGAAATGCTGGGTACGCTCAGATCCAGACAACAGCTCACCACGTCATCTGCCCCCAAAGTGTGCTGTCCAGGTGATGTCACTGGCCGAGCCACACGGCCTGAATTGAGGAAAGAGGAGGCGAGACATTAAAAGCATAGCAAGTGGTGAAAGGACCCTTTCCAAGGCCCATGTATTGACATAATAGTGTTCAAGCATGCATCCTGAACATAAAGAAATAATGATAGAAATTTTGCTCCAAGAAAAAATAGGAGTCTGTCATTCGTATTCATCACACAAAACAAACATTTAATTAAGTATAGCTTTTCCTAGTTTAATCCCTCCTGCCACTTCTTCTATCTATCATTACACACAATGCCTTCTCTTTTAACTGGCCTCAGGGATGGTCAAGCCCCTGAAGCTCCCACTCAGGAGACGTTACTAAGCAAACCATCTTTAATTGCTTCAGAGATACCTCTGGGCATTACTCAACCACTTTTAAACAGTTCTTTACAATCTAAGGACTAGAAAAATTGCTTCTCAAAAAGTCAGACCACTGGTCCATCTAACTTTGTATTGTCCCTTCCAGAGGTGGGAGCTGTGCAGCCTGCCAAATATTGTTGACAGCAGCTTCCAGCATCCCTGATCAGCATAGTCAAAGGTGAAGCATGCTGAAAATTGCAATCCAGTCACAGCCAGAGAGCCACACAATTCCCACCCTTGGTTTATTCTAAATGGCAACAAGAAATGGGCTTTTCTATCACTCCTTCCTGCAAAGTGAAGTGGTGGGAATTAAGCCTTGGACCTTTAAGACAAAAAGCAAGTGCACTAATTCTGATCTAGTTCCAGAGCTATGTCAACTTCTTCCCCAAAGCTATGTAGAACATGAAACAACATGTCCTCTTCTCTCTGCTTAAATTCACCTGGACTCCATTGATCTTACTGGGAAGAAAGCAGAAAGAAAAGGGGTGTTTCAGAACCAGTTCACACCCAAAGCACATGCTAGGTACATGCGCACACACACACACACACACACATACACATATATATCTCCATAAGCCACATCATTTGAGTTCTCTACCTGACCATAGGTGCAGGCCATCAAAACCAAAGGAGTAGAGGTCATCTCCAACACCATTGCCTCCCCAGCCTTCCCCACCTCCAGGATAGGGGCTGTAGCCCTCTGCCATGGCCCAGCCGACTCGCAAATGTGTGGCCTGCGATGTTACAAATGGCTCCACGTAATCCACAATCAGCTCATAGTACCACTTCTTGTATTGGGTGGAGCCTTCGTGGGTTCCCAGAAAGATGTTGGGACGCATGCTGTTGGAAACAGGAGAGTGAAACAGAGATGGTGAACTTGTCTTTTGTGGTTTCGGCCGAGCTTCTCATTTTTTCCAACAGTTTCCAAACATTTCCCTCCCATTTTGGCATTGGTTTGTCATTTTCAAAAGTCTGCATAAAAATTAGTACACATTTTTTGTTTACAGTTTTCCAATGAACTATGGATCCATCTGATAGTGTTTCCATCTATCCCATATTTAGTCAGTCCGCTAATCAAAATATAATGGGGGATCTTATCAAATGATTTGCTGAAATCCAGTTAAATGACATCCATAGCATTCCCACCATCTACTAAATTAGTGAACTGATCAAACAAAGATATAAAGATAATTTGGTAGGACTTTTCTTGACAAGCCCATGCAGGCTCTGTCTTCTGTCTGTCTACTGGCTTGAAGGGAAGGGAGATCACAGACATGACTGAGCCTCCTCTATTGTGCTCTGATAGCTGGAATGCACTAGAGACTAACCATATTCTAACCACATCTGCACACACTCCACACTACATAAACATAATACATGTTTTTGTGGTTGTTGTATGCCTTCAAATCATTTTGGACATATGGTGCTCCTAAGGCAAACCTATCATGGGGTTTTCTTGGTAGAATTTGTTCAGAGAGGGTTTGCCTTGTGATTTGCCCGAGGTCACAAACTAGGTTTCCATAGCTGAGTGGAGATCCAAACCCTGGTCTCCCAGTGTCCTAGTCTAACACTCAAATCACTACACCATTCTGGCTCTCGACATAACACATGCATTCTGTAATCCAAAATCTAAATTCTAGCTTAACTATCTAGTGGAAAACTGTCACTTTTTTTCTTATTTTTTATAATTCTTTCTGAAATATATGCTACTTGTCTTTAACTATCCTGGTGCCAAACACAGCTAAGGATACCAAAACGTCATCAGTCCCATCACTGAGAAATCTTACTCCACTATGACTTCTGAGGTTTCACCAACCATTTCCCACACATCTTAGGAATTTATAAGAGCTAGAAACAGACTAGAACCATGTTGGGCTCTCTACATCTGCATAACTCCTGGTTGTGCCTTTCACAAGCTTGCATAAGGAGGTACTTAATACTTTCATATGTAAGCAGTTTACTTTTCAGTGCAACAGGCTGGTTTATAGGCTGGTTGGTTCACAATCACAACTCTGTGCTATCCCCAAATCAGAATGACCAGAATGTGAGGGGGACACTGAGGAGCTAATAGCATCACTTGCTCTATTATTCATACCAAGTACATTGGCAAAATATTATGCTCTGCAAGATGGCAACCATGATTTTTTTAAAAAAAATTAAAACAGGCTCTTAGGAAGCCTAATTATGCCCCCAAATCTGTCTTTGCTTTTTCTCCATTCCAGCAGAATTGAACCTTACGCAATACCAGTAAGCATCAAATACAGCAAAATACCAACCTGGTGACATAGTTGATAAGTTTGGTCTGCAAAAGCAGGTCCCTTCCCGGAAGCAAGTTTTCAGTGATAAGGTTTTGGTTGGAACGGACGGCCACCCCATTGCAGACACACAGAGAACAGAGGACATCCAGAACCTGCCAAGATTGAAAGGGTCAGGCAAAATAAAATTAAGACCAAATACAGAAAGTTGAGAGGAAAGGAAGGTAGAGTTGCCTGAGCAGCCAACTGATAAAACCTTGACCAAATTGCTGAAGAAGTACCAAGGCCACACCTAGTGCTCAGGCAATTTGCACTAAGTAGCTGGGCCAGAGGGAAAGAATGGACTTGAAAGCCTGTAAATAGCTCAGCCTTCTCAACCTAAAGATATTCTCTCTCCCTCAAATTCCACCCCTGGATGCCATTGCAAGCCCTGTGCAGAACCCAACTAGACCAGCATGGAATACAAATGTCATGATACTGAGATCCCCTCCTTTAAGTTCAAATTAATGTTCAGGCTGTTAACCCTCATTAGTTTCCCGAAGTCTTTGCTCTTGTTTGAGGATTTGAAATGCTCTGTTAGTTAGTCTTCCAAAGGAGACTGAGTTCAGTCTCTCACTGAGGTCCTGTACCGCCGTATAGTGCAAACATTTTGTGAGTGGAACTACACTATATCTCTCCTCTCAACATTAAACTGCTGCAATTCTTCCCTAGATCTTTGTTGACTGGTGGAGAGTGGGCAAATTTTAGAAGCATCTGGATATGCCCCTATAGCAGGAAAGAGATGGATGGTACCATCTATTGATACACTGGGGTTTTCCAAAGGTCCCGGTGAATGATGTTATTGTTCTACATCTGGCTACAGGGACAAAGCCAGATGTGTCTCTGATCCCGTCCCCCACTTTCTACCAGCCATTGAATGGACATGAGAGGAGGGGGATATTCCAGTGAAATGGTGAATCCTGGAGTTTTTTGGGTGTTGTGGGAGGGAAAAGATAATACCAACATCTGCAACAACCGAAAAGATATATGTAGGTGTGAGATGGATTTATGTTTACATATATCAGCAACAGGACTATAGTCTCTAGCTGACTTGTTGCCCTCATTACCCACATTTATTCTTTCTCTCACTTGCTGAGATAATGGTTCTGATCCGATGTGGCACATCTATTCCATATCTCTTTGGAAAGAAACCACTAACAGAAGGTTGGCTCAATGTACCTTATGATTTCTCCCATGCTTGTCCAGGAGTGAGATGATGGATTTGATGTGGTTCTCCTGGATGATGTTCAGCACTTCAGGGCTTTCAATCAGCACACAGTACAAAACCTCCAAGATGCCTGATGAATAAGACCAGGTTTAGAGAGGGGAAAATGTGTATTGGTGTGACTTTTATATATAAAGCTCCATTGCATGACAAGGAAGATAAAGAAGGGAAACATGACTGTGGAACAGAGCAGGCAGAAGCCAATATCAGTCATGTCTTGTTAGCTTTCTATTATTATATCATACTTGGGATAATTTCCTGTCAGACAGATAAAGGAAGAATGAAGAAACTGCTAGACAGGTCTAGATACCGCTAAGAGTTCTTGCCCGAAGTTGTGTTTATTCTAGTTTATGCCCCTTGGTTTTCATTTTGGCCTCCTCCTTCCCCAGTCTGTTTTGTAAGCCTCCTTATGTGGCCTCAATGCTCAGCCTGTAACTTTTGGGTGAGATGGGGACCTATTAAACCAATGATTCCCAAACTCTAGCCTTCCAGGTGTTTTGGATTTCAGCTCCCAGAAATCTCAGAGTATTGGCCAGGATGGCTGAGGATTCTGGTAGCTAAAGTCCAAAACACCAGGAGGATCAAAGTTTGGGAATCACTACATTAAGCTATCAAGGTCTGAGGCCATTTAGAGCTTTATAAGACTCTCTAGTTCATACTAACTTTCATGTTCAGACTCAGGAGCTTTAGATATCACCAGCACTTTGAATTCAGGCTTGAAGTATATTGCTAGTCAGTGCAGTTCCTTTAGAACAGATGAAATATGCTTTCTACAATGTGTTCCTGTCAATTGGTGAAGTATATTGCCATAGCTGCTGACTTTGTGGCATCTTTAATGGCAGCCCCAGGTTGATGATACTGAAGTAACCTAACTAGAAAGTTACCAAGGGATGTATTATAGCTACCTTATCCCTGTCCATGAAAGTCAAAGCTGACACCAGGCACTCTTTTGAACACTAGAAGCTGTCTGTTTGGAAGTACCCTTGCTCCCTACCCCACCTAGCTTGACATATGCTAGCCCTGTCATCAGTGTAACAAATCAGAATATTAAAACCAAACAAAAAAAGACCTTTACTCACCAGATGAAGCTTCCAGTCGATCCAGCTTGCTGACCAGCCAGTCCAGGTTGTTGGAGAAAAGGGCACAATTGGAGCGGTTCCCACGGATCAGGGAGGCTTTGGGGGAGGGCAAAAAAAAGGAAAGGGGAAACAGGTATTGTGGATATTCCCAACTTGTCCTCTGGTACAAAAGTATATAATTGGAATAGCACATGCCGGGCACTAAAAAGGTACTACAGCAGGCCTGCTCAGAACTTTAAACAGTTTCAGTTCTGCACTACAGCTCCCAGATGTCCCCAGGAAGCAAAGATCCCTTGTCCTTAAAAGTCTCCTGAGACTGAAGATCTTACAACATTCCTGAACATTCAGGAGACAGTCTGTGAAAGCTATAACCCAATTCAGGCTGAATTGGAACTAGTAATCAATTCTCTTCTCCACCCCAGGTTTTTGCTCCCAATACCCTGCCCATTCTCATTGTTTGAGAGATCCCTGTATGCTCAGGAGCACATCAGGAGTATGTGCGCGCTTCAAGATGAAATTCAGTAGCTGTTATGCTGCAGCCCAGATCCTGGCCTCATACCAAGCAACTCATACAACAGGTTGACAATCTCCTTCCAGGACTCTGCTGCCTCTTCGCCAGCATACTCAGCAAAGTGCGCGGCAGTGCTGTACACATTGAGACGGTCAATGCAATTCAGAACGAGGGTGATCATTCCCTGCAAAACAACAGAGAACATGCTCAGGCCTCCCAGCCACTCCACAATCCCACCTGAGTGGTTGCATCATTTGAAATGCAGTGAGATGCATGAGTTTTGACAAAGAAGGGAAGGTTTGTCCACAATGACTACATCTCCCCCAGTCAGCATCCTGCTGGCCCCATCAACTTCTGACTCAAGGTAAGTCCTCCCCAACTTTAGTTTTTTGTCGTGTTGCTGAGCAATTTACATTTGTGCTTGAAAACATGACTTTTTTAAATTTAGAACTCCTGAAATCTCCCAGGTGGATTCCAGGTGCTGAGTGTAAAGACAAATTTGGTCCACAAGATCAGCAACTCCAATAATGGACTTCCACCAAATCCAGGCCCTGTTTATTGTAATCCGCCCCATTTTCTTGCTGGGTTCAGCACCAATTGCTCACCTCCTCCTGGAAGAGGTTTTGCCTGTTTTTGAGAGAACGGAGCTTGGTCTGTTTCTCCTCATGCTGGAGCTCTTCTTCTGGGTGCTGGAAGTAGTGGATCAGGTCCTGCAAGCTGAGAATCATCCCATCGATGGGAAGAGTCACTGGGGTGCTTGACTTCACCTTTCCACTCAGTGTGTCCAGGCCCCTAGAAGGGAGGAAAGGAACAGCAAGAACTTAGGAGAGAATCAAAGTCTGCAGAGACTGGGAACAATCATCTAATGAGGGGAAGAACACCATAAAAATATGGTGAAATGGTCAAAACATCCTCAGGAATTTCAGGAGGTGATACTGGACCTATAATGGCAAAAGAAACTGTCCTGCAAATATGGGAGTATAGGGAACACTTGGGAGGTGTCACAAAAATACGTTATTGGTTACATGCAGTCTGCGGGCCAGATTTTGCCCAGCCTTGGTCTCCTTCATGGTTTTTTTACCAGAAATGCTAGAACGTGAAGGTGGGCTATTTTGCATGGAAATTGTATGCTGTATCGCTGCACTACAGCCTACAGCCACTGTCAGAGAGAATTCTTTGCTGATGGCCCAGCAATACAGAAAAGACAGAAATGAAAGAGGGTAGTGGGAAAATTGAACATGGAGGCCACAGTATTTTTAAGGATTAAAGATTTGCTCTGTAGCAAGTGGCTGAACATCAAGATGTAATGGCCAAGAAAGGCTTGGGGAAGGAGAGTAGCAGGTCCCTACACTAAGGGACCCTCAAAGTACTGGTTTTCCAGTACTCCCTATCTGCTGATAGGCTCCCTTTTTCCCTGCCATCTTTCTCTTTGTCTTCACCTCTTCTTTCCCTCTTTTAGTCAAGTTTTTGATTTCCACATCCAGTCTTCAGCTGTGCTACTTAACTTACTTGGGTTGAAACCGTTTTTCCAGCTCCAATACGCTTGCTTCGTTACCTGCCCAACACCATGACAGCTTTTGCTCTTAAGCGCTATATTTCTCTTCTATCTAAAGACCTTTCTTGATATCAACTTTATTGTTTGGCAGCATTACACACAGGGCAATGATCCTTCCCTTGCCACAGCTTTCGGAAAGTCTGAACATTTCCATGACATCGCATGCAGCACATCACCCAACAAGTGATAGCAAACACTTGGAAACATACATCTTTTGGACTACAACTCTCAGAATCCCCCAGCCAGCAAAGCCAGTGGCTCTGGAAGCTGTATTTAAAAAAAGGATAATTTCCACTTTTTGTTGAAAGCCCCTTATGCAGCATACTATAGTCTGGCTAACATCCTGTTTTATTTGGGAATAGGAATCTTCTCAAGACCTACTTGATAAACTGGTTGTAGAGTCCAGAAGTGCTGTAGATCATCCGGGCAGCCTGTGACTCCTCATGCTGGCAGCGGGTCAGTGAAAGTGCATCGTCCATGTGCCCTTCTTGATGCAAGATGGCCTGCAGGGAATGGAATGGCAGGCAGACAATGAAAGATATCATGTCACCAGGCCAGCTTCTCAACCAACACTACCACCAGAGCCAAACTCTGCAGTGCCACTATGGCAGACATTCAGAGGCTGGCACTACAGCTACCAGAGTGCAAAGGATTAGATAACACAGGCAGCCAAGTGGGACTATAAAGCTGGTAACTCAAGGACAGGTGCTTCATTCCAATTAATCTGATGCTCAGGTCCTTGTTGAACTGCTTATGGGTTGCACATCTCTTATATGTCCAATGGGTTCAAGACCACCAGCTCAGCTTTCCAAGACTCACCCTTCTCTTGAGCAGCCCCAGGCGCAGCGCCTTGGCATCAGCCGCTGCATATGTCACCCAGAGGCCACTGTCGACATGCTGCACAAAGCACATGGACTCCCCATACTTGATCTCCGGAGCTCCCATCCCTTCCACGTCTCGTTTGGGGGCAACATCCAGCTTTTCCTAAAAGGACAAGAGATAAAATGAGAGACAGATTGAGAAAAGAAAGGGCAGGAGGGAAGATGGCATCACAAGCTGGTGAAGAGGCTCAGCTATCAAGTTGAAATGCAAGCGAAGTTGGAATTAGAGAAGCAAAGGAAACAGACAGAGGTTATTTCCTCTTTACAAGCCTCATGCCTATACGCTTTTCAGACAGAAGCTTCAGGAAGGATGGCTTCAGTCAAGAGAGAGAAAGAAAAACATCTTCAAAATTTGGAATAACATAAAGTTTTCAGATACTGTAGGGATAAGGTTTCAAGGGGCACATCTACCCTACTTTGGACAGCCACAGGCTGCACATACCCTCTGACCTTCTTCCTTCATAAGAAAATTTAGTCCCCTAAATGTCCAAATGTGCCACCAGATGCCTCGGGCAGTAGCAAAAGACATTTTTCACCCATCTGGAATAGCTGTATGTTGTTATCCTGGGCTCCTTCACACATGCAGCCATCTCAATATAGCAGTCACTGCTTATGGGGGAGCTTCTCTCACCTTAGAGACCCGGAAGCAAAAAGCGGTGGCTTTGGTGTTGGCTTTCTCAGCATCCACTACAACCAGTCCCTTTTCCTCCGTCAAGGCCAAGTAGCGGCCTGTGGTGACATGACGGACGCGGAACGGCTGGCCCCACTTCATGTGGCTACCACTCCAGCTGTTGGGATAGAAAAAGGCCTCTTGTTCAAAGAAATAGGGTCTCTTCCTTGCCATACTTACTTCTTAGGACAAAAGATGAACCACAGTGGCTCAGACCAAAGGCCTATCTTATCCATCACTCTGTTCATGGAGAGAGCCATAGGGAGCTTCATAAATTTGTAATTTGTAAAGGAAGAACAGGGAGATAGCCAGCTCAGAAAGAAGTTCCACAGGTTATTAAGTCTTCCCTGAACAGAGAAAGAGATAGAAAACAGTCCTCACCTGATGCGCAAGGGCTCCAAACGCCAGAGAGAACGAGCCTGGGAACAGACAGCTCCACCTTCATAGTTCACCACCCTGTAGAAGTGAATGGAGGGGCAGAGAAAGGTCATTGGGGCTCCTATCTCTGAACCAAGAGTCAAATCTAGGCTGTCAGGGATGCAAGGGTAACGCTCCTCATTTACAAAGTATGTATAACGGCATTTGCACCTCTTCATTCCTGTTGTCCCTTCCCAGTTTCCTCCTGTTTAGGCAATAAAGCTCCTCAAGGATCTTCCTTTCTCTTTTTGCTCCTCTTTTTAAGTAACATAGATACAGCATACCCTGCAACTGTCCTGATTTGACAGGGACAGTCCTGATTAATCCTCTGTCATCCCATAGAATCATAGAGTTGGAAGAGGACACAAGGACCATCCAGTCCGAACCCCTGTCATGCAGGAATATACCATCAAAGCACTCCCGATAGATGGCCATCCCACTTTTCCAACTGTTTTTATAATGTCCTAGTATTTCTCTTCTTCTCCCAGTTCCCTCCTGTTCTCATCTTATTTCCATTGCTGCAAACTGAGTTTAAAAATGCAAAGGCTGTTTGTATCCAATTAACTCAGCAGAGGGGAGAGGAGAGGACAGTTTTGCCCTTCCCAGCAGGCTCAGGCAAAAGCAAACTGCTAAAGCCTCTCTTAGCATGGGTGCTCTTCATCATTAACATCATTTGTCATCTTGACCATATTCTGATGTTGCCTGGACATACATGTCCCTGTTTTCATCTGTGAAATGTTGGAGGCATGATATAGCTCCAAATATAATGCTCACCTGCGCTGGTCTTCATTCGGGTCTGTGGTAGAGATGGTGAGGCACTCATCCATGTGGCCGTGGAAAAGACGCATAACATGGCCCCCAGTCACACACCCTATAAAGAAACATAGGGAGAAGTGAGCAAGTGGCCACAAGGGAGAGATCCAGTAGCTACGGGTGCAAATAGTGTTTGACTCATTTTCTGTGCAATATCTCACTGAGCCAGGGATGGGCAAGCGTGGGGAGGCTAAGGGGCCATATTTGCTCCACAATGAGATCTTGGAGGGTTACACTCACAACCACACCTTCCATTCCATTAAAAAAACAACCATTTTCTGTCCACAAATACTCTTCAGCACCTCCCAGGGAACATGAGGGCCATTTTCCTCATGCTATGCCCTGACAAAGGATTTATTGCTCTACTCTTTACCATACAAGGTCCGACATGGGAATGGAATGGAAGCAATTAATTTCTCCTGTTTTATATTATTTAGTCTAAATGTATCTGCGGAAGTAGAGCGAAGTCTCTGAAAGCTCATGCTGCCAACTTCTTTTTTTCAGTTAGTCTCAAAGGGGCTACAAGATCTCTCTACAAGCCTCAAGGTGAAGCAGATCAGCTTCTTTTCAGACAGCTGACTGCAATATGTGTCTCTGGAACATGCCCTAACATGGGGGAGGAATGCTGCCACGAAGATGTTTTTGTGCCCCTCGACACCTTCAAAATCCCCAAATCAACGTTTCTTGAGCCAAAAAAAAGATAAAATGCTGCTCCTCAGCCCCTTCGGGTATGACAATTTACTTTTCAAATAGGTTGTAGGCTTTCCTGTACTAGCTAATGTCAAAAAATAATCAGTTTTTGAAAACCAGAAGTGGTCTTGCAGTTACTTTGTGTATTTTATTTTTTGGTATCCCCGTTCAGGCTCCAGAGAAGCTTAAAAGTGATCGCCAGACGTGCTGCAGTTGCCCACTCCTCCCTCAATGAAACACACACCTTCTTCGCAGCCTGAGCAGATGGGGTTCATGTTCCAAAGCGTTTGCATGAAAGAGGCGTCTGCCTGAAGTTCTCCACTGGCTGTAGACAGGTGCTGGAAGATAGGAAAAACATCATCGACAAAGAGAAAAGTAGGTAAAAACAAAGGTGAGAAAGAAGGAGGATTAAGAGGAGACTTTCAAGTTGCCACTAATTTAATCAGGGCTTGGAACAGGAGTCAGGTCTCACCATGGCTTAGCCTCTGAGTCTGTTTTCAAAGTCTTGAGACTGCTAAAGCAATAATAAAGAAGAGAGTGTCCCTGAGTATGTGAAGATGGCCTATATCTCTCCTCCTCCACAAACAACTGCCTTATAATGCTTCTCAGCATCATGGCCAAACAGGTCTAATGGTTTTAAGCTACAGGGGCCAGATTTCAACTGAATATTGGAAGTTCTTGAAAGAGAGGGTTGACAATGCAACCATTTCCCTAGAGGTGGTGGGGTCTCTTTCTCTGGATGTCTTCAAAAGAGGCTGGACAGCTACTTCTGGGGATGCTCTAGCTGGAGTTCCTACACTGAGTAGTGGGATGAGCTCAATAGCTTGTGGGGCCACTTCAAGATCTATCATTCTAAATCTCTGGCCCCTTTTACTTGTGAAAGAGTAAAAGAGCAGGAGCCAGGGTGGTGTAATGATTTGACCATTGGACTATGACTCTGGAGACCAGGGTCTGAATCCTTACATGGAAACCCATTGGGCAAGTCACACACTCATGTAGTGTGACTTGATAGGTTTGTTGTACAGTCAGAATAAGTCAGAAATAATAATGATGATGATGATGATGATGATGATGTTTATTTCTATTTCCCGCCTCTCCCTTCGGATCAGATGACTTGAGGGCACTCAACAACAATTACAAGGGATAGTAAATAGCCCAGATGCTATTTCAACTGCTCTCCGATAATGGTAGAATTAAAAGATATAGCCATGTTAGTTGTCGAATCAGTATGTATCAATATGATTCTATAACTAACATGGCTGTATCTTGTAGTAGCTTTGATCTTGTAGTAACTTTGAGACTCAATGAAAGAAAGAAGTTGACTGCATGACTAAATGCATCTGAGGAAGTAGACTGTAGTCTACGAAAGCTCATGCAGCCAACTTCTTTCTTTCTGTGATCTCTCTACATACATCCTAGTCTTTAGATCCTAGAACTGTTTCAGTTGCCAAGTTCCTTGCAGCCGCAATCATCTGCGGTAAAAAATTTTTAAAACAGTTGTAGCAATATTGCTAGTAAATCTGGATACTTTGGGTAACCATTTTATTGCTTTTATTCACTGTACTATTAGTATGATAACATAATTGAATGCTTGGTACCCATGAGTAGGCTACAAAGTGAGGCTATGGGTATTCCTACTTTCTATTGGTAAATACACTTTAGTAAGAATATAATGTAATATCCTTGTGTTACATATCAGATTCTCTGTAATTTGTGTTATTTATTTTTGTGCTGGCCAAGTGCAGTAATAAACATTCACATCCTAGTCTTTAATATGTACTGAAATTAAAATACCTGTTTTGGGGTTTCTGCTAATTCTGCAATGACTCCCTACTCCATTAAACCTCCTGAACAGATCATCTCTGACTAAGGGCCTTAACATGCAGAGAACACATACACATTATCAAATGCAGCTCGTCTAAATGAATTCTCCACCCCAACCCGCCCAAGTGCGCACTCACCAGGTAGCGCTCCGAAGAGACGCTCACAAGGATGAGGTCATCACCGACGCGGACCTTCTCCCCTTCTGATCGCTGTTTGGAGGCAGGATGGATGGTCCACCAACAGGCTTCTCCTGACAGTGGGAGAGATTGTGGGTATGTGTGAGCAACCAGAGAGAGACATACGACGGTTTGTCAAGTTTTCAAAACAAAGGGCCAACAGGGTTGACAATCAGGAAATAGCTATTGACAAGTTTGTATTCTACCTAAATATCAAACGAAAGTACTGTGGGACTTTGGTATCCGCTGGGGTTTGGTTCCAGGGCGCTCCGTGGATAACAAAATCCATGGATGCTCAAGTCCCATTAAATGCAGTGACATAGTACAATGGTGTCTTTTATATAAAATGGCAAAATCAAGCTTTGCTTTTTGAAAATTATATATTTTAAAATTATATTCAAATTGTGGATACTTGAATCCGGGGATAAAAAAATCCATGGGTATGAGGACTGACTATATTCAGCTCACTTAGCCAAACGTTTGTTTGTGAAATTAAAGTATTGTCCGTGTTCATTAAGTACATCATGTACACATGTCTATCTTTATGAAGGTCCCACAGCCCAAAATACAGGATTTGGGGGCATCTCGTTTGGACTATATGAAAGGAAAAGCTTTCCAACCCTAAATGGAGGACTTTCTTTATAAGAAGGGACACCTGGCAACCCTAATGAAAAAAAACAAGCAAACAGGTGTGACACACAAGGGATAGCATAACTAGTACCTTGTACATAGCACACTAGAAACACTGAAAAGGCACAGAGAGCCACTACAGGGTGCAGAGAATTTTAGCTTTCATTTTTGTTTGTTAAATCTCTTATGGAATCTGGTGGAGTTTCAGAAAACCAAGAAGACCAGAGTTAGGTCTCTGCATGATTTTTGCTGCCAGAGTGAGAGGTCTATCCTAGATCTGTGCTCCTCCTCACCAGAAACATTATGCAAAAGGGGGTGACCATAATGCAATGCACTATGCATACTGCAGAATGCAATCATATGCAAATCTATTCAGTTTGCATTATTTGTACAGGACACATAATTTTTGTCCAAACAGAGAATCAAAATTCCCAGATCTGTAATAAAGCATTCATGGATGCATCTTTTCTCAAGACTCAGTGGAGTCTGTTATCACTGAGTGGTATCTTAAATTTAGAATGAAGATTATTTTCATCTTATCTCTCCAAAGAACACACACACGCACCTTTTCCCATAACGGTACAGCCACATACCTGTTGCATCCTCTTGCAGGCCCACGTCAAAGGCGAGTTTATCCGTCAGGGAGCGGGATGTGGTTAGGCAGCTTAAATACTAACAATTGGGATAGAAAAACCTTCTTGAACTGCTTGACATCAAAACAAACCCATCATCCTGAAATCTGCTCTTTACATCACTGCTTAAAAACATAACTTTCAATAATTGTCTGTTTATACTCAAGATAATCAAATAGTGGCCAGAAGGAAAGGGGAATCTAACAAGCTGGACACTGGCTATATCTTTTTACTGTTGTGTCTTAACAGTTTTTAAATGCATTTGTTTTTATGCTGTGCTTTAATCTACATTTTGTTTTTTGTCTTTATATTATTACTGCTAACAGCCTTAGGCATTTTTTATAGAAAAACAAAGTATAAATTTATAGAAAGCTAGGCTACCTCTCTGAAGTTTAAGGGATGGATCTTTTCCCAACCCCAAATTCACTATTTGCAGAGATGTTGGAATTGAAACTGGGGAACTTGTGCTGGGCTATGGACATCTGCAGTGTCCTTTCCAACTTCCCAGAGAAACTTCAGAAAGCTGCTACTAAAAAACCTGAAAGTCTAAAACAGAGCTTGAAAAAAATTACTTTTTCAGCCTTTAACTCCCCAAATCTCCCACTCAAGATAGCCAATGGCTGGGGGATTCTGGGAGAT
Organism: Urosaurus nigricauda; assembly: GCA_034509955.1. Lineage (NCBI taxonomy): Eukaryota > Metazoa > Chordata > Lepidosauria > Squamata > Phrynosomatidae > Urosaurus > Urosaurus nigricauda. Next base: position 29,390,808 of record JAOEGL010000007.1, on the reverse strand, counting down.
GCTGTTGGAGGAAAAAATACTTATTCCACACCAGTCTATGGATAAATAACTTTGCCAGAAGCTGGGAGCAAATAACAATCCTGTTGCTTTCATGGTTTGTTTGTGAGTATCCTAGAAGTGTTTGGTTTGTTAGAGACAAAAGGGTTAGAGACAAAATAAATAAAGAGACCATCTTGGTCCAAAGTGGTGAATTAATTTTAACGTTCTTACTGCAACTTCAACCAATTGTAATTTAATATTGAACTACCAATAATCCAATGAAACTCTACATAACCGAGTAATCTCAAGCAATAGGTGCAGCAGTAAATCAGCCATGAAAAGTCTATGTGAACACAACCGCCACTTCGAGAGTGGCCAGTTGCTCTTATTCTGCGCACACACTTTCGCACACGGTCCTCTTAGGAATGTTGACACAGAAGGAAAGTACACCACCCCACCCTGGATGACCTCAGCTTCTTGACTTAGAACTTACATTCGGCCTCCCAGCCCTTCGATGTTTGACACCTTCTTGGCTGAGAAATGTGCCCACCTCTTAAAATCCCCTTTCTGGATTCCTTGCAATTTCTGCATCCCAGAAAGAGAACATATGACGCATGCTTGAAAATAAATCTGCTTGGCTCAGGGTTGAGGATGGTAACAAAATGGTTCTGCTGAGGCTGTCACAGAATACTATCCCTATGTCTATCGCACTATAGAGTTGCCGTGTGTTGCACCATTTTCAGGCTTCTGTGCTTCCTTTCTTCAAGGTAGGAATCTTTCCAGATCTCCCTTCTCCTTACCATGCCACTGTGGGAATGCCGGAGAAGAATAGCGTGTCCATACAGCAGAGTTCGGTGTCCACCACCTTGAGAAGACTGAGAACAAGAAGGCAAAAGATAAACCAAATCAGCCTGCGAATCTAGCAATCCCACCCATGGAATGTCCATTCTGGAGTTCTCTCAATCTCATTTCTCATTGCACAACAATGCAAGCCATCAACACCTTTCCTTTAGGTTATTGGAATGTTCTCTGCAATGTTTCACAAGGTCCCAACCTTACAATTAAGAAAACGATGCCAAGAAACAAGGACTGGCATGAGACCAACCCAAGTACTAACTATGGCCATAGATACAATAGCTGGCCTACTCCATACCCTAGTTTTAAAATAATCCCACAAAGCAGATGCTAAAATGGAAATTTCTGGAATGACCTGGTGAATGAATGGGTTGTTGTGTATCTTGAAGTCTCTTCTGATTTATGGTAACCCTAAGGGTGTTGTCATGGTGTTGTCTCGGCAAGTTTTGTTCAGAGGGGCTTTGCTATTGCCTTCCTCTGAAGCTGAGAGAATGTGACTTCTCCAAGGTCACCCATTGGCTAAGTGGGGATCTAACCCTGTCACAATGAACCTAAGGCATTCTATAAACTGAACACACAGAAGAATTTCTTCTAAGAAATTCCTCGCAAGGGAATGAGAGAGAACAAGGCAGAGAAGCATTCACTTTCAAAGGATTTGCCCGTTGGTCTCAGAAAGGACCAGCAAGTAAATTGTTCCTACAACTAGGGATGAAATTTTACCTAAAGAGGCTTTCTGGCAATTGTACTCTGGCATTTATACTCAAAAATGTTTGCAGATATCTTTCTTTCACAAGTCTATTCGCCAAGACAAGGAGGGAGCTTATGTCCTACATTACATACACCAGCAGCATATGGCATGACGTTCCAAGAAATCTAGTATTTTCCACCCAGTATGGGATTTCACAATAATTAAAAGCAGCCATTGTTAACCACAATATGTCCAGATTTAGAGTCAAGTGTAAAACAGGCCAGACCATTACAATATATATGGTGATAACTTGCACAGGCTGCTTACTAAGGCAAATGAGGTAACAACTGGGTAGGCCACTTGCTACAGCTATTTATAACCCTTGTTGCTGTCTTACGTATCTGCAGTATAAATGACCATAAGTACCCAGGCCATATTCTTACAGAATATAGTCATTATTGGATGGCTACCACTGCAACCAATATAGCTGTAATACTCAGACCACATTAATATCATGTATATGTGACCATTACTGCAGAGGTCATATCACAGTGATGGATATGGTCATAAATACTTGCACTATGTTGTTGCGTGCTATTCTGTATGTTTCCCAAACATCTGAGAGCGGAGGCACACTATTGTTTTCTGAATTAAAACTAGAAGCACATTTCTTTCTTACAGAGGAAAAGATTACTTTTAAGGTGTAAGAATAAAAAATGCAGTCAATTTTAATTCATGATTAAATATAATTAAAGCTCAGTTTTTACACGTTTCCATAACGCTCGGACCTTGCCTCTCTAAAGATAAACCTTGAGATGAAGCAAAATAACCCGTCCTCGGAGGTCATTTTTGCTGTGTCTCACAGAGAGACACAGTGGCCGACAACCTCCAAGTATCTCTGTGGCATCATGAAACATCTATGACTGAATTGCTCATTTGCTCCAAATTCCAAAATTGGTTGAACGGAGGCGAGTCCAGGACCTTACTGGAAACTTTAATTATTTAATCCATTTATTACTCATGGCAATTATCCCAAATCACAGTAGTGTGCACATAGTTTGGGAATGGCTGCTGTAAAGTCACTACAGCAGTCCTTTGGTCCATATTACTGTGAATAGCCCTTAATCTTAAGGGTTTTAATAACAGAGCATTGATGGCCCATATGACTACAGTACATATGATACTTACCGTAAAATCCAAATTACTGCAGTACATACAGCCATAACATTTCATTCAGACCATGTGTAGAAGAAATGTATGGTCATAACTATCCGTCAATTTATCTGTGAAATGCCATTCCTCCATGGGGTTCAAGCAATGAACCCGAGGCTATCCATTTCATGCCAACAGGAGAATAATAGTATGACTAACATCAATTGGTTTTGAGCCCAGGTTTTTGGGGGCATTCTTTCCACAATAATCTCTAAGGAGTAACATGATCACCATCAAGCAGGTTGCATTCTACAATTGTTACAAATCCCTTAGAAGGAATGCTATAAAGCACTGTGGAAAACCATCATTTCCCAAGCAGTGTGTCAATATTAGGGTTAATTGTCAATATTACAGATTGAAGGCACCAAAATACAAGATGTTAAAGAAGGGTGGGATGGAGAGTACATCAGTCACAGGGGGAAAACAGCACCTGAGATACACAGAAAAAGAAAAGAGGACCAAGGTCTGCTACTGTCAGATGAAAGTGTTTACTGTGAATAAAGACACATTTCAGAGAAAGTACTCCTCTTCTTCATGAGTAAGAAGAACTCTATAGTTGCATTCAGAGAGATTTAAATCATTATCATTAATATTTTGTGATATTTCTTTTGAAAGTACTGTCCACCGTGTTTATATTTGCAAAGTCATCCTAGTTTCAAAGTTGTTATGTATATTTTGTTTGTTATTAGGATTTTGGACAGGTAGTACGATGGATTGGTCTGAGTGTTAGACTAGGACATTGGGAGACCAGAGTTCAAATTCCCAGTCAGCTATGGAAAGCCACAGGATGACCATGGACAAGTTAAACTCTCCCATCCTTAGAGGAAGGCAATGGCAAAAATAAAGTCTGCCAAGAAAACCCTAGGAGGAGGTTGCCATAAGCCAGAGTCAATTTGAAGGTACAGAACAACAAAATCATCAGTGTTTTGCAGGATATTTTCAGAAACTCATATTTTTCTACAGCTTTGTGGTTACATTTGACTGTGTCATTTGATTTGAGATAATTTTGTTATTTACACAGGATATTCCATTAAAAAATGCTTATCCTGTGTGGTTCCCTCCTTTTTATTGTCTCTCCTTTGTCATTCACAAAGAAGGGGAGTCCATTTCCTGAAACCCATCAAGTACTCAGAGTTAAATCTGCATCTGATTTATTCATCTGACCTTGTTCCTCTCCTTTTATTAAATGTGAGTTGGAGAGTACACCTGCTGCTCATATGGATCCATGGTGACTTCTAGGACCGCTTCATGAAATGCATTTGGAAGAGGGTCTTCCCAACAACAAACATCTCCATCTCATGGTGCAAAGGCCACGTCATCACACTGTACTCTACCACCATATTATGAGAGGGGCTCTCCCTATTCACATGTAGGCACCATGCAATGAAAAGAGAATAGGGTGGTCTAGGTTGAGGAACAAGGAACCACAACCAAGAATGGAAAATCTAGCAGGAAAGGAGGTGTGTTGGAAAGATGGGAGGAGGAATGGAGAGTCTGAGAAGGAGAAGGAAGGATTATTTAAGGGGTATAATGGGGGTTCCACCAAGTTTCAGTCAAAGAAAGAAAGGTAGAGGTCCTTTTGTCTTTCATCATCTTCTTTCACTTGGGGATTCCATGAATCATGTAATCAGATTTTTTTTACAGTATTGTTAAATTTAGTAAAAAAACAAACAGATCACCTAACTATATGGATTTGATACGGACTATGTCAACAGGGAGGAAAACCAGTTTGTGCATAAAAGGTGACACTGCCACCTGCTAAAAAGCAGCTATTTCTGTATTTCAATGGGGAGGCAGATCAACAGAAACATTTGACTTAAATCCATGTAAAGGAGTATCAGTAGTTTAAATGCCCCTGAAGCAGGGGGGAAAACCATTTCTGAAACTAGACCTCTACTGTCTTACTCTGTAATGGCTGCTACATATTTATTGGTTCTACTCCAAGCCTTTAAGTTCAGGCTAGACCTGCAAAAAGTAAATAATGAGGGCTTTTCCACTCACATGTTCTTCATGTCAGCAAATATGCACCTGTTAAATTGCAGATAAGATACCTGTCAGCTGCACAGGAGCAAAGCTAGTTTTAAAAGGTGACAGTTATATTCCATAATACAGGGATCTCCCTTGAATTCTACTGTCATTTCCCTTATAACCTACCATGCGAGTCTCTCAACTGAAATGGAAAAGATAACCAGCAAGAAAAGTTGCCCATTTATGAGCAGGATGGGGAAACATTCAACTCAGAGTAAAAGATGGGAATGTCTTTGGTTGCAGAGTTCTTTCTTGCCCTAAGAGAAGGTCCCAAAAAGTGAGATTTGGGGGAGAGAGGTGCGTTCCATTCACCATTCCCACTGAAGATCTGCCATTGTGTCTAAACCTGTCACTTCCATTTACTTCTGGCTAAAGGAGACTCCTCTGTTTTGGAACCTACCATGTGGAATCATCTTCTTAATCAAATTAGGTGGGCTCCCTATTTGGGATATTTTGACCATTAACTGAAGACCTATTTGTTAACTGAACAGACAGGCCAAAATAAAACTGTTTTGGGTCACTTTGGAGGTATGCCGTTTAAATGATGCATGTGTCCTAAGAGGCCAGAAGCCGCACCACAACCACGCTCCAGTCCTAAGGACTGGAACGCAGCTTTTGGACTCTTAAGATGCATGCATCATTTAAACAGCATACCTCCAAAGTGTCCCAAAGCAGCTTTATTTTGGCCTGTCTGTTCAGGCCCTTGGACATTTTCTTTATTGTTTTCTGACCACTGACATCAGTGGTTCTTTCTGTCCTCAGATTAACTAATTGATTATTGTTTTAATACTATTTTATGATTTTAAATTACTGTTTTTCACATACATATATATATAGAGAGAGAGAGAGACAGAGAGAGTGTGTGTGTGTGTGTAAACTGCTTGGATTTAAAAAAACAATGAAAAGTGATATTAAAATGTGCTTAAATAAATCAAATGACAAACTTGGGGCGGTAGGAACCCCCAGGAGAAGGTGAAGAAGATGGATGTGCACACCAAAACAGGGCAAGGAGATGAGGGGAGAAGGGAGCTTAGAAAGGAGGGGTGTGGACAGGATCACGGCACTGAAGATGGCACCTACCCACTTGTCCAAGTCAACACCCTAGAGGGTCAGCCAGCAGAATTGAAAAGCCAAAGGAAAGAAGAGGAAGAAAAGATGAACCACTCTTGTTAACTCTGGCCAAACGCAAACAGGGATGGCAGAAATATCTGGGAGTCACAGACCACCCCACTTGGCATCCCAAAGACAGGAGTTCCCACCCGCTCACAAAAACATACCTCTCTTAGATACTTCTCTTTAGGAAGGATACCAGACTGGCTTTCATGCCACCCCCGTGCACCCGAAGGCATGTAGGTGGGCTTCAAACACACACCCTCAGAATACTGTATATATTCAAAACTAACTGGACGCCACTGAAGTTAACCTGAAGGGCATTATCCCAGGACAGGATTTATGGAAGTTCTCTGCTTGCAAGGTTTACCATCTTTGCTTTTTGTGATGAGTTCATCTGCTGCCATTGGCTTAGATGCTGTACGCACGAGCCAAAAGACCTGCATTCTCCCCAGCCTATTTGTCCTGTCCAGACAATGCAGGCCAATAGCCCCAGGCCAGGACAAGGCAGACCAGACATGGTTGCTGTAGATCCAGCCTAATCCCAGCCCCAAAGGGCCTTAATCTGGTCTAAAAAGACTGTCTGTTGCAGCAGAGCTTTTCTAAAACTCCACTGTTTAATACCTGATAGACCAGATGGCTGTGCATGCCACTTACACCTGTCAGCATTGTGGCATGCACTCTTAAGGCCAGCCTGTGATGCGGGAAGGCAGCGCATGGCCACATGGGTGTAGCCAGGTGGCCCATTTCCACCTTTACAGGTCATGGGGGAGCAGACGCCGCAGACGCCATGGCAGGTAAGGGATGCACGGTGGTGGTGGCTCCGCAACGCAGCAGCAGACAGGTGTGTGAATACCCATCCGTCACTGCAGCAGCCTAGAGATTGAACCCAATTGGAACAGGCAGGATGGCCTATGGTATCCTTCCCATTCTGTTTAGGCCCTTAGTGAGCAAATACTCTTTACCTTTGATAGCTTCATAACAGGCAAAAGTTAGACTGAACGGGAGAAGCTTTCTGCAACCTAGTAAGTAATACTTTGGAAAGCTTCATCTTCTAACTCCTGCCTGTTGGGTTGCTGTCAAAGAAATAGGAGCAGTACCAGTTAGAAGGTAGTTAATGGTTGCTTCCACAAGCGAGTCCATTAGCATTGATGGGGCTCTGCTTTTGCACAATCAACTAGAATAGTAATTAAAGTAGATGTTGCTCATAAGGCTATTTAAAGCAGTGCCCTCTCTCTTCCCTTGTGCCATTCCCCGTTATTCTTCTATAATGCCTACTCAGAATCAAGTCCCATCCATAAAATCCCTCTGTTCATTTAATTAAAAGCTTCCTTCTAACTGATACTGCTCCTTTTATTGCTGGGGTTACTAATGATTTGCAGATCGCTCAGTCTTTAAAAAGAGGGCTTCCACAATTGTCTTGTCCCTTTCCTTTTAGAGTAAAACAGCACTGTTTCAATATACATCAACCCTCTCCAAAAAAGGAAAGGAAACCCAGCAACAAAACTGTTTCCTCCCAGCAGATAATTAAAGATTTATTGCAAGTAAATAATTATTATTATTATTATTATTATTGATATTTATACACTGTTCTTCAGTCCTAAAGGCTATCACAAATTCCTCTGGGAGAGAGGAAACAGATGCACAACATATAAAATGCTTGGGTGCAACATTGTGCTAATACCACTACCCGGATTTTCCATTTTAAACGTTAAAGAACAAAGGATGACGATTTCAAAGAAGATGGATAGTAAAGAAATAACCAACGAATAATCATCGAGTGCCACCTATTTCCAGACCTCAGAAAAGTTACTTTTAAAATATATATATATAAATTCCAGAATGCTACAAACTGCCCCAGGAACTCTGGCAGCTGCTAAAGTAGGTTTTCCAAGGTCTACTTACTTCACAATTTTAACCATACACATAGTCTCCAGGCTTGGTGTAATAAGACAAATGGGCCCACCCACACATCTTCTTCTGCTGTACTGTCTCGAAAGGAAGAGAAGCCCACGGTCCTACCTCGGATCCTACCTCCACAGTGTTGGCCAGCATCTCCTGCAGGGCTCTTACGGACAGGGACTGTTCCAGGCTGAAGCAACATATAGCCAGATCTGGAGGGACTTTCTGTATGTAGAGAGAATAAAGACTTCTTTACAGAAAACTGAAATTTTAAAAAATAAAACATTTTTAAAATTAAACACACATTAAATCAACCTAGACATTTAGTTTTTTAAAAAAATTTAAGTGTTCCAAAAATTCCAGTTGTCTGCTAGAGAGCTTTACTGCTGTGGTTCAAGAGGAACACAATAAAAAAATCCGAGGTCCCACCCAACTACAAATTCCAGGACTCCCTTGAATGGAACCATGGCATTTAAGGTGAGATCAAGCTGGAATATCTGCATAATGCAGATATTGCATTATGCAGATTTTGACATCCAGATGACAGAAAAAAATTAAAAGGAAAGAAACAGAAAAGACTGTCATTCCATTACAAAATATTAACATCAGGCACTAAGGAAGTCTTAAGTGCAAATATTACAAATAATGTTTATTAAGATTTTCTTGTACTCCACTGGTTATCACTCATACAGCCAAAAGGTCTGCCCTAGCACTTTCCCATAAGAATATTGTCTGACCCCAATGACAACAATCCAGCCCACGAGATCTTAATACATGGGACACCAATGAGATAATCGGTCCCTTTTTCTTTGCACCGTACCTGAGCATTGGAGGTAGGTTCCAGAAAACAGAGCCGGTTCCCAAAGCCTTCGGAAGCCAGACATAACTTCAACTGTTCCTTTAAGATTGTGGCTGAACACTGAAGGACGACTTCATCATCCTGAGGGACAAAAAGGTATCTCAGAACTGTACAAAACAAAGACCCATAGTCCAAAATGTTGGTTTATGACATCATCCAGAATGCTGCCTTATGACTTCGTTACCAATTGACGCCTAACCAACTTATCTTGGAAACCTCAAGAGGAGGTCCTTACATCCTCCAACTGTCCTGATTTTGCAAGGAGAGTCCTCATTAATCCTTTGCCCTTCCACTTTCAGCTGCTTTTAAAATGTCCCAGTTTCTCTCTCCTCCTCCCATTTGCCTCCTTTGTCCCTGGCTTAATTCAATTACTGCAAACTGAGTTCAAAGTGCAAAAGTAGTATGTACTCATTTAACTCAACAGGGAGGAGAAGAGAGGTGGAGGCAGAATCGTGCCCTTCCCAGCAGGCTCAGGCAAAAGCAGACTGTTACAGACTCTCCTAGCTTATGCGTTCATCTTCATTAATAGTGTGGCCATCTTAACCACACTTTAATGGCCACATGTGTTCCACATTTGTGAAATGTTGGACAGTATGTATTTCTGAAGCACTGTATATACTCAACTATAGGTCAACCTCAGAGCAAGTTTGGGGGGCCAAAATTATGGATTTTGATCAGACTCGTGGATAAGTCAACAGTAAAACTTAGGGGCATGTAACAAAGGATCTAAACTGGATGAAGCAAAGGAAAACAACGCCAAAGAATTTACAGTATTCTAGCAGGCATCACTGTTTGTGCTCACAACTAAAGGCTTGATACATGAAAGTAGAGGGTGGTCATTGCTTACAGGACAGATTATGCTCTTGCCTTTCACCAGGGTATGATTCCCTTTTTAAAAATAAGAGTTAAAGTACAGTACAAACAATGACCCATGGATAGATCAACACAGGGTTTTTTTGGGTCAATTTTTTGACCTAAATTCCTAGACTTATAGAGTGGGCCCTTCCCTTTTTTCACTAAAATTTCTAGCTTTATACATGAGTATATACAGTACCCAATTAGTCCTCTGCTGTCCCACTTGTCGGCTGTTTTTAAAATGTCCCAGTTTCTCTCTCCTCCTCTGCCTTTCCACTTGGTTCTCAGCTTACTTCAATTGCAGCGTAAGTGGGTACGCCCCAAGAAAAACAAGAAGCAGGTTGGCATTGGAAAAGGCCACAACTTTATTTCAGCAAAACCAAAGGTAGGGTTGGCCCAAAGCACCAGGTCTGGATCTGCACATCACCAATACCGAGGCTGGACTGATGTGAGGTTGCTTGTACACCAAGCATCGGGATGACGTTTGAGGCAACGAAACGCCCTTGTGCAATTACGCAATTATGCAGCTACTGGAGGAAAGACTCTCCCACTGTTGGCCACATTGCACCGTGATGTTTTCCGGGTCCCAAGGGACTTCCAATCCAGTGCTACCGAGCACGGAAACCAGCCGGCCAGATCCAGTACCTGTGCTGCCGGCCCAGACTGCCTCCACCGCTGGAGGCCCAACAGTAGCGTTGCTCCTCCCGAGACAAGCCACCAAGGGAAGAGGAGGAGGGACGGCCAGGCCGATCCCTGCTGCACCCGCTCAGTCACCTGGACTCCAGGGCTGAGCAGGCGCACACCCAGCAGTGTGTGCGCACGCGCGCACGCCTGCCTTTCCACCGGCGGGAAGCAGGTGCGCCGCAGGCTTCCCTCTGGCGGGAAGTGCAGCGCACCGTCAATGGCTGGCTTAGGGCTCCCTCGGCCCCACAGCAACTGCGCCTGCCCGCTCAGGGCAGGAGGCGCCATTTACTGCAAACAGTTCAAAATGCAAAAGTCATGTGCATTTCATTAGCTCAGCAGGAGGGAGAGGCAAGGAAAGGATAGAATTCCTAGTTTGTTGTTGCTTGTGTCCATTCAAGTTGCGTCTGACTTATGGTGACTGTAAGGCGAATCTATCATTGGGTTTTCTTGGCAAGATTTGTTCAAAAGAAGTTTGCCATTGCCTTCCTCTGAGGCTGAGAGCATGCGACTTCCCCAAGGTCACCCAGTGGGTTTCATGGCCAAACTGGGGATCGAATCCTGGTCTCCAGAGTTGTAGTAGTCCAAAACTGAAACCAAGCTTCCTAGTAGCATCAGGCAAAAGCAAACTGTTGAAGCTTCTGCTAGCTTTCATGTTCTTGCTCATTGCCTTCTTGACCACACTCTGATGTTGCTTGGCCACACGTATCCCAATTTTTAATCCCTTCTTGGCCACATCCTGATGTTGTTTGGCCACACATGTTCCAGTTCTCATCTGTGAAATGCTGGAAAATATGACAACCTTCTTTGGCTCATCTCCCACTTTTAGTAAAACACCTCTGGTAACTTTTACCGCAACAACAAAGGCAAAGATGGGATAAGATCCACAGCACAAGTACTGACTCCTATTTCAAGCATTGCTTGACCCCTGATCCTTCCCTTCTAGTAGCCTCTTGTCAATTCGTAGGAGAGTCTGGAACCTGCGACTCTATGCTCTCCACAGAGCATTCTTCTGGCAGCATGTAATAGAATGAACTCCCAGCGCCCCTTTTTCCAGCCAGAGAGGATCAGGAAGAACATAACAGAGCCTTTTGGATAAAGGACAGAAGCAGGTGGCCTACTGCCTTGTTTATATCCTAGCCAAAGCGGAGAAGAGAATGTGGACCCAAGTCCTTGGGCTGGGGATATAGGGGAGAAGGTTGCTTTGATAGATCCATGTCGGAAACAGGACAGAGCTAGTCTAAGATTTAACAGTGGGGTAAAACTATGCCCTTAAAGCTTTCTGAATCTGCTATATTTCAACCCTTCTGCCTACAAACTACCATAAACCTTGTCATCCAGAACACATCCGATTGCCAAAGCAAAGCAAGATTGGGTCCCGTTACCAACTGGAATGGAAACCAAAAATGCAGAAGGTCTCCAAGTAGGAGTATGAAAGAGTCCTTGAGAGGCAATCCAAATCAGTGTTGTGGGCTATATGGACCAGGGACCCATTCACACTGGACATTTACAGCACTATGATTCCTCTTTGACTGCCACCCCATCCCATGGAATCCTGGGATTTGCAGTTTAGGGAGGAGTATTTAGAATTTTCAGGCAGAGTGGTCCAATGCCTCATCAAATTACAAAGCCCAGGATTCCATAGGAAGGAACCGCAAGAGTTAAAGCAGAATAATTGAAAACATCCCAACATTTGACAGGTGGCCAAGCAATGTCAGAATGTCAAAGTTATTAACAAAAAAAAAGAACACACAAGCTAGGGGTGCATCTATAGTGTAGAAATAATGCAGTTTGACGCCACTTTAAGTGCTGTAGATCCACCTTATGGAGGCCGAGAGTTTGTAGTTTTACAGTCTTCAGCCTTTGCTAAAGAGTGCTGGTGCTTCACAAAACTACAAATCCTAGGATTGTGTAGGATGGAGCCATGGGAGTTAAAACAGGTGTCAAACTGCATTATTTCGACAGTACAGATGCATCCTTGGAGAGGAATATGCAGCAGTTTGGTTTTGCCTGAGCCTAGTGGGAAGGGCAAGATTCTCCTCTTCTTCCCACTGCGATGGAGTTGATGGAATGCAAACTACTTTTGCACTTTGAACTCAGTTTGCAGAAACTGATGTAAGGTGAGGACAAAGGGGGAAGGTGGGAGAAGAAAAGAAAGGCTAGGACATCTTAACAGCAGATGAAACAGTGGGACTACAGAGAACAAACTAGGATTGTCCATGTCACATTGGGACAGTTGGAGGGTATGCAATTGTTCGGGGTTAATGGGCCCCATAAGTCTGTCTATTATAGCTTCCTATGCTGTCAAGATGAAGGAGATAAAATGCAACTAATCAGAATTCAAAGCATTTGAAATGTGGCTTTGTCTATTCCTTGCCAGCAGAGGACAAACATGGCCTTTGGGACAGAGTTTGGTTTTATTCTGTGGTTGTTTTTGTTCTAGCTGTTGCTTTGTTTGATTATATTCATACAGTTTTAGGTTTTAGTCATTGTCTGAGGCAGCATGCAGAGAGCTTTAAGTATTGGCAGGGGGTTCATTCAGAAAACTGCAAAATATAGCCTACCCTCAAGCCTATTTACATGGCCCCTGACCCTTTCAAGACTCCCTGGGTTGCCCTTTTTCTAGGCAGAAAAAGAGCGCTCTGCCTTTCCTAGAAGGCTCCAGAAATTGCAATTCACCACTTAATGAGATTACAAGGGCAGCCCTGCACGGATGAAACATTAAAACATCTCCATTTTCCAAAACCAGAAGTGGACATATGACTTTTTTTTCTTTTTCTTTGACTGTTTTTGGAAATCGACAACTCTGATGGCCCTGGAGCTGACACAATTGCCGAGCCTAGATAGATATGCAATGCATATAAAACACGTCAATATTATCCAGGGGTTTAAAAAGAGTTCTAGTGTCTTTGGAACAGGGGGAAAAAGACTCCTGTGTAAACAGAAACCTTCTTCTCCCAGAGCAAGGCAGCTGGCGAACTGTTCCTTGACAACTCGGTGACAGGCGAACCATCTTAGGGCAGCAAGGGCCATGCTTAAGAGACTTCTATGTGATGATGTAACCAGAGTGACTGCATCCCAGTGGGGTATCTTACTCCTGGATAAATCCTTGTTTTTCATTTCATTACCCATGGGGTTGTTGCAACTATCCACTGCTTTCCCTCCTTCCTCTCCTTCTTCCAGTACTGCAGATCACTGTTGGAGCTTATGATTTGCATTCAAAAGATGCTAGGTTCATCCCATGGTCTCGCCAGCTAAAATGGGAAAGCAATAGCAAGGGCTTAGAAAGTCCCTTCTCTAGTTTTTTGTGGGTTTTTCGGGTGATGTGGCCATGTGCTTAAAGAGTTTATTCCTGACATTTCACCAGCATCTGTGGCTGGCATCTTCTCCTCTGATGATACCAGTCACTGATGCTGGTGAAACGTCAGGAATAAACTCTTCTAGGACATGGCCACATAGCCTGAAAAACCCACAAAAAACTATGGATGCCAGCCATAAAAGCCTTTGACTTCGCAAATCTCTGTCTGAGCCTCACAGAACTGCTGCAAGTCAAAGGACCATCCTAGGCTAAACAGTTTGGCTTGGTATAGAGCCAAGCCAATACCTTTGCTTCTTCAACCTGGACGCCTTTTTCCTTTCCTGACAATGAACGCATGTAATTTTACAAAGAACATAGCATTTAGATTTGGCACACTGTTGCATGCCCTCCAATTCTGCCTATTTGACAGGGGCAATCCAAATTAATCATATGTCATCCCACTTTTTCAGTAACTTTTAAAAAGTCCCAGTTTCTCTCCCTTCCACTTTCCCATTTCGTCCTCCAATTGAACCATTAATAATCCATTTCTGCCACCAGTACAGAACCTTTTCAGCTATAAATGGCTCAAGCACCAAGTACTTGAAGTTGTTCCAGCTTTTCACTCTGTCTTCCTCCTACTCAGCTAACTTGCACGGCTGCAAACTGCAACTGAGTTCAAAGTAATTTGCGCTCAGTTATCTTGCAAGCGGGAAAGAAAATAAACTATTACCCAATGCTGGTTCTCTATCCATCTGTAATACAACCTTGCTCTCTTCCTATTGCTTCTACTTTCCCCAGCATTATCGCTTTCTTCTAGTGAACCCTGTCTTCTCATGATATGTCCACAGTACAACAGCCGCAGTTTAGTCATCTTGGCTTCCAAGGATAGTTCAGGCTCGATTTGCTTTAGGACCTATTAATTCGTCTTTTTAGCGGTCCACAAAATCCACAGAACTCTTCTCCAGCATTTCAAATGAGTCGGTTTTCTTCCTATCAGCTTTCTTCACTGTCCAGCTTTCACAACCATACACCAAAATGGGAAATAGGATGGCATGGACAATCCTAAACTGAGTATTTAAATTATATTGTACATCTTTATACTTCAAGACCCTGTCTTTTTCCTTTGTAGCTGCCCTTCCAAGTCCTGCAGTCTCCATTCTGATTAATGACTGAGCCACGGTATGAAAAATCTTGAATTATTTCTATGTCTGCATCATATACTTTAAAGTTATGTAAATCATCTGTCGTCATTATTTTTCTTAATGTTCAGCTGTAAAGACACCCTAAGGGTTTTTTTTTTTTGGAGAGGAAAAAACAGAGAACTGCCCGTCCTCAAAGCTTCCAGAAGTGGCAATTCATCTTTTCAATAGGCTTCGGGGGGGGGGGGGGGGCTCTGGGCTGTTTAACCTTAAATGAATATATATTTTTCCCCCAAAATCAGGAACAGGGTCCCATTCACATTACACAATTATAGTGCTGCATTTCACTTTAACTGCTCATTCAACCCAGTCTGCTTTTACAGAAAAGTGTTATGCAAACCTGAACATTTTTGCCTAAACCCTAGAATTACACAGAGTGAGTTTGCCATTTTGCTTCCAATTAAAAGATAAAAATTAAAGGATAATGGTGATGATTATGGTGATGACAATCCCGTTCATTATTAAGCTAAAACTGGGGTGATGGAGGAGGATGGATTTGCCATCAGAAACAAGAACAGCCAGTCACAAACTGAAGTCTTAGGACCAATATCAGATATTTCAGTCTCGGAGTTAAAATCCAACCCTTCCCTCCAGTAATTTTAATAATGTAATTATAAACTGAATAGCTGAAAAAATGTGTCTATTGATGGGAAATCTGTATTGTATGGAGTCTAAATACGTTGAGGCCTTTAATGCATAAGGTGCTGAGGCTTGCAACCGTATATGACCATGTTCTTTGACGCATGATCCCACTTAAACCCACGTTCCCTTTAATTGTACCCATGTAACCTTAACTCACCTTTTGTATCCTCCAGCACATTATGCCAAACCTTGAGAACTGGTACACAAAAAATAAAACCCAGAATGGGAAAATTTATATTATACCCAGTTCAAGCAATGAACTGAAACCATCCTTTCTCCATAACACTTTCATAATGCTCTGGACTTTGTGTCTTTAAGGGGAACATGAAAATCGAAAGATCTGATATTTTTTCTTCATGTGGATGCAATAAGAAAAGCTGCCCTTAATAATAATAATAATAAAATTTATTTCTATACCGCCCTTCCAGAGATCAGGGCGGTGTACAACATATATAAACATTAAAACATCAGAATACATATAGGTTAAAAACCCTTGTTGGTTTTATATTTGTCTTATATGTATTAAAGGCACCAAAATCCCCATCTATTAAATGTTGACAATACACGGTAATCTTGAACAAGGAAAGACACAGATCAGAATACTAAGGCCAAACAGTCTATGTATCTGAACATGTTTTGTATGTTATCATAATTATGCAGTCTGTATACTCCGAGTTTTTAAATATTAGATAATAATACTAATATTAATACTAATAATATAAAGTAAGATATATGAGTAGGGTTTAGAATTCAAAGACACAGCCATGTTAGTCTTTAGAATCCGTATGTAAAGAGATCCTGTAACACCTTTGAGAATAACTGAGAGAAAAAAGTTAGCCGCATGAGCTTTCATAGGCTTCAGTCTAGTTAACCAAATGCATCTGAGGAAATAGATTGAAGTCTAGGGAAGCTGATGCTACCAACTTCTTTCTTTCAGTTAGTCTCAAAGGTGCTACAAGATCTCTCTACATACTGGATAGAGAGGGTTAAGTTTTGAGACACTGCTCAGCTTCAGAATACATTGGAAGTGAATACCTCTGTCCATGTGCTGAGTACCTTTTACTCATCACAACCTAGGGTTGGGAGAGTGAAAACTACAGAGTTGTGCCTTTAATGGTTGCATAGAAGAGGGAATTTCGGCAAGCGTTGCTTGCTACCTGGTTGCATGACAAGCACTACCTGCTGAAATCCCCTTTTACACAACCATTCAAGGTAAAGCTTACCGCATCTACCAGGGGATATTGGAAGGCATGTTTTCCCATCACGTTGGCATCCTCTGGGGTGTGCTTTTATTACTATTTCTTTGAGAAAGTCACCTACTGGAGATGAAGGCCTGCAGTACATTTTGGGCGCTCGAAAAACCCTAACTGCTCAGAATTCGTAACCAAGTCAAGAGAAACAGAGATCAGCCGGCTTGAAATCCTCACGGACTGTAATTTCCTCCAGCCACCATCCATCAAGGGCATGGAAGCATGACGGAGCAGCCCTGATGCCAGACATTTGCCACAGAAAGGGCACATTGGCCAAAGAACATGAAACGAAGGGTGAAAAGGGGAAGTCCTGGCACTTAGCCCACGGTGGGGAGGATGAGTCAGAAATAATCCGGGAAAGAGAGAATGGTATCCATGACCCTCTCTCTGTCAGCTGCTTCTTTGGCAGCTGGCAACGTTGGCACTGAGAGTCCAGGGCAAGAATTGGCTGGTGGATCGAGGACACCTGGGTCCCATTCCATCCATGGAGAAGCAGGCAGTGGAAATGGGAATTAGCAATAAGCAAGACTAGAGAGAACAATCCCTAAATGCTCTTTATTCTTAAATTCTATCTCTCATAGGATAGAGTGAGCCACAAATTTCGGAAATGTATTAAGGAGTGGGATATTTTAAAAGCAGCTGGGGGGAAAAATGAGATGACAGAGGATTAATTGGGACTATCCCTGTCAATTTGGGACTGCTGGAGAGTATGAAATCTGAAGTGTATAAATTAAACTTCTTTCAGAGCCTCCAGCAGCAGATCTCTGCCGTCTCCTCTTCCTCTAGCTCCCATTCACTCTCTTCTTCAGTAACAGCCACTTACTTCAAGCTAGAAACTATAGGTGTGCCTGCATGACCCTCTATGCACTTAGGGCAAAAAACCAAAATGCACAGATCTAGCATGGATACTTGGCTTAACAAGATTTATACGTGTGAAAGGGATCTAGGAGTCCTAGTAGACCATAAGCTGAACATGAGTCAACAGTGCGATGCGGCAGCTAAAAAGGCCAATGCTATTTTAGACTGCATCAATAGAAGTATAGTGTCTAGATCAAGGGAAGTAATAGTGCCACTCTATTCTGCTTTGGTCAGGCCCCACCTGGAATACTGTGTCCAGTTCTGGGCACCACAATTCAAAAAGGATGTGGAGAAACTGGAGCATGTCCAAAGGAGGGCAACTAAAATGGTGAAGGGTCTAGAAACCATGCCCTATGAGAAATGACTTAGGGAACTGGGGATGTTTAGCCTGGAGAAGAGAAGGCTAAGAGGTGGTATGAGAGCCCTGTTTAAATATTTGAAGGGATGTCACATTGAGGAGGGAGCAAGCTTGTTTTCTGCTGCTCCAGAGAATAGGATGTAAAAAAAATGGATGCAAACTACAGGGGAAGAGAGGCAGCCTCAACATTAGGAGGAACTTCCTGACAGTACGGGCTGTTCAACAGTGGAAGTGGAGTCTCCTTATTTGGAGGTCTTTAAGCAGCGGCTGGATGGCTATTTGTCGTGGATGCTTTGATTGGGAGTTCCTGCATGGCAGGGGGTTGGACTGAATGGTCCTTGGGGTCTCTTCCAACTATATGATTCTACGATTCTTCCATTCCCATAGCTGTGAAAGGAGAAATCCACAGATTCGAAGGACTTCTGTTCCAGGGAGCATTGCAGAACAGAGACCATAGAATGAGCTCAGGCGGAAGCCTTCCCTTTTTTCCTCCTCCGCTACAATTTTTCTATGGTCTACTGAGCCTTATCAGCTATGATGCAGAAAGAAGAAGAGGAAAAGGCAGAGAAATCTGGATCTTTGATGGGACCATCCACCATTCTTCTCATTCCACTGATTCTAGACCACATGATGAATGAGGTTGAGATGGAGAGTCTCTATCTCTAGGGAAGAGAGAGACAGCTGTTTAAAATAGGGATCCTTTAACTGAGCTTGGAATGCAGCTGTAGGGGGGCATTAAAAGCAAGAAGGAAGAATAATTTGCTAAGACTTAAAATGCCTCCAGGGATGGAGGATGCATTTAATACAATGCCAAGGAAGATAAGAGTTGGCAAAGAATATATGCACAAATTCCCCTCGCCCACTCGCTGAATGTCTGTGTTAATTTAATACAGATATTTAAGGCAGGGAGGAAAGGAGATACCCATTTTTAAAAAGCCATTCAGGAAAGCAGAGGTGGGATTTGGAGAAGACCTACTGCTGTGTGTATACTAAAGGTCCCAAGTTGAACTCCTGGAAGCTCTGGTTAAAATGCTATCATTTAGGGAGACAAATGGGTGACAATTTTATTTGGCCCATTTAAAAAAAAACGCAACCAAAACTTTTCCAAGCTTTGCTATTCCCTTTATAAATTCAACGGAAATAAATGGACAGTTTAGTTATTTGATTATGGGGAGGAAAAGCAAAACTAGCCTACTGGCTCTAAAATGTTGTGTGGTCACAGACACATTTGAGGATCTGATGAAAACTATGTATTCCCCATTTCCCCAGAAAATGTATTTAAAATTTAGTATTTTAAGTTGCAGGAAGGAAATAAAAGGGAAAAAAAAGTTCTTTTGTGCCTTTTTCACAGACCTTCTGAAGCCTCACAGGTTAAGAATATCCATGCTTAGCCCAATTTAGGCAGAGAGAGACTTCACACTTGGTCCGAATCCCCGCATATTGATCCATGTTTGTGGGAATAAATCAATTTAATTTAGGATTGACACCCCATCTTTTTTTTTCCTGACCGTCTCTTCACCTTTAACAGCTCTGTGGCAGGAGAGGGTCATGCCCATATTTGCCATGCCCATATTTGCCAATATTTTTGTATATTTGTGTATATGTTCCTTCAAGTCACCTGTCAACTTATGGCGACACCATGAAATTCATAGTGTTTTCTTAGAGAAGGAATACACAGGGATGGTTCTGCCAATTTGGCCAGTGTGGCTGGCTGAAAATTGTGTTTCTTTCCTTTTTGATCAGAAACTTTTTGCAAAATGTGCAAATCTCTCTCTAAACTCAATGGTCAGAACTTGAGATATGTGGTGGGGAAATGAATGTGGGAGAAAGTGACATTAATAGATCTGTGTCTACCTCCAGATCCCATCTGATCTTGGAAGATAAGAGGGTAATCTCTGATTAACACTTGGATCACTATCAACAAATACCACCAATAAATGCCAGATGTTGTAGGCTCCGTTTCAAAGGAAGGAACTGTCAAAACCACCTCTTGAGTATTCCTTCCCTTAGAAAACCCAGTGAATTTATGGAGTCACTATACGCCAACAGGTGACTTGAAGGCACATAGACACACCATCTCCAGTTAGCAGAGACAGGAAGAGTGGCTGACACCCACAAAGATCTTCTATCAAGAAAGAGTAGCCAATATTGGGTTACATTACCCAATGTCATGACTTTGTGTGAAAGAGCCTTCCTGTGTGCTTCCTGGATTTTTTTGGTACCCACATAAAGAGACAGCTGGGAACCTCACTACTAAAGACTCTAACAGGGGAACAAAATCCAGAGCTTCAAAAAGATGGTTCTGCTGGACTCTGGGACCCCAGAACTGTTTTAAAATGCAGTTTGGTCCATTCACACCATCTCTTCCAGTGTTGTAAATGGATGCAGGCGAATGATGCCACAGCCTGCTTCTGCAAGAGGTTGGAACTGTTGTGTCATTCCCACTTAGTGTGTTGCCTGGTGTGGCTTCAAACCTTCGCACCCTCCTAGTGATGCCCCAGGTTCCAGGGTCCGTGGCTGGACTACTCCTCCCAGAAACCTCCAGCCACTATGGTTGGCCATGTTTTCCAAGAGAAGCCTTGCATTGATGGCTAGGTTCAAGACGCACTGTAAAACCATATCAGAAAAGATACTGGATTATTACAGAAGTTATAATTCTACCATTAGCAGAATTAAGATGAAATGTGATCCAGTGTTGAAATGCGTAGGCCTGAACCTGGCTTTAGACTGCATCCAAAGGGTTTAACCTCCACTGTCTTAGAGCACATTATAAAGTAGATTGGAGAGTGCATGCCACCGCAAATGTTGTGTGGCCTAACAGATATGGCCAGTGTTAGGGATGATAGAAGTTGGAGTCTAACATCATGTGCAGTGCCAAGGTTCCCATGTCTAATATAAGGGGTATACACCAAACACAAAACCAACCAACATCCCAGTTTTCTGATGACAAAAGACATCCTCGCTTCATGAATTCAATCTAGGAATGCTGTTATTGGGGGAATTCAGCCATATAGGCAAATGCCCACTACAGGATAGTTTACCAAGGGCTTCTACAAACTGGGAATTAATCTGAAGCCAACATGACTCCTCAATGGCCAAAGCAACTCATGCAGAGACGCAACAATTTATTCCGAGCTCAAGTATCTCTCCTATCTTTGATCCAATCATTCCTGGTGCTAAGATGCAGCAGAATTACTCCCCCGCTACCAAAGACTAACTTGGTTGTTGTGGCCCAACTTCAGAATCCCCTTCCAAATATTCAAGTGGTGCTAACCTTGTTTTCCTTTTTTGTGCAAAATTAGAACATTTTGCTTTGCTCAGACATGTTTCTTTGTAATTTTTGCATTTTTACTTCTTTTGTTTTATTGTTATCGTTGCTGTTTTTATGCCAATAAGTTTGCAATTGTTTGGATTTGTCTTTCTGAAATGATTTACGCTGGGGTCCTTGAAGATCCTTCAGGATAAAAATCACAAATTTTAAAAGATGGGCAAACACATAACGGAAGGAAGACAAAGCATAAAAGCTCCTCTTCAGGCACATTGGAACCTGCAGTTTTTAACATTAATTCATTTACCATGACACACTAGGATGCCCCAGCACAGAATCGGGAAATTACTGCATTAACCCCTCCAAGTGAGAGCAATTAAGCAAGATTTGAGAGACGACTAAAATAGCAAAACTGACAGCTCCAGGAAGATCCACTGAGGATTGTGCCAGCCTCGCTGAGATTTGGATTTCAATAGTTATTTTTATTAATAAGCAAGATTCAGCTCAAGAAGCTAATATGCAATATTTATATTTCATTTAACTAATGAGCTGGCATATGGCCATTTGCACTTACATTATCCCTGGAGATGAATTAATATGGATGTCTGCAAACACCGGGAGAGAGTGGGGAAAGACTGGGGGAACCGATGCAGAGAAGTGAGCCAATATCCTCTTTTTTGATTCAAGAAGGCCTAGTTTAAAATTAAACCACCTGCCTACTTGGCTTTGGGCTCATTTGTGCACATCACAGTCTCTTACCCTCACTTTCCCATCTGGAAAATGGGAATACTTATTCAAGATCCTCAAGTGTCAAGAAATATTATTAAATAGCCAAATCAGAATCATCCATGCCATTATATTTCCGACTTCTATGTGTGTTTGTGAAATCCGAACAGTGAAGACATCTGGCAAGAAGAAAATCAACTCATTTGAAACGTGGGGAATTGGATGGAGATTAAAGACAAATGAATGGGTCATGAGAGCAAATCAGGCTTGGATGCTCCACAGAAGCCAAGATGACTAAACCGAGGCTGTCCTACTCTGGACAGAAGATGACATCTCTTTGGAAAAGACAATACAGTAATGCTTGGTAAAGTGGAAGGCAGTAGGAAAAGAGACCACGCTTCAGATGGATTGATTCAATCAAAGAAGCCACGGCTGCCCTGAGTTTGCAAGACCTGAGCAGGGCTCTTGGAGGTCTTTCATTCATAGGGTTCACCATATGTCAAAAGTTGACTTGAGGGCAAATTTATATGTCTCAAAGAGCTTCCATCAAGGCTTGAGCAATGATGACAGAGACCACGATAACGCTTCACACACATTGGAGTGGATGTGGAATGAGGAATGCCCTTCTTCTGGCATTATCTCCCTGCTTTCAAAGGTCTGTACTCTACTGCACATTTCTCTGCCTCTCTTTTCTTCGCCTGCCCTTTTTTTCATGCCATCTCACTGGCGTCCCGAACCAAACCATACCCAGCCCTAGCCTGACATGCCTCCTTGGAGCTCCGGTTTCATAGCAGGCCTATTTCTGCCCAAGGAATGTTGCAGCATCAGCTCAGGCTTAGGCTCCTGCTCCGCTTGCGTTAAAGATGACAGCTTCTTTGCGGCCTCTCTCACCAACCGGGCCAAGAACATAGCTAGTCCCACTAACCCAAAGCCCCACAGAGGTGGGAATGAAGTGGAGTAGTAGACAAGGGGTATGCGCTCCCTCAAACCAGCTCAAGAACGCCTTGCCAAGAGGAAAGACTCTATCATTCTCTTGTTAGGGGTTCCCATAAAAGAGTGCCAAACACCATTTTGACTCTGCTTGTGGACTGATCATCTGTTCTATTCTGGTTTAACAGATTAATTTTAATTGCATTATGTTTAATTCTTTTTTAAAGGGGGGTTTAGATATTGCATTGTGTGTGTGTGTGTGTGTATTATGTGCTGTATATTGGTGTTGTTTTAACCTGTAAGCCGCTTTGATTGCCCTGCAGCAGAAAAGCAGGATAGAAATAAAAAGTTTTATTATCTCCATCTGCATGTGCCGGAGAACTGCCATTCCCTCACCATTTATTAACTGCCTGAAATATTTGTCATCGATAAGGAAAACTTGGGTTGCCGATAAAACTGAGAACAGTTTGGGCACAGAAGGCAAAAGCTGCTAACCCTTCATGCTGAGTTCAAATTTTTTTTTTTTTTTTTTTTTTGCTGTGGACTATAATTTCCAGAATCCCCCAGCCAGCTGTGCAGATCTGCTGGGGGTTCTGGAAGGTGTAGTCCGAAAACAAATTCTCTGAGCTACGCTGGCCCAGTTGTTCCAACTATTAGATTCTGCTCCTGAGAAATCCAAGTAGTAACTTCTCCAACACCTGCTCATACCTTTATTCCAACTTTGGGATTGTTCTGTTATGCAACAAGAATCTAAGAAGGTCTTCTTTGCCTAACAATTTGATTCACTAACACTGCCAGCATCAACACCTTTCTTTTGCCAGCAAGAAAAATGAAGAGTAAACATCCCTGTGCTCTGGACTCTTGGGAGAGCTAAGAATAAAACAGGGTCCTTTCACGCTACACAATTATAGCACTTTGATACCACATTAACTGCCCTGGCTGCAACCTATAGTATCCTGGGAGGTGTCATTTCATAAAGTTATTTGGAATTGTCTCTTAAAGAACTATAATGACTCAACAAACTAAAAACCTTGGGATCTATAGTTTCATAAGTGTCTCTAAAATTCTCTGCCAGACAGCGCTACTAAATTTTTCCCAAGTGACAACCTCAAGCCCTTTCAAACAGAACGATTATAGCACTTCAATACTTGAACTGCAATGGCTCCATCCTACATTATCCTGGGATTTGTAGTTTCGTGAGGTTATCTAGAATTCTCTGCCAGAGGATTCTAGCGATTCACCACCCTTCGAATACAAAAAATACATGTGTGACGCTGTCTTGAGAAACCAGTTGGCATACGACGTCTTCCTAGTTCCTTCGTCCTCTAGTTCTTCCTGCCTCTCCCCATCTGTTCTTGTTTCGTGAAGAAAAGCGCTGGGGGATTTCGTTTGGCACGAAAACCTTAAAACTTGGAGAGATACAGATACAGCTGCAGAGAAGGAAGGGACGGCTAGCACAAAATCCCCCTTTTCTCATACACGAAGCAAATCCCGCTAAGTTCAATGGCTTCCACGCACGTACCAATATCCAACCCCAGTCTACCAACTTTCCTTGTTAAGGACACACTGCTGGCTTAAAATAGGAGACTTGCTCTCCTCCGGGAGGAATAGTTAGCTATTCATAGTTCTGGAAAAATGCAATTAGAGAAGCAGCCGGCCTTTTCGTTTCTCCGGAGAGAGGGGAGAGCACCCTCAAAGAATAGGTTTTCAGGTTAATATTTGCAAAGAACCGAGAGCCTAATAACACTCCTTAGTAGAAGACTGGATTATAAAAATCAATTATATGATGAATATGGATATATTAAGGAAAGATAAAGGTCTGAACAGTTTTTTGGATCATTGGAAAAAAGTAGTAATATTTCTGAAAGAGAACTGGGGGAAGGTAGCAATTTTAAGCTTAGAAGAGCGATGAGAAAAAGTAACTAATCAATTGCGTAAAGACTGATAATATATCAAAGACATAGACACAGAAGCAGATATAGATCATATAAGTTGAATAAATAATAGCATAAAGTGGAAATTTGTGAAAGGATATATATTAAGAATTAAATTAAAACGTAGCATGTGTAAAGAAGTAGGTTATATTGGGGAAATGGGATTTAAGAAGGACTGGAAAAAATATAGCATGAATGCATGGCTTTGGGGAATGATAGGAAAGTATATAAGGTATGTGAAGTCAAAGGCTTTCACAGCCAGCATCCATAGTTTTTTGTGGGTTTTTCGGGCTATGTGGCCATGTTCTGGAAAAATTCATTCCTGACGTTTTGCCAGCATCTGTGACTGGCATCTTCACTGAAGATGCAGGTAAAACGTCAGGAATAAATTCTTCCAGAACATGGCCACATAGCCCGAAAAACCCACTAAAAACTATATATAAGATATGTCGGGTTAAACGCTACATATCTGGTGTATGAAGAAAATGGATACGGAAATACAAAATATGTAAGTTGATGAAAAATAAAAATTAATTTTAAAAAAGGGGGGGAAGAATAGGTTTTCAGGACAAGATGACAAGCA
The DNA here is from genome assembly GCA_034509955.1 of Urosaurus nigricauda. Classification (NCBI taxonomy): domain Eukaryota; kingdom Metazoa; phylum Chordata; class Lepidosauria; order Squamata; family Phrynosomatidae; genus Urosaurus; species Urosaurus nigricauda. Next base: position 29,365,593 of record JAOEGL010000007.1, on the reverse strand, counting down.
TCCTGGAAGAGACTGAAGGATCTTTCCTGGGAAGCGAACTTGAAGAGAACAGAAAGACCCATTGGCACTTTGAGAGAGAGTAACTTGTGGGGCAATTCCCCAGCTGGGCTTTGTGCAGGAACCAGAAGGAAAGATACACACAGTTTTACCCACCAGCCTGGGTCAACCCTATCCCGTCTCATCCTCTCCTCTCATCTGCCAGTCCCACAGGCCTTGGGAGGAGGAGTATTTTTGGAGAGTGCACCTGTCCAAAGCATTCCTGCAAATTCTGGGTAAGCACATAGCTTACAGCCAGAGAACTTGCTGACAAACACACACACAAGTGCCTTATGGACAAGCCTGGAATGCCTTTTGGGCAACAACACATTCCCTCCGACATTTCAGAGACGAAAACCGGAAAAGAAGATTGAGAAAAGGGAAGGCGGATGGGAAGGGAAAGAGGAAGAGGAAACGAAGGGGATAAGGAGGACAGTTTAAGACGATTAGAGAGAGAAGGAAGTAGCAGAGAACGGAAGGAGGCTCAGGAAGGTAGAGAGAAGGAAATAAAATAAGGATAAAGTACGTGAGAAAGAAGGAAGGAGAATGAGAGACGCAAAGAATAGGTTAAGTAAAATAAATACTGTATATACTCATGTACAGTGCGCCCGTGCCATACGCGGGTGTGCTATACGTAGCTTTCAGTTTACACTGAAGCCGCGGCTGGGAGGAAACAATGGCACGTGCACCTGTGGCACATTCACCACATGCATGAGCCGCATTGTTTTTAATGGGGCTGGAGCATATGCGTTTTTTCCCCTTACGGTGCAGAACAGATCCCCCGCATTAGAGAAGGGCCCACTGGATAAATCTAGAAATTTAGATCAAAAATTGACCCAAAAAAACTGAGTCAACTTATTCATGGGTCAATGTAAGTACTTCATCTTAACTCTTTTTTAAAAGGAGGAACCATCCCCTGGTGAAAAGCAAGAGTATAATCTGTCATTGAATCACTGACTACTTTCTCATCCGTCCAACCTTAAGAGTAAGCACAAAGAATTATATGTGCTGGAATTTTGTAAGTTCTTTGTTTTGCTTTGCTTCATTCTTTAGATCCTTTGCTATATGCCCCAAAGTTTTACCTCCATTTTATCCATGGGTCATAGCAAAATCCATAATTTTGGCCCCAAAGCTTGCCCTCGATTTATACATGAAGTCGACTTATAGTTGAGTATATACGGTAGGTAAAGTGTGCTGGTGTGAAGTAGGTTTATTATTAACAGTGATTCAGTAAGATATAATATGGTAAGAGTAATATGTGATGATTATCTTAGAAAGTTTGTAATATATTAGAGGGCATTTGTATGTGGACATGTAGTTATATGTATTGTATGTATGTATATTTTTTTCTTTTATGTTTGTGTGTCTAAAATTGAATAAACATATTAAATATTTTTTAAAAAGAGAGATGAAAACCAGGACACGTGTGGCCAAGCAGCATCAGCGTGTGGTCAAAATGGCAAAAGTTGTTAATGAGGAAAATTCGCAAACCAGGAGAGGTTGCAGAAGTTTGCTTTTGCCTGAGCAAGATTCTGTCTCCTTTTGCGCTTTTTAAACTGCACTTTGCAGCAATTAAAGTGAGCTGAAGACAAAGGGAGAAAGGTGGGGGAAGGACAGAGAAACTGGGACTTTTTAAAAGCAGCTAAACAAATGGGATTAAATGAGGATTAATCAGGAATGTCCCTTTCAAATCGAAGGTTGGAGGGTATTTGATGCTCCTGCTTTTACAGTGACTCTCTCCCTATAGAAATTCAATTGGCTTCTGCACTATTTTTATTTAGGTATCAAATAAAACATAGCAATATTTTGTTTTATTTGTTCAGCAATACAAAACAAAGAAACCAGCACTTATGTAGTTTTGCTGTTGGCTGCTACTACTTTAACTGCTGTTTATTTGTTATCTATAGTATATACTCAAGAGTATAATTCTGTCCTGGAAGCACTGACCCCCATTTTTAAAGTTCTTTGGCATTGTTTTCCTTTGCTTCATTCTTTAGATCCTTTGTTACATGCCATTAAGTTTTACCCTTGACTTATCCATGGGTCATACCAAAATCCATAATTTTGGCCCCAAAAGCTTCCCCCGATTTACACATGAGGTGGACATATAGTCAAGTATACATGGGTAGATTGTTAGCTTTGGAGAGTAGGTTTGCCGGACTGAAAAGTTGAGATGGCTCTTGTATTTTAAATGGTTGTGTAGACATGGGAATTCCAGCAAGTGTGGCTTGTCACACCAGCAAGTAGCATGCAATACTCTCTTCTGTACAACCATTAAATGTACAGGAACCATCTTCAGATTTGTTTTTTAAGCATCAATGCAGCAGAAGCAAAATCTATGCTAAGCTCATGATCATTTTTTAAAAAAAGAAATAAAGATTGACAGCAGTTTCCTTTTGGGAATGTCCCTCTGATATAGGAATGTAGAAGAATTTGAAAGCATGGAATGAAGGTCAGAAGATAGAGAAGGAGAGAAATTTTAATTCATAGAGTCATAGTTGGAAGAGACCACAAGGGCCATCCATTCCAACCACATTCTGCCATGCAAGAAGACACAAAGCACACCCAAAATATGGCCATCCAGTCTCTGTTTCAAAATCTCCACTGACAAGATGCCACTACAATTCAAGGCAGCCTATTCACTATCAAACAGATGTTACTGCCAGGAAGTTCTTCCTAATGTTTAGGTGGAATCTCTTTTCCTGTAGTTTGCATCCGTTGCTCTGTGTCCGAATCTCTGGAGCAGCAGAAAACAAGCTTACTCCATCCTCAATATGTCATCCTTCAAATACTGAAACATGACTGTCATGTCACCTCTTAACCTTCTCTTTCCCAGGCTAAACAAACCCAGCTCCCTAAAGCTGCTCTTCATAGGACTGGCTTCCGGATCTTGTGAGTAAAGTGAACGGAAGTGATGCGCACAATGGTCTGAAAGTTGCATGTACGTAAAACAACAAGGTCCAATGATGCAACTGCTCCAGTGGTTTTAAACAATGTACCACAACAAGCCGAACATGAAAGGCAAGGCGTCTCTCAACATGGCGTTACAATGCTAACAGAAAGCCCCACCAGTTGAATATCTACCTGAAACTACGCAGCTGCTTAAAGGTCGGCCTGCCCTTTCTCCATAACAAGATGGCAAACCCCAGAAAAATGAGTCACTCCTTCTCCCTCTAATGGATCGGTGGAGGCAGCGACAAGCAACGCCAGCAAACCAGAAACAAATGAACTGCTGCAAATTGGATTTTTCCAGAGACAAAAACCTGGATGATTGAGACTAGGAACTGACTGCCTCTGCAGAAAAGGCTCTTAATTGTGTGCACAAATTTCCATATTGGTTGCTTTTTAATGGATAGGCCATTAAATCCTTCTAATTCCATTGGTGATCAAATTGCAACTTTTGTTTTTAGTGATGCGAACTTTGATCTGTTTCAGTCTGGTAAGCCACTTGAGACCTAGGGTTGCGGAAAGGGTGGGATGGATAAATATATGGATAAAATATAGGCATATCCTCCTTCAATAGAAACACAATCTCACAACGTGGACTTACCACAAAACAAAGGTATTTATTGTTGTGTAGAGTCAGAATATTATTCAGTACCTACCTATCAAAAAAACAAATAAATGGGTCAGAAAGGAAATCGAGCCTGAACTGTGATTAGAAGTCAAAATAACCAAACTGAGGTTGTCATATTTTGGACAAATCATAAGATGATGCACCTCATTAGAAAAGGTGATAATGCTTGGTGAAGTGGAAGGCAATAGGAAAAGATTAAGACCATTATTACAGATGGATAGATTCTATCAAGGAATCCACAGCCCTGAATCTGCAAGACCTGAGCAGGGCTGATGATGATGACTGGGAGTCTTGGTGGTCTCTCATTCATAGAATCTCCCTAAGTCAAAGATGATTTAATGGCAATTAACAACAACAAATAATTAAATGTCCAGCCAGGAGGCTTCATCCTTTCACACAGAGGATGAAACTGTGTATTCCTACAATGCATTGCGACGGAATTTGGGGGTATAATGCAACGGCAATCCGAACGCAATCATGGGGTTTCACTTTATTACGTATTAAAGTATCTCATGCAATTTCGGGCAATGGGAAGTCATTCCGAACGCAATCAGGGGTTTCGCGTTATTATGTATTAAAGTATCTCACGCAATTTTGGGCAATGGGGGGTCATTTTCAGGAAATGGGAAGTCATTCTGAACGCATTCCAAACACAATTAGAATTCACGTAAATTCGCTAAACTAGCGAATTTACATGAATTAAAATTGGCTCCATTCGAAATTGGGAGAAATTCCTCCCGTGTGATAAACTCCCGGGAGAAGAGCGGGGCTTAGCTGCAGAAACCAATTCTTCTCCCAGGAGACATGAAATGATGAGGCACCTCTGAGCATGTGAAGAACAGCTCTGTCATTACCAACAAGTAGCCCCCACACACTTCCCATTTACAAAGATGACCTTCCAGCAAAAAGGTGGGCTAGAGATCTAGTACCATTGATCATTTCTTCACAAAGAAGAATTAAAAAATACAAGAGTGGGACCAAAGATCAGATGCAGCCTTTCCAAATAAAAGTAGTACATTCATTGAAACCCCAAGCACAGCAGTGCCACACACTTCATGACACCCTACATATTTGCACATGGTATGCATGCATGCTATTTGGATCAGCTCTGTTGTATTTATTTTACTTACAGGCTATGTTTCAAAGATAAAAAGCATGTTTGTGGTCCCTGTGTTTCAGCAACCCCAAACTATATAAGCCAGGCCACCAAATGCTGCTAGAATCCAAGAAGAAGAGTTTCTCATCAGCTCTGTGGACCAACACATTTTGATGTCTGAGGCATGGAAGACAAAGAACACTCAGCATGTCTCCTGCTATGTTTCCAAATTCTATAAAAACTAGAAATCAGGTTCAGAACTAAGCAGGAATCAGCTTTATTTTTTAAAGTCAATTCTCCGCTGTTTTTTGGATTTGCCTTATTAAACCAGCCAAGTGCTGACTCTGGATTTCTTGGGAGGAGAAAGCAAGACGGCATCTTTCTGGACAGAAAATCTAAAGATGAGTCAACAATGCAACAGATCTTTGGGCTGCATTGGAAAGCAATATTTCCCCAGGTTTGGGACATTAACAGCATTGGGCATTGTGATCTACAACAACAAAAAGAATATGACTCCTTCCAAAATGTATAATATTCCTCCCGGCTCCTTGTTTATTCGTTCATTAAAACATTTAGATACCACCCCATATTCGAAAATCTCAGGGTGGCTTACAGTCAAATCGATGTGAAACAATAAGCAACAATAATTTTGCTAGCCTAAAAATATAATAAACCAGTTTAAAAACAGATGATTTAACATTGGTTAAAACCATTTGACATAGTGCTAATGCTAGGACATACACAACCTGGATGATATCAATGAGGAATGGAGGCTTTAATAAAAAGACAATGTTTGACTTGTTGCTGAGATGACACCAGTGTTGGCACTATCTATCTGAGCCTCTAAGGATAGGGTATTCCACAAATGGGGTGCCAATGCAAAGAAAGTCCCCTTCTATGTCTTCCCACGGTGTACTTTCCATACATGAGGACACACAGGAGGGCCCCGATTGATCTCAATTCATGGGCAGGCATGTATAGAAAGTGGCGCTATACCCCATTTTAAATACACACATGGCTTGCCTACACAGAGTTTTGGACATCATGGTCCAGAAGCAATATCAGGAAATTCTAGCCTTATTAACAGCAGTAGGGAAACAAAGGGTCAAAACAGTATCTAGTGCCCAGCATTATCTCCTACTTCCCTCCCCTGACTTATTATATAAATATCTTAGGTTCAAAACACACTGCAGAAATAATCCAGTTTGAGACCGCTTTAACTGCCCTGGCTCAGTGCTTGTAGTTTATTGTGGCATAGAGGAGTCTTAAAGCCTCACAAAACTAAAGTTTCCAGAATTTCCTAGCATTGAGCCAGGGCAGTTAAAGTGGTCTCAAATTGGATTATTTCTGCAGTGTGTTTTGGACCTTAGACATTTATTAAAACAAATAACATGATCAAAGATCCCTTAAACCCTTCCTCTTTTCCAAAGCAACTAGGAACAGAAGTCTTGGTAGGATTGTGCTTCTTATCCACTTTAACAGCTCCCAGGATCAGGGCCCTGTTGTTGGTGATTCCTCAAAGAAAATCTGGCAGCCTTTGCCCCTTTGCCACCCTTAGATCTGCTGCAATAATAATAGTAGTAGTAGTAGTAGTAGTAATAATAATCTTGTTGTTCTGCAAGACTTTCTATGAAGAAGTTTTATTGCCTCTATTCCAGTTTCTTATTTAATGCCTTGACATGTGTCAGTTTTATATTTCCATCTTGTATTGATCATATATTGCAAACTCCAAAGAAGGTAACCAGGACTTTCAAGCCCTTTCTTGCTGCAAAAAGTAAGACATCCCCCCCCCCTTTCACTTGAGAATGAGAAAGCAGACCTAATGAGGAGAGGGATTAAAACTTTTGCCCAATTCATAATTCAGCCTAATCCTCTGGAGAGATTATGGAAGTTTTCATAGAACCACAGAGTTGGAAGATACCCCAAGGGTCACCTAGTCCAACCCATTTGCAATGCAGGAATAAGCAACTAAAGCGCTCCTAAAAGATGCTCACCCAACCGCTGTAGATCTCCAAAGAGGAAGGGGAGAGTCCACCATCCTCTGAAACAATCTATTCTACTGTCAAGTCAAAAGATTTCATGGCTGGTATCCATAGCTTTCTGTGGGATTTTTGGGCTATGTGGCCATGTTCTAGAAGAGCTTATTCCTGATGTTTCGCCAGCATCTGTGGCTGCCATCTTCAGAAAAAGATGCTCTGAAGGCACCAGCCACAGATGCTGGCGAAACATCAGGAAGAAACTCTTCTAGAATATGTCCACATAGCCCAAAAACCCGAAAAAACCCAATATATGTCGAAAAGCTCTTGCATTAAAAGAAGGGACTCTCTACGATCAGTCTCTTGCAAAGCACTGTCTGTGAGTCTGAGTAGAGGAGAGATGGTGGCAACATGAGATCCTTAGCCTTTTAAGAGATTTCCTGTCAGTCCTTTGATAATCTCATCATATAAACACCATTTTCCCACCTTCTGTTGCTCTCTCCACCACCATCACCCATTTTTCAATATAAGCAGGATCTGACAGTCTTGTCTTCTACTACTTGTAACTACCAGCTTATGTCAATCTATGGCCCAAGCCTTACATAAATGATAGATAAAGCTGCTAGGCCTGTAGAAGGAGCCAGGGAAGGCCTCGGTTCCCCTTCACCCCATATGCCCAGCCCGATGTGACCCCAATGTATTCCTCATCCCGCTTCTCCAAGCCTGGTTTTAACCCCCTGCGTGGGCAAAGCTCCCCAAAAGCAAGCACCTTTGCTTGACCCCTGCATGCTGAGGTGCCTACCACTCCCTGCCCTAAAACCTGAGATGCCGGCCCTATGATGAATGACACTCAGCTGTTGGCCCAGGATAAATAAAGGTTAGTAACTGGAGAGGCTGCCCTGGGAAAGGATTGGCATTAAATCCATGCGCTCAGAGTGTGCATACACAAACTCGCACACACACTCACACTCGCCCACTAACAGGGACAGGTCCTGCTGCCACCGACTTCACGGACCGCACCGTCAGGCATATGCACTCTTTGAACAGGAACTTTTTGCACATGTGGTACATGTAATAGTATATGTGCAAGCATTTAATATGTGCAGATATACCGCTAGTCCAACACACGCACCTTGTTACTGTATGGTCAGAGCCAAACCAAAAACTGAGCCTCCAAACCACACAAATTACAATGACTGGAGCTGCTCGGAATGAATACTTTTAGAGACGGAGAGGCCTGGGTTCAGACACGGAATTTATTTAGATACTGAAGCAAACGGATCCATGCTTCTGTTCCAGGTTGCCTGTTTACCTGTCTGTTGCAGTCTTAAAATAGCTTTAAAAGGAGTGCGTTTCACCCGGCGCACACTTTCATGGCCACAAAAGCTTTGATCAAATAAAGCATTGTAATTTTTCCCCCTAAGGTGCCACAAGGATTTCGGTGCTTTTTAATCCACGGTTCCTTTGCCAAAGGAAACTTATTCAACGCTCAGAGAAAGAGATAACCGGGGTGGGCTCCGCTTGCAAACAAGTCAGCCCAACCGCACCTGGCTGGCCGACTTTGGAAAGAAGACGCTAGAGCAGACAGACATCTGATCCAAGATCCAGGGACCTTTTTCTCCCCCTTCATGCGCCTTGCCTCCATACTGAGGGGAGGAGAGGAATTGGGTTGAACCCAATCTCCACCCCTCCTCGAAGCTCGGCAGACACACCACCTGTTCCCGGGCAGCCTGGGGGCTACGGTCCCACACCAACAACAGGACGGAGCTCTAATTTTAGTCCCTGCTGAGCTTGGTCAAGAGACGGAGAGGGGAGGCCAAAATCCCCGACCCTGCGATGGACCTCCAAAGCTGAGAGCAGGGTTTCTCTCTGGAAATTGCTTTGGGAAGGGAAAGGATCCTTGCAGCTTAATATGTCTATTTTTGTTGCTACCCTTGCAGCAACCCAAAGGAAGGAGCAGGAGGAAAGGAAGGAAGGGGAGAAAGAGAAATTGGAGGACAGGAGGGAAAAAGGAGGGAAAGGATGGGATGGGAAGGAGGGATTTTGTCTGGGTTTTCTTCTGGAAGGCCCTGCCACGGCTTTCCTTTGGGAGTGAGAAAGGATGACTTATACAAAGTAACCCAGTGGGTTTCCAAACCCTTGGTCTCCCTGAGTCCTCATACTAATATACTGTATATACTCGTGTATAAGTCTAGAAATTTTAGTCAAAAAATTGACCCTAAAAACCTGAGTCAACTTATCCATGGGTCAACGTAAGTACTGGGCTTGTAATCCTTATTGAAAAAGGAGCCGTCCCTGGCGAAAGGCAAGAGCGTGATCTGTCCTGGAAGCACTGATCCTCCTCTGCTCCCAAATCCATCCGGCCTTCGGTGTGAGCAGAAACAGTGATGCCTGCTGGGATTTTGTAAATGCTTTGGTGTCGTTTTCCTTTGCTTCATACCCTCGACACATCCACAGGTCATAGGAAAATCCATAATTTTGGCCCCCAAAATTTACTCTCAACTTGCACAGGAGGTTGACTTATAGTCAAGTATATACGGCATGTACTATAATATATGGCTCTAATATATCTGTCGAGCGTACACTTACCTACAGTGCTCTGAATTCCCCACCACCACCATTTGACCCCAAACCTCCACACCTCGAACACATATTTTAAAAAAATATATATTTTCAAGACTTTCTTTATAATCAGACACAGACCCCCCTCTGCGAAGAAAGAGTGAGAGAAAAGGAAGGAAGGAAGCAAATGGGAAATCTCAGTGAAAAGTTGCCAGACACAGGTTGTATAAACACAAACCAGCAATGACACTGAGGACACTGAGGGTAAGGTGGCAGGTTTTGCTGCTGGAGCCAAGGTGTGGGGAGTTACGAAAGGCTCCTCGGCCTGCCACCTGCCCACCTGGACCCTCTGATCCACCTTGGCACACAACCTTGTGCCCATCTGACTTCATGCCAGCCAAGCTCGGAGCCCCCTTTCTTTGCTGCCTCTCCAAATGCTTCTTCTCCTCCCACCTCCCCATCATTGGTAACCAAAGTTTGCTGCTTGGATCTCTTCCATTACAGTACAAAGCTGGGCCCACCTTGCCTTCCCTTCCTTCTCCCCTCTTTGGGTTTGTCCTTCAGCCGCCCTCCTCCTCCTCCTTCTTTCCCCTCAAATCCCACTCCCTCAGCCCCCCAACTGGCTCCCCTGCCCTCCTGGGGGGCTCTGATCATGATGCCCCAATGCCATCTTCTCTTCATTCTTGGCCCTTCCACCTTCCCATCCTCCTGCTTCTTTTTTGGCTCCTGGCACATTCCCCCCATTGACTTGCCTCAACCCCCAGACCAGCTCTCCCCCTTTCCCCCTCTCTCCAGAGCCCCCTCCTCCTCCCTTTGCCCTTTCCACACTCCTTTCCTCCTCTTCACCCCCTTTCCCTCCAATTTTGCCCCTGTCCTCCTTTTTCCCTTCCTTTCTTTCCTCCTGCTTCATCTCCTCTTTCTTTCCATCCTTCTTCCTCTCCTCCTTTCCCCTCTCTCCTTCCTCTCTTCTCTCCTCCGCACACCTCCCTTCTTTTCTCTTTCCTTCCTGCCTTCCTATTTCTCCTTTCTTTCTTTCCTCCTGCTTCTACTCCTTCCTTCCTCTTCCTCTTCCCCTTTCCCTATTTCTTGTCTCCTTCCTTCCTTCCTCCCTTCCTTCTCCTCCTCCTTTCCCTCCCTGTTTCCGTCCCCTCTTTCCCTCCTGTCCTCCTATTTCTCCTTCCTTTCCCCTCTTTCTCTCCTCCTTTCTCTCCCTGTCTCCATCCCTTCTTTCCCTCTTGTTCTCCTATTTCTCCTTCCTTCCTCCCTTCCTTCTCCTCCTTTCCCTCCCTGCCTCCTTCCCTTCTTTCCCTGCTATCCTCCTATTTCTCCTTCCTTCCTCCTTTCCTTCTCCTCCTTTCCCTCCCTGTTTCCTTCCCTTCTTTTCCCCCCATCCTCATATTTCTCCTTCCTTCTTTCTCCTCCTTTCCCTCCCTGTCTCCTTCCTCTCTTTCCCCCCGTCCTCCTATTTCCCCTTCCTTCCTTCCTTCCTTCCTCCTTTCCTTCTCCTCCTCCCTTCCCTCCCTGTCTCCTTCCCCTCTTTCTCTCCTGTCCTCCTATTTCTCCTTCCTCCTTTCCTTCTCCTCCTTTCCCTCCCTGTCTCCTTCCCTTCTTCCCCCCGTCCTCCTTTTTCTCCTTCCTTCCTTCCTCCCTTCCTTCTCCTCCTCCTTTCCCTCCCTGTCTCCTTCCTCTCTTTCCCCCCTGTCCTCCTATTTCTCCTTCCTTCCTCCTTTCCTTCTCCTCCTCCTTTCTCTCCCTGTCTCCTTCCCTTCTTTCCCTGCTGTCCTCCTGTTTCTCCTTCCTTCCTTCTTCCCTTCCTTCTCCTCCTCCCTTCCCACCCTGCCTCCTTCCCTCCTTCTTCCCCTCCTGCAGAAGGGACTCACTGTCCGGAGGAACTGGACATCGTCCTCTCCCTCGCCTCCTCCTCCTCCTCCTCCTTCGGCCATGGCTGGAGAGAGCTGGGCTGGAGAAGGACAAGGAGAAGAAGGAGGAGGGCTCCTCTTCTCTCTTTCTCTCTTGCAGCAGCAGCTGGGATGGAGCTGGCCAGCAGCTGCTGCCTCTCGCTGGGCGTCCCAGCCTCAGCCCCAGCAGCTGCCTCCTCTCCACCCCTTGCTGCCCCGCCCCAAGAAGAAGCCCTGCCTTAAGGAAGAATGAAGAAGCGCTCCCAGGCTGCAGCAGCCACACTGCACCAACAGGCTCCGGACTCAGAGCGCTCTCATTGCCCCAGATGGCTGGAGCACAGCTCCCCTGAGATGGGGTCCTTAGCTTCTCTCCAGCCAACTGGATCTCCATCCTTTCCACACTGGAGGAATGATCTGGATCAAGTGCCAGGTCAATGCTGTGAAATTGTGGGAATTGTAGTTTGTTGTGGGGGGCCCGTTGGGCCCCCCACAACAAACTACAATTCCCACAATTTCACAGCATTGACCTGGCACTTGATCCAGATCATTCCTCCAGTGTGGAAGGATGCATCCTGAGACAACCCTAAGAGCAAAGATATGAAGATGCCCCAAAGGAGGGCAACTAAGATGGTGAAGGGTCTGGAAGCCATGCCTTAAGAAGAGAGGCTTTGGGAGCCTGGGATGTTTAGCCTGGAGAAGAGAAGGTCCAGAGGTGATATGAGAGCCCTGTTTAAATATTTGAAGGGATGCCATGTTGAGGAGGGAGCAAGCTTGTTTTCTGCTGCTCCAGAGAACAGGACCCGGAACAATGGATGCAAGCTCCAGGAAACGAGATTCCAAATAAACATTCGGAGGAACTTCATGACGGTAAGAGCTGTTCCAAAAGTGGAAGATGCTCCTTTGGAGTGTGACGGGATCTCCTTCTTCGGAGGTTTTTAAACAGAGGCTGGATGGCCATCTCTCGAGGGTGCTTTGATGGAGAGTTCCTGCATGGCAGAATAGGGCTGGACTGGATGGTCCCTTGGGGTCCCTTCCGACTCTAGGGAGTTTATCACACTGGGGCTAATTTCAGCATTAAAGAGAGATTCAAGCGCATTTAAAACAGCCCGCAAATAAAGTGAAAATAGCAAGTCATTGCACCAGGGATTCTCACGCACAGTTGCACAGATAAAGTGATATCGGAAATGCATCGTCGCTGAAATCCCAAAAGTAAAAAAGATGCGCATTAATCCTTCTTTGTGACTGCTTCGGTGGCAGGTTTTGCGCAACATCACGTGGAGTCATTACATGTAATTATGCTATTTTTTCCAGGATATTCACAGGATAAACTCCCGATCTCCTTCGTGTGATAAACTCCTAAGAAGAGCAACAGGCCTAAGAATAACATCTTCAATTTTCCCCGTCCTATTTGGTTTGTAATGCCTTGCCCGATGAAGAAGCCAGTAGAGCTTTGAAAGCTTGCCACACATATATTGTGCATTTTGGTTAGTCCCATAAAGGTTTCACTTTTTGGTGGAGCTCTAATAGGTGTTGATGGTCAGGTATACAGAAAGGGAAAAGAGCTAAGAGACAGATGTGTGCAGCCATCGTTGTTGTGAGAGTGGCATCAGACTCTCACAACAATATCAAAACATATCCTTTTGGACCCCCCAAAAAATTAAGCAGTAAGCTTGTGATTTTCTCTCCTTTTCAATTCTGCAGAGTCATTCAGGTGGAAGAAGACCAAATGGCAGCAAAGAACAAAGCGATGGGATGGTTTTGCAGACCTTCCGACATTTCACGGAGGAAAACCATGATAATGTGTGACCGGTCAACATCAGAGTGTCTCCAAGATGGAAAAAGTCATGAATGAAGAAGAACACACAAGGTAGGAAAGGCTGCAGCGGTTTGCTTTTGCCTGAGTCTACTGGGAAGGCATTCAGTCTTCTGCTCTCTCTTTCTCCAGCCCTGGGTTAACTGAGCACAAATTATTTTTTCACTTTTAATTCAGATTGTAGCCTTCAAAGACATAGCCGCGTTAGTCTGAAGAATCAGTACGTAGAGAGATCTTGTAGCACCTTTGAGACTCACTGAAAGAAAGAAGTTGGCAGCATGAGCTTCCCGAGACTTAAGTCTACTTCCTCAGATTAGTTGAAATATGCTGAGGACAAAGGGAGAAAGTGGAAGAAAGACGGAAAAAATTCCCTCTCCTACTTTCCTGCTTTGTCCTCAGCTAAGGTCCAAAACACACTGCAGAAATAACCCAGTTTGAGACCACTTTAACTGCCTTGGCTCAATGCTATGGGATTGGTGGCACTGTAGTTTTGTGAGACATTTAGCCTTCTATGTCAGAGAGCTCTGGTGCCACAATAAACTACAGTTCCCAGGATTCCCTTGCACGGAACCAGGGGCAGTTAAAGCGGTCTCGAACTGGATTATTTCTGCAGTGTGTTTCGGACCTCACTTCAGTTGCTGCAAACTTAGCTCTTAGTTGCCAAGTAGTATGCATTCAATTAAAACAGCAGAGAGAATAGGAAGGGTGGGATTTTGCCCTTCCCAGTAGTCTTAGGCAAAAGCAAACTGATGCATCCTCTCCTGGCTTGTCTATTCTTCCATTTTAATGACTTTTGCTCTCTTGACCACGCTCTGATGTGACTTAGCCACACATGCCCCCGTTTTCAAAGGGTAAAGTTGAAATGGTTCCAGCTTCTGCTGCACAGTATACAGTTCCTATAACGTCATTCTCAGATATTATGTCTTGGAACCACTTCTGAACGCTCCTAAAGATCTCTATGGAAATGCTATGCAATTATATCAGCAGTAATAATGACTGTGGAAACTGGGAAATGAACCACAGCTCCCGTACTATGTGCTGCGGGGGCGACATCCACCACCCTGTAAACTCTTTTGGCTCATATGCATATTTTGGTTTCACAAAAGAAAAATAGTTTTGCAAATCGTTACTGTTGATGTAAATTGGCTTATTAAGAGGGCAAACAAAAAAACCCCAAATAAACCTGCTGCAAATCTTCCTACTAGGGCTGCATCCATACTGCAGAAATAATCTGGTTTGATACCACTTTAACTGCTGTGCTATGGAATTCTAGGAAATAGCTTGTTGTGGCACCGGAGCAGAGCTCTGTGGCTCTGGTGCCCCAACAAACTACAGTTCCCAGAATCCCATAGCACTGAAGAGCCATGGCAGTTAAAGTGGTATTGAACCAGAGTATTTTTGGAGTGTGGATGCAACCTAGGAGAGGAGTTGGACTGTTTTTCCAGGCTTACACAGTCATGCACCCAGGCAGACATATATACTATCCGGACTCCAAATTATTCATTGCAGCATCTTTGATTTCATGCCAGCTCTCACCCTGGCCGGATTTGCAAGGAAAACCAAATGCCCAGTTTGCTGTTGCAAAACCATCTCCCAATAAATAAATGATAATAACGGCAACCGCAGCAATAGACAGTCAGACGTAGCTGCGGTTGAGAAAAAGAAAGCTAGGCTTATAGATGTGGCAATCCCACAGGACAGGAGAATCGATGACAAAGAGAAGGGAAGGCATTCTGAAATATTGAGACCTACAAATTGAGACTCAGCGCCTTTGAGGAAAGAAAACAACTGCGGTTCCTGAAGTGGCAGGTGCCCTGAGAGCAAATCCAAATGGACTGACAGCACAGCTGAATAAAAGGGTCACAAAGAGGATCACAACAGCACAGTTACAAAAAGCGGCACGGCTTGGAATATGCCAGGTTCTCTAGCCATACCTCACTGATTTCTAGATCTTTGGACAGAATGTGTTCAGTTCATCTTTATTATGGTCCAAGACCAGCACAAGGACAGAGTCTGTATCACTGATGATCCAAAAACTATAGTTCACTGTCCCAGTTTGGTAAGGAGAGTTGCAATTCGGAGTGTATCCCATGGGAGGAATTTCTCTCAATTGCAAATGGAGCAAATTCGCAATTATGTGAATTTGCTAGTTTAGTGAATTTACGTAAAATCTGATTGCGTTCGGAATGTGTCCAGAATGTCTTCCCATTTTCCCAAAATGACCCCCCCCATTGCCCAAAATTGCGTGAGATACTCTAATACGCAATTATGTGAAACCCCATGATTGCGTTCGGAATGACTTCCCGTTGCCCGAAATTGCGTGAGATACTCATTCGCAATAACGTGAAACCCCAGGATTGTGTTCAGATTGCCATTGCATTATACCCCCAAATTCCGTCGTATGATAAACTCCTTCTTTCATTCCATTTTTCCAGCTGCTTTTGAACTGTCCCAGTTTCTCTCTCCTCCTCCCACTTGCTCCTTCTGTCCCCTGCTTACTTCATCTGCTGGAAAAGTAGTTTGCACTCATTTTACTCAGTGGTTGATAGAAGAAGGGATAGAGTCTTGCTCTTCCCAGAAGGCTCAGACAAAAGCAAACTGCTGTAGCCTTACCTAGCTTGTTAATAACTTTTGTCATCTTAACCACACTTGAATGTTGTTTGGCCAGATGCGTTCCAGATTTCATCTATGAAATGTTGGAAGGTGCGAGTTGGTAACGGCGGATTAAATATTTGTCACGTGAAGCAACATAAGAACTTTATTTTAAAAGATCCATTGCTTTATTTCAGTGGGAGAACATAACAGGGACTGAAAGCACAGAGTACGAAATTTGAGTGCCACAATCTTGTTGTAAGCTACAAATATTAAAACCGATTTTCCTACAGGAGGAGGGACTTCACAAAAGCAACAAAATTATCTCTGCTTCTTTCCTCTGTGGCTTTTGAATTAATCTGAATTATCAGGCATGGTGGCTTCCCTGCTAGATTCTTAATGCTGGCCAAATGTAGGTCCCTCTCTTGTTCCATTCCTGTCCCCATCGCACTGGAGGGCATCCCTGAAATTAATCTATTTCTACACAGCTATTTTCCCCTCCCTTTTAAAACACAGCTAAATTAATTAGCAAAAGAAGAACGACACTATTCTGCAGCACCAGGGAAGGCCAGCTTTTAGAAATCTGTCTAAAAGATCCCTGGCAAAAACTCCTTCCGCCTAGGAGACAGTATTTGGATCCTTTACTGATCCAAGTCAGCCAGGATTTAGCTAGTTGTTTTCATCAGTGATGAAATATTCAACATTCAGGCCAAACCATTCTTGTGTTGCTTATGTCTAGGAATAAAAAAGAATATTAGAAAATACTGGAGTAAATGGTGAAAAGAGGAGTTTCTCAAGCATCAGGAAACTCAAGGATAATTCAAGATGGATGAGAATTTTTACTTGGTTTTTTTTGTGTGCTGCACAACAGCATTTTCTGCCCGGATAACTAGTTTCCTGCACAGAAAGTACCATTTTCTGTTGTTTTCTGTTTACTACACAAATAGTCCCATACCTTTTTAGAATGCTTTGAAAGAAGTCGTCTTTTTTTTTTTGTACAAAAAAGACTAATTTCAAAGACTTCTACTGTGTCAAAAAGTATAGTCCCACGGAAAACAACAGCTGTGTAGTTTTCAAAGATTTTCTTGCAGAAAGGAGGAAAATGGTCCCATTATTGGTTCGTGATTGTGAAACAAACTTTTTGAAAATTTATATCTTTACCTACACCTCAGGATTTGTAAGGGCATACCACTCCAGAATGGAAGATAGTTTTTCCAAGAACATACCCAATTATGTCCCCTGTTGACTTATGTCAACCTCATAAATTTCATAGGATTTTCGTAGGCAAGGAATACTCAAAGGTGGTTTTGCCCGTTTCTTTCTCTGATATACAGCCCACAGCACCTGGTCTTCATTGGTGGTTTTCCATCCAAATACTAACCAGGACTGACCCTGCTTAGCTTTACAGATCAGACAGGATCTGATGCTTTCAGGATATTTAGGTCTTCTCAATACTCTTCAACATTTCCCAGATCAAAACTGGGACACGTACAGCCAGAAAACATCAAAATGGGCCACAGTTTGCTTTTGCCTGAGCCTCCTGGGAATGGAGAGATTCTGCCTCCTTTCCTCTCCACCTCTTGCTGAGTTAGGTCCAAAACACACTGCGGAAATAATCCAGTTTGAGACTGTTTTAACTGCCCTGCATCAGTGCTACGGAATCCTGGGAATTGTAGTTTATTGTGGCACCAGAGCTCTCTGACAGTGAAGGCTAAATGTCTCACAAAACTACAATTCCCAGGATTTGAGAGCACTGAACCAGGACAGTTAAAGAATTCTCAAACTGGATTATTTCTGCAGTGTGTTTTGGACCTTAGGACCTTATCAGACGAGGGAAATTGGAAGTATAATCCAATGGCAATCCTAACGCACTCATGGGGTTTCATGTTATTGCGAATTAAAGTATCTCATGCAATTTCGGGCAAACGGGAAATCATTCCAAACGCAATCATGGGTTTCATGTTATTGCGAATTAAAGCATCTCATGCAATTTCAGGCAATGGGGAGTCATTTTTGAGTAATGGGAAGTCATTCTGAATGCATTCTGAACGCAAAAGGAATTCACGTGAATTTGCTAAAATAACGAACTCATGTGAATTTGAATTGGCTCCATTCACAATAAAGAAAAATTCCTCTTGTCTGATAAGGTCCTTAGTGGAGTACACACTACTTTTGCACTGTGAACTCAGTTTGTGCCAACTGATATAAGCTGAGAACAAAAGAGGAAATTGGATGGAGGAGAAAGAGACCTGGATATGTTGAAAGCAGCTGAAAAAGTGAGATGGCAAAGGTTTAAATAAATCACGACTGTCCCTGCCAAATTGGGGAAATTACTGGGTATGGACTAGTTGCACTCTTCTGCCACAGTGGCCTGCAAACCCATTTGGAATAAATGTGATGCAGCTGTGGATGGGTGCTTTGCAACTTCAAATGGAGAAGCCAAGCTTTATTGGCTGTGTTTTATATCCTTTGCTGATATATTACAGCTGGAGAAAGCCCTCACTTTTTTTCATGGACACAAACTTCCAAAGAGTTTTCAAAGAGATAACTCTATGTCATTCTGTTTCAAGATTTGGGTTGCCAAATCAGGATCATCCTAGGCCATGAGGTTTCTGGGAGAAAAACAAAAATTTAGGGATAGCTGTCTGATGGTGTCATTTTTAATTTAAATGTTTAAGAGTTTTAATTGTTAATAATATTTTAGTGTGTTAAGGTTGGGGGGGAGGGAATTAACGGGATGTATTTTAACTGTATCTTGTATTTTATCTGATGTTGTGAGCCACCTTGATCCTACAAGAAAGGCGGCATATAAATAAAACATTATTATTATTATTATTATTATTAAACATTATGCACTAAGTAACAATCAGAGATCAAGGTGGAATGAGGGGGTTATTCCTTCTCAGCATAAGGAACATTTTTCAACATTTATTACGGCACATGGCCAGCACAAAGAGATAAGGAACATTTAAATCCAGCCTTCATGCTTCTAGTTAGAAGGAGGATGAAGATGTAGAGGGTGAAGCCTGTCACTACAATCACTAGGAAAGGAGGAGGAAACTGACTTGAAAATATACAGTACAGGGAAAATCCCTCACAAAAAAATATTTACAAGTTGCAGCAACAAATCAGTTAAGCCTTGCCAAACTGTATCGTAGCTGCCTTAATAGCTTAGTTGGAGATCTGTACGCCTGGAGCTGAGCCCACCAAAACGGAAGAATTTGCACCCTTATCGCCCACTTCCAGAGATGACCCAGGAAAACTGGAGATTCAGGACCAGACCCTGAGATCTGGCAGCCCTAGATGCCATGGCTGCAACATCACTTTCTTTCCCTAGAGTGCTGTTTTACTGCCTTTGCCTAAAGAAGAACCCTGTGAAGCTTTACATTCTAGCTTGATGTATTTTTTTGCATCTTTTGGTTAGCCTAATAAAAGTGCCATTATGGGATGGATTTTGAATGTTTTAATATGGCCATCTAATTGGCCATATTAGTGGCTAATAGGGCCACTATACCTACAACACAGTTTTAAATTATTTGATTTATTATATTATTTGTACCTGAGTTTCCCTTACTGAATGGTGTGCTTCAGATTCATAGAATCATAGAATCATAGAGTTGGAAGAGACCCCAAAAAGGGCCATCCAGTCCAACCCCTGCCATGCAGGAACTCTCACTCAAAGTATCCCAAACAGATGGCCATCCAGCCTGTGCTTAAAGACCTCTAAGGAAGGAGACTCCACTACACGCCGAGGGAGCGTGTTCCACTGTCGAACAGCCCTCACTGTCAGGAGGTTCCTCCTGATGTTTAGGTGGAATCTCTTTTCCTGAAGCTTGCATCCATTGTCCCAGGTCCTATTCGCTAGAGCAGCAGAAAACAAGCTTGCTCCCTCCTCAATATGACATCCTTTCAAATATTTAAACAGGGCTATCATATCACCTCTTAACCTTCTCTTCTCCAGGCTAAACATCCCCAGACCTCTAAGGCATTCCTCACAGGGCTTCATGGCTTCCAGACCCTTCACCATTTTAGTTGCCCTCCTTTGCACACGCTTGAGTTTCTCCACATCCTTTTTGAATTGTGGTGCCCAGAACTGGACACAGTATTATTCCAGGTGGGGCCTGACCAATGCAGAATAGATTGGCACTATTACTTCCCGTGATCTGGACACTATACTTCTATTGATGCAGCCTAGAATCGCATTGGCCTTTTTGGGGAATCCTCTTTAAATGGGGGTGGAGATCAATTCTATTCCTCCCAGAAGTCACCCAGGAGGTATTTTGGGATTGGAGCCCCGCAGCAATCCTGCTTTGCAAGCTCCATCCTGAACAAATAAAATTCCCTGGCCTTGGGCACTATGCATTTTGAGGTGGGCACTGGTGCCTATTTGTTGCTCTTTCCCATGGAGAAATTCAGCAATGTCCCTTAACTAATGCGCTTTCCTCCCCTGTGTTAACCATACTGACCCTGAATTTTAAAAAAAACAACAAATGAAACAGCAGGGATTAAAGCAAACCGTCGAAATATATACACCCCCACACATTTAAAAGTGGGAGATGTCATTTAAGAGAAAAGCAACCATGTGATCTTTCTTGCTTTTAATGTATTTTGTGTTAGGGTTAGAAAAAGGCACGCGAGAGGCAAACACACACATCATTAATCATAAAACATACTTAGGGTATATTCAAAAAGAAGTGGAGCATTTGATAGCTCTCTAACGGAGGACTGAAGAAATTAGGTACATACAAACACCTTTCAGGCTAAACAAGAATAATCCATAATAGCATTCCCAACCTGATGCTTTTCAGCTGTATTAGACTATAGGTCTCTTGAAGATGATAGGGGTGAATAGAGGTTGTAGTTCGACACATCTGAAGAAACCCTAGTTTGGGGAAAAGTCATTCTGGACAATGCAGAACATAATTAAAGATTTTATATTTATGTCTTAGATATCCCTTTTGCAATCACCAGTAATTCAGGGAAGAGTGTGTGTGTGCAGAGCTGAAGCACAGCAAAGCTGTACTCTTTTTTTTTAAACCTTTGCAAGACCAAAGCGGTTTTGAGAAGCCAAACATTATGCTCTCAGCTGCAGCCTCTGCATGCTGTAAATCACGAGTCCGATGGCAAAATAATATTATTGAGTACACAAAATTTATATATATGCTCGTTCAAGGTCACTAGAGGTAGCTTATTTGGAGGGAGGGCACAATGGAGGAAGGATTGCTAAATACATCACATTTTTAACACCCACAATCAAAAGGTTTGGTACAAGACACGGCAGGCGTCTTGGTACAAGAAACAGTAGGTAAAATAATACAGAGTGGTTGGGTGGATTTAAGGACAACAGACCGGAGCAAGTGAGGGCTGGGAGATCAGTGCCAACATTAGCATCTTTTTAAAGGGAAGGGTTATTTATTCAGGAAAGAACACAGATTTAGCTGTGATCAGCGCTTTTCCCTCTAAAAATCTACCACCCTCCTCCATCCCCGCCACCCAGAATTGTGCCAAAAAGCTAGAAGGAAATGCAATGACGCTGGACAGTGCAAATTAAACTCAAGTTGGACCATTCCACCTGTAACAGCAGCTAGAAATAGAACTGTAATCCCAGCAGGCCAAAAGGGAGAGTACATTGGACCAGGTTTTGCTACACTTCCAGGGACCTTTTAAATTTTATTTCTTGAATTGGACGCGGGCTGTGCTTCACCCAAGGGCAGAGTCAGGAAGATCAGTATTCTCACCACTGACCGTTTTCCCTCTCGCAGCTATCCCTAGTTAGGGCTCTGGTGTGCCCAAAGTTGGCACTTCAATGCCCTGTGGGCTTGGTGTCTCCCTTTTGCCACGAAGCCCAGCAAAGGACATCATGATATGTTTGCGGCTGATGAAGATCTGCCTCCCATATGCTTTGAAGGACTGCAAGGGGCTCCTAGGAGATTGAAGGGATGCCTCCTTCTTTGCGGCATGTCCGCTCAGCCCAGCGGTCGCCTCTTGCCCAGCCTGCAAGGGCAGCCCACTTTCATGGCTGATCGAGCGACCAAACCGTCGCCCTCCTTTCTGCTTGGAAAGGCTAAGACTGACTACCTTGGACCCCTCGTTGGCTTGGGATGAAGCCTGCTGAAAACTGAGGGTTAGGCGCTTCAGGCTACTTTTGGGTGCCTCATTGAGCTGCTGGTGCTGTTCGGCAAGAGAGATATGAGTATCAGACAGGTCTGGTTTGGAGGGAAGTGGATTACTAGGGCCGTTCTCCGCACAACCGGGAACACAGCTATCCGCCGGTGTTACGCACACGGCAGGGATGCCTAGTTGCCTCACGCCTGCCACTAGGACTTCCATGTCAGGTTGAGTTGCGTCTGGGAGACCAAACAAGCAGGCCTCACACCACCCAGGTCTCACAGGAGCTTCCTCTGGAGAGAAATCTATTTCTTCTGTGGCATTTTTCATTGACAGACCTTCAGACCAACTCAATGACCGACGAAGTGGTCTGCGGTGCTTGGCTGGAAGAGCCACGGGCTTATCCAGTGCCCCTCTCTTTTCCAGCTCGCCATCCAAACCCATCTCATGGTGCCCACAGATGACAGCATCAAAGCCAGGCCTTGGCACCTTACAACCTTTACATTTCACAATCACATTTGGCATCACCGGGTTTGCAGAGGCAGGGGTGCAACTGTTTTCTTTGGGCAACTGGCTTGGAGAGCCTAAATACAGTATATAAATAAATAAGTCAATAAGTAAACAGCACCTAACTACTGCAGCTGCTGCTATTACTACTACTACTACTACAATGGGTATTGTTTATTTTTCATTTATTTACTGGAAGTACTTGTTAATACTCTCTCCACCAGGGCCCTAAAGTGACATACATCAAGGGATACAAAAATATGATGTAAAATGGATAAAGAACTATTGTAAATGCCAACTTTAAAACACGTGTGAAACACCAAAGGCAAAAGGGAACAATTCTGTTTTAACTGCCCGCCATATGCATACCCTCTTAACGTTTCATAGAATAAAACAGGTACAAGGTGGCAAAATTATTAACGAAGAAGAAAGGGTGGAGTAAACATGTGTTTAATCCCTTATAGAAACATGGAGTCCTCTGGAATGAATTATGAGAGAAGGTGGTATGGTCTGAAACCTATTTCTGACCAAAAGTGCATCTGTCCAGCTGGGCTACAGTGCCTGAGAATTCATGCCAAATTAATCCAATAGTTTTGAAGGTGCCGCAGAATTCTGTTGCATTTTAAACAATGGAAATGTGTTTGAGCCTCATCCCTATTTGGTGTGTCATCTACAGAACCATCAGTTTAAATCTCTCATCACAACTAGGCATCACGAATGCCTTTAGCTTACTCAGGCCAATATGATGCAGTAATAATCACACAAATTAATTTTATCCTAAATTTATCAACTCCATCGTTCGAGTGGCATGCCCAAGGTCTTTACTCTCACTTTACTCTATTTTAACCTGTGAGATAGGTTACATTGAGAATTATATACAGTTTGTTCTAGAATTATATAGTAAGCACTCTGGCTGACAGAAGCTTGAAGATGGAATCTCCCCAGAATTTGGATACTTTTTTGGACTACAATTCCCAGAATCCCCGAATCATGGGAATTTGTTGGAGAAATATTAAAAACTGAGGAATGTCTGCAAGCCCAGGACCTGCCAGGCCCTGGAAGATTCAGAGAGATGTCATTAAAAACTCTGAGACTTTCCTTTCTAGTTCTGTTACAACCATATTGACTACTTTGTTATTATTTATCACTCTGATCTCATTTGTGGGAACAAAAACGCTGAATTAAATGGGCCTTTGGTCCATTCCAGCACAACTGTTTATCTGATGATCCTATGGCTATCCCTAGTGATGTAGCTAGAAGTTCTGACTTCTCTCCCATACCTGCTCGGCTTCTCCTTTGCCACGTAAAAATATTAAAAATCCAGAGATATCTTTGAGTCCAGGAAACTTAGGTGCTGTGAAATGACCTTACCTGTTGCACTTTCTTTGAGCTTGTATGACTGTAGCTGGGCCCATTTCTGTTGGGAAGTTGGACCTTCAATGGTCTCTGTTACCATCTTCTTCATCAGAAGCCAGCCACTTGGTTCTCCTGCCTTGGCAGAGATGGGAAGAAGTTGCTCAGGTGAGCTGTTGTAAATAATAAAGAGTCCAGGAACACATATCCATATTTTCCCCTTTGCACCAAGAACTAGGGTGAGACCAGCAAGGGGAAGCGGCTTTTTGTAAATACCTAACTTTTTTCTTTCTTCTTCATCATAAAGTTATGTATTCACAAAATATAAGAAGTAACACAGTCTATATGAATAATATCCAGAGTATTTATATACTGCATAAAATTTCTGAAACAAACCATGGAGTTTATCACACGGGAGGAATTTCTCCCAATTTTGAATTCAGGTTAATTCGCTAGTTTAACGAATTTACGTGAAATCTAATTGCATCTGAAAGGCATTCAGAATGACTTCCCATTTCCCGAAAATGACCCCCCATTGCCTGAAATTGCGCGAGATACTCTAATACACAATTACGTGAAACCCCATGATTGCATTCGGAATGACTTCCCATTGTCCAAAATTGTGTGAAATACACTCATTCGCAATAATGTGAAACCCCATGATTGCATTCGGATTGCCATTGCTTTATACCCCCAAATTCCATAGTATGATAGACTCCCAAGTAATATTGGAGTTAAAATAAAAAGCCTTGAAAGCCATGGCCTGTGTTGAGAGACTTGTTGAGGAATAAATTCCTTAAATGTCCTACGTTTCCCATCCATTATAGTTTTCAGCCAGATGTGTTTCAACCAGTGCTCTTCTTCAGTGGCTGCAGTATCTATATGAGTACCTTATCAACAAAAACAAATAGTAACAAATAACAAACCAACATGGTCCTTTAACTGTAACAATAAAAATTAAAAAATGTGATAGTACATACAATATACTGCTTACCACTTACAAATCACCTTGTGAGTGTATAGAGAGACTTAAATGGTCCTGTGCAACACCTGCTATTACACCTGCTAGAATATTTGTTCAGGCAAGAGGGCCCTGGTTCTGACAAAACTTATGTAAAATGGATCTGCTTAACAACTGTGGATTCTTACAAAAGAACCATTCAAATGTAACCTACTCATATACAGTGCACCCATGTCATACGTGGGCGCACCTTATGCGGCTTCCAGCATATGCTGGAAATTGCACCAGAAGAAGCAGTGCTATGTGCTGGAAAGAGCAATGGCATGTGCGTTGTGGCAGGCAGAGCCCCATTCACTTTAATGGGGATTGAGCATACACGAAATTGCCCTTATGTGGGGAGAGGGGTGCAAAAGGGATCCCCCACGTAAGGGAAGGGACCACTGTATCTACACAAAACAGATGTAATACAATAATAAATTCTTACATAACAATGGCAACAAACACTGCTGATTTCTTACAATCAATCCATATAATTCAAATAGGGCAATAAAAAATTGGTTACAATACTTCTTTGGGTTGCGCAAACACAAACACACACAAGAAAAAGTAAAATGTTCCTAAGGATCATAGTTATGGGGTGGTTAGATGTCCAATAACCTCTACAGTCTATTTCATCACTGAGACCCAACCGTCACAACAATCTCAATGAGTTCATGATCATCCTACTGTTTCACCTGCTTTGAAAAACTCTTAGTTTCATTTTCCTCCTCCCACTATCCCACTTGCAAAGGGATTTTGTAGCCCCTTTGCGACTGACTGAGCAAAAGAAGTTCTAGCATAAGCTTTTGCAGACTTGGTCGACATCCTCAGGTGCATGGAGTGAATGGCTCACAGTTACATGAGTTATTACATTATAACTAGTTATAGGAGCAATTTAATTTAGATTGCTTTCTTTTTATAGTCTAAATTATAGTTTAACTTTTGTATAACATCTGGAAGGCTCCATGCTGCCCACCCACTCCTTTGCTAAACAAATCAGCCGCTTGTGATTAGCCATTTGCTGCCCCCTGCTGCATAGACCATGGAAAACTATGGGATGCTCTTGAAGAAATGGGAGTGCCACGACATTTTATAGTCTATATTTAGGAAAAGAGGCTCCTGTAAGAACACAGATAGAAATAGAATGGTTCCCTATCGGCAGGCAAAGCTGCATTCTATCACCCTATTTGTTCAACTTGTATGTAGAAAATATCATACAAAGAGCAGGCTTAGGATCGGTAGGATGAGGCAAGCTAGGAAAAAGGGACACCAGCAATCTAAGATATGCAGGTGACATGTATATGTACTGATAGTGGACAACATCATAGACTTAGAGCAATAACTGAGAAAAGTCTGAGAAGAAGGTGTAAAGGCAGGCTTACTGCTGAATGTAAAAGAGCGGAGACTAAAGTCAAGAAATCAGATGAAGATTAGGAATGGGAAGGGCAGCTATGACAAAGACCTAAAGTGTAAAGCTATACAACTGAACATTGGAATCATCTGAGCCATTGAATTCCCATCATCATGTACAGATGTGAGAACTGGACATTAAAGAAAATGAAGCTGGTCGGGGCGAGCTGTGCAAAACTGCAAAGGTCACATACAGGTATACTTACATGAACAGAGGAGATGTGTTCCTGGGCATTACTTTTTTAACAGAAAAATTGGTAGCAGAGGCAGAGATAATATGGAAAGAGTAAAGACAGATTATAAGAAAAGAAAAGCCACTGCAACATGTTTCAGAAAGCTATTTTTAAAAAACTAAAATGCACATGTGAAATGAAACAACCAGGTCAGGTAAGCCTTGAGTAAGTAAAGAAAATCATGGTGAAGCTCTATAAATCACTCGAAGGCCTTTTCCAAAACACAGCCAGGGCTGAGTTTTATTTTCACCAGCCTCCACTTTTTTTACAATTTCCATTTTGGTGGCCAAAATGGCAAATCTAAGGCTTTTCCCAACATGCTGAGGGGAACTGCTGGGACAGGCTTAAGTCCTTCCTTTCCCCTTTTCTCTCTGTTTTAATTCACACATAGGACGTTATCACATGGGAGGAATTTCTCTCAATTGCAAAAGAAATGAAAGTGGGGCCAGTTCGGAACTGAGTGAATTTACTAGTTCAGCGAATTTACGTGATTGCATATTGATGCCACATCTCATTCGGAAGTGCCCGAAATTGTCACCCAGTGCCCGAAATTGTGTGTGATAGTTTCTCACACAATAACGTGAAACCCCACAATTGCGTTCGGAAGGACTACCCATTGCCTGAAAATGCATGTGATCAGCTTTCAAGCAATCACGCAAAACCCCATGATTGCATTCAGATTGCCATTGGATTATACTTCCAATTCCTGTCGTGTGATAAACTCCATACAGTAGTTAGTAAGGGATTCTTTAAGCAGCTGCTGTTTAACTTGCCTGTGGTAGGCAAGCACACACAGCTAAGTAGGACTGGCCAGAGGAGAATCTCATTCTTGCCCAGGTCAAGCCTTATTGCATGGTTTACTCCAGACACAGTTTTGCAACTTTTGCACCATACTGAATGTCTGATTTATTCCAGCCCACCTTCATCACCTTCCCAGTGCTGATGTTGCTTAAAAAAATCCAGCTAGACAGAGGAGGAGGAGAGAAAGTGGGGCTGGGATGGTGTACAATGTGTTTAAAAAAAAGGAGCTTAACTGTTAGATGCTTTGTTAACTGAGAAGTGTCTGTAAATGGGCTCTGTAGCTTGTTAAACCTTTGCAGCCACCAAATAACTTACCAGATCTTTACTCTGGCGGAAAAAGATGCGTAATGACTTGCGACTCGTGTTCTTCCGCTCAAAAGAAGTTGGAGAGTGGCTGGGGGAAGTCTGAACAGAGTGTTTTCTGAAAGGAAAAGGCAAATTGTGATGTGGTCCCAGGACTTTTGCTCAGCTTATTATGCATGCTACCAGAATCTCCTATGTAAGCCAGAACAGCAAGAACATTTTACTGCAAAGTATTAGACAGGAACAGACAGGATTCACTCAGCAATCAACCCTATTGTGAGAAGTGAATAAATTAATAACTTAACCCCAGATGGAGGAACCAAGATGGCATAGTGAGGAACAGCATTATGTAAACTCTACTCTTTGTTTTATTTCATAAGTGCCCTTGTTTCTCTGTTGTGAGCATACAGGTGCTTAGAGTCTGGACAAGTTTGGGTTTTAGACTTTATCTCCCAGAGTTTAAGGTTTAAAAACTGAAGTCAGATGGGCATTTTTTTTTGGGGGGGGGGGGGGGAGCTGAGTATTCCTGCATGGCAGAGGGTTTGACTATATGGCCCTTGACTATATGGCCCTCTATGAATTCTCCAGACAGCCTGATCAATGGTTATGCAGGCTGGGGGATTCTGGGAATCATAATTTATGTGATTATTCTTACAAGCTCCTTTTTGGCTGATTGCAGAATCATGGCCCCATTGTTTCAAAGAGCTAAGTCTCAAGACAGAGGTGCAAAAATTAGTCTGCTACATCAACCAATAAAAAGACAATCTTTTGAGCATATTGAGATGTGTCTCTTGCTTCTCTTTATGGATCTATTTGGATCCTGTCGACCATATCTTAAGGCTTTCTCGGCAAGAGTTCGTCAGAGGAGTTGTCTTATTGGAGATCTTCCTCTGAGGCTGAGAGAGTATGACTTGCCCAAAGTCACCCATGGGTTTTGATGGCTGGATGTGCATTTGAACCCTGGACTCCCAAAGTCCTAGTCCAACACTCAGACCACAACACCACACTGGTTGATATGTATGATTCCTGAAATGGGATATCTGTCCAACTCCATCTCCACCAAAGAGCTCCCTCGCATCCTATGGAAACACACACTCCACATACAGCGCACCTTGGAGGGCGTTTTTTCTTGCTGCTGCTCCGTTTTCTTTGAACTTTTACAGCTGGGCTTTGTGGGCTTCGTGCCCCTCTTCGCATATCCGAGATTGGATTTGAGATGCCACTGGAGACAACTGGAGCAGGGCTTATAGGAGCTGCATTTGGGGCAGGAAGATGAGTTGACAAGGGAAGAGAGGAAACACAACTGAGATACAGTGTTTTATGTATATTTATCTTCCATTCTCCCTTCATGATGAAAATTAATATTGGAATTTTAGCATTAGGGCTGTGTCAATCAATTCATGAACACGCAGTAAATGCATCAGTTCCTTTTTAAAGCAACTAATCTGCAGATTAAGTCTATATTTGCATAGTATAACCGTCATTTTAATGAGCATGCTTTTAATTACTTCGAATTCTGTTGGTAAGTTTAATTGTATTTTAACTTTATACGATGCGTACTTTTAGCTGCATCTCTTTTAACTTTTGTAAGCCACCTTGGATCCCAGGCCTAAAGAAAAAGCATAATGATAAAAAACATGAAAGTAATAACATTGCAAATGAGATTCAGCATCTCTACAAAAAGAAAACCAATGGGATTCCAGCAGTGATAGGTGCCCTGTGAGCAATTCCAAATAGACTACAAAACATCTGGGGGGGGAAAAAAATCACCATAGACTGGATTTCAATAGCACAATCACAAGTGACATTGCTTGGAACATGCTACATTATCTGATACCAAATTGATCCCTAGATTGTTAGACAGAATCAGAACCACTGATCCAAAATTCCAGTCATAGGCTCACATACTGTGAAACTGATATAGTTTGTACCATAGCAAACAGCATTGAACAAAAAACTAGAGGCACATTTGGTAAGGATTGAAGAGATGGTTGTCTTAGTGGCTGCTCCAAATTGTATATTGCTGGGAGGGAAAAACTCTGTTTTTAAAAGAAAATCCAGATGGATTTAGCATTTGACTGTGCACTGAGGAAAGGGTCAGTGGCGCACTCTATTTGAACTGCTGTGCTTTTAATTGCTTTTAATCCAATTGTGCTTTAGCATTATGTTTTGTTTAAGCATAATAACTTTTCGTGTTTTATCTGTACTTGTTTTTAATCTTCTCATGCAACTTCAGTCCTGGCTTTGTGAGAAAAAGCAGCGACAAATCAAACAATAAACAGACAAACAAAAAAATAAGCAAGACAGCATACTTTCAGGAGAGAGGAAATGTAATCACCTTGCATTGAACCCGGATCCACTGGTTGATTAAATGGGTCCCCAGCATCATCTTCAAAGGGATCAGAGCTGAGTGAATCTATGCCTGATCTCCTGCAATGGAGAACCAAAAGAAATAATTGATTACGTTATTTTATTGCTTGGTCAAGATATTTTAATGCTCGTGGCATTGTTAGTTTCAACTCCCTTGTTGCAACAGCTCCACTGGCTACTGGTCTCTTTCTGTCCACAATTCAAAGTGCTGGTTATGACCTACAAAGCCATATATGGCTTAGGTCCAGGCTATCTGAAGGACTGTATTCTCCCACATGAGGTTGCCACACATTTTGTGTTATCCAGGGTAGGCCCTGCTCTCTGTCTTATCGGCTTCATAGGTACACCTGATGGTAACCTGAGAGAGGGCCTTTTTAGTGGTTGCTGCTAGGCTCTTGGTGGTGGAAGCTATGTATGCCAAATTGAATGTATTGGAAGAAAGGCAAAACAGGAAAGGGATTAATCTTGGGATGCAAGAATCTCAACTCTACCTCTTCTTAGCTGAAACTTCAGTAGCCCAGGCAACATCTTCAGAAGCTTTCCGCTTGGAATTGAAAGACGTTTTCAGAGTTGTGTTACCTGAGGAGTCTGTGATAAAAGAAGAAGAAGAATTTCAAGATAACAGCAGATCAAACATGTGGAGAATTCAGCTTTTGGGTGTGTATTGTGTTGGCTGAAATGAAGATAATGAAAGACATATAGCGAGAAGTGCTAATGTGATCTGTACGCCATTTCAGCTGCAGGACAGGGACTATTTAAAATTACCTCTCTTATGTTAAAAAATAGAAAGGAAGCCTAGCATCTATTTGCAAAAAGAAAGCTAGCACATCAAGAAAAATTCTTTAGCCCAGTCCCCTTCCCTGCTATGCTAGTTTTCTGTTACAACTATATAGCAAATGTAGCAAATATGTGAACCCCAACTCCCGTTTGTCACCCCACTATATTCCAACACTGAAGATTTAAATCCCTTCTTCATTCTGAAATGGCACAAGCCCATTCTACCCTCTGTCATTCTCCCCCATTTCAATATACTGTACAGATTGACCAGATCAGGCTGAATCCCAAGCAAAGTTTAATTAATATTCTATGAATGGCATAGAATTGGATGCAAAATCCTCATGTAACATGCTCTACCAAACTGGGAGCAGCTATCTTCAAAATGGGCCAGCCCAAGGCAGGAATGTTGGAGTGTTATGAAAGGCAAACAAATAATCCATTAACTATTCAATTTACTATTATTGTATTTTCGGCTCCAGCAGGAGGATCCAGTGGGGTCAGCTGTCTCTGGTGACCAAACAGCCTAAGAGCCTTGGATGCTATGTAACAACACAACAACAACAACAACAACAACAACAACAACATTGCTAAAATGGCACAGCAGAGCAGGCACAATACATCTTTTTTGTTATCATTCAGAAAGCAAAGGAGTCTCAAGCCAACTCTGGCAGTGGCCAAGGGATCCAGAGTGAAAATCTACTATTAGTTAAATACTGTTTGTCCTGATCCCATGGTAGCCTTTATCACATCCACTTTGGGAACTGGACTCTGAGCAGATAATTTGTCTACTTTCTTTTCAGTTGTGAGCCCCACTGTGACCTCTGACACTGGCTTTCTACTCACCTGCTTTCATGTCTTGGCAATGAGCGGAATAAAGGGATCGGCTTGTTTTGAATTTGCTCAGGGTCTCAGTTACAAAGTCTGCAAGGGACAGAAGGACATCTTAGGATTCTGAACACTGGACATTGAGGGCTTCCATGTCTGCCAAATAGTGAACCCAGATGTCTAAAGGTGCTGAAATTTTTGTGCAAAGCAGGATCAGCACCTAGGATTGCTCTGCATTGGCTTCATCACACTCCACAGTTGGTCCCAAGAAATAAAGCCTGAGATCCTACATCAACCAGGTGGAGCATAATTCTCTGGCCATGTAATTCCATATCCATTCTCAATCTGTTTCTTTTGGGGAGGGGGTGCAAGTCCCTATGCCTGGAGGGGCAGTGTGTGATCGACAGGCAACATGGGTCTCCTGTACCCCACTTTTCTGGCTCCTGAAGTCCTCTACCCATCACCCAAAGCTGCGTTTTTAAAATTCTAATGTGATTTAGGGGGAAATTTGCACCATACAAAGAGTTCCCTTATATTTTGTACCCCCACCTCTCAGAAGTGCCCCAGAAATCTGTGCTGTCCAAATAACTCTTCTTTGTCCCTCTTAAAATGGCAACAGGAAGCCACATTTCTAGACCCCAGTGCAGTTGCCCACCCTTTGCACCATGTGCAACCCCCTTCTAGACCCCTCTACAGTTGCCTATCCCTTTGCGCCATGTGCAATCCCCTACTCCACCCAGTATGTTGCTGCTTATTTCTGGGGACGATTGAATGGAGGGAAGCAATTCAAACATTGAAAAACTAGCCTGCAAAGGATTGCAAAGGAAAAACCAATATGCAATACCTTTGAGACTAAGGAGTTTATCACACGGGAGGAATTACTCCCAATTTCGAATTGAGCCAATTCGAATTCAGGTAAATTCGCTAGTTTAGTGAATTTACGTGAAATGTGTTCAGAATGACTTCCCATTTCCCGAAAAATGACCCCCCCCCATTGCCCAAAATTGCATGAGATACTCTTATACGCATTAACGTAAAACCTATGATTGCGTTCAGAATGACTTCCCTTTTGCCCGAAATTGCGTGAGATACATTCATACACAATTACGTGACACTCCATTATTGCGTTCAGATTGCCATTGGATTATATCCCCAAATTCTGTTGTATGATAAACTCCTAACTGTGTGAAAGAAGCTGTAGCATGAGCTTCTGAGGAAGTAGACCAAGTCTATGAAAGCTCATGCTAGAGCGTCTTTCACAGTTAGTTTCAAAGAGCTGCAAGATCCCCTTGCATATTCATATTCCAGACAATAACATGGGTATGTCCCTGAATTCTACCCCCGTTGAGAAACCAGTTTGTCTGTGCTCAGAGGGGGAAAGAAATGGAAGTGCACTCATGGTTGGAGTGCAACCTCCTTGTCCTTGCCCTTGAACTACACCGAATGAATTGCTTTTCCCCTCCCCAGCAGCACACACTTTCCAAACACACCAGACCAGGGAGCCAGCAATTCCATAGCCCAAAAATAACTTTGGATCAAGAAAATTTAGGCAGAATCCCAAATCCAACACTTATCTTAGGCTATCTGAGCTTCCTCGGCTGTACTCACTGCTCACGCTCCGGCGGCGCCGTCTACTCCTTCCTTCTCCATCCCTCTCTCTCTGCTCTTCAGATCCTGGTGAGGGTTGTCTCTTGCGGTCCAAGTCAGAAAATGAAGCTTGCACTTTTCCCAAAAGAAGCTGGGGGACATTGCCTGAGGCCAAGAAGGCACAAAAAGTGGAACTTGATAAGTCAACATTTCCATACGTTCCATTGATTTCATGGGTGTCCTTTAGTTGAGACTAAGAACTGGGTGTAGTGTAGTGGTGTGATCTTTGGACGATGAGTCTGAGTAAAGTAGAGACTAATTGGAAAAGAGGAAAGCTCGATATGGGATGGAGAGATTCAATTAAAAATGCCCATGAATTTGCAAGACCTCAGCAGGCTCAAACCCTCACTTGGCCATGAAAACCTAGTGGGTGACCTTAGGTAAGTCACATACTCTCAGCCCCAGAGGAAGGCATTGGCAAACCCCCTCTGAACAAATCTTGGCAAGAAGATCCCATGACCCTTAGAGTTGCTATAAGTTAGAAACAACTGGAAGAAACTCAGCGGCACAGTTGTAGCCAAACTCTTAACTGCAGGGAGCACAGATACATACAGAAATACAGTACACTTTCCTGGTAGGGCCAAGCAGAAAACTCGGGTGGGAGACTCAGACTCACCGATCTCAGGGGCATGGGTGATGAGCGTCTGCACCACAGCCGCCTGGCATCGCAGCTGCTCCTCTGCTTGGCAGCTCAGGTGGCTGCAATGCGCACTCGGGAACAGGTTGGGTGCAAAGATAACAGCCAGGTTGCTCAAGTCCATTTTGTTCTGAGTGCACCTGAAAGGAAAGACAAGGAAGGAAGGTTGCAAGAGTGGTTCTGGCATCAGGAAGGACAGTGCAAGAAAATGAAAGAAAATCTCTAGAACCCTAATTTGGATTGGTTTCTGTCCAAGCCAGGTTTTGCAGAGCATTCATTTTGCAGAGTATCAAATCTTGGCAAGAAGATCCCATGACTCTTATTGAGTTGCTATAAGTTGGAAACAACTGGAAGAAACTCAGCAGCACAACTCAGAGCCAGTGCTTTACGTGTTGAGTTTGAACTTTAGGGGATGGGAGTTTGAATCCCTGTTGAGCCATAGAAACCCACTGGGTGACCTTGGGCCAGTCACACTCTCTCAGCCTCAGGGGAAGTCAGTGGCAAACGTCTTCCAAAGAAATCCTGCCGAGAAAACCACCGCAGCCAATGTAGTGTAGCAATTTGAAGGGTGGACTAGTTCTTTATCTCCATTGCAGAAATAAAACAGTTCAACCCCAATTTACTACCACATTTACCAATGCTATGGAAGTCTGGAATTTGTCGTAGTTTTGTGAGATATTTATTCCTGTCTGTCAGAGCGTACTGGTGTCCCAGCAAAGTACAAATCCCAGAATTCCACAGCATGGAGCCATGGCAGTTAAAGTAGTGTCGGACTGCATTATTTCTGCAGTACAGATGCAGCCAAAACTCTGGGAGATAAAGGTTCAAATCCTTCACACAGTCATGGAAGCATGCTAGATGGCCCCAGGCAAGTCACACTCTCTCAGCCTGAGAGGAAGGCAGTGGCAAATCTCATCCACACAATAAATCTTGCCAATAAAGCCCTGAGCCAGAGTCAAATTGAAAGCATATAACAACAAGTTTTCATTAATTCCAAAAATAAGACGCTTGTCCTCAGGATGCCAAGATTTTTTTAAAAACTTACTAAGTTTATACACTACAAGAAAGCTCTGGATCTGTTAGTGAAGATGTTGATCTAAGACAGTTAACAACAACACATTCTCAGCCAGAGAGCTCTAGTTCCTCACCAAACTACTAATCCCAGGATTACATAGGATGCAGCCACTATGGCGCTACAATTGTCTAGTGTGAAAGGGCCTTAGGGAAGAATAAGGTGTTATTTTTGATTTTTCACACTTAACAAATTATGAAATTAGAGGCGGCTGGAGCATTCCATGTCACGGGCACTGAGCAAAACCTCTGGTTTTTATTCCTCACCGAAAAGGTACTCTCCAAAGTGCTGAACTTATTTCAGGGATATGGAGTCAGCAGTCTGGGAAACTTCTTTAAACTCTGGAATAAACTCCAAGTTTTTTTTAAAACATCAGAAATGAACCCCAAGTATAATACCGGAGATTAATTATAGTTAATAAAGGAAAAGTGTTCCTTTTTTTAAACAGGAAATTTGCTACCAGAAGCTGCAATAAGATGGAAAGAGGGATAGCTTCTGATTCCACTACACACACACACAAAGCAGTTCAACATGTTTCAGTAAGGTTCAACTTTTTCTAGCCCTGACTGTTCTTATGATTTCCATTTTGATCATCAAACCTATAGATCTATTACTATTTTGTCAAGCCTAACAATATTCACATGAATATGAAACAACCAGGTCAGGTAAACCATGCCTAAGTTAAAGCAAATACCTTCTGAAATGCATCCAGGGATTAATTTCACTTTTTCTAGCCCTGACTGTTCTTATGATTTCCATTTTGATCATCAAATCTATAGATCTATTACTATTTTTAACACAGTGGAGGTAGCTGGCTTGTAGCTTATTTAAGCCTAAGAGCTCTCTGCTTGAGAATTCTAAATGCTCTTTTCTAAACTACAAATCCCAGGATTCCATAGGAGGCAGCCATTTCAGTTAAGGTGGAATAGCAGCACTATAACAGCGTTGTGCGATATTGTCCGTTGCGTAAAAAGTTAAGAGCCTTTGGTCCAAAACACACTGCAGCAATAATCCAGTTTGAGACTGCTTTAAACTGCCTTGGTTCAATGCTAGGGAATTCTGGGAACTGTAGTTTTGAGAAACATTGAGCCTTCTCTGTCAGAGCGCTCTGAATCCACAATGAACTATAGTTCCCGTGATTCCATAGCACTGAGCCAGGGCAGTTAAAGCGGTCTCAAACTGGATTATTTCTGCAGTGTGTTTTGGACCTTTGTTAACTAAAGCATGCCTGTCTAGCAATGTTCTGTGCAACCCTAGGCCCAGGGCAGCTCCTGCCACATGGTCTGTTGACCCACCTGGCTGCCACGTCCTGAAGGAAGCTGAAGAGGTAGCGGAGAAGGTCCACACTTCTTTGCGGAAGCAGGGAGGTGACCAAGAGCATCAGTGAACTCCGATTATCCTCGCTGTCTTCTTGTCGCTGGACTTGGCACAGGGGACCCTGAAGTCTCGCCGGGATCAGGGGCTCGGGCAAAGCTCTCAGGAACTGCTTCACCAGGGTTGCTATGTCACATGGAAGAGCCATCTCCAGGCAGCGTTCCCCAGCTTCCAACCGGCTCTGGAAGGATGCAAATCCATACAGAAGGTTATCCGACAACTAGATGAAGGCTACAACCCCTCACCACTAGCAGATCAACTTTCACAAGCCTTGGGCCATAAGGAGCAGAATTGAGAATGCAGAGCTTGTGTAGTGAGCTGCGACTCTGCCACCAGGCAGATGGGTTTTGGAGTCTTTGTACATCACTTACTTCTTTAGCCCATTTTACGTCTGAACTCATGACTTTTCTGTTCCCTGAAATATTTCGGACTGCAGCTTGATATTTCCTAATAATCCAGTTTAACAGTGTATTCTATGTCTATAGTTTTAGAGTGGTTTGGATATATTTTATTGGGAGAAATTGTTTTATTGCTGTATTATCACTTGTATTTTATGACTTTTAGATTGTACGCCACAGGCAGGTTTTATTATCATCCTGATGATGTTGTAAAGCGCTAGGAAAATTTATGGAGCTATATAAATAAATATTAATCATCATCATCATAATAACAACAATAATAAATCACAGTCAATTGTTAATGGCAAGAAAGGAATCATTTGCATCAGTGGCCTTGTTGGAAACTTGTTGCATTTGCTGGCAGTTTGAATCTAGGCAAAAGATATGGAGGCCAGGAATGGAATGAGGGAGATTTTCCTCTGTTGCTAACCTGCTGGCAGAGTTCTCATAGCTGTAAGACAGAGGAAAGATGGGTCATGCTTGCAAAACTTTGATATTCTTTGGTTGCCTCTACACCATATAACCCTTGGGAGCCCCTCTTCCTACAGCTTTGGCCTGGAGGGCAATGCACCCCAAGCTAGGTGCCCCATATAGCCAGTATTGGGGACTGAATTTACTTACAGATTGGGAACAGTCTGGGTAGAATTAGTTTGGGGACCCATTATTATTATTGGCTGTAAGGGAATGCTGGACCCTCTCAGCAAAAGAGCTGGGATGCTTCTCTGCTGTGTGCCATCTGCGGCATCATTTATCATCTTTGGAGTTTATCATATGATGGAATTTGGGGGTATAATGCAATGGCAATCCGAACGCAATCATGGGGTTTCACGTTATGGCGCATGAGTGTATCTCAAGCAATTTCGGGCAATGGAAAGTCATTCCGAACGCAGTTATGGGGTTTCACGTAACTGCGTATTAGAGTATCTCAAGCAATTTCAGGCAATGGGGGGTCATTTTCAGGAAATGGGAAGTCATTCTGAACACATTCCGAACGCAATTAGAATTCACATAAATTCGCTAAACTAGCGAATTTACATGAATTCGAATTGGCTCCATTTGAAATTGAGAGAAATTCCTCCCGTGTGATAAACTCCAATAAAGCTTTGTGTTAGTGTTCAGTACCGAAAGCACTTTTGGGAAGCCTGAAACTAAACTCAATTTTGGAACAAGGCAGCTTGGAACAGTTACTTGTTATTGGACTACAGCTTCCAGATTTGTCCAGCCAACAGAACCCCGGCTGTGAGATTCTGTAGTGCAAAAGATTAATGCTCTTCTGCACTTCCAGGAATGTCCATGTTTTCTAGAATGCAAATCAAACTATGATTGTTATGGTAGATAGATTAATAAACATTTACAGATGTGAAATCAATCATGATAACAGATTTAGGTCTGTATCCTTTCAAACCTGTTAGGGAAAAATCTACTTGTTCCAGGACTTTTTCAAACAAAAGCAAAAAGAAAATTACTGGCAAGAGGATTGCTCAAGTTCCTTGCTTTTTAAGCAACTGCTCCAGCCATCGGTATTTCAACATGTCTCCCCTCCTCACTGTCATCATTATGAGGAAGAAGACAGCTGGCATGACTCTTAAGATCATAGAATACTGTATGGTCTTATGGGGGGAAAACCCCAATCTACCTTGATTCTGAAAGTCAGAAGGGAGTTCCACTCCAGGTCTCAATCTATGCTTGAAAGCTGTGCTGAGCCCTATTTGGAAAGCTAATTTCAAGCACCCCAAAACCAGGACTGGATCCAGTGCTCCACTGACACGAGAGCGTTCAAATGCCATTGTTTAATTCTACATTTTACCTTTAAAGCCTTGATGCGGGTCATGGAGCCACATTTCCGGAAAAGGCCTTCGACATGAAGGTGCGGTCGGAGCAATTCGCAGGCATCCACAAGGAACCTTAAAGTCACAAATACAAAAAAGATATAGCAATGCAATGGTGTGAAATAGTCTTTTCTGAACCAGAACCTTCCAGACATGTTGGGTTACAGGCTGTGCTGGGTGGGGCTAATGGGAATTGCAGTCTAACACATTTAGAGGACACCAGGTGGAACTGCAAATTGGTTAGCGTGGGAAAGCATTTTGAATTCAGTTTGCAGTAACTGAAATAGGCTGGGCACAAAGGGGGAAGGAGGGAGAAGGAAGTGACAAACTGAGCCATTTTAAATGCAGCTGAAGAAGTGGGATGACAGAAGGGTGGTCAGGACTGTGCCTGCCAAATTGGGACAATTGGAGAGGATGTGAGAAGGAACGGATGGTTTAGGATGAGCTACTCCTCTTACCAGATACTCACCGTGGCACACCTGCTGCCTGCTCAGAAAGGGGCAGCGCATGCAGTGGGACACCAAACAGACCACCAGCTGCGGGAGGCACAGTGTGATTCTCCTAGAAGAAAGCAAACTTGGATTTAACTGCCCAGATCTCATCCCAACAGATTGCAAACTCCTGTTTCTCTCATTTTTGTACTTCTCTTACTCTGCCAGGTTCCATGTGTAAAATGCTTAGAGTTCGCACAGACTCACTACAGCCAGCCACAGTGAAAGCTTTAAATTGTACCATGTTAAAAACCTAAAAATTCTTCTCTTTCCCTGACGATATTCAAGCTTGACATACATGTCACTCCTTCCTTCCTCTCAACAGGGAAACTAGTGGTCTCAGTCAAGGTGGGCCAAAGTAATTTTGTTGCCTCTGGTGAATGACAAAATGTGTGGCGTAGTGGTTTGACTGTTGTTCTAGGACTCCAGGAAATCAGGGTTCAAATCCCTATTCAACCATTCCTCTGTTCTGGAACTGGGTGTAGTTCCCTGTCTCACCAAGAGTTTATTTGGTGTTAAACACATGTTACCTTTATAAGATCAGCTTTACTGGTGGCAAATGATGCAGCAGAGGATCCACAATGGGGAAGCACCAAACCCATCATAGCCAATGATAAAAATGGGCCCCTGAAGAACTACCCAGACCATGCCTGGCTGGGTGATCAAATTCAATCACCAGCGCTGGCAGTATGGGGCATCTAGGCTTGGATGCACACCCATCCCAGTGAGGACAATGAAATATGAGTGCATTAACAGTGAGAACTGTGCAAAAAGTTAGTAATAGAGTAAAATTAATCCAGTCCAGTCCCCCAGACTGTTCTCAGCCTTCATCTCTTTTCCTAGCCTCAAACTGTCAAAAGGTATCAAACAAGGTCACCAATACAAATGGACTCTTGTCTTGCTAGATGCTTAATGGTTGTCCATGATGCCAACAAGGACTGTAAAAGCCATCTATCTGGTGGTGGAGATCCAACTTGACATAGTTATGGAAACTCCTGGCTTTGGGCAAATCACACTCTCTCAGCCTTAGAGGAAGGCAATGGCAAACCTTGACAACCTGGAACGTGCCCAGAGAATGGTGATGATCAAAGATTTGCAAATCAAGCCTTATGAGGAACAACTTAGCTGGATATTTTGGAGAAGACTAGAGATGATATGTCTAAATATCTAAAGTGATGCCATGTTAAAGACAGAGCAACCTTTATTCCTCCTGTTCCAGAGACTAGAACACAAACAATGCATTCAAATTCAAGGAAAAGCAATTCTACCTAAACTTTAGGGAGAACTTTTTTACGGCAAGAGCTTTTTGACAGTGCAAAAGAGCGTCTTAGAGGGTGGTGGACTATCCTTCTTTGGAGGTTTTTAAACAGATTGGATGGGCATCTTTCTGGAGTGCTTTAGTTGTGTATGTCTGTATGGCAAGAGGTTGGGGTAGATAGCCCTTGTGGTCCAACTGTAAAATTCTATGATTCTCTGAAATCTTGCCAAGTATCTCTTAGGAGAGGGTCTCCATAAATCAAAGTCAACTTGAAGGTACATAACTACAAGAACAAAAAGCATTTTAAAGGTTTACAGCCATACAATAACACTTTACCAGCGATGAGATAATCTTCTCCCATAACAGAGGACAATGGTTTATCTTTGAGCAACGATACTCAAAATTGTTGTCTGTAGTTGCCAATCTATGGCAGGTTTCCAGGAAACTATGCAAATATGATAATAATACAGAACAAAAATGGTTCCAGTTCCTGGTACACTGGGATTAAAAAAAATGCCAGTCTGCCACATCAGATAAATTGAGAAGCACTGCCTTAGAGAGCGCACATCAGGAGAGGAACGCATTTCTTCTAGTATCTATTACTGAGGGTCCTTTCACATTATAGAATGATAGCACTATTATTCCACTTGAACTGCCATGTCAACATCCTATGGAATGATGGGGTTTGTAGTTTGGTGAGCTCTCTGGTTGAGAATTCCAATCGCCTCCTTTGCTACACTGCAAATCCCAGAACTCCACAGGCATCATACCCTTCTACATTTCACAGATGCAAACTGAGACAAGTGTGGCCAAGCAACTTCAGAGTGTGGTCAAGACGGCAAATGTTCTTAATGAGGAAGGACAGGCATCTAAGAGAAGTGGTGGAAGCTTTGGCTTGAGACTCCTGGGAAGGGCCAGACTCTGGCCAAATTGGGACAGCTGGAAGGTATCTAGGATATTGCTGTGGAAATTAAAGTGGCATCACAATACAGTATTATAACTGTGAAAGACCTCGTCTCTTTCACACTGCACAGTTATAGCGTTATAGTTTCATTTTAACCGCCACGGCTCCATCCTATGGAATCCGGGAATTTGCAGTTTTGTAAGGTATTAAGAATTCTCTGCTACTGAGCCCTAATGCTTCACTAAACTACAAATCCCAGGATTTGACAAAATGCATCTGTAGCAATTAAAAGTGCCACAATAGCATGAAAGAGATGGATAGAGACCCAACGGCCAACTTCCCAGAGAAAACATGAGACAAAAAGTTTGTCTCTTTCTCCAAAAGATGAGCGGATGGTTTATAGGAGGGTGGTCCCCTACTCCTCCCTTTTCAGCCACGTTTGAGGATTTGGGTTGACTTAACCACAGAAGGTTATGTGAATTAGGGGGCAAAACATCCCCTTTGGTTGCAAAGAGAAAGCATCCTGTTTGAGCTCACACCACAAAAAAGAGTGCGCTTTTAAAAAACCTATCTCGGTTCAACAACATCAATTTTGCTAGTATTTAATCTTTAGGGGCTTGTTGTTGTTGTGATTTATGGTGACACCATTGTAGTGTTTTCTAGTCAAGATTTCATCAGTGGAGGTTTATTATCACCTTGTTCTGAGGCTGAGAGAATGTGGCTTGCCCAGGTTCACCCAGTGGGCTTTTGTGACTGAGCAAGGATTCAAATCCTGGTTTCCCAGAGTCCGAATCTGGCACTCAAACTGCGACGCCACTCTGTCTCTTTCTTAAAAAGTCAGGATACATCCACTCTTAATGAGAACTATCCTATTAAAGGTGGATCCTGGGAGTTGTAGTTCAACAAAGTGCTCTTTCAAATGGGAGGAATTTCTCCCAATTCCGAATGGAGCCA
Organism: Urosaurus nigricauda; assembly: GCA_034509955.1. Lineage (NCBI taxonomy): Eukaryota > Metazoa > Chordata > Lepidosauria > Squamata > Phrynosomatidae > Urosaurus > Urosaurus nigricauda. The sequence goes on along the minus strand of JAOEGL010000007.1, from coordinate 29,323,792 downwards.
ATGCGGATTCATGTAAATTCGCTTGTTTAGCGAATTTACCTGAACCCCTGCTCCGTTCGGAAGGCATTCGGAATTACTTCCCATTACCCGAAAATAACCCCCCCTTGCCCGAAATTGCGTGAGAAGCTTAAATTCGCAATAACGTTAAACCCATGATTGCATTCGGAGGGACTTCCCTTTTGCCCGAATTTGCGTGAGAAGAATTAATTCGCAATAACGTGAAACCCCAGAATTGCGTTTGGATTGCCCTAGGATTATACTTCCAATTTCCCACGTCTGAAAGAGTCCAAAGCAACATTTCCAGGGTTCTTCCACAAGTCCTTGTTAGCAATCTAGCAATCTCTCACCATGCTCACCTGGCTGAAGCCGGTCTTCCAAGGCTGGATGTGAATCCCAAGACTTCTGAGATAGTGGACAATTGCAAGAGAGAGTTCTTTTTCCAGGGTAGACATGATTTGCTAAGCATCAAGTTTGCTAAATTTCGCATCAGATTAACTGGTTTTCATAGGAAGTTTTGCCGTCTGTGGACTTGGCTAAACTTTACATGAAGAATCTGGGGGTGACCAACGGCACCCTTTCTTTCCCCATCAATAAATAATAACAAGAAGATAAGACAGTGGACAATTTTCTCATTGGGAGCCAGGTGAAAGGACCTAAACCCATCAAAATAGTCAGCTCAGGTTTGTAATATAATCACAGCCCAGGGCTCTCTTAGTAAAAAAAAAAAAATAAGAAGAAGAAGCTTAAACATTATTACAATTATTCCCCATTGCTTCCTTGGTTAATGCATCAATCAAATTGCATCTCAGGAACCCAAAAGAATAAGAGACTGATTTTTTAGAGGGTAAAAAAAAAAGAATTATTTTTGTATGCTTAATTCCTCCCCATCTCTGTGCTAAATGCTGATTGTTCCACCTTGAATCAATGAAACCAGCAATTATCCTTTACTTTGCCCCTTAAAGAAAAAGGAATCATAACCCAGCAACTATTTTTCAGTCCTATTTTAAAACCTTAATCTATGAATTTGCTCAGCTCAGACAAGATGTTATCTAGGCCTCCCTTGCAATCATCTCATCCCTCCCCAACCGAACGGAAACCATCATTTTGGTACAAGAAGCCTTCCTCTACCTACAATAACCCACTTCAGAGAGTTAAGAAGGAATTTTAAAAGAAATTAGAAAGGGGGGGGATAGAAGTGGCCCATTTATAAATTCCCTCTTAGAGATCAAGAGAGTATTTAAAGAGACATACATCTACCCTACAGATCCAGATAAGAAAGAAAGAAAGAAAGAAAGAAAGAAAGAAACTGGTGGAAGTCATGCCTAGTGTAGTGTTCACAGACTTAGCATAACGCCGTATCAGAACTTCTGTTTGCAGAAATAAAGCAGTTTGACACCACTTTAACTACCATGACTACAGGATCCAATGATGTGTAGTTTAGTCAGGCACAAGAAGTCTCTGACAGACCAGGCTGAACACTTTCCCAATCTACAAATCCCAGGATTCCACAGGATGGCACCGAAACAGTTAAAGTGGTGTGGAACGCTTTTATTTCTGCAGTGTGGAAGAACTCCGGATTTGGCATCAGCCAGAACTTGGAAACAACTGCTTTTAAAGACTACAACTTCCATGGGCTATAGTTGTATAGGATTCTAGGAGCTGTAGTTCCCTGAAAGAGAACATTTCCAGCGGCAAAAAACCCAATATGCACTACTTGCTTAACACTAGTATTATTTAAATGTATGTTGGTAAAGCTGGCAATCCACCGCAGTGCAAAATAACTCAGATATAGTGGTGAATGTAATGTCTAGTGTAAGGGTTAGAAAACAGAAGAGAAATCTGAATATACTTCCCATCCTAATCCAGTCTTCTCCAAACTATGGTCTTTGGGATGGGTCAGAACGCAACTCCCTTCATCCCCAGGCAGCACAAGCCATTCTGTTTGGGGACTATGGGAGCGACAAACCAAACTGTAGGGCGGCAGGGCACCTTGATTCACCATCTCAAAATCCTGCTTTTTCTAGGCCACAGATGACACTTTTATTTCACAGATGAAAATTTGGACACGGGTAGTGAAGCAGCACCAGAGTGTGGTCACGATGGCAAAAGTTATTAATGAGAAAGAATGTGCAAACCAAGAGAGACTTGTGTGTTGCAGCAGTTTGCTTTTGCCTGAGTCTACTGCAAAGGGCAAGATCCTGCTTCTACTTCCCCTCTTCTCTCTGATGAGTGTAAACTACTTTTGCATTCAGTTTGCAGTAAACTGAAGACAAAGGAGGAAGGTGGGAGAAGGAGAGCCAAGTGGAGGCATGTTACAAGCAGCTGAAAAAGCAGGAAAAATAAGGACTGACCCTGCCAAACCAGGACAGTTGGGAAGGATATGTTAACATAATTTTTGGTTCCCTCGCTGCAGATTTATCTTCTGGCTGTCATAGATCGAGCATTCCCGACTTCCAAAATGGCAAGAATGGGAAAACGTCACCTGTTGAATTTCTGTCTCCCATGCAAAGCAACTGTCCATGATGTCTGAATCCTGAGGATTAAAAAGAAAAAAACACCCAATGGCAATGCAATCTTTGCAAAGACTCAGTTCTCTCTTTAAAAAACAAAAATCTCTTGCTGACATGCATGTCCACATACACCACAGTTCCTTTTAACCACACATCAACACATGACCAACCTGTTTTGACTCAGCTGATTCGCAGAGGCAGTGTGCTCTTCTCGGCATACAAGCCGAGGACTGATGTACGGACTGAGGTTGTGAAAGATGTTAAAGGTACAAAAACAGCAGCAGCGCCTGGCAGAGTGATTTTAGCTAAAGAATCGCACAGGAGAGGGACCAACCCGAAAGGAGGACGGTGGTAAACTGGGAAAGCTATGATCCGACGCGAGAGCAAGTGGTAAGCAGACATTCTCTTGTCTTCCTTTTTCTCACACTTCTTGGGATTTCGTACCTAGTTTCATGTCATTCTGAACTAGAGAGCATATATTCATTTGGGTTTCTGTCCCTGTCCCTGTCCTAATGCTGAAAAGCACCATGTCCATCACAGATGAAAACTGGGACAGGTGTGGCCAAGCAACATCAGAGTGTGGTCAAGACGAATGGTTATGAATGAGGCAAAACAGCCAAGTTAGCAGAGGCGACAGCAGTTTGCTTTTGCCTGAGTCTACTGGGAAGGGCTAGATTTCTTAACCGAGCGCAAACTACTTTTGCACTTTGAGCTCAGTTTGCAGCAATTGAAGAAAGTTGAGGTTGAAGGAGGAAGAGAGGAGGAAAAAAGGGACATTCTAGAAGCAGCTAACAAAGTGAGAGGTTAATCAGGACTATCATTGCCATATCAAGGCAATTGGAAGGTTTGTGCTTCTCTTTCCCCACATGTATCTTCAAAGAGAGACCTATTGCTGTTGGATTTCTATCGCGCAACTGCTAAAGATGCAAAGGCAGCACCCCAAAGTAGGGATACTGTGAAATGAAGTTCTGCTAAGTTCCCTACTTGCCTACAGCTGAGATGCTGCTATGGGACAACGATCCTGTGGAGGTGGAACATTTCCATTTCTTTTGTCCCCTGGCAAAAGCCGCCTCTGCCCCGACAGACTGAAGGCTTGTCAAATCTTAAAATCCAAAGAGGAAGTTTTGAAACCAGAGGGTCGTCATATTTGAAGTGTTCTACTCTAAGTTGAGGAGATCTACAAATAATTTGATAGGACCGATTCCTGCGTTTGAGTCTTCTTTTATTTTCACAATAGCAAATTGTCCAGTTGCTCCGTTTTGTTAGGGTCAGAGAGTAGAGACAACAGGGATTGTGTGAAGTTAGTGTGTTTTAAATCAAGCACAGAAAAGTGATTATTTTTGAAGTAATACTTATAATGGCTGGGGGAATCTGGAAGTTTTCATCCAAAAAGTGTAACTTTTCCAAGCTTTAGTTTAAGCATACACTCCAGCTGTCTCAGTTTAGAAGGGATGGTCCTGGTTAAGTCTCTGCCATCCCACTTTCTCAGCTGCTTTTAAAATGGCATGGTTTCTTCCTTCTCCCCCTTTATCACACTTTACTAAAATGGGTATTCCTTCAAGCATTTTGTAAATGACGGGTTGCAATCCCAATGCGACATTGCAAGAACTTACAGAGATCACTTTTTGGACTACAGCTCTAGTGGCTCTATAGTGCTGGCATTCTGGGAGCTCTGGTCCGAGAAGAACCCACACTGCTGTCTTGACCCAAGGAGAAAATGCCACGCATTGTAATATTTGCTTTTATTTGTGCCGTATTCCTGATGGGTACATTTTCATTTTATCTTTTATTAGAAATTAAAATATATATAACCTTTTCTTATTCCATTCCTGGTCTCTAAGCTGCTCTCTTTCGCTTAGTTAAATGACGACAGCCTTGAATAGATCTACTTTTGCAGGTCTGTTTTGGCAATGTTTAATTCATTGTATATGTGTTTGGGTGTGTAAGGGAACTGAAGTTCTGTAAGGCAGTGCTACTCAAAATGGTGGTCCATGGACTGGTACTAGTCCATGGGCCATCAACTGCAGGATCCTGAAAAGTTTCTAGGGAAAAAAATAAATGATTGTTGCCAATGGGCAAACATAAAGGCACTGGCGCCTGGAACATGGCAGTGGAGAGACTATAACACTTAGGAGTTTATCACACAAAGGAGATCGGGAGTTTATCCCATGAATATCCTGGAAAAAAATCACATAATTACACGTAACCATTTCACATGACGTCGCACAAAACCCACCATTAAAGTGGTCACAAAGAAGCATTAATGTGCATCATTTTGCTTTCGGGATTTCAGCCACAATACATTTTCGATATCACTTTATTTGCATAATTGCATGTTATAATCATTTGTGCAATTACTCACCATTTTCACTTTATTTGCGGGATTCTTTATATCTCAGTTTAATGCCGAAATCAGCCCCAGTTTGAGAAACTCTTTAGCATAAGAAATACTGTCGTAAGGGACCCATCTCAGGATCTGGCAAACCAAGATTTCACAAGGTTTAATTTTAATGTGAAATAAAGCAGAAGTGCCTGGGGTTTGACCCAGTAGGGTCAACTTATGCATCAGAAACCAAGTGAAGCAGACAGCAAGTAAAACTGAGAACATAAAAACAACACAAAACATCCAAGTAATGTATTTTTATTGCCTTTAACCATAGGTGATTCAAAAAATGAGAAACTAAAGCAGACTGTTAGGGAAAGCCCAGATTAACTCAGACAAATGGAAGGAAAATACATGTTCTAATGCACAGAATATTTATTTTATAAAATCTTACTGAATGAATTTCTCCTGTCTGGAAGTAAAGTCCTGTGTATTTGGGGGAACACATGTATGGTCAAAGAACTGGACAACTAATGAAACAGAACAAAATAAAAGAGAAAGCTGATATAAAGGGTGGTGTTTCCTCTCTTTCTGTAATCTTGGAGAGGAAGCCATATCCTCTGAGATGAAAACCAGGACATGAATGGTTCAGAATATGGTCAAGATGGCAAAAGTTATTATGAGGAAGAACGCAGAATCTAGGAAAGACTGCAGCAGTTGGCTTTTGCCTGATCCTACTGGAAAGTGCAAGATTCTACTCTTTCCTCTCTAGATCCAAAAATAATTTTCCCCTCCCTTTAATTGAACGTGACATCATACAGAAATTTATACAGACATCATACAGAAGGAACTATATTCCACTTGAACTATCATGGCAACATTCTATGGAATCCTGGGATTTGCAGTTGGGGTGGCATTTACAATTCTCAGACAGAGAGCTCTTGGGCCTCACTAAACTACAAACCCCAGAATTCTAGAGGAAGTTGCCATGCGAGTTAAAGTGGAAAGCATAATGAGAAAACCAGCATGATGCAGTGGTTTGAGTGTTGGGACTAGGGAGCTTATCACCTGGGAGGAATTTCTCTCAATTGCGAATGGAGCCAATTCGCAATTACATGAATTCACTAGTTTAGCGAATTTATGTGAAATCTGATTGTGTTCGGAATGCGTTCAGAATGACTTCCCATTACCCGAAAATGACCCCCCATAGCCCTAAATTGTGTGGGATACTCTAATACGCAATTACGTGAAACCCCATGATTGCATTCGGAATGACTTCCCATTGCCCGAAATTGCGTGAGATACGCTCATTCGCAATAACTTGAAACCCCATGATTGCGTTTGGATTGCCATTGCATTATACCCCCAAATTCCATTGTATGATAAACTCCCAAACTCCTAGGATTCAATCTGAGAAATCCACTTGTGACCTTGGGCAAATCATACTCTCTCAGACTCAGAGGAAGACAAGGGTAAACCCCCCTCTGAACAAATTCTGCCAAGAAAACCCCAATAGGTTTGCGGTAGGGTTGCCATAAATCAGAAATGGCTTAAAGACACACCGTTGTTGCTGGATTTGAAGGTTTACGGGTCTGCACATGGTTTTATTGTTATGGATTTAACATTTTAGTATTTTAAAAGGTTTTAATGTTACAATTTTAAAGCACGTTTACCAATTAAATGGCATGTGATTTTTAATGAGTGAGGTATTTGAATACTGTAGTAGTTAAATTCTATTGTAATGCCCAATTTTGTAGGTTTGTGTTTTTACATTTGTAAGCTGCTTTGTGTCTCAATTGCAGAGGGGGGGGGGGAGCAGGGTACAGATAAACAAACAAACAAACAAACAAACCAGCAATAGTGCAGTGTGGTAAGGATCTCTAGTTCCAGCCCAAGTAAAGGGGCTGATAAGTTGTGAAGGAGTTTGTGTGCAACTGCACAATCTATATGCATGCAAGGAAGTTGGGCAAGGGGAAGGAAGTTCCTTGCTATAACTCAGAGCTTCCAAACACCACGCACACAGCTGGATGGGTGGTTTATTTTCAGATGTACCCCAAGGAGTGGAGGAAGGGAACTCGGAGATGAGGAAATGCAGAAGAGCCAGAGTCTGTCCTTTTTAATCATGGTTTTTGTTTTGTTTTGCAGTGGGTGAGTGAGGTTACAAGTTAGCAATAACATCAGGGGAAATGCACCAATTTTTTAAAAAAATTTACTCTTTGATCATAGAATCATAGAGCTGGAAGAGACCACAAGGGCCATCTAGTCCGACCCTATTCTGCCATGCAAGAACGCTCTATCAAAGCATCCCCAAAAGATGGCCATCCAGCCTCTATAGTTTTTTGTGGGGCTTTCGGGCTATGTGGCCATGCTCTAAAGAGTTCCTTTCTGATGTTTCGCCAGCATCTGTGGCTGGCATCTTCAGAGCAGATTTCTCTGAAGATTTCTGTGAAGATGCCAGCCCAGATGCTGACAAAATGTTAGAAAGGAACTCTTCTAGAACATGGCCACATAGCCCGAAAGCCCTACAAAAAAACTATGGATGCCGGTCATGAAAGCCTTCAACTCCACATCCAGCCTCTGTTTAAAGACCTCTGTTTAAAGACTCCACCAAACTCCGAGGGAGTGTGTTCCACTGTCGAACAGCCCTTACTGTCAGGAAGGTGTTGAGGTGGAATCTCTTTTCCTGCAATTCGCATCCATTGTTCCGCGTCCTAGTCTCTGGAGCAGCAGAAAACAAGCTTGCTCCCTCCTCAATGTGACTTCCCTTCAAGTATTTAAACAGGGCTGTCATATCACCTCTTAACCTTCTCTTCTCCAGGCTAAACATCCCCAGTTCCCTAAGGCGTTCCTCATAGGGCACAGTTTCCAGACCCTTCACCGTCATAGTTGCCCTCCTTTGGACACGCTCCACTATTTCAATATCCTTTTTGAAATGTGCTGCCCAGAACTGGATACAGTATTCGAGGTCAGACCTGACCAAAGCAGAATAGAATGGCACTATTACTTCCCTGGACCTAGACACTATACTTCTATTGATGCAGCCTAAAATTGCATTGGCCTTTTCAGGTGCATTGTACTGTTGACTCATGTTCAACTTGTGGTCTACTTGAACTCCTAGATCCCTTTCACATGTAGTTGCATTCAGCCAGGTGTCCCCCATCCTATATCTATGCATGCCGTTTTTCCGCCCTAAGTACAGTCTTACATTTCTCTGTATTGAATTTCATGTTGTTAGCTTTGGCCCAGCTTTCTACTCTGTTCACATCATTTTGAATTTTGATCCTGTCCTCTGGGGTATTAGCTACTGAGACCACCATGCCCATACCTTCTCCCGTTTCACAGATTACAACTGGGAAATGTGCAGCCAAGCCACATCACAGCGAGATGAAGGCAGCAGAAATGTAGAAATAGTCCATGCTCAGCCAAATGTTGTTGGTGAGACAAGATGGTTAAATAGGCTTGAAACAGGATTAGATTTTTGTGTGTGTGTGGCTTCAAGTAGACTCTGACATATGTGAACCCGCCAACATTTTGCTGATGCAAACTGGGGCATGTGTGGCCAAGAAACCTTAGGACCTTATCAGACATTGGAAATTGGAAGTATAATCTAATGGCAATCTGAACGCAATCATGGGGTTTCGTGTTATTGCAAATTAAAGTATCTCACGCAATTTCGGCCGAAAGGGAAGTCATTCCAAATGAAATCATGGGTTTTATGTTATTGCGAATTGCATCTCACGTAATTTCAGGCGATAGGGGGTCATTTTCGGGAAGTTATTCTGAATGCATTCCGAACGCAATTGGAATTCATGTGAATTTGCTAAACTAGCGAATTCACATGAATTCGAATTGGCTCCATTTGCAATAAAGAGAAATTCCTCCCGTCTGATTAAGGTCCTTAGACTGCAGTCAAGATGGAAGAAACAGAATCTGCAGTAGTCTGCTTTTGCCTTGGTTTACTGGGAAGGGCAACATTCTGCCCTCTCCTCTCCCTTTTCTCCTGCTGAGTTAATGGAATGCAAACTGGGCAAGGACTGCCGTTGCACTTTCAAAACTGTTTTTAACATGTCTCAGTTTCTCTCTTCTATTTCTGCTGTCTATCTTGCTCCTTGGTTTATTTCAAATGCTGCAAACTGAGTTCAAAGTACAAAAAGTAGTTTGTATTCAACTCAACAGAAAGGAGATGGAGGTAAGGGCAGACTGATGCTTGGCTCATCTGAATTTTCTTTTCCCCCAGGCTTTCCTAAGGTTAGTATATAAAATTTTCCAGAGATTTTCTGCTTAAAACATTAGTTTTGCATGTTGTTCTTCATTAATAACTTTTGCCTACTTGTTGCCTGGCCATACCCTTTTGATTGCACTCTGATGTAGTTTCACGTGCGAAATGTTGAGTGATTTATAAGCTACTTCTTTTTTTGCAGGAAATCACGGGCAGAAGCTCCCATAATGACCGATACTGGTACCATCCCAGGCAGTGGCAAGATCTACCGGCGGAAGAGCAGACGCCGCATGACCTGTCCAAACCCCCGGGAAATCAACCAGGCCTTAGCCTCTCTTACTCTGGGAGAACTGAACCGTTCCTGCACTTTGGAGGAGTTGATTGAGAAATGCCTTCGCTCTTTTGGTAACTTGTCTCTGGCCAGGTTTAAGGGGAGGGAAGGAGCCAAGGGATCAGGGCCCTTTGCATCGATATTGCTCCTTTGGGTGTTGTGACTTGATTTGCAAATCAACCTGGGAATGATCCAGATACGGAACAGGGAAAGCCTTTTTGGGTACCACTCTTCCCTTAAAACAGTGGTGGCAACTTGAAGCTTTCCAAATATTATGATACTCTAGTGCATCAGACAGAGGTGATGGGAGCTGAAGTATAACACAGTGGGCCCTCTACATTTGCTGGGGTTAGGGGCACAGGACCCCCACAAAAGTGGAAAAACAGCAAATAAAAAAAAACTTTTTTTAAAAAAATCAGAGGGAACACCTCTTTAGGAAACTGCAGGTCCTCCTACCCAACTCTGTGGTCAACATTTGCCAGAAAGTGACCATAGAATTGCACTGGAGCACCTACCAATGCCTGAAGAAGTGTTCTCTCTAAGAATCTCTAGATCCTTCAGCACAACCTCTGCTGCATGTTGGTCATAGAGTTATACTGCAGGAACTGGAGATTCCCACAAGAAGCATATTCATCAAATAATCACATCCTCAAAAGTCAAAGCTGCAAATATGAGGGCTGACTGTGATGTCCAACAAAGGAGAGTCCACCAGTTTCCAAGGCAGTCTGTTCCACTGTCAAACAGCTCTTACTGCCAGGACGTTCCTCCTAACGTTTAACCAGAATCACCTTTCTTGGAATTTGAATCCACTGCTATAAGCTGTATCCTCCAGAAGAGCAGAACCAATCTTCATTTCTACTTCTGATAAGCCTTCTCCATTTCCACTTTGCAGCCCAGTTCTACTTCCCTTTTGCTCATAAGTAAAATCAGCTCAACCCTTTTCCTTCTCCTTTAGATTTGGAGGGGAACCTGTGCACCAGCGACATCATGGTAAACATGACACTAACTGTCCACAGTTGGGTGGTCCCATCCGCAGAGCTGGCACGACGTCTCCTGACTTTATATCCTTTTGGAACGGGTAACTTTGAGAACAACACCTCATTAGTATCAGGGTAGTAGTATGGCATTCTCAATGTATAATTCCTGGGTAAAATTAAAGTATTTGAATTTCAGATCTTACTCCGACAAAGTTTCTTGCCAAATCCTTCAATCAAATTAAGATGGATAGCTTTCCCCGCACAAAGTGATGTTATACTGCAATTCTATATTGGTTGTAAAAAGCTGTTCTAATAACCATGGTTTGCCTCAAAAGGCTCTGGGAGCTTTAGTTTTCTGCCAAGGGTAGCGATTCCCTATTAAAAGTCTCTTGGTCCTGTGTGGAACTACAGTAGCCTTTACAGAATCACTGTTCTTTCCAGTGGTGTATCCAGAGTGCACAATTATACCAATTTGGTACCACTTTAACTGTCATGGCTCTGGCCTATACAATTCTGGGATTTGTAGTTTGTTGAGATACTTAGAATTTTCTAGCACACTCCCCTGAACTACAGCAGAAGCTGTCCCTGGCAGACAATTTTAGAAAGATCCCAAATGACAGAGCCATGTGGCATCAAAACACTGTACCTGTGCAGTGTGAATACCACTATGGGAACCATGAGTATATATTGTTGTACCATCCCTATGCAACTTTAGATAGTAATTGTTCCATCCTACAAAATCTTAGGATTTGTAACTGGATGAACTTTCACAGAGCTTCAGTGTACACCTCTGAATACCAATGCTCAGTTGGAATGGAATGGTGCACTGAGATCATATAGCCCTCCAAGTGTTTTTGGACTGGGAGTCCCAGCAGCCCTTGTCAGCATAGTCAATGGTGAGAAATGCTGGAAGTTGCAGTCCAAAAATATTTGGAGGACCACATGACTCCCATATTCAACCTTACAATTCATTTATTAGCAACTCTGGAAGGAAGGAAGGAGAGTAGATTTGTGGGTGGTTTGCTTTGCTCAGCAATTTGAGAGCGACGAAATCTTAACTCAACATGTTACATACCAAGAGGCAGCCAAGGTGAAGACGCAGGAGCGCCAGTTGAGGATCTGCCACTTCATCCGGTCTGAGTTCTTTCCCCTTAGTTCTTTTTTCCTTCTATCTTGGGATGGGCAAAGTGAAGGACTAGGTCTGCAGGTTGGGTGTTGTTATTTTTTTTTTACTCCCACCTCCATCTGCCCCCAAATTGTTCATTCTCAGTTCTGAAAAGGATGCATTGTTGGTTTAAAAAGGGGTCCTCTCAAATCGGCCACTTTCACAGCCATGTTTGGTGGGAACATAGAAGGCCGTCTTGGTGGCTGCTCCTAAACTTTGGAACTCCCTTCCCAGGGAGGTGAGGCTAATTGCCTCTTTGCTATCTTGCGGTTGTCAAGTGAAGCCTTTGCCAGCAGGTGTTTGAGAAATGATTTCATTTTATATACCATATATACCATACTGTTTTTAATCTACGTTTTAAAAACATTTTTAGACGGTTCAATTGCCTAGACAGTTTCGGTTTATTTTAATCTTAAATTTTTGTATCTTTTTAGCCATATGTGATTCCTACTTGTATCTCTTTTTATTCTGTTAAGTTGCATTCAGTCCCACTTTAGGGGGGGGGGGGGGGACAGATATAAATAAAACATTAATTGACTGATTCTCCCAAAAGCCTCCAGGAACAACAATTATCCATAGACTACACCCCATCCATGTACCTATGTTGAACAGAATAACAGAGGAGATTACAGACTACTTCCAGTTTTGTTTTGTTTTGTTCACTTTGGGGCATTGTAGGCAGCCTGTAAAGCCCTTGGAGATGTTGTCCGCTGGGCAAAAACCTCCCCATGTGTGCACCAAAATTCCTCGCCTGTGTTGTGGAAAGCAGACCCAACAGCAGCTCCCATAGCTTCCATCATTACACAGATGAAAACTTTGGCCCATGTGGTTCAAGCAACAACATAGGAGTTTATGTCACAGGAAGGAAGCGCCCATATCCCGTGAATAAATGGGGATTAAATCCCATATCCCACAAGAGCGGCATTATTTTCAGACGCTGTGCGACGTCACCATTATCCTGGCATTAACCCGTGAATAAAGTGGCCAAATCATACCACTTTTTATTTTCAGGAGAATCCCGAAAATAAAAAGTGGTATGATTTGGCCACTTTATTAACGAGTTAATGCCGGGATAATGGTGAATTCATGTGACATCGTCTGAAAGCAATCCCGCTCTTGCGTGATATTCACGGATTGAATAACCATTTATTCACAGGATGGGGGCACTTCCCTTCTGTATGATAAAAACCATAGTATGTTCAAGATGGCATAAGTTTTTAATAAGAGAGAAAACCTAAACTATGAAGAGGCAGCAGCAGTTTGTTCTTGTCTGAGCCTAATGGGAAGGGCAAGACAATTCCCCTCCCTGTCCTTTCCCTTACTGAGTGCAAACTACTTTTGCACTTTAAACTTAGTTTAAAGCAATTGAGGTAAGCTGAAGACAAAGTGGAGACGTGGGAGGAGGAGAGAAAAATGGGAAAATGGGCCTGGAGCTCATACCTCTACCCCTGGCTTCAGGTATTGGCTCCTCAATTATCCCGAAGCCTTCCACCTGGATCGGCATTTGGAGGAAGCTATTGCTGAGATTTTGGAAGTGGTGAGGAAAGAAGGCCATAAGGAGTGCTGCCATCTGCTTGACACATCCAGCGTGTGAGTCTGATTTCTCTTTGGTTCACAAATTGCCAACCTTGTGAACACTGTTTTTTTCGATTACCTCCCCAAACTGCTTGCTAGATGCCAGATTCTGGGAAATGCAGCTCCTCTCCTCTACCAATAACCTTTCCAAGTTCCAACTGCAACTTGAAATGAGGTGTGGGAGGAGGAGGAAGAAGCACCCAACTGAAGCTTTTGCAGAACTGTTTTTAAGGCAAGGGGAAGAGGCAACATGGGTAAGCGAGTTATTAATTTTTCCTACCTGCAGGTACTTGCAGGAGGAGGACAAATTACTTTCCCCAAACATTGTCACTGAGACATTGAAAGCAATGGATTTAAAATACAAGAAAAGAGATCCCATCTAAATGTTAGGAAGAACTTCTCGACAATTAAAACTGTTTGACAGTGGAATATACTATCATGGGGCGGGGAGGGCAGTGGATTTTTGAGTTCAGCACCTAACCTAGCCTTCTGACCTTGCTTCCTTCTCCAGAGTGACCCATACCTTGAACCATTCTCTCAGTTGTCAAAGGAGCCCCAGTTGCGGCAAGAAGCGGAAAGTCTCACTGCTTTTTGATCACCTTGATGCAGGCGAGTTAGCCATCCATCTCAGCTACCTGGAGTTCAAGGCCTTCTGCCGCCTCTCGGTAGGGACCGTCTAATTCCCCCAGGATCTGTATGGGTATACAAGAGATTAGAACTGGGACAGATGTATAGACATAAAAACTGATAGGAACCAGATACGTTGGACTATGTACTAACAACATTTCTGTTCACTTAGTGTTGTTAAAAAGGCCTCTCCAGGTCTTAGAATGGCCCCACAAAAATGGTGACATGTCTCCTATGCCCCCTAAGGTGTGGCTGGTGGTATTTGAGGGCAATTTTTAAATATTTTTTGGTGAGGGATTTGTGGTGGAGTGTGCACCCCTCCACGATCTCCTGGGCAGCCCTTTTAATCTCCCACAATTGCCAATCCCAGTGTAGTGGGTCTAGGGTGGCCAGAGTGAAAACTGGAGAGGCCATCTCAGCCTTTAAAGATGAGCACATGTTGCTTGTTACCTGGTTGTGTTGCACTTGCTAGAATTCCCTCTGCTACACAACCATTAATGGCTGCTACACAACCATTAAAGGTATGAGAGCCTTCTCCACTTTTGACTCTGGTAACACTATCTGGGTCATTCATCAAGGTTTATCAGATCTCCAAATTCTGGAAGTCTACTTGGGATGCTGGGACAAACAAGATGTTGGTGAAAACAGTTTGTTTAGAAAGGTTTGATGAAATAAGACAGTTTTTTTTTTTTTTAAAAAAAACTATATTACTGTTCTGTATTGGGCAGTACCTGGACTTCCGGAATTATGTACTTCATGGTTCAGTGCGTGGCAGTCCAGCGCTGGAGCGTGCAATCGCTCTGTGCAACAGCATCTCCCAGTGGGTTCAGGTCATGATCCTCAACAGACCTACGGCCCAACAGCGAGCTGAAGTCTTCACTAAGTTCATCCGCGTCACTCAGGTAAGGTTATCAATTGCAGCAGACAGCTTTCCTGGAAGAGAAAAATGGGAGATGGAGATGGGAATGGAGTCAGACAGAATGATGAAGAAGGTAGAAGTCTTCAAGTCCTTTGAAGGACAGTAGGAAAACAGCATACCCTCCAACATTTCAGAGGTGAAAACAAGCACATATGTGGCTGACCGAGTGTGGTCAAGATGCTCAAAGGTATTAATGAGAAAGAACAAACAAGCTAGGAGATACTGCAGCACTTTGTTTTTGCCTGAGCCTACTGGGAAGGGCAAGATTCTGCCTCCTCCTCTCCTTTCCTGAATGCAAACTACTTTGGAAGTTGCAGCAATTGAAGTAAGCTGAGGACAAAGGGGGGAAATGAGAGGAGGAGAGAGAAACCAGAACATCTGAAAAGCATCCAAAAAAGCAGGATGACAGAGAATAAATCAGTAGTATCTTTGCCAGATTGGGGCTGCTGGAGAATATGGGTTGGGCACATTGAATCTAAAGAAGAGAAGGCTATCAGAAATTATGGTACTCTCTACATCTTGCTAAGGCCACCATCCATGTGAGCATGTTTTCTAGCGCTCCAGAGAGTGCAGGAACCAGCAGGTGGAAATTAAAATTCTATGTATTTGTTATTTATTTAGGCAGATGCTTGGAAATCATCTGAGATGCTGTAGCTACATGCTGTGTTGCAGCACATGCACTGAACAGAGGGTTAGACTAGCTAGATCATATCTAAAACCTCTTCCAATCCTACTATTCTGTGAGGAAGAAAGAGGACAGATTTCACCATGATGTTTCCTCAAGCCGGAATCACTGTACTTGGTCCCCAGAACCATATGTTGTTTTGGTCCAAAGACTGACAAAGTGTTGCTGTTGTTTTTATTTTATTTTTTATTATGATTTTCAGAATCCTTTAGCTCACATATTCAGTAGGCTGGAGAATTAGGGGAGGGAGGCTTTAGTCCAGTGTAATAGGCACTGGTTGATTTTTTAAAATGCCGACTTCTATAATATATGAGAAAATCATTGAATGATAATGGCGCTTTCATCTTAGCATCTCTACAAACGTCTTCCTCCTGTTCTGTTTCACCTATTTTTGGGTTCTTTTCCTCATTTTATTGCAGCATTTAAGACACTTGCAGAACTTCAGCACCCTGATGGCAATTGTGGGGGGGCTCTGCCACAGCGCCATAGCTCGCCTCAAAGACACGCATGCGCTGCTCCCCTCTGAGGTTACAAAGGTAGGAAACTAGTGATTTATGGATGGTGTGGGGGAAAGACTTTCAGCCCCAAAACAGCAAGAGGGGGGCAATCCTCTTAACAGTTGTATTCTGTGCTGCCCCAAACCATCGGGTTTGATGGTCAAAACGACACCTGGCTTTCTGTTGGCAACTGTTTTCAGAGCTACAGTACATCCCAGAAGGGGTGAAATACTTGGGTAGGTTTGCCAGATCAGGACTATCCCAAGCCCTGAGATTTCATGGAGAAAACCTGAAATCTAGGGGTGACTCCTAGTAGTGTCATAGAGGGGTGCCTCAGTGCTATTATAAGGAACAGCCCCAGTCATTAATGCAGAGACGCTAAGCATCAATTACAGTTGCACAGAATATGCCATTTGAATAATAACAGTAATCGTATATATAAAATATATACACACATACACACACAGGCTGAGTCTCCCTTATCTGGAATTCTGAAATCTGAAATATTCCAAAATCCAAAACTTTTTTTCATGGATGGGCGACTGAAATAGTGACACCTTTACTTTCTGGTGGTTCGATGTACACAGACTTAGTTTCATGCACAAAATTATTTAAAATATTATGTATAAAATTACTTTCAGGCTATGTGTAAGAGGTATTGAAATATAAATGAATTTAATGTTTAGATTTGGGTCCCGTCTCCAAAATATCTCATTATGTAAATGCAAATTTGTCAAAACCCAAAACTCTTCTGGTCCTAAGCGTTTCAGATAAGGGAGATTCGTCCTGTACACTCGTCCCTCCACATTCACTGGGTTTAGGAGGATAGGTCTCCCATGAATGTGGAAAACCCACAAATAACAAAAAAGTGGTGTTTTTACCTTAGATAACAGGAATCTCTAGGTCCTCCAGTGCAACTTTGTGGTCAACATTTGCCAGACATTGACCATAGAATTGTGCTTAGGACCTACAATTGTCTAATTATAAGATTGGATGTACAGCACTGTGTAAATTTACAGCACTATACAAATAAAGGTTAATAATAAATACAAAGGCATAGTGGAGTGTTTTCTCTAGGAATCTCTAGGTCCTTCAGTGCAAGCTTTGGTTAAAGTTGACCACAGAGTTGCGCTGGAGGACCTAGATATTCCTAGAGAGAACATATTAATGAAATCCATGAGTAATCAAATCCACAAAAGTCAAAGCTGCAAATGTGAAGGGATGAATGTTATTACTTTTCAAGACAACATTCTTGCCCTGAGGTTCCTCCCTCTTGCCCTGAGGAATGGAGAAGAAGGTCCAGGCCCTGAGACCTGGTAACCCTATATCTGGGGAAGGAGATGGGATCCATGCATCTCTCCTCTCCAAGTAGGTTATGGTTGGCATGGTGGGATGCGTGGATCTCATCTCATTCCCCCGATTCCTGCTTCCTTCCTTGCACAGGTGCTGTCCGAAATGACGGAGTTGCTTTCGTCGAGTGGAAATTACGGAGCGTACCGACGGGTGTATGCCAACTGCGACGGCTTCAAGATCCCCATTGTGGGCGTCCACCTCAAAGACCTGGTGATGTTGCATGAGGCCATGCCGGATCGCGTGGAAGGCGGGCGACTCAACTTAAGCAAGTTGCAGAGCCTGTATGAGCCGGCCTGGGAACTCCGGATGCTTCAGCAGGCCCAACCGCCGTTCCAGGCTGACAAGGATCTCATCCACCTGCTCACTGTGAGAGAAGTTCCTTGATGAAAAAGGAGATGAGACCCTAAGGGTGGGGTTGGGCATGTATGTGCGCTCTATAAGATATGCTTATGTGAGATGCCCAGAGATGTGGATGCAGCAACTGGGATAAGGCTGGGCAAATACCAAGGGGCTCGATGAGCCATTTTTGCTGCCAGATCCTCAGCAGGCTTCACCGTTATGCTTTCAGCTGTGACGTTTTGTGGTCCTTTTGCACTACACAATTGGAGCACTTCTTGTTGTTGTGGTGTGACTTGCCCAAGGCCACCCAGTGGGTTTTTATATGGTCGAGCCAGTGCCTTCGAACCCTGGTCTCTAGAGTCCTAGTCCAATGTTCAAACCACTGTGCCACACTGGCTCTCGGTTCCATTTAATCTGCTGTAGCTGCATCCTATGGAAACCTGGGATTTGTCGTTTTCGTGAGGTATTTAGACTGCTTTGGAGGTTTATCATACGACGGAATTTGGGGGTATAATGCAATGGCAATCCGAACGCAATCATGGGGTTCCACATTATTGCGTATGAGTGTATCTCATGCAATTTTGGGCAATGGGAAGTCATTCCGAACGCAATCATGGGGTTTCGTGTAATTGCGTATTAGAGTATCTCACGCAATTTTGGGCAATGGGGGGTCATTTTTGGGAAATGGGAAGTCATTCTAAATGCGAACTAGCGAATTTACGTGAATTCAAATTGGCTCCATTCGAAAATGAGAGAAATTCTTCCCGTCTGATAAACTCTTTTGTCAGAGAACTCGTAGTTCAGGGTTCCACAAAACTGGCAAATTTTCAGGAAACAAAGAAACAGTTGTAGTCAAGGGGGTACGATGTGTCAAAGTAATTGGCCCGAAATAATAGCAATTGTAGATAATGTACAAATAATTTACAGATCCTGGGATTCCATAGGATGCAGCCATGGCAGTGAAAGCAGAACCAGAATGCTAAAATTTTGTAGTGTGCAATGGCTACTGTTGTGTTGCCGTTCTTCCGAGGGCTATTCTTTTGCCTGCTTTGGTGCCCTTTGAAACAATTTCGGAGGATATTGTGTGATTTTTGTCTGGATTTCCCCTTGTTTTTTGGGGTGCAAGGGCCACACACAGGGTGACCAGATGTCCTAAGGAGGACAATGCGCAGTAAAATGTAAGACAACCATGAAAAACCTAGGCCATCTCAAAACAAAAGCTAAAACCACTCACATAAATGTCAATTTCTTGCTTCTTAGTCATGTTCAGCATGGAGGACATTTTTAAATTCTGGGCAGGAGGTTGGAACAAAGGACATGTCCTGGAAAAGGAGGGCATCTGGTCACTCTGGGTTTGCCATTGACATCCTCTGAGGCTGAGAGAATGTGACTTTCCTAAGCTCACCCAGTGTGTTTCAATGGCTGAGGGGGGATTCGAACCTTGGCCTCCAGAGTCCTAGTCATGTATAGCTATGGGCAGAAGGTTGGAATAAATGTAGGACGTGTCCTGGAAAAGGAGGGCATCTGGTCACTCTGGGTTGGCCATTGACATCCTCTGAGGCTGAGAGAAAGTGACTTGCTCAAGCTCACCCAGTGTGTTTCAATGGCTGAGGGAGGATTCAAACCCTGACCTCCAGAGTCATGTACCAATATGGGCAGAAGGTTGGAATGGAGGACATGTCCTGGAAAAGGAGGACGTCTGGTCACCCTGGGGTTATATATTCTCTGCCCTAAACTAGGCCAAGAGACAGCCTACTGCTAAAGTGTGGCTTAATACAACCGCAAAGAGAGAGGGCCGAATAATACTAGGAAATTGCCTCATTTTGGAACTGGTTGTGATGTGAAGCGTGTTGCGGGCATGTGAGGGTCAGCAACCCCAGCTGGTGTGCCTAGAAATGAAGGGGGACAGAGCCACAAACAGCCATGTTGTGAAGCAACCGCCTCACTTGCAGAGCGCCTGTGTTGCACTGCCCGGCCTAGCAGTCGCTTCTTGTGTGACTCAGTTACCACAACTTTGGGGTGGCTTAGCAACCACTACTACCGGGAAATTGAACCATAAACTTTGCATGGGCCTGGTAACCATGACAGAAGGACTCTGCAAGTGTCCAAGCAACCCTCGAGAGGGGTTTCCCTTCCCTAAATGTCTCCGCTTGCACAACATTTTGTGTATTTTGCCTAGCGACAGCCACCGTAAAAGGGCCAAGGAGCCCCATGAGGACGCTGTGTGTTGTGTGCCTAAGAGTCCTTTCCGACTTATGGGGAACTTATCCTGGGGTTTTCTTGGCAAGATTTGTTCAGAGGAGGTTTGCCGTGGCCTCTGAGGCTGAGAGAATGTGACTTGCCCAAGGTCACCCAGTGGGTTTTTATGGCCAAGGATTCGAACCCTGGTCTCAACAACACTCAAACCACTACCAAAATAGTGAAACCCACTTATTCCATTACATAGAGTGACGTGGCTGCCTCAGGCGGCATATTTTGGGTGTCATGAAAGGGCCACAAATTGTTGTCTCTTTGCTTTTTTATTGGGTTTAAACTGAGGGGGCTGCTGAGCCAAAATAATTGACCTAACTCTTCGTACTGTTCTGCTTCCCCTCAGATGGCAATATTTTCCGTACATTTAAAAAGCGTTTCATACGTTTAAAAGTGTTTCTCTATCTACAGTGGTCCCTCTATATTCACTGGAGTTAGGGGTGAAGGACCCCCATGAATGTAGAAAAACCACAAATTAAAAAAAAACACAGTTCTTTTTACACCTCTCTAGGAATTTCTAGGTCCTCCAGCAGAACTCTGTGGTCAACATCAGCCAGAATTTGACCATAGAATCATGTTGCAGGACCTGCAAATGCCTAGAGAAGTTTCCTATTACTTTCTACTTTGGCAAGAATTATCATCTTTTCCAATGGTCATGTTGTCTCATAATACAGCGCATCCAAAATATGAGAGTCTTATTTTTAGTCTTCTTGGCTTCAAGGAAATGTTTTGTTTGCAATGAGCCCTTGGTATCTGTCCAACTCTCCTCCAGCTTCACTATCTCACATAGAAATCTGAAATACTGTGGCCTGGGTGATTTTGACTTTGGTATTTAATGACACGTCTTTTACACTTAAGAATCTTCCCTATTTCCTTCAAGGCTGTCTTTCCAAGTCTTAGGAGATTATTAAAAATAGAAAAAGGATGGGAGAGAAATGGGATACTCCTGTCCTTAGTGCGGGACGGTTGTCCCATCCTTCTCCCATCAACGAATAGAATAGTCCCGTAACTTTTTATTCAAAGCAGTTTCCCGTGAATAAAAAGTTACAGGACCATTTCACTTCATTGATGGGAGAAGGGCGGGATGAGTGCGATGTCGTGCGATAATCTTTGCACATTATTATTATTAGTAGTAGTATTTTTAGTAGTAGTAGTAGTATATTATTATATTAGTAGTAGTATCCCGCTCTTTTTCCAAAAATGGGACTCAGAGTGGCTTCACAACATTAAAAAAACAGTACAATTAAACAGTACAATTAAAAACATAGAAAAAGTACAAAAAGGAATTAAATTACTACAGTATTAAAACAGATAGTTATTAAAAAATAAAACACATGTTAGAATTATTATTATTATTAATTATTATTATTATATAAGGACAGGAGCATCCAGTTTCTCTCCCATCCCTTTTCTCCATTTGATAATCTGCTAGTCCTCTGGTGGGATGGGAGGCAATACTGTATATAAATGCATCGGATAACTAAAGCTCTGAATGCCATTCTTTCCACTATAACTTTCTTCTGTCTCTCAGCTCTCCCTAGACCTCTATTACACAGATGAGGAGATGTACACACTCTCCTACGCCCGTGAACCCCGCTGCCCAAAGACACTGGTAAGAGATTGAGTGAAGCCATATGAGGAAACCAGAGGAGGAGTAAGTCTGTCTGAAGGTTTTGCCTCTTAAAATTGCCTTCTTCTGTCTTCACAGCCACCTTCGCAGTTCAAAACGCCCGTGGTGTTAGAGTGGGCACCTAGAGTAGCCCCCAAACCCGACCGGGTCACTATCAAGAGGCATGTCCAGGAAATGGTTGAGGTATGAATGGACCAAGCAATGTGGAAAATGTCGGGGAACACACCCAGGTTTTGCCAGCTCTGTCATCATAGGTAAAGGTAGTCCTTTGACATGATTGCCTAGTCGTAACCGACTGTAGGGGTGGTGTTCATCTCCGTTTCTAAACTGAAGAGATAGCGTTGTCCAAGGACTGCTCTGGTGGTCATGTAGCCAGCATGACACCACCAAACGGTGTTACCTTCCCACTGAGAAGTGGTACCTATTTATCTACTTGCATTTACATGCTTTCGAACTGCTGGGTTGGCAGAAGCCATTAATCCTCTCTCATCACACTTTTTCACCTGCTTTTAAAATGTCCTGGTTTCTGTCTTCTACTCCCACTTTCCTCTTTGTCCTCAGCTTACTTGAGTTACTGCAAAGTACGTTCAAACTGCAAAAGTAGTTTGAACTCCATGAACTCAGCAGTGCGGGGAGGAGAGGATGGGGACCGGGTCTTGCTTTTCCTTGTAGCCTCAGGCTAACACAAACTGTTGCCCCAGCTTGTGGGTTCTTGCGCACAGATAACTTTTGCCATCTTGACCACACTGATCACGTGTCACGGTTTTCATTAGTGAAATGGAGAGTGTGCATCACTCTTACTTTGAGATTGCGGGTGGGTTCCCACATGTCTTTTGTGGTGCATCATCACACAACAACTTGGCTTAGTTCTTAGGCTGTTGTCCTCAGCAAATGTCATTTTTACTGCCCTGTGGTCACCACCCAAGGGTGTGACAAGCCACACAACCTACTCACACCCGCAGTATGGTACCGCTGTCATTTGTAAATGGTGTTGTGATTTCGTACCATGTTTTCACGCTCTTTTGACCCTGGCGAAAAAAGTAGGGCCCCCTTAGTAGTGCCTTTTCCCGCTTTTCTCCTCCCCTTTCCACAATACACACCTCTTTCTGTGAAGGCAGAGGCTCAAATCCGGCCACTTCAACCACTTCCTTTTCTAGAAATAACGTTTGCTGCAGAGACAGACCCTGCATGCAAGGGGGGGGGGGGGTGGAAAAAGATACCACATGCCCTTCATAGCTTTCACAGATGAGATCAAGGATGTGCAGTAAAACATACATCCCTGCTCACAACAAAGGGTAATTGCAAATGGCTTTTTCTTAAAGTCTTGAGGACCTAATTGAATAAGGAAGAGTAGACAAGCTTGGAGAGGTTGCAGCAGTTTGCCTTTTCCAGAGCCTTCTGGGAAGGGCAAAACTATGCCTCTTCTTGTTCTCTTCCCACACAGAGTTAACCGAGTGCAAGTTTGCTGCAACTGAAGTAAGCTGAGGACAAGAGGGGAAGTGGAAAGAGGGGAGAGAAACTGTGACTTTTTTAAAACAGCTGAAAAGGTAGAATGACAGAGTATAAGAAATTTCTCATGTAGGTTTTTTTGCGCATGCATGCTCCCTGCTTATTCCCCAGTGGGCTTCTTTTCTCCTCTTTCCCCGCCAGACTGTGTTCAAGAATTACGACCCTGAACAACGTGGTTGCATCTCTCAAGAGGATTTTGAGACCATCTCCACCAGTTTCCCCTTCTCCTTTTATGGGCTTGAAAGAGACCGGTAAGAATTTGGCCTGCGGAAAGAAGAGTTATCTAAAGCTGGGCACCAGAAACCCTTATTTTATTTAGTGAAATAGGACTAGAAGAAAATCTCCTTTTTGTGGGGTGGAACCTCTCAGTCACAGTCAAGTGAGACCTTTATATCATCATCCTCATCCTCATCAGTTTTTTAGCCTGCCTCTCCCAATGGATTGAGGCAGATCACGGAATAAGCAAGTCACAATAAAATACATATAGATATAAAAATCACAGAATTAACTAATCCTGTACCTCTCCCTCCTTCTCAACCTTAAAACAGGATTAAACAATCAAACCGTATAAAAGCAAGTTAAAATTGAATAAAATAACAAAATCATCAAACTAGTAAGCTAGAGGCAAAACATCTTTAGGGCAGGAGTGGGCAAAATTTAGCCCGGAGCTGCATGTACACCTCCAGAATCACCAGACAGATCTTTTTCTAGCCAAAAAGAGATCTAAATAAGCCAAGCTCAAACATCACTGTGTTATGTGTTTGTCTCTCTTTCTTGCCCAGTGAGGGACCCTGGAGCCGGGAAGAGCTGACAGAGTACTTCATGCGGGCCTGTGCCATTGTCTCCAAACTGGGTCTTGGCTATCAGCATGACTTCCATGAAGCTACCTTCAAGAAGCCCACCTTCTGTGACAGCTGTAATGGTTTTGTAAGTTTACAAATTCATCACCACCATCACCAATGCTCACATTCCATCAACTGCACTGCAAAAGCAGTGGCCAATGATGCCACCATAGAGAATCCCACTCACAATTGCAGAGTAAAGAAGGTAGAATGTGATGTGTAGTGGCAGCGGCAGCAGCAACCAGCAGAAGCTAGACAAGGGATAAAGGGTACTGAAGAGGAGAATTTTACAGGTAGACTTTCTCCTTTCCTCTGGAATCATGATCAGCACTGCCCTTGTATGTGTATGTGCCTTCAAATTGCCTCTTGACTTATGGCAACTCCATGAATTTCATAAGCAAAAAACAGGTGGCTTGCCATTAACCAGGACTGGCTCCACTTAGCTTCTAAGACCAGAACCTTGAAAAACAAATGCTATTTTTCATGGCCAGAAGCATCTCCTAAAATGCTGTGGCATTTGCTGTTGTAATCCAGTTTTTGGGATTGGCCATACAGCTACATTTTCAGCTATGAGTCCAGTGTTCCCATTCTTCTGTTGGATTCGAAATCACTCAAGGTGACCATTGGCAAGATCTACTGCAACTAACTCTAGATTTCTTTCTCCTCTATGTCTCTGTTCTAGCTCTGGGGAGTCGCCAAGAAAGGATACCGATGTCGGGGTAAGCACACCCTCTACTGGAAGCTAAAGAAAAAGGCAGACAGGAATCTGATCCTTCCAAATACATCTACACGCTGCTAAGCCTACAGTATATAATACAGTCGGCCCTCTGTATCCACGGATTCAAGCATCCACGACTTGAAAACATTCCCCACGAAATATAGAAATGCCTTGAATTTGCGGTTTTATATAAAGAACCCCATTTTAATATCTGTTGTATTTCAAGGGAGTTGAACATCCGTGGATTTTGGTATTCATGGGTGGTCCTGGAACGAAACCCAGGAAATACCAGGGGACCTACTGTATATCCTTATGCAAGTCATTTGGGGCATCTACTTGAATTGGGAGGAAGAATAAACCCCTTTCCTCTTAGAAATACTCCCTTGATCTTCTGGATAGTGTCTATTCCTTTTAAGTCAAGGGCGGTCAACTGTGAAAGGGACAGGGACCAACCCTAGTGGGCCTAATGCAACCGACAGATCATGCCATTTCTGGGTTCAATTTGGCAAGATTTGAAGTTTTTAAAAAACATTTTATGGCATGCAGTTGGCTGAGGGCATTTTAGGTGAAAATTGCATAAAATAAATTAATGGGGGGGGGGGGTGTCCTGGTGCTTTGGGAGGCTTCAGGAGCCACAGACTGGATCTCCATTGACTGCAGGTAGCCAAATATAGTCCACCCCTGCTTTAAATACATTAATTATGGACCCATCACTTGGACTCCTAGCTTCAAACAGAACAACAGATGGGAGGGGCATGAACCTTCACATCAATCCCCCATTTCTTACTTTCGCCTGTAGGCTGTGGCATGATCTGTCACAAGCACTGCAAAGACCAGGTAGAAGTAGAATGCCAGCGGCACCTCCACTCCTGCACCTCCGACAGCACCACGCCACGGGTTGCCACGCCAGCTGCTGTCACGACCCATCACCCTAGCTCTGGTAAGAAATTCACAGGGATACATTAGGGAAGTTCTGTGTAGGCTGGGAATAGGGTGCACAAATCTCAGGGTCTCTTCTCCCATCCTCAGGACAAGGGTGTGTGTGGGAGGTATCCCAGGGCAAAACCAATGCCTTAAAAACTGTATGCGTATATATAATTTAATCATGATTCTTACTGTATCATGCTTAATGACAACAGTACAGCTGTCTCCTCGATTCATTCCTAGGTACTGTTTTAGGGGCTGAAATGTTAGGGCCTGAGACAATCCTAACCTGGTAGCCTTAGCTGAGAAACAGGGTATGACTGCGGTTCACTGCGGCACCTGCTGATTTGCCATCCAGGTTTGCAAACTGCCCTAAAATGACATGCATAAAAGTAGTAAAGCCCAACCAAAACCACCTGAAGCAACTGAAATATATCAACATACACATCAATCTCATGAAAGCCGCATTTCAAAACCAGTAAGTCACAGCTCAAATTTACAGATAAAGAGCTAAATCTGCTATGATTTATGTTATGGAATACCTTCCCTTGAGATGACCAATTGGCCCTAACACTGGTGTCATTCCTGTGTCCAGTCAACACATGACTTGTTATTAAAGCCTCTGGGGACAGAGTTTATCCCATTTGTATATGTGCTATGGTCAGCTTTATTTTTAAATTGTTTTAACTTATTTTAACTCATTTTAAATTATTTAATATAAAGGAAAAAATATGTTAATACGTTTTTGTCTTCTATATTATTATTTTCTTAAGCCCCTCCAAAAAGGTCATAGGGGGCAGCACCCACTTTGCCCCCAATTTTCCTAGTTTCATCTGGGGGGAAATTTGTGTCATCTTTTCGAGACCATGCTTGGCTATTTTAGGCTAGGAGAAATCTTTATTGGAAAAGCAGCCCAGCAAAGGAGAGAAACCATGGCAAAAATGTTTCCTAGATGTTTGGTACATTTTTTAATCCATAGTGGGCCCCAAAAACAGCCGTGGAGGCTACATGTGGCCCACACATCACACTTTCAGAACCTTTATAGAACACCTTAGGAACACCTTAGGAAGAACTTATATAGAACACCTTAGGAAGAACTTCCTGACAGTAAGGGCTGTTCGACAGTGGAACACACTCCCTCGGAGTGTGGTGGAGTCTCCTTCCTTGGAGGTCTTTAAGCAGGGGCTGGATGGCCATCTGTCGGGGATGCTTTGATTTGGAGTTCCTGCATGGCAGAATGGGGTTGGACTGGATGGCCCTTGGGGTCTCTTCCAACTCTATGATTCTATGACCTTCCTTGTAGAGCAGTGTTTAGGGACAGGCTGATTGTTGGAGACATCCATACTGTAGACTATCCCACATTGGGGTACAGACCAAAACCCAGAAAGTGACACTCGCTGTGTCTCTCCCTCTGAAGTTATGTTCTTCCTTGAAATACAGATTGAACTGACCAGCCGAATAAGCTCAGCTTTTTGCTCAGAGCAGAGCTGACCATTTGCCTCCACAGAAGGCAATAAAAACTAGCCCAAGTCACTGTTTCTAACCATGATTGTTCTCTCCACTATAGGCTCAGAGGAAGAGGCTTTCGTCTTCCCGCCAGAACAGGAGCAAGGCAGGAGCCTCCTTGTCATGACAGGCAGTCAAAGGATGAAACATGCCAGCACCCAAACAGAGGCCATCAGCCCTGCTGCTGAAAGGCAAGAGGAGTTACCTGTGGGGGCAGGTGGCCGCAGGAGGAGTCAACGGCAGCTATTGGAAAAGCTGAAGGAGCTGGAAAGGGTGAGGGTATTTACTGAAGTAGTCTATGCAGTAGTCTTCACCTCTGGGAAGAAATGAAGGGTTATTAGAACTAAAGTAGAATCAACTTAGGCTTGAGGCTTAGCATTTGTATCTTCCAGGTTGTTCTAGTATTTGGGAAAGTCAAGGTTTTGGAAAAAATTTAGCTCAGGTCCCTGCAAAGCTCTCGAGTCATATGTTAACAAGTTGCTGAGGTGAGGGGTTCAGACACTGCTTGCTGAACAACGGATGGCTTGCTGTCTTGCAGGAAAGGGACAAGCTCATGTTGATCAATCAACGCCTCCAGACCCGCAACTTACAACTGGAAACAGAATACAGCCGGCTGCTGAAGGAGGATGCAACCAGTCTTCCCTCCCTCTCCTGCTGGAAGGCATGGACTGCCTGCAACAACTACAGCCCTTCCAAGCCGAAGTGAACAAGGAGAGAGGTGGGAGCTCTAGGAGAGAAGGGATCTTGGCTTGCAATGTGGAAGGCTTTGAGAGTGTGAATAAAACAGACTATTTATTGACTGGCAATGCCTGGATGTAGCATTTTTAACTTACTTGGGGTGGGCAAAACTGCTGCTGCTGCTTGATGCCACCTGGATTGTATCACTATATAGCTTGCTTAAGGCACCTTGTCCAACTAATGTTCTTAGCAGCAAACTATAACAATCAATGAATGTGTACATATGCCTTCACAGAAACAAACTCTAAACAGCTGAAGAGTAATGGGTCTTGGGGAGGAGGGAGAGAAGAGCCCCTCAAAGGTAAAAATTGAAGGTTGAATAAAAGGGGAAGAGATGACAGGTGTACTAGAGAAGCAGCAAATACCCCTCCCTCTTTTGGAATTATTTTCAGACACTCTCACCTCTGCTTCTGTTTGTGAAGAATTGGGGAGGGGACTCTTTACTATTAGGAACTGATTTATTAGAAGTGTCTCCAGGATGTTAATCCAAGACCCCTTTCCAATCTTGAATACGTAAGCAATTCATGCCAGCCTCACCACATTTCCTATCACTTTCCTGGGAGCAGAAGAACTGAGTACCCTCTTTCTCAACTACAGATGGTTGCTAATTTTTATTTCGATTTTTTTTTTCTCTATGAGAGAAGTCGAGGCCTGAAGGCTCCTAGAGACCAGCACTTGCCATCCACTTACCATCCATCAGTCCCCTCCCTTCTGCTCTGCTTTAAAAACACAGCAGGCAGAAGAGACTGAAGGTGGCAAGAGAAGCTGAGGCCTGATGGCTCCTAGAGACCAGACCAAGAGAGAGGAAAATATTTCTATTTTTTATTTTTAATGCTTAATGTTTAATAATGCTTGTATTTTAGTTGAGGGAGAGTTTGTATATGTTATGTATTGTTTAGATATTTTATTTATTTGCTTATGTAAATTGTTCATGTAGTATTTTATATGTATTTGTTATGTAATTTTGTAAACCACCTTGATCTTTTGGAAAGGCAGTATATAAATAAAAAAATATTATTATTATTATTATTATTATTATTATTATTAAACAACCTCCTAGAACAAGAACAAAATAGGTAGACAGGGATGGAAATAGGAAAAATAAATTAAAATTACTGCATCTTCATACAAATACACTGAATTACAGGGGAAATTTTAATTCCAGTCATATTTGAGCTGAAATGAATCCAGCCTAGCAATTTCAAATCCACAGGACTAACATTCTGTGTATTGAACATCCAAATTATTTATTTCCCTTTTCAACAACAGTCAGGTGTAGCTATATAGGCTGAAAAACTGCATCAAGTGGGCAGGGTATACTTCCTGTGGCAGTTCCATGTCCTTCCTCCCACAGGAAAAAGTCAAGGCCTGAGTGGCCACTCCTATGGCCATCTACCATATCCTCAACAAGGAAGTGGAGAGGAGAAATGCCTCCTCACCTCACCCTATTGGGGCTTAAGTGCTGCCCTGGAGGGGTATGTCCTGGATGGGACACCAAGAGCTAGATAATAACTCCTTGTGCCCTATCAAAAAAAGAGACAGTGATGTGTGTATTCCAGAGTTATGCATGCATAAGTCATTAAAAGGACTATGGACATAGTGTCCTGTGACACTTAAGACAATCACTGCCTCCATCAGCTCAAAAAGAAAAGGCTACCCAACACCTGAACCCATTAGGAAAAGCTCAAAAACAAAATCTGAGGAAGAAACCACCCTGTGAAGTCAAATTTCTGTATCCTTATACAATAGTAGTTTTCCTTCTACCTAGATTTCTGTCACTTTTTAGTTGAAAGGGCAAATATTTTAACAAGTGTTTAGGAGCTCACCTTAGTTTCAATGCAACTTAACAAAAACAATCCATATGGCACTGAATGATACAGTCAGTGCCACAAACGCCTGAGTCAAACAGCTTAAAGGCAAGCTAAACACTGGGGGAGACACCCACCAAAGCCACAGAGCTGTCCCCTTAGTTGCAAGTCTAAAACAATCACAAACTCATTCTAAAGTGGCATTCCCTCCACTACAAGGAGAGGCAACCCCGAATCACCTTTGCAAAGCCTGATCATGGCCTATACAGCCAACTGCTCGTCCCACGAGAACTGAGGAGAATGCAGCATCTGCTGTTCCCCTTTGCACAGTTAACTTCCTGAGGCTTCCAGAACCCACTGGAATAGGGGTATTCCCTTGTTATTTTTTCTTCTTCTTGCCCCGTTTGCCCCAACGCTGGTTACTGCCACCTCCTCCCCCTTCTCGCCTCTTTTCCCACGTGGGCATTGGGGGTTCAATCTCGCCTGGACGCCCGCCCCGATCTGGAACGTCACCAATCATCAGCACCTGTAGGGAGGAAGGAGGGAGTTATTTCAGGAGCTAAGCACTGCAGGGAAGGAAGACATTAAAGCAAAGAGGAAGTGTAACTTAACTTCCTGTTTCCAAGGAAACAATACAGAAAAAGAAAGCTAGGGGTCAACATGAACTTAGCGTGGCTTGCATTTGGCCCAGTAAACAAGCTTACACTGTAAATTATGGGTGAGCAAGTGTGGGGATGAAGACCTATTTCCCTCATCAGACCTCTCCCCAAAGGCCAGAGAAATACTGTACATACAACAATCCCAAGTATTTCTATTTTCCAGAGTTAAAAGGTAAAAGTAGTCCCTTGACATGACTGTCTAGTCATTACCGACTGTAGGGGGCGGTGCTAATCTCCATTACGAAGCCCAAGAGCCAATGTTGTCAGACGACTCCTCTGGCGGTCATGTGGCCGGCATAACTGCACCGGACGCTGTTACCTACCCACTGAAAATCATACTATTTTTCTTTAATGGAATGAGTGTGAGAATCTGGCGGTGAACTCAGAAGCCATAAAGGTAGGATACGGGGTCCATATGTAGCCCACACCCTGCCCACCTCTGCTGTGCATTCACACAAGTGTGGATATTGGGGTCTTGTCACACACACCTCAAACATATGTGGGCCTTGCCATCTTTATCCAGTGTCCCTCCTGTCTCAATTTGTCAGGGACAGTCCTGATTAATCTTCTATTATCCCAATTTCTCTATTACTTTTAAAATGTCCTGGTCTTTCTATCTTCCCCCCTCACTTTCCCTCTTTGTCCTCAACTTACTTCAGTTGCTGCAAACCAAGTTCAAAATGCAGTAGTAGTTTGCACAAAAGTTAATTAAGCAAGGGAAAGAGGACACAAGGAGCAGAATCTTGCCCTTCTCAGTAGACTCAAGCAACAGCAAACTGCTTCAGCTGCACCTAGCTTCCCTTATTAATAACTTTTGTCCCTTTGACCAAACTTTGATGATGCTTGGCCACGTGTCCTGTTTTTCATCTATGAAACATTATACGGCATGTACCTTGTTTATCGCACAACTGGTCTTGTCCCGTAAAGCTCCACTGCTGGTCTTGATTATGCGTGAAAAGTCCTCCCTAGCTGCAAGCAAGTGGGCCAGGGTGATTTGGGAGTCACACACCCTCAAGGGTTTGAAGGCCTCTGTCATGGCTGTTCTACAATCCTACAGCAAGGATGAAAGGCAAGAAGAAAGGAAGGGAGGCTTTGGATACATATCAGAAATGTCAATGGCACATTTTTTTTTTTAAAAAAAGGTAATTTCAGGGATTTTGTCAGGATGATGCTACCAACTTGTGCTTTCCCTTCTTACCTTGGCCCGCTCAGACCAATGGAAGGATGCAACAGTGACATCAAGACGGGTGACCATCATCTGTTTCCGGCGCTGGTACTCCATCTGCAGTGCTTTGTGGATTCTCGCCAATGTTTCCTAGAGATTTTATTTGGGGTGGAAGGGCAAGGATTGGGTGACCATGTCATTTATAGAGTGCCTCAATCACAAACCTATCCATCTATGAAGCTGTTGAGGAAAGGCAATCCATCCCAAACTAAAGAGCAAAACGTATAGCAGGCTATGTACAAAACAACACTGACAGCAGTTTGTCTTACCCATTCTTCAGAGGTAAGCGGGACCTTAAGGAGTGGTTTCATCTGCTGGTGCTCAGGCGGTAGTGTAGAAAGTACCTCTGAAATCTAAGGAGGAGACCATAACTTTAGCTGCCGGGAAGGGAAAAAGAAACAGCAAAGTATATTTTCAGACATAGCCAAAGGAAGGAAGGAAGGGTGGGGAAGAAGACACTTTGAGCCCTCTGTCCACATGAGGCAGTGTCCCATTCTTTTGGGGGGAAATAGTTTTCAAACTTGTTTAGCTGGAAGAAGAGAAGATGGAGAGGTGACATGATTGCCATCTTTAAATATCTGAAGGGATATCATGTAGAAGACAGAGTAAACCAGTTTTTCTGCTTCTCCAGACACTAGAAACATAAACCAATTGGTTCAAATGACAAGAAAAGAGATTCTAACTAAATATTAGGAAGAACTCCTTTACTGTAAGAGCTGTTCAACAGCTGAACAGATTGCCTGTAAAGGCAGTGGATTCTCCTTTTCTGAAGGTCTTTAAAAAGAAGTTGTATGGGAAACTTTAAGGTGTGTTTTAGTTGTGTATTCCTGTATGGCAGGGGGTTGGACTGTATGGCCCTTGTGATCTCTTCCAATTCTATGAACAAAAATCCTCTCTTATTTGTCAGTGCTTTCAAGCACCCTGGTAGATGCTATATGGATCCTTGTCTCAGTAACCTAGAGAACTGTTGCTGAATTGTTATTTTAATGTTTGTATTAACAGGGCTTTTAAAAGCTGTTAATTTCTAACTGGTTGTAAGCCAGCCTTGAGTGCAGTGTTGAAGGAAATGTGGGATATTAATTGAAACAAACATGTGAGTGAAGGAGGTGCCATAAACACCCATCTGGTTCTAACCTTGGATTCTATGTCAGCCATCAATTGATGGATGGAGCATGTGGGATCTGGTTCCGCCATTCCCAGGGCCTGGCATATATGGTGGATCTCACGCACAGCTTCACTGGCTTTGTCCTCTTCTTCTGCTGAGCGGGGTACTTTCCTTGCTTGGAGTCGGGCTGCAAGGAGTTCAGAGCTCAAGAAGTCTGGATGTGGGTGTGGGGAGGACAGGGAAGAAAATAGTTAAAATTAACATTTCACACTTCCTTTCTCATGTTTATATCCTACAGACATGCACTGCATAACTGTTCCCAGAGTGACTAATAAGATAAAAATCATTTTTTAAAAAATCACTACCCAGAGATGAAGAGCATGTAAAAATCAGTTTTTTTAATCCCATCTGTTTCTCAAAAAATGAGTCTCAAGGGCTTACAGAATAAAAGGAGATAATGAAATCATGTTACAGCTGTTTAAAAAAATACAAGAAGTTAAGATTAAAATATTCAAGTGTCTCTAGTCTGTGAGAGGTTGGAAGGGGTGCCATAAGAGATTGTGATCAAAAACCAACATTTTTTTCAGCTGTAGATATAATATTTTTTATGCAGGGATTCACTGAGACTTGGAAATTATCTCAAAGGTTCCCCCACAGTAAAAAGGCTGAAAAAGACTGGTCTGTAGAATTAAAACCATATAAAGCAAGGTGTAGTTGTTTGAGCATTAGACTACAACTCTGGAGACTAGAGTTTGAATCCCTGCTCAGCCAAAGAAACCCTTTGGGTGACCCTGGGCAAGTTACAGTCTCTCAGCCTCAGAAGAACCCTCTGAACAAATCTTGCCACAAAAGCCCCGTGACAGGGTTGCCAAAAGTCTGAGATGGACTGAAAGGCAAACAACAACAAAGCCTTAATTCAAAATCATAGATTAAAACTAGTACAACACTTAAACAGAAAAGTCATCAGTTCCCAGACACCTGCTGAAATAGAAAAAGTCTCTACTTCACAGTGGAAAGACAGCAAGGAAAAATCAGCTTAGCCTCCCAAGGAAGGGGATTCCAGATTTTAGGGATATCCAAATGCAAATACACATGCACCACAAAATGCTATCCTTTTCTCAAATACTTCCATTTTCCTCAACAGTCCTTTTGGCAAACCTGTCTCAAAATGGCGGCAGGAATTAAGAGACTGAAAAGTATTTGGGCTCAGTGTGTGTGGTCCAAAGACAACCTATTAGGAAACTTGCCCATGGCTCCCAGACAACTGCCTACACTGGACTTTCTCTTACCTGAAGTCTCAACATTTATGAAAATAAAAACTCTGCATGGCTCAGGCCTAGGGAGCTCCAGATCACACCAAGAGCTGATGCTGCAAGCGAAGGATGGTACCTACCCCAGTGGGTACTTATGAAGTCCACTATACGAAAACAGCAAGAGAGCATCCTGGACCTTCCTTGCTCCCAAAAGAAATCAACCACAACAACAAAACTAGAGAACTGTGCCTGTGAAAGTCACCAGTGGCTGCTTTGCTGTTAAGTACCATCAAGTCAACTTCGACTCATAGTGAATCCCATCAATGACAGACCTCCAGGTCACTCTGTTATCTTACACAGTAAGTAAGACTTACACAGTAGTTGGAGGCAGTTCTCTGGGGTGCTGAGCCTGGATGTGACATCCCCCTTTGTCAGTGAAGGGTAGGGGCAATGTAGCTCATTCAGGAGACCACTCACTTCAATCTGGAATGTCTCAGCATCCTCAGGACCTGAAAGAACAACAGGACAAATAAGCAAAGGCTGGATGGCCATCTGCCGGGGATGCTTTAATTGGGAGTTCCTGCATGGCAGAATGGGGTTGGACTGGATGACCCTTGTGGGCTCTTCCAACTCTATGATTCTGTGAGAAAGAGTTTCTATGTAGCATCTATGGTTACCATTCATGGATTAAAATAAGACGTAGCCCTAAAGTGTATCAGTTTAAGAGGCCCTGTATCCCCTAATAAAAATAAAGGTGTATAATTCTACCAGGATATATTACAGTCAGACTTTTGTATCTGCAGGGGATCCATTTCAGAACCCCACTCCCTGTGGATATGAAAGAACACGGGACCTCAAGTCCCATTGTCCCAAAGGGCAATGCATGCTAGTGTGGCCCCGTGCATGCACCGTCATTTGTGACAACGGGGCTTGCCGTCCACGGATGCTCAAATCCGCGGATGGCAAGCTCACGGGTGGCAAGGTCCCACTATATTTAGAGGCCATTGTGTACTGTCAATAAACTGTATGTGCACACACCGAACACTGCCTTGTGATAATGTCAAAGATTTCTTGGGTGTGTGTGTGTGTGGAGATTCCATCTAAGGAAATACACTCATCCCTCCATATTTGTGGCTTTGATATTTGCAGATTTGATTAGTCACAGATTTGATTAATATATTCTCTCTGGGAATATCTAGGTCCTCCGGTGCAATTCTATGGTCAACTTTAACTAAAGGTTGCACTGAAAGACCTAGAGATTCCTAGAAAGACTACTCTACTTGGCATTTGTAGCCCCTCCAGTGCGGTTCTATGGTCAGTGTCTGTTGGACATTGACCACAGAGTTGCACTGGAGGGCCTAGGGATTTCTAGAGAGTTAAAAACATGGGCCTGATCTAGATTGGCAAAAAGAAGTGTGTTCATTGCTGCATGAAAGTCTAGCCTTTAGATGAGAAAAAAGGGAAAGTGTGCCATGAAAACGCTTTTTTTTGCGTTTTAGGGGAGAAGAAGCGCCTTTAAAAAGGTGCTGGTTTTCCCAGCTTCTTTTTTAAAAACTGCGGAACAGCGCAGCTCCATCTAAAGGCTGCGGTGCAGCTGCTAAGAATTAAGGAAAAGGCAACTTCACGTCACACTTTCCTGCCCATCTAGAAAGCCCCATGGTGTTTTTGTTGGTGTTTTTCCAAATTCAAATATGGAGGGACCAATGTATTTTGCTCTAAATCAGCTCTAAAGCCAGGCTTCCTACCCTGAGTCGGACTCACATCCTCTTCCAGCGGGCAAAGGGTCCGAAGTTCTGAGACTAGCCAAGAGCAGAGCGCAGTGAACTGTGGGCTGGAGACGCCGCCTTCTGCCACCCGGGCAAACGCCTCCATGGACAGGCACCTAGGAGGAAAGGGCAAAGACGACACACCTTTTAACCAAAGAATTTACAACCAGCTTCACCGCCTCTTCTACGTCTCTCCATGGATTTCCTCATAGTCCTTCGCACACCTCTAGAAAAGAAAGTCAGGTATCAGGACACGGAGGCCAGCTCCTCTAATTCTGAAAGTCAAACAATGAAAACAAATTTAACAGAAAAACATCTCCTTTCCATGCCTCCAGTTTGTTCCTATATTGATCCAGTAATCCAGGTCGGAATGGGAAGGAGGAGGTAGCGCTGCGCATTTTGCTTGTATCAAACCGGTAAAGGACTTTTAGAAGTACAATCAAAGCATGCGGCGAAAGATAAGCAAACCATGGATTGTCAAATCATGGTTTAAACAGAGCATGGTTTGTCAAGTCATGGTTTTAAACAGACCACGCTTTGTCAACTTATGGTTTAAACGAATTTGGTTCAAATCATGGTTCAAACACACCATGGTTTGTCAGCTCATGGTTTAAACTAACCATGGTTTGTCAGCTCATGGTTTAAACTAACCATGGTTTGTCAAATCATGGTTTAAACTAACCCTGGTTTGTCAAATAATGGTTTAAACTAACCATGGTTTGTCAGCTCATGGTTTAAACTAACCATGGTTTGTCAAATCATGGTTTAAACAAACCATGTTTTGTCAACCCATGGTTTAAAACCAGCCCAAGCGTTTGCACCCCCTTCCTTGACCGCATGGGGGCGCCCAAGACCCCTTTTTCCCTCCAAATAACTGCAGGGAGGCTCTCCTTACCCTTCTCCTCCATTCCCCTCCATCTTCTTTCCAGCCCAAGACACTCCTCACTTCCTCGTTCTAACGCGCATGCGCCAAAACTGAGAGAGACCCGGGCTGCTCCGCCCCCCTCCCCTTGGCCTCGAGCTACAGCGCTTCCCCTCCTCCCATTGGCCGCCTCTTCGACCAATGAGAGGCTCCGCCCCGCCCACCTCCTCAAAGCCACGCCCATTTCCCGCCAATTAATAAGAGCCCATGCTCTGAAACGGGCACGCATGCGCACTCCGACGATCCCTTCCCCTTCTCGGATTGGCTGGGCTCCGTCGTAGCAACAAGGGACGCGGGGCCTCTCGTCCAATCAAGAGCCGCCTCGGCTGTTTCCCCATGGCAACCAGCCAGAGGGGGAGGGGGGAGCTACCAAACGCCACCCGCCGTCCAATCAGAACGCCGCCTCCTCGGCACGTGACCTTCTGCCTGCCGAGCGGGGGCGGCTTCTGAGGAGAAAAACTCCTCCTCAGGGCTTTTTGTTGTGTGAATAATTAGTGTAGTGCGTCTGCGCATGCGCAGAGGTGTATACCCACAAACAACACAAGTCAACACAAACAACACAACACACATAACCCTTCAATTAATATCTCAAATGGCCTCGATTAGATGCTTTTAAAATGTCCCGCTTTTTCTCTTTTTCCTCCCACTTTGTCCTTTTCTCCTAAGTTTACCTCAGTTGAGCTGGTTTTGCCCTCTGAGGGGGCATCCACACAGTAGAAATAATCCAGTTTGACACCACTGGAGAAATGAAATAAGTTATATAAAATAATTTATAAATTATTTAAATTATTTTATTTATTATTGTAATAACAAAATTTAATAATAAAATAGTATTAAAATAATAAATAATAAATGTTAATAAATAGAATAATATAATTATTTTATGATTATTATATTATTATTAAATTAAATTTAGTAATGTAATATAATAATATATTATATTTAATATATTAATTAAATTAAGGGAATTCTGGGATTTGTAGTTTCATGAGGCGCCGGCACTCTTGAGAGAAAAGGCTACGGACCGTGCAAAACTACAAATCCCAGGATTCCACAGGATGGTGCTACAGCACTTAAAGAGAGCCAGTGTGGCTTAGTGGTTTGAGCGCTGGACTATGACTCTAGAGTCCAGGGTTCGAATCCCTGCTTGGCCATGAAACCCACTGGGTGATGTTGGGCAAGTCACACTCTCTCAGCCTCAGGGGAAGGCAATGGCAAACCTCCTCTGAACAAATCCTGCCAAGAAAACCATATGATAGGTTAGCCTTAGATTATCACACTAGGGTCAATTCCAGAACCATCCCACAATTATCCCATTATCATCCCAAAATTATCCCATTGTCAATAATGGGATATTCATTGCCAATAATGGGATGATTGTGCGATGGTTCTGGAATTGACCCTAGTGTGATAATCTCTCGCCATAAGATAGAAGTGATTCGAAGGCACACAAAGACAACAGCAGATGCATCTTGAGGAGACACATCTTGCCCTTCCCAGTAGGCTTTTGCAAAAGCAAACTGCTGCAGCTCTCCTAGCTTTCCTCCTCATAGGAGTTTATCACCTGGGAGGAATTTCTCTCAATTGTGAATGGAGCCAATTCGCAATTATGTGAATTCGCTAGTTTAGCGAATTTACGTGAAATCTGATTGTGTTCGGAATGTGTTCAGAATGATTTCCCATTTCCCGAAAATGACCCCCCATTGCCCGAAATTGCGTGAGATACTCTAATACGCAATTACGTCAAACACACAATTGCATTTGGAATGACTTCCCTTTTGACCGAAATTGCGTGAGATACACTCATTCGCAATAACATGAAACCCCATGATTGTGTTCGGATTGCCATTGAATTATACCCCCAAACTCCATCAAATGATAAACTCCATAGTCCACACTCTTAATGTCCGCCACAATCTGAAGACTCAGCTACAAAGACTGCCTTAATTGCATTGTGTGTTTGTGTGTTGTATGTATATATGCTTGATCATTTAGTACGCTTCTGATGGCTAATTCCTAGAGAGCTCACTGGACTCTTGGTATCCTCTGGAGTTTGGTTCCAGAATCCTCCATAGAGGCAGAGTAAAATGGTGTCCCCTTTATATCAAATAGCAAAATCAAGGTCTGCTTTTGGGAATGTATATTTTACTAAAACGTCAACCGTGGATGGTTGAATCTGCGGATAAAGAATCCGTGGATACAGAGGGCTGACTATTTTATGTGTGCATGTGTATGTGTATTTCTGCGTGTGTACATATACACACATGCGCACACATAACATGTGTGTGTGTTTACATATATATTCGTAAACCGCTCTGATAGCCTTTTGGATATAAATAAATTATTATTATTATCTACACACACAGTCGCCCTCTGTTTGCACAGCCTTGGAATTCATGCACTTATGTGTTAGTGACAAATGGAGGGGAAACATAATGGGGCATGTGTCTGCGCGGTGCACGTCTGTGCGCACCTGCGGGCATGCGCCCTGATTCAAGCCTATGGGGCTTGAATATCGGCGAGTTTCCGTTTTTGAGGGGAGTCCAGAAAATGGATCTCCCATAAAAATGGAGGGCTGACTGTATGGAGTTTATCACACGGGAGGAATTTCTCCCAATTTCGAATGGAGCCAATTTGAATTCAAGTAAATTCACTAGCTTAGCGAATTTACGTGAAATCTGATTGTGTTCGGAATGCATTCAGAATGACTTCCCATTTCCCGAAAATGACCCCCCATCGCCCGAAATTGCGTGAGATACTCTAATACGCAATTACGCGAAACCCCATGATTGCGTTCGGAATGACTTCCCTTTTGCCCGAAATTGCGTGAGATACACTCATTCGCAATAACGTGAAACCCCATTATTGCGTTCGGATTGCCATTGCATTATACCCCCCAAATTCCGTCGTATGATAAACTCCTTAGAGATTCCTAGAGAGAATGTATTAATCAAAACTGCAAATGTGGAGGGTCAACTCTGTGTGTGTGTGTGTGTATGGACAACAAAGAAAACACACCACCTTTTCCGCCCCTGAAAACAAGAGACAAATGCCAGGCTGTTTCTATGAGTCTCTCTCTCTCTTTCTCTCTGTTTTTTTAATTTACAACATACATTTTTTAAATAATAGAGCATTCTCTTCCAGCATCATCTTCTTTTTTTAAGAATCTTTTTTTAAAATACACAGAAATTACAATACTGAATATACAAATCTGATAAAATACTTAAAACAGGATAAAAATCAGATTGGCAACCACACCCAAAAAAAAAATTAAATTAAAATTAAAATAACGTTTGCAGCGTTCGCTTCCTTTCTGTTGGCGGTTTAGTTTCGATTAACCCCCTTCTTTTTTCATTTTAAATATATAAAACAGAATGAAAAACAGTCTCCGGCAACAATATATAACACCACCCCTCGCGACAAACTTTGCTGATCCCCGGATTCTGTGATCTGTGTTTTAGGCTCCGCAAGTGGAATGGACACAAAGGATGCAATGGTCAGAAAAAGCTCTGAAATGCGGACCAGTGCGTGACATTTGCAAAATCGAACACGAGACCGAGCTGGAAAAATAAAAAGTGTGATGAGTCCTCCTCCTTTTTCTCCAACTCCCTTTCACAGACTGGTCTAGGGGTGACCTCCTGGACACAAGGCAAAGGGAAGGCTCTTAGGATGGAGTGCCATGGAAGTGCGGGAGATAATACAATCCTAGAGTTGGAAGAGAACCCAAGGGCCACCCAGTCCAACTCTATTCTGCCATGCAGGAACTCTCAATCAAAGCATCCCTGAAAGATGGCCATCCAGGCTCTGTTTAAAAATCTCCAAAGAAGGAGACTCCATCACACTCCAAGGCAGCCTCTTCCAATGTCAAACAGCTCTTACTGTCAGGAAGTTCCTCCTAATGTTGAGGTGGAATCTCTTTTCCTGTAGCTTGAATCCATTGTTCCAGGTCCTATTCTCTGCAGCAGCAGAAAACAAGCTTGCTCCATCCTCAACATGGCATCCCTTCAAATATTTAAAGAGGGCTATCACACCACCTCTTAACTGCCTCTTCTCCAGGATAAACATACCTAGCTCCCTAAGCCTCTCCTCATAAGGCATGGTTTCCCAGACCCTTCACCATTTTAGTCACCCTCCTTTGGATACGATCTAGAATCTCAACATCCTTTTTGAATTGTGGTGCCCAGAACTGGACACAGTATTCCAGGTGAGGGCTGACCAAAATAGAAAAAAAGTGGTACTATTACTTCCCTCGATTTTGACACTATACTTGTATTGATGCAGCCTAGACTCGCATTGGCCTTTTTAGGACTCCTAGATCCTTTTCACATGTAGCCTTGTTGAGCTAGATGTCCCCATCTTATATTGATGCATTTCAATTTTTTTAAAAAAGAGAGCTAGATCTAACCCATGTGATTCAAGATACTATATATCATATTCTCCCACATGGGTTTTCCTTGGATTGAATGGCTACCATTCAGGAGCATGGGAGGCCCCATATTATTTAGGGCAGCACATTGCTGCTATGTGCAATGCTAGTATTGGAAATGGAAAAGGAGACTGCAAACTAGCGTCCCATATCCTGTGTTAGATGGTCAGCTCTTGCAGGTCTGTTGACCTGAGTCCTAGTTTCTTTGCAAAGTCTTGGTTGGGGGATTCTGGGAATTATTGACCCCCTAAAAGTAACATTTCCAAACTCTGGTCCAATGCCCAACCCTTCCATTGCCCTAGGTTCAGTCCAAGCCTGTTAGGAATTTTTGCCACAGTTATAAGAAGATGTCAAACCAGCTCACCATGAGCTGCGTCCACACTGGAGAAATAATCCAGTTTGGCACCACTTTAACTGCCTTGGGCTCCATGCTGTGGAATTCTGGGAATTGTAGTTGGCCGTGGCACCAGAGTGGAGCGGGAGGGGGGCGTTAAAGTGGTGTCGAAAACAGATTATTTCTGCAGTGCAGGTGCGGCGCATGAAACAAGACACGTTATTTTAGCGAGGCTTGCTTCTAGTGCTAAGAAATACTCCTCTGAGTGCACGGTTAAGATATTCGCATGTAAATCAAATAGCAAAACTGTTTTCGTCATAAGAAAAAATGTAACCACAGTGTTTGACGGGGGAGTGAAGTAACGGCAAGGCAAAAATTGTTTGAGGCCTCGGTAGATTGTGCGCATCTTCAGGCATCCTTTTTATTTCCAAGTGTCTCATCTCTATCCTGCTTTCTGTCTTTCATTGACTTATTCACACAAGAAATTAACCTGTATGCCATTAACACATAATCCTTGAAGACATTTATAAGATTTAGCACCTATCCTCTTAGAACGATGTGACTTAAGGCTGCGTCCACACTGCAGAAATAATCCAGTTTGACAATGTACAGCTCAAGAAGATATAAAATCTGGGAATTATAGTTTTGTGAGACATTTAGCCTTCTCTGTCAGAGAGCTGAGGCGCCACAACAAACT
This sequence comes from Urosaurus nigricauda, assembly GCA_034509955.1. NCBI lineage: Eukaryota > Metazoa > Chordata > Lepidosauria > Squamata > Phrynosomatidae > Urosaurus > Urosaurus nigricauda. Next base: position 29,281,960 of record JAOEGL010000007.1, on the reverse strand, counting down.
ACGCAACAAACTGTCAGAATCTCGCCTCGATCCATGGGGAAAGGCGGGAAATATAAATATAAATAATAATGATTATTATTACACTTCTCAGAATTCCATTGCACTGAGCCATGGCAGTTAAAATGGCATCAATCTGGGTTATTTTTGCAGTGCAGATGCAACTAAAGTGTGTTTTGGAAATGCATCCCACAGCTAGGTAGCTGGGTGAGGGGTTCACAAGGGATGTGGGTTTGCTTTGTTTTTCAATTAGAAATCTGTTACAGTGGTTTGTTAAACGATAACAATCCCATTGATTCCAACTCTTCAGAGGTTTATCACACTAGAGGGCAAACAGGATTTAAACAGGAATTAAACAGGAATTAAACAGGAAATGCCCTATGTTAAACATAAGGCATGTTAAATGCCCTATGTGAAACATAAGGCATTTCCTGTTTAATTCCTGTTTAAATCCTGTTTGCCCTCTAGTGTGATAACAGTGTCACACAGCACCACTTTTTGTACTGATGCCTTCAATTGCTACTCACTGGCTCTGTCTCAGTATTTCGGCCAATACAATGGGACTAGCAGTAATCTACATTACAATGATTGAGATGAAAATAAATGTTAGAACCGCAATATCATGCTTCCTGTTCAGGAATAAAATGTTATTAGGACTGAACAGTTTGGGAACGTTTAGCCGAAATGAAGAACTCTGAAAAGCCAGATCTCTCTCCGTCCATCATATATGACAGCAGTGGAGGGATATATCCCATTTCGTGACCTCTTAGGGTTGTGACACTTAGGCTGTGCTATACATGATAATAAATTCAAGAAAATGCAAGTATACCCCTCTTGTTTTTTTCACTTTGTATAGGGCCCATCTCTTCCTCTGATGCCCTGAGACCTGTTTTTCCCACCTCATCCTGTCTCAGAATTAAAACCTTTACAAAGGCGCGCACACGCAAACTTACACACGTACAAACAGAAAGAACACAACTAGGGCCTTAAAAACGTACCCTGTAAACCGAACCCTGTCTGCATAAACGATCAGATTAAAAGTGCATTGCTATAACTTGCACCAAACTATGTCTGTCCTAAGCTTACTCATCTGCCATTAAGAAAACCCACAAAGCCTTACAACTTTCTCAATTTATAGTTAGGAGTAATATGGCATGCCAATGTAGGGGCAGCCTGGGATACAGTTCTAATCTCAGAGACTTCGAGGATTACATATCCCACAACGCACCCGAGAATTACCACGTACCTGCCGCTGTGTTGATCTACCCCTTTCCATATTTCTTAAGGCTCCAAACATGCTACAGAAACAGTGTTAAACCTTAGCCAGTTTCTAAGCCAGTCTGTTTTTATTCTGTATGTATGAAGATTAAAAAATACCTATTTCCGTTTAAATGACTTGTTTTTCCTTATTTTCTCTAGACAATCCCACACTCTCACCTTTTGCATACTTATGTTTGGCGTTCCCCTGGCGAAAATGTATGTTAGTTTGGGGCAAAAAAGTTTGCTAAGACATTTCAGACTGCTTTTGTGTGTGTGTGTGTGTGTAGTGTAGGAACCTATCCCTATTCTTTCCCTCTTACGCCTGCCCTTGTTACCAACATTTCTGTTAAAGAAGTAATGCTCAGGGAAGACATCTCCTTCATTAACAGAGGTATACACCTGTATATTTTGGGCCAAATCAGTAAAAAAAGCAAAACAAAAACAGCCACCTTCAACTTCGCACTGAATAAATCCACATTCTGCACTTCCAATACGCTATGCAAACGGTAACAATTTGCATACTTCCTACCATTTCCAAAGTTTTGGGACAGTCAAGTAATTTGGGGGGGGGGGGGGGAATTATTTTGGCAAGGATTGGGGGAATAAAAGGGTGGGAGGGCAGGGTACCAGGATGGGCAGGCAGAGATGCCGAGAAGGTTAACAAGGGAGAATTTGATAGGGAGGCAGCCCAAGCATTGGACTGCTGCAAAGCAGTGCTTGGTAAAGTTATGCTTTAGACTACAGCTCCCAGAATCCCCCAGCCACCAGGAGTTGAGTAGTCCAAAAATCTAACTTTTCCCAAGCTTGAAAACCTCTGACTGGCTTTTGCTTGGCAACTGGCATTTCATGTGGCAACTCTGCATGGCTCCTTGTTTTTCTCTGTACCCTTTACCAAAAACGTGACTGAAGGCCTCGAAGTCCCAGCGAGGGAATTTGGCACAGTTTATCTTATATTCGGGGGCACACGAGAGGCTGGTATCCACCTTCCAGTTGATAAAAACAGAGAGGAGAGGAAAGACTTAAGTGTCGTACAACGTATCACCACAGGAACACAGCTGAGCAGCCGCATTTGTATGGCAAGGCGACACACATACAAAAGACTCCCTGTTATGTTTTCAAGTGCTAGATGTGCTAAATGTCTGTCATCTGCCACCCGAGGTGGACAGGTTCATTTTTACCCTGGAAGTGCCAAATCAGCTTGCGTTGTGACTTGAACCGCTTGGATTATTGGTAAGCAAGGGGGTGAAAGAGCTGAAAGGGCAATGACAGCCCATTGCACCAACATTGGCAGCAGGCTGGTCAGTTTGTTGCTCAGCCATCCAGATGTTGTTGGACTGCAAGTCCCAGCGGTTCTAGATAGCATAGCCAATTTCAAGCCATGTGGGGAGTCGCAGTCCAACACCACCTTGGAGGGCTACCAGACTGAAAACTGGGGAAAGGCTCCTGTACCATTAATGCTTATGTAAAAGAGGGAATTTTAGCAAGTGTTGCTTGTCAGTCAACTAGGGACCTTATCAGACGTTGGAAACTGGAAGTATAATCTAAAGGCAATCCGAATGCAATCATGGGGTTTCACGTTATTGCGAATTAAAGTATCTCACGCAATTTCGGGCAAAAGGGAAGTCATTCCGAATGCAATCATGGATTTCACGTTATTGCAAATTAAAGCATTTCGGGCAATGGGCAGTCATTTTCAGGTAATGGGAAGTCATTTTGAACGCATTCCGAACGCAATTGGAATTCACTTAAATTTGCTAAACCAGAGCTTGGGAATTCGCTAAACTAGCGAATTCACATGAATTCAAATTGGCTCCATTTGCAATAAAGAGAAATTCCTCCCGTCTGATAAACTCCTAGGTAACAAGCAACTACACCAGTGTTTCTTAAACTTTTAACCCTTGTTAACCCCCTTTGCATCTACATGTGGACACTTCACTCCCCTCTCAGTATATATATATATACACATATATGTATTTGTTTAGTGTGTGTATTTTCATTCACACATTCATGTATAGTGGGCTCTTGGTATCTGCTGGGGTTCAGTTTCAGGACCCCCCATGGATACCAAAATCCATGGATATTCAAGTCCTATTAAATACAATGGAGAGTAAAATGGTATCCCTTATATAAAATGACAAAATCAAAGTTTGCTTTTTGTAATTTATATTTCAAAGCTCTGGATGCTTGAATCCATGGATAAAGAATCCATGGATATGAAGGACCGACAGTACGTTCATGAATATACATTAATATATTCATGCCGCAGCATCTTGTCCCAAGAACCAAGGCAGGAATGGGACAGGTGTGGGAAGAAGAAGTGGCAACTTGGGATGGGACCCACCAGAGGCCATGATCCAGTTAGCTTCCCTTCTGTCTTCCTCCTCCTTCCTCAGGCAGAGATGGCTACTCCAAGAGACCTTCTCACCTTTCTCTTCCCCTCTAGGACAGAAAAGATTTGGGAAGAGGAGGAGTAGGGAGAAGGATCAAGGCCTCCAAGTATTGCAACCCCCTTGAGCGACTCTTGTGTTGCAGCCGGGGGTCCCTGAGAACCAATGAACTATACAACAAACCTGTACTATCCAAAAGACCGTATCTCCCTAAGTAAACCTGCCTGAGCTTTAAGATCCACAGGAGAGAGCTTTCTTTCAGTTCCATAACCATCCCAGGCTGGCTTGGAGAGGACAAGAAAGAGTCTTTTCAGTGGTTGCTCACAACCTGTGGAACTCCCTTCTGCAGGTTAAGCTGGCCTCCTCCCTGCTCTCCTTTTGCCTTTCTGTTTTACACAGAAACATCTAACTGCTCATAGGGAGGTTTCTTATTGGGACAGGTATTTTTAAAAAAATTGTATGCCTTTTAAATGATTTTATACCGTTTTAATAGCAATAGCAAGTACATTTCTATACCACTTAATGATGAATTAAGTGGTTTACAAAGTGTAAGCTAATTGCCCCCAACAAGCTGGGTACTCATTTTAGCGACCTACGGAAGGATGCCAGGCTGAGTCAACCCAGAGCCCTTGACTGGTATTGAACTCACAACCTTGTGGTTTTGTGAGTGAGTGGCTGCAGTACAGGCATTTAACCACTGCACCACCAGTGATGATTTTTAATTGTTTTTAAAAAATTTACTGGTAAATTTTAATTTATACTTTTAGCAAGCTGCCTTGGTTGCAGGAGAAAATCGGCATATGAATGGAACAATGAGCAACACTTTCTGAAATTCCCTCTTCTAGATGATCATTAAAGGAAAGGGAGCCTTCTTCAGGTTTTCGCTCTAGGAAATGTAGTAGAAGTTGCCTGCCGAGTGCCATCAGAAGGCCTTTGAGGTCTTCCCGAGTGAACACTTTGTGCAGACAAGTGCTACATGGAGCCTGTGCAAGTAAATGATGATCCACCAAACCACCCATTCCAAAGCGGAGCTTAGTATTGTTCTTGGGTGGATTTTTAAAAACATCATGACCTTCAAGACGTGACTATGGAAGGCAGAAAAATCACAGCACTCTGACCTCACTGAGCACTCATCTCTTTCATTTCTCCCCCAACTAATTCACTTCTTTTCTTAAAATCAAAACAGAAAAAACAGACAGTGCTAGTAACCTGTTCTTTCCCCCATAACAACATATCATTGCAAAGCCCACTACAGTATAAATATTCAGCTGCGTTTCCTTGGTCTGTCCTTTCTTGATTGTGTTTTTCTCCCCCTGACCATTTTGTTGTAAAAAGTCCCCCCTTCTTTTGTTGAAACTGGATAATGAAAACAAAACAAAACAAAACAGGTATTCCACCATTCTGCCTCAGAACACAACACTCTTTCCCCCAAAACTGGCATAAAAAAGGTGGGAGGAAGTGGAAAAAGATCTGAGGGAGAGATGGGGAAGAGCATCAGAAGCTTCCCCCAGCAAACCTTCGGCTTTGTGGAAAGCCACAGGCGTAAGCCTGCTGCTGCCCCCACGGCTAAAAGTGAGCTCCCCATGTCGGACCCCGGCGGCTTCACCGCACGGCCTTGTGCTTTCCTCCACAGCAGCCGCAGTGCTCGCCGCACCAGTGGCAGGCATGGAGGGGCAGATAGCAGCACATACAAGGGACCACGAGGGAAAGGGTGACCAAGGCCATCCAGCGGATGCAAAAGTGAGGGTGGCCAGTGTCGCACGAGCAAGGGTCCGAATACTCCCCTTCCGAGTCCGACATGCAGTGGTAGAGCATGCTCTCGGCGCACCACATGCAGGTGAATTGATAGACGCAGCGGCCAATAGGGTCGGGGGCATCCTGGCACTGCCCGCGCCCGTTCTCCTCGTTGTTAAAGACGTCCCGGCAGTAGACGCACCGAGAGGGCACCGTGTCCTCCTCCAAGCCTGCAGCCCCAAGCGGAGGGGGTTGCTGCTGCTCCTTCAGTGGCTTGTGTTTGGGGGGTGAAGGGGCACCGTGGATCCGGCAGGAGGGAGAGGCCTTGGGGTCCTTGAGCCGCCCCTCAGCCCCGGGCGGGAAGCTATATTCCTTCTCTCGCAAGGACTTCCCGCTTCCACTGCCCTTCTTGAAGTGGACGCACATGTCAATCTTATCGGGGTCCGCTTGGTGCTTCTGGACTACAGCCCGGCGGTAATCCTCATAACCTTTGGTCACCCAGAGGTCTCTGCAAGGGGTGATACTCTCCAATTCCTCCTCATCCGGGAGGGTCAACTGCTGCAAGGGCTGAGGCTGGACCTGCTGCATAGGAAAGAAGACAGCAACAAATGACCATCTTTTTCTTCACGTGGCAGAAAAAGAACTTGAATGCAGGGCCCAAGAACCTTCAGGGAATGACTACAGGGAGATTTAAACTTGCTTGAATCGTGATGTTTAAGAGCCAGCATGGTGCAGTGGTTTTAGCGTTGGGCAAAGGCTCTGAGAATGTGTATCCAGATCACACAGTAACACTGCATTGATGTCCCTTTAACAGCCATGCCTCCGACCTATGGAATTCTGGGATGTATAGTTTAGTGGTGAGGTCCTGAGCATTCCTCTTTGAGAGCTCCGGTGCTGTAATTCAGGGGAGCACAAAAGAATGCTATGTTCCTCCCCAAATTACAAAGTCCAGGATTCTATTAAGACAGAGCTGTTGCAGTTAAAGAGATATCAAACTGCTCTAACAGTGCAGCGTAGACACAGCCCGAGAGACCCGGGTTCAAATGCCTGTTCAGCCATGTAAACCTCCTGGGTGACCTTGGGCAAGTCATAGAATCATAGAATCATAGAATCATAGAGTTGGAAGAGACCACAAGGGCCATCCAGTCCAACCCCCTGCCATGCAGGAACTCCAAGTCAAAGCATCCCTGACAGATGGCCATCCAGGCTCTGCTTAAAGACCCCTAAGGACCCCCTAAGTCACATTCTCTTAGCCTCAGAGGAACGCAACGCCAAACCTCCTCCAAGAAAACCTTCTGGCAGGGTCACCATTAAGGCAGAGGCAACTTAAAGGCAATAGCTGTGTTCTTTAATCAGAGAGTCCTGGGAACTTTAATTCAACGAAAGGAGTCAGCAATGCCCTTCCCTTCAATAATTCCCATAAGTCTTGGGACGAAGCCATGACAGTTAAAAACAAATATTAATCCCAAAACTGCGTGCAGTGCAGATCTGTCCGCTTTTCAAAACAACACTTTAACTTGGATTCTTCAACTCTAACACTTTAACTTACATCTCCTTTCATTCTGCAAAGGGCCAAAGCAAGCAGAATGGCTGGAGGATTGACTCTATATTACAAAGTTAATTCAAAATACCTGAAAATGGCTGGAAGTGGTGCAAAAATTGTATTTTAAAAGTGAAGACATTTACTGGCTACGATTCTTCCTGCTTTCACTGTCATGGGGCACAGTGGTTCGATCGAGAAATCAAAGTTCGAATCTTTTCTTGGTCACAATCCTTTTCGGCTACCTTTTAGACAAGATACACTAAATCCAACCCACTTTGGTTCGAGGATAAAATCAAAGGGAGGGGGGGACACATTTATGCCTGGCTGGATACAGGGATGACAACGAAAATGGATAGTAAGGGCTGGTTGCCAAGCAACTATTAAGTGCTTCCTTCCCAATCCCAAGAGCAAAAATGTCTTACTAGACCATGAGGAAGCCTGACGCAGATCCAGGAAGAAAGGGGGGGAAAGCTTTCTCCACGGCTTATAGGAATACATCACAACAACGTAGGCTGCATCTAGTGCTGCAGAATTAATGCAATTTGACACTCCTTTCCCAGGATTCCATAGGATGGAGCCACGACAGTTAAAGCGGTGCCACGGTGCATTAATTCTGCACCACACCAGCATTAGTTACCACCCTGAGTAACTTTCCTATCTTAGAACGGCATTCCTATAATAAAATTTTTAGTTTGTTTCTCTAAACCACTGGTTTACTGACCAACACATATATTTACAATTAAAAAAAACCCCAAAGTTTCTCTGCAAAACAACAAACGTCACACAATGGAAGAGTTATTTAACACGTTATATGCCGTTTCCATTAAAGTTTAATTTTAAAGTATCAATTCCATCTAGTTCATCTAAATTTAGCTATGTATTGTATATACTCATGTATAAGGCTAGAAAATTTAGTTAAAAAATTGGCCCCAAAAACCAGAATCGACTTATCCGCAGGTCAATTTAAGTACTGTACTTTAATTCTAATTATAAAAAGGGAACCATCCTCTAGTGAAAGGAAAGAATATGTCCCTTCTACTCTCTTATTCGTCCAGCATTTACTGTGAATACAAACAGTTAATGTCTGCTGGAATTTTGTATGTTCTTTGACATTATTTTCCTTTGCATCATCCTTTACATCCTTTGTTATATGCCCCTAATTTTTACCCTGGACTTATCCCTGGCTCATATCAAATTCCCTAATTTTGGTCCCAAAACCTGCCCTCGACTTATACTTGAGGTTGACTTATATGTATGGTACTTCTCATCCAATCCTATTGAATTTCTTGGAGTCTTAGCTCCAAAACACACTGCAGAAATAATCCACTTTGAGACCACTTTAACTGCCCTGGGTCAATGCTAGGGGATTCTGGGAACTGTAGTTTTGTGAGGCATAAAGCCTTCTCTGTCAGAGAGCTCTGGTGCCACAATGAAAATTCCTCTAGTACTGAGCCAGGCAAACAAACAAACAAACAGCTTCATTTATATACCGCTTCATACCCTTAAGGAGTGTCTAAGTGGTTTACAATTGTGAGCTATTTGCCCCCCAACAATCTGGGTACTCATTTTAGCAACCTCGGAAGGATGCAAGCCTGAGTCGAGCTTCAGCCCTTTGCTGGTCTTGAACTCGCCACCTTATGGTTTTGAGTGAGTGGCTGCAGTACAGGCATTTAACCACTGCGCCACCAGGGCTGATAAAGCAGTCGCAAACTGGATTATTTCTTCAGTGTGTTTTGAACCTAACTCGTACAGATCGTACATAGTGCACGCCCCGACTCTGCCTCCATGTCAGCATGATGCTGCGCATCCCACATCGCAGCACTCCTTTGGCGCTGCATGCAGATGATGCAAAGCCAAAGGATCACCGAAAAGCCACGGTGCCGAAAAGCTGCTGAAATGGAATGCCTCCCCTCCGATACGTACTGATCCGGTTGACCCTGCTCCTTTTGGCGTGCTGAAGGAGAACTCTTCTGAGACGGGTGAACGGATGTAGCAGCTGGACGAGGACTCACTGGTGACAATAGTGACAGGTTTGGGAAGCATTTCCTTCTGGCTGTTGGATGAGGACTCGCTGTCTGTGTGCACCTAAAGAGAAGAGACACACGAATGCGAAAGTACGCTTTTCAGAGGGAGTCTCCTCCATTCACCACGTCCAGGTCTTGGGGAAATTATTTTTTGGACTGCAGCCCCCAGAATCCCCCAACTAAAATGGCTGTTGTTGTCATCATCGTGTGCCTTCAAGTCGTTTCTGACTTATGGAGATCCTAAGGACTGGAGCATGGCTTTGATGCAGCTTCCAGACTCTTAGGACACATGCATCATTGAAACAGCATGCTTACAAAGTGACCCAAGGCAGCTTTATTTTGGCCTGTCTGTACAGGCCCAATAAAACACCATACAGTTAAAAACATACAAAAACAATACGTTAAAATAGGATTAAATTACTACAATAATTAAAACAAATTCAATGCTAAAATATCAAATACCAATGCTAAAATATCATTTTTTTAAAAAGCTAAAAATGCTTAAAATACATTAAAATAATATAGTACCCCTGGTAATATGCGGTTTTCATGACAAGATTTGTTCAGAGGAGCCTTGCCATTGGCTTCCGTTGGGACTGGGGGCATATGACTTGCCCAAGGTTACCCAGTGGGTTTCATTGCTAAGCTGGGAATCGAACCCTGGTCTTCAGTGTCTGTAGTGTACTACGCCATGCTGGCTCAATGACAGGAAAACAACAACAACAACCAAGGGTCTTGTGCTGCAAGGCTCTGTATTGCTTTATTCCAGCAATGTAATTTTTCCAAGCTCTGACCGTGGTGTCATCTACACAGTAGAAATGATGTAGTTTGACACCACTTTAACTACCATGGCTCCACGCTATTGAATCCTGGGATTTTCAGCTATATTTATCTCTGGTGCCAAGCTACAAATACCAGAATTCCATAGGATGGAGCCATGGCAGTTAAAGTGGTGCCAAAGTGCACCATTTCTGCAATGTGGCAGTTGCCCATGCTTCACCCAAGTACTAGCACCCAAAGGCAGATTCAAGATCAATGACTGGAGTTAAATGTGTACCAAACCTGTGGGCCCATTCACATTAAAGAACTATAGTGCTCTTATTCCATTTATCTTCCATGGTTCCAGTCTGTGGAATTCTGGGACTGGTAGTTTGGAGACGTACTAGAGCATTCTGGTTGAGAATTCGAAATGCCCCTTCCTAAACTGCAAATCCCATGATCTCATAGGACACTGGACTCTTTCAGACGTGGGAAATTGGAAGTATAATCCAAGGGCAATCCAAACGCAATCCTGGGGTTTCACATTATTGCGAATTAATTCTTCTCACGCAAATTCGGGCAAAAGGGAAGTCACTCTGAATGCAATCATGGGTTTAACGTTATTGCGAATTTAAGCTTCTCACGCGATTTCGGGCAAGGGGGGGTTATTTTCGGGTAATGGGAAGTAATTCCGAATGCCTTCCGAACGGAGCAGGGGTTCAGGTAAATTCGCTAAACAAGCGAATTTACATGAATCCGCATTGGCTCCATTCGGAATTGGGAGAAATTCCTCCCGTTTGAAAGAGTCCATAGTCATGTGGCAAAGTGGAAGAAAAGCATTATAATTCTGCAGTATGAATGGCCCCTTCATCTTAAATGGAAGTTTTAAAAATTGGTTTGGCAGTAATCCCAAATCAAGGGTAATCCCATCATTAATGCACAGAATTTGCAAATCTGAGCTATTTGATGGATTCAACTCTGGTTTTTAAAAATATGAAGGCTGCCTGTAAGGAAAGGGAAGAAGAGTTATGTAAAGTCCTAAGACACCTTGGATATTGGAGATCAGACCAAAATTATCTGCTATTTCTAACCAGAGCTAGAATATTTACTCTTTCACTGTCTGGACAAATTTTGGGAATTGTAGTCCAAAATATAACTTTTCCATGCTCTGCCCCAGTGCCTGCCTTCTGAAATTTCATTAGATATTTGACACAAGCTTTCAAACAATACATTGATCTACATATGGGACAGAAACTTACTTTTTAAATAATTTTTTTAAAAAAACTGAACTCAGTTTCCGTGGCCGATACCAAATCTTGCTCAATTTAAGCTTGATCCTACTTCTGCATATCCTGAAATCAGAGAACAGACTTACTGCAAGAGCTTCGTCCTTCCCTTCGGCATCATCCTGACAAGAGGAGGAAGTAGAGGAAGGTGAGAGGGAACCTGAGAGGAAGAAATAAAGGAATAATAAGCCAACACATACAATTAGACTGCCAGGGAAACCCTATTTAAAACAGCAAGCCATATAAATAATAGTAATAATGCTCATAATTATTACATAGCATTTGCGTAGTTCTTTTCAAATATTAATAATCACCGTCATCTTTACAATAAGGGCAGGGAACCTCTTGCGGCCCAAAGACCCAATTCAATTCCAGCTAAGTTCCAGAGGGCTATATTCTAATTGTGGATGGGGCCAAAGGCAAAAGCAATGGGTCCAAAACCACTAGTCTATTTTAAGATAAAATTCTTACTGGTTATAGCTAAAAGCTTTAGGAGAGGCATTTTTAGAATGGGGAAACAGAGGTTCATACTAAATCTGGGAAACTTAATTTACAATGGTCTCATAGGGAAAGGATATGGCCACATGGGAAACTCCAATACCACCGCCAAAGGTTCACCCCTTCTTTCCAACCACCTTCTTATGAGGTAGGCCAGTACAATCATCACCCCCACAATCTTGATGCAGAGAGGACAATGAGGCTGAAAGATATACCTTACAACATGCTGCCCTGCAAACTACATTTGCAGCTCCCAAAGCCCTCCGGTGTCCCTAAAACCCACAATTTTTTTTTAAAAAATTGTGCAATCTGCGGGCATTTTACTCCAAAACCCAAACCAAACATTGGTGTTGGAATGCCCTCCTGTATCCTCCCAGACTTCCCAAGAACCTTAACTACTGCAAAGGTACTTCCCAGTGTGGCCTTCAATTGGCCAGAATGGCAACTGGAAGCAACATCACATCACCTCCATTTATAATTTTGGCTATAATACAGCTAAATATCGAGGTAGTTTGGCGGCAGGTGCAGCCTGTAGGAGGTTATGGGGTGTGTGTGTGTGTGTGTGTGAAAATGGTTGCTTGCCACCCGCCATACAGTTACTAGCCCCATCTCACCCTTCAGGCCACCTAGTGAGTCTGTGGACTCTTTCAAACGGGAGGAATTTCTCCCAAATCCGAATGGAGCCCATTCGGATTCATGTAAATTCGCTAGTTTAGCGAATTTACATGAATCCCCATTGCGTTCGGAAGGCGTTCGGAATGTCTTCCTATTACCCGGAAATAACCCCCCCTTGCCCGAAATTGCGTGAGAACCTTTAATGCGCAATAACGCAAAACCTATGATTGCATTCGGAGTGACTTCCCTTTTGCCCGAATTTGCATGAGAAGAGTTAATTCGCAATAACGTGAAACCCCAGGATTGCATTTGGATTGCCCTTGCATTATACTTCCAATTTCCCACGTCTGAAAGAGTGCTGTGATGGAGTCAACCTTTGAACCAAGGACTTCACGCTTCATGGGTGGGTTATGGCTGAGAAGCATGGAAATCCTTTACACATATACACATATGTGCGACCATCATTTTGGGGTAAGGTTCTCTCCCCCACTCAATCCATGAGCTACCAATTCTGTTGCTTCCCCATTTCTCTCTGGATGTTATCACACAGGAGGGATTCCTCTCAATTTTGAAAGAAAAGACAGCGAGGTCAATTCAGAAATGAACGCAATTACGTGAAAGGTTATCACACAGGAGGGATTCTTCTCAATTTCAAAAGAAAAGATTGCCTGGGAAAAAGATAGCCTGCGAAGAGGAGTAGTGAATCCGCTAGTTCACCGAATTTACTTACTTTTGGATTGATGTGGGATTGCGTTCGGAATGCGTTCCCACTGCCAGCGATTGTGTGTGATAACCTATCATGCAATACCAGTAACGTGAATACCTATGATTGCGTTTGGTATGTGTTCCCACTGCCAGCGACTGCATGAGATAATTTCTCAATAACATGAAACCCCATGATTGTGTTTGGTATGCCACTGGGTTATGCTTCCAATTCCTGTCATGTGGTCAGGCACTCTGTCAGCCCCTAACCCCCAGCAATCCATCATAAGACTCCTGCCCCCTTCCTTCACCCACCCACCCACCCTCCACTTTTCCGCTGCCCCCTTCTTCACCTTCGGCGATCTCCTCCAGCGCAGTCTGCACGCCCCTCTCAAAGGCCACAGCGTCTGCGGGGCTCTGGAAAGTGAGGCCAAACTTGTTGTCCCCCACCTTCCAGTGGTGAAAAATGGGGTTCACTTTGTTATACACAAGGTCCCTCTTCAGAGTGCACTCCAAGATGGTCTGCAAGGGGAAAGAGAGGAAAGTCACGAGAAAGGCTCTGTAGCCGTTAATGTGGTTGCCTACAGATCTTTTTTCGACAGGCCTTCCCTGAATAATCGACTTAGTCGCCCCCACTGATAGGGACCATCCCAGTGACTACCCCATGATGTCCTGTTTGTGATGGTTTTAATGGTTTAATTGTGTTTTTATTATTATGATTGTTTTAATGGTTTGGTTGTATTTTATTATAGTTACTGTTATGTTGTAAATGTTCAGTTGATTTGCTTTAAGGAGGGAGGAGAGTGTAAAAATTTTAATCAAAAAACTGACCAAAATTTTTTAGGTTGACTTATCCACAGGTCAATGTAAACACTGTGCTTTAACTCTTATTAAAAAGGGAACCATCGCTGGTAAAAGGCAAGAGTGCAATCTATCCTGGAAGCACTGACCTCTCTCTGCTCTTTCTTCCATCCATCCTTTAGTGTGAGCCAAAACCATTATGCTTGCCAGCATTTTTGTAGGTTCTTTGGCATTGTCTTCCTTTGTTTCATCATTTAGATCCTTTGTTGCATGCCCCTAAATTTTACCCTCTACTTATCCAAGGGTCATATAAAAATCCATAATTTTGCCCCCAAAACCTGCCCTCAACTTATACATGAGGTTGACTTATAGTCGAGTACATATGCTATTTTATTGTATTGTATGGATTTTATTGATATAAGCTGCCTTGATCTTGTTGGAGAGGTGGGTAGAAATTATTATTATTATTATTATGACTTTTACACTCATTCACTTTCTCTCTTTCACTTTCACTCACTCACACACACATACACACCATTGAAGTGGAAAGCCCTGTCCTACACAAGCCATACATACAATTAGTAACTATTACGGTTCCTCCACACACTGGCAGCCTGTTACACTTTTAAAAAGGTAACTATTTACTTTCCTTGCTTCCCCAAAATAATTAAGTTACTCAAATGTAACAATTGCTTTTCATAAAAAAAAAAAAACCTGGATGCTCCCACAGTTGGTACAAAATACACATCTGCTTCCTAGGCTTCACTGCAGAATTAATGCAGTTTGACAACACTTTAACTGCCATGACTCAATGCTAGAGAACCCTGGGATTTGTAGTTTGTTGTGGCACCAGAGCTCTCTGACAGGGAAGGCTAAAAAGCTGGCAAAACAATAAATCCTAGACTACCATAGCATTGAGCCATAGCAGTCAAAGCATTGTCAAACTGCATTAATTCTGCAGTGCGGATGCAGCCTTTATCTCCACAGGCATCTACAACAGAGCACAAGGCCCACAGCATGACCCAGCAATCGAACCTGTAATGGTTTACTACCACCTTTTAAGTGAGGCTTCACCCCTGTTACTGTAAAAGTAACTTCAACAGTTAGTCGCATTGCATAATGTGTGAAGGAAAGGTACAATCACAATGGAATTTAGGGATACCTTAAGCCAGTGTCTTGCAAATTACAATGGAATGGTCTGGAATTTAGTCTAAAACCGAAGGTGCTGAACTTTATCACCAGAATAAATTCAGCCTCAAACCACTGATGCTCAGTTTAAGCCCTGGGGTGGATTCACCACCACCCCTGACATGAAAACCACAAGCTGATGCTTTATTAATTCTTGCAGGAATGAATGAATTACAGGTCCACATTAATACGTATAGAGATTTTGTAACACCTTTGAAACTAACTGGGGGGAAAAAAGAAGTTTGTAGCGTGAGCTTTCGTAGACTTTAGTCTACTTCTTCAGATGCTTATGGTGGAGTGGAAGCCAGGCACAGACAGGAGGGCAGGAATTTAACTGAGGATCATTTATTTGCTACCTGAACTCTGCTTCATACCCAAATCAGACACCATCTTTACCCCCCTGCACCTCCTACCACCTCCACCAAGGAAGACCTTTTGGAAGCAAAGTAGGTTTCGTTTCATGTAATGGCCATTTCTCCAGGCTGCCCACCAGGTCTCACCGTCTGGTCTCGGAGGCGTTCCCCGCTGATCAGGTACTGGCGATGTCGTCCTTCCTCGGGGTGTCGGACTTTACAGATCATGACGTGGCTCAGGCCGCCGCCACCCATGGGCACCCAACCCCCGCTCGAGTCGTCTCGGGTCATCACCACAGCCCGCACCCGAACCATGTAACTGGGAAAGAAAACAGAGGAAAGGGTCAGAGAAGCCATCTCTGGCAAGCCACACCGCCATCAGACTGGCCTGCTGTCAACTGACGGAAAATGCCACTCACCTCAAACACATCGTGTCTAGATCAAGGGAAGTAATAGTGCCACTCTATTCTGCTTTGGTCAGGCCCCACCTGGAATAATCCTGTGCCCAGTTCTGGGCGCCACAATTCAAAAAGGATGTGCAGAAACTGGAGCGTATCCAAAGGAGGACCACGAAATAGTGAAGAGTCTGGAAACCATACCTTATGAAGAACAACTTAGGGAGCTGGGAATGTTTAGCCTGGAGAAGAGAATGATAGCCCTGTTTAAATATTTGAAGGGATGTCATATTGAGGATGGAGCAAGCTTGTTTTCTGCTGCTCCAGAGAACAGGACTCGGAACAATGGATGCAAGCTGCAGGAAAAGAGATTCCACCTCAACATTAGGAGGAACTTCCTGACAGTAAGGGCTGTTCGACAGTGGAACACCCTCCTTCAGAAAGTGATGGAGTCTCTCTCTCTGGAGGTCTGTAAACAGAGGCTGGATGGCCATCTGTCAGGGATGGTTTGATGAAGAGTTCCTGCATGGCAGAATGGGGTTGGACTGGATGACCCTTATGGTCTCTTCCAACTACGATTAGGTCTACATAACTCACCTATCCATAGCACACAGAAGCAAAGAATAAAATCACAGCATAGGAAAAGACTGTATGTGGTTATGGCTCACATAGAATAGAATCATACAGTTGGGAGAAACCACAAAGGCCATCCAGTCCAACCCCCCTGCCGTGCAGGAACTCACAATCAAAGCATCCCTGACAGATGGTCATAAATACCTCCAAAGGAGGAGAGTCCATCACGCTCCAAAACAGTATATTGCACTGCTGAAAGGCTCTTACTATGAGGAAGTTCTTCCCAAAGTTGAAGTGGAATCTCTATTCCTGTAGCTTGGATCCACTGTTCCGTGTCTTAGTCTCTGGAGCAGCAGAAAAACAAGCTTTTTCCATTCTCAATATGACACCCTTTCAAATATTTAAATATGGATAGCATGTCGCCTCTGAACTTTCTCTTCCCCAGGAGAAACGTACCCTCTTTATAGGGCATGGTTTCCAGACCTTTCACCATTTGGATCACCCTCCTCTGGACATGTTCCAGCCTTTCAACGTCCTTGTATTGTTCTTGAACACAACTGGATGCAGCATTTCAAATACTCTATACATCCTCCAACACTTCACAGATTAAAACCAGGAAACGTCCAAACAGACAGCATTACCTATCCCTCATGAATTCAACTTGCAACTGGAGATACTAATACTAGGCCTACCTGATAAGGTCGTTGTACAGATTAGCAAGATCTGTAAAGCCACATTTGGGGGCAGGGGAAGTACCAGGTAAACATTAAATGCTCACCTAAATACTGTAAAGGTACCAGATCCCATCTGATCTTAGAAGATAAGCAGGGTCAGTCCTGGTTAGTACTTGGATGGGAGAATGTCAATGGATACCAGGTACTACATGCTATATTCCAGGAGAAGGAATTGGTAAAGAGAGCCACTGTTATGGAGTGGTCTGAATGGTGGACTACACCTCCAAAAAACAGGGTTCAATTCCCTGTTTGGCCATGAAACCCACTGGGTGACTTGGGCAAGTCACACTCTCTCAGCCTCAGAGGAAGGCAATACCAAACATCCTCTGAACAAACCCTGCCAAGAAAATGCTATGGATTACGGTGGCCATTAAGTCAGAAATGACTTGAAAGCACACAACACACACACACAACTGCCAAAGCCACCTCTGAGTATTTCTTGTCTAAGAAAACCCTATGAGATTGATGGGGTTGCCGCAAGTTTACGGTTGACCTAATGGCACACACACATGCGCACATACATATGCATGATGTATTGTTGTGACGCCTTCTTAAAATATCCACATAGGAACCATGGGGATGGTGGTGGAAATGGTTAGGAATATTTGCTTTTCAGAAGTAACACAGCAAGCTGTTTTATCCCAGTCGGACGAACCGTCCGGCAGAGATCTTTCACATCCATCCTCAAAAAACAACAGACAGTGAATGAACCTGGGACACTCTGCAATTAAACCCAGTATCCCTCCAGTGAGTTCCAGTCAAATGCAGCTGTCTTTATGCAACTTCTTCCCACTGTCCATCATCATCATCATCATCATCATCATCATTCCACCCTTTTCCCAAAACTGGGAGTCAGGGCAGCTTACGATATTTAAAAACAGTACAGTATCCAGTATCCCAAGCATAATAAAGCCTTGCCTGTGTCAAGTATTATGCAAACTCCTGTCCTAAGCAACTTCTCCTAGCAAGCAGGTGATTTTCAGAACCTTGCTTGAAATGTTAATCATTAAACCATTCAAGGCACAGGAGGAGAGGGTTATTTGAAGACAGGGGAGGCAGAGGATGCTGGTTTTGATTTTCCAGAAATTGCTAACAGAGAAGGCTACGGATGCAGTCGTGGTGGCCCAGTTAAAGACGTCCATGGTATCCGACAGTGAGCAATGAGTGCACCATGCCAGGGCATACACTCCGAGATTTCATGTGTGGCCAAGCAAGAACCGAGTGCGGTCCCAAGGGCAAATGTTCCTAATGAGGAAGAACAGACAAGCTAGGAAAGGCTGCAGCAATTTGCTTTTGCCTGAGCTGACTGAGAAGGGTCAGCTGCTTTTCCCCTTCTTCTTCCTCTCCTTTTCCCCTTCTTCTTCAGTTTGCACCAACTTGAAGTAAGCTGAGGATGGAGGAGGAAAAGTGGGAGGAGGAGAGAGAAACAGAGACATTTGAAAAGCAGCTGAAACAGCGGGACAACAAAGGACTGTCCCCGCTAAATTGGAGGACATGCCAGTGGCACATGAGTAGCAACGTAAGACGTATGGAGGCAGCGGTGCAGCTAGTTGCACTAAAGGGCCACAATCCAAGGCTCCATCACAGACCAGGGTCCCTCAAGGAATTATTTAACAGAATAGTAGATGATGGATGATGATGGAATCAGTGCCATGCCAGCATGAGGACCCGGTTTATTGTAAGCAAGTCACAACTGACACTGGTCATATCACTGCAAACTTTCTTGTTTCCTTATTTTTTTAAATTTTATATATATAAAATTTCCACATTTGATTTTTTAAACACGACATTTTAAAACCAGGAGGGTCGGTTGAGCATGTATAGGCTCACAGATCCTCCCGGCAACGTTTCCCATTCTGAAAATGGATTCGCCTTTTCTGCAACAAAATGGTGCTTGTTTTCCACTCCACAACATCCGGGCAACGGAAGCAAACTCCATTTTGTTTCTCATAGTCATACCATAGAGGTGCTCTGATGTCAGTATAAGGTTTAAAAATGACACCACACCTTTCTTTCTTTCTTTTCTTGGTAAAGGACAGAGAAATAGATTTGTTCATTTGCCTAAACATATAGCAAAAATGCAGATGCCGTCGTAAAGCATGGAATGAGAGAATGGGGAACAGAGTAGTACTAGCTGCAAATGCTTTACAATAGAATACACATGACTGTCTAAAACTTCGTAAAGCCTTCTAAGTATATTTGGACCAGAATCTAAAATTATCCTTGTTCAGATCTTGGAAATGTGACATTTTGGGGTGATCACTTCCAGAATCCCTAGGGATCCTGTCCGGGGAAACTAGGAGTAGTCATCCAAAAAGGTCCTATTTGCACCGAAGTACTGGCACCAGAAATGGGTCTGTGAAAGAAAGGATCAATGCTAAACGGTACAATTCCTTCTGCATCTTCCATTCCCTCCACCATTTCACAGATGAAAACTGGACCACATGTGGCCAAGCAATGTCAGAGTATCCAGATAGCAAATTTTAGTAATGGGGAAAAACACGCAAGCTAGGAGAGGCTGCAGCAGTTTGCTTTTGCCTGGGCCAACTGGGAAGGGCAACTTTCCATCCCCTCCTTTCCTGACCCTCTTGCTCAAAGTTTACTTTTGCACTTTGAACACAGGTTTGCAGCAATTGAAGTAAGCTGAGGACCAAAGGGGAAGCAGGGTCTGAAAGAAGAGAGAAAAACCAAGACTTTTTCTAAAAATAAATAACTGAGAAAGTGGGATGGCAGTGGTTTGATCAAGACTGTTCCAGTCAGATCAAGACAGGTGAGGATATGATGGTATGACTGAACTATGCCAAGGCCCCAGATGTTGGGGTGGGATGTACAAGACCCTGATTCCAGGCCTGTGTGTGAATGTACAATAGAAGTAGGCAAACTGTGGGCTGCATGCAGCACTTGGACTTGAATTTTGCGGGACCCTCCCAAGCCCCCTCCAGTAAAAAATAAATAAAAACCAGTGTGACCATCAAACATATTTTGCCAACACAGAAAACGTTCCAAGTGCACCAAAACATGCAAGATATCCCAGCCACACAGTTGCTCCATTACTCCCTAACGGCTCCGTTTTCTTATGAAGTCCTTCTCAAAATGGTCACCGTAACTCATAAGATGCTATTTTGAGGATTACAGGGGTAGTTGGTCTTGCTGCATTTTCCATACCCTCCAACGTTTGCCGATGAAAATGGGGGCACACGGGGCAATGCAACATCAGAGCATGGTGAAGATGCTAAAAGGTATTAACATGTAAAAACCCATCTTAGGTGAGGCTTGAACATTTTGCTTTTGCCTGAGTCTACAGGGAACGGCAAGTTTTTATCCCCTCCTCTCCCCTCTGCTTAGTTAATGCCATTGGATTTAATGGGATTTAAGCATCCATGGATTTTTGTATCTACAAGGAGTCCTGGAACCAAACCCCAGCAGATACCAAGGGCCCACTGTACTAGAAATTTTGGGATTGAATGGAAATTGATCTGGGAAGGTGGCATTTCTTGTGTCCTTGGGCACATCGCATTCATATCACTGGTGCCAGCTCAGAAATGTTTCCTGGGGGGATTGAGCCCCAGATTAGGAAACTACTGGATTGCCTTCAAAAGGTTTGGCCGGTTTCTTGCTACGCAACACACTGCGAGACTCTCACATCATGTTTCTACATGTATGACAGTGGTGCTGTTGTCGGTGTGGTATGAAGCATACAGAATAGTGGTGCTTCTTTTCCTCCCAGTCAAATAAAAGCAAAGCCAAAGCAATGCCAAGTTTTTAAGAAAAATATTCAGATGATTGATTTTAAAGATGGCAACAAACATTTGGGCTGGGGCAAACAATCTGGTGTTAGCCTTTGGCGTAATGCCCCGTTAGTGAGCTTCCCGGGAACATTTGACTACTACATGTTTGGAACAATGCTTGGAAAAGTTACTTTTGGGCATTATCCGTCTCTCTTTTTTAAAAAAGCTTCATTTTGTTAAGTGCTAGATCCTCTGGAATAAGGAAAGCAAAAAGCTCCTTCATGCAATAGCTTAAGCAGGCCCTGGAGATAATCCTATGACAGAATTGGAGAAGTTACTTTACTGGACTACAGAACCTGTGGTTCAGACTACAGAACTACAGATTCTGGGAATTGTAGTCAAAAAAGTAAGTTTTCTCACCTCTATTATCTGGGAACAAATCAGGATATTAAACAAGCCTTATCCAGCATGGAAATTTCTCAGATGCTTTCAGCTGTTTCATAAAATCATACAATTGGAAGGGACCTCAAGGGTCATCTAGTCTAATGCTAAGGAATGTAAAATTAAATCTTTCCTGAGAGATGGCTATCCAACCTCTGCGTAAAGATCTTAAAATAAGTAGAGTCCAGCACTAAGGCAGTCTATTTCACTATTTTTTCCTGATGTTTAGGTGAAATCTCTTCTCTTATAACTGAATCCATTGGTTTGTATTCTAGTCTCTTAAACCTCCCAAGTGAAAAAGTTAAAAAAGTAACATCACAGACAGCTTAGAGCAGAAATACAATTGGACTGATTTGCCCAACTCTTTTCCTAAGTAAACCTTAGTAAAGAGCCAGCATAGCAAAGTGGTTTGAGTGCTGGACTACTGGAGACCAGGCTTCAATTCCCAGCTTGGCCATATAATCCACAGTGTGACCATGGGCAAGTCACACTCTCTCAGCCTCAGAGGATGGCAATGGCAATCCTCCTCTGAGCAAATCTTACCAAGAACACCCAATGTTAGGTTCATTTTAGGGTAGCCGCAAATTGGAAAGGACTTAATAATAACAACATTTATTTATAATGCCTTTTCCACCAAAAACCTGAAGGCACACCACAACAACAAACCTTAGTCTAGCACAGTGATTCCCAAACTTTGGTCTTCCAGCTGTTATGTACTTCAGCTCCCACAATCCCTGACTGCTGGCTAAGGCTTCTGGGAGTGAAATCCAAAACACCTGGAGGGACAAGGTTTGGGAATCACTGGTCCAGATGTGTTTGGCTACAACTCCCATGATCCTGTTAGCAACGTTGACTCGGGGATAAAAAGACAGCTGTAGGCAAAACATCTGGGGGAGCATCTGGTCTAGGATGAGAAGTGCACAGACTACGTTACTGTTGGAAAGCACACAAGGCTTTCTTTGCCCCTGGCATACAAGGTAGAAGGGTACAGCATTCACAGATTTTCAGGAGAGAGACATCAACATTTACAAATGGACTCTCACCTGATCAAGCCAATAAAGGTGACTAATACTCCCTAAAGGCGTCAATGGATGCAATTCCAAGCATCGGTATAAGGTGGGCCTCCATTTTAAGATGAGGACCATCCTGCGCTCCAGGGTTGCTTATGCTGCACTTGCAAACCAGTGCAGGATGCAGGCAGCAGATTATTTCCCGGTGCAATTGCTGCACGCCGAAGTGGAGTGTTTCGGCAAGCGTTTCCGCACCAATCGACGACGGTACAATTTGTTCCAAACAGGGCTGCCAAGGTTGCACAGTCCACACGGAAAATCATGATGTCTCGTCGTCACTCGTGGATTACTCACAGGCCTGAGTTTAAAAAAACAAAACACACATACACATACACACACCACCACCACCAATAACCTAGGGCCAGCCATCAAATCATCAGGTTTTCGTCGATGAAACATGTCTGCATATTACCCACACCTCACTATAGCATGCCGTTCAAAAATACCGAAATGAGACAGAGAGACCTTACAATTTAACAAACAAAAACGATCCGCAGTCAACCAAAAAGCCCATCCCGAGCATCCCTGTTTTCCATCCCTTGTTGAAGGCACGGCACTAGAATGGAAGAGCCTCCCGTATCCAACATCATGCCAGGCCTCCATTTTATAGGCTGCCCACACCACAAGGCCTCCAACCTGTTAATAAGCAAAAGCTGTGTCTGGTTTGCTCCCTTGTCCACATTTTTATAAAAAACGAACTCCAAAGAATAACCAAAACTCACCCCGGCATCCCTAGCTCTAGCAGAGGTTGTACGGCTGGCTACGTCGCAACGGCTTCCATTTCTAGTCCTCACTTCGTAATCCCCCAACTCCTTTTGTTAGGGCTTTTCATCTTTCTTTCTTTCTTTCTTTCTTTCTTTCTTGGTTTGTTCTTCTTCAGATCTTTTCTTCCCTACTGGCATTAAATATACCATATATGTATCATTCTCTCATAGAGTGGATCTTGACCGTTACCTGCGCCTGTTCTCGGTCCCAATTTTTGTATGCTCCTGTACAGCTAGATACACCAAATGTATATCTGTTCCCATTTTAAAAGGTATACATTTCTGACTAAGAGGGTCACGATTTTTAACAATACTAAGGGTAAAGAACGGCACGGCTTAGGTTGCCGGAAGGCGACTGCATGAACGGTAAACATGTCAAACACACGGACAGACACGCATAGCGTTTGCAAAGCATGCGTTATAGGGACACGAAGGAACGATGCAATAAGAAAGGGAATGTTAAAAGTGTTAAGAGTAAGAATATAACTTGCAGCCTTCCTACTGCGTCAGTGTAGCACCAGCAAGGGGGCAGAGACACATATGAAAGGCTTTCAGAAAGGAGCGCAGCAGGATGAATTGTCTTGCGCGCAATTCCACTAGGAAGCACCGAAACACAAGCCTCGAAAATGCAACGCAGTAACCTATGCCAAACATCTTAGCGCTCAGATGTCAATTTTAAAAAAAGGAAAAAAGGGAGGAAATAAAAGAAGGCTCTAGTCCTCATGATCTTCACTGACATTTTTTTTTAAAAAAAAACAGTTTTTCACAAGGATTGTTTCTGCCAAAGGGGCTTCGGTCACAGAAATATCCTTGCAAAAGGAGCAGCATGCAAATAAAGGTCTGGCATTAATAGTGACAATCACAGATACACCTAATTTGCTGTGAGATGACATGAGGTGACCCAGTTACCATTTGTGCATTTATGCCAATATGGGGAAACTACATTTTCGAGAGGCGTCGGGATTTCACAAGGCGTTTTCTGAGTCGGATCCTTCTGTGTTATTGCCCCATTGCAAGGGTTTCTCACTCCACAACAGACCTATTCTATCTCACCCTATTCCTGAGGAAATTCCACCAACTAATAAAGGAGAATGAATATATATATCTATATATATATATGGAAATAGAGTAGGGTGAGAAAGAATAGAGTGAGACAGAATAGGTCCGCTGTGGAGTGACAGAGCCTTATAATGGGGCAATAACACAGAAGGAGTTTTAATTTGTTGCCTCCTCTAATTTTATTGAACCCTTTCCTGTATTGTTAAGTATTATTTATACGTATTATGCTATTATTTCTTAGAATGTACACCATGGACAGGTTTACTTTTATCTAGTTTACTGTTTGTATGTACAGTGCTGTGTAAATCTACAGCGCTATATAAATAAAGAATAATAATAATTAGAATCAGAATATATTTATTCTCCTTTATTAGTGTGTATGTATGTGCCCGTGTGTATGTGTGTATACATACATACATACATATATGTGTGTATACATACATACATACCTACATACATACATACATATATATATGTATATGTATGAGGAATTGGGGGGCAGAGTGCATGCACCATTTGTGGATGAAGAAAGAGTATATCAAGGAAAGTACGTTCTACTACGGTTGCGGGTTCAAAACATGTGGTCCTGTTCAGATCCAAGGACCACACCAGGACAGGCAAAGCCAACATCTTGCTAGGCCTCAGCTCACCTCAACCCATTTCAGGGACTGAAGAACACGCAAGTCGATTTTGAGAAAACCATTTGCATCCTAAATCTATTCTTACAGTTTACTGAGAGGTCTCTTCCCCCCACTCTTCCCTGCAGATGAGACAAGTTGATCCCGGGATTTGGTTGTCAATGAAAACATGCTACGGAACGGTAAGTCTTGTCATAAAAAGCAACACCTTTGTTGTCCTCTTCTACAGTGAACTGGAGCCATTTAGGAAAATGGTTTCTGGGAATTAAAACTGATCCGGTGCACTGGGCTATATGGTTTCCTCAGTACTGTATACCCATTTCACAGATCAGTATATGCGTGCGCAGGCCTGTCATCTGGCAAAAAAATAAAATAAATCTGATGTGATTCATTTGCCAACTCACTTTGATTTTAATAAATTATATCCCTAAATAAAATAAAACAAAAAACCTGATTTTTTTTCTTTAAAAAACCACGTTTTTAGATTATACCCACTACTATCACAGCATGCATTATCTTAGAGGCGGTGTTCCATCTTGTGCGATGGAGAAGAAGTGCTTTTTTCAAGGCAGCACCTGCCATAAGTAGAGGGTTTTTAAAATAATACGTATGTACATATGTATGTATGTGTTCGTGTATGTGTGTGTATATATATATAGAAATGCAGCACCTGACTAAACCAGGGGGGATGTCTCTAAACAGTTAATTGTCTGATCATTGATCTAATCAATTAATTGCCAAACATGACAGCCCCAAGGAAATGGGAAGGAAGGACCAGCCAAGGTTACACAATGAGTCAGCAGTGCAAGCACCGGGGTCGGATCGACCAACACAAACACACGAAATCGGTTTGGTATCGACCATCATGGCTTCCTGGCAAAGGTTCCTGGGAATCATCCTCGGATGAAGGTGCCGGGGAGCCACTGTTAAGACAACCCTCACCTTTTCACAGTTCGTTGGATTCCCTGTAGCAAAAAGGAATGGTGCTGAAACCAAATTTTCGGTCTGCAATATGTAGACTTGTCCTAAGCATCTCTAAGCGGCCGCACTCAAACCCTTCCCCAAAGTATTCTCAGGCTCCGGTTGTCTCTGACCTCTGTCTGGGTTCCTAACCAGTCCACCATATTCCTTCCCTGCATTCAAAGCTGACTCAAGAAACCTTATTTCCTAGTAACCTCATTATTTTAACATTCCCCTGGAAAACAAGCTTGGTTTTTCAGAAATCCCACCCTGCAAGAGAGGTCGCCTCCTGATCTGATCCTACGCCGCTGGAAACCCAACAACTTTTATATGGGAAAAAACTGGGAATATGGAATGAAAGAAGGGAGGGAAAGAAGGGAGTAGGAGAGACCTGAATTCTTGCTTTTCCAGAACATTTCCCACCCTGTTTCGACGGTGCAAAAGGGATGCACCTGGTTGGAGAGGTGGTGATTCAAAGAAGACGAAGAAATCTAGAACCGTGGATCAAGACTGTGCGATATAAGAGGCGCCCAACAGTCCAACCACCAAAGAATCCGCAACAGCCCCCCAATTCTCCAAGAAAAGGAGGGAGATATGTTGCTATCCAAAAGGGAAACAAGAATTGGTACAAAAACCAAAATGAAAAAGCAGAAACATCAGACATCCCCCCCAAACTCAATATAATATTATCTATCTATCTATCTATATATCACACACAGCGTTTTCAACATACAGGTGACATCACAACGCGTTGCCATGGAAAATGACATTATGTATTACAAGATCAAAGATGTTGAAGCAAAGTGGAGACACATATTCCCTGTTTTGGTGGCAAGGCAAAGAAAATGAGGGGGGGGGAATAAAACAGAAGAAATCTCTCTTTTTTTTAAAGGGGGGAACCTTTTGTTGTTGTTAGAATATCAACAAATGGCCCTTTCATGAAAATGCACAAGACCCAAGCAAATTCCCATTTTGTCAGTGCAACACATTTTTCCTCCCCAAACCCCCACCCCACAATACGTATTCGTTACCTTTTTCTTTCCTTAACCAGAGGAAAAAATGTGCAAAAAAATCTATTTTAAACCCACAATTTGACTGCAAGCATCTCCAGCTGGAATAAGCACAAATTCAAAGAGGGGAAAATGCTACCATGATGAATACGAAAGGGGGTGGGAGGAAAAAAATTAAGATCTTCTATGCTCCCCACCACCACCTCACACACCTTTTCCATCAAAGTGAGATACACAGCATGCCAAGGAAGAAATGTGGTGCAAAAAAACCCACCCACACACAACCACATACACATATCTCTGGCCTTGGCGTAGGCAAAAATGGGCTTCTGGTGGGAAAGGACACAAGATCAATCCCCGTCCAATCTTCCCACCCCTCGCAGCCCACAAATAAAATCAAATATAAAATCAAATATAAGATGACATAGCAACCTGCAGACCCCTCGGCGGGCATCGAAGCCCCTGTGACACTCCAACCTTTCCAGAAAAAAAAGGCAGACACGACTAGTTTTCCTTCTAAGATCAAATGCATACCCAGATACAGACGGAGAGAGATCGCCCAACATGCAAGAAAGGTTATATAAGTTAGTTCGTATTTAAATAGCATATTTTTTTCTCCCCCCCAGTTCCAAACCTTGTCGCAGAAGTGGGGTCGGCGGTGGTGCAAACGTTTCGAGGCGTCAAAACGGAACGAAATAAAAGACAAATACAAATTAGATCTCACCGTCACCCCCTTCTGCACACCCCACTCCCCACCTTTCAGGCGTATGATGCAGGTTGTCAACAGTCTCTTCTTGAAAAACTGCAAACCCACCAACCCTCCTTCTCCCCGACTGTCTCACTCCCCCCTTTTTTTCCCTCCTCCAACCACTATCTCTCCTTTTTTTTTTTTTTTTTTGGCCAATGCTATATGTAACAGGCTTTGGGGGGGAGCAAAAAAAGGTATGTGTCTCTCTATGGCCCAGCTGCCTATTCCTTCTTCAGCCCATCTCAATGGAAACCCGGGGCTGGATTTTTGTGAATGGAGGGTCACGTGACCCAGTCTAGGTTCTTTGTCCCCGTTTCTTGAATAAACAACAGGTGAAGGGGGGGGGATTAATATATCCATGTACGCATCTAGATGTCCAGATGGAGTCCAATAATATATGCAAAAAAGGAATAAAATATATATATATATAGGGTTGATCTCATGTGCACACCCTGGTTGTCTTTTTTAAAAAGCATGCACACACATATTTTTTTGAAACAATTCCAGATCACTATGACACAAGCAGCTTAAAACCCCCCCCCCCCCTTCAATAGCCATCCAAAATTTTGACAGGTCAAGGGAGGAAAAGAAGAAGAAGAAAATTGTATTTTTATGCATTACGAATCCGACAGAAGGACCCTGCCTTATTTTTTTTTATGAATGAATCCCGATGCAAATGGCTTCGATTCACAAACAAATAGACCCCCACCATCTTTTCTCTCTCTCTCTCTCTCTCTCTCTCTCTCTCTCTCTCTTCTCTTTCCTTTTTTGGGTGGGATTGGATTTCATTCATAAGAAAAATGAATGAAACCCACCTTCATCCCTCTCTTGAGCAGATGAGGGATTTTTTCCTCAATGAAAAACCATCACATCTCGATCCTGCCAGAAAACTACAAAACACCATTTTCAAAAAAGAAGAAGAAGAAAGGGGGAACATGCAGCTAAGAGCTGGGAGAGATGTCATATTTTTTTGCAGACAAAATGAAAATTAAAGACGAACAAACACACCGTGCCCACCCACCCCAATGGTCCATAGAGCAGGCTGGTTTTTATGAATGGAGGCGATGTTTTTTTCTCATCTCTCCCTTGCATCTTTCTCATTCCTTATCAAAAGAAGCAAGGAGGGGAGAAATAACAATAACACCAACAACCCCCCCCCCAACAAAATCTTGTGATTCATACATATATTTTGCAACCTCTTTTAAAAGGATAATCTGTATCCATATATATATAAAATATATATTTATATATCTCAGAAGAATGACTCACTGTGAACCGATGGTGGCTACAGATGGTGCGTTAGGGTCGCATATTCACGTTGAAAGAATTGCATACCCCCCCCCAAAATAAAATAAAAGGAAAAATTAGACTTTCATATGCACAGAGACAGATTAAGAGGCCCAGATGGAAGCATCGCTTGCTGTCATCATCACAAAAGGGATGAGAAAGCAGCACCAGCAGCCCTTTTTTTACTCCAGCTAGATCAAATTAGCATCCTTTCTAAATGTGCCCCCCCCCCCCACACACATTGGCATCCCTACCCCCCCAGTTCCCTCTGCCCACCTCTGCCCACTCCTTCTCCATCTCCATCCCTCCCTGGCACCTGTTCCCTGGACCGCCTTTGCCCAAGACTGATACTAACCAAAAACAGGGGTGCAAAGGCTGGGTCTCTTGCACACTGATGGTGCAAGGCCAGAAGCTTTTTATTTTTTTAATGGGGGGGGGGGGAAGAATTCAGATCCAAAGCTAAGAAAGAAAGAAAGAGAGAAAGGTTTCCACCTGGTCCTAATGCCCTGGAAGAATATATGAAGGGAGGAAGAAGAAAGAAAAACAGATCAAAAGGAGGAAGGGAAAAGAATGAGAGAGAAGGGAAGGGAGGGAGAAGGATGCAGAGGAGGATGAAGTCTGAATTCATTTCTCTTGGAAGGCAGCAAATGGGATTTGGAGGCGCAGTGTCAAAAGTGGTCCAGATCCAGTTCCAATTCTCCTTTCCGCCCCCTTCCTTTGCAAAAAAAGACCTGTTGTGAGCCGGGCTTCGAATGCACTCTCTTTTCAGGTCTTAATACTGAATGGAGACCTGGTTCTAGTCAGGGAAAGGAAGGTTTGGCATATACAGTGGGTCCTTCTTTTATCTGTTTTAACACTCACACACACACCATGGACACCAAAATGTGTGGGTGCGCAAGATCTGCTCTATATGATGGCGTAGTAGAATGGTGTCCTCTATAAAAAATGGCAAAACCATGGTTTGCATTCCAGATTATTATTATTATTATTATTATTATTATTACTATTATTGAGTGGGAAGGAATATTTCTTTTTTTAAAATAATTTTTATTGTTAAAACAAATCAAATATACATCACTAAGATCTCTTCATACATAATACAAGGTATCAACATGTCAACATAGATTTTTATACACAGGAAGAGCAGGGTCATGACTGTATCTCCACATTTCTTATCATCTTTTAAACTCCTAGGAAGGAATATTTCCAAGCCATCAATGGTTGAAGCTGCGGATGCAGAATCCATAGGTACAAAGGGCTGCCTGTATTTGGGGGGAAAGTCTGGGTGTCGAGGAACACATACAGGCAAACAAAATATTCTCCTGCCCTTCTGGTGAATCACCATCAAACACCCTCTGGCTGCCTGGCATGCGCTCCTGCCACATCATGGAAACACGGACCAGAAACCTCACCAGAGCCATAAACACACATCTATGTGTATGTGTGTGTGAGTGTGTGGGTGTGGGCTCAGAAAAGGGAATCCATCTTGGTTTTGGATAGCCACCGCTGTTGTTTGTACAAACAGGTGATCCAAAATTGTGAAGCGATAACCAAACAGTGGCAGGTTAAATACAGTTGGACCTTTGTATCCACAGATTTTTTTTATTTTCAAGCATCCACGGCCTGAATATATTCAAAAATAACATGAATTCCATGAAGCAAACCTTGTTTTGGCCATTTTATACAAGGGACACCGCCTCACTTTGCCATTGTATTTACTGGGATTTCAGCATCCATGGATTTTGGTATCTACAAGGGGTCCCCGAAAGCAAACCCCAGCAGATACCAAGGACTCACCATACGCAGTATGCCAGTGGTTCTCGATCTTTTTACCCTTGCGACGCCCTTTACATTTACACGCTGACACTGTGCCACCCCCTACAGAGTATACAAACGAAAATATATTGTTTAGTGTGCATACTTTTCTTCGCAAATTCATGTACGCTCAT
This sequence comes from Urosaurus nigricauda, assembly GCA_034509955.1. Classification (NCBI taxonomy): domain Eukaryota; kingdom Metazoa; phylum Chordata; class Lepidosauria; order Squamata; family Phrynosomatidae; genus Urosaurus; species Urosaurus nigricauda. The sequence continues at coordinate 29,251,457 of JAOEGL010000007.1, read as the reverse complement.
CCCTCCATATTTGTGGCTTTGATATTTGCAAACTTGATTATTCACGGAGTTGGTTCACATGTTCTCTCTAGGAATATCCAAGTCCTGCAGTGCAACACAATGGTCGACTTTAACTATAAGTTGCACTGAAAGACCTAGATATTCCTAGAGAGGATGGTCTACTAGGTCTTTGTAGCTCCTCCAATGCAACTCTGCGGCCAACGTCCAACAGACACTGACCCACAGAACTGCACCGGAGGACCTAGATATTCCTAGAGAGGTGTCCTCTCAGGTAAAGGACAGGCCTAGCAACACCATCGGGCCTGGATTCAAGTTGAGAAGAGCCCTCCCTCCGTGGCAACACCGTCTGGCCTAGGAGGGAGTGAAAAGACAGGCCAAACTCCATGGGGCCTGTCCTAGATAATGAAGCCGAGCCCTCCCTCCAGTCCATCTGCCTTGGTCCAGGCCTCAGAGGGAGGGAAGAACATTTGGACCTGATCCCCTTCCCCAACACCATTCCCTTCTCCTTTTGTGTCGTGTCTTCTTAGATTGTAAGCCTGAGGGCAGGGAACCGTCTAATTAAAAATAATAATTGTAAGCCGCTCTGATACCCTTTAGGGCTGAAGAGTGGGGTATAAATAAAATATTATTATTAATAATAAAACATTGTGTTTTTGTTATTTGCAGTTTTTTCCATATGCACGGGGGTCTTGCACCCCTAACCCTAGCAAATATGGAGGTGTGTGTCTATTCATATTTTAACATTTGATACGGAGATGGACAACAGAGCCTCCAAGCGCCCTCCGTGCCCTTTCTCTTCCCCTCCAGGAGAGAAAAAGTTTGGAAAACGAGGGGGATCCGGAGCTCCAAGTCTTGCGCTCCACTCTTCCCCGCCCTCAACGCATGGCCTAGTTGTTTCAGTGTTGGACTATGATTATGGAGGCTAAGGTCCAATTCCCAGCCTGGTCTTGGAAACCCACTGGGTGACCTTGGGCAAGTCACACACTCTCGGCCTCAGAAGCAAGCAAAGGCAAACCCTCCTCTGAACAAACCTTGCCAAAAAACCTCCGTGAGAAGTAGGCCTTAGGTTAGTCATTCTCAGCCTTCCTAATGCCGCGATGTTGAGGTGACCCCCAACCATAAAATTATTTCCGTTGCAACTTCAAAACTGTACAGTTGGCCCTCTTTATCCGCTGATTTTTTTTTTATCCACGGATTTGAGCATACACAGCTTGAAAATATTCCCAAAAAGTATAAATTCCAAATAGCAAACCCTGGTTTTCTATTTTATATATGGGGCACCATTTTTGTTGTGCCATTACATTTAACGGGACTTGAGCATCCACGGATTTTGTTATCCACGGAGGGTCCTGGAACCAAATCCCAGCGGATAACAAGGGCCCATTGGTAATTTGTATTTTACTATGTTTTAGCTACAGTTGATTTAATCCTTTTTTAAGGGATGGGAGGTGGGGATGGGATTGGTTTATTTTAACTGTTGTGTTTTAACCTCTTGTTGTAACCCGCCCTGATTGCTTGCTCAGAGGGGTGGGTTAGAAATAATATATATATATATATATATATATATATATATCAAAGTTTTAAAAGTGAAAAGAGTTGTGCATTAAAATGGGAATCACTTTTTTCCCCTTTTCTCTTTTCTTTCTCTCTTAGTTTTTCCAAGCCTTTTCCCCCTATTCTCTTAGGTTTGAATAGGTATAATGTTTATGTTTATATGTGTTTTAATTACACATTGAATAAAAATTATTTTATAAAATGAGAGTCACTATGTATGTGTGGATGGTTTTTTTTTTTAAGATATTGGAATTTAATAAAAGACATTTAAAAGAAAAATGGGAATCACTGCTGGGAGAGAGGTGGGATATAAGTATATACAGTAAACTAATAATGATAATAATAATGATAATGATGATGATGCACACTTAGCTGAGATGAATTTTGGTTTTTTAAGACATGGAAATGTAATAAAATATATTTATTTAGAAATGGGAATAACTGCTGGGAGAGAGGTGGAATAATAATAATAATAATAATGGATACCTAGCTGAGATGATTTTTTTTTTAAAGATAAGGGAATGAAATAAAAGATATTTATTTTAAAAATGGGAATAACTGATGGGAGAGAGGTGGGACATAAGATACTACTACTACTACTAATAATAATAATAGATGATGATGATGGACACTTAGCTGAGATGAATTTTGCTTTTTTAAAAAAAGATATGGGAATGTAATAAAAGATATTTATATACCGCCCCCAAAAAAGGAATCACTGCTGGGAGAAATTATTTATAAGTAAATATTATATATATATACACACACTATATATATATATATATATATATACAATAAATAATAATATAATTATAAATAAATAATATATATGTGTGTGTGTGTGTATGTATAATAATATATATAACAATAGATAATAACATAATAAATATAATATATAAATATGTAATGTATTATAATATATATATATAACTTATTATATATTCTAATACATTACATATTTATATATTATATTTATTATTATATCTCATAATATATAATATATATATATATCTAAAAATAATAAATAATATATATATATATATATAATAAACAACATATATAATAATAAATAATACTATAATTAATTAAATATATGTATATATAAAATAATAAATAATATGCAATAACATAATAATAATAAAAATAATAATAAATATATAATAAATAAATAAATAATATATAATAATAATATATAAATAATAAATTAATTAATTAATAATATATAATAATATATAAATAATAAATAAATAAATTAATAATATATAATAATAATATATAAATACTAAATAAATGCCTAAGCCACTGACTGCTGCCTAGTAGTAGTGTTACTACCTGGCTTCAGCCTAAGAAGCCTTGCAATGTAATAAGGCTGCCTGCCTGCAGGTGGAGAAGCCTCCCTGGCTGCCCATTCATTGCCCTGCTCTGCATTAATGCCAGGGAGGAGGAGGAGGAGGAGGCAGCAGCAGCAGCCTTGGAATGGATGGGAATGGAACGCTGGTGGTTAGACCCGTTGCAGCAGCAGCACCAGCTCTAGCCCTCCCTCCAGCTCCGCCCGGGAGCAGCAGCGAAGCCAGTGAGTGGGAGGGGCCTCGGTTTGGAGGGGTGGGGCCTGCCCAGGCAAGGGGAGGGGCCACCACCCAAGGGGGCGGGGCCTCCCTGGGACAGGTGGAGGGGCACAGGTGAGCTGATGCTGCACAGGTGAGCTGCTGGGAAGGAGAGATGGAACTGGGATGGACCAAGAGCAGCAGCAGCAGCAGCAGCTCACCCTGCCAAAAACAACCCACTTTGACCCTGCTTTTAACTAGCCATGGTTTAATGGGAATGGGATTATAGGGATGGGGGTTTGTTCTGGAACCAGAGAGGGCTAAAGGTAGGTTAGATGTGGTTTTATATACCCATGTCCATATATATAGATATATATATATTGACATGCATGAGTATATAAATGTAGGTTAGATGTGGTTTTATATACCCATGTCCATATATATAGATATATATATATTGACATGCATGAGTATATAAATGTAGGTTAGATGTGGTTTTATACACCCATGTTCACATACACACACACTCATATATATATGGAGATATATATATATATATATATTGACATGCATGAGTATATAAATGTAGGTTAGATGTGGTTTTATACACCCATGTTCACATACACACACACTCATATATATATGGAGATATATATATATATATATATTGACATGCATGAGTATATAAATGTAGGTTAGATGTGGTTTTATACACCCATGTTCACATACACACACACTCATATATATATATGGATATATATATATATATATTGACATGCATGAGTATATAAATGTAGGTTAGATGTGGTTTTATACACCCATGTTCACATACACACACACTCATATATATATGGAGATATATATATATATATATATTGACATGCATGAGTATATAAATGTAGGTTAGATGTGGTTTTATACACCCATGTTCACATACACACACACTCATATATATATGGAGATATATATATATATATATATTGACATGCATGAGTATATAAATGTAGGTTAGATGTGGTTTTATACACCCATGTTCACATACACACACACTCATATATATATATGGATATATATATATATATATATATATTGACATGCATGAGTATATAAATGTAGGTTAGATGTGGTTTTATACACCCATGTTCACATACACACACACTCATATATATATATGGATATATATATATATATATATTGACATGCATGAGTATATAAATGTAGGTTAGATGTGGTTTTATACACCCATGTTCACATACACACACACTCATATATATATGGAGATATATATATATATATATATATTGACATGCATGAGTATATAAATGTAGGTTAGATGTGGTTTTATACACCCATGTTCACATACACACACACTCATATATATATGGAGATATATATATATATATATATATTGACATGCATGAGTATATAAATGTAGGTTAGATGTGGTTTTATACACCCATGTTCACATACACACACACTCATATATATATGGAGATATATATATATATATATTGACATGCATGAGTATATAAATGTAGGTTAGATGTGGTTTTATACACCCATGTTCACATACACACACACTCATATATATATGGAGATATATATATATATATATTGACATGCATGAGTATATAAATGTAGGTTAGATGTGGTTTTATACACCCATGTTCACATACACACACACTCATATATATATGGAGATATATATATATATATATTGACATGCATGAGTATATAAATGTAGGTTAGATGTGGTTTTATACACCCATGTTCACATACACACACACTCATATATATATGGAGATATATATATATATATATTGACATGCATGAGTATATAAATGTAGGTTAGATGTGGTTTTATACACCCATGTTCACATACACACACACTCATATATATATGGAGATATATATATATATATATTGACATGCATGAGTATATAAATGTAGGTTAGATGTGGTTTTATACACCCATGTTCACATACACACACACTCATATATATATGGAGATATATATATATATATATATTGACATGCATGAGTATATAAATGTAGGTTAGATGTGGTTTTATACACCCATGTTCACATACACACACACTCATATATATATATGGATATATATATATATATATTGACATGCATGAGTATATAAATGTAGGTTAGATGTGGTTTTATACACCCATGTTCACATACACACACACTCATATATATATGGAGATATATATATATATATATATATTGACATGCATGAGTATATAAATGTAGGTTAGATGTGGTTTTATACACCCATGTTCACATACACACACACTCATATATATATGGAGATATATATATATATATATTGACATGCATGAGTATATAAATGTAGGTTAGATGTGGTTTTATACACCCATGTTCACATACACACACACTCATATATATATATGGATATATATATATATATATATATTGACATGCATGAGTATATAAATGTAGGTTAGATGTGGTTTTATACACCCATGTTCACATACACACACACTCATATATATATATGGATATATATATATATATATATTGACATGCATGAGTATATAAATGTAGGTTAGATGTGGTTTTATACACCCATGTTCACATACACACACACTCATATATATATGGAGATATATATATATATATATTGACATGCATGAGTATATAAATGTAGGTTAGATGTGGTTTTATACACCCATGTTCACATACACACACACTCATATATATATGGAGATATATATATATATATATATTGACATGCATGAGTATATAAATGTAGGTTAGATGTGGTTTTATACACCCACATCCATATATATATATATATACACATACACACACACACTCACATGAATATATAAATTTACTTTAGATGTGGATTTATACACCTATGTTTGCTTATATATATATATATATATGCATGAGTATATAAATGTAGTTTAGGAGTGATATATATATATATATATGAATGGATATATATATACACACACACACGAGTATATAAATGTAGGTTAGATGTGGTTTTATACACCCATCTCTCTCTCTATATATATACACAGTATATATATATATATATATATTTCCATGCATGAGCATATAACTGTAATTTAGATGTGGTTTTATCTATATACTCACACACACACACACACACACACAGTTATATAAATGTAGTTTAGATGTGGTTTTATATACCTATATATATATATATATATATATATTATACAGGCACACAACCATATATATATATATATATATATACACACACACACATACACAGTTATATAAATGTAGTTTAGATGTTGTTGTTTTTATACCCATATGTATACACGCACACGCACACGCACACACCCCATCAAAATCAAGGTTTGCTTTTGGAATTTACATTATTTTTGAAAACTGTCAAGCCATGGATGGTGGAATCTTGGCTAAAGACTACTTGTATTTCCATATGCTTTTTCTCTTTTGCCTTTTGTCTCTTTCCAGGATGATTAAATATAATGGGCAATGTCCAATCCGAAGCCACACAGGAATCAGAGTCTGCCAAAGACGGGGAGGAGAAGGCCAACCCGGACAGGAGCAAGGTTCAGAGTAGCAGCAGCAGCAGCAGCAACGCGAAGCATGAATCGGGGAACCGGTCCCCCTGCCCTCGGCCCCCGGAGCCAAAAGCAGGCGGCCAGCCGCTGAGCAGCGAACCCGGGGGAGGCGACAGGCAGGCCGGAGCTTCCGAAATGGGGAAGAATCACTCCAAAAAGTCCAGGCTCAAGCTCTCCTCCATGTGGACCCAGAACTCGGCCAGTGGCGGGATGAAGGAGGCCGGCCTGTGCGATAAGAAGGACGCCGGGGCGGAAAAACGGGGGCTGGCTTGTCTCAGCCGAGCGGACCTCCAAAGCGGACAGAGCTTGGGGACGGTCCTCCAAGAGGAGCCCAAAGGGCTGAAGGTAGCCCTGAGACCTCCTCAGGCGGCGACCCCCGAGAGAAGAGACTCGGGTGCCAAAAAAGGGCCGGCGAAAGGGAGGGGTAGGCCAGAGGGTGGCCACCCCGACAAGAACGCGGGGCTAAAGTTGGTGGACGTGGGCCAAGCCGCAGACCCGCCCAAGGATCCGGTGGAAACGGAGGTCTGTTGGGCACATCAGCACATCCGAGCCGGTGCTAAGGAATACCTGGATAACGAGGGACAACTGTCAGAACTTCTGCCTTCAGCCAAGAAACAGGCGGCGGCCGTGACCCACGGCACAGAACCGTCACAGATAACCGAGGAAGCCTCGGAGGGCCCTACGTCTCCGAATGAGAGGAGCGCAAGCCGGCCGGCTCCTTCCAGCAGCACGGTGGTTGTGCCTGGAGGGAAGAAGGCCCTTCTGTCCTGGGGAGCTGGCCACCAGAAGGAACAAACAGGCCAAAAGGACAGTGCACCCGGGAGTGACGGTGACTCCAAGGGCCTGGCCCCGGCTCCCCAGGCGCCTGTGGAATTGGCAAAAGCCTCAAGCGGCCCCCTAGAAATGGCTCAAGCCTCCAGAAATGAGGTAAAGGCTGGTGTGAAGAATGAAGACCTGGGAGAAGCGGTCAGTTCCGAGACGATGCAGGAGCTGCTAGAAAAAGGCATCAACTTCCTGTACAAGGTGACCATCCAGCCAAGCCAGTGGCCACACAGCATCAAGGCAGTCAAGCAAAAGCCCAGTCTCATCTCCTCCGGCATCTCCTATGCCGACGTCCTGAAGCAGTGCCCTCAGAGGAAGTCCCCCACTGGTGCCCCCGAGTTGCCTAAAGCGCTGCACCATCTCACTACGGCGAGCAAGAAGCTCCCATCCTTTAAAGGGCTGGAGAGGGGCAACCCAGAGGACCTATCCCCACTCAGCCAGTTGTTCTTGGAGCACTTCAAGAAAGCCCCCTCAACTAAGGAATCTGCCGCCTCCCCTGCTACCGGTCAGCCAGTAGTCACATTCTTTGAGGAATTGTCTCCCAGCAATGCCAAGCAGACCGAGTGGCAAAGGCCCCGGCCACCAACTCCGTACCCTCAACGCCGCAAAGCGCAGGGCAGAAAGCTTCCCAAGTATGGCAGTGCCATGTCACAGGTCGTCGCCTTCCTAGGAAGTGACCCCAAGTGCGATTGGTTTGTACATGATGAGAGCCAGGCCTCCTCAGATGAGGCCACGGTGGCAGCGGAGGAAGAGGGCAAAGACCATGCTGACCCAGCCAGTGCTGGAAACAAAGGCACAGAGGAAGCGCCAAGCTCTTCTCTACCTGTTGCATCCCTCCCCTTGGAGCAAGAAATTGCAACAGAAGTGGATGCGACTCCCCAAAAGTCACGAAGAAGGCCACAGGGCCTGGAGGAAGGTGCGAAAGAAACAACTCCAGTCAAGATAGCTCCCTATAGCACCGCCTGGAGCATCAGTTGCTCGCTGACCCCTACTCAGTCTCTCCAAAACGAAGAACAAATTGTGATGCCGCTGCTAAGCCCAGCTCCACATTCCCCGAGGGAAGTGACAGAGGTGCCCAGCCCTGTTGTCTCCACCCCGCTGTGTGTCCCCACTGGACTGATTCCAGATCAGAAAGCACCAGCCGCGACTCAGGCGAGACCCAAGACCCGAAAGCAAGGCCCAGCTGCTCCAAAGTCTAAAGAGAAACTCAAACCTTCAGGCCAGCCCAAAGTTAAGGCGCCTAAGGGGAAAGTGCAAAAGCAGTGGCCCCAGGGTTATGGAATGGCCTCCCCACTGAGATTAGAAGGCGTCCCTCTCTTTCCACCTTTTGAAAAGGTTGCAAGACCTTTTTATTTCGGCGAGCCCTTGGTGAGTCTGGCTCCTTTGGCTAAGTTTTGTTTCTTGTCTTGGGTGCTACCATCCAGTGGTTTTAATCTTGTCCTTTGAGGATATTTTAAGGATATTTTAGGAATATTTTTACCTTTACCAGTCTGTTTTTTCATCCTGGTTTAGGAAAGAGCTTGGAACACTACAGTCCTTCCTCCATACTCATGGTTTTGGAAACCATGTCCCTTGCTTATGCACGAGGGATGAACGGAGGGGAAAATGAGGCGCATGCCCAAGGTGTGTGCATGCATGCTCCTGCAGCCACACGCTTATATTCAAGCTAATGGGGCTGGAATATATGCAAAACTCCCATTTTCGTGGGTGTGCGTGTCCCTGGAACAGGTGCCTCTCTCTGGGCCATTGATGGCTGTAGCTGTGCCCAGCAAGGCTTGGCAGCTGTTTGGGATGACTGGCAGAGCTGCCTATGGGATGAAGGGTCTTGTAAAGTTACCGCAGTACCTTAGAAAAACAGGATGTTAGTAATAAACCAAACTTGTTTGTCAGTTGTTTTGTTGTGGGAAGGGCAATTACGTCAGGGTTTTAAGCAAAGATGTCCTCTTTTGTCCAGGAGACCCCCCTTTCTCTGGAGAAGCCAGCCAGCACTGACCAGGACGAAACCCTGACCCAGGGCAGTCCTGAGCAAGATCGAAAGGCTGACCTATCTCCATTGCAACACTGGCCAGCTTTCCAGGTGACAAATTCCTGTTCCATGAGGTGCTACTGCAAACACCGAGATCAGAGGAAGCTGCCCAAGAACGTCATGGCTTGGTGAGCAAGAGGGTGCCTGGGGTACCGATCTGGCAGAGGAAAGTGGGGTCTCTGCACCACAAGTGATCCATGCAACTTAACATTCATGGCTTCAACTGAAGAGCCCTGAGCACTGTAGTGCTCCTACCCAAGTTACAGTTCCCAGGACTCCCAGGGAAGCTGGAGCATATATGGCAATGTACAAAGCCACTTTAACCCTTTCCTTTGCAGTGGAGTTCAAAATCTACAAAAGCTAAATGTAGAAGTCAGGGGATTTAGTTTCTTGGGCTACTACACCCAGAATTCCTGCAAGCAGCGTGGCCATGCTGGCTGGAGGATTATGGGAGTATTAATCCAAAAATGAACTGATAGCCTCTGACTAAGCATATGCCAAAGAAATGATAAGCCCCTATTCAAAATCTGAAGCAATTATGTACCCTGTAACTTTTAACAGAAATTTGAAGCCAAAAGAAATCAAATGAGGAAAAAAAGTTATTGTACAATTGGTTTACAAGCCCTAAAGACTATTCTTGCACCCCCAAGGGTCATGGATCACAGGTTGAGAACCCTGTTTTCCATCAAGCTACTGAATATGCATAGGCCCCACCAGATGTGCTACACTACAACTCTCAGAACATATGCAGACTAGAGGCTTATGAGAGAGTTGTAATTTGACACATCCCCTAACTTGGGGATGATTTTTTAATTCAGACCTATTTTTAAAAACCAGGGTGCTCACCGGCTATCCTTTGCAGTTGTGTTTCATTGAAGCCATAAGTGCAGCTATGCACAGAAGCTCATCTGTTCTTTCCCACTCTGTTTTTCTTTTCCACCCATTTCCCTACAGGCTCAACCCTTCTACCAACCACTTGGCAGAACCACCCTGGGTTGCGACTGCCATGCTGGCTGTCTCACTCGTTGCCGGGACCAAGTTCTGCCTGGACTCTTATGACCAACAGCATGTCACCAATGAGGACTGAATCTCCCTGACCCTTCCCTAGGACTATTCAGCAATAAAAGTTGTATGCCATCAGCCTGACATTTGGCTTTGTTCGTGCATTGTGGCTCACCAGGGCTTTTCTTGATATTGTTGGAACAAAGGGCAACTCCCAAGGTTTACAAAGTGAAAGCAGTATGGCAGGGGTGGGGATCACTCGGTCTATTGGGATGTGTGTAGGATCCCCAGAGGGTTATTTTTTTTCCTCATAGTGCTTTTTAGAGTCTTAAAATGTGAAAACTTGTTAAGGAGCGCAATGAATATTGCTTGGGAGCTTCCACACCTTGTTTTTGCTCCCAAAACTACCCCCTTATTTCAAAATTGATGTGACCTATTCAGTTCTGGTTTAATTTGGGGGGGCCTCAGACTGGAAAAATGCCACCCTGGACATAGATCCAGAACTTGCTCATCTTTGCTGAATGGCAACTCAGTTTCAAATAAACAAGGCCTCAATGTGCATTAACGTTGCCCCTGCCAACCCAGACAAAGGCAATTTAAACCTATCTCTTTCAGAGGCTATGGCAAAGTTCCCGTATGCATCAGAAACACCAAAGCATTAAGGTAGCTCAGTCCCACTTCCCAGGCATCACCTTGTTTGTCCAGACATCTTGACACTCAAGAGGTACATCAGCACTGAACATGGAGGTTTCTCTCTCTTATCACTGCCGGTAGCCCAACAAATCTAGGTCAGAGAGAGAAAATCTCAGGCAGGATTACAAACTAGGGTTAGTTCCAAATGGAAGTGGATGCATCCAATCTCCTGGTGTCTGTGCAGGGGGAGGGAAGGAGCAGCTTCACACATACAGAATTCCAGCTCATCTGCACCACACCTTCTAGCTGAACCTTCTCCTATTCTAATAGCTGTAGGACAACTTTATGACAACCAGAAAGTTACTCTTGTAGAAGAAATTGTGTTTTATTTGTTTCACCTACAGCCATCCCTTTATAGTGGCATGCACAAACAGGTGATAGCTAGGTATCAAATAAAAAAACAACAACAACCCAAATCAGAAGTTTGAATTTAGTTCTGAAGCTTTTTTAAAGCCCGTGCTGACCAGAAAGCAGAGAAAAGTCTGTTTCCAGTACAACCAGAAGCTCTTGCAAGTGTTTCTGAACATTTGCAAAGGACAACTTGGTAAGTGACACTGGGCATTTACGAAAGGAAGCTTCCACCCCATGGTCAGCAAGTTTCCATTCATGCTCAGAATCTTCCCAAGAAAAAATGGATCTCTTAATGACATATGGATGGGTCCAGCTTACGTTTACTATGGCATCCAAGAAGAAACAGACATTCATAAGCCTGCCCACCCAATCCACAGAAATAAAGGGATCAGCCAGCTGTATGGGAACTGGAGTAAATAGGGGAAGGAGCAGCCCACAGTCTCAACAAACAGGAACAGCAACACACTAGACAATCATCTCCAACTGCCGAGCGTATTCAATAACTTGTTTGGCTAGCTCTGTTGAAGGGATGGTGGCATCTTCAGGTTTCTGCTGCTGACCAGTGAAACAGTAGTGGTTGTTTGGGCCCAGGACCCAGCCACGCTGAAAGTGAAGGAAATACATTTTTGAGAGATTGCTACAAAATTAACATCAAACACTCCAAGACTTGTTTTCTGACAACGTGTTTCCACCAATGGCACAACTGTATGCTCTGACAGAGCCATTAAAAAAACCCTACAGCAACAGAAAGTTCTATACACAGTTTTTATATGATTAGCGATTATTAGAAATGTACTACCGTAATTGAGAAAGATTTTTTAAAATCCAGGTTTCTGTCTCTCACCTGGCATGAATTCATCTATGTTTTTATTGATGTAAACAGCCTCGATCTTATTGAAGAGGCAGTATAAAAGTACATATCATCATCATCATCTAGATGAATTCTAGACAATGAGTACTCACCCATCTCTAAAAGCCCCACCACATGCATGCTGACTTGAGATTACATCGTTTGTTAACAAGCAAGAAAGTACAAAGTACAGCTACTGAATTAGAGCTCTTTATTCTGGAAGGACAGGAGAGAATGTTTGACCCTACCAGATACTTTTCAGGTAATTTTCACAAAATTAACATCAAACACTCCAAGACTTGTTTTCTGACAATGTGTTTCCACCAATGGCACAACTGTATGCTCTGACAGAGCTCCAGTCAGGGAGCAAGAGAGATACAGTTTAACATGGTTTAATTCTAAAGTTCCCAACCCTGCCTATAACATGAGGCATCCCTCCCACTCCTAGGGTTTATTTTTTATTTCAAAAATGTCTTCATATCCATTGCAATAAATCTTACTATTCTTCAGACCAGTACTCTAACATTTAAAGGGCTACATATGCCCATTCTTGCTTTAGGTCACATTAATACAGATGAGTCAGCGAGATATTCTGGAAATCTTGCTGGTATGAATACATAGTGACTCAACTGTCAGTGCTCAAAACTGCACCTATTCACCGATTAATTTGCCTGCTTATCCAAAAGCATTCTCAAATGGAGAACTAGTCCCTTGAGGGGTGCCAGTGAGCAGACCTTCCTGAGTTCAATAAAACAAGGGGTGTTTCCACAGTGGTCTGTCTAGTAAGGCCACTGGGCTAACGTCAGGTGGCCATTTACCAGACCATTTTCTAAAACAGCTGAAACACAGGGAGGGACCATTCTTACAGAAAACACCACAAGGGATGCACCTCAAACAAAGCACAACCCCACCTGGGCAACCTCACCTTCTTGGCATAGTCGGTCATCTTCTTTGGGGTGAAGAAGAGCATGCGAGTGGCTTCATTGAACAGAATTTTCTCATAAGCCTTCTCAATGCAGCTGGCGATTTCATCCCTGGTTTTGACAGAAGAAAAACACCAAAGCAGTTAGTTCACCCAGGCTGGAGACCCAAGAAGCAAAATTCACCCATTACTAAGCATTACTAAGCAAATTGTGTCTGTGGGCTAGTGCAGCACATGCTGAATTCTCTTCCACCAAAACAGATAGTGCTGCAAAGCACCCAAGCTGTTCGTGGTGGATTGTGCCTGCCCTTAACAATGTTTCTATGGGGTTTAAGGTGTGCTTAGTATTTTCTGTCAGAACTCCTTGAAACATTTCCGCAGCATAGGTCAGTATCTTTATCACACTGCAGTAACAAGTGGAGGTGGAGTACAGATGCAACCACATGAAAACACTGGTTGAAATCCTGTTTTATGACATAATTGGACATAACTAGAAGTTACACTTCTGTGTGTCTTGTTTTGGACAGGACAAAGGGGGCTACTCACTAGGCCCTTGTGTTCCACCCTAAACTTCTCCATTATGGCAAATGCCAACCCCTGGAGGATACAGATAAGCTGTGAAATGGGTGGGGGAGATAACCAAGCAGTGGGGATTGCCTCCCATCCCCAATCAAATTCTTCAGGGAGAGAGGAGTAGCATGTTCTTCTCTCCATCAAGAGAATCCTCCCTGCATCAACCTTCCAATAGCCCTATCAGTGTTCCCCAAGGCTTGACAGCTGCCTCAATGAGGGGAGAGGAGGTGCAGAACTTCATGAATGAAGTGTTAAGTTTTGTGTGTGGGATGCAGGATCTTGGCCTGTGTGGTAGAAAGGTTTTACAGGTTTTCAGCTGAGGAAGACCTTGAATTCAAATTACAAATATACTTCAATCTTAAACAACACAGAAGACACACACATCCTTGGGGGAGCCCTGCCTTGAGTTTCTAAATGAGTCAAACTGTTCGTTCATCACTTCTATGGTATGGTAATGAATGAAATCAGAAATTCATGCAAAGACCCAGCAAGCAGCTTCAACAAAGCTGGGCAATTTTGGGCTGAATAATCCAATCACACCTGGTACCGTGGTTTTTGCAGAATCAGGCACTAGCTTGGTAAGGGACCTGCACAGGGTTTTAATGTTGCTTTGAACCACCGTAAGAGAACATGACCAACCTGACAGTGTCCAATAAGATGTCAATGAAGAAAGCGTAGCTCTCTGCTGGGATGTTGCCTTTAGCAAGGAACACTTTGTTGTAACTGCCTTCCATTAGGTACTGTGGAGAGAGAAGAAAGGAGGGAAAGTACTTTTTTGTGGAGCTTTCGGGCTATGTGGCCATGTTCTAGAAGAGTTCCTTTCTGACGTTTCACCAGCATCTGTGGCTGGCATCTTCAGAGAAGATGGCATTCTCTGAAGATGCCAGCCACAGATGCTGGTGAAACGTCAGAAAGGAACTCTTCTAGAGCATGGCCACATAGCCCGAAAGCTCCAAAAAAAAAGTATGGATGCCAGCCATGAAAGCCTTCGACTCCATAAGGAGGGAAAGCACACACATTAAATGCATCAGTCACCTTTCCAGGAAAACTCGCCTAAAGGTATGCACAACTGTTAACAGAACATTACACATGTATGCATACCTTCCCCAAGATGTCTAAAGAAATTCAGAAGCTTCTTACTACCTCTTCCCTTTCCTCCCCTTCTGTTCCTTATATCTGGAACTGTTTTGTGCAATACAGATGTTATTCCACCTCCTTTCAAAGCCCACCTTTTCTGTAAAGCTTTGGGCAGATTACTTAGGGGAGAAAAAAAGGAATGCCCCTTTCTTTCCGTTATGGGTGCTTGGGGATGAGCTGCATTGAAGGGGCAATAAATAAAGCTCCCATATCAAGTCCAGTTAAAAGTAGGTATTTTTATATATGTAACATCTACAATACATGTATATAATAAATAAGAATTTGCATGTGTAAGGCAAATCCTCTGGTTTAACAGGGTTTGCGCAGAAGAGTGAGAAGTTACCTGCTCTAGAGACACAGGGTGCTTGATGTAGACATTGGTTTGAATGTCTTTTGCTGGCAGCCTTTCAAGCTCAGTGTGAAACTCAGCCACACGGTTCTGGGACAGCAGGAAGAGAAGGTTCAAGCCCAACAGTTGATGCTTGTAAGCTGACTCTGGTAACTCGTCTCTGAGGTGAAAAGGGGAAGCACAGTGAAATGGCAATCAACAGGATTATGTGGGTCTTTAAGCAAGAGGGACACAAGAAAGTAGAAGTGTTGGTGCAATATTCAAGCCAAACAAATGGTTCTCTCTATCCCCCTCCAGTTTCATGAGCCTATCACCTGAATGTTTCCCTATTGGTTCTGCTGGAATCCTCAGTAGCTTTCACTACTATCAACTAAAGTAACTCAGTTACCCTTCTGGGATGGGGCTTTGAGGGTACTGTTTTACAGTCATTCTAGTCTTTCTTCAATTAGAAGGTGATGCTGGGGATTCCTGTTCAACATTCTGGTTGTAGACCTTTGGGGCTGCTCAGGCTTTGATTCTACCCCATTCCCATACTGTTCAATATCTATATGAAATCACTGGGAGAGGTTGTTTGGAGTGCTAGGGTTTGGCGACAACCATTATGCTACTGACATCCAACTCTCTCTCTCCCCTTTCTAATTCCAAGGAAGTTGTTACAGTTCTAAACTTCTGCCTGTGGTCAGAAATGGCTTGGATGAACACGAACAAACTGAAGTTTTAAAAGGCATGGTCAGTTGAGAAAGAGAACGGCTGAATTCTGTGAACTGTAGTTTGTTGTAGCACCAGAGCTCTCTGTCAGAGAAGGCTGAACAACTCACAAAACTACAATTCCAAGAAATCCATAGCTACTGCAGTTAAAGTGGTGTCAAACTGGTTTATTACTGGATGGGGGACGCAGCTTCAGTTTTCAGTATTTTTACTTTACCAGAAGCAGGGGCTGGGATTTTGCTCTTCCAAGTTTTAGAGCAAGAGTGACAGGATATTTTGGACTACAGTTTCCATACTCCCTTATCACTGGCTCTGGTAGGTGATACTGATGGGAGTTATAGGCCAAAGCTTCTGGGGGTGGGCAAGCTCCCCCATATGTTTTGAAGGATAACGTTTCTAGAACCCATTCTTCTATTTTTGGAGTTAAAGTATCACAAGCTGACCCAAAGCTTTGAGGGTCTAAAGAGCAAAGCAATTCACTCAAGACCACAAGGCAGAACTGCTTACTTGTAATCAAAATAGTAGCACTTGAGCTGAGCCATGTATCTCTCAAAGGATGGGATGTCTTTCTTCAGGATGCTCCACTGAGCCCCAATTTCGAGGATGTCTCCTTGGATGGCAGGAAGAGGGATGATAGGCAGTGTTAACAAAGAATATTAGACAGTATTTGGTTGGAGCAAATAAAGCAACCCAGTATAATGTCTCCATCTGGTGATGCTTGCTGCCCTTCAGTCAGGTTAGTGTGTGCAATAGGAGAGAAGACCGTAGGGCAACAAATGAAGCTGTTCAACAGATAAAAGCTAAGTGACTGAGATACATATCTGGAAGACCATGGGTAGTGTTGTCCCTCTGCTATGAATCCCCTATGCCAGCAATTTTTGATGGGCACGGAAGGAATCCAGATCCTCTTGGATATCAACACCCAGAAGTCCCACTCATACTGGCTTGGGGATCTGACACCCAACAAGCTCTAAAGCCTCCCTGGCACAGAACCATTGCCCTAGGTGGTCAGCTCCCAAACCTCCTACCCGGAAATCTCTCACCAAGTTGTTGTAAGAGAACAAGATATTGCACACTTAACATTTTGGATACCATATAATAGCTAAAGTCAAGGTCCAAACTGAGGATCACGAAGCAGCAACTCTGGTCCGGCTAAACTGTTCTGCCTCATCAGGACTTTGGATGAAAGATTGCCTGGGGGCTTTTTGTAATGAGCCTTGAATTCCTCAAAGACAGATTTTAAATGTGACAAACATTTTGCTCAACAGCTTAAAGATACTGTAAAAGGTATTTTCCAGGCCCTCTTCATGTTTTCACTACAGAAGACAAAGCTTTTGTTTCAGCTTAACCTTAAGACAGAGGGGAAAATCATGCAGCTCTCCCTGTGAAAATGGAATGCCATTCTTAGCGTTTCTCAACACTGGTGGCACTGGCTAGGAGCTGTACTCCAACTTGGTTCTCTCCCCTGGTGTAGGAGAGAGTAACCAATGCGCCTTGTGAGAGGAAAGGGCTATTTTGGTATTGAGAGGATAAAGCTGGGGGCCAGATGGAAATGTTGGGGAATGGGAATGTTGGTTTGGATTCATCTGCCAGGCCTGTGCATGGGCTGGCTGTACTCACTTGCCAAGATAAGCTGCTGTTTAGTCAGTTTTGAGCCTGTCGTGGGCAGGAAGTTGAGTTCAAGCAGAGCTAACTGGAACAGAAGAAAAAGAAAGAGAGGTTATACACAGGATGTGCTACCGACAACCAACATTTGTCCATCCCATCCCACAGGCTCCCAGGACAAGTCGGGGAAGTGCGTGATCACAAGACGTTTTCCAGTTTGAAGGCTCACAATTCTAAGCAGGTAACACAATCCACTGGCAGTTAGGAGCCCTCCTCATAGCAGATTTGGCCAGAAACCTTTCACAAGTGCCCTCCTCCTCTTAAAAGAAAGCAGCCTTTTGGCTCTAGAGTGACTTCAGGGAGGAGAAACTTAGCATTAGAAAAAACTAGACATCAGCGGGACTCCAAGTCCTTTGGACTAGTCACCAACTTAACCCCTGGCCTTGTCAAGCTTAGCGGATGGATGCCACGTACCTTCTCTAGACTGTGCTCCTACCTCAGACAGAACTTGGTTTTGATTGGGAGTCAAAGCACAGGGTCTTCCCTGCCCCTCTGAGGAACATTTATTTTCTACCTTTGTGGAACGCGTTCTACATTAGTTCCTCAACTGCTCAATATGTTAATATGAATCAAAATGTTAAGCAACCTGGTACCTTTCAGAACTTAGAGACTACACTTCCCATAAACTTTAGTCAAGGATTACAGGAGCTTTGGTCCAAAGAAAAATCCAGCGTCTGCTCGGTTGCCTAGTGGTTTCTAGATTAGACCCATTGCAGAGACAACACTCTTTTAATAACAACATGTTGGGGATGACTCAAAATGGAGGCAATGAACTTAACTGAGGCTGCTGCCACACTGCAGAATTAATGCAGTTTGACACCTCTTTTACCGTCATGGCTCCATCCCATAGAATTATGGGATTTGTTGTGGCACCAGAGCTCTCTGACAAAAAGGCTAAATAAACAGCTCACAAAAAGGACAAAACGCAGAATCCCATAGTACTGGGCCACAGCAGTCAAAGCGGTGTCAAACTGCATCCATTCTGCAATGTAGACGTGTAGAGTGAGTTGGGTTTGGGCCTGCTAAGCTAATTCAGTGTTGTCAAATTTTAACAACCCGACTCAGCCTGAGGAGCCCATACACGCTTGCGACGCTCAGGCCAAAAAAGCAGCAAGGCAGCTGAGTCATTTGCCTCCCTTCCTTTCCGGCAGCCTCCGAGGAACGAGAGGCCTCCTCCGGGACTAAAGGCAGCGCTGCCGGGTTTTCCAGGCGCTTGTGGCATAGACGGCCGTCAGCCAAGAAGCGGCTTGTAACCTAAATACCAAACAAAAGCATTGATTTTAGCCACGTATTTTCTCTGTTATGTTTACATACTGTCCCAGAAGTTACACGGTGGACACGTTTCTGTCCTTCTCCCTACACCTCAAAATACAGGACTTTCTTTTTAGCCTTTTCTTGGGTCTCTCTTTCTCTCTATATATATAAATAAGTAAAAGTGTCCCAGCCACCAAATAGGGAACAGAAGCCAAGCAAAAGCGGGTGACAATGACACAACCCTGGCTTTGCCTTTCAAAGCCCTTGGTTTAGTCCAAACCAGCATCTCTCTCTTGGGCCAGATACAAAGCTGTGTGCTGTGTATATTATAATCTAATCGACGCTTGTTGTTGTGTGCCTTCGAGTTGTTTCTGATTTGCGGCGGCCCTAAGGCAAACCTATTGTGGGGTTTCCTTGGCAAGCGTCTTCAGAGAAGGTTCGCCTTTGTCTTCCTCTGAAGCTGAGAGAGTGTCACCCAGAGGGGGCCAAGATGGGGTTCGAACCCCGGCCCTCAGAGTCGTAGTCCGAGGCGGAAACCGGACGCTGGTGTTAATGGGATGTGCGCCACGTTAAAAAACATTGGGTTTGAGCAATATATCAATCCTTAGAAGCATCCCTTTCCTGTAAGAAGCTCCTGCCCTCCCACCATCGCCCCCTTTTTCGGCAGCTCCCCCACAAATGGTGGTTTCTAGTCCCTCCAGCCCCCCTCCCAGAGGTTTCTAGTGCTCCTAAAGGGAGGTTTCAAGTGCCCCTATATGGAATGGTGGTCTTCAGACCCCCCCAACACATCCATTAGGCAGTTTCTAACCCCCCAAGGAGATTTGTAGACCTCCCAGCTTCCCATAAGGTGGTTTCTAGGACCCCCCCCCCCAACCAAGTCTGGATGTTTGTAGTTTCCCTCAGGGAAGGTCCCCAGTGCCCCCATCCCCTTCAGAGGTCTAAGCCCATTGAGGGGAGGTTTCAGCCACCAGGAAAGGGATTTGTAGTGACCCCCCCGTCCCTCCAATGGAGATTTCTAGACACCCCACAGAGGTCCTTAGAGAGGGATTTCTAGACTCCCCCTCCCGAGATGTTTCAGCCCCCTTGAAGGGGATTTGTAGCGGCCCCCTGTCCCTCCAATGGGGATTTCTAGAGGAGATTTATAGTCCCCCATCCCCGTGAGAGGTCTCAGTCCCCCTGAGGGGAATTTGTAGTGCTCCTCACCCCCCCATGGGGGATTTCTAGACCCTCAGACCCCCTGAGGGGAGGTTTCAGTCCCACTGAGGGGAGGTTTCTAGACCCCCCATCCCCCTGAGGGGGATCTGTAGTGCCCCGGTCCCTCCATCGGGGATTTCTAGTGCCCCATTCCAGGGAGCGCGGACCTTGAGGCGGCCGAGGAGGTCCCCGCACTTGCTGAGGCTGAGGTTCTTCCGGTTCCACTCGGCCCTCAGCTGCTCGTACATCCCGCTCGCCTCCTTCAGCCCCGACGAAGGGGCTCCGTTCAGACCCGGAGAACGAGGACGAGGAGGAGAAGCCATGACCGCCTTCACTGAGCAGCCCTGCTCTCGCCACGACACTTTCCTTCTTCCTCGCTTTACGGCCCCTCCGTCCCTCCCTCGCTCTTTACGGCCCCGCCCTCCGTCTCCCTGGAAACGGCGTCTCGGCCCCGCCCCGAGCGATGACGCGCCAACCGCCCCGCCTCCCTCCCTCCCTCCCTCCCTTTGTCTCGGAGGGCGCGCATGCGCAGAAGGAGGGAGGGAGCAACCGCTGCCAGGAGGGGGAGGAGCCGCCCTTTGACCTCTCGCTCTGAGTCTCCAGGCGAGATTATTAGGGTTTGGGTCAGGTGACCCAGGCCTGGCCTTAAATAATACTTAGGCCTTCCCTCAGGTTAGGCCCAGGATTAAGGGCCCCTCCAGGAGAGAGAGAGAGAGAGAGAGAGAGATAGACACACACATATATATATAAAAGCCCCCTCAGACTATAAATACACACACAAGTGTCTGTGCCAATGTGTGCATATGTACAAACAAACACACACACATATATATAGAAAAAGGCCCTCTCAGACTATGCAGATATATAGATATATATATATACAAACACAAAGATTCCCTTAGATTATAATATATATATACCTGTGTGTGTGTCAATGTGTGTATATAGACACACACATAAAAAGGCCCCCTCAGAATATATATATATATATATATATATATGGGTTTTTTGTGTGTTTACACACACATGCACGCACACAAATAGGTCCCTCAGACTGACTATACAGACATATAAGGTGTGTGTGTGTATATATACACACACAAATACACATACACATATATAAAGAGGTCTCATATCATAAGCATATATATATATATATATATATGCACACACATATAAGGGTATATACACACAACATAAAAAGGTTCCCTCAGACTGAATATATATAGACGCATATATAAAAGGCCCCCTTAGAATATGTGTGTGTGCATGTATATAAACACACACATATACCCATATATCAAAAGGTCCCTTGAGACTATGTGCGCGCGCACACACACACACACACACATATAAAGGTATATATATATATATACACACACATATACATATACACATATGCATATACTGTATAAAAAAAATCCCCTTAGAATATATATACATTTTGTGTGTGTGTGTGTCTGTGTATATGATACACATACATATACACACACACATATAAATAGGTCTCATCACACATGCATCTATAAAGACAGTCCCCTTAGAATATGTGTGTGTGTGTGTGTGTGTGTGTATGTATATATAAAACACACAGAGATATACCCCTCAGAGCATGAGCACAATCTCTTCTTCAAGCCCTTGGTCAAGAGGAGGAGGGCAAGAAGAGTTGCCAACAAGGAGGAAAACATCCATGCCAGCCCTTGGCTTCCTCCTCTTCCTCTCCTCCAGCTTCCCTGACCCTAAAGCAAAGCTCTCTCCCCCTTCAGAGGAGGCTTTGCCATGGCCTTCCTTCCCCTGAGGCTGAGAGAGTGTGCTCTGGGTGTTTGGAGCAACCTGAGGACGAAGGAGGAGGAGAGGAAGAGGAAAAGAGAGAGGCCGGGATGTTGTAAATGCACCTGGGAAAAGGGGGTGAGAAGGGGGTGAATTTGGACTCAGAGAGCAAGAACCCTCGGCCCTCCGTTCCCACGGATTCTGCGCCCGCGGCTTTAAAGTATTCCTCAGAAAAATAATCCCAGTCAGCAGATCTTGCATTTTCCCATTTTTATACTATAAGGGACACCATTTCATTAGCCCCCTGATTGTATATAATGGGACTTGAGCATTCACACATTTTGGGATCCTCATCCATACCCCGGCGGATACCAAAGGCCCACTATTGCAAACAGAATTCAAAGATGTTTGTTCTGGGGAAGCTCATGCTGCCAACTTCTTTCAGTTGGTCTCAGAGGAGTTTATCATACGATGGAATTTGGGGGTATAATCCAATGGCAATCCGAACGCAATCATGGGGTTTCACGTTATTACGAATTAGTGCATCTCATGCAATTTCGGGCAATGGGAAGTCATTCCGAACGCAATCATGGGGTATTAACTTATCCCACACAATTTCAGGCAATGGGGGGGGGGGTCATTTTCGGGAAATGGGAAGTCACTCTGAACGCATTCCGAATGCAATTAGAACTCACGTAAATTCACTAAACTAGCGAATTTACGTGAATTCGAATTGGCTCCATCTGAAATTGGGAGAAATTTCTCCCATGTGATAAACTCCAGAGGTGCAACAAGATCTCTCTCTACATGTAGTAAACAGGGATATATGCACAAAGAGTGTATCCACACTGCACCCTTGTAGCAGTTTAGGCGTTGTGTTTCTAGGCACTGAAATTTGTCATTGTTGAGGTAGTGGGCATTTCCTTGTAAATGTGTGGAAATGGGTGCCTGTGCCGCCAAAAGACCACTTCAATAAGAATCTGTTTATTTGTTTGTTTCTTAGGTTCCCTTGCAAGAAGTCTCTGTCATGCGGGGATTCCTTGTGGCCAAACTCCTCCTCATCCTCCTGCAAACAAAACGCGTCCTCTTGTCAGGAGATTGCAGATGGACAGCTGTAGTCAACAGATTTGAAAAACTTGGTGCGGACCGGGATATATTCACGCAGCAGCATGAAATTAAAGGTGTACAGGAGGTCTTCAAGGAACTGGTGGATTCAGCCATAGACCCTGACGACAAAAATGCAGTGAGTACTGCCAGCTGGGTTTGGGAGACAAGAAGGTTGCCTTTTGCTCCTATGTGCAGAACAGTTGCTAAGGTTCCCACATTGCGCCATAAACCTTGGAGGGAGCTAGGGATGGAAGTGGGAGCTAAGAGACAGAACAAAGACATAAAACCTTTGGTGCTGGTTCAGACCAAAGGCCTGTCAGCTCCAGCTTTCTGTTCTTGTTGTTGGAGTTTATCAGACATTGGAAATTGGAAATATAATCCAATGGCAATCCGAACGCAATCATGGGGTTTCACGTTATTGCAAATTAAAGTATCTCACGCAATTTCGGGCAAAAGGGAAGCCATTCTTAATGCAATCATGGGTTTCACGTTATTGCAAATTAAAGCATCTCACGCAAATTCGGGCAAGGGGGGGGTCATTTTCGGATAATGAGAAGTCATTCTGAACGCATTCCGAACGCAATGGGAATTCACGTGAATTTGCTAAACTAGCGAATTCACATGAATTAGAATTGGCTCCCTTTGCAATTGAGAGAAATTCCTCCCGTCTGATAAACTCCGTTGCCAACCGGATGTCTCTGTGAAAAGCAAACATGCAAGACACAATCCCAAATTATTTCCCAACCCATGTTTCCCTAGAGTTCCTCTTCTAAAGTACATTGTGTCTTATACTGCACACAATACACTATTTTGACAGAATTTTATTTCTCAAACGGAGCGGCTACCCTAAACAGAGTACATCTCAAACCAAGAAATTTTTGCTTCAACCAAGGGGTTTTACTGTATTTTTACTATTCTGTTCCCTTCTCTTTGAAATGTAGGAAGGGATAAGAGAAAAACCACAATTATATGTTGATTATAACCCTAAACCTACCATAAGTATGCTGAAGACACCAGGTCCCAGTAGCAAAGCAGGCTCACCCATGCTTAGTACTTGGAAGGGAGACCCCCAGGGAATATCAGGTGCTTTAGGCCAGTGATTTTATTCTCTGCATCGCAGGATACTCTGCATCTTCGATATAAAAGCGTGCTTCATGACAAGTACTAAGGCTACATTTATTCAGGGCTGCAATTTAACTGGTACACGAGTTAACTAGAATTTTATGGGATTATTCTGCGGAGACGAAGACAGCAACTTTTCCACACCTGTGGTGAAGATGCTCAATGTTGTTTTTTCTGATTGGAAATCACTGCTGAAATAACTCTCCTTTTTTTACAGAAATACTATGGATTTCCATACTACTTGAAAATAAATCTGACCTGCAGAACATTGGTAAGGGCAAAGCTGCAAACTTGGCAAAGGCCTACCAGGTCATTGGCTGGAAGTGAGTTCAAATTTAAAGGGTGCCTCCTGAAACTCATTTGGTGCTTTCAAACTAATAATAATAAATATTTATATCCCGCCCCTCTGGGTGAGCAATCGGGGCAGGTTACAATATATAAAATACAGATACAATTAAAATATAGCAACCCAATCCCTCCTCCCACCCCTTAAGATAGAATTAAACTGAGGTAAAATTAAAAACAGTAGATAAAACCATAGAACATTAATGTGGCTCTCATTAAAATGATAGGCGGCCTCGAAGTGACTAATGTCTCTGAGGGTGAGTCTAGATGGACAATAGCGCAACAGATTTAATCATTGTCGGGGAAGGCCTGCCGGAAGAGATGTGTCTTGACGGATCTCTTGAAACTGTCCAAAGTTGTAATAAAACGCATCTGGAGGTCTGCACCATCCTAGTTTTCTTAGGCTGTAAAAAGCTACTGCTTTTAAATGGTATTTGAAGGTTTTCAAAATACAACAATTGAAGTTATTTGAATAATTGAGTGTCTGTACTGTTTTCAAACAATAATGACCAACATTTTAATTTTTCAATTTTCCAGAACAGTGTATGGAAAGATTTATTGTTGAATGTTTCAGTTCTGTTAACAAATGCTTTTGATTGTTTTTTTTTTAAATAAAACTGGTTATATATTTTTAAACAAATGCCAAAATGCAATGATATTGTTATTCTGAGTTGCGATAGAATCACTCTTGGCCTCTCCAAGAATTTCATGCGACATCAAAGCAGGCACAAGCTATTGATGGAAAAGATTTTATTGATGAGTAAATAATACAGCTGTTGTTCACAAAGCAGAGAAAGCTCAGCTGAGAATTTCCTTGCAGCAAATGGTGGGCTGGATTCCCCCCAAAATAGCCCACCCAGATTTACTCTGTGGACTGGAACAAAGCAAGGCTGTTGTTGTTTTTTGTCCCTGTGGGCTAAAAAAAAAAAGCCCTTGAGAAATGCATGTGGCCCATTAACCACCATGTTAATGTTTGCACTTCTCTCCCCTTCCAGGCCTCAGAAATGGCTGTTCGGACAGCTCACTACACTGGGATGAGACCACTTGTGACAGTCAATTTTGAAGAACCTGCCCACTCTGTGCGTCAAAAACAAGAGCAATTGGAGATTGAAATGACAGCAGCTCCTTCCAAATTGGGAGGTATTTTAGAGCCAGTGGGACCGGGGAAACAGGCAGTATTGCAGGAAGTACCTGATTAAATGTGATTTGTAGCAGAGCTTAGAAACAAACCACAAATCCTGATGTGTTAAATTTTCCAGCAAAGAATTTAACGTTCCTTATTTTAATGGTTAAAATGCCAAAGAGTGCTATTTCAATGCTTCTCATCATTTGAGTTTCCACACAGCAGAATCACAGCAGTTTGACATCACTGTAAATGCCATGCGTCAGTACAGTGGGATCCTGAGATATGTAGTTTTGTGAGGTATTTATGTCCCCTTTCAGACAACTCTGCCTCTACTCTAGGCTCCAATTCTCATGATTCTGTAGATTGGATAATGACAGCAGAAGCAGTGTCAGACTGCTGTAATACTGTAGTGTGGTTACATTCACATACTTAAAATTTATCGGCATTTTCAGCAATGCTAATACAATATTTTAAAGTTTCACAATTCAATTAATTAACAAATTAAAATCCTTAATATTTTAATGTCAAGTAATTAGTGTTTTCCTGCAGTGACAGAAGACCATTTTAATGGGCTGCTCCTCTAGTTGCTCTGACAGGAAACTAGAGCAGTGAGGTCTGCCGGAAGATCTCCTGTTTTGTGAAGGTAGCATCTGCAAACATGTCATTGTTCTGTTCTGGACCACCACCGCCCATGGATACCAAAAACTAGGACCTCAAGTCCCATTGTCTCCAGTGGCGGCACATGCATACAGATGCACCACCATTGGAGACTATGGGGCTTCAGGTTTTGGCAGGGGTTTACATGGAGTCGTGTTGTCCCTAAAGGTGGCATGGCCATGTGTTTTAAGTACATTTGTCCCTCCATATTCACTAGGGTTGGGGCACAAGACCCATGTGAATATGGAAAAACTGCAAATAACAAAAACACCATGTTTTTACGTGAGAGGAAACCTCTCTAGGAATCTCTAGGTCCTCTGGTGTAACTCCGTGGTCAACGTCTGACAGACACTGACCTTAGAACTGCACTGGAGGAGCTACAAATGAGTAGTAGGGTTTTCTTTCTAGGAATCTCTGGCCTGATCTAGACTGGCACAAAGAGGCACAAATAGGGCTTAAAAAGCCGCTTTTAGGGCTAGGGAGGGTGCAGTGTTTAGTCCCTCCCTAGCCCTAAAGCGTATGGGCACTGCCATTTTAAAATGGCAGCGTCCATACGGACGCGCCATGATGTTGTCATGGTGCGCACAGCATATAGAAACGCTGCACACATCATGACAACATGGCGCCGCAAGAGGGTGCCAAGCGCACCCTTTCCGTGGCACAAAAGGGAGCTCCAAAACGGAACTCCTTTTTGCTTCCGGGTCCTTTGTGTGGCCTTTAGATGGCCGTGCCAAGGACCCATGGGAGAAAGGGGCCGCAGCGGCGGCCCCTTTCTCCCCTCAGCTCCGCCGAGGGAAGTGGGGTGCAGCGGGCGCCCAGAGCCTCAGAGGCTGCCAGTGCGGCAGCCTTGGCCCCATCTTGCCGCTTCTTGGGGTAAGTATGGACCGCCCCTTTTGGGCGGTCTGGAAAGCCCATTTAGGTCTTTCAGTGCAACTTTTAGTTAAAGTTGACCATAGATTTGCACTGGAGGACCTAGATGTTCCTAGAGAGAACATATTAATCAAATCCGCAAATATCAAAGCCGCAAATATGGAGGGATGAGTGTATTAAAGTATTGTTTTAATTATTTCAGGCATAATTCTAAAATAATATATTTCATAATCCATAATATAAATATGTTAGTTTTTCTAGTATATTAGTGGCCTTGAAAGTAATTGAAAACACTTTAATGTTTTGGGGGGGAGGGATGGTTACCTTGTCACCTGGAGGAGACTCCTGCTCATTGCTGGTGACTGAAAAAGTGGTTGTTTGCATGTTTGTGTGATGTGAACTGTCCTCTGAGCTTCTTCCCTCTCCACCAGATTGTGATAATGAAGAGGCTTGCAGGATGTGCTGGTACACTCCAATGCCCTTCATGAATGGCAGTGTAGTGATGGATGTGATGGTGACCAGCAATAACATTGGCTTTCCTATTGATGCTAAGAGGTGAGAGGGATGCTTGGGTTTATGATGCAACCTTCATTTTATAGTCTGAAGGACAATTTCAGGTAATTTTAAAAGATTGTTTTTAAAGCTTGGTGCAACAGGAAAAGAATTGCTAGTCAGACTCATACCATCAGCATGGCTGGGCCAATGGCTCTTTGGCCCCTCTCAGATCTGTCTCCACCAGGACCCATTCCACCTATCCATAACACCACTTTTATATCAGAATATGAAATTGATTAAATAGGTAGGTTTCTCTCTTCCTTCTCCATTTTTTCTTTTTGAATCATATCTCTTAGAATGGAGACTGGTTTTTTTTTTTAATGGGTAGCAATCAAAAGACAAAAAGTAAAATAAAAAATGGGCAATGTATAACATTTGTTAATGTTTGCAAATGTTGACAATGGAGGAACTGATGGAAGAGGGCTATAAATTCCAGTGATATCGTCATGGGCAACTACTACTACTAAAAGTGATTTTAAAAAAACTTTGGGATTTTGACCAGATTTGAGTTGAAGTTATGTTAAGATGAACATTTGACTGGTAGAATGTATAACTTGGTATTGAAAACTGAGATGGAGAATGAGCAAGTTAAAGAATCTGCGATGAGAAGGACTTAAAACATTGGTTGTAATATCGAAAAAGAGCAAAATTAGTGGCCTTGAAAGTAA
Source organism: Urosaurus nigricauda (assembly GCA_034509955.1). Taxonomy (NCBI): domain Eukaryota; kingdom Metazoa; phylum Chordata; class Lepidosauria; order Squamata; family Phrynosomatidae; genus Urosaurus; species Urosaurus nigricauda. The sequence goes on along the minus strand of JAOEGL010000007.1, from coordinate 29,222,994 downwards.
TAGAAGGGGTTGAAGTTTACTTTATGCTATGACTTAAGGGAACTTCTGTAAAATGATGTACTGGTTATATTTGGCCTGAGATGCATAGGCCAAATAAAGTGGCTTCCAGCCACTTTGGGGTTGTGGCATTTAAATGATGGACACCCCCAAAGTGATTGAAAGCCATGTTGAGGCCATGCTCTGGCTCAAAGGACCGGATTAAAAAAGAGTCGATTTGAACCAACTCCTGGCCGGTGCAACTTGGCATCACAGGCAATGTGGTCACTGCAGTCCCAGCCCAATTGTGGCCGGAGTGGCCAGAGGTTGCTTTTTACTGGCCGTCTGCTTCATCCCTCAGACTCCAGATAGATTATCTAAAATGTATAAGAAGGTTGGAAATATCTGTTGGAAGTGCAAATTAAAGGAAGGGAGCTTCTACCCCATGTGGTGGACTTGTGAAAAAGCAAATAAATAAATAAAGGAAGCATATTCATGACGTGATTGAGAAAGTTCTCAAGACAAAGATAGGACTTAAACCAGATTTTTTCTTACTGGGACTGATCGATGGCCAGCTAAAATGACAACGTGGAATTTTAAAAACAATATATGACCACTGCAGCAAGATTACTACTTGCCCAGAAATGGAAAAATGCAAGGATTCTGCCAGTTGAAGGTTAGGTTGTGATGCTCTTTGAGTCTGCTGAAATGGACAAATTATCTGCTTTAATTACAGCAAAGCCAATAGACAGGGTTTCTTTTTAAAAAGGATTTTCTTTTGCAATTTTTACATGAGAAAGGAGAGAAGATCACATTTGCAGTTTTTGAAAATTAGCAGGGTGGGTGGGTTCGAAAAGAAGAATTGTATAACTATTTGAATTTTTTTTTTTAGGAATTGAATTTATTTAAGCCATTGATAAGAATATAGGAAGCCAACTTTAAAACTTTTATTGGCTTTTTAAGAGCATTTTGGTGTTTAGTTTAATTGGGGTAGTTACTTTTTAGGGATAAAAATTATAGTTATAGATATGTATGTAACTGTGTTTTGTTTATTTGTTATGTTTTGTTGTTGTGTATTTTACTATATAATCAATAAAATTTGAGAAAAAAAATCAGATGGGTAGGAATCATGTCATCCTTCACATGGTAGAAAACTTGCAGGGCTAGCTGTGTTGGATATTTAGCAATTTCAAACAGTGATACCTTTAGAGGCCAACCAAAATGCACGATATACTTGCCATGAAGCTATGGAGCTTTGAAAGCTTGCAACAAGTATACTGTGCATTTCAGTTGGCCAAGAAATGTATCATTGTTTGGTGGAATTATCTTTCACATGTTGTTAGAGTTCAAATCCCAGCATGCCTAGTCAGCACAGCCAATAGCGAGTGTTGTGAATTGCTTTTTAAAATTATTATAATCCTATGGTGTTTTATAATATGATGTTTTAAACAATGAATTACCTTGAGAAATTTGATTTAAAAGTAGTGTATAAATGGAGGAAATAAAATCCATCCATCCAAAAACTGTTTTCTTGTTTCTAGGTTCTCTATCAATGTCAATGGATTTATGAAGCTAGTTCAAAACAAAGTTACATTCAAGATAGGAACGAAGGTAAATTGCTGGGATGGTGAAGATTCTCTGTTACAGCAAACACTGTTGACCAGGTCAGCTAGTGTCCTAAATAAATGCTTAAATAATGGGGAGTAGGGTAGAACAGGGAAAACTCATTATCATCATACTAATTTATCACCTGCTTTCCCCCCAATATTGGGACTCAAGATGACTTGTAGAATATCAAAAGCAAGAAACATTAGGTAGCATATCAGGGAGAAGGGCTAGGCCAACTTTCTCCTTGCCATGCATTCTTTCTTCCTTTGTCTTTGGAGATTAGTGGAGCAGCTTGCACTAGCTTGCATCCAGAAGTGGCACAGTCGAGGTAAAATTTTATCGTAGGCCCTGTGGAATATACATTTTGGGCCTCTGTGGCTTTGATGTGGTATGGAAATGTTAATCATATCCTTATGCTCTCTTCTCTGGATTTATTTTGACCAAATAGCTAACTAGCTTGAAATCCTTCCTGTCTCTGAAAGACCCATCACGTCCCTTGTGGCATACTTACTTACGAGCCCCTGTGCTCATCCTTGGTGACATCCCAAAAAACAAGATTGTCCTCATGTCGGACACAGGGTTTGAAGATTACTTTCCAGTAGAGGTAAGAAGAGGCAAGGAGTGGGAGTGGGAGTGGGATACTGAAATGGGATCTGTGGGCACTAAACCTCTCCTGGTGTCCTACTCATGCAAACCTGATGGTAGTGATGTTAGCACTGCGAGTTAAGCCGAATATTGCTCCCTACTTTGGCAGGAGATTTGTTCTGCAGGTGAAGAATCTCCAGTCAAGTTGCTAAGGTCTCTTCCTGAATGGAAATCTGGGAAAGACACCTCTGCTGCAAATATAAGAATTGCTGCCAGTGAGGGGTCAGTGGACTCCTCATTGACAACTTAGTCCTGAAACAGATGGGCCAAAAGTGTCAGCTTCAGGCTGATCCAGGGGCATGGCATTTAGATGACACACACTCCCAGATTGGGTTGAAGTTGCACCACAGCTGCTTAAGGCAGCCCAAACTTGGCCACCAAAGGAATGCAAAAAAAATGCTCCTTGCCCGCCGTCTATTGTGGACCGTGGTGGTGGTGGGTCTTCGGACCGCAGCGTCTGGTCACTGCTGTCCCGTGCTGCTAAGGGTTCACTTATGGCTGGAACGGCCTCCAGCTGCTCCAAGCCACCCATCTGCTTGAGGCTCTAATGATTAATATTGGACGTGAAGAAAATCTGAAAGGTCTTAACCTACCCAATAACTTCACTCTTGAGCCACCTCATAGTCTATTCTGTATATCTAGATTGACCAAACGCCTGACTATATATAAAGTAGCTTTTTGTGTCCAGATGGGAGCAGGATGGTACCATAGCTGATAAAAACGGAGGCACGTATGGTCAGGTAACATCAGAGGATGGTGAAGATGGCAAAAGATCTTAAAGAGAAAGAACACAAGCTAGGAGAGACTGCAGCAGTTTACTGTAGTCTTTGTTTACTGGGGAGGACAAGATTCCTCTGGATGAAAGAAATACCATTTTTATAATGGTGTTTTTTGTTTTGGTGGCACATTCTGATTAACCGTGAATGATACTTAGAGCCTTATTGCACAAAAACCAAAAAGCTGAAATGGAGCTGGAGAGTAGTGGCTTTCTCTGTGCCTTACTGCATGATCTTGTAGTGCTTAAGTTCTCTTTCTATGGGGGATAATCATCAAAGCAAGTCTTTTGTTGAACAGATTATTCTGGCTAGAGAAAAAGACTTTTTTGATGACCATCTTTCACAGGAATAAAATTTAAATGCTACAATATCATGTGGTAAGGCACAGAGAAAGTTGCTACTGTCCAACTTCATTTCATTTTGTTTTCTTGTGTGATAAGACTCCTTCTGTATCCTGCTTAATAACATCACCAGGGATCACTCCTTCTACAGTAAGAGCAACCTTATAACATCACCAGGGCCTGCTCCCTGTGACTTCACAAGTCCTTAAATCCCAGGTTTTGTTCTGGAAATCTCAGAGCTTGGGGTAGACCTGTGTGGGCAACCCTGGCAAGTCCCTGTCTTCTATTTTCAATGTAAAATGAAGGAGCCCAGGTTCAGGCCTGATAGAAGAAAAGACAGGAAATTGCTTCTTCACCCAGACTCTCATTCTGGCATCATGGAAATTGTTCCTGTTAGGTTGTCTGCATGTCCCTGGACAAGACAAGGGAGTTTATCAAATGGGAAGAATTTCTCTCAATTGCGAATGGCGCCAATTCGCAATTACATGAATTGCCTAGTTTAGAGAATTAAGATGAAATCTGATTGCATTCGGAATGTGTTCAGAATGACTTCCCATTTCCTGAAAATGACCCCCCCTCATTGCCCGAAATTGCGTGAGATACACTCATTCGCAATAACGTGAAACCCCATGATTGCGTTAGGATTGCCATTGCATTATACCCCCAAATTCCGTCGTATGATAAACTCTAAGGCTTGCCTCTTTTTGTCTCCTTTTCTTCTGTAGCTTGGCATCGATAGCTGCTGGATTGGCTCCATCTCATGCCCACAGAAGGGGTTCTCCTCCTCTATTGTCGATACCATTGCTACAGAAAGCACCCTCTTCATCCGACAGAACCAGCTGGTCTATTACTTTGTGGGAAATTACCCTATACTGCACATGAGAAGCTCAGGTTCTGGTATGTGAGCCTGAAAAAGCTTCAGGTCATAACTACACTATGTTCTATTGATTTTTTTTTTTGCCAGTTTAATTATCACAGAGACTTCCACGAAAAAATTTGGCAAGGTGAAGATAGTGAGCATTCTCCAAAGGCAGCAGGAGACCCCAGGTCCCTGATAGAATTTTCCTCCCCACATTTCCCTATAGAGAAGGAATGATCATTAAGGCATGATAACCGGAATCCTGTTCTTAATGGATGTTGCAAGTTTGGCTCAAATTTGGGAGAATGACATTAGACTGACCACAGTGAATCGTCTCCTGCAAATACAAATTGCATGGGAAGTTCAATTGTAGTGGAAAGGTGGTTTTCATGAATCATCCTGGACAAATTTTCCCGAAGGTGGGGATGTAAATCTTCATGATTTCATTCTGACAGACCAGAACAAATCATTTTGCCATTCTGCTCTTCACTGTGAGCAGAAACTGCATGGTTTTTGTATTTATTCTGTACAAAAATACAGTTTTTGTGCAGAAAACTTTCTAAGCAAAATCTTTCAAACTGTTCTAGCTCTAAACTGGTTAAAATGGGGGCAAAGATTGACTATTGCAAGGTATGGGGAGCAAAATGGAATAAAGAGAGGGCTTTAAAGGTATGATATGATTCTTTCAGGTAGGAATAGAAAGAATATTTTATTAAAATCAATACTGGTCCAAAATGTGTTTTGGAGTGTGGGGAAACCTTGATGAGAATTCCAAATGGACAAGAATCGTCACAGTTCAGCATGCATTCTGTGCAAAAAAAATTCACAGAAAGTAGCTTTACATGCTATACAGAAAAGAAAAACAAAGAATACATTTCCTGCAAGAATGCTACTTTTTGCATATAAAATGCCATATTTGCTTAATTCAGGATAAGATGTAGCTAAGAATGGAAAAGAAAATAAGTCTGTTTTTAGGAGTTAGACGATACTTGCAAAATAAAAGAAAAAAAAACTGCTGCCTGGAACAGTTCCATTCTGCTCTGTTTTTCTATGCTGTTTTTAACTGTTACCTTCTTTTTCTGCTTTTCCTTTAGAGATGTGGACACGCATATTAAATAGTGTCTGTGTTAAGAGACTAAATCCTGTGTTTTTTGTTAAAAATGACACCGAATATGTGATTGCTCTTGGTGGTGGCTGGCAAGAAGGAGAGTTCTTTCTTATTACTGTGAAAGGTATTCTTTTTCTGCAATACAGTGGAGAATAGATAGGGTCTATATTCATGGACCATACTTGTTCTTTTTCTGTCCTGCATAAGGATCTGGGCTGAAAAGGTTGTGAGGGAGTTAAGCAAGTCTTAAATAGGGGGCTGGTTCAAAGTTGAAATCTCTGGTGCTAGTCAGCACCTTAGACTAAAGAGTGGATTCAACAGAGATGGATTCAAACAGCAGAGAAATTTTGGGGAGCATGTGGGGAGTATCTATCAATCTATTTAGCTTTCTCCTTCCAGTTGTTGTGACACTATAAGTAATTATAAGCTAGAGCAACATACCATAATGGAAATGCCCCATTGGGGCACAACATACTGTACATCATTTTAGGCACAATTAGTGAAGAATTTGACTAATTATTTCATAATTGTCTTATTGTAATTGTATTTTTAAATTTGTTTTTCCTTTGTCTATCAAGAAGACAATAAGCAGCTTGTAAATTTGTTGGGATAGGATTTGTCCATAAGTAAGAAGGAAAAGAGGAGTAGCCCTAGTCATTTAACATTATCATTTTCCTCCCTTTATAGATGGAATTGTGAATTCCACTGGCCCTTTGAGGGCTCAGCAGCAGTCAGTGTGCCAGTTTCTGAAAGGTAGGTCTTTCTATATTTTTGTCATCTCCCTCTTCCCTTTCCTCCTGCACAGTCCTGTGTTGTTGATCTTCCTTCTACGCGTGGTATGATATACAAGGAAGTTTAAAAACATCTCTACAAATAAAAATAAACACACAGGAGAGTCCACTACTATTAAACAGTCACAAGCCTAAGGGGTTTGGTTTGTGGGCAGTGGGTTTAGAGTAGGAATGGATAAACTCTATCCTTCCAGGTGCTATCACAATGCAGTTCCCAACCTTTCTCAGCACTGGCTACACTGGCTACAGATGATGGAAGCCATGTTCAAACCAGCAGGTTTTGGTCAGCAAGTCTTACCTTTGCAAGATAACATTCCCCCAGACATAGAATATCTTACTGAAGGGATTTAAAGCCAAACCTCTTGGGACAAGAGTTTTATTTATATACGCCTCCTTTCCCAGCAACAACACAAATCCTGTATCTGAAGCTGCAGCATTTATTGCTGTTTCTCCCTCAGGCAAAGTAGTTCTTTCATAGGATGGTAATTTCAGGACATCAAGAGAACATTTTGCCCTGTACCCCAATTCGTTCTAGGGACTCTAAGCCAGCAACCAAATAATCTATTACAACACAGCTGTAAGTTAAAGCGCAATTCTGCTGGAGCTCACCAGAAATGCAGAATTTGAAAGTTGGCACAGATTTAATCTCTTTTTGCATTTAAAGCAAGAATCAAGTTTCTAGCCATTACAGCTAAGATGAGATGCTTAGAAATGTGTGGGCAATGGCTATTGAGGTCTGAGGAACTAGAGGAGTGGCTGGACAGGATTTCTGAGGCCTGGGTGTTCCATGCTCTGTGAACCTCCCCGTGATTTGCTGGCCCAGAGTATAGGATATCAATTTTAACATTTTGAAATGGTTAACAGTGGTATTGAGGTTCTATAGAAAACATAAAGAACTGGACAAACCCCTGTGCCAACGGATTTACAAGTGGCTTATGGTGTTGCATTTGATTTATTTATACCTAAAGGTGTTAACCACCCAATAGCAAACATATTCTTCTTGAAATAAAAAGGAAAAATAAATTTAAAAGTACATTTACAGTAAGAACTATTATTAGTTTCACAGTCTATATATGCGTATATAAGCACAGAATCCAGAAATTCTTTTATGTTTGGCTTAAGATGGAGTATTTTTAAATGGATATCTCTACTTTGTGTTGCAACTGAAACATTTCTAACTGTATACACACATACACACATTCCCCCCAGTCTCCCACCATCAGTGCATCAACAAACCATAAGTAACAGTTTTTCTCTTGCAGTTGGATGCAATATCGTGTGGGCTGCTTTCTCTACAAATGAAAACAAGTTCATATTGCTGGTGAATGAAGATAAAACAAATCGGCACTTCCTTGTGGAATATCGGAAAGGTTGGTCTGACTCTTTGAAGCATTGTTACCATTGTCCCCTCCATCATCACCAGTACCACCAGTACCATCATAGCTTAACATTCAGGTGGACACTACACACAAAAATGATCTAACAACAACAACAACAACAACAAGGATTATATAAAAATATATATACAATTATAATTAGCCGCTCTGATAGCCTTTAAGGCTGGAGGGCGGGGTATAAATACTCTAATAAATAAAAAATTAAATTCTTTAGGAATATCAAACAGAATTGGTCCAAAAATCCACATAAGATCTAGTAGGTCCATTCACAATTTAATAGACATAGAACAAATGTTAAAAGGGGGGAAGTATAAAATGGAATGGGTGCTGATTAGCAATGTGGAGAACACATCTGCTGAACCTTTGAACTGACCAAAAAAATGAATCACAGCTCAATAGGGAAGGGCCTCTCTTTAGTGAAAGTGCCAATACTTTGCTTGCATAAGGTCTCTGATTTGGTACTTGTTGTGTCCAGTTGCAACTGGGAAATAGCGCTGCTACAAATCAGCATGGCAGTGTTAAGCTATATGGATCAGTAATCAACTTTGAATATTTGGACAGTAAATGGGAAAAAGAGACTGGGTATCCCTAGTTAGTTAGTAGGACCTGAAGAGGTACAAAAATGCTATTAGTCAAGAATAGATAACCCTGCACTTAGGTGGACTAGAGGTATTACTTGGTGTTCACAGCTTCATAACTAGGGAGTGATGAGCAAGGCATTTTTTTCACATTGGAAATCTATAGCCCTGTGTAGTTCATAGATGGGGGAATTGGAACTATTCCCAGTATTTGTAAGGGACCTGGTGAATGTTTGTGTATGTATGTATAAATGAGCAAGAATGTGTGAAACATGGGCTGGGTAGGAGCCAAAGACCACAGAAGCAGCTGGTGATTGAAATATAGGCTACAGATTAGTACTTTATTTCATATCTTTACATGTGGCTGTTTTATCTGTTCAATTTGCAGATGCATATTTTAAGCAGCTTTATGAAGTCCCTCAGTTAGTACCCAGAGGTAAGAACCACAGCATCTGTGAGAGGGCAGAGTCTGCTGTTATGTTTAAAAGATTGCACCCATGCACTCTATATTCATTCACATGCACGCACGCACACACACACACACACACGTGAAAATTGTGTAGGAATCCAAAGTTGCTGCAGTCCCTGCTTTACCTCTTTGTTGGTGGGGAAGGATTTGAACCTTTGAAACCTCTTTGTGGGTATAGGTAGATTGCCACAGTAGAAACTAGAGAGGGCTCCCGTGCTTTTGATGGTTGCACAGAAGAGGGGCTTTCAGTAGGTGTAGGCTGTGAAGTAACCATGAGACATTATTCATCACCCATTTAAATTTCCTTTCCTACATAACCATTAAAGGCACAGGATCCCTCTCCAGTTTTTCTCTCTGACAACCCTATCCAAAGCTGCTTTACAGCTGCAGAAATCATCACAAAATGCACTTGCACTCGTGCTCCCCAAACAAGAATCAGAATTGTAATTAGCATATTAGAGGAAAGAGTTCTTGGGAGAGGAGTTCCAGTGAATTTGTGAGACTAATATGAGTTTCTTCCAGCTGGAACCTTTGGGTATTGGAGCTGGGCTCATAGTTTAAAGACATCAGCTGTTTGCTTTTGTAGGAACTCATGCTTCTTTATAGAGTGCCATTATTTTGACAAGGCAAAGACCTCTTCTGTGTGTAATTTGTGTATTTGGATTTTTAAAACACATTATTAAAATGACATCTCTTGTGCTCTTTCTTGTTAAGAAAACAATGATTGCTCATTTGAAATCTCCTGCAAACAATGTGTATACTTTGGGGGCCAGTTATGTATCACAAGATGATAATGTAAAACAAGATGACAAAGGGGGGGGGGGACAAAGGTTAACACAAAATTTGCATACAGTTATGTGTGTAGGTACCTATTTGGAAACAATTTCAATAATTTAAGAATAAGGGCAATACATTTTCACTGTAGAAGATTTTTTGTGTCTACTCTCCAGAGGATTGCTATTGCTGGGCAGCTTTAAATTCTCTCCTGTGTTTGGGAGTTCTTTATCTTTAGATATATATAGCTCTTGAACTAAATGATGACTGTTCTTTGTAAAATAAGAAGCATGGCTGCTCCATATGCTCCCATTCTAAAAATTCAGTCATATGGAGGGGGAGGAGCCGGAGGAAAAAACAACATTCCTTCCACTACATCTTTTTTTTTTCATTGGAGTTTATCATACGACGGAATTTGGGGGTATAATGCAATGGCAATCATGGGGTTTCACGTTATTGCGTATGAGTGTATCTCACACAATTTTCAGGCAATGGGAAGTTATTCCGAATGCAATCATGGGTTTTACGTTATTGCGTATTAAAGTATCTCACACAATTTCAGGCAACTAGCGAATTTATGTGAATTCGAACTGGCTCTATTCGAAATTGAGAGAAATTCCTCCCGTCTGATAAACTCCGTTGTAGTATTCTGTAACTCATTCTACATCAGCCTTTTTGTGATTGCTTCCCTTTTCCCCCCTTTGCAGCCTCAGATACAGGATTTGTGTTGTTGCTGGGAAAGGAGGCGTATATAAATAAAACTCTTGTCCCAAGAGGTTTGGCTTTAAATCCCTTCAGTAAGATATTCTATGTCTGGGGGAATGTTATCTTGCAAAGGTAAGACTTGCTGACCAAAACCTGCTGGTTTGAACATGGCTCCCATCATCTAGCCAGTGTAGCCAGTGCTGAGAAAGGTTGGGAACTGCAGTGTGACAGTATCTGGAAGGACAGAGGAGTTTATCACACGAGGGAATTTGGGGGTATACTCCAAAGGCAATCCGAATGCAATCATGGGGTTTCACGTTATTGCGTGATAACTTATCTCATGCAATTTCGGGCAATGGAGGGTCGTTCCAAACGCAATCATGGGGTTTCACGTAATTGCGTAATAACATCTCACGCAATTTCGGGCAATGGAGGGTCATTTTCGGGGAATGGGAAGTCACTCTGAATGCATTCCGAATGCAACTAGAACTCGCGTAAATTTGCTAAACTAGCAAATTTATGTGAATTCGAATTGGCTCCATTCGAAATTGGGAGAAATTCCTCCCCATGTGATAAACTCAACAGTTAATCCATTCCTACTCTAAACCAACTGCCCACAAACCAAACCCCTTAAGCTTGTGACTGTTTAATAGTAGTGGACTCTCCTGTGATACTGAATACACTGTATTGTTTTTGAATTCTTCTTTATCTTCCATTTACTCAGTGTTGTTCCTTTTATGTTTAGTATAAGAGCTCTCTTTTTGTTAACTTTCCCAGTTCTCTTCTTGCCTTTCTCCCTCTCCAGTATATGGTTTTCTTTCTGGGGCCTTGTGCAGATGGGTAGCTTGGAGTGGCCTTCTATATAAGGACAGAATTAGGAGACCAGAAGAACCTGCTGTGACTTTTCTTAGAGTCAGCCTGGTGTAGTGGTTTTACCATTGAACTCTGACTCTGGAAACCGGGGTTCAAATCCCTGCTCAGACATGAAAACCAGCTAGGTGATCTTGGACAGGTCACAGTCTTTCAGCCTCATAGGAAAGCAAATGCAACCACCCTCTGAATAAATAATGCCAAGAAAAACAAGGGATAGGTTCACTGTATAGTAACCAGAAGTTGGAAATGACTTGAAAGCATTCAACACCAATGATTTTACTTCAGCCATTTAAAAAAAAATACACACACATGAGGTTTCTTCTATTTACTTTTTTTTGACAGCAATGACATGGTGAGTTACATATATCTGTGCAACTTTCCGGGCGATTCTCCCATCAAATATTTTGTTTTGTCCTTTACTGGGCACATTGCCTTTGTGACGGATGCAGATGAGGTACGTGTGTTTATCCTCCTTGGGGATCCAGTAGCTAATTTGTTTGGGGGAACTGGTCTTCATGGCGCTAAGGAAAGTGAGGGATTGTTTTATTTATTTATTTATTTATTTCAGCTACTTTCATCCCTTCCCTTTCTGACTGTATTGGTTCCTCGGTATATGGAACATCATCTTTTAAAAAACAAAATCTCTTCCAGTGTGCTAGAATGAGACCGGATGGTTTCTTTGATATCCCTTTCAGCCCTGTGAAATCTATGATTGAAACAAGAGAAGAATTGATTGCATTAATTACTAATTGATTACTCACTGTCAAAGCTACAGAATAAGTCTGGTGGCCTGTTCCTTTTGTTTGCAGGCTGATATTGGAGCAGGAGCTTTCTCCTCTCTGAGGAAGCAATCTGGCCAGATTTGGCTGGGATATGCCTCTTTAATATAATCAGTTGAATCTTTTTGAATTGACCCTGGAAATACAATGAATGATGCTTATCCTCTTTGCCTAATTGGATGAAGTAAGCCCAGAACATAAAAAGTTGTGTGTGTGTGTGTGATAAAGAGAGGTTTTAATTGAGCACTTCTCCTCCTGCCATTACCCAAGGTCTGGGTTATGAGAGAAGGCAGTACAGAGATAAAAAGAGCATATCCATCAAAAGCCTGGTCCGTGTACAACACCCTGGAAGTGATGGAAGGCTCACCAGACCATGACTTGAATGCCGAACAAGCTATAGTCACAGTTTTCTTTGACAAGGATGGGATGCAAGAGGTGAGTATCTCTATCTGTGGATGTGACTTGGAAATTCAAGAGATAGCCAGTGAGAAACAAAATAGTAGTGGTAGAGACAAGGGTTCAAATCCTGACTCAGCTCTGGAAACAGCTTCTGCTGTCGCTGGAGACCTGGGAAGTCAGAGCAGTTCTATGTCGGAATTATATTTATTGTTTCAAATGTTATAAACCCCTTTGACTATCTTTTTAGATAGTAATACAAGTAAGCATGGTTGCTTATCAGTCTGGCTAACCAGCTGGCTTTCTAGAACGAGATATTTTGCCATTCTACCGATTGTAGTTGAAAGTAGACTTTTATTTTAGGAAAGGTTGAAGGCTACTATAATGCAGTGCAACTAAATATTACAGAGTGTTGTATAATTAAATTTTACTAGGGAAGCAGAGAGATTGACACTTGTATGTTGGATATGTCATAGCTCCAGCCTAGATCTATATTTCTTGGCCCCTTTTCTTTCAGTTGATTTATAGGGAAGATCCTGGAACCAATGGAAAGTTAATCAAGAGGAAATTCCCTTTGGATCATGTCCTGACCTATGACCTGATGATCAACACTCCTCACAAAGGAATGACATACAAGTGAGTGGGAATACACAGGATGCGCTTTGTTGATCTGAAGTTATCTGAGGCACCTGCCAAGACAGCAATGGTTTTGCCACTAATTGATTATATAATTTGCTGTAGCAATAGCCCAGAAAATGACTTTCCAGATATTGGATATGCTGCCCTTTTATTTGAAAGATTATTCTGGAAACTTACCTTTAGCATTTATGATTTTTTAAATTGCAGACCATTTGACCTTTGTGGCTAGCCAGAGATTCCATTCTATCTATTGTTCCACAACTGAGCACTTTTCTGTGCTTAGGGAAAGTTGTTCACTGCAAGATATGCCCTAAAACCAGGCCATGAGCAGAGTATCCATTTTACTGTGAATCATGAACCTGGCTGAAACTTCTTAGTGCTGTAGTCAATGTTTGGGTCAAAGATGAGGAATATGTGGCCCTCCACATGTTCTTCATTTCAAATTCCATCAGGCCCAGCCAGCATAGCAAAGATGAGAGATGGTGGGATTGGAGGCCTTGAACGTCTGGAGGGCCACATCCCTCTGCATCCCTGTTCTAGGTGGAATTCTTGTTGGGCGGGGAACACAGAGTTCAAGAGAGTGTATGATGAGTCTGCTTCTTTATTCCCAGTGGAATAGACTACATCAGATTCACCCACCGTTGCCCATTTGCCGTTATACGCTTGGTGGACTTGCCACTCCCACAACGCTTTACTCGGATGGAGCATTATCGTGCCAGGCCACCAGAAATCATGGAGAAAACTGGCTTTCATAACATGAAGTCTCTGACTGTGTACCAGGGACTGGTCTACCAGCTACTGCAGCTGCACTCAGCTTACCACAGAGTAAGGACAGTTTTCTTTGTTTCAGGAGGGGCAGCCTGGTTCTTGCCTTAAGTTCAAGGTGAATTGCACTTCCTGGAGGCTTTTCAGGAATGAAATGTTCCTTGTTTTAAAATGTCAGTCTTTTTATCAGTAGTAGTGGAGCTATTGTGAGTTTAAAAATGATTGGGCTCTGTGTTGGTGCATCTAGTTCACCACTGAAAGTAGGTCTGAAAGGGTAGTATGCCATTATGCCCATCTGAAAACCCAAGATCATTGCCTTCTTAGTGTCTTGCTCATTATCAGCCACTGGAGGCCAGTATATGCCCACAAGTATCTCTGTCTCCACTATCTCCTGAAACAACAACCCAAGCTTTCAAACTTTACCTTGTTGAAATCCAAATCAGTTTAAGATATAGTGTATTAAAGAATTCTAAGTCCATCCACAAACTACGAATGCCAGAATTTCAAAGGATGGAGCCAGTTAAAGTGGTAATACGGATGCCACTTTACTTTCTGCGTTGCTCCATTCCATATGAAATGGTCATTTTTTGTTCCATCCCAGCCTGGCTGTTTCCTTTATGTGAGCATAGTGCTGCTTCTCTCTCTCTCTCTCTCTCTGTTTCCTTCACCCCAGAACTATATTAAGTTTTATTTTTTTATTTTACTAGTCTTATGCTGACCCAGTCCATGACCCCACGTGGCGATGGTGGAAGAACAAGAAACAAGATGCAGTAAGAAAAAACAATATTGAGAATCATTTTTAGACACACACACACACCATGGAGTTTATCATACGACGGAATTTGGGGGCATAATGCAGTGGCAATCCGAACGCAATCATGGGGTTTCACGTAATTGCGCATGAGTGTATCTCACACAATTTTGGGCAAAAGGGAAGTCATTCTGAATGCAGTCATAGGTTTTACGTTAATGTGTATAAGAATTTATACAATTTCAGGCAATGGGGGGTCATTTTCGGGAAGTGGGAAGTCATTCTGAACGCATTCTGAATGCAATTAGATTTCACGTAAATTCGCTAAACTAGCGAATTTATGTGAATTCGAATTGGCTCAGTTCGAAATTGGGAGAAATTCCTCCCATGTGATATACTCCTATGAGACACACATATGCACACACATACACATCATTTTTGACTTTTACTTTCTTTGGTAAAAGAAAATCTGATTTATAGGTCTGCTAAAAATAGCAGGGAAGGAAGTGTGAAGGAGACAGTTCCAAAGACTACTTCTGATCTCTGTTTCCTAGAGTTGAGAAGGGAATGGGTCAATAATTGCACATCTGAAATGTATAATAGAACCTATGGGCTGGTCTGTATACTATGTTGGAATTCTGTGGATATTTACATACATAAAAGCACAGAATATGGTACTGGCCGTACAATTTGACTTTCTGAAAATTCGCTCTTTAGTTTTAGGGGGTTTTTAAATTAAAAAAAAAGCAGTTTCACGGTTCCAGTTCTTGCAGCCACCCAGACTCTTAACTGAATAAGATTTCCTTCAATTGGTGGCAGAACTGCAGTGCCTGGCATAGTGCTGCTTCCTTATGGCTTTAAAACCAGCATGAGTCAAAATAGTATAGTGTCTGTGTGTATGTATGGACAGTAAAAGACACCAAGAGCAGTAAGACAGTGGACTCTTTCAAACGGGGAGGAATTTCTCCCAACTCCGAATGGAGCCAATGCGGATTTATGTAAATTCGCTTGTTTAGCGAATTTACATGAACCCCTGCTCCGTTCGGAATTACTTCCCATTACCCGAAATTAACCCCCTCCTGCCCGAATTTGCATGCGAAGCTTTAATTCGCAATAAGGTAAAACCCATGATTGCATTCGAATTGGCTTCCCTCCTGCCCGAATTTGCATGTGAAGAGTTAATTTGCAATAACATAAAACCCATGATTGCATTCGAATTGACCTTAAATTATACTTCCAATTTAGCCTTGTATGAAAGAGTCCTATGTGATCTATCTACATAACATAATCTTTCTGGCGTAGATTTCAGTTACTGTCGTTGCAAGAGTTTTGTTGTCAGAATGGGGAAATTATTGTTATTTATAAAAAGTATGCCATAGACAATGTTATCTTCTGCAAAAGCCCTAGATTTAACAACAGCAACAACAGTAATAAAAGATGGGATGCCCTGGTAACGCAGTGGTTAAATGCCTGTACTTCAGCCACTCACTCAAAACCATAAGGTTGCGAGTTCAATACCAGCAAAAAGGGCTCAAGCTTTAATCAGGCTTGCATCCTTCTGAGGTCGCTAAAATGAGTATCCAGATTGTTCGGGGCAAGTAGCTTACAGTTGTAAACCGCTTAGACACTGCTTAGGCAGTATGAAGTGGTATATAAATGAAGCTGTTTGTTTTGTTTGTAAATAGAGTTTGTCCTTTTCCTCCTCCTCCAACTGTATAAAGAATTAGATGGGCCATATGCCTAATTCAGTCCTGTATACCTTTCCAGGAATATTACTACTACATGGCCAGCAACTGGATGTCCTCAGGAGGTATCTATGTTGACATGGCCAACTATGTTAAGGTCTACGACCTCTTGCCAAATAATTTGCTGCCAAAAACAATCTACTTGGACAGGAAGCAGACCTTCGTCTTTTCTGTGTATCTGAGCATCAGGACAACCAAACAGAGCAGTAAGCTGTGGGGAGCCCAGGAGCTGCTATCATGAGGAAGGAGAGATGGGTGGGTTGCCTAAAGAGCCACTGGACTGAAGAGGTGGGCAGAGGAGATGGAGACTGGATTCCTTTATTATAGGCAGTGGTATAGCTATGGGAGGAGAGGGCAACATGAGGGCATTGCCCCCCAGTAATAAAATCCCCCTCCTGGCAGTTTCTATTTTGCAACATTTGGAAAATGAAAATATCCTTCAGTCCCCAAATTTCTAGCATTGCCGTAGCTTAAAATGTCACTTGAACATTTAGAAATACAGTGTAGGCATCAGTCATCCAACGAAAAGGGGCCAGGCAAAGAGACCAAAGGGATGAGAACACAGACAACAGAAGACTTTTGGGTATGAATTATTTTCTGGGATCTCACTTGCAATGCTAAACATTTGGGCTCTGAAGGAAAACTTTATTCAAGGAGTCAGAACTCTTATTTAAGGGGCAGTGCTCTTGTGGCTCTTGTTTCGTGAATCTTTTTGGCTCTTGGCAGCAATGAGGAGTGGCATACATGAAGGCTACTTAAGTAACTGTTAAAATGCTGCATCAAAGTGCCATATAAATTGTCAGTAGAATAGGTTTACAGATTTGTCGTTTTCTGATTAAAAACCGCATACAAATTGTTCAGGGTAAAATATTTTTTCTATTAAAATATTTCAATTTCCATGTCTCACTTCATATTTTAGTCCCATATAATTTTTACTTATTTATAGAAAAATGTATATTTTGCTCCAGACAACAGACAGCAATCAGAACCAAATATAAATTACAATAACATTTGCAAAGTAACACCATACATATAGCAAATACAACCATAATGAACTACAATTTTTTAATAAAATAAGATAGGGTTTGTGAAGTATGTCACAGAATGGTTTTATTGCTTTTGGTAATTGTGTGTGAGATATTACCTGTTAACTTTGTCCATGATTTGTACCAAGATGCAATAGCATGGGAATAAGTTGTTTAGAACCATGCAGAGAGAGAGAGAGACTTACAACAGTCTCTCTTTGGTAATTTCATACTTAGTAAATGAGGGCACTGAGCAAGATGCTGAACACCACAATCTGACATGATCCACGGAAACCATTTGGAACTATACTTAAGAACAGAGCTTTCAAGTCTGACTTCTGAAAGTGCCCCAACTTTCCCCACCCCTTTTAAATACCATTGGGGACCATTGTTATACAAATATAGACAGCGTTGAATGGTGTAATCGATCTTCTGTTTTATCTGCAGTGGGGGAGACGGCAGAAGAAAATTCTCTCCACTACATGTGGCTCACCATTCTTTTAGCCCATCCTGAATATGTTCATGCAGATCTACATAGGCAAGAACTCATCAGCAGAGGCTCAGTGCTGTATCGGGTAAGGATCCCTCTGCTCCTATCAGATGAAGTATTGTCATGCCATAAAAGTAAGAAATGCATCAGTGTTTTAATCATCATTCTGAAATGTGAAAATCCTGAACTGCACTCTTACATTATGATCTGTTTGAAGCTGTGTTTGGAAACTTTGGCATACAGCTTTTCTGGAGCCTAGAATACAGTATCACATAGTACGTTTCAGCAAAAACCTTTTTGCTCAGGCATGATTGCCCTGTGGAATAGTTATAGAGGAAAGGGCTTTTAACTTTTTAACTATGATGTGAGCAAAGTCTCTGTGAACATACACAATTTGGTCTTCCATCTGTGCAGAGCTGCATCATGGTAAATTCTAGAGCGGAGTAATTTTTCTGCCCCCATTCATCCTGTGTGCCTGTCTGGGTGCATGAAATAACTCTCCCTCAGTGCTATTTCTCCAGTATATGAATAGCAGTATTGAGAACTTTTCTGCTTTCTTGACACCAAATGATGAGTATAGGGTTGCTGATTTGAGATTGTCTGGGGCCCTGAGGTTTCCTGGCCAAAGCTCAAAGGCCCAGAGATGTGAATCTTTCAGAACACCTTGGATAACAAGGACTACTACTCATAATTTCTTGTACCCTGTGAGATTGTCTAGGAGTTTGAGTAAAAAATTAACTTTTGAAAGCTCTGGTAATGGGGCCAAGCAGAGGAAGCTCTGATTTGACTAGTAAATGTCTCGTACATATTTGAAGTTCATTTGAGTGGTAGATTGTGCAGATGCTAGTAGGGTCTACAGTGAGAAAAAGCCTGGAGGAGCCAGATTAATAATTGTGGGGCTAACTCAGCATATGGAAAGGGTGATTATACAAATGCTTTTGACCATTTTGTGGCCTTGAAGGACTACCAATAAGGGGATGCTAGCATGGAAGACAAGTTTAAGTCTGATGCAGTGGAATCACATTTCTTTTAATCTCTCTTTGTTTTGCCTCACTGCTCCATTCTTTCCCTACAATAACAACCAACCGCTTCCTAAAGGTGTCAGTCACAGACAGTGGCAATTTTCCAAAGCAACAACTCAGTGGGAAGGGTCTGTTGAAGAGCTCTGCTAATTTAAAGGTAAGAGAACAGATTTTTGTCAGCTCCAGATCTTTAATTTTCATTGTCTTGTTTCATCTTAGGCTAGGGCTAAGGCTAGGGCTATCCATCAGGTGTCAGTCTGGTCTTTTCCCTGAGATGCATTCAATTTGTTTTGCTTTTCACAGGTTGCACATTCAGGGATGAGCTGTTACCACTACACAGGCTCAGGAATACGCACAAAGGTAATAGTGGTTTTGGTTCCTTGATGGTAGTTTGGTAATATCCAGTCTTTTCTCCTGCCAGCAGTCCCAGCACTACAGAGAGCACAGAATTGCTACTGGATTCAGCACCCCTGAAACAATTTGACCACCCATCCCCTTCCCTCTGCTTCTTTACAAATCTTTTTTCCTCACATGCATTTGCCATAGCATCCTTCCGTCTGCCATCTATTCATCCTACCTGCATCCCTGTTCTTACACGACTCCCTTACTCTCACTCTTTTTGGCCTTTTCATAATTTTGGCTGGGGAAAAGACTTTTGTTGTTTCATCCAGTCTCTTGCCCAGATGAATTGTTCCCCACCCCCCACCCCCCTTTTCAAGCCCCAGCCCTGGGAATACTTGGCACAGTTATTTTTACATCCAAGGGCCCTCAGAGAGAAGAGCATTTAATAATAGAACAATTATTTGTCCCCTTTGTGCTGTACAGCTCCAAGAGGGTCTGGACACTATTTCAAACTTTTATACTTGGGTGCTAAAGCAAAATAGCAGAGACTTATAGATTGTTGTTGTGTGACTTCCAGTTGTTTCCAAATTATGTTGACCCCAAAGTAAACCAATCTCTGGGTTTTCTTGGCAACATTTGTTCAGAAGAGGTTTGTCTTTGCCTTCCCCTGAGACTGTGAGAGTTTGACTTCTAAAAGAATTGTACACAAATCCATTTGTGAAATTTCCTCTGAAACCAACAACAAAAAAGTCAGCTGTCTTGTGGCAGCTCTCAGAGAACATTTTAAAAATATCCTCAGTCTTTAGAAGATTCACAGGCTTCTCTGTTGCTTATCATTTGATGGAGGAGTTACGGCAAAACAGGCTTCAAAATTCCTCTGTGTTGGAATTTAGTAGCAGATAGGCCTGTGAAACATGGTCTCTGAGAGGTAGTTTGAAAAGCATGGTTTTAAAGCAAAAGGCTTTTATTCTTTACCTATACTGCAGGGCAGCTCTTACTTGGGTATCAATATTGGATGCCCTCCAGGCAGAAGGCTGGCTTTTGACATCACTTTCACTAAGAATTATACTGCCGAGAAAAACAAGCGCTACTTTGACTGTGTGAAAGAAGACCCGGAGATGCCCTGCTTCTATTTTAGCGATGGTAAGGATGTGGCGGTTGCATTGTTTTTCTGATTTAGGTGAGGTGGGAAGTCAGAGGCAGCCCAGGGAGACCTGTTGTCTCAAGCATTACAAACCTGACTGTTAGGAAATTTGCAGAGGACATCTGCATTCCCAGAGCCCCATAACATTGAATGATTATTTTTTAAAAAAGAACAAGAACAAGTTATTTAAACTTGCTAATATTAAAGTCTAGTAAAGAGGAGGAAGTAATTTTATTTGTTTTTGTATGTGTATATGTTTATATGCTTTGTTTATATGAAGTTTTGTTGAAGTCTACATATACATGTTTTTTAATGAACGTTAAAAGTTTTTCAATAAGTAAGGAAGAAGTGTTGGTCCATTCATCCTACTCCGCTTGGGAGCCTGGAGCCAGGGAGCTTACACCCTATTTGATGCATTTTCTTTTTTCTTTTTGCAGTGTTTTATCCCTTCTTTTTGATCCAAGATATGGTGACAGGGGACTCAGGACGTTTCAATGGAAGGTAAGGCCTGAGCAGAGCTTTTCGTGGCACAATACAAATGCTGAGTTGCTTGGAATAAGATCCTGGGAAATAATATGGAGGCACCTGGGCCCAAGCCAAACGCATAATCTCCAGTTTGGCAGGGACAGCCCTGATTAATCCTCTGCTATTCTTGGGGTGGGAGATTCTTCACCTGCTTTTAAAATGTCTCAGTTTCTTTCCTCTTCTTCCCACTTTCCTCAGTTTACTTCCTTTGCTACAAATTAAGTTCAAAGTGCAAAAGTTGTTTGTACTTAGTTACCCTAGGAGAAGGAGAGTGAGGGGCAGAATCTTGTCTAAATCTGCCCCTTTGCCTAAATCTGCTGAGTTTATTTAATGCGGACTTGCACATGGATAGTTCATGAGATTGCACTTTGTTTTAATAACTGTTGACCAATTTTAACTGTGTTAATTTTAATTTGTCTTGGTTTAATTCAGTTTTAAGGTGGGGCGGTTGGGGAGGGATATGATTGTTGTTTTTACTCTGTATCGTTTTTAATTTGCTGTACCCTGCCCCCAGTATTTTATTAGAGGAGCGGGCTATAAATAAACTTTATTATTATTATTATTGTCCTTACCATTATCCATTTTCTGGATATGTGCCTTGTGCCCAGCCAACCTATACAGAAGGGTTGCCAGAGTGAACGCTGAAGAAGGCACTTGTGCTGTTCATGGTTGTGCAAATGGGGGGATTTTAGCAGGAGCTGCTGGTTACCTAGCTACATGATAAGAAATTCCTTCTACACAACCATTAACTGTAGAGGAACCCTTGCCTTGCAGCCCTGCTGTACAGCTGTACCAGTAATAAAGGTTTACTTTTTACTTCTGAGCTTTTGTTGCTTGTTTGTTCTGTTGTGTAATTTAACACCTCATGCTAACTCTACAATGATAAGTATTCTCAATCTGTCGAGTGTTCCTTCTCTATGGCCCTCTCTATGTTAAATCAGCTTTCCTCTACTCAGGAAATACTCATCTCTTCAGCTGATCCCCTGACTTAAAGCGCTATCCCATGAATGCAGTGCAGGCTGGGTAACAGAGGAAAAAAGAAATGGAGATTTTTGTCCCAGATGTTTGAAACCATATATGACATAAGGCTCTGAGACAGTTGGAGACTTAGTGTGTAAGCTCACCTTCTTTTTCTTCCTTATTTGATGACAGCTATATCTTCACCATCATTGGTGGGGGAGCTTTTTCAGAAGAAAATATCAAATACTTCACCCCGGAGGAGCTTCTGCTCTACAACACCATGAACGGCAGGTGCGTACAGCACTCATGATCTCATGCTTGCAAGCTGACATCAAGAATGCAGCACACTCAGGTGAAGCAATGTGGGGCCTTTGCTAGTGCCTGGATTCAGGAATGGGCTGGACAGAGGCCAGTTTGCTAATGCTAGATCAGCACAAGCTAGAAGCTCCCTGTGTATCACATCCCATGTCTCAGGGTACAGTTTTGTTCTAGATGCGTTGCCCAGCCCCTTGAAGGAGCAGATTCTCACCCAGTCTTGTTAGGCATGAAAATAAATCCCATAATAAATTTGCTAGTCCTTGGGCAGGTTATATACTCTCAGCCTCAGAACATGGCAATGGCAAACCTCCTCTGAAGAAACTTGTAAAAAAAAAAAACCCATGTGACAGGTTTGGCATAAATCAGAAATGAGTTGAAGGGACACAAGGTGCCACTCAACTTGCGATCACTCTCAATGGTAAAAGCAAGAACAGTTTTATTAAGTAACGTGTTACTTATTTGTGGAGCCCCTGGGTTGGGAATATACAACCCACCAGAAATTAATGGACTGGAACTCCCAGCAGTGTTTCCTGTGAATTATGGTGGGCAAAACTGCTGTTGCTGCAATAGAGCAACACCTGGAGAGCCACATGATTCCCAACTAAGGAGCCCTGGTGGCACAGTGGTTAAATGCCCATACTGCAGCCCCAAGGTTGTGAGTTCGATCCCAGTGACTCAAAGGTCCACTCAGCCTTGCATCCTTCCATAGGTCACTAAAATGAGTACCCAGCTTGTTGCCAGCAATTACCTTACGTATTGTAAACTGCTTAGGGAGTGCTTAGTTCACTGATAAGTGGTATAGACATGTACTTGCTATTGCTATTGCTCTCCTCAGCTCGCGTTCTTTCATTTTCTCTTCCCAGTGAATCTTATAGTCTCATCTGGCTTAGGGCTGATGGTGAAGAAAACCAGACAAGCCCTGAAGGTTTCCACATTCTTTCTCAAGGCAACTCTGGGATATTGTAAGCCACACCATATAGATAAATATTCCTTCTGCCTTTGGGCATTCATGTCTGTGCCTGATCATCCTTCCAAGCAAAAGAAGCAGTTATATGTGTATTTTTATTAAATGGCTTTAATTGCCTTTGGTACATATTTCACTCTTCCCTCATTGTTTGCTCCTCCCTCATTCAAAGCATTACCTAAAAGCTATACTGGACTCAGGTCAGAAATATGAAAGAATATTAAGGAAGCTCTTGGTGTATTTTTTCTCTCATAGGTGGGTCTGCCAGCAGAATTCTCCATGTTACGACATTGTTCCCATTGATGCATCTGCCCCTGATTACTTCTTTGTGGTGAAGGTGTCAAACAGGTAACTGTTAGTTTGAAAGTTTAAATTAAGTTTAAATTAATTTTAATTTTTCCCCCCTGATAACTTAATTTGTTCCACTTATAGGCCACATATTGGCGATCACAGCTCCTTAGTAATTTTACAATTATACATTTATAATAGCTTATGAATGCGACTGGGTTTGGATGTATTTGTGTTCTCAGCAAAAGAAAAATAAATCAACATATCACCCATGGTTTGCATCAAGAAATCTGGGAAGAGATAACATGTGCATATGCTTGCTTAGGTTCCCCAGTTTACTGGAACCAGGGAAAGAAGCTTTATGCCTCAAAAAGTTTAGTTTCAAACTGGATAAGAGCCAGACATGACTTCCTTCTCTGTTTCCAAGAAACTGTTTTAGCAGGCCTCTTAGCTGCAAAAAAAGGGGAAAAAAGGAACATCAGAGCAGGGACTCAATCAGAGGAGGAAAAATATCCTCTTCTATGGGCAAGTAAGTAATTCCTCTACATTGAGAAAGATGGGTTCATCAAATTATAAGAAGTGCAGTTATTCTTTGAGTCTAGCACATACTGGTTTAGTAAAACAGGCCAAGATATCTCAGGCTGCTTTCCTCAGAAGAAAAGTTATCATGGAGTACACTAGTTGCTCCATGGTTTTGCACCTACGGGAGACAGCTTGACCATTGAAACAGAAAGCTGGGATTTTGCTGTATAAGGATTTAACTGTAATGTGAGAGAGAGAAAAAGAGAAGAAAGAAGAATTAACCAAGATACTCTTTTCAGTAGTCAACCCATTTCCCCATTTTTGCTTTCACAGGGGCGTTGACCAAACCACCTACTGCGACTACGCCTTAGAGTTCATTGTCCACATCCATGGCCTCCGTCTTAGTCATACTCGGTCCGTCTATTTCTTGCAGGTAACAGCAGCTGGGTCTATGGTATCCTTTTCCTTTCTTCTCTAGTTTGTCATGACTCTGCTAGCACTGCAGGAGCAGAGGTTTAAGTAGACCCTGCTTTCTGGTCTGTGGTGGTATTACATTTTTTCAAGCTAACTCTGACTTCTGGCAATCCTCTCCTACAATTTTCTGGCTTTTTCAGAAGAGGTTTGCCATTGCTTTCCTCTAAGACTGAGAGAATGTGCCTTGCCCAAGAACAATATTTCCACAATTGAGCAAAGGTACAAACTTTGGTCTCCCAGAGTCCTAGTCCAACCCTCAAACCATTACACCATGCTGGCTCTCCCCTTCTGGTTTACAAAACACAAACAAACACGCAGAACATCTCAAGGAAATCCTAAAAAGAATACCAAATATTGTTTTATTTTGTTTTATCTTGTGACTTTTTAATTTTGTTGTACCCCGCTCTGATTGCCTGGACAGAGGAGCCGGCTATAAATAAAACCTATTATTATTATTATTATTATTATTATTATCATCATCATCATCATCATCATCATCATCATCTCTGTTTTGGAATTGTGGAAGAGCAGTGAAGCGTACTCTAGCATCTCCTTTTGGCCAAGGGCCCAAAGGCTATTGAGAGGCTTTTACTGCTTGACAAACAGAAGACCAGTTGTTCTTGAACTGTGTATGCCACTGGTGGACTGTTTTGAGTGAAAAGTATTGTAAAAATGCTTTAAATAATAATAATAATAATAATAATAATAATAATAAGAAGAAGAAGAAGAAGATTTATTATTTCTATTCCGCTTTTTCCGGGTGGAGAATCAAAGTGGATTACAACAAATATTAAAACAAGATGCAATTAAATCACAGTCAAATTAAGGTCCCCTCCCCCTCCCCCCCATAATACGTAAGATATTAGAGTCATAGAATCATAGAGTTGGAAGAGACCAAAGAGCCATCCAGTCCAACCTCCTTCCGCCATGCAGGAATTCTCAGTCAAAGCATCCCCATTGACAGATGGCCATCCAGCCTCTGTTTAAAGAGCTCCAAGGAAGGAGACTCCACCACCCTCCGAGGGAGTGTGTTCCACCGTCGAACAGCCCTGACTGTCAGGAAGTTCCTCCTAATGTTAAGGTGGAATCTCTTTTCCTGGAGCTTGCACATCCATTGTTCCTGGTCCTGTTCTCTGGAGAAGCAGGAAACAAGCTTGCTCCTTCCTCAATATGACATCCCTTCAGATATTTAAACAGAGCTATCATATCACCCCCTAACCATCTCTTCTCCAGGCTAAACATAACTCGTTCCTCATAGGGAATTGGGTACAAGTATGTTTAGCCTGTTTATTATTTTTAATATTATTAGCCTGATGATGATGATGATGATGAGCCTGTTTATTGTGTTTATTATTAAGGTAATATTTCTTATTACCTTAATAATAAGGTAATAATTCTGGCCATATTAAAAGACAGTGATTTGCCTGGCACTAAACAGGCATCAGGGTTGGTTGTAGGCAAGACTCGCTGAGGAGGGCATTCCGTATACAAAGTGCCCCTCTTTAAAAGACTTTGTCTCCTTCCATGACCCACAAATCTCTAGATGGCAAAGAGATTGGGAGAAGGACCGCTGAGAGGGGTTGGATGGGTTGGATGGGCTGACACCGAAGAAGGTGGTCTTTTAGACATGCAGCTCTCAAACCATCTAGGCTGAAGAGAGGAGGACCAGTGCTTTGATTTGTACATGGTAGTAGAAGAACGACCAGTGCAGTTAAAAAAAATAACCCTCGCACACGTCACCAGCACACATGGATCAAGGCTTGCCAGTGTTGGTCTTGCCCATGAAATTCCCATCTCCTAAGCCACCCAAGCCCTAGCATGCTGTTAAAATAAGATCAATTTCCTTTAACACCCCGTCCCACAATTGTATAATGGCTAAAGCAACAGAATTGCAGGCAGAACACCGTGACTCAGCCATGAACCCAGCAGGGAGCCTAGAGTGACAATCCGTACACAGACTTGTAGAGGTTGTCTGTCAAATGAATTCCTCTTCACTGGTCTAAAAAGACCAGAATTATTTGCATAGCCTCACACTCTGTAGCAAGTGATAATGACTCATTACTACATAACTTCCATTTGTTTTCAGTCTAACCTTCCCAGAGCTTAGGAAGAAGCTGCTGTACCTCTGTAGGACAGGAATGGGCATCTGCCTAGGAGTCATAAGCCAATCACACCATTTAAAAAAGAAAAGAAATTTGAGGTTGAGGTGGGGTGCTTTGGAGACCACACGTTGCCTACCCTTGTTTTCAGAGCTGCGTTCCTCAAAAGTATCTATTTCACATTTCAAATGCTCTTCCCTTGTTTCCGCTCCTGCAATGTTTGTGTCATCTGTTCATGTATGTCTACTATAACTAATTGATCAACCACAAATTAAACTTTTCTTCTCCTGCTCCCAGTTATCGATGGCTGTCATATTTGGTATGCTCGTTCTATACGTAGCAGTACTTTCACTGGGTCCTAAGGCCAAGGTCTACATCACCAGACTATTCCGGAAACTGGAAGAAGCATTTGTACTTCGGGCTGGTAAGTTGGCAATCAATGCATCAAGGAGCTTTAAAGAGGAGAAACACTCTGCCAGACATCCTGGATTTTTTAGAGCCTTACTAACACATCTGCGGTCTATTAGCCTGTCCCATAAACAGAGAAAATGGACAAACCCTATCTGGAAAATGGGCTGGTAGCTGAGGCAGAAATACAGCATTAAAACCAATTTTATTGCTTAAAGCTTCTTTGAGGCCTATTTGGGCAGAAAGATGGGAAGCAAAATAAAATGGATCCTACAACCTCAAAGCACAGGAGTGTAAATCTAAGGACCAGTGAGGGAATTGGCATGCGTGTGTTACATTTTTCCTTAAGATCTTTTTTCTCCTATTCTTACGTTTAAGCGGTTGTTGTTGAGTCTATAATAGGGTGCACCTAAATTTTGTTGTTGTGCTCTCTGCATTGCCAGTCCCATACTCCACTGTGCCAAATGTGTCTGAACCAACACCTTGAATGTTTCCTTCCACATTTTGCTAGAGCTTAAATGTCAATTTCGGGAAGGTGTTTTAAAATGCTTTTCCCAATCTCTTTTTACTGCCAGCATCCAGCCTCACCTTCACCTCCTCATTCACCAGTCAGTCATCCCTGCAACATATGCCGTCTGACATTGTCCAAGGCAGTTCATCACCGCCTTCCTCCAAGCCAAACACACCGGCCTCAGGAGCACAGTAATAATGTGATTCACCTTACTCCCTGTTATGTGTGGATGCCTTCTCCCACCCTGCCTCCTCTGATGGTGAAGCGAGGGGCTCATCTTTGCTTTTCGTGACTTGGAGGATTTCTGGAATGAACTAAGTTATGGCCAGCATAGACACAACCATTTCTGGCGACTCTGACTGCTTGATCCGTTGCTCAAAAGGAAGGACACAGGGAGAGGCCACAGCTTGCTTGCAAGTGAACCCAGAAAGCAAGCCTACAGATATTTGTGCTGTCTCTAAGCAGGTTGGTTGTTGGCCCCATTCACAAGAGGCTTGGAGTCATGGGAACTGTTCCAGAAACCTGGTTGGTGGGATACCCAGAGACCATATCACCCAAGGAGGTAACTTATAAAGTACACATTTTTACCAAGGCCAGGAAGACTCGGAGGGAGAACTGCATTTTTCTTTTGGGTTTAGTTTGCTGGTCCTCTTACACTTGCCTGACCCATGGGTAATATGTATTACTGTCTGTTGGGTTTTCTTTTCTTGCCCTGGTCTTTTCACACATGCTCCAGACTGACACAGAATGAATCCAGGCAGAGTTGAATGAGTAAGATTTTTTTAAAAACCAAAAGATTTCTTACATCTATTTCATAAAATGGGAACAGCAAGCCTCTGCTCCTCCATGCCCCATTCCCAAGCTGGTTTCAAACAATGCCTTGGTATAAACAGTTTGTCACTCAGTGGAAAGCTTTTACACCTTCTTCCAGTGCATTTCTAAAGCTGATTTCTTCTTACCAGTAAACTTTTTATCTATATGTTTCTCTACATTTTATTACTTGTCTTTGTCTGTCATTCCAGATAACGGTAATTTAATAAAGACTTAATTTACTAAGGCATTTGGTTTGGGAAAGAATATCTGTTGCCATCCAGAAATTGTAGAATTCATAACGGGAAAGCATTTCCTAAGTTAATTTCTTTTTACCAGTATTGTTTTATCTATATGTTCCTCTAATTTTGTTATTAAATTTTCTTTTGTCTAATTCATTAAAGACTTAAGTTATTAAGGTATTTGCTTTGGGACAGAGTATATGTTGCCATTGAGTAACTGAAGAATGTAACAGTGGGGAAAGCATAATCTTCCCCAGCACAAATGTGATCCATTTTGCAACAACTGAGAAATCCCATTGCCAACACAATGGGAAAGTTTTTCCTGGTCTGCAGAGCTTCCAACCAGATGCAGGTTCTTCATGAATTTCACATTCCTGAATCCACAATCGAGCCAACATCTTTTTAAAGAACCCTCGGCAGCCTTGCTCTATCTGCCAGCGAAGATGCAATCCTGCAGCCGACCAATAAAAACCAAGCCCACACAAATGGAGTGGGTCTTGTCACCAACCTCCAGGTTGCCATTGGAAACAAGCAGAAGAGCACCGAGAACGGAAAGAGCAATATCCAAAGGGCTTTGCTTTTGGAACAAGTCAAAAATAAGGGCAGGCTTGCAAGCTCTCCAAGACGAGGAATCTTTCTGATCAATATTTCTAAAACTCCTCTTGTCTATGGCAGTGTTTCCCAAACTTTGCTTACCCAGATGTTTGAGACTTCAGCTCCCAGAATTCCTGACAGTTAGCCAAGCTGGCAGGGGGCTTCTGGGAGTTCGAGTCCAAAAACATCTGGAGGACCAAAGTTTGGGAACTGCTAGTCAAAGAGAAGCCCTGATTTCAGGAGGTCATATACATGCTAAATCTGTGAATCCAGGAGGGCGGCTGAAATATCCATTCAACCACAGTGTAAGGCTTATCTCTGTATGCCAAGATGTGTCCTGAAGGCACACAATAAAACAACTGTATTGAAACTGGGTGTGATCCGATGCATAGACAGCAAATTGCCTGGCAGCCCCCTGTCCATCATCTAATAAATACTAATAGCCAGGGGACTCACTGGCTTCCAAAACACGACTGGGGTTCCTTCACACTTTCTTTTTTGAATGGAGAGATGCGCATCTCCTCACCGATTCAGAATTGGCTCGGTGTTCCCACTACGTTTACCGCAATCGAATCTCTCCGTGCCATTTTAACCCTGTTGCCGTTCACATTCACCAACGTAGCAATTTAAAACGGAGGCACCTCCATTTCTGGGAACAATTCGGCACGACCCGAATCGATTGTGTGGTCACATTGCCGAAGATGCGGATTGCTGCGGTCTTTAAAAAATGAACTAAGGGGTCCGGTGCCAAATGTACTGGTTTAAGTGGGGTTTTCGGGAGTGTAGTCAGGCCAAATTTGAACGTCACGCAAATAAATTGGTTCCACAGTGGTTTATTTCCATAGTATGAATGGGGCCATTCTATCCAATAGAAATAGCAAATTAGTTGTAAAGCTTAAAGATCATTTTTTTGTAGGCTTTGTGGCCATGTTCTAGAAGAGTTTATTCCTGATGTTTCGCTGGCATTTGTGATTTCCATGTTAATCTGTGTGTTGTTCTCTTGTTGAATGGCAAGGCTTCAAGGCGAAACATCACGAATTAAACTCTTCCAGAACACGGCCTCATAGCCCGAAGAACCTACAAAAAACTACGGATGCCAGCCGTGAAAGCCTTCGACTTCATGCTAAAGACTGGTGTTCGAACAGATTATGGTTAATTAACGTGTCAGTTGCTTCTAATTAACCCCTAGTTCATTTATAGTGTTGGACTTCAGATGGATCATGGGCTCCGCAGTCCAAAAAATGTCTGGGTATCCACATGTTGGAAGCCACAGCTAGACGTGATTTCTGTGGGCCGGAAACAGAAATGGCCTGTTGAGGGAAGAAAGGCGGGAAGACATATTGTCTTGTTAGACACAGAAAGTAATGATAGAGTTGGTTCTGAGGCATTTCAAAAAGGCTTGGTCAACTGAAGCCACATCCGCACTGGAGAAATAATCTGGTTTGGCACCTCTTTAATTCTTTGTCTGACTCACTGCTATGGAATTCTGGGAATTGGAGTTTGTTGTGGGGCCCAGAGAGGAGCAGAGCTCCGCTCTGGGCCCCACAACAAACTCCAACTCCCAGAATTCCATAGCCTTGAGCCAGAAAAGAGTTAAAGTGGGGCCAAACTGGGTTATTTCCCCAGTGCGGATGCGGCCTGAGAAGCCTTGGGATCATAAGGAGGGTCCCAATTTATTATTGCAGAATTAATCCAGTTTGAGACTGCTTTAACTGCCCTGGCTCAGTGCTAGGGAATCCTGGGAATTGTAGTTCTGACATTAACTCTGGTGCCACAATAAACTACAATTCCCAGGATTCCCTAGCACTAGGCCAGGGCAGTTAAATACGCCTCAAACCAGATTTTGTGTTGTGGACCATACTTTATTGTGTGGCACCCAAAGGGCTCAAATTTGTCTCACAAAACTACAAATCCCAGAATTCCATAGCACTGAGAGCCAGGGGAGGGGCAGTTACTGAGGAGAATCTGAGTGGTGACTTCAAAAAACACCCTGAAGAAATTAATAATAATAATAATTAATAATAATAATCTAGATTGAGACTGCTTTAACTGCCCTGGCTCAGTGGTAGGGGATTCTGGGAGCTGTAGTTTTTGTGAAGGGCTTAGCCTTCTCTGTCAGAAAGTTCTAGAGCTACAATAAGTGGATCCCAGTTTCTCTCAGGATATATATTATTCTATATAATTATATTATATAATTATATTATAATTATAATTTTTTTAAATAATATATAATTGTGATATACAATTATATAATATATAATTTATAATATATATTATATAATTATATATAACATTTATATATTATTATTATTATTATTATTTTCTCCTGAGAGCCTGTTTTTAGCCCAGGCGACCCCTTGGGGTTGCCATGCCAACTCTGTTGCCATGGAAACAAAGGGCGGCCCAATCAAAAGAGCCGCGGGCTGGTTGCCCTGGAGACGGGGTCTCTAGGGCGGGCCGTAAAGCACAGCGCTCCCCCTCCCTCCCTCCCTGTCGTTGTCGTCGTTCTCCGGAGTTCATAGACGTTGGAAAGTTTAGAGCGTCGCCCTGCACCGGTTTTGGAGTTCACTCTTCCGCTTGCCTCTTCATTAGGAATCAGATTATTTATATTATATGTATATTATTAATATAGATTATGTTACATATAGAGATAGAACAGTCCAGAGAGAGGCTAGATTAGGAAAAATTAGGCAAAATAGATTAAATAGGTTTATATATATATATATATATATATAATTATAATAATATATTATTATAATATATAACAATATATTGTTATATATTATTATTATATAATATATTATTATATGTTATATATTATATATATATAATTATATATTATATAATATATATAATATAATATATACTATATATTATATACTATTGTAATATAATATAATATATATATATATATATATATATGAATATAACAGAATGGAGAGACTAGATTAGGTAAAATTAAGTGAGACAGCCTGAATACATTAGATACAAATAGATAGATATTATATATATTTATATATATATATATATATATGAAATAGATTATATTACATATAGAGATAGAACAGGCAGAGAGATTAGAGTAAGTAAAATTATGTGAGATAGATTAAAGATTAAATTATATTATATATTATATTATATATAGAGAGAGAACAGATCAGAGAGACTGTCTAAACTGGGAAAAATTAGGTGAGACAGATAAATAGATTAGATACAATTAGATAGATAGATTATAGTATATAGTGATAGAACAGTCCAGAGAGACTAGATTGGGTAAAATTAGGTGAGATACATTAAATAGATTAGATATGGTTAGATAGATAGATAGATAGATAGATATTAGATTATAAAATATAGATTATATTATAGGGAGAGAGAGAACAGACCACAGAGAGTAGACTAGGTAAAATAATAGATTAAATAGATTAGCTATGATTAGACAGGCAGATATTATACACACACACACACACATATACATATATATTATATTATATTATATTGAGAGAGAGAACAGACCAAAGAGACTAGGATTAGGTAAAATTAGGTGAACTAGATAGATTGAATAAATTAGATTTTGACTCACTTGATGTAAAAAGACATACCTGCAGACATGACTAGGACTCTGGAGAGCCCTTGGCCACAGAAACCCATTGGGTGACTTTGGGCAGGTCACACTCTCTCAGCCTCAGAGGAAGGTCATGCCAAACCCAGGGTGACCAGACAGCCTCCTTTTCCCAAACATTTCAACCTTCTGCCCAGGAGACATTCCCAAATGACATTTGTATTTCTATGAGCGTCTTTAGCTTTTTATTTCGTAATGTCCAATATTTTTTCTTGAGTGTCCTACATTTTACTATGCTTTGTCCTCCTTTGCGGCAGGGACATCCGCTCACCCTGGGCAAAGCCCAGGAAACCCTGAGGAAACCTTGCCAAGAAAACTTAGGGTCTCCATAAGTTGGAAATGACTTTGGAGACACACAAGACGCACAAACAACCATATGGCTGAGAGAGGGGAAAATATAAAGCACAGAAAAGCTGTAAATGTCAAAGGTTACTTCTTCAAGTGTGTTGGCCAATTGGCAAAATACAACAAAACCCACAAAATATGGATATTATGAAATAAAAACTAAAGACGCTCATACAAACACAAAAACGCGGCACCTTTGCTGGACAACCGAAATGCTGAAAATACATCATGCAAGCTTTCAAAGCTGGCTGCTTCATTGGCTACAGGTTATAAATCATACAGATTGTGTGTATATTTGTGTGCAGGTGTGTGTGTGTGTTGTATGTGTGTACACACAACCACTAGCCAGTTCTACAATCCTATTTACACTTTAGGATCTTGTCTAGTTCTTTCATGGCTGCCCTTCCCATTCCTAACACTTTTGACTGCAGTATCTGTTCCATTCAATATTTGGTCCAAGGTATGGACAATTTCAATTGCCTCCTTGTCTGGGTTGAATTTTTGTAGATCCTCCACGGTTGTTATTTTTGGTTTCTTTATGTTCAGCAGTAAACCTTAAAATTTTTTTACACTTCTTTAGTTTTCCTTACTAGTTTTTCCAAGGAGTTTATCACATGGGAGGAATTTCTCTCAATGTCAAAAGAAATGGAAGTGAGGCCAGTTCGGAATTGAGTAAATTCGCTAGTTCAGCGCATTTACTTGATTGCGTATTGACACTGCATTGCGTTCAGAACTGCCCGAAATTGCCTTCCAGTGCCCAAAATTGCGTGTGATAGTTTCTCACGCAATCACGCAAAACCCCATGACTTCGTTCGGAAGGACTTCCCTTTGCCCGAAAATGTATGTGATCAGCTTTCACGCAATCACGCGAAACCCCACGATTGCATTCAGATTGCCATTGGATTATACTTCCAATTCCCTTTGTGTGATAAACTCCCTATTCTCTGATATTTTCTGCTAGTAGTATGGTGTCATCTGCACATCTTAAGTATGTGCTTTTAGTACAAGTTATGCTTCATCCAGCCCATAAATAAATTCATCAACATTGACCCAGCAGAGATGGCTATAAAACGCAGAAAGGAAGAGCTTCCTCATACTTCCCATCCTTGCCTTCTTAGAAATTCTTAAAAAGCAAAAGAAAAAGGGTTAGCCCATAAAATACATTCCAAACCACACAAACAGGCAATTTTTTTCATTAGGACCAACTCAGCTGTCATAAAGGAACAAACAAACTGTACACCTCTTATTAAGATCCCAATAGGATCTTAACAAAGGTGTTTGCTAATCTTTGGATTCTGGAATCTGAAATTCATGAAGAACCTGGATCAGAGTAGGAAAAACGCTCCTGATGGGCTGGCAATGGGGTTTCTCAGTTGTTGCAAAATGGACCACCTTTGTGTTGATGATGCTTTCCCTGTTGTGCATTCTTCAATTACTGGATGCAAGAGATATTCTTTCCCAAACCAAATGCCATAGTAAATTAAGTCTTTATTAAATTACCGTTTTCTGGAATGACAGACAAAGACAAGTAATAAAATTTAGAGAAACATATAGATAAACAGATTACTGGTAAGAAGAAATAAGGTTTGGAAATGCGCTGGAAGAAGGTGTAAAAGCTTTCCACTGAGTGGCAAACTGTCTATACCAAGGCATTGTTTGAAACCAGCTTGGGAATGGGGCATGGAGGAGCAGAGGCTTGCTGTTCCCATTTTATGAAATAGATGTAAGAAATCTTTTGGTTTTTAAAAAATCTTACTCATTCAACTCTGCCTGGATTAATTCTGTGTCAGTCTGGAGCATGTGTGAAAAGACCAGGGCAAGAAAAGAAAACCCACAGACAGTAATACATATTACCCATAGGTCAGGCAAGTGTAAGAGGACCAGCAAATTAAACCCAAAAGAAAAATGCAGTTCTCCCTCCGAGTCTTCCTGGCCTTGGTAAAAAAGTGTACTTTATAAGTTACCTCCTTGGGTGATATGGTCTCTGGGTATCCCACCAACCAGGTTTCTAGAACAGTTCCCATGACTCCAAGCCTCTTGTGAATGGGCCACCAACCAACCTGCTTAGAGACAGTACAAATATCTGTAGGCTTGCTTTCTGGGTTCACTTGCAAGCAAGCTGTGGCCTCTCCCTGTGTCCTTCCTTTTGAGCAACGGATCAAGGAGTCAGAGTCGCCAGAAATGGTTGTGTCTATGCTGGCCATAACTTAGTTCATTCCAGAAATCCTCCAAGTCACGAAAAGCAAAGATGAGCCCCTCGCTTCACCATCAGAGGAGGCAGGGTGGGAGAAGGCATCCACACATAACAGGGAGTAAGGTGAATCACATTATTACTGTGCTCCTGAGGCCGGTGTGTTTGGCTTGGAGGAAGGCGGTGATGAACTGCCTTGGACGATGTCGGACGGCATATGTTGCAGGGATGACTGACTGGTGAATGAGGAGGTGAAGGTGAGGCTGGATGCTGGCAGTAAAAAGAGATGGGGGAAGAACACATTTTGAAACATTTTCTGGAAATTGATGAATTAAAATCAAGTCAAAGGAGAGGCTTCAAGTATTGGCCAAATTTTGCACAGTGGGGTATAGGAAAGACAATGAGGCAAAGGAAAAGGAGAGCCAGATATGGCGTCTATGTCATGATGCATTCAGTATTTTCATAGCATCATAGAGTTGGAAGAGACCCCCAAGGGCCATCCAGTCCAATCCCATTCTGCCCTGCAGGAACTCTCAATCAAAGCATCCCTGACAGATGGCCATTCAGCCTTTGCTTAAAGATCTCAAAGGAAGGAGACTCCACCAACCTCCGAGGAAGGAGTGTATTCCACTATCCAACAGACCTCACTGTTAGGAAGGTCCTCCTACGGTTGAGGTGGAATCTCTTTTCCTGTAGCTTGCATCCATTGTTCTGGGTCCAATTCTCTGGAGCAGCAGAAAACAATCTTGCTTCATCCTCAATATGACATCCATTCAAATATTTAAACAGGGCTCATCATATCACCTCTTATGATAGCCCTGTTTAAATACTTGAAGGGATGTCATATTGAGGAGGGAACAAGCTTGTTTTCTGCTGCTCCAGAGAATAGAATTTTGGTGAATATTCTCCAAGAATTGGAAGTAAAGGCTGAAAAAAAAATACACAGTAAAAGTTCTGTCTGCGGAGTGTATGCATCTTTGACAGAGCTTGTAAAAAATTTTAAAACTATAAAAAACCCCAAGCCAAAATGGCTATTCTCTATATTGATTTGGGAAGTTGGGCTCAAAAAATTAACTTTTTCACGCTCTGGCTTTTTTGGGGGGGATGGACATTTTTGTCCACTGGTTTTCTACTGGTTGGCAAACTCATTTTAGACAAAGGAACAAAGCATACTAGAGATTTTTAGTACAAGGTGGAAATTTGTCTACAGTAGATACTGGGAATTATCTCCATCTCCTCCCTCCCAGAACTTCCAGGTAAGATTTTTCCACTTTCTTTACAGATGGGAAAAATATTCAAGCTAATAGACTAGCCTTTCTTCAGCAGAAGTGTCAGTAAGACTTTAAAAATCCAGGATGTCTCAAGGTGTGTTTCTCTTCTTTAACGCCCGTTAACGCATTGCTTAACAACTCACCTGCCCGAAATGCAAAGGCTTCTTCCAGTTTCCGGAAGAGTCTGACGATGTAAGCCTTGGCTTTGGGACCCAGGGAAATTGCTGCTATGTACAGAACAAGCATAGCAAAAAGGATGGCCATCGATAACTGGAAGCAGGAGAAGGTATTTTTAAAAATGGAATTACTGAATTAATTGGTGACCAGTTAGCTATAGCATTCATATGCAAAGAGATAGCACAAACACTGCAGAAGAGGAGACAAGGGGAATGTAAACTGTGATGGATTCCTACTCCAGGCTGGCCTGCAGTTCACTCGAGATGCCTCCCTGGATCTGGTGCTCAGGGCTCCGTGTGATCCCTATCATGGACTGTGTGGATGACCAGGTTCAATGTGGTAAGCGTCAGTCTCTTTATCAGTTCCTAAGGGGAACAGTGGGACCCATGTGTAGAATACAAACATGTAAAGTTTCTTGATATATAACAAAATGAGTCCAGAAAAGGAAACTGTGAACTCTTTGCTCCTCCACAGTCTCCAAAATTCTGTTCAGATCTCCAGCTGGTCTCTGCCTATCTCTATTTCTTATTTTCCCATCTCAGACTTTTTAGCAGACAGGCCTCTAGTTCGCATCCTTTTTCCTCCTGTAGCCTCCATTTTACAGTATTCCCTGAGCCATGACTGGCTGGCTCTAAGCAAGCTTTCCCAGTTTCTGTCTTCACATTTATTCTGAGGAACTACAACTCTTCAAGGAGTGGGCAAACTGTGGCTCTGACCAAAGCATGCCAAACTCTCTCACTAAAAAAAGAAACTGGCATGAATTTCAGGCAATGTTTGCCATAAAACCACTCAGAAATTTCCCCAGCAGTATGAAAAACATGCAAAAACTAACCGTAGCCAACAAGAACCCAGGTACTATCTCCAAATATCTCTGTTTGCTTCTGCTATCACTCTCAAAATGGCGAAAGGAAGAGAAAACCTTCCTGTTTCCCTTTTGCAGAGGAAATACCTGATTTCCTCTGCAGTTCCTCTCAAAATGGCAGCAGGAAGAGATGTACTTCCACTCCCTGCCTCTATTTTGGGAAGGTCTGCAGAAGAAAAGTGTCATTTGGGGCTTGCCGTGTGTGAAGTGAAACCTGTGGGGTGTTTAGCGAGGAGGTGGGCTCTGGTGCCCTTGCAATTGCCCACCCCTGCCCTAAAGAGTTGCAGTACTGTAGTCTATTTCTAAGAGCTGGGGAGAATGGATTGAAAACAAATGTTCACTCTCTTCTTTTGAATGGAGATTATGCAGGAAGGCGTCACTCCACTTGCTACAGATTGTGGGACTTACAAATGATTTTGTGCTTTCCACACCAATGGAGAGGAATTCATTTAATTGATAACCTCTACACTTCTGTGTAGAGGTTTTCTAGGCTCC
Organism: Urosaurus nigricauda; assembly: GCA_034509955.1. Classification (NCBI taxonomy): domain Eukaryota; kingdom Metazoa; phylum Chordata; class Lepidosauria; order Squamata; family Phrynosomatidae; genus Urosaurus; species Urosaurus nigricauda. The sequence goes on along the minus strand of JAOEGL010000007.1, from coordinate 29,185,318 downwards.
CTACTGGGTTTGTGGATGAGTCATAATTTGAGTGTTCTGGCTTGCTATTCTGTCTCTTAGCAACTATATAATTGAGGGACATGGTGCTGCAGAAACCAATCGTTTCTGGAAAGTAGGCTAGGGCTTGGGTGGTTTAGGAGATGGGAATTTCATGGGCAAGACCAACACTGGCAAGCCTTGATCTGTGCTGTTGACGTGTGCGAGCGTTATTCTTTTAAACAACTGCACTGGTCGTTCTTCTAGTCCCACGTACAAATCAAAGCACTGCTCCTCCTCTCGGCAGCCTAGATGGTTTGAGACCTGTATGTCTAAAAGACCACCTTCTTTGGTGTCAGCCCATCCAACCCCTCTCAGAGGTCCTTCTCCTAGTCTCTTTGCCATCTAGAGATTTGTGGGTCATGGCAGGAGACAAGGCCTTTTAAAGAGGGGCACTTTGTATATGGAATGCCCTCCTCAGGGAGTCTTCACTGCAACCAACCGTGACACCTGTTTAGCGCCACTGCCTTTTCATTGGGCCAGACTTTAAGTATCTTAAGAATCATTAGCTTAATACCTTAAGTATTATTACTTAAAGCACTTTTTACAATAGTCTTGTAACAGGCTGCCAGTGGTTTGCTCAAGAAGAGCTGGTCTTCTGTTTGCTCAGTAGTGAAAGCCTCTCAATAGCTTTTGGGCCCCTGGCCAAAAGGAGATGCCAGAGTATGCTTCATTACTCTTCCACAGTTCCAAGACTGAGAAATATTTGTATTCTTTTTAGGATTTACTTGAGATGTTCTGAGAGTCTGTTTGTGTTTTGTAAACCAGAAGGGAGAGCCAGCATGGTATAATGGTTTGAGGGTTGAACTAGGACTCTGGGAGACCAGAGTTTAAATGTTTGCTTGATTGTGGAAATCTAGTGTCCTTGGGCAAGTCACGTTCACTCAGCCTCAGAGGAAGGCAATGGCAAACCTCTTCTAAAAAACTCTGGCCAAAAAAGTCCTAGCTAGGAGAGGATCACCATAAGCACGTAATACCACCACAGACCAGAAAGCAGGATCTGTTTAAACCTCTGGTCTTGCAGAGCCAGCAGAGCCATGGCAAATTCTAGAGAAGAAATGAGAAGGATACTATAGACCCAGCTGCTGTTACCTGCAAGAAATAGACGGATCGAGTGTGACTAATGCGGAGGCCATGGATGTGGACAATGAACTCTAAGGCGTAGTCACAGTAGGTGGTTTGGTCAACTCCCCTGTGAAAGCAAAAATGGGAAAATGGGTTGACTACTGAAAAGAGTATCTTGGTTAATTCTTCTTTCTTCTCTTTTTTTCTCTCTCACATTACAATTAATCCTTATACAGCAAAATCCCAGCTCTCTATTTCATTGGTCAAGCTGTCTCCCATAGGTTCAAAACCATGGAGCAACTAGTGTACTTCATGATAACTTTTCTTCTGAGGAAAGCAGCCTGAGAGATCTTGGCCTGTTTTACTAAACCAGTATGTGCTAGACTCAAAGAATAACTGCACTTCTTATAATTTGATGAACCCATCTTTCTCAGTGCGGAGGAACCGGATTGTCCATTGAAGAGGATGTTTTTTCCTTCTCTGTTTGAGTTCCTGCTCTGATGTTGCCTTTTTTTGCAACCAAGGAGGTCAGGTCTTGCTCTTACACAGTTTGAAACTAAACTTTCTGAGGCGTAAAAATTAATTACTTCCAATTTACATTCTGAATAAATTGCTATCAGAAGTTCTGAAACCAATTTCTTTCCTCCTACCAAGACCTGAACCCCTTTCCCTCTCTTCTTCTCTCCCCTCTTCATTCTTTCTATTCTTTTGTGGGATTCACCCTTGATTCCTTCATGACTAGTTTCGTTCCCTGGATCTAGGAAATGGGGGGGGGGGGGGGGGAGCACATGCGAAAGTTATCTCTTTGCAGATTTCTCAATGGCAACCATGGGTGTTGATTTATTTATTTGTGTTGTTTTTGCTTTTGAGAACAGATAGAATACATCCAAACACAGTCACAGTCACAATAATAAGTTATTATAAATGTATAATAAATGTAAAATAACTAAGGACTTGTTATTTCCGATAGGGGGCCTATAAGTATAACACATTAAGTTATCAGGAGACAATTTTTTAAAACTAATTTGAATGTTCAAGCTAACAGTTACCTGTTTGATACCTTCAGTACAAAGAAGTAATCCGGAGCAGACGTATCAATGGGAACAATGTCGTAACACGGAGAATTCTGCTGGCAGACCCAACTACGAGAGAGAAAAAACCCACAAGGAGATTCTTTAGTATTCTTTAATATTTCTGGGTTGAGTTTTTAGGTAATGCTTTGAATGAAGGAAAAGCAAACAGGGAGGGAAGGGGGAAATTTGTATGAAAGGTAAGTAAAGCTGTTTAATAAAAATATGCCTATAATTGCCTCTTTTGTTAGAAAGGATGATCAATAACATACATGAATACCCAAAGGCAGAAGGAATATTTCTCTATATTGTGAGACTTACAGTATCCCATTATTGTCTTGAGAGAGGATGTGGAAACCTTCAGGGCTTGTCATGTCTACTTTGTCATCTGCCCTAATCCAGATGAGACTATAAGATTCACTGGAAAAGAAAAAATGAAACAACGAGAGCTGAGGATATTTGGGAATCATATAGCCAGCCCTCCAAGCGTTACTACATTACAGCAACAGTAGCTCTGGCGACCATAATCCATGGGGAAGAATGCTGGGATCTGAAGTCCAATAATTTCTGGTGGGTTGTGTATTCCTAACCTGGGGGCTTCACAAACAAGTCAACAGATGTTACTTACTAGAACTGTTCGTGCTTTTACTGTTGAAAGTGACTACAAGTCTTGAGACACCTTCGTAGAAAATTCATTATGGGATTTATTTTCATGCCTAACAAGGCTGGATGAGGAGGTGCCTTCACAAACATACCTGCTCCTTCAAGGGGCTGGACAACTCAACTAGAACAATCCTATACCCTTAGACATGGGATGTGATACACAGGGAGCTAGCTTGTGCTGATCTAGCATTAGCAAACTGGCCTCTGTCCAGCCCATTCCTGAATCCAGGCACTAGCAAAGGGCCCACATTGCTTCACCTGAGTGTGACTGCTGCAATCTTGATGTTACATAGCTTGCAAGCATGAGATCCTAAGTGTTGTACGCACCTGCCATTCATGGTGTTGTAGAGCAGAAGCTCCTCTGGGGTGAAGTATTTGATATTATCTTCTGAAAAAGCTCCCCCACCAATGATGGTGAAGATATAGCTGTCATCGGATAAGGAAGGAAAAAAAAGGCAAGCTTACACACTAAGTCTCCAACTGTCTCAGAGCCTTATTTCATATATGGTTTCAAACATCTGGGACAAAAATCTCCACTCCTTTTTTCCACTGTTACCCAGCCTGCACTGCATTCATGGGATAGTGCTTTAAGTCAGGGGAACAGCTGAAGAGATGAATATTTGCTGAGTAGAGGAAAGCTGATTTACCATAGAGATGGCCATGGAGAATTGAACACTGGACAGATTGAGAAGGCTTGTCACTGTAGAGTTAGTATGAGGTGTTAAGTTGCATAACAGAACAAACCAACAAAAGCTCAGAAATAAAAAAGGTCACACCTTTATTACTGGTACAGCTGTACAGCAGAGCTGCGAGTGTATAAACTGGAAAGGGCTCCTCTACAGTTAATGGTTGCGTAGAAGGAATTTCTTATCATGCAGCCAGGTAACCAGCAGCACCTGCTAAAAACCCCTCATTTGCACAACAGTGAATGGCACAAGTGCCTTTTCCAGCTTTAACTCTGGCAACTCTACTGTATAGGTTAGCCTGGCACAAAGCAGACATCTAGAAAATGGCTCCTCTGATGGAATAACATGATTGCCATTCGATCAATTTTCTCATTCAAGTACCAGGAGGCATCCTCGGGTGACAACTGAGGAAGCCACTTGGGTGCACTGCAACAGTGTGGCTCCCTGCGCTGGGCGTAACTCTGCCTACCTTCAATGTCTCCCAAAACGACATGCCCCATGCCACACTGTCCCAAAGTTGTGACAAAGCAAAAGGAGTACAAACAACCTATAAAGAGAAGGCAGGTGGGCAGGCATGTGTTTCCAACCCAAATGTATACTGGGAAAGACAAGATTCTGCCCCTTGCTCCCCTTCTGCTAAGGTGACTAAGTACAAACAATTTTTGCATTTTGAACTTAATTTGCAGTAAAGGAAGTAAACGGGGGATAAAGGGCCCAGTGGGGGGAGAAGGTGAGAGAAAATGGGACAATTTAAAAGTTGCTGAAAAAGAGGAATAGCAGGGGATTAAACAGGATTGTCCCTGTCAAACTGGGGGTTTTGCATTTCGCTTGGGCCAAGGTGCCTCCATCTTCTCCCAGGATCCTATTCCCTACAACTCAGAATTTGGATGGAACCAGGAAAAGCTCTGCCTTACCTTCCATTGAAACGCCCCGAGTCCCCTGTCACCATGTCTTGGATCAAAAAGAAGGGATAAAACACTGCAAGAAAGAAAGAAAGAAAGAAAGAAAGAAAGAAAGAAATCAAATAATAATAATATTTATTTATTTATTTATACCCCACTCTTCAGCCCTAAAGTCTATCAGAGCAGCTTACAAATATTATTTTAATTAGGCATTTCCCTGCCCTCAGGCTTACAATCTAAGAAGACACGACACAAAAGGAGAAAGGAATGGTGTTGGGGAAGGGGATCAGGTCCAAAAGTTATTCTCTCCCTCTGACGCCTGGATCAAGGCAGATGGATTGTAAGTTCCCTGGCTTCAGGCTCCCAAGCAGAGCAGGCTGAATGGACCAACATTTCTTATTTAAAAACTTTTAATGTTCCTTAAAAAAACATGTATATGTAGACATCAACAAGACTTCATATAAACAAAGCATTTAAACACAAAAACATATAAACATATACACATACAACAAACACAACAAATAAAATGACTGCCTCCTCTTTACATCATGGGTATATTTGCAATGTTGAAGAACTTGTGTGTATTTTTTTAAAAAATAATCATTTAATCTGCTGAGGCTCTGGGAATGCTGCGCTCCTCTGCAAATCTCCTAACAGTCCTGGTGGTGCAGTGGTTTAAATGCCTCTACTGCAGCCACTCACTCACAAACCACAAGGTTGTGAGTTCAATACCAGCCTGGGGCTCAGACTTGACTCAGGCTTGCATCCTTCCAAGGTTGCTAAAATGAGTACCCAGCTTGTTGGGGGAAATTAGCTTACACATTGTAATCTTCTTAGGTAGTGCTTAAGTGCACCGATAAGCAGTATAGAAATGTACTTGCTATTGCTATTCCTAACAGTCAGGGTTCTAATGCTTGAGACAACAGGTCTTCCTGGGTTGCCTCATTTATTTATTTTGGGTAGTAGACAAAAGATGTCAGGCTTCTGGGTAGATTCATTTGAATTCAGATCTGTACATATCTTGACTAATCTGTGTAGCTCCTTCAGATATTCATCAATGGGATCTTTAGATTGGATTCTGCAAAATGTGGACCTGGAGAGTTGTCTCTCAGGTTCCTGTTCGTAGTCTGACTTGTTCATGAGGACAACAGCCCGCTTTGCCAGCCTTTTGTATCAGGATGTTTTCTCCTTCCTTTACTTTGTGGAATCCCCCCACCTGTTTTATTGCTGTTTGAATAAAACAACTCAACTTTTAAAGACAGTGGGAGAGGTTTTGTCCTTGCTGCATATTTGAACAGGAAAGCCTTTACCCTGGCCAAATTTAATGTACTTCCATTGGCCTTCCTTGCAGAAATATATAATAATAAACCATTCTGTGAATGTTTATGTCCTTGTGGGTCTGGGGAGGTAGAAACAGCAGGGCATGTTTTATTGTATTGCACCTTTTACTGGGATTTGCAGATTGCTTTATAGAACCAATTTTACAAAAAATACTAGGTAAACCTGATATATTTTACACTGATTACCTTCTGGCCGACCAGCAGCTAGGGATTACAACCAAGGTGGCAAATTTTTGCGCTGCTGCAATAGCTTGCAGATGAAAAATGGTGTCTTAATTTTTAATTTTTTATTCTATCAATCTATTATTATTATGTTACTATTATTCTATTCATCTAGTATTTGAAGGGATTTCACTCTATATAGTTACTTGAATTTACCTAGGCTTTGAAGCATAAATATATAATTGACCTCTAGCAGTGTCCAGTCCACACTTCTGGCCTCTCACCTCACCGAATATCAGAAACCCGATGCATCCACCACACCCTTACCATCGCTAAAGTAGAAGCAGGGCATCTCTGGGTCTTCTTTCACACAGTCAAAGTAGCGCTTGTTTTTCTCAGTAGAATAACTCTTAGTGAAAGTGATGTCAAAAGCCAGCCTTTTGCCTGGAGGGCATCCAATATTGATGCCCATGTTGAGGTTGCCCTGCAGGGTAGGTAAAGAATAAAAGCCTTTTGCTTTAAAGCCATGATTTTCAAAATTCCTCTCAGCAAAGGGGTTCTCGTACAACCTGTTCTGAGTGAAAACATGGCAAAATAACTGAACAGAGGGGTGAAGGGTCCAATGAAAAAGATTTAATTTAAATCCCATGATTCCTTGCCTTGCTTGGGTGACAGAAAAGGTTAACCAATTCCTTGATGCTTCCTTCTCCACTGGTAGAGAATGGGGTTGCAAAGGCAGAGAAGGGAAGACAAGATCATTGGAGGCATATAAGAAGGGATGGGCACAGGTGAGAAAAGTATAGGATCAGTGAAACACTTCTGACCACAAGGAACAGATAACCGTTTCAGTTGCCAAGTTCCTTGCAGCCGCAATCATCTACCGTAAACATTTTTTAAAACAGTTGTAGCAATATTGCTAGTAAATCTGGATACTTTGGGTAACCATTTTATTGCTTTTATTCACTGTACTATTAGTATGATAACATAATTGAATGCTTTGTACCCATGAGTAGGCTACGAAGTGAGGCTATGGGTATTCTTATTTTCTATTGGTAAATACACTTTAGTAAGAATATAATGTAATATCCTTGTGTTACATATCAGATTCTATGTAATTTGTGTTATTTATTTTTGTGCTGGCCAAGTGCCGTAATAAATATTCGAGAACTGGAAGGGGGTTGTACAAGAGCAGGGATGCTGGAAAGATTAATATAGTCTGCCCTTCATATTCCCGGAGGATCCATTTCAGACTCCCCCCCCCCAACTTGGTGGATTAAAAAACCCAGAGGACCCCAAATCCCATTGTGCTTAATGGAGGGTGTGATACATGCACAGCCTTGTGCATGGGTACTCATTGAATTCAACAGTACAGATGTTTAAATCTATGGATGGCAAGCCTGAAGATATCAAGAGCCCACTGTATATGGATGCAAGAACAGGTGACAGATGGAAAGATGCTATGGCAAATGGATGAAGAGGAAAAGGACTTGTATAGCAGCAAAGAGGAGGAGAAGAATGGGCAAATTGTTTCAGAAATGGTGAAGATGCAGTACCAATTTTGTGCTCTCTGTGGTGCTGGAATCTGCTGGCAGAAGGAAAGAAGGGAGATTACATAACTTGCCGTAAGAAAATCAAGACCACTATTACCTTTATGCGTGGTCCTTCTGTAGTGTAGTCATAGCAATTCATCCCTGAATGTGCAACCTGGAAAAGCAAAACAAATTGAACACATCTCAGTGAAAAGGCAAGACTGGCATACTCAATGACAATAGATGGGCCATCCGAGGCCCAGCCCAAGAGGACAATGAAGACGATGAAATTTAAAGCTTTGGAATCGACAAGCAAAGTTCTCTTACCTTCAGATTAGCAGAACTCTTCAACAACTCCTTCCCACTGATCTGTTGCCTTGGATAATTGCCACTGTCTGTGATTGACACCTTTGGGAAGGGGGTTTGTTATTGTTGTTGAATAAAACAGTGAGGCAAAACAAAGGCGTTTATCTCACGGGGGAAATCCCGTGCAAAAACGAGATTTAAAAGGTAGAAAAAATCTGCAAAAGCAGGTTGATTTTCACACATGTCGTTGTTTAACTTGTGTTGACCTGAATGGACAGTAAACAAAAGCTGCCCCGAAAGTAAAAAGGAGCGGCTTTTGTCTACTTTCCCTCCAGTTTCCATTGAGGTTAACATTAGTTTAACAATGACATCATATGAAAATCAACCCGCTTTTGTGTTTTTTTTTTCCCTCCAATTTAAACCCCTATTTTTGCCCGGGATTTCCCCCGTGTAATAATCTCCATTGAGAAGTTAAAGTAAATGTGATTCCACTGCATCATGCCTGAACCTGTTCTGCATGCTAGCATCCCTTTATTGCTAGCCCTTCAAGGCTATCAGGCTTTTATTAGTCAAATCAGAACTTTCTCCACTTAGCCCCATAACCAGAGCATTCAAAAGTTGGTTTTTAAACTCCTAGCCAACCCAACATCACCATTCTGGAACGTACAAGAAATTTGGAACTTGTAGTCCTTGTTATCCAAGGTCTGCTGGAAGATACACATCCCTGGACCTCAAGCTTTGTCCTAGAAACCTCAGGGCCCAGGAGAGTTTTGAATCGGCAACCCTATACTCATCAGCTGGTATCAAGAAAGCAAAAAAGGTCTCAATGCTGCTGTTCATATAGAGGAGAAATATCACTGAGGGACAGTAACTTCGTGCACCCAGACAGGGACACAGGATGAATGGGGCAGAAAAATTACTCAGCTCTAGAAAGTTCCATGCTGCAGATGTGTACAGATGGAAGACCTATTTGTGTATGTTCACAGAGACTTGCAAGAAGAAACAGAACTTTCATAGAGCTTCCAGAGAGCTTTATCAGACTACTGTACCAGCAGTCAGATTCAACACTTACTTAAACATTTAACTGAACCTGAGTAGTTCAGAGAAATAGTGGACATTTCACCTCAAGTGATCTTTCAGGAACTACAGTATCTAAGACATGATTAATTAGTCCTGTTAGGGTAAATCTAAAATGCATATTGTTAAACTCTGGTGGCTTCAAACAACTTCAAACAGATCACAACATAAGTGTGGAGTTCAGGATTTTCACATTTCAGATTGATGATTAAAACATTGATGCATTTCTTACTTTTACGGCATGACTATACTTCATCTGTTAGGAACAGAGGGACCCTTACCCGATACAGCACTGAGCCTCTGCTGATGAGTTCTTGCCTATGTAGATCTGCATGAATATATTCAGGATGAGCTAAAAGAACAGTGAGCCACACATACTGGAGAGAATTTTCTTCTGCCGTTTCCCCCACTGCAGACAAAACAGAAGACCCATTACTCCCATTTAAACCTACGATGCATCTAGATTCGCAATACTGCATATAACAGTGGTTGCTTCATTTCAGAAAGGATTTTTTTAAAAAATATATATATATTTAAAAGGAAAAAGGAAAAAAATTGGACACTTTCAATTCAGATAGAAGTCAAAGCTCTGTCATTGAGAAGAAACTTGGTGGAGAATGCAAAGACATAACCGTGTTAGTCTGGAAAATCACTATGCAAAGGGGTCTTGCAGCACTTTTGAGTCTAAGAAAGATAGAAGTTGGTAGCATGAGCTTTTGTAGACTTGAGCCTACTTCCCCAGGTGCCTTGGTGGAGCGGAAACCCAGGGACAGACTTATATAGCAGATTGTGTGCGAGAATGTCCATAGGAATGCAACACTTTGTGGGTGTGGAGATGAGATGACAAGTTCAGTTTTAACAATGGCCATTGGGTGCAAGGATGTTGAGGAGCAACATCCCTACTACAGTCAGCTCTCTGTATCCACGGATTCTTTACCCCCAGATTTAACCATCCATGGCTTGAAAAAATATGTTAAAATATATAAATTCCAACAAACAAATCTTGATTAAGAATCCATTTTAATTCCATTGTATTTAATGGGACGTGAGCATCCATGGATTTTGTTATCCACAGGGAGTCCTCGAACCAAACCCCAGTGGATACCAGGGGCCCACTGTACTGCCTTAGCAGTTCCTGCTCCATCTAGACAGTACAGGATCATTGTTCCCATATACTAGTCCATGTGTAGGTTACATTCATGTTGCTTCCCCACAGCTCTTTTTGCAAGCCCTCACAAAAGTTGTTACTGAATCTAGAGCAGTGCTATCAGCAAAACTGTTTTATTCAAGAAGAATTGCCAGGATATCACTAAAATTTAGCGGTGCAGCAGAACAGAACCCCTTCAGAACAAGTTCTCTCAATTTAACATAAGCTGCAACAGAATTTTAAATTGTCTCTCTAAGACTTATCACATGAGAAAAGAAAGCGGAAGTGGAGGAGGAGAATAGTAGCTTTCGTTTCTCATGTGATAAGTCTTAGAGAGATGTGGAGAGGCACTTCTGTTCTCTTCCCAGGGGAGACAGTCATGAAAGCATGACTTTTGTCAAACAGATTTTCCCATCGCAACAAAAGGTGCACTTTTATGACTGTCAGCCTTGGGAACAGAAGCGCTACGATGGCATGCAGAGAGGCACCAAGAAAACCAATACTTTCCTGCTCCGTTTCCGCTTTCTTTTCTCATGCAATAAGCTCTCTAGCTTTCACTCAGTTCCCCTGCCTTGGATTTCTCCACCAATAACCTGTGCAGCTTGTTTTAAATCAAAAGTCAAACTAGATTTCTAGAGACAATTTTTTGTGGTATGGTGGCAAGGGAGAGATGCATCTCAAAAACTCTCTCTCTCTCTCTCGCATGCGTGCACACACACACACACACAATATGGAGTGCCCAAAGCCCTCTAATCGTTTTGGGACTAAGGCAGTACTTGAAATGGTGACTTCCTCCCCTGTATGCAACATACACCCTTAGGAAGTACACAATTCGTTTGGTCTTTTTAAATAGTTATTTAAATAGTTTTTATGTGGAATTTTTGGGCTACGAGGCCGTGTTCTAGTTATTTGAATAGCTTTCTTGTATGTCACTTCATATTGCTGCCAACAGGTAAAATAATTCTCAAAATAACAAATGCAGGACTGACTGGCCCTGGCTGTTGTTAATTTGCAATCCTATAATCAAGGATTAGGTAAGACAGGGTCCAAAATTGGGGCATTACTCCTCAAATAAGAATTCTGTTCCTAGAAATGATTTTTTCCTTCAGTCCCCGAATGTAAAGCATTGCAGAAAGTAAGACCCTGAAAATCATTCACACCTAGAATTCTTCTATTTGCTGTGTTCACATTCCCCTGATCAATGTGCCAGCCCCTTTTCTCTAAATGCCCAAACTATGTTTCTAAATGTTCAACTCATGGGAAGAATTTTTATTTCGTGGACTTTATTTTTATTTCGTGGACTTAGCTACACACCTAAGGAGCTAGTGTGGTGTAGTGGTTTTGAGTGTTGGAAAACAGAGTTTGAATCCCCACTTAGCCATGGAAACCCATTGGGCGACCACGGACTGTCATACTCTCCAGCCTCAAGAGAAGGCAAACCCCCTACTGAACAATCTTGCCAAGGAAACCTCATGATTGTTTCACCTTAGCACTACCATAATTCGGAAATAACTTGAGAGCACACAACAACAACAAGAAGGTATACCCCTGCCTATAATAAAGGAATCCAGTCTCCATCTCCTCTGCCCACCTCTTCAGTCCAGTGGCTCTTTAGGCAACCCACCCATCTCTCCTTCCTCATGATAGCAGCTCCTGGGCTCCCCACAGCTTACTGCTCTGTTTGGTTGTCCTGATGCTCAGATACACAGAAAAGATGAAGGTCTGCTTCCTGTCCAAGTAGATTGTTTTTGGCAGCAAATTATTTGGCAAGAGGTCGTAGACCTTCACGTAGTTGGCCATGTCAACATAGATACCTCCTGAAGACCTCCGGTTGCTGGCCATGTAGTAGTAATATTCCTGGAAAGAATTGCAAGTGACTGAATTAGGCATATAAATCAATCCTTCATATTGTCATAACAGTAGTTCTGCTACAAGTATACAGTATTTACACACAGATTTTCCTTTTTGTGTGATTGTTATTATGTATTAAATCTACTCTCATTCCCTGCCTCAATCTGTTGGGAGAGGCAGGTAAGAAATTTATTGTTCTTGTTGTTGAGGAAGAAACATAGGCTTTTGCAGAAAATAAGACGGTCTGCAGCAGGCTTTTTAAAAAATAAATAGATCTCTTCAGTCAGACAATGAAAGTTTTGCAATAAGAGTACCTCAGATCTGAAATTTATGCTATTTGTGTAAATAGATCACATTGTCTTGGTGCCGTTAGTGCTGTTATTGTCCTTAGCTTCAGTTTCATTTCATTTCATTTTTTATTTTACTGTTTTGCATCTTGCTGATTTTGCAAGTCAGAAGAAAAGGGCACTATGCCAGACATTAAGGTTAGACCTCCAATTCAAGGAAATTTTACTTGGTCAAGAGTCTGGACAGCTATAAGAATCAGAATCATAGAATCATAGAATCATAGAATCATTGAGTTGGAAGAGACCACAAGGGCCATCTAGTCCAACCCCCTGCCATGCAGGACCTCCAAATCAAAGCATCCCTGACAGATGGCCATCCAGCCTCTGCTTAAAGACCCCTAAGGAAGGAGACTCCACTACGCTCCGAGGGAGTGTGTTCCACTGTCGAACAGCCCTTACTGTCAGGAAGTTCCTCCTAATGTTGAGGTGGAATCGCTTTTCCTGCAATTTATATCCATTGTTCCGCGTCCTAGTCTCTGCAGCAGCAGAAAACAAGCTTGCTCCCTCCTCAATATGACATCCCTTCAAATATTTAAACAGGGCTATAATATCACCTCTTAACCTTCTCTTCTCCAGGCTAAACATCCCCAGTTCCCTAAGGCGTTCTTCATAGGGCATGGTTTCCAGACCCTTCACCATCTTAGTCGCCCTCCTTTGGACCCGCTCCAGTTTCTCCACATCCTTTTTGAATTGTGGTGCCCAGAACTGGACACAGTATTCCAGGTGGGGCCTGACCAAAGCAGAATAGAGTGGCACCATTACTTCCCTTGATCTAGACACTATACTTCTATTGATGCAGCCTAAAATTGCATTGGCCTTTTTAGCTGCTGCATCGCACTGTTGACTCATGTTCAGCTTATGGTCTACTTGGACTCCTAGATCCCTTTCACATGTGGTCTCATTCAGCCAGGTGTCCCCCATCCTATATCTGTGCATTTCATTTTTCCTCCCTAAGTGCAGAACCTTACATTTCTCTGTGTTGAATTTCATCTTGTTAGCATTGGCCCAGCTTCCTAGTATATTCAGGTCATTTTGAATTTTGATCCTGTCCTCTGGGGTATTAGCTACTCCTCCTAGTTTAGTGTCATCTGCAGATTTGATAAGTATGCCCCCAATTCTGTCATCCAAATCATTAATAAAGATGTTGAACAGCACTGGGCCCAGGACAGAACCCTGTGGGACCCCACTGGTCACTTCTCTCCAGGATGAAAAGGAGCCATTGTTGAGCACCCTTTGAGTTCGGTCAGTCAACCAATTACAAATCCATGTAACAGTTAACTTGTCTATCCCACATTTTGCAAGCTTGTTTGCAAGAATGTCATGGGGAACCTTGTCAAAGGCCTTACTGAAATCGAGGTAAACTATATCCACAGCATTCCCTTCATCTACCAAGCTGGTAATTTTATCAAAAAAAGAGATCAGGTTCGTTTGGCATGACTTGTTTCTCTGAAACCCATGTTGGCTTTTTGTGATTATGGCATTGGCCTCTAAGTGTTCACAGACTCTCTGCTTAATGATCTGCTCTAGAACCCCTAAGCTCTGGAACGGCCTGCCGGACGAGATGCGTCTAATTACATCACTGGCTAGTTTCAAAAAGGCTTTAAAGACGCATCTTTTCCGGCAGGCCTTTCCCTGAAGGAGAGAATAAGTGAAACCCTTGCTCCCTGCTCTGAAAATATAAACAGCATTGGAAATTATTAGCGATTCTTTTACTTAATACTTACTTGAATCGATTTAATGCGGCCTTGCACACGGATTGTTCATGAAAATGCACTTTGTTTTAATAACTGCCGACCAATTTTAACTATGTTAATTTTAAACTGTCTAGATTTAATTCAGTTTTAAAGGGGGTGGTTGGGGTGGGATGTGATTGTTGTTTTTACTCTGTATCTTTTTATTCTGCTGTACCCCGCTCCGAGTATTTATTAGAGGAGCGGGCTATAAATAAACTATTATTATTATTATTATTATTATTTCCTGGAATTGATGTCAGACTAACTGGACGATAATTGTTGGGATCCTCTTTTTTTCCCTTTTTGAAGATGGGGACAACGTTTGCCCTCCTCCAGTCTGCTGGGACTTCTCCTGTTCTCCAGGAGTTCTCAAAGATTATTGCCAATGGCTCCGATATTACCTTTGCCAGTTCTTTTAATACCCTTGGATGTAGTTCATCTGGTCCTGGAGATATGTATTCATTTAGATTAACCAGGTATTCCTGTACTGTCTCTTTACTTATTCTGTGCTGAAATTCCCCCACTCTGTCCCCTTCTTCACTGTCCTCAGGTTGAGCACCTTTTGCCTTTTCTGAGAAGACTGAAGCAAAGAAGGTGTTGAGTAATTCTGCCTTTTCTCTGTTCCCTGTTAGTATTTTGCCATCTTCTGCATGCAGTGGTCCTACCATTTCCTTCTTCTTCCTTTTGCTGCGGACATATCCAAAAAAGCCCTTTTTATTGTTCTTAACCTCTCTAGCAAGCCTGAGTTCATTTTGCGCTTTAGCTTTTCTGACTTTATCCCTACATGTGCTGGCTATTTGTTTGAATTCCTCTTTGGTGATTTCCCCATTTTTCCATTTTTTATACATGTTCCGTTTAAAATGAAACTGCTTTAAAACAACAACACTGAAGAATGAATATTTCAGAAAGATAAACTGTATCATCCAGATCCATGATCCAAGTTCTGGGCTTTTATGCATGAAAATGCCCAAAGAATTCCAATGTAAAGACAGACCAAAGAATTCCAATGTAAAGAGATTTTACCATTTCAGATCTGGAACAATGGACTCTTCCTAGTTTAATTCTAGGAAAGCAGAGATCAGAAGCAATCTATGGAGCTGATGTCATACCTACTCCTTCCCTGCTATCATGCATAAAGTGCCCAAACTGGGAGATTTTCTTTTAACCCCCCACAAAGGACCTAGGTCTAAGATGCAGCTAAAGGACTTTCTAAGGAAATGATTCCAAAGATTGTATCTTACTGCATCTTGTTTCTTGTTCTTCCACCAGCGCCACGTGGGGTCATGGACTGGGTCAGCATAAGACTAGCAAAATAAAAAATAATAATAATAAAAAATAAAAACCTTAGTAAGATACGGTTTGAAGACAGAGAAAACACCATTATGCGGATATCACAGAAATGGTCACACCAAGGACATAGCAATAAATTACTATTTCATTTGGTATGGAGCAATAAAGATACTAAGGTTGTATCCACATTGCACATTTACAGTGGCTTGATACCATGTTAACTGCCATGGCTCCATCATTTGGAATCCTGGGAAGGGACTTGTAATTCTTTAGTGCAGTATCCTGAATAGTTGTATTACGGCTTTCTTGCACAGAAATCTCAGCGCCTCAGGAAAATACAAATCCCAGAATGGTGACTTAGCAGTTAAGGTGGTATCAAACTGCTATGACTGTAGAGTGTGGATACACGAAGACCTCCTGCTGGCCTGCCCAACCAGGATTTGGTGTAGCATAGTGGCTAATGGACAGAGGAGGCTCTTGCAATTAGCTTCAGCCCTAGAAAGAGCAAAGAGGGCAGGAGATGAAGGGTGAGCAAAGGTGGCATGAGACAGAGAGCGCTCGGACAATGCTCAAACCATGCTCAGTGGCACCACTCCAGCTACGAGAGCATCCTCAGTCAGGAGGACAGTTAAATTGGCCCCAAGTCAGCAGTGACAGCTGCAGTAGAAACTGCTGCCAAAAAATGGTAAAGTGGGATGCCCAGGGTGTTGCTTCAAGAAACAGTGGTGGACACAGGAGATTCTTGTGGGCTTATGGTGGCCTCTGGTGGCTGATAATGAACAAGACACTGGCAAGGCAATGGTCTTGGGCATTTGGGGATACTACCCTCTCAGACCTACCTTTAGGGGTGAACAAGACGCATAAACACAGAACCCTGCCATTTTGTACACAGACTACTGTCCCACTGACGCAGGAATGGGGGGAGGGGGACTTTCCTCTTAAAACAAGAAGCACTGCAGAAGACCAAGCCAGGTCTTCTATTTTAAAATTGAAGACAAGATTTTCACAGCCTTCAAATGGATGCTCCAAACAAAAGGTTGGAAACTAGAGGCTGTTCACTTCTCCAAACCTTCACCCCACAAATAACACAGAGCAAGAGCAGAAAATTGGGGTTTGGAAGGTGAGGAAGACATAGCTTTATGGTACTTCATCTTGCTCCAAAATCTGTTAAGAATTAAAGTTCAATCTGCAGCCCTAGGTCCCATGCCAGCAGGGGACAGGGGTCAAAGCCAGTTGTAGGTGAGCCAGAACAGGAAAAACTTTTTGAGCTTTCACTTGTTCTACTCCCTTTTGTCCTTTTGGCCCAAAGTCCTATGAGGAAAAGAACACTTCACTCTTGACAGAGGTCTTAAATAATGGCCACAAATTTAACATAACAGCCCCTTCAAAAACAAGAAAAATTGTCCTCACTCTGTGGTAAGCTGAGTGCAGCTGCAGGAGCTGGTAGACCAGTCCCTGGTACACAGAAAGCGATCTCTCGTCATAAAAGTCTGATTTCACCATGATTTGTGGTGGCCTGGCACGATAATGCTCCATCCGAGTAAAGCGCTGTGGGAATGGCAAGTCCACCAAGCGTATAACGGCAAATGGGCAACGGTGGGTGAATCTGATGTAGTCTATTCCACTGGGAACAAAGAAGCAGATTCATCATACAATTTATTGAACTGTGTTCCCTGCCCAGCATGAATTCCACCCAGAACAGGGATGCAGAATATGCAGCCCTCCAGAAGTTCCCTGATTGCTGTTTCCATCATCCCTCACCATGGCTATGCTGGCTGGGGATGATGGGGTTTGAAATGAAGAAGATGTGGAGGGACACATACTGTATTCCTCACCTTTGGTGCAAATCTTGACTAGAGCGCTAAGAAGTTTTGGCTAGGCCCATGATTCAAGATAAAAAGGAAACCCTGCTCATGGTCTGGTTTTAGGGCTTGCCTTGCAGTGAACAACTTCCCCTGAGCACAGAAAAGTGCTGAGAATGGTTGCGGAACATCAGGCAGAGAGTGGGATCTCTGGCTTGCCATAAAGGCCACTGTCTCAGAATGGCCAATGCTCCGCTGTAGCAAAAAACAAACCAACAAACAAGCCTCCTAAATTCTAAAAGATTTTTTTCAAATAAAACGGTAGCACATCCAATAACTGGAAAGTCATTTTCTCGGCTATTGATAAAGCAAATTATAAATTCCATTTTGGGAGAAAGTGGGGGGGGGGATACAAATCTAACACATAAATGAATAACAGCCAATTGCTAACAAATTATTGCTGAACTGGCAGGTGCCTCAGACAACTTCAGATCAACAAAGCGCATCCTGTGTGTTCCCACTCACTTGTATGTCATTCCTTTGTGAGGAGTACTGATCAACTGGTCATAGGTCAGGACATGATCCAGAGGGAATTTCCTCTTGATTAATTTTCCATTGGTTCCAGGATCTTCCCTATAAATCAACTGAAAGAAAAGGGGCCAAGAAATATAGATTGAGGCTGGAGCAGTAAAGCCTTGCTCAATGTTTTGCAGCAAACACTCCTCTCATGCATGAAGCAAGAATTACTTTGAACTACAATCTGCAAAATGGCAACATTTTAGTTAGCCAGGTCAAGGCAAGCGAAACTTATCACAGTGTTTTCTTGCCAAGATTTGTTCAGAGGGGCTTCTCCACTGCCTTCGTCTGAGGCTGAGAGAGTGTTAACCAAGGATGCCAGAGTGGGTTTCCAGAGCTGAGCCAGGATTCAAACCCTCATTCCCAGAGTACTAATCCTATCACTATCAGTACACCATGCTGTTTCTCATTAACTACCTCAAAATTTTCTAAGCCACATCCACAGAGAGAGACACCCACCTCTTGCATCCCATCCTTGTCAAAGAAAACAGTGACTATAGCTTGTTCGGCATTCAGGTCATGGTCTGGTGAGCCTTCCATCACTTGCAGGGTGTTGTACACGGACCAGGCTTTTGACGGATATGCTCTTTTGATATCTAGACTGCCTTCTATCATAACCCAGACCTTAAATAAGGGCAGCAGGAAAAGTGCTCAATTAAAACCTTTCTTTATCACTATCTCACGCACATGTGCTGACAGAGAGATTGCTGGGGCATCTGTCTGAATTACCCCCACCCCAATATTTCTTTTCACTTTGGCCACTGAAAAAAAAGAAAAGCAACAAATAGCACAATGATAAACAGAACAAATTACATCTCTGAAAATGTAACACTAAAAATGGGGGCCTGTAATATGTTATACAACCAACGACTTTTTAACAATAACTTTGTTCTCTTTGTTGGCTTAGCTCACCCAACCTCCCCCACAACCAGGCAAAGAAGATAAGCACAATTCATCATATTTCCAGGACCCATTCAAAGATAACCAACTGATTTTACTCAAAAGGCACTTCCCAGCCAGATCTGGCCAAATCGCTTCCTCAGAGAGGAGAAAGCTCTTAGTCCAATATCAGTTTACAAACAAAGGGAGCAGGCCAGACTTGTTCTGTAGCTTTGACAGTGAGTAATCAATTAGTCATTAATTCAATGAATCCTTCTCTTGTTTCAGTCATAGATTTCACAGGGCTGAAAGGGACATCAAAGAAACCACCCAGGCCAACCCCTGGTCTTATTCCAGCACACTGGAACAGATTTTGGTTTTTTTTAAAGATGATGTTCCATATACCAAGGGAAGGGATGAAAGTAGCTGAAATAAATAAAAAAAACATTACCTCACTTTCCTTAGCACTATGAAGCCCAATTCTCCCCATTAGCCACTGGATCCACAAGGAAGATAAACATACGTACCTCATCTGCATCCGTCACAAAGGCAATGTGCCCAGTAAAGGACAAAACGAAATATTTGATGGGAGAGTCGCCCGGAAAGTGGGACAGGTATATGTAACTTGACATGTCATTGCTGTCAAAGAAAATCAAAGAAAGAAAGTCATTTTAAAAAAATGAAAACTGATGGGGATAAAAGCAGAAGAAATATATAAAGAAAAGTCACAGCAGATTTTTCTGCTCCCATAATTCTATCCTCATATTGAATCAAAGATCAGCATCTGGGGATGTAGGCTCCAGACTATGAAAGTCTATGATACCAGCTTCTTCCTTTCAACTAGTATTCAAAGGTGGTACAGTTGGGGGTCTAGGGAAAGGGCAGGGAAGTTTGTTTTGGCCCAGGAGGGGAACTGGCTCTATACGAGCGGGCTCTCCAATATGACTATACCATCTCCATTTGTTGCTCGGGCACACAATCCACAACATACCCTTATATTCCCACACTCTCTCCCACTCTCTTGAGCTGCAACTAGGAAAAGCCTCTGCTGGCACTAGGGTTGGCAGCTCAGGGGCATCTCAGTGCCCAAGATTTCAAGGTCAAAATCTGAGACCTAGCAATGGTGGGCAGACCCTGATGCAGTCATTAGTTATGATACACCAAGATACTCTGAGATGTCATTCAAACAGAAAACACCAACCCTAACTGGTGGGAAAATATTTCTCTGGTTGGAAATTAAGCTTTCTAAGTGCTGCATTAAACAGAGAAAACAAGAACATTTAGATCTGTTTTTAACACTTTTGCAAGAACTGCTTTTAAGAACACATGGAAACTGAAGCCCAACCAAAGAAAACATACATACAATTTCCCCAATTCTGTTTTTAACACTTCTGCAACCACTGGTTATAATACACAGAACTTCAACAATAAAAAAAAATCTAGCCAAAAAGGAAGTTTTCCCAACTCTACTTTCAGTAAATTACTACGCTTAACCAGTGCCCTTGCTGGACAAATTGTTGGGGTGATGATAATGCCAATGATAATGATGATGAAGAAGATCATCACCACCATCTTACATGTTTTAAACACTGAGAATTTAACAAAACTGAGACATATTTTTATGATTTTTTTTGTGGAAGCAAAGGAAAAATATATGGATAGGCTGGGGAAGGTGAATCTAGACTTTGCCCACCACTCCTTTGGAGGATATTATTCCTGTTGCTCAAGAAACCGAAAAGCTAAAGCTAAAAGGAATATATTCAAATGGGAAGTCATCTGGAACCATATCCAAATCATCAGGTTTTGTTCAGTTGGTCTTACCTTTGCAAGATAACATTCCCCCAGATATAGAATATCTTACTGAAGGGGTTTAAAGCCAAACCTCTTGGGATGAGAGATTTATTTGAATAAGCCTCCTTCCCTAGTAACATCACAAATCCTCTTTCTGAGCGATCTAAGGAAAAAGGAAGGGAAGATAAGCAAAAGGGTTGGAGTGGAATAACAATTACAAAGAGCAATTAGGGTGAAAAAAAGGATGTAGTGGCAGGAACCAGTGAATGAGTGAATTCGCTAGTTCAGCGAATTTATGTGATTGCGTATTGACACTGTATCGCGTTCAGAATGATTTCCCATTGCCCGAAATTGCCCAAAATTGCATGTGATAGTTTCTCATGCAACAACGTGAAACCCCCTGATTGTGTTTGGCACCTGCATTGGATTATGCTTCCAATTTCTGTTGACTGATAAACTCCTATGAAACCATTAAAAGCAAAGGAACCCTCTCCAGCTTTTATTGTGGCAATGCTTACCTGAGGAATTTCTATACTCACAAAGGGGTTTCAAAGGTTTATATCTTCCCCAAACAATGCAAAGAGGTAAAGCAGGATTCCTACATGATTTCACACATGTGTGAGTGCATGGGTGCAATATTTTAAATGTAACAGCAGACTCTGCCCTCCCACAGATGCTATGGTTCTTACCTTTGGGTACAAACTTCGGGACTTCATAAATCTGCTTAAAATAGGCACCTGCAAATTGAACAGATAGAACAGCCACATGTAAAGATATGAAATAAAGCACTAATTTGTAGCTTATACTTCAATCACCAGCCGCTTCTGTGACCTTTGGCTCCTACCCAGCCTCAGGTTTCACACATTCTATCTCATTTATACATACAGTTGCCTATCCGTTTTTGTGGACTTGGGATCTGTATTGCTTGCTTATGCGTGAACAGCAAATGGAGGGGGACAAAATGGGGTGCACGGCCATGAGCACACGCCACCATTCAAGCCAATAGGGCTTGAATATTGGCAGTTTTCATTTTTGCAGGGGTGGTGGTGTCCGGAATTGATCCCTTGTCAAAACGGAGGAGCGACTGTATATACACAAACACACACTAGGTCCCTTACAAGTACTGGATAATAGTTCCAATTCCCCCATCATTGGACTACAGAGGGCTTTAGATCTGCAAGGTGAAACAAATGTCTTGATCATCAGTCCCTAGGTCACACACCTGGTCCACCTAAGTCCAAGATTATCTACTCTAACTAATAGCAATCTTTCTGTATGTTTCCAGGTTCTACTAACTAACTGGGAAGACGCAGACTTTCCTCCCATTTATTCAGAGACAAAATCAATTTGTGCAAACATTCAAAGCTTCTTTATATAGAATCAGACTACTGGTCCATATAGCATAGTACTGACTATGCTGATTTGTTTCAGACAAGTCTTTCCCAGTTGTAGCTGGACACAACAGGGACTGAATCAGGTGCCTTCTGCAAGCAAATTATTGATTCTTTCCCCAAAGAGAAGCCTTTGCTACTGAGCTGCAATTCATTTCTTATCAGTCCAAAGGTCCATTGGACATGTTCTCTAAACTGCTGATCAGCAACCTCCTGCATTCGGGATTAAATTTTTTATATTTCTTCATTCAGCATTAAGTAATAATTTCTTTGTTAGATTGTTTTTTATGTGCAGTGCCTACTTGAATTTTAAGTGAGGATGGTACTGGTGGTGGTGTGGATGATGATGATGATAATAACAAAGCTTAAGAAAGTCAGACTAACCTTCCCGGTATTCCACAATGTAGTGCGTGTTTGCTCCATCCTCCTTCACCAGCAAAAAGAACTTATCGTTTGTAGAGAAGACAGCCCATAAAATGCTGCACCCCACTGGAAGGGAGAAAATGTCACTCAAGGTTTGTTGATATACTGTGAGTGGGAGAGTGGAAGTGTGTGTGTGTGCACCTAGAAATGTTGCAATTGCAACACAAAGTAGAGATCTCAGTTTAAAAATACTCCATGTTAAATCAAACATAAAATAATTTCTGTATTTTGTGTTTATATGGGCCTATATAGATTGTGAAAGTAATAACAGTACTAATTCTAAATGTATTTTTAAATTTATTTTTCCTTTTTATATAAAGAAGTGAATGGTTGCCATAGGTTTGTTAACAGCTGTAGTATAAATAAATCAAATGCAGCAGGACAGGACTATAAGCAGCTTGTAAATTTGTTAATAAGCTGATTAAGGTTTGTCCAGTCCCCACCCTAACAGAACCCCTCTGTCACTGTAAATCATTTTAAAATGTGAAAATTTATATCATTTTATTCTGGACCAGCAATTCATGGGGAGGTTCACAGAGCATGGGACCCGCTGGCCCCAGTCCTCAGAAACCCTGTCAAGCCACACCTCTAGCTTCTGAGACCTCAATAGCCATTGCCCATACATTTTTAAGCATCTTGTCTTAGCTGGAATGGAAACTTGCTTCTTGCTTTAAATGCAAACAGAGATTAATTCACATTCTGTACCGCTTGTGAGCTCCAGATTACTGGGCTGCTGGCTTAGGGCCCCTAGAATGCACTGGGATACAGGGCAGAATGGTCTCTTGATGTCCTGAGACTAACATCTTATGAGAGAACTACTTCACCTGAGGGAGAAAAAGCAATAAATGCTTCTAATAAATTAATGAGTGTGTGTTTATTTTATTTGTAGATATATTTTTAAGCTTCCATTTATATCATACCCTGGGCAGAAGAAAGAATCGTAAAATCAGTTTAAATTCAGTGCAGCTATGCCAGGATGGGTTGAATTAGTATTCCAGTAAAGAACTCCCCCACACGTTCTTCCATCCATATTCATGGGTGAAGCTTTGTTTCTGACTGGTGTTTAATTAAAAATAGCAGGGAAAAATGCAACTGGCCTGTTCTGGCTCTGTTGCCCCCCTCAAAAAACAAACAAACAAACAAACAACCCCAACAACTCCCCACAGCAAAACAGGACTGTAGGAACTAGGAGGAGGTAGGAAGAGAGACAGATGATGAAAATATAGAAAGACCTACCATTCAGAAACTGGCACACTGACTGCTTCTGAGCCCTCAACGAGCCAGTGGAATTCACAATTCCATCTATAAAGGGGGGGGGGAATTATAGTGTTAAAGTGGTTGGGGCTATTCCTCTTTTCCTGCTTATTGTCTCATTCTTTCAGTAGTCTCTATTTTATCCTATCCAGTGGTATTTGATTCATTTATATTTATGCTAGCGACCACACAATAGCATACATTCTCTTTTTGATCATAGAATCATAGAATAGAAGAATCATAGAATCATAGAGTTGGAAGAGACCACACGGGCCATCCAGTCCAACCCCCTGCCATGCAGGAACTCCCAGTCAAAGCATCCCCGACAGATGGCCATCCAGCCTCTGCTTAAAGACCTCCAAGGATGGAGACTCCTCTACACTCCGAGGGAATGTGTTCCACTGTCGAACAGCCCTTATTGTCAGGAAGTTCCTCCTAATGTTGAGGTGGAATCTCTTTTCCTGCAGCTTGCATCCATTGTTCCACGTTCTAGTCTCTGCAGCAGCAGAAAACAAGCTTGCTCCCTCCTCAACATGACATCCCTTCAAATTGAGGAGGGAGCAAGCTTGTTTTCTGCTGCTGCAGAGACTAGAACGCGGAACAATGGATGCAAACTGCAGGAAAAGAGATTCCACCTCAACATTAGGAGGAACTTCCTGACAGTAAGGGCTGATAGACACAAGAAAAATACATCTGAAAATACAATTACAATAAGGAAATTATGAAGTAATTACTAATTAGCTTTCACTAACAGTGCCTAAAATGATGTGTAATATGAGACTGGTGTTTCATTAGGCAGTGTGTTTTGGATCCTTGTCTCCTGTCTGGAGATGCCCTATCAGAAAAAAAGACCAAGGGCTAGACCAAGAAATCTAGGAACTCTAAAAAAGCAGCTTTTCATCACTCTGTCATACATACAAATCACTGCAAGTTCCCATGTACTACAGAAACCAAATTTCCCCTGAAATTTGGATCAATCTCTCTGGAATCTAATTTTTTCCCCCAACACATGCTGACCAGTCTACTTCCCTAGTCAAGCCTTTCCTAACTCCACAAAGGCCTTTTCAGCGCAGTTACTTGTGCAGGACAGAAAAAGAGCCGGCTAGACCTCATCCATTCTGCACCATATTCTGGCTGGCAAAAGAGAAATACCTTTCACAGTAATAAGAAAGAACTCTCCTTCCTGCCAGCCACCACCAAGAGCAATCACATATTCAGCGTTATTGTCAACAAAAAACACAGGGTTTAATTTCTTTACACAGATGTTGTTCAATATGCGTGTCCACAGCTCTAAAGGAAAATCAGAAAAAGAAGGTAACAGTTAAAAGTAGAGTAGAAAAATAGAATACAGTGGAACTACTGCAGTCTGCAAGGTTTTCTTTAAAAAGAGAAGATGCTTCTTCTCCTGACAATTTTGCTTTTTTCTTCCGTCCCTTACAAACAGATTGATTCTCAATTCCATTCTTAGCCCACAAGTTCAACTATCTTGAATTAGGCAAATAAGTTCCAATCAAAAACTTTCAAACTGTTCTAGCTCTAATAGTGGTTAAAACAGGGGCAAGGCTTGACTAATGCAAGGTAAAGGAAGCCAAAGGAGATTAAGATAGACCTTTAAAAGTGTGTCATGATTCTTTTAAGTAGAAACTGAAATAATACATTTTTCAAAAATGAATTTTGGTCAATAAAATTGGTTTTAGGGTGGGAGGAAACCCTGATGAGAATTCTAGATGGATAAGAATCTTCACTGTTCAATATGTATTCTGTGCAAAAATGCAGATGGTTTCCTTGTCCAGAAAACAGCATTGCATTTCTGCACATAAAATAACATAATGAAGAACAAGTTTCCTGCAGGAATTGTTTTCTGCATACAAAACACCATTTTCTACACAAAAATCTATGAACACTTTTCAAAACTGCATGTTTTCAAAGACCTTCTCCCAACTCAAAGTCGAATGGTAAAATTATTTATTTTTGTCTATGAGAACAAAATTGTTTTCTGCAGAGAAAATGCCATTTTCCATACAAAAATCTATGAAAAGTTTTCAAAACTGCATGTTTTCAAAGAACTTCTCCTAACTCAAAAATTGAATGGTAAAATTATTTATTCTTGCCTTGTCTTGTCTATGTATGAAGATTTACATCCCCACTTTTGAGAAAATATTCCAGGATGGTTCATGGAAATCACTTTTCCATTACCAATGAACTTCCCATGCATTTGCAGGAAGGGGTTCACTATGTTCAGTCTAAGTGATTCTTCCAAATTCAAACCAGACTTGCAACATCCATTAAGGACAGGATTCCTCTTATCATGTCTTAATGATAATTTCTTCGCTACAGTGAAATCTGGAGAGGAAAATTCTGTCAGATGAGACCTGGCATCTCCTGCTGCCACGGGAGAATGCTCACCATCTCTGCCTTGCCAACTTTCTTTCAGGAAGCCACTATGATAGTTAAACAGGCATAAAATCAACCTAACATACAAGTACGAGTTATGACCTGTGGTTGTTTCAGCTCACATACCAGAACCTGAACTTCTCATGTGCAATATAGGGTAATGTCCCACAAAGTAATAGACCAGCTGGTTCTGTCGGATGAAGAGGGTGCTTTCTGTAGCAATGGTATCGACAATAGAGGAGGAGAACCCCTTCTGTGGGCATGAGATGGAGCCAATCCAGCAGCTGTCGATGCCAAGCTGCAGAAGGAGACAAAAAGAGGCAAGCCTTGTCTTGTACAGGGACATGCAGACAACTTAACAGGAAAAATTCTTATGATGCCAAGAAAGAGAGGATGGCGGAAAGGAGCAATTTCCTCTTTTTTCCTATCAGGCCTGAACCTGGGCATTACAAATACAAGAGTTGCCAGGCTTGCCCAGCCAGGCTTACCCCAGGCTCTGCAATTTCAGGAACAAAACCTGGGATTTAAGGATTTGTGATGTCACAGGGGGAAGGCCCTGGTGATGTTACAAAGTTGATGTTACAAGGTGTGGCCCCATGGCAATGTTGTTAAACATGTTACATTCAGTATCAATCACAGTTGCTCAGAGTGTGCCACTCAAATAAAAACTACCATTTTAAAAATAAGGAAAATACATATACACACATTTTTCAAGGCAGTTCTTTTGCCCTGAGATTTCTTTCCCTTTCCTGCAGACTGAAGAAGTGTGTACAGTACATCCACTAAGGCCTGGAAACCTTACTCTCCTTTTTTCATCGGCTCCATTTGTACAATACAAAGTACCCATTCCAAGCCCTTCCTCATAGTAGTTTATCACACAGGAATAATTTCTCTCAATTTTGAAAGAAATGGAAGTGAGGCCAGTTCGGAATTAAGTAAATTCGCTAGTTTAGTGAATTTACATGATTGCGTATTGACACTGCATTGCGTTCAGAACTGCACTGCTTCCCAGTGCCCGAAATTGTGTGTGATAGTTTCTCACGCAATCACGCGAAACCCCACGATTGCGTTCGGAAGGACTTCCCTTTGCCCAAAAATGTGTGTGATCAGCTTTCACGCAATAACGTGAAACTCCATGACTGCATTCAGATTGCCATTGGATTATACTTCCAATTCCCTTCGTGAGATAAACTCCATACTCTGACATCTATGTGAACGAAATTTTGTCTATGTGTTATCACATCAGGTGAAAAATGCTGGCCAGATTTTCATCAGCTTTGGAAACTTTGTTTAGAATGGTCTAATTATGTGGCATATACAAAATTCCTTTTGTGGGAGCACCCTAAGTATTTTTATATTCGTAGAATAATGTTACACAATTATAGAACTACTCCATAAAACAATTGTTGCAAACTAAGTTTAAAGTGCAAATGTAGTTTCCACCAATTAATTCAGAATGGGCGAGAGGAATCTTGCCCTTCCCAATAGGCTCAGAGCAAAGCAAACTGCCGCATCCTCTCCTAGATTACCTATTCTTTCTCATTAATAACTTTTGCCATCTTCACCTGTTGCTTGGCTTTCATCTATGAAGTTTTGCAGACTATGGTACTGTCCTACTCCCATATGAAAAACAAAAAAGCAACCTTATACAGAGCCAGGCCACCATCCCACTAGACATATAGAGTGGACCATAAAATGGCTCTGCCTATCCTTCTAATATCAAATTAACCTCTGTCTGTGGCTTGGGAATGAGCTTAGTGAGCAGAGGATCCCTTCAGCTTTTCCTCATGCATGCTATTAAACCTTTAGTTACCAATGAGATGTCCCCTGACTCCTGATAGCAGTTCTTGTACTTGCAGTCTGTCTTTCCCAGAACTGTTCTCAGATTTCCTTTCAGGCAGAGACCTTGGGGGCTTGACTGGGGACTATGCCTGCAGAAAAAGTCCCCTGACAAACTAGAGAGCTATATTCTGCTTAACCTGCCATGAAGAAACCAAGAGATTTGATTTTAATGTGCTACCATTTGGTTTGCATGAGTAGGATACTGGGAGAGATATACTGCCCACAATTATTATAGGTACCACTTCGGAGTGTCTTGTCATCACCTCATCCTCTGCAACTTCTTACCTCTATTGGAAAGTAATCCTCAAACCCTGTGTCTGACATGAGGACAATCTTGTTTCTTGGGATGTCACCAAGGATAAGCACAGGGGCTCGTATGTAAGTATGCCACAAGGGACGTGATGGGTCTTTCAGAGACAGGAAGGATTTCAAGCGAGTTAGCTATTTGGCCAAATAGAGGCCAGAGAAAAGAGAATAAGGACATGATTAACATTTCCACGCTACATCAAAGCCACAGAGGCCCAAACAGTACATTCCAGAGGGCCTACGATAAAATTTTACCTCGACTGTGCCACTTCTGAATGCAAGCTAGTGATATATTGTAACGCTGTTCCACTAATCTCCATACACAAAGGAACGAAGAAAGCATGGCAAGGAGAAACTCTCCAACACCAGCAATTTACCTTTGTTCCAACCCTGAATGTAATTCTCTTTTGACTGAGTCTCACAAATCCGTTGACATTGATAGAAAATCTAGATATAAGAAAAGAGATTCTGAATGGATTTTATTTTTCCCATTTATATCCCCCACTTTTCACAAAATAACTGAAGGCAATTTGTTTTTTAAAATGTAATATGATAAAAAAAAACCAGAGGAATCATCATATTTTTAAAATTTGATAAAGCATCACAGACATCATGGAGCCTTCTGCATATTGTTGGACTGTAGCTCCCAATAGTCCTCAGCATTGGCTGTGCTGCCTAGAGCTGCTGAGACTTGGGTGTTTGATAGGTAAAAGACCGCAGGATTCCCATTCATTTTAAAATAACTCTGCATTTGAAGGGTCATGATGTAAAATGAATGGAAAGGGAAGAGGTAAATGCCCAATGTAATCACTTTCATGTTGTAATATTAAAGTGACATTATGAAATAGAATGGGCCCTGGAGGAGACAGATCGGAGAGGGCCAAAGAGCTGAGCCCTGCTGATATTGTGAGTTCTCCTATTGCACCAAGCTTTAAAAATATTTTTTGAAAAGTTTGCCAAAAGGTTTGCACACCTGCAGTTGTTTTGCTTCAGGCTATAAAATGAAGGCTGCATCACAAACCCAAGCGTCTGTCTCACCTCCTATTATCAACAGGGAGGCCAAGGTTATTGCTGGTCACCATCACATCCATCACTACACTGCCATTCATGAAGGGCATCGGGGTGTACCAGCACATCCTGCAAACTTCTTCATTCTTACAACCTTGTGAAAATGGGAGAAGCAGAGAACAAATTATATCACACAGACCTCTCCAGATGACAAAAGGGTAAGCCTTCCAGGCTAAAAAAAAGAAGAAGATTAAAATGGTGGGTTTTTTTAAGTTTCAAAGCCATTAATATGCCAGAAAAACTAAAACATGTACACGACAGAAAATTGACTAATATTACACTTGACACTCCAGATTTGCGGCTTTGACTTTTGCGGCTTTGATTATTCACAGAGTTGATTAATATGTTCTCCCTAGGAATCGCTAGGTCCTCCAGTGCAACTGTATGGTCAACTTTAACTAAACGTCACACTGAAGGACCTAGAGCAGTTTTAACTCTCTTCTGTAACCTGCCCTGATTGCTCGTTCAGAGGGGCAGGCTAGAAATAAAACTTATTATTATTATTATTATTATTATTATTATTATTATTAGAGATTCCTACAGAGAACACTCCACTAGGCATTTGTACCTCCTCCAGCACAATTCTATGGTCAGTGTCTGGCAGATGTTGACCACAAAGTTGCACTGGAGGACCTAGAGATTCCTAGAGAGACGTTCTCTCAGGTAAAAACATAGTGTTTTTGTTATTTGAGGCTTTTCCACATTCACAGGAGTCCTGTGCCCCTAACCCCAGCGAATGTGGAGGGACACGTGTAGTTGGTATGAGCCCGTAAATTTGGGATTTGTTTGCCACTTGCCAAAAGCACTCTCCAGTTGTTTCTAAACTATATATTTTCTATGGAAATGGAATAATTTTAATTCAGTTTTTAGGGGAAAATCAGATAACACTGCTGTCAACAAACAACTGGGAAAGTATCACATTTTTTCAGCTCTGCCTTTGGGTTACTACTTTTTTAAAACACAGAATGCAACTGAAACGCTATCCTGTCCTGTGTGATAGCTCACTTTTTAATATGTCTCTTTTTAAAAGATAATATTTTATGATGATAATTTAATAATAATAATAATAATAATATTAATAATAAATTTTTATTTATAACCCGCCCCTCTGAACGAGCAATCGGGGCGGGGTACAACAAATTAAAAAGACAAATACAGTTAAAAATAACAGCCCAACCCCTTAAAATGAAATTAAACTATTAAATGAAATTTTAAAAAATCTCAATAAAACAATACAAAGTATTAACAACATCATTCTTGGGCAGCCTGAAAATAGTGGCATGATATATGGCTAGGAAAGCTAAGTGAGTATCATAGGGGTGCGTCTTTGCGGCTTTATTAAAACCATCCAGGGTCGTAATAAGACGCATCTCATCCGGCAGGCCATTCCACAGCCTGGAAGCGATAGCTGAAAAGGCCCTCTGAGAGGTCTGTGACAGCCTGGTCTTCATGGACTGTAGCAGATTCCTCCCAGAGGACCGGAGCTTGCGGGGGGGCTCATATGGGGAGAAGCGGTCCCTAAGATAGGATGGACCCAAGCCATGTAGGGCTTTAAAGGTTAAAACCAACACCTTGTACTGTGCCCGGAAACTGATTGGCAGCCAGTGGAGAGATGCACAGGTGTTATGTGCTTCCTCTTAGATGCTCCAGTGATGAGCCTGGCTGCCATATTTTGAACCAATTGAAGTTTCTGGGTTAGGCACAAGGGTAGCCCCATGTAGAGCGCATTGCAGTAATCCAAGCGTGAGGTTACCAGAGCATGTACCACAGTTTCCAGGTCCCTCATGTCCAGGAAAGGGAGCAGCTGGCGTATCAGCTGAAGCTGGTAACAGGCACTCCTGACCGTCGCGTTCACCTGACTAGTCATGTGGAGCGACGAGTCAAGGAGTAACCCCAGACTGTGGACAGAGTCCTTAGAATTTCAAATGTATTATTAGTTAAATTTATACCCCACCTTTCCTTCAAGGAGCTCAAGGAAGTATATATGATCCTCATGTATATTTAGTCTCACAGCAGTCCTACAAGGTGGATTAGTGGGCTTTACAGCTGAGTATGGACTTGAATGCAGATCTCCTCAATCCTTGTCCAACAACTGAACCACTGTACTATAAACAAGTACAAATAAAATGGTGCCAACTAAAATTACATCCAAAAACTCCTCCTCCATGAATCAGAAAAGTCTCTAATTGTGCAGCTCCATCCTTCAAGATGGAGCTTCTTGATCATTCCTTTGTGCCCAGGACTAAAGGAAAAGATTTAAGAGACCCTCAACATGCCATTTACTGTTGTTCTTCTCCTCACAATCGACTTTATCAGACTGGCAAAAAAGACGGGAGCATAGTGGGATGCTCCCATCAATATCATGCAATAACACGAAGATTATCACATGACATTGCGCGATATTGCTATTATCCCGTGATTATCTCGTGAATAAAGAGGCATTCTAGCATCAGTTTTTATACACGGGGAAATCTCTTGAATAAAAAGTGGCACTAGAATGCCTCTTTATTCAAGAGATAATTGCATGACGATCGCAATGTCGCACAACATCATGTGATAATCTTCACATTATTGCACAATATTGAATGCAGCATACTGCTATGCTCTCATCGTTTTTGCCAGTCTGATAAAGTCTAATGTTTGGCAATTCTTAAGAGTTAGTGAAGCATCCAAGTAAAAAATTGAGGAGAAGAGAAAAAGAGTGATGATAGACCAAAGTAATTCTTTCTTTGGCAGAAAAAAAAATCAAAGCTGAGCAGCTGAAGTAATGAAGCACACACTGAAGAAATGATGGTGTACTTGCAGATGTTGCCCTCAAACAAGAATTTTTATTTGTTAATTATTAAATTAATGAATTAGATGTACTGTGAAACTTTAAAATATCAAATAGGAATTGCTTAAAATCACCGTAATATGTGAATATTATGAGAAACATTGAAATAGTGTTCTGTGGCATTTCAGAAATTACGGTAAGGAATTTTAAATGCTTTACAGGAAAATTTAACAAACTAGGATAACACATTCATTTCAATGTTTTTTTGTTCAAGCTCTGCTGAAAACCACATTTAATCAGGTACTTCCTGCTATGCTGTCGGCTTCCCTGGTGCCATTAGATCTCAGAATGATGTACAGAAGCAATCCAATGGTACTGAAATACCTGGCATCTTGAATGGAGCTGCCGTCATTTCAATCTCCAATTGCTCTTGTTTTTGACGCACAGCATGGACGGGTTCTTCAAAACTGACGGTCACAAGTGGTCTCATCCCACTGTAGTGAGCTGTCCGAAGAGCCATGTGTGATTTCTGGAAGAGGAGGGCAGGGCAATATTTTACAGGGTGTTTACTCAAGAGCAAGAATAGACAAAGTGTGGCCCGTGGGCCCCACACAGTTCCCCACGGCTGTTTTATGATGCTCAGGGACAAAACAAAAACACCTTGCTTTGCTCCAAAATGTCCTCTAGGAGCATGGAGGTAATTTCCACCATGTTTTGAGTCCCCCTGGGCCTTACAGCAGAAAAAAACAACAACAAACCCAGTGTTCTCTGTGGGGAGTGGGGAGCATTTATTCCATTTTGCTCACCCCCAAACCAATATAGGTCCTTGGGGCCCAAAATGCAACTCCTGTTGCCCCCAATGGCCCCAGTTCCCCCCCCCCAATGGATCAAAGCTTCTAGGAAACACAGAAGGTTTAACCTGAAAGCTACCCATACATACCCTCCAATCTTGGAACAAGGTTCCCCTTCTGCTCCCAGAAGCCAAAAATGAGCCAATTTAGAAATGGCCACACATTTCCTGCAGTTCTCCCCACCCCACCCCACCCCTGCGGCATACAATATAGTATTCTGAGGATTATTATTATTATTAATCTTTATTATGGATATTCAGAAGGTAGGCTTCTTTAATTAAAGCTTTCACATAAACAAGCAGAAGCAGCTTCATATGTAAAACTCTTTGGTTCTACCACCACCTCTACATTTCTTAGATATTAGACTGGGGACTTTCTTTCTCTCTTGCTAGAGAATTAAGGCTCTGTGCCGCCCAGGGAAAGAATCATCTCTTCATCCATCAGGTGTCCCTTTTTAAAACTTCTGGAAGCTTGGATACAAATATATAAGCCAGGGACAAAGGCTGAGTGTCTCTGAGGACTCTTTCATACGAGGCTAAATTGGAAGTATAATTTAAGGTCAATTCGAATGCAATCATGGGTTTTACCTTATTGCGAATTAACTCTTCGCATGCAAATTCAGGCAAGAGGGAAGCCAATTCGAATGCAATCATGGGTTTTACCTTATTGCGAATTAAAGCTTCGCATGCAAATTTGGGCAGGAGGGGGTTATTTTCGGGTAATGGGAAGTAATTCCGAATGGAGCAGGGGTTCTTCCGAACGGAGCAGGGGTTCATGTAAATTCGCTAAACAGGCGAATTTACATGAATCCGCATTGGCTCCATTCGAAGTTGGGAGAAATTCCTCCCGTTTGAAAGAGTAGCCTGTGTCAAGGAGGCCAAGGCAAGGAAACTAGGACAGTTCACAGCCCACCATTTGCTGCAAGGAAATTCTCAGCTGAGCTTTCTCTGCTTTGTAAATAACAGCTGCGTTATTTACTCATCAATAAAATCTTTTCCATCAATACAGTAGCTTGTGCCTGTTTTGGTATCGTATTAAACTCTTGGAGAGGCCTAGAGTGATTCTGTTGCAACTCAGAATAACAATGTCACTTGCCATTTGGTTTCTGTCTAAAAATAAATAACCAATTTTATTGAAAAACCACAACAACAATAGAAAGCATTTGTTAACAGAATTGAAACATTCAACAATAAATCTTTCCAAACATTGTTCTGGAAAACTGGAAAATTAAAATGTTAGTCAGTATTGTTTGAAAACAGTATAGAAACTCAACTATTCCAATAACTTCAATTGGTGTTTTTTTTAAACCCTCAATACGGTTTGAAAGTAATTGGGTTTGCACTACAGTTCCACAAACAGCAGATGAGTTTCAGGAAGCACCCTTTAAATTTGCACTCGCTTCCAGCCAATGACCTGGTAGGCCTTTGCCAAATTTGCAGCTTTGCTCTTACCAATGTTCTGCAGTCCAGATATATTTTCAAGTAGTATGGAAATCCATAGTATTTCTGTAAAAAAAAAAAAAGAGAGAGAGAGAGAGAGAGAGAGTTATTTCAGAGTATGCAGAGTATCCTGAGATGCAAATGATAAAAATCATTGGCCTAAAGCACCTGATATTCCCTGGTGGTCTCCCTTCCAAGTACTAAGCATGCATGAGCCTGCTTAGCTACTGGGACCTGGTGCGTTCAGCATATTTAGGTTTAGGGCTCTAATCACCATATAATTGTGATTTTTCTCTTATCCCTTCTGGACTAGGCACAAGGGTAGCTCCACGTAGAGTACATTACAGAAATCAAGTCGCGAGGTTACCAGCGCATGCACTACCATTTCTAGGTCCCTCTGTTTCAGGAAAGGACGCAGCTGGCGTATCAGCCGAAGGATCTCCCATGGATAACAAAATCCATGGACGCTCAAGTCCCATTAAATATGATGGCAGAGCAAAATGGAGCAAAACCCAGCTGGCAGTACTCACTGCATTTTTGTCGTCAGGGTCTATGGCTGAATCCACCAGTTCCTTGAAGACCTCCTGTACACCCTTAATTTCATGCTGCTGCGTGAATATATCCCGGTCTGCACCAAGTTTTTCAAATCTGTTGACTACAGCTGTCCATCTGCAATCTCCTGACAAGAGGACGCGTTTTGTTTGCAGGAGGATGAGGAGGAGTTTGGCCACAAGGAATCCCCGCATGACAGAGACTTCTTGCAAGGGAACCTAAGAAACAAACAAATAAACAGATTCTTATTGAAGTGGTCTTTTGGCGGCACAGGCACCCATTTCCACACATTTACAAGGAAATGCCCACTACCTCAACAATGACAAATTTCAGTGCCTAGAAACACAACGCCTAAACTGCTACAAGGGTGCAGTGTGGATACACTCTTTGTGCATATATCCCTGTTTACTACATGTAGAGAGAGATCTTGTTGCACCTCTGGAGTTTATCACATGGGAGAAATTTCTCCCAATTTCAGATGGAGCCAATTCGAATTCACGTAAATTCGCTAGTTTAGTGAATTTACGTGAGTTCTAATTGCATTCGGAATGCGTTCAGAGTGACTTCCCATTTCCCGAAAATGACCCCCCCCCCATTGCCTGAAATTGTGTGGGATAAGTTAATACCCCATGATTGCGTTCGGAATGACTTCCCATTGCCCGAAATTGCACGAGATGCACTAATTCGTAATAACGTGAAACCCCATGATTGCGTTCGGATTGCCATTGGATTATACCCCCAAATTCCATCGTATGATAAACTCCTCTGAGACCAACTGAAAGAAGTTGGCAGCATGAGCTTCCCCAGAACAAACATCTTTGAATTCTGTTTGCAATAGTGGGCCTTTGGTATCCGCCGGGGTTTGGATGAGGATCCCAAAATGTGTGGATGCTCAAGTCCCATTATATACAATCAGGGGGCTAATGAAATGGTGTCCCTTATAGTATAAAAATGGGAAAATGCAAGATCTGCTGCTTGGGATTATTTTTCTGAGGAATACTTTAAAGCCGCGGGCGCAGAATCCGTGGGAACGGAGGGCCGAGGGTTCTTGCTCTCTGAGTCCAAATTCACCCCCTTCTCACCCCCTTTTCCCAGGTGCATTTACAACATCCCGGCCTCTCTCTTTTCCTCTTCCTCTCCTCCTCCTTCGTCCTCAGGTTGCTCCAAACACCCAGAGCACACTCTCTCAGCCTCAGGGGAAGGAAGGCCATGGCAAAGCCTCCTCTGAAGGGGGAGAGAGCTTTGCTTTAGGGTCAGGGAAGCTGGAGGAGAGGAAGAGGAGGAAGCCAAGGGCTGGCATGGATGTTTTCCTCCTTGTTGGCAACTCTTCTTGCCCTCCTCCTCTTGACCAAGGGCTTGAAGAAGAGATTGTGCTCATGCTCTGAGGGGTATATCTCTGTGTGTTTTATATATACATACACACACACACACACACACACACATATTCTAAGGGGACTGTCTTTATAGATGCATGTGTGATGAGACCTATTTATATGTGTGTGTGTATATGTATGTGTATCATATACACAGACACACACACACACAAAATGTATATATATTCTAAGGGGATTTTTTTTATACAGTATATGCATATGTGTATATGTATATGTGTGTGTATATATATATATATACCTTTATATGTGTGTGTGTGTGTGTGTGCGCGCGCACATAGTCTCAAGGGACCTTTTGATATATGGGTATATGTGTGTGTTTATATACATGCACACACACATATTCTAAGGGGGCCTTTTATATATGCGTCTATATATATTCAGTCTGAGGGAACCTTTTTATGTTGTGTGTATATACCCTTATATGTGTGTGCATATATATATATATATATATATGCTTATGATATGAGACCTCTTTATATATGTGTATGTGTATTTGTGTGTGTATATATACACACACACACCTTATATGTCTGTATAGTCAGTCTGAGGGACCTATTTGTGTGCGTGCATGTGTGTGTAAACACACAAAAAACCCATATATATATATATATATATTCTGAGGGGGCCTTTTTATGTGTGTGTCTATATACACACATTGACACACACAAAGGTATATATATATTATAATCTAAGGGAATCTTTGTGTTTGTATATATATATATCTATATATCTGCATAGTCTGAGAGGGCCTTTTTCTATATATATGTGTGTGTGTTTGTTTGTACATATGCACACATTGGCACAGACACTTGTGTGTGTATTTATAGTCTGAGGGGGCTTTTATATATATATGTGTGTGTCTATCTCTCTCTCTCTCTCTCTCTCTCTCTCCTGGAGGGGCCCTTAATCCTGGGCCTAACCTGAGGGAAGGCCTAAGTATTATTTAAGGCCAGGCCTGGGTCACCTGACCCAAACCCTAATAATCTCGCCTGGAGACTCAGAGCGAGAGGTCAAAGGGCGGCTCCTCCCCCTCCTGGCAGCGGTTGCTCCCTCCCTCCTTCTGCGCATGCGCGCCCTCCGAGACAAAGGGAGGGAGGGAGGGAGGGAGGCGGGGCGGTTGGCGCGTCATCGCTCGGGGCGGGGCCGAGACGCCGTTTCCAGGGAGACGGAGGGCGGGGCCGTAAAGAGCGAGGGAGGGACGGAGGGGCCGTAAAGCGAGGAAGAAGGAAAGTGTCGTGGCGAGAGCAGGGCTGCTCAGTGAAGGCGATCATGGCTTCTCCTCCTCGTCCTCGTTCTCCGGGTCTGAACGGAGCCCCTTCGTCGGGGCTGAAGGAGGCGAGCGGGATGTACGAGCAGCTGAGGGCCGAGTGGAACCGGAAGAACCTCAGCCTCAGCAAGTGCGGGGACCTCCTCGGCCGCCTCAAGGTCCGCGCTCCCTGGAATGGGGCACTACAGATCCCCCTCTCTCAGGGGCATATGTGGGGGTCTAGGAATGGCCCGTGTGGGGAGATGAGGAGCACTACAGATCCCCCTCTCTCAGGGGGGCTGGAACCTCCTCTCAGGGGGATGGGGGGGTCTAGAAACCTCCCCTCAAGGGGCTCTGGGGGACACTAGAAATCCCTCTCAGGTTTCTGGGGGCACCAGGAACCGCTGGAAAAGGGGGCTCTGGGTCCAGAAACTTCCTCTCAGGGGGTCTGAGGGTCTAGAAATCCCCAATGGGGGGGTGAGGAGCACTACAAATCCCTCTCAGGGTGGGCTGAGACCTCCAAGGGGGCTGGGGGTCTAGAAACCTCCCCTCAGGGGACTCTGGGGGGGCACTAGAAATCCCCACTGGAGGGACTGGGGTTGACTACAAATTCCCAAGGCTGAGACCTTTCTGGGAGATGGGGGGTGTCTAGAAATCTCTCCTCAAGGGGCTGTGGGGGCACTAGAAATCTCCCTCAGGGGGGTGGAGGTCACTAAAAACCCCTTTAGAGGGGCTGAAACCTCTCAGGGGGATGGGGGACTAAAAAAATCTCTCTTCAAGGGGCTCTGGGGGCACTAGAAATCCCCTTTAGGGGGGCTGAAACCTCTCAGGGCTCTGGGGGCACTAGGGACCTTCCTTGGGGAAGACTACAAACACCTGGAAGTGGATGGGGGCTCTGGAAACTGCCCCACAGGAGGCACTAGAAATCTCCCTTCAGGGGGGTTGGAAGAGGTTAGAAACTGCTGGACAGGGGGCTTTAGAAACTGAAGACTCCCCCCCCCATATAGGGGCACTTAAAACCTCTCTTTAGGGAACCTGGGGGTCACTAGAAACCTCCCCAGAGGAGATTTTTTGGGGTGGGGTTAGAAACCTCCCCTCACCAAAAGCTTTGGTCTTTTTGTAGGAGTTCTCCAAACCTGCAAGTATAGGGCTCCAGAAGATACCCTGTTTCCCCAAAAATAAGACATCCCCATCAAATAAACCTAGTAGAGGTTTTGCTGAATTGCTAAATATAAGGCCTCCCCCGAAAATAAGACCTAGCAAAGTTTTTGTATATAAATATATATATATACAGTATATAATAAATGTTCTTTTTTTCTTTTTTTAGGTTCAACAATAAATGTGAATTCTTCTTCATGGAAAAATAAGACATCCCCTGAAAATAAGAGCTAGTGCATCTTTGGGAGCAAAAATTAATATAATTTTGGGGGGAAAACATGGGTAGGGACTTGACAGGTTCTCTTTCATGCTTCTGCCATCCTCCAAAGCCTTCCAGGATAATAATAATAATATAATAATAATAATAATAATAATTTATTTATATTCCGCCCAATCACAGGGAATCCAGGCACCTTACAACCTAAGGAAATACAAAGTAATAACAATACAATGAAATAAAAAGCAGACATAACATAACAATATAGTAAACTATGGTCCGTTTTACATTGGCAAAAAGAGGTGTCATGAAGGCTGCTTGAAAACCCAGCTTTTACATTAGAAAATGGGAAAGTGTGCCATGAAAACGCCATTTTGGCGTTTTAAGGGAAAAAACGCGCCTTTAAAAAGTAGTTCGGTTGCCCCACTACTTTTTTAAAAAGTGCGTTATAGCGCTAGTACATCAAAACGCTAAGATGCCATTGCGCAGTTAAATGGGGCTCTGTTTCCTTAAGGCGCCCATTTAAAGGCTGCGCTGCAGGTGCGGATCAGAATGGATCGTGGGTTGGGAGCATGCGTGGTGTGGACTTCACTCCTAATTAAAACGTTCTATGCCCTCCAGGTGTAAAAGCTGGGGTTTAACCGCGCAGTTTTTTAAAGCTCCCAAACCCCCTTTAAATCATTTAAAACTGCGCAATTCGCAGCCGCAAACAGCGCAATAGCGCAGTTCAAGCCTCGACCCTCGCAATAGCGCTGTTCGCGGCGGCACGAACAGCGCAACAGCGCAATTCGCAGCCGGCAAGGAAAAAAAATTAAAATCGCAGTTTAAAGCCGCGTTTATTGCTGCCCATGTAGCAGCTCCGCCTGTATTTGTAGCGTTCTGACAGCTTCCCATGTAACTGCTGAGCCACAAAAAAGACCTCAGATAAGTCGTTCCCACACCCCTCAGTGTAGCAGCTCTGCACTTTTTTAATGCACACCTGGGGCTTGCTATGTAGCTGCTAAGCATTAAGATAAAGGCGACTTCAGGTCACACTTTCTTGCCAATGTAAAAAGCCCCTATAACAATAAAATAAAATGTCAGTTGACAATAGCAGTAAATAACAGAAACAAAAATACAGAGCAAATCAACGGCGGCAGAAAATAATACAATTAACAGAATAAAACAGGTGGGAAGAAAAACTAACACGTTCCTAACAATTGAGATCAATTAATTAAAACAAACTCTAGGGGGGGGGGGCAGTTCCTTCAGGGTTCTTCCAGAGGATTGCAAAAGTAGGGAGCTTCCCTCAAAGGCTGGAGGAGAAAAAGGATGCATCTACAGTGTAAAAACAATGCAGTTTAGTACCACTTTAAGTGCTGCGGTTCTGTCCTGTGGAATCCTGGGTTTATAGTATTACGAAGTGTTTTGCCGTCTCTGCCAAAGAGTGCTGGTGCCTCACAAAACTACAAATCCCAGTATTCTGTAGCATGGAGCCATGGCAGCAGAAGTGGTGTCAAACTACATTGTTTCTACAGTGTACTATAGATGCACCCCTAGACTGTAGTGTCCTTTGGAGCGTTTCTTGCTCCTTGTTTTCGTAAGTGGTAGGACTTTCCAGGGCATCGCAGCACAGTTTCTGAAGGGAGTGCTTTTGTGGGACTTCCCTGAACCTACAAATATAGGGCTTGAGAAGATAGGAACTTGGCAGGTGCACAGGGAAGATGTCCATAGCCTCCAGCATTTAACAGATGAAAACCAGGAGACAATGTCAGCCTAACAAGAAGGGCAAGAGTCTAACCTCTCCTCTCTTTTGCTGCTCTCTGGATTAACTGAGTGCAAACTATTGTTTAACTCTGAACTCATTTGGCAGCAGTTGAACTAAGCTAGAGAGAGACTGGGGTATTTTAAAAGCATCTGAAAAAGTGGGATGACAGTGGATTAATCTGGGAAATCACTGCCCAATTGGGACAGTGGAAGGATATGAGATAAAAATATCACCATCCCCTCTTTCTTTCCTTCCTTCTCTGAGCATATCTCAAGCTCACTTGTCACCAAGAGGTGATCAGACCATGTTAATAAGTCGTTCATTTTCAATTTGTTAGGATTAACTGAGATTCTCTTGAGTCCATGTTATACCCCAGAGTCTTGATGCTGCATTACTAAGAAACACGGAAACAGCAACTCTACGGTACAGTATTAAGAGAGACGACGAGACCCACCAACACTCAAAGATTGCTTTATCTTATATATATGCCATGGAGGTTTTGCTTGGCAATCTCTCTGCAAGGCCCCTTTCTGGTCCAAATGGAGCCCATCTCCAATTAGTCCGGGTCCGTCTTCTCCGGGCGATGAAGCCTTCTTCCCTTTGAACCCCTTCAGAGCTGGAACAGGTCTCCATCTCGGCTAATTCTCTTTGACACCCGTGGCCAAAAACCTACCTCCAAAAGGGACGATTTCTCCTGCTTTAATTGGGGACACTTCTTCCTTAATTCTCTTTAATTAGACAAATTGGCCGCGGCCTCCAGCGAAGGCAGAGAGGCCCTAAGAGTGGGAGGCGGGAGGTTAATAGCAGCTAAAAATAGCTTGCCGGGAAGGACCCAAGGCAGGAATAGGGATCAAAAGGCATTCTTCCTTCATTCACAATGGGGGAAAGGTGGAAGGCAAAGGGCCTTGGGACGGTTTGGGGGCTCTGCAGAAGGGCACCGTCCCTCACTTGGTTTACCTTCAAATGAATGTCGCTCTGAGAGCCTTGGCTGTAGAGCGGGGTATAAATAAAACATTATTATTATTTCCTTCAACTCTTAGTGAGACTTCTAGTATCTCAACTTGGGAAAGCTATTTGCTTTGCCTACAGCTCCCAGAATCCCCCAGCCAGATTGGCCAATGATTTTAAGCAATCCTAAGCATTGTAGGTTTTAAAAGTACTGTCCCCAAGCACAGCACAAAGGGCTGTACAAACAAAGGGAAAGCACTCCAATATTGGTGCCTCCTAGGGTTGTCAGGTGAAAACCAGGACATGGCTTCTTCGGTCCTTTTAATCACAGGTGGCACTTGGGACCCTGAAATGTTTCACCTGAAGCCCCTATAAATCTCAGAAACTCTTCCCAAATAACGTAATTGTCAGCTAATTTTTTTCCCATGTGAAAACTAGCCAAATGCACCTAAATCTATCCACAAATGTGGCGGCTTAGTTTCCCAGAGCCTCCCCTTAAAAAGCAAAAGAAAACCAAAAGGGCCATCAATAAGACAAAATGTGACATCATTTTGGCACATTGAAACCTTTCAGGATGACCCTCTGGGGAGGCATGGGAGGCTGGCCCCATCCTCCACTGGAGTCTCCCAGACTGGCTTTAATGGTGTTACTGGTGCAGCTGTCAAAGGTACAGGAGCGCTCTCCTGGTTCTCACCTGGCAATCCTAGTGCTTAGTTTTTTGTGCTTCCTCAATACTCAGAAAGAAGCATGACTTTTATTATAATTTAAGTGTAAAATGCTATTAAGATGGAAATCCCAGCTACCCTGTTACCTTTGGTGATTCCTTCCTTTCCCAGAACCAGCAATACTATTACAACCAATAAACAAATGGCTGCTTCACTCTGACTTGGTGTTTATTGGGAGTTCCTCTATATCTGTGACTTGTTTGTCTGCAGCTAGACGTAGCTGATTTGCTCATAAGGAAACAAGCAGGTCACTTTTGGAAAGTACTACAGAAGCCTCTAGTAATCCACCCGACTCTTCCCTAGGCTCCTTTCCAAAGACACCCAGCAGCAATATGCATCATTAAGACTTGGTTGTAAACCCCAATTTGAGAGTTGCACTCCCCAAAATTAGAACAGGGTGAAAAGACAACATACAGACTCATTGTTCTTTATCTTTGCTGACTTTCTTTCTTCTTTTGGGAACTTCCTAATTCAAGCTGAAAGGAAGACCAAAAAGGGGCCGTTGTGGGCTTGGCTGAAAGACCTTGCCCAGGCCTGTTATCTTTGGAAGAAAGGCTTGGATTAATAAATGGCATCCAGCAATGAAAAGGAGCTGGCCCTTGAAAGAGTTTGCACTGAATGGAAAGACCTCTCTTTCTCTCTCCGTCCCTGTCCCTACAGACTCAGTGTCTTTCAGCTAAGATGCAGCTCTCGTGCCAAGAGATAAAAACAGCCCCACAGAAAAGGAGCAGGTCTTGAGAGATCTTGTCTCCAGCATCCATAACTGCCGCCTGAAACAAGAAGCGGAAAAACAGCAAGCGGCCTAGAAGCAATATCCAAAGAGCTATACTTTTGGAAAAGAGTACAAAGCCCTTCCCTGGTGTTACTCCAGATATAAGAAAGAGTCACACAAAGTTTATCATGCCTGGTACCAGCTTCTTAGGATTTCATGGAGAAGTCATTTTGTCCCTAATGGTGGTCATAAATGATAGCCATCATTAAATAATAATAATAATAATAATAAGATTTATTTCTATACCGCCCTTCCATAGATCAGGGCGGTGTACAGCATATAAAAACATTAAAACATTAAAAACAAACCAATTACAATAAAACAATAAAAACAATATTCCCATTACAGTACAAGTGCGAGTGCGGCAGCAAAACAGTAGGCGACTTACTACAGGCTAATAATAAAAAGATCCATTCAACAATATGCCTGCTTAAATAAATAGGTCT
This sequence comes from Urosaurus nigricauda, assembly GCA_034509955.1. Classification (NCBI taxonomy): domain Eukaryota; kingdom Metazoa; phylum Chordata; class Lepidosauria; order Squamata; family Phrynosomatidae; genus Urosaurus; species Urosaurus nigricauda. The sequence goes on along the minus strand of JAOEGL010000007.1, from coordinate 29,142,120 downwards.
TTAGATCCTTCTTATATTGAGCAAGGGAGGGGGACAAGCGGAGCTCGGTAGGTAGAGAGTTCCAGAGACAGGGGGCAGAGATGGAATATGCCCTCTTCGTCGTGCTCACTAGTCTAGTCTCCGGAACTCTCAATAACCGCTGTCCCGAAGATCTTAGTGTGTGGGGCGGATTATATGGGGAGAGACGGTCCTTCAGGTACCCTGGGCCCAAGTCATATAGGGCTTTATAGGTAATAACCAGCACTTTGTACTGAGCCCGGAAGCGAATCGGCAGCCAATGAAGATCCTTCAGGATTGGTGTTATATGGGCGGCCCTGGGAGCACCAGTGACCACCCGCGCTGCCATATTTTGCACCAATTGTAGCTTCCGAGTGTGATACAAAGGCTGCCCCATGTAGAGTGCGTTGCAGAAATCCAACCGAGAGGTTACTAGAGCATGTACTACGGTTTCAAGGTCCCTCCGGTCCAGGTAGGGACGCAGCTGGCGTATCAGCCGAAGCTGATAACAGGTGCTCCTGACCGTCGCGTCCACCTGAGAAGTCAGGTGGAGCGACGAGTCAAGGAGCACCCCCAGACTGCGTACTGTGTCCTTCACGGGGAGCGTGACCCCGTTCAGGACAGGTGGAACCACCTCCATCCCTGGGCCGGGAGAACCTATCACTAGTACTTCCGTTTTCTCTGGATTCAGGCTGAGTCTATTTTCCCTCATCCAGTCCATTACCGATTCCAGACAGGCCACGAGAGGAGCGACGCCATCCCTGGTCACTGCATCAGTCGGAGACATAGAGAAGACTATTTGGGTATCATCAGCATACTGATAACCCCGCGCCCCATGCCTCCGGATGATCTCTCCCAGCGGTTTCATGTAGATGTTAAAGAGCATGGGGGACAGAATGGCTCCTTGAGGGACCCCAGAGGTGAGGGCCCTCTTATCGGAGCACACGTCCCCCAGCTGCACCATCTGGAACCTCCCAGAGAGGTAGGACCGGAACCACTGGAGCGCAGTGCCCCCGATTCCCACCTCTGCCAGGCGTTCCAGAAGGATACCATGGTCGATGGTATCGAAAGCCACTGAGATGTCCAAAAGCACCAACAGGGACACGCTACCCTTGTCGATGCCCAGACGGAGATCATCAACCAGGGCGACCATGGCAGTCTCAACCACGTAGCCCGCCCGAAAACCGGTTTGAAATGGATCTAGAAAATCCGTTTCATCCAAGATCGATTGAAGTTGGAGTGCAATATGGGCATCATTTGTAAGATGATGTGAGCTTGCTTTGCTGAAGATTTTTAAAAAGAGGTTAAACTGTCACTTAGAATAAATGTTTTAAAGAAATAAAATAATTTCTCCTCCCCCTCCCTGCCCACCCCATTTTTTTAAAAATAATTAAGGATCTGAGGAAGGATCCTGCAAAATAGAAAGGCTTATTTGATGGTTTGTGGTTTTTCACTTTGTCCTGATGTGCGGGTTGTGTTCTTTCCTTCCTGTTAGCTACCAAATAAAATCAAGGCTCTCGGGAATCTACAGGTTAAGAGGTGATATGATAGCGTTGTTTAAATATTTGGAAGGATGTCACATTGAGGATGGAGTGTTTATTTTCTGCTGCTCCAGAGAACAGGACCCAGAACAATGGATGCAAGGTGTTTGAGAGGAAGAGAAGCAATCCATCTACCTTTCCTTTGTTTCAAAGATGTGCTCTAGGAATAGGTCCAGATGGTTCTCAGCCACATCTTCTAAAACATTCATGCCCCCTTCGCAGGGCAAACTGTGGAATACTTTGCACAGATCGTGCAGACATAATTTTGCCTGTCAGGGAACATAAAAAGAGGAGGGGGGGTGATTATTTAACTCTTAGGTTTATGGAAGAAGTGCCCTGGGGTCTCCAAGTGCCCTGAGGAGGAAGATGCCCTCTTGGTGGAAGTTGGCAGGACAGCGAGGTTCGGCCTTTTTCCGGGGAATCGGTGCCTTACCTGCAATGATGCAAAAGGGGACGGTTCGTAAGGGAGCAGGGCATATTCCTTTTCGTCCAGAGAGCTGTGGGAGAAGCAAAAGGTGAGATTTTGAGTGGCGGCCATTGGATTTTTACTTATTATCTAATGAAAGGGAAGGGTGTGAGTTGGTAGGGATGGTTTCTCAACGGTCAGAGGGGAAACAAGACAAATGTCCCTCTTTGCCCATCATATTGCCGTTGAACCTGGGCAACCACGGGGCATTTTTATGTGCCGCTCAGGGCCACCATCAGCAATAGCATCTATTGTCCTTCATCCCCTCCCAGTTGAGAACAAATGACCTTTCTGCATGGGCCAAAGAATCACACACATCCTCCACTCCCTCATTGTCTGAACCCTATAAAAAACGGGGAGATAAGTGAAAGAGTCTACATAGGGGGCAAGGGGGGGGGGGTCTTCGTTGGCCCTGAGCTAAATTACCCTTCCCAAAGAAACAAGAGAAGTGGGAGACCCTATTTAATTTCCTCTAAGTTGGCAGTCTCATTGGCACCATATAACCCATTCTCGGGTTTCTCATGGGGTGCTGCAAAGACAAAAAAGGCAGCAGAACAGAAACTCAGCCAGGGAAGGCCAGGCATTGCCCTTTGGCAGCCATTCTGTTCTGTTGAAGTTTATGTGTTGGATGCATGTTTGCATTCTGAAAACTCCACGCTCCAGTTTCTCCGCATCCTTTTTAAATTGCGGTGCTCAGAACTGGACACAGTATTATTCCAGGTGAGGCCTGACCAAAGCAGAATAGAGTGGCACTATAACTTCCCTTGATCTAGACACTATACTTCTATTGATGCAGCCTAGAATCGCATTGGCCTTTTTAGCTGCTGCATCACAATATTGACTCATGTTCAACTTGTGGTCTACTAGGACTCTTCCTTTCTGTGTCCCAATTCCTGAGGCCATTTCAGTGAGGCAAACACAGGTTTATCATTAATAGGAGGAAACTTCCCAAGAAAAGAAGGCAAAAGAGGAAGAGAAAGGGCCAAAAAACACACTGCAGCAGCAATCACCCAGTTTGAGGCCCCTGGCCTTCAACTGCCTTGGCTCAATGTTAGGGAATTCTGGGAATTGTAGTTTTGTGAGGCATTTAGCCTTCTCTCTCGAGAGAGAGCTCTGGTGCCACAATAAACTACAGTTCCCAGAATTCCCTAGCCCTGAGCCAGGTTCATGTCCTCTGGTTGCCATGGAAACAGAAAATATACAGGTGTCGTAAAGCAAGGAAAATTTTGCGTCAGTTGCCAGGAGAAGCCTTGGTTGCCATGGAGACGGTGGCCGTAAAGCACATTTAGTCAACGGTTCATAAACGTTAGAAAAAAATAATAGAGTAACACGAGGCGTTGAATTGCGAGCTCGCTTGTGACTGTCCTGAGCCCCATAGAGTCCAATGGGCTCAGATTTGCAGGGAGGGTAATGAGTGCAGAATAAATGAGAGAAACAAAGTTTTGGGCTGGTTTTTTTTTTTTTTTTTTTGTGATTTGGAGAGCATGCCGAGCAATCTTACAAAGTTTATAAACAAATAAAACTTTTTAAATAAATAAAAGCCTATAGGTAGAGTAAATAAATGAATGCACCTCTCAGAAGTTGCAATAAAATAAAAATAGTGGGACTTTATTATTCAGGGTGCATTTGTTGTGGGTAGATTTAAATTGGAATTTTACTATGCTCAGGAGTCGGGGAATTATAGTTCTGAAACATTAAGAGCAAAAGTTGTTGTTCAGGTCATGAAAAAAATTATCTTGTTTTGGAACGTAAACAATTTGGAAAAGGCTCCTAGCTTAAGGTTCTAACCCAAATAATAGGAAGTACTGCATAAACAGTTTGAGGACAGCGAAACAAGACATATAGATAAAAGATTGATGGCTGACCCACGAAAGATAGAGATGTATATTATGATATCTAATTAATATACAGGGGCGTAAATGTTTGATTCAATGTAAGTATTGAAACGTGTCTTGTAGTTTTCTTTGTTCAAAATGCTATAAAAACTTGGCTCACTTTGAATTCAGGGTCCCAGTAATCTGGATGAATTTCCTGCTTGGAACTACGCTGCGGCTAAATAAACTATGGCTGCATCCGCACTGGAGAAATAACCCGGTTTGGCATCGCTTTAACTCTTTCTGGCTCAAGGCTATGGAATTCTGGGAGTCGGAGTTTGTTGTTGGGTCCAGAGCGGAGCAGAGCAATGCTGCTTCGGTGACGGGATCCTTGCGACGTCATTTGAAAGTCTTTCGCAGGACTGTGGTCCATCACGCTTTCTGGACGGGATAATGATGGGATAAGCGCAACGTCGTATGAAAATCTTCTCGTGATTGGGCTGTAAGAACCGGAAAAGGATGGGACAAGGATGTTTCATCCCCATCTGATAATCTCCGTAGGATTATGATTCTGTTATGGAAGCTCACTGGGTGACCTTAGGCAAGTCACACACTGGAGGTTATCCCTGGGAGGAATCTCTCCCAATTTCAAATTGAGCCAATTCAAATTCATGTAAATTTGATAGTTTAGCGAATTTACGTGAAATCTAATTGCGTTCGGAATGCGTTCAGAATGACTTCCCATTTCCCGAAAATGACACCCCCCCATTGCCCAAAATTGTGTGAGATACTCTTATATGCATTAATGTAAAACCTATGATTGCATTCGGAATGACTTCCCATTGCCCGAAATTGCGTGAGATACACTTATACGCAATAATGTGAAACCCCATGATTGCGTTCGGATTGCCATTGCATTATACTCCCAAATTCCTTCGTATGATAAACTCCTATGTCTCTGGGATGCCCAGGCACTGCTTCCCAAGGCATATGTATGTATGTTCACATATCAATCCAGGTAGGAGGAATCCATGCTCCAAAATTTGACTTGACACCTGTATGGACTTCATTGAGACAGGTACATGAGATATGGGTGACCACCAGGGAAGAGCCTAGCATTATTTTAGTTCTCCACTCCCCGAAAAGTATTGTTCTTTGGATATTGCTTCTAGGCCGCTTGCTGTTTTTCCGCTTCTTGTTTCCGGCGGCAGCATGGATGCTGGAGACAAGATCTCTCAAGACCTGCTCCTTTTCTATGGGGCTGTTTTTATCTATTGGCACCAGAGCTGCATCTTAGCTAAAACATACTGAGCCTGTAGACTCCAGGGACAGAGACGGAGAGAGAAAGAGAGGTCTTTCCATTCAGTGCAAACTCTTTCAAGGGCCAGCTCCTTTTCATTGCTGGATGCCATTTATTAATCCAAGCCGTTCTTCCAAAGATAACAGGCCTGGGCAAGGTCTTTCAGCCAAGGCCATAACTATTTTCACCTGACAACCCTTGGAGGCACCAATATTGGAGTCCTGATTATAACAGGAAATTGCATTTAAAAATAATTCAGTTGATGTTTAAATAGCAAATAATTTCTCCAGCAAATATTACTAATGTTTAGTTCTACCACGTAGTGACCTGCCCTCGAAGAGGAGAAATGCAAATCTCGGAAATGAAGTGCCTGGAACTGGGTGCCCTTGTGCCTCTTTCTAACAGCCTCCATTCAGTTGCTTCTTCGTATCAACCGTAGATGTCTAGGAACCAATCTTACTCTTCCTATAAATCATGGTGGTAATACTCCAGGCAAGCTGGGGCACTCAGTCTGGATCCACTTGGCACCATAAATGCTCTGACATGTATCCCAAATTGGCTATTAACTCTAATGGGCATTTTTGGGGTCTCTCCCTGTGTGTGAAGAATTACTCATCCTCAGTTGGCAGAAATCCAGTGAATCGGGATAAAAGAAAAGAACAGCACGGTCTGTGTTCAGCGCTTCCGTAATATTATGCTTACGAGTGCCAGCTTTCATTAATTTAATTGGTAGACTAAGCCACTGAAGCTTTAATCCAGGTTGAGATTTACTGCTGTTCTTGTCGACGGGGAACCTGAAGAATTCACGGCTACATGGTTTTTTCAGGCTCCGGGTCCATGTTCTAGAAGAGATTATTCGTGACGTTTCACCAGCAGCTGTGGCTGGTATCTTCAGAGAATGCTGGCATGGAAGAGAGTGGGTTGTGCCAGCTGTGAAAGCCTTCGACTTCATGGCTACAGGTCTAGAGCCTGTGAAGGCTACTTTTTGGGCTACAACTTCCACAAAAACTCCAGCTAGCCTGTCCTCGACTAGTGGTTTCCATTAGTTCACATCAGTTTATCCGAACCAGTCCTTGGGATCTGTTTGAGTCATCAAATGCTTCTGGTGGGGACTCTTTTCTGCTGCATCCTCCCTTTGCAACTGGCACATGTTTGATTCATTCTCAGCTACTTTCTCAGGCAACAGTAGCTGCAAGCCCAAAGCGTTCCTGGCCAATCCTGGCTCTGTCCCAGTGATGAATGCCCCCAGGAAAATTAAGAAAGAGGAAAAAAGGGTTAGGATGCCCCATCACAGGTAGCCCCTATTATGGAATGAAAAGGAGACATGAATGCAGGAGATCAGCATCGCAATAGAAGGGCTGGCAAAGAAGAGGTTGCCTCCTCCCTGCTTCCCCCTTGTTTCTACATTCCTATGTGCTGTGCTTGGGGACAGTACTTTTAAAACCTACAACTTTTAGATTGTTTGAAACCATTGGCCAACCTGGCTGGGGGATTCTGGGAGCAGTAGGCAAAGCAAATAGCTTTCCCAAGTTGAGATACTGGAAGTCTCACTAAGAGTTGAAGGAAAGGATGCATTCATTTGATGGTAAACCAAGTGAGGGACGATGCCCTTCCGCAGAGCCCCCAAACCATCCCAAGGCCCTTTGCCTTCCACCTTTCCCCCATTGTGAACGAAGGAAGAATGTCTTTTGCTCCTTATTCCTGCTTTGGGTCCTTCCCGGCAAGCTATTTTTAGCTGCTATTAACCTCCCGCCTCCCACTCTTAGGGCCTCTCTGCCTTCGCTGGAGGCCGCGGCCAATTTGTCTAATTAAAGAGAATTAAGGAAGAAGTGTCCCCAATTAAAGCAGGAGAAATCGTCCCTTTTGGAGGTAGGTTTTTGGCCACGGGTGTCAAAGAGAATTAGCCGAGATGGAGACCTGTTCCAGCTCTGAAGGGGTTCAAAGGGAAGAAGGCTTCATCGCCCGGAGAAGACGGACCCGGACTAATTGGAGATGGGCTCCATTTGGACCAGAAAGGGGCCTTGCAGAGAGATTGCCAAGCAAAACCTCCATGGCATATATATAAGATAAAGCAATCTTTGAGTGTTGGTGGGTCTCGTCGTCTCTCTTAATACTGTACCGTAGAGTTGCTGTTTCCGTGTTTCTTAGTAATGCAGCATCAAGACTCTGGGGTATAACATGGACTCAAGAGAATCTCAGTTAATCCTAACAAATTGAAAATGAACGACTTATTAATATGGTCTGATCACCTCTTGGTGACAAGTGAGCTTGAGATATGCTCAGAGAAAGAAGGAAGGAAGATGTTGTGTTGGTGATGGTGGTATTTTATCTCATACCCTTCCACTGTCCCAGTTGGGCAGGGATTTCCCTGATTAATCCATTGTTATTCCACTTTTTCAGACACTTTTAAAATATCCCAGTCTCTCTCTATCATCCCACTTCCTCCTTTGTTTTTAGCTTAGTTCAACTGCTGCCAAATGAGTTCAGAGTTAAACAATAGTTTGCACTCAGTTAATCCAGAGAGCAGGAGAGGAGAGGTTAGACTCTTGCCCTTCTTGTTAGGCTGATATTGTCTCCTGGTTTTCATCTGTTAAATGCTGGAGGCTATGGACATCTTACCTGTGCACCTGCCAAGTTCCTATCTTCTCAAGCCCTATATTTGTAGGTTCAGGGAAGTCCCACGAAAGCACCCCCTTTAGAAACTGTGCTGCGATGCCCTGGAAAGTCCTACCACTATGAAAACAAGGAGCAAGAGACGCTCCAAAGGACACCACGGTCTAGGGGTGCATCTATTGTACACTGTAGAAATAATAGAGTTTGGCACCACTACATGCTACAGAATCCTGGGATTTGTAGTTTTGTGAGTCACCAGCACTCTTTGGCAGAGACGGCAAAACACTTTTTAATACTACAAACCCAGGATTCCATAGGACGGAACCAGAGCATTTAAAGTGGTGTTAAACTACATTATTTCCACACTGTAGATGCACCCTAGAAGGCTTTGGAGGATAGCAGAAGCACGAATAAGAAATAAAGGGGGAAAGAGGGATCTGGATAATGAGAAGAAGAGTGAGCCATGGAGTCTGGAGTTAATTTGGACTGCCAACACTTTTGAACACTGAAGCCTAGATTCTCAAGTAGGCGACAGATATTCTTCAATTTAGCCACTGGAGGTCTCCAGTAACCCACGGATTCAGTCTCCAAAGAAGCAAAGTGAGTTGAATGCAGCCAAAATTCGCCCAGCGCTTTGAAATCCATCAGAGGTCCAGGGTGAGATGTCACTTATTCATTCCCATTGAAAACAGTGTTCGTAGCAGTCTAGACATTTGAATTCATCCTAACAGAACTGGATGGGGATGGATTTCTGGTGTTCTTCCACGCACGGCTCAACACACACTCTAATTGTCCAAGTTTATTGTTGTTGTTAACTGCCCTCTGGTTGTCCCTGACTCATGGTGACCCTGTGGATGAGACAAGGGCCCCTGTCCTTCACTACTCTGCTTAGGTCTTGTAGGTTCATGCTTGTGACCTCCCTGAAGGAGTCCAGCCATCTGGCCTGCGGTCTTCCTCTCTTTCCACTGCTCTCCACCTTTCCTAGCATTATTGTCTTTTCTAATGTGTCCTGTCTTCTCATGATGTGGCCAAAATACGGCAGCCTCAACTCGATCACCTTGGCGTTCAGGCTTGATCTTTTCAAGGATTCACTCGTTTGTCTTTTTTGCCATCCATGGAATACTCAGTTCTCTTCTCCAGCATTACATCTCAAAAGGGTTGGTTTTCCTCCTATCTGCATTCTTCACTGTCCAGCTTTCACATCTATACACAGGAGTTTATCACACGGGAGGAATTTCTCTCAGTTTCTAAGGAAATGAAAGTGGGGCCAGTTCGGAAATGGGTCGATTCTCTAGTTCAGTGAATTTATGTGATTGTGTATTGACGCTGCATCGCGTTCGGAATGACTTCCCATTCCCTGAAATTGCCCGAAATTGCGTGGGATAGTTTCTCACGCAATAACATTAAACCCCACGATTGCATTCGGAAGGTCTTCCCATTGCCCAAAAAATGCATGTGGTAGTCTCCCACGCAATAATGTGAAACCCCATGATTGCATTTGGACTGCCATTGGATTATGCTTCCAATTTCTGCTGTCTGATAAACTCCATAGTGATGGGGAATACAGTAGCTTGGACAATTCTAACAATTGTATATCTTTACTCTTTATTATCTTGCCTAATTCTTTCATGGCTGCCCTTCCCATTCCTAGTCTAGTTGTAGACTATTAGCTCTCTGGAAAAGCTAGATGCTGACCAAGACCTAGTTGGTGTCACACTCGGTGCAGGGAGTGGTATGATGGAGGCCACTGGTGCTTGAATCTGGAAACGTCGTGGTCTGGGGCTGCAAATTTGCAGACCAAATGACTGAAAGATCAGAGGAATTCAAGCCTAGGGACTTGTCTACACAGGCCAATTAAACAGGTTTCCCCCTCCTCTCACTGCAACCTGTCTATATGATGCAGAGCCAAATCTCCAACTCGGGTGCAGTCTATCTTCATGATATGAGGCCCGTTGCACAGTGAATCCATCCTATCCCTTTGTTAAATTAGTATTTAAAAACCTTGTCTTTTGCTCCCAATTTTGCAGGATGTAACCTTCTTTAACAATGCCAGGTGGTTGTCTACACATTCTTTGTGTAGTGCCACCTGGTGCTGGTGCAGGTTGCTCTCTTTGATATCATGAGGTTCCCACCCATGACATCAATGGGCACCTTGTTTCTGACCTCAGAGGGAGAGACTTGTGCCAGAGTGGCAGCACCAGGCAACACACTGCAATGCTTATATAGACAGCCTCCTGGCATCATGGTGGAGTACGGAGGTAATGGGTGGGATCTGGGGCAGCTGTTGTTATGATCTTGGGTGCAGGGAGCGTCCCTTCTGTCCCTTCTTGCATCCACTGGGGCTTGCTTCCAGGACCCCTCCATGGATACCAAAATCCATGGATGTAAATACAACAGCATAGTAAAATGGCGTTCCGTATATAAAATGGCAAATTCAAGGTTTGCTTTTGGAATGTATATCTTTTAAAATATAATTTTAAGCCATCATGTATCTTCTTATTGGTTCTCTTAGGTGATGTTACTTCAAAAATCCATGAATATGAAAAAACAAAACAAAACACATTTTCAAGCCATGGATGCTTGAATCCATAGATAAGGAATCTGTGGTAATGGAGGGCCAACTCCATAACCGGAGCCTTGATTTGGTGAGTTAAAGGCACCCTTAATGGATCAGCTCAAATATTTGCAATTGCAAAATTGGCTTATTACACAGAGGTGTAGTAAAGAATTGCGTGTATGTGTGTGCTACTGTTTATATTTCTTTGCCCTTCCTGTTATGTAGCTAAGGGCACACATCTGGTTCTTTTTCTCCCACCTGTTTTTATCTTCATAACAATCCTATGAGATAATTTATATTGTGAGGGAAAGTGACTGGTTCAAGCTAACCTACTGTATGTCATCAGGCCCTCTTCGGCATCTCACCTGAGATTATGGGGAGTGCCTTTGATCTGGAAAGGATGCCACCCTCACTCCTTCCTTGATCTGATCTTTCCCCCCAAGCTCTGTGTTGCTTTGCCCTGTTCTGTCATTTCTCTCTTCGTCACCCAACTTCCTTGGGCACCCTTCCGAACTGAGGGACTTGGCTGGTCTCCCAGCACAGATAAGAGCTGGGCATGTGGCAAAGTGTGGGGATGGGAGGAAGAAGCCTAATATAATAGCCCGAGGGCAGCTGGAGAACAGCAATGAAAAGGCTGCCTCTCTACACGCTCCTTTGCTATTTATTTACGTTGCTTCAGGCAGCCCCTGGAGAGGAAAGATGACTGGCAGGGATGGGGAGGCCACCTCCTCCTTGGAAGAAGATGCGAGAGAGAAAGGAGAATCGTCTGAAAAGATGTGCGCCTCCATGTCTCAGGAAGGGTGGACTTAGCAAATAGGTGAGAGAGGTCTATGCTGTGCCACATGATGGACAAGCCCTCTTTGGCACAGCCTTGCCTGTGGCATACCTAGAATATGGACGTCTTGTGGTCCTCCCATACCCTCCAACTGTCCATATTTGTCAGTGGCAGTCCCAATTAATCCTCTTTCGTGCCACTTTTTAAGCTACTTTTATAATGTCCCAGTTTCTCTCTCCTCTTCCCACTTTTCCTACTTGGACTGTTGCAAATTGAAATGATCCGCCAAACCTCTGAAAGCAAATTTTTTCCAAGACAAGAGAAGGCAGCATCTTGCCCTTCTCAGTCGGCTCAAGCAAAAGCAAGCTGCTGTAGCCTCTCCTAGCTTATGTGTTCTCCCTTCTTAAGGACATTTGCCATCTTGGCCACACACATCCTAGTTTTCATCTATGATATGTTAGACAATATGCTCTCCAGATGTTGATGGATTGCATCTCCCACCATCCCTGAGCACTATGTGCTGGCTCTGGGGCCAAAAATTGAATCCAACAATAATGACAACTGGAGAGCCTCAAAGGCTCCATCCCTAAAGAGCGGTCTCTTCCCGGTCTAGAATAGGGCTCTGAAGTATTAGCTACATAGAAGGAGCTTAACAGATACAGCACACCTCTAAATTCGATATCATGCAGGAAAAAGGATTGCTGTTGCTCTCAGGACCTGTTTGTGAGTTTGATGGGGGCATCCAAAAGGGCAGAAGTAGAGGAACCGAATGCTGGAATAGATCAGAATGTGGTGATGTTACTTTTTTGGACCGCAGTTCCCAGAGACAAATTTTCCAAGCTCTGAAACGGATGGACCTTTGTGTCTGATTTACAGCTGGGGAAAATGTTTTGGACTATAATTTGGGGATTCTGGTGGTTGCCATCTCAAAATGCAATTTTCTTTTATGCCACTCTTGGCCTTGAAGAGCCACCCGCCCTTCCTTAACCAGGCCCAGACTTTCCTATTTTTGGCGAGGCCCATTCTTTCAAGCAACAGACAGTTTACTCCAATATATTATATTTATAACTCCAAACAAGGAGAAAATGGTGCATCGCTCCAAGTTTTGTTCTTTGGCTTTAAAAACACACAAGTGACTAATGGGCTTTGTAAAATAAATTCTAAAACGGTGCCGTGCCCAGAGCATAATTATCTTTTATTAATTTATATATTTATTTGCAATATTTATCTTCTGCTGTTCAACAGTACATTCTGCCAGAAAGCTACACATAACATACAATTCAGGGCTGGTGTTTTTTTTTTAAAGGCACACTAAAATACATTCAAGGATAAAAAATCCAAACAAGAGCACCAGCTAATGTATAAAACCTTGGAAAGCTCCTGCAGCTACCTGTTAACAGGTTTTTCTCATAAGAGCAGTTTCGATGAACAAAGAGCAGATGGACTGCAACCAGGATGACACCTGAGAATACCCCATCCCTGGAAATGATCCACCAAATCTCTGAAAGCAAGACTTTCCCAAGACAGGGAGTTTAAATAATGAGTTGTATGAGAAGAAAATCAACTCATTTGAGATGTGGTGCCAGAGAAACATGCTGAGGATACTGCGGACAGCAAAAGAGACTAGCAAATGGGTCCTAGAACAGATCAAGCCTGAAATACCCCTAGAAGCCAAGATGATCAAACCAAGACTGTCGTACTTTGGCCACATCATGAAAAGGCAGGACTCATTGGAAAAGACAATGCTAGGAAAGGTTGAGGGCAGTAGAAAGAGACATAGACCACACGCCAGATGGATAGACTCAATTAGGGACGTCATGAACATGAATTTACAAGACTTAAGTAGAGCATCAGAAGATAGCGGGGCTTGGATATGTCTCACCCATAGGGTCGCCATGACTCATGTCTCATCCATGGGGTTGAGACATCCCTATGGATGATGTTGGTGATGTCTCCAACCCATTGGGGATGTCTCGTCTGTGAGTTGGAGCTGGCTCGAGGGACGTTAACAACAAAAATACCATGGCAAATTCTTGCATCTCAGAGTGGCTTTGCAGGTGTATCTCTGAGAATGAAAATCCATTTTACAGCTTTTTCTTATGCCTCCCCCTTTTCCTCCTCATTCTCTGTCTAGCTGGAAGGGGGTTTGTTTTTGCTTTTTAAAGAAGCATTGGCTTTGTGAAGTAGGTGAAGGGAGGCTGGAGAAACAGGCGTTCAGCATCAGGTTGCAGGTGCATGTCACCAGCAAACAATGCAGTTAAAAAAACTTGAGCTGGGAAAGAGCTGGAAAGAAGAGGTTAAGAGGGGACACAATTTATTGTTGGTTCTGTGCCTTCCAGTCGTTCCTGACTGAGGGCAAACCTATCATGGGGTTTTCTTGGCAAGATTTGTTCAGAGGAGGTTGATATCCATGTTTCAATGTTTGAAAGGTTGCCATATTAAGGATGGAACAAGCTTGTTTTCTGCTGCTCCAAAGACTAGGACATGGGGCAGCGGATTCAAACTACATGAAAAGAGATTCCACCTAAACATTAGGAAGAACTTGCAAGAGGTGTTTGACAGTGGAACACATTTGTCAAAGAGTGCCGGAGTCACCTTTGGAGGTGTTTCAAACAGAGGCTGGATAGCAATCTCTTGGGAGTGCTTTGACTGTGTTTTCCTGCATGGAAGGGAGTTGGACTGGATGGCCCTTGTGGTCTCTTCCAACTCTGCGATCCTATTATTCTATTCTAGTTTCTCATCTTGTTGCTACTTGTGACTGCCTACAACAGGGAGAGTGAACAGCAGCTGAATACAAATGCCCTTACTGAACATGTATGAAAAGCCCAATAGAGAGAAAAAGAAAAAGTAGATAGGCCTGCCCTCACCGGTTATCTCGCCATGTTAAAAAAGCATGGAGCTGTAAGTTTTGGCCACCAAAATGGAAATGGTTTTCAAAATGTGGAGGCTAGTGAAAGAAAAGCTATTCCTGGATGTCCAGGATCAAATCTGTTTTGCTGGGGTTGAAAAGAATACTTTAAAGACATAAGCATGTTAGTCTGGAATATCACTATGCAAAAGGTTCTTGTAGAACCTTTGAAACTAACTGAGGAATAGAACAATAGAGGTTGTAGCATAGCCTTTCATGCATCTACACTGTAGAGATAATGCAGTTTGAAGACACTTTAAGGAGTTTATCACATGGGGGAAATCCCATGCAAAAATGGGATTTAAAAAGTAGAAATTACTCGCAAAAGTGGCTTGATTTTCACACATGTCAATATTAAACTTGTGTTAACCCTAAAGGAAATCAAACAAAAGCTGCTCCTTTTTACCTTCAGGATTTTTCAAAAATTAAAAAGGAGTGACTTTTGTCTACTTTCCCTCCACTTTCCATTCGGGTTAACATTAGTTGAACAAAGACGTCGTGTGAAAACCAACTCGCTTTTACGGGTTTTTCCCTGATTTAAGCCCCTGTTTGTAGCTCCATGCTATGAAATCCTGAGATTTGTAGTTTTAGCCTTCTCTGCCAAGGAATGCTGGTGCATCACAGGACTACAAATCCCTGGATTCTGTAGGACGGAGCCATGGCAGTCAAAGTGGTATCCAACGGCATTATTTCTACCGAGTAGATGCACCTTTAGTCTAAATGCACAGAAAAGGAGGTTTCCTTCTCAGAGAGATGGCGGTTCTTGCCGGTGGAGTTTTCCTCTGTTTCTCTCCTCCATCCTCCAACCTTCTTGCTAGACCTGATTTGTCCTCTGTGTGATTCCTTTCTTTCCTCCACCCCCACCAGCTCGGTCTCACCCCAGCTTCGTATAACACGATAACGGTGGGGACCTCTGGCAACAATAGGGGGATTGTGAAGCCAAGAAAGACGAGGAGGGAGATATAATAGAGACATCTCGGAGGGATATGATTTTGCCGACATCCAGGGCCTGACCTCCATAGCTCCTTCCATTGTGAGCTTTTATGCCCAAAATATGATTTCCAAAAGGGATTAACAACTTCAAAAGGCAACCAGGCTTTGATGCCAGCGCTCCTAAAACCTTCATTCAAATCTTTTTAGCGAGGTTCTATATATATTTTATTTCAAGCAAACCTGATTAAAGTTCCCCATTGTCCTTAATGACATGCTTCTGTCCTCCCATTTAAAAAATAAAATAAAATAATTATAATACGGAAAAGTAATAGAGAAAACTTTTCTTCCTTTCTTTCTTGGATCCTGAGTGCTGTTTAAAATGGAAATGTATATTATATTTGATTCATCTCTTCTAGTTTGGCGTTGCATGATGGCTATTAAAATCACGAGAATCCTTATATTCCAGTTTGCCTGGAACAAGAGAAACGGTTGCAACTGGTAAGCAAAAGATATAAAGTAATCGAATCTTAGGGTTGGAAGGGACCACAAAGGCAATATAGTGCAGAAGTTCTTCCTAATGTTTAGGTATAATCTTTTCTCTTGCAATTTGAATCCATTGGCTCATATCCTCGTCTCTGCAGCAGCAGGAAACAAGGTCCCTCCATCTTCCACCATGGCATCCTTTCAGGTATTGAAGGATGGCTATTCATATCATCCGTCAGGTATAAACATCCCCATTCCCCTGAGCTTTAGCCATTGGCACCTATACAAAGCCAACTTTCGTAAAGTCATAGAGTTGGAAGAGACCTCAAGGACCATTGCGTTCAACCACCTGCCATGCCAGAATACACTATTAAGGCACCCCTGACAGATGGCCATCCAGACTCTGTTTAAAAACCAATGGAGAGTGTCCCACTACCAGACAGCTCTTATGGTCAAGAAGTTCTTCCTAATGTTTAGGTGGAATCCTTTCTCCAGTAGTTTGAACCCATTGCTCCGGGTCCTATTATTTGCAGCTGCAGAAAATAAATTTGCTCTATCTTCAGTATGACACCCATTCAAATATTTAAACAGGGCTATCATATCACCTCTTAACCTTCTCTTCTCCAGGTTAAACATACCCAGCTCCCTAAGTCTTGCCTCATAGGACATGGTTTCCAGGTCTTTCACCATTTTGGTTGTCCTCCTCTGGACCTGCTCCAGTGTGTTTGCATCCTTTTTCAATTGTGGTGCCCAGAACTGGACCCAGTATTTCAGATGAGGTCTGACCAAAGCAGAATAGAGTGAAACTATTACTTCCCTCAGTCTAGACACTATACTTCTACTGATACAGCCTAGAATCGCATTGGCTTTTTTGTCTGCCTCACCACATTATTGACTCGTGTTCAACTTGTAGCCTACTAGAACTCCTAGGTCCCTTTCTGAATGATGGCCATCATTAATATGTTGGTGCCACTATCTGTGTTGCATCAGCAACCAAGCAGGGAACCACACAAATCTCTTCTGACTTTGTTAATTGTGGTTGGACTGGTTTAAAAAAAAACAACAAATTGGTTTCCACAAACTCCAAAGTGGGAGGACCAACATCTTTTCTGGTTTGCTTGTAGCTTCTTTGGGGCAGAGATTGCCTCTGGCTTGTATGGTCAGGGCCGCTTTGGATGTGGAAACCGTTCCGCCAGGTCAACCGGGGCAGGAATGACCCTGCCGTCTAGTGGATGGAGGTCAGCTCAGTTAGGTGTAATTGGGAAAGGTCATATTTCCTGGACAGACAGCCACGGATGGAGAGTTGACCCTTCACCTTTGATGTCATGTGGGATTGATGGCTCCCATATGCTCCCAAGCCCATAAAAAGTCTGTGTGCTGGTCCTTCATGCTTTTGAAAGAAATGCGTTATAAAAAATACACAAAGCAGAGGATAAATGTCTTTCGGTTTCAGAACGCTAATGCCTAAAATGTGTTTATGTCAACGATCTAATTTGGCCTCTGGGGAATTTAATTCTTTTTAAAGTAAATTTCTAGCTCTCATTGTCCTGGAGACATGCTTGCAAACTATGCTATCCTGGCTTGGTGAGACATAAAGATCATGAAGTCCAGTTTTGAAACCGGACTCCCGCATCCATTTCCTCGCCATCCTCAGGCCACTGTGGTCCAACAATAGCCCTTCAATTGGTGGTTCATTTGTCAACTCGTGATAACTTTCATCCCAAGCAGTGGCATGAACGTATGCATTACTCTCGGTTGGCATTGCCCTATCAGTGTGCCAAGTGGCACAGCTGAAATTATTGATGGGGTGGGTGGGGAAATGTTTAAACCCACCCATTCCCCACTTCGGCAAAGCAGACTAAATACAGGAAGTGGAGGGTCAGACCCAGTGACTACTTGCCTAAGCAGGCGGCAAGGAAAAGAGGCCTCGGCGGCAATACTGGCCCGGGAGTGACCCTCAGGCATTTGCTCCTGCCCTGGCTGACTCCATTAACTGCCAAGCCAAACAGTACAAATAGCATCATTTAAGAACCGGCTGGACTCTAACTTTGCAAAGGGCAGACGCTGCACAATTAGTATGAGAGAAGGGCTCTCTGAGCAAAATATTCTTCCTCCTCTCCCCTCCGCACCCCCTCTTGCCCTTGTTCAAAAGGGCTTTTGTTTCGGTCGAGGCGCCAGAATCTAAAGTAGGGGTGTATTGTGTTAGGGGGCAAAAATGACAAGAAGCCAGGGGTCTTGCACATGCGTCTTCAGACACATATGGTGAGCCCTTGGTATCCGCTGGGGTTTGGTTCCAGGGCTCCCCTGGAATCCATGGATCTTCAAGTCCCATGGAATACAATGGCATAGTAAAATGGTGTCCCTTATATAAAATGGTAAAATCATGCTTTGCTTTTTGGAATGCATATCTTTTAAAATATAATTTTAAGCCATCATGTATCTTATTGATTCTCTTCGATGATGTTACTTCAGAAATCCATTAATATGAACTCATTGGTAGTCCTAGTCCCTTCCTTCTAATGCATAGAGCATCCACTTTGTTGAGAGTGCAGACTGCAACTCCTGTAATCTCTGGTAATAGGTATGTATGTGATTATGGATAATAGATGATATTTGGTTTTTAAGAAATTAAGTTATTCGAGATGATTTATGTGTTGTCCCAATATCACAACTATAATCAATGTACTTTGTGGTCCTTTCAACTGCCCTTGTGGTCTCTTCCAATTCTATACTTCTATATGATTCTATACTTTTATTCATTTTACCATAGCCCCTGAAGAAGGCCACCTTGTGACAAGGCTGAAATGCGTTGGGCTTTTAAAGATAATAAAGTTTGTAGACTATCAACAGCATATGGGACTTTGTTTCCTTTCTCTCTTCCAATATAAATAAATACCATCCTGATCCTGATCATCATCATCCTGATCCTGATCATCATGATCATCATCATCATCATCATCATCATCATCATCATCATCATGTTGTTTCTTACTATTTAATATTAACTCCAAACTGTTCCTTGCCCTATATTCGGGTAAGACTCCCTCCTTCCCACCCATCCATACCTTACACAGGAGCGTCATACCTGGCTGGACCCCCTCACTTTCACCTCTGTGCCTTGATGTCATGGTTTTGCTGCTCTAGGGAAAACTGAGCCTCTTTCAACTTGTAGGAGCCTTAATCCTACTGCTGGTACATCCCAAACTTAATCCTGCTCTAAGCTCTTTAGAGATTGTTTGCTCAGGGGAATCCTTGAACTCGCAATTGGGAGAGGCGGGGAACATGAGGTTTCTTGCCAATCTCCTTTGAGTCTTTGGTAGGATTTAAGCATTTGGGGTCTCTCCCCCCCCCCCCCCATTACCACTGCTATGCTTGTCGGGTGCAACAGCAGCATGCTTCTGGGTGGAGACACCCACCCTCTTTGCAGATCCTTCTCCAGCGGGACCCCTCCCTATAAAATAGTGGGTTGATGGTAAACACTTGTCTCCCTCTGCGTTCGCATGTGTGTTTTCAGATACGAACATTTCACTTCTTTCTCAGGTGTTCTGCTTTTGGTTCCTGCTTGGATTAATTGCTGTTTTCCTTTACATCTGCACAGCTTTTTCTGGCTTTTCAATACACTGTCACATACTTGTGTTTAAGGACTGGGTCCCTCTTTCAGGCTAAGGGCTGAATCCATTTTCTGGGTGGTTCAGGGAGAGCGTGATTTCATGGTAAATAGGACCAAAAGCAGAACGGTGGGATCAAAAAAATGCTAGCATATTTTAGCTGAGAGTTCTTACTACCAGAGAGGCATTTTAACATTTCTCCGATGTGAAACCCAGTGTGGCGTAGTAAGACTCTGGAGACCAAGGTTCAATTTCCCACTCAGCCGCAAGTCACATTCTCTCAGCCTCTGAACAAATCTTGCCAGGAAAACCTTGTGATAGGATCACCATAAGTTGGAAATGACTTGAAGACACAACAACAATGTGCTTAGATTCCCTAAAAGCACCAGATACTTTCTGATCCTGGAATGTGCCTAAATACCTAAAAAATATGTCCTCCAGCACTTGGCCACTCCAGTTATACAGGAGGGTAAGGGAGGGGAAGAAACCTCTTCAAGCCACTTTTGGCTGAAGAAAGGTTCTCGTTTTCTAGCCAACGTTAATTTGTGGCTGACCAAAATTTGAAATCTAGACATCTGGCTTCCCAACTCTGTCCCTTTGCTATTATTCTGCAAAGGTATATCAACTAAAGCCCTTTTGCAAACTGAAACTTACAAGGATCTCCCAACCGGTATAATGGCAGTTGGTTGTAGGGTTCTGAGAGCTGTAGGGCACAAAAGTAACTCTTCCAAGCTCAGACTTTACTCTTCAGTACTGGATCATCCCATTCCTAATCGCTTAGAACATGAAGCACATACCATTCAATATTTCACACATGTGACGAAGCAACATCACAGTGTGGTCAAGTTGGCAAAAGTTATTACAGGTTGAATTTACCTTATCAAGAATGCAGAACTCCAAAATATTCTAAAAGCCCAAACTTTTTTCATGGGTGGCTGAGATAGCGACCCCTTTGCTTTCTGATGCTTCGACGTACGCAAACTTTATTTCATGCACACATTTTGTATAAAATCACCTTCAGGTAATGTGTGTAAGGTGTGTACGAAACATATGGTGTAATGAGGAAGCGCAGACAAGCCAGGAGATTCTGCAACATTTTGCTTTTGCTTAAGCTTACTGGGAAGGGGAAAAATCTGTCTCCCCTTCTCCACTTACATTCTGAGGAATGAGAAAGCAGAGTCAAACTAAGAGAGTCTGCAGCAGTTTGCTTTTGCCTGAGACTACTGGGAATCTGCCCCCTTCTTTCCTGTTTCATTTTGCCCATTGAGCTGAGTGCAAACTACTTTTGTCATTTGAACTCAGATTGCACCAGCTGAACTAAGCTGAGTACAAAGGGGGCAAAGTGGGAGGAGAAGAGAGAAACATGGACATCTTATCAGCTGAAAAAAGTGGGACAGCAGAAGATAAATTGGGACTGTTCTTGCCAAACTGGGACAGTTAGAGGGCTACAGCTGCACTGTAGGATTTCAGAGGCTCCCCAATAGAGACTTCTGGAGCGCAGCTTGTATCTAGGTATGGAAATGGAGAAAAACTACTTCTGCTCTTTTGGGATGCTCAAAGAAAAATGAGCATAGAGGGCTGTGGAATATGATGAGTTTGTGGCATGTGTCGGGCCTGCAACAAACCCGTCTTTTGTGGTAGAGTTTCACATCACACCCGGCTTGTTTCTGGTTGTACATCATCTGTAACCCATTTCCACTGTTGCTTCAGAGCTCCTTAAAAACTGCCCTTCGGGGAAGCTCTCCTTTTCGTCCTCCCTCCCATCTCTCTTGTTGGTCTGGCCTTATCTTTTATTGTTACAAAATCTGCTTCTGCTTCTTCTTCTTCTTCTTTTTTAAAAATATTATTATTATTATTAAATGACAGAAGAAAAAGAAGAGGAGGAAGACGACAAAGAAGAAGAGGGATGCTGTGGCTTTAAAGGAAGGAAGGGGGATGGAGGCGAAGTTGCAGCTTTGCAGCACCTGTCAAAGGTTTTCAGAAGGCGGCTAAGAAAAATGGAAGTGAAAACCGCCTTCATTAACATAAAGCCATTTAGGTGATCAATGGTCCCCAGCCGTAAACAACGATTTCAATCCATAGAGCGGTTGATTGGGCTTTGCCTCTCTCTGGCTCGGCACGATGGCTTGGCTGACAGTAGGGAAGAAAAATGTTGCGATTGACCCAGGAGTGGAGCGCAGCCTGGAAAATTAAAAGTGCTGGAGAGGGAGAAGGCAAGAGGGGGCTAAGAGGATGGAGGCAAGAACAACAACAGGACAGAGAGCCAGAGCCAGGCAGATCGGCCCGGGCGTCGGTGGGTGTCCCCCAAAAGAAGGACACGGCGCTTTGATGGGGTGGTCGAGGCCGTCCCAAAACACAGTTGTCCCTCCACATTTGCGCCTTTGACTTTGGCGGGTTTGATTCTTCATGGATTTTATTAATACTTTATCTCTAGAAATCTCTAGGCCGTCCAGCATGACTCTTTTGTCAACTTTGGCCAAAAAGTCAGGCTGGAAGGAGGACCTAGAGATTCCTATAGGGAACCCTCCTCTAGATATTTATAGGTCCTCCAGCGCAATGTTATGGTCAATGTCTGGCAGATCTTGGCCACAGAATTGCCCGGGAGGACCTAGAGATTTCTATAGAGAACACTGCTTTAGCTATTGTAGGACCTCCTGTGCAATTTCATGGTCAACCTCTGGCAGATCTTGACCACAGAATTGCCTTGGAGGACATAGAGATTCCTATAAAGAACACTTCTTGAGCCATTGTAGGTCCTCCCGCACAATTTCATGGTCAACTTTGGGCAGATCTTGACCACAGAATTACCCTGGAGAGCCTAGCGATTCCTAGAAAGATGTTCTCTCAGGTTAATGGATACGTTTGAGTTTTAGGACATTTACTTTTTTTTTTTTACATTCTCCCCAAAAAGGAACTAAAAAAAAAAT
The DNA here is from genome assembly GCA_034509955.1 of Urosaurus nigricauda. Classification (NCBI taxonomy): domain Eukaryota; kingdom Metazoa; phylum Chordata; class Lepidosauria; order Squamata; family Phrynosomatidae; genus Urosaurus; species Urosaurus nigricauda. The sequence goes on along the minus strand of JAOEGL010000007.1, from coordinate 29,120,198 downwards.
TATGGAAAATTAACCATCTATAGAACAAGTTTAAAAAATGAACTAGGGAAAAGATGGGCTAGAAGGTGAAGGAGAAGATGGAGAAGAAGAAGAATGAGGAGAAGGAAAAGGGAGAAAGAAATGGGAGCTATGCAGAAGGCGGCATCATCATCATCATCATCATCCTGCTTTCCTCCCAATAATGAGATTCAAGGTGCTTAGTAACATATTGTAAAGCAATACGGATTAAAAACTATACAAAAACGTAAATGAAAGCATAAACATAAGAGTTATTTAAAACAATAAATAATGTATAAATTTAAAACATTAAAAATCATTTTAACTAAGCATATAGACACCATAAAAACATCATTAAAAGCCCACTCTGGTCAGTTTGTAAAAACCTGACAGCATAAATATTTTTTAACTTGATGGCCAGAGGAGATCAAGGACAGAGAGCAAGGATACTTAACATTGGATTGTTGTGTGCTTTCAAGTTGTTTCTGACTAATGGTGACCTTATCATGGGGTTTTCTTGGCAAAACTTGTTCAGAGAGGGTTTTCCCTTGCCTTTCTCTGAGGCTGAGAGTGTGATACCTGCGTAAGGTCATCCACTGCATTTCCAAGGCCAAGCAGGGATTCAAACCCTGGTCTGCAGTGTTGTTGTCCAGTGCTCAAACCACTATACCATCTGATAGCATGCTATACCATAAATGCTATAACATAACAAACTGGAAAGGGTGGAGAAGAAGAAAGAGAAGGAGAAAGAAAAGGGGATGCCCATCACAACATTAATAAGTTCTGCTTGGGAGTTTGCAAAACATTATGCAATTATTGCTGTTCCCTGGTAGCACTATCTAGGATTCTAGCCATACTGTGGCTTTATGAGAATGAATGGAGTCCCAACAATGCTGTCTTCCTATGCCATCGTATCAAAGGGTGTATGGAGTGGATCCATTTTGCTGGAGTCCTCTCTATGGATGACACTGAAAATTCATTGTCTGCCTCGCTCCTAATGTGGACCTTTGGTTCTCATCCGTTTTCCAGAGCACCACAAACCGCACCACCTTGTTAACATAGATGGTCTTGCCTCTGCTCGACCAACTTGTCGTCCTCCCCTCCCGATTCCCTTCTTGCCTTTCCTCCTGCTTCCCAGCACTTGAAGGTCAAAAGCAATATGGGACCCCAGCCACATTTTTCTCCACCATGGCAGAAGTGACCTTCAGCCACATCGGAGTTCCCCTTTTGTTCCATTAAACGGGCATAATTAAGAATTACGGCAGAGCAGGCGTCTCTGTTTCCAGGAAAGTGGCATCATTCTCCTCAAAAAAATGCAGCCAAGAGAGCGGCTGTATTTTTTGGGAGCTTTCCACCACCTGCCTCTCCTCACAAAGGACAATCAACTTTGCCGTTATGACGGGGTTCTGCCAAAGGTCCATAGGTCAACATTTAGCGCTCTGATCCTGAGTACCACTAGGTCTACCAGAAAGTAAAGGGGAAATGTGCATCCAGAGGGACTTGCAATGCGAAGTCGCACAGCTTGGATGGACGACCTCTGCTTTCAGGTGAACGTTTGGACACACTTCTAAATGTGGATGCCATCTGTCTGCACTGGATTACTTTCCACTCCCTGCCTGTTTGGGATTTGGAGTCCACCCATGTTCTGATGCAGCGAGCCACAGAACTACACAGAGATGGAGCTGGGTGCATTTGGATAAATCTTAACAGATCAGAGGGAGTTTTTGATCTTGGCCAGCAAGAGTGCCCAAGGAGGGAACTTGCATTGCAAATCAGCTGCTAAAGAAATACTATATGTGGTAGATTTGGGAGAGGCAGCCTCTAGTACTGAATGGCATCGCCAATGGTATCTCCCTATAAAAGCATGCCAGAGATGCCAGATCCTTCAAGGAGGGCTTCTTCTGGTCCCACCACCATCAGAGGCCCATGTGGTGAGGACATAAGAGAAAGCCTTCTCAGTAGTTGTTCCTCTCTTTTGGAATTTCCTTCCCTGAGAGGCAGTGGAGCTGCAGGAGTTGAGGTCACCCTAGTGTGGCAACTCATGCCAGCACCCCAAAGTCCCCACCGCCAGCCAGTCTGCCTTTGCTGTGGTGAGAGTGGGGTATTGCTGCCACCCGGCAGCCCCTTCCAAGTCTGGTGGGGCTGCCAAGTGGAAGCAGAAGCCCGCCATCAGTGGTTGCTGGTGGGATTCTGGGTCTGGGGGGTTGCTGGTGATCACTCACCCAGACCTAGGAGGGGTTGTCCGGTGGCAACAGCAGCCCACCCCCACCAGGGGCTGCAGCTGACAGATGGCAGAGGTGCCCTGGATGGCAGAGATGGTGGTCAGGGGGGAATCTTTGGATGGATCAGAGCGACCATCCCATTGAGTGTTCACCCCTCTGTTACCTGTTGTGGTCCGCACCCCTTGCATGCCCCTATCGATGCCCCTGATGAGAGACTATTCTGGCCTCCCCTCTGATCTATAAAGTGGTATATAAATGGGGAAAAAATGAGTCTGACTTTGCCCCACCCTCCTCTTTCTTCTCTCTTCCCTTTCTGGGAACACTTCACATCTGATCGGTGAGCTGAACGAGGAAGTCTGCTTGTGTCCTTTCCAAATACTGTATGCTGTTATGGCTCAGTATTGTGTTTTCATTTCTTTCCTGTTTTGTGCCCAAAGCCCTGGTCTCTAATCTTATCTTTTGCTTTCCTTCACCATCACTCTCTTCTTCCTCAAAAAAGTTGGAGTCCCGGTCTGCACTATTTCACCTTGGGAATGTCTTGCAAATGACTCCCAGCTTCTGCCACTTCATTCCAATTGCTGGCAGAATTCTTAGGAACAGCAGAAATGTTTGCTTTGCAAATGGTGGACACCCTTCTATTTTACAGTGCTATATAAAATTTACAGAGCAATAATAATAATAATAATAATAATAATAATAATGGTCTGGTTGACTGGATGGTAGAGGCAGAAGACAATTCCAAAGTTCTCCTTCCCTTTCCCTTTCTTTAATTGTTTAATGTCTGCTTTTTTCTTACTACCTGTCTGTCCCTACAGCCTTTCGCCATTCTCCAGCCCTAGTTGCCCCTGAGCTTTCTTTCCTGCTTTTTACATTAGAAAGGGAATGGAGACGACCAGAGAAGTTTTTATGTGATTTCTGGAGGCTGATGGTAAAAAACCAACAGCAACCCAAAATGACTTAGTTGTGAAGAGGAGCTGCTGCAGCAAAGGAAGGAAAATCTGGAGTAGATTTCTTTGAGGGCAGGGGAGAACTGTGTCTCTCAGCCTTTTAAACTATGGCTTTGGAAACAGATACTAGAAACAGTGGTGATAATATTTAATTTTCAGTAAAAGACTATTAGAAAGTTTAGGATCATGTGGACAAGGCCATCTGTGACATTAGCCCTCTCCGATTATGTGGAAAGGGCAAACTGCCATCTTCTAGGTACAATGGGAAAATCATTGTGCTTTTACTCACATGCGCTTATACTATATCCTTGCTCACTAGTAGAACTAATGTTTTACTACTAAGCCGAGACACAACTTGTGGAGTTCTGGCTCTATGTGAAGGAACTCAGAAATTCTTTAGGAAAATCTCCATTTTGGAGGAGTCGTATACATGCTGTAAATTTTTGCAGCCCAAACAGATTTGCAAGGTGACCAGAAAGTACTGTATGGTTGTACTTTTATCATAGTTCTTTCTTCAGAAACCAGCCTTTTAATGGCATGGCGATAAACCCTTATTGCTCAGAACTACCTGTAGATCAAGCTGTTATTTGTGGTAGAGAAACAGAGGCCGGGCGGGGGGGGGAGTTGGCAACCCTATGAGCTGAGTAAGTGTGCTTCGTTCCGTTGCTAATTCCCACATCTCTCACCTTCCAAAAATCCTCCCCTTTCCACATAACATTTCATCTGCTCATAAATACCTGAGAGGGTGGGATTTTCTTATGAAATGCACATGCACAAAAGTCGAAATTTAGCGAGGGATGCCAAAGTGGCGTGGGTACGGTGGGTGGGTGGGTGGGGGGTTTGAGAAAGCAAGCAAAGAGAAAACAAATTAAATCTGAATAAAAATATGATTAGTGCCGGGGATGGGTGGATGACAAATTAGAGCTCTAAACTTTGCAATATAAAGCTATTTCCCATGATAAATGGGCCCAGACAGTAATCAATGGCTTTAATCCATACGATGGGAAATAGCGTCCTGGAGTCTTGATTTGGAGTTTGGAGAAGGGTGGCGGCTTTTCCCAAAGACAAATGTTTTCTCCATTGACCAGCCCAGGCTGAAACGGGTGGCGAACAGAATTTAATTACCAGGTACCCTCGCAGTGCGATTCATTCTTCCTTCGGAATGAAACTTCATTGGCAAGATGGATGGCTACTGCTGATGGGTGCCGAGTGCAGTTCAATCTTAGCCAGATTTATGGCCTGTAGAAATTTCACTAGATTTGTTTTGTTTAAAAAAAAAAAAAGTAGGAGAAAGAGGTGGGGGTTTACAACAGCAACCACAAAATCTCTCTCTCTATATATATATATATATATACCTCTCTCTAGCTCTCTCTCATAACTGATGGATTGCTATCTATCATACAAAGTATGATAATCCAAGGATGGAAAGCAGAATTGTAGAATCCTCTACTTGGAAGGACCCGCAAGGGCCATCTATCCCAACCCTCTACCATGCAGTAATACACAACTCAAACATTCCTTAAAGATGCTAATCTATCCTCTGTTTAAAGGCCTCCAAAGATGGAGAGTCCACCACTTGCCAAAGCTGTACCTCTTAGAGAGGTTCTTCCTAATGTTAAGGTGCAATCCCTTTTCTTATCATTTGAAACTTTTGGTTCTCGTTCTAGTCTCTGAAGCAACAGAAAACAAGCTTGCTCCATTTTCTACATAGGCAAAAGCAAACTGCTGCACAGTTTGGGTGTTCTTTCTCATTAATAACTTTTGCTGTTTTAACCACACTCTGATGTTGCTTGGCCACACGTGTCCAAGTTTTCATCAAATGTTGGAAGGTATTCCTAGGTTTTTTCTTTTTGTCTGGCAAAGCGACTTGACAGTCTTGAAAGCTTGCACAGATGTTTATCCTTTTTTGGTTGGCCTAAGAAAGTGTGCATGGCATAATGGTTTGAGTGTTGGATTATAACTCTGGAGACCAGGGTCTCTTTCCTAGCTTGGTCATGAGATCCATTGGGTCACCTTGGTCATGTCTCCTGCTCTCATCCTCAAAGGAAGGCAACAGCAAATCTTGCCAAGGAAAGAACAAATCTTGCAAAGCGAACTCCAGGATAGGGTTGCCTTAGGGTTGCTGTAAGTCAAAAATGACTTGAAGACACACAACAAGTATTCTCACCTGGAATACTATTCTGGGCGCCACATTCAAAAAGGATATTGACAAGCTGGACCATGTCCAGAGGAGGGAGACCAAAATGGTGAAGAGTCTGAAAACCATGCCCTATGAGGAACGACTTCGACTTAGGGAGATGGATATATTTAACTTGGAGAAGAGAAGGCTAAGAGGTATGATAGCCCTGTTTAAATATTTGAAGGGATGTCATATTGAGGAGGGAGCAAGCTTGTTTTCTGCTTCTCCAGAGAATAGGGCATGGATCAGTGGATGCAAGCTACAGGAAAAGGGATTCCACCTAAACATTAGAGAAACTTCCGGCAAGTAAGAGCTGTTTGACAGTGGAACACACTCCTTCGGAGTTTGGTGGAGTCTTCTTTTTTGAAAGTCTTTAAACAGGGATTGGATGGCCATATGTCAGGGGCGCTTTGATTGTGAGCTCCTGCATGGCAGAAGGGCCTTGGACTGGATGACCCTTGGGGGTCTCTTCCAACTCTATGATTGTATGAACCACAACAGGAACATGTGGATTTTGGGATTCTTTAATGATAAGCGGTCTCGGGCTTGGGCTCTACTGCAGATGCAGCAAGAGCTGTTAGGAAGAAATGACTGTAGCAGCAAAATGGTGAATTTTTTGGCTTTTTGCTAGATGAGTCCGGGTGGTGATTTCAGAAGCGGAGGGAAGAATGATCAGGGAAAGAGAATGGGGAGTGGAGAGATCAGAGGCTCTGAAATTTGGGTGGGTGGGTGGTGGCACATGGAAGTGCGTGGAAGAGCTTTTCCACCGTCAAGCCACCCTCCCATAATAATGAGGGGCTTGTGGAAATGACAGGGGATGTCTGGGAGAAGAGGAGGGGGCAATTAAGCCGTCAGCAGAGACATGGCAAGGGTGGGTGGGGGGCGGACCCCCCTGTGTTTCATGCCTGGCTTCCTCCAGGCGGTTAATTGAGCCATCTCATTAAGGAGAAGGGGGGGCACCTTGACAGCTCTTGAGTGCTAATTCCTTAATGGGTCCCTCCTATTGCTGTCACATTCTGGAGTTGAACAATTCCCCCCCCCCCCCCGCTTCCACACCTCCCTTTTAAAAAATAATTTTAAAAATCCCTTGTGTGAGAATTTGCGTCAGCGCTGACTATACAGGAGGAGGCATAATCTCATCCCTGCTAAGGCCCTCGAAGGGTTCAACTTTGGTTTTCAAAAACTCCAGCGTTGCAAGTCGGGTGCCCCTAGGCATGCGCTCAGTTCAGCCCCGGGTGGGTGGGTGGGTAGAGGAAAGAGAAGCCAAAACTGCACTGGGTTTTATACAGACCCTGATGGCAACATGTCTTCGAAAGCGTGCGGGAAGCAGAGGAACCATAGTGCTGCAAGGCTTGGGTTTGCAAAGGACGTGCTTTGCGAATGCGGGCATGCCTGGCTCAAACGTGTTGCTGGACACTGTTGTTGCTGTGTGCCTTCAAGTCGTTTCTGACTTATGGCAACCCTAAGGCAACCCTGTCTTGGGGTTTTCATGACAAGCTTTGTTCAGAAGGGGTTTGCCTTTCCATTCTTTGGGGGCTGAGAGCGTGTGACTTGTCCAAGGTCACCCAATGGGTTTCCATATCTAAGCAGGGATATGAACCCTGGTCTCCAGAGTCATCATCCAATACTCAAACCCCTACACCATGTTGGCTCTTCCTTTAACTGAAAAATTTGTACCAGAGGGAAAAAACTTCTAGGCTGCGTGGGGGACTCTGAGAGTTGCAGGCCCCCCAAAAGTTACATTAGACTTAAATAAATCTATATTGTTAAGGTCTATGCTCTTTTACTGAGAGTCACGTCCTACTTGTTAAGTGCCCAAAGCACAAAGTGTGGGGTAGGCTTTGTTGTTGGCTTCTGTTGTTGATGTGTCAAATCGTTTTCCAACTTATGGCGACCCTAAGGTGTTCATAGCGGATTTCTAGGCAAATTTCTCTATAGAGGGGGTTTGCCCTTGCCATCCTCTGAGGCTGAGAGTGTGTGGCTTGCCCAAGATCACCCAGTGGGTTTTGTGGCTAAACGAGGATTCAAACTTTGGTCTCCAGAATCATAGTCCAGCACTCAAACCAGTATACTATGCCGGCTTTCTGGGACAGGCCAGATGTTCATTTATATGAACAATTTTTTTAAAAATTGGTGTTTTCAAAAGTTTGCAAGGGTAGAAGCAGCTTTTGCCAAGGGCACAGCCCAGCGAGGAGGACGCTGTGTATTGCCACTCATGGCGTGGGCAGCAGTGTACTGGGCTGGGAATGGTGTCCTGAGAGCTTTTACTTATTCTGCTGGGGAGGTTGGGAGTAGGCTGCTCCCCTGGCACTGCTTGCCACGACTTTACAGCTAAATGCAGACCCTGGCTGGGTGCCCAGCAAGTAAAGGAGAGGAGGGAATGTTTTATAGCTTGAACACAGCGAGGACAGCAGGTCTGTTTTCTCTGGCAGTTCCAACTCCTTTCTGCGTATCAACCTGACCTTCACAGACCGTCCTCTTGAGGACCTATGTGGTTTCTTCCTATTATGCAGACAAGAACATCAAGGCTGAAAGACATGGCTGGAGCCTCCCAGAAGAATATTTTATTGATGTTAACTGCCCTGGAATTGACTTCGACTCATGGTGACCCTATGGATGAGACCTCTCTAAGGCCCATGCCCTCAATTTCTCTGCTCAGGTCCTGCAGGCCCAGCCCCATGTCTTCCCAGCTCAAGTCTATCCATCTGGCATGTGGTCTTCCTCTCTTTCTATTGCCTTCCACCTTCCCTAGACAAGATCATGAAGTACAAAGTATCATTGTATTGACTAATGATTCAATTTTCCTCATGATGTGGCCAAGGTACGACAGCCTCGATCATCTTGGCTTCCAGGGAGAGTTCTGGTTTGATCTGATCTAGAACCCATTTGTTTGTCTTATTGGCTGTCCATTATGTCTTCATCACTCTTCTCCAGCACCACATCTCAAATGAGTTTATTTTCTTCCAATCTGCTTTTTTCACTGTCCACCTCTCACATCTGTACATGGCTTGGATGATCCTCACTTTAATGTTCAGAGTTATGTCTTTATACTTTATACTTCATGATCTTGTCTAGTTCTTTCATAGCTGCCCTTCCCAATACTAGTCTTCTTCTCATTTCTTGACTACAGTCTGCGTTCGGATCAATATTTGAGCCAAGGTATAGGAACGCTTTGACTATTTCAATTTTCGCATCGTCTAGGGTGAATTTTTGTAGATCTTCATTATTTACAGCCACATAAATGCAATTTAGTTATGCCTGCATACCGCATGACACCAAGCCCTTTCACAAATGAAAACCAGGGCACATGTGGCCAAGCAGCAACAGAGTGAGATCAAGATGGCAAAAGTTATCCATGAGGAAAAATACATTTTCGGGAGAAAAGTAGGGTATAAATCTTATAAATAAAATAAATACTAAATAAAAAAATATAAACACACAAGGTAAGATGGGTTGCAGAAGTTTGTTTTGCCTGAGCCTATGGGGATAGCAAGATTCTGCCTTCTCCTCTCCTCCTCTTGCTCCCAAGTTAATTGAATGCAAACTACTTTTGCACTTTCAAGTCAGTTGGCAGCAATTGAAGTAATCTGAAGACAAAGGGAGAAAGTGGGAGGAGGAGAAAAAAAAACTAACTTCATCCGCAGTTAAGTTATATATGTTAAGGTGGTACTTTCTTTTTTATACATATGTGCAAAAGTGACTCCTTACATGTTTAATGCCCATTGTGTGATTGTTTGGTTTGCATTATGCAGACTTAGGAACCAGTGTGGTGTTTGAGTGTTGTAGTACGACTCCTTGAGACTAGGGTTCAAATCCCTGCTCAGCCATGGAAATCCACTGGGTGACCTTGTGCAAGTCACTTGCTCTCAGCCTCAGTGGAACTTTCCATGGCTGAGTGGGGAATCGAACCCTGGTCTCAATGGGTTTCCATGGCTGAGTGGGGAATCGAACCCTGGTCTCCAGCGTCATAGTCCAGTACTCAAACCATCACACCATGACCAAACAAACAATGGTCATAAAACATTTAAGGAGTCACTTAAAAAAGATAAGCACAATTGTCCTTCCACATTTGCGGATTTGACTTTTGCGGATTTGATTATTTGCAGTTTTGATTAATATGTTCTCTCTAGGAATTTCTAGGTCCTCCAGCACAACTCTGCCAGAAGCTGGCCATAGAATGGTGCTGGAGAACCTAGACATTTCTAGAGAAAACACTTCTCTGGGCATTTGTAGGCTCTCCAGCATGATTTTTGTGACCAACCTCTGGCAGTTGTCGACCACAGAGTTGCACTGGAGGACCTGGAGATTTCTAGAGAGATATTCAATTAGGTAAAAAGAACAGTGTTTTTTTAATCTGTGGTTTTTCCACATTCACTGGGATTCTTCACCCCTAACCCCAGCGAATGTGGTGGGACCACTGTGTCACCTTAACATACATAACGTAATTGCAAATGTAGGCAGTCAGTTTCTACCTCCTAGTTATTATCCAACATTTTACAAATGTTTCAGCTGGTCCTCAGTTATACCCCTGCCGTCTGCAATCGTTCTGTCTCCTGCTGCCATACAAAGAGCTCCACCACGAGTTGCACCCCTGTCCATCTGCGATCTCCGGAATGGTTTGGATGGCAGCAGAAAGAAAACAGACACAGAAGGGAAGTGAAGAGCAGGGAATGCTTTGCAGCATGCCAATAGCTGAGGCTAAATTGAGGAGATGGTTCCATTGAGCAGGCCTGCCTCTTTCTCCTCCTGGAGATTTATTTCCCAAGAGACAGGGGCTGTTGGCTGCTCATGGCTGAGCCATATAGAAAAGATGGCGCTTTGGCTCTGGGTCTTCCCAGGCTGCAGGATGAAAAGGGAGGGGAGAGAAGGGAGGAATGAAACATGCACAGACCCAGAAGGATCCCATGCCGAAACCCCTTTTAAGGCAGGGTGCTGGGAGAGGTCCCTTCCCTTGGCTCACCCGGCTCCTGCTGTGACAGATTCCCTCCCCATGATGGATGGGAACTCTCTATGCTCTCTCCAGGTGGAACGTGGGCTGTTCATAGATGATAAGAAGCTACCCATAAATCTTAAATAGAAAGGAACCAGAACTCTAAGAGAAGGGGGGAGAGAAAGAGGGAGGATGGCTGGGCCGATGCAGCAGAAGAGAGCCTTGTTTGTGTAGCTTTACTGCTGACCAGGCTCCAGTTGTGTTCAACTACAATGCCCATCATCTCCAGCTCTTATGGCCAGCAGCCCAACTGGCTGGGGATGATGTGAAAGCACCAGGTGTAATATTATATTACAGCCTGCAGTTAAGAATGCATTACCCCGTTTCCCAGTTGTTGTAGTAGTTGTTTGCCTTCGAGTCACTTCCAACTTATGGCGACCCTAAGGCAAATCTATAATAGGTTTTCTGGGGCTGAGAGAGTGTGACTCGCCCAAGATCATCCAGTGGATTTCCATGGCCAAGCAGGGAACTGAACCCTGGTCTCCAGAGTCGTAGTCCAATGCTTAGACCACTACAATGAGAAAAGATGTTTGGAAACTTGCATCTGCCTCTTCCTCCATCCCTACAGCATTACTTCCTCTTCCTCTTCCTTGTCTTCTTCACCTTCTCTTCCTATATATATATATCCCACCTTTCTCTTAATTTGAGATTCAAGGCAGTTTACAACAGCTAAAACACAGATAAAAATTAACAGTATATGAAGAACTGTTCTCTCTGTTTCTGGTTTCTGTGTATGGTCATAAAAGCTGGAGAGTAAAGAAATCTGATAGAAAGAGAGTTGGCTCATTTGGAAGGTGGCGCTGGAGAAGAGCTTTGTGGATACCATGGATTGCCAAAAATACAAATGAATGGATCCCAGAGTAAATTAGACCTCAACTCTCTCTCGAAGCCAAGATGACTACTGGTAAACTGTTGTATTTTGCCTGTTGTATTTTGGACAGATCATGAGAAGACATGACTCCCCAGAAAAGACTATAATGGTTGGTTAAGAGGAAGGCAACAGGAAAATATGAAAACAGTGCTATGGATGGATCGATTCAGTCAAGTAAGACCTGAACAAGACTTTAGATAACAGGGGGACTTGGAGGTCTCTCATTCAGAGGAATTATCATAAGCCAAGAATCAACTTTGTGGCAAATAACAGCACAATGACAACCACACATAGATAAGTTAAGAACATTTAAACTATCCGACAGTTAGAATCCAGAGATGAAGCTACTGGGGTGTGGGTGCACAAAATGATGGCATTGCCTCGCCAAATAAAAATCCCCCCAATGAAATTTTCCCTTCACTTCCCAAATTTCTACCATTGCAGAGAATGAGGCAATGAAATAAAGGCTGCCAAAATGAAAATGTCAGCATTTAGTACATTTAGTAGTGGTGTAGATGAGAGAATTTCACCAGGAATTGATACCTGGTTGTATGACAAGCAACACCAGATGAAATCCCCTCTTCAACCCAACTATTAAATGTATAGGAGCTTTCTCCAGTTTTCAGTCTGACAACCCTAGGATTTTTTCTACTTGCTTACAGTTGTAAACCACTTAGAGACTGCTTAGTGCAGTATGAAGCAGTATATAAATGAAGGCACTATTGACTGACCCTTGGTCACTTTGCCTGTCCCTTTTCTCTGGATGCCTAAACTTATTTAGAAATAAAAGCACAACTGACTGCAATTCTAGAAAATTCAGGGACCTTAGAAAAATTTCATCGGAGTTGGCAGAATTCTTATGGGATGCCGTGCCCTCATTTTGCCCACCCCCAGCAAGACCTACTGGTTTCAAACGGGAGGAATTTCTCCCAACTCCGAATGGAGCCAATGCGGATTCATGTAAATTCGCTTGTTTAGCGAATTTACATGAACCCATGCTCCATTCGGAAGAACCCCTGCTCCGTTCGGAATTACTTCCCATTACCCGAAAATAACCCCTTCCTGCCCGAATTTGCATGCGAAGCTTTAATTCGCAATAAAGTAAAACCCATGATTGCATTCGAATTGGCTTCCCTCTTGCCCGAATTTGCGTGCGAAGAATTAATTTGCAATAACATAAAACCCATGATTGCATTCGAATTGACCTTAAATTATACTTCCAATTTAGCCTCGTATGAAAGAGTAGTCTGAGACTTTGACTCTGGAAACCAAGGTTTGATTCACTGCTCGGCCATGAAACCCACTGGGTGACATTGGGCACGTCGCGTGCTCTCAGCCTCGCGGGAAGATGATGGCAAACGTCCTCTGAACAAATCTTGCCAAGAAAACCCCAGGATAGATTTGCCTTAGGGTTGCCGTAAGTGTAGCTACACCCTTGTGGCAACCCTCTCTACTGCTAGCTTGAGAAACACCCAATGTTTGGTCTTCAGATAAGGAACGCAAGCCTTGATGAAATATTCTTGGGTGTCCTTTTAAAAAATCCGTCTCCAGTCGAAGGAGTGTGGCTTGGCTGATGCCAGGATCGGCTGCTCCATCCTTCCCACTCTGTATTTGCAACCAAGCAGCTAGAGCACCTACGTTTGGCTTGATCTATGCCAGGACCAACTGCTCCATCCTCCCCACTCTGTGGACTCTTTCAAACGTGGGAAATTGGAAGTATAATCCAAGGGCAATCCAAACGCAATCATGGGGTTTCACGTTATTGCGAATTAGAGCTTCTCACGCAATTTTGGGCAAAAGGGAAGTCAATTCAAATGCAATCATGGGTTTAACGTTATTGTGAATTAAAGCTTCTCACGCAATTTCAGGCAAGGGGGGTTATTTTCGGGTAATGGGAAGTCATTCCGAATGCCTTCTGAATGCAATGGGGATTCCTGTACATTCGCTAAACTAGCGAATTCATGTGAATCCGCATTGGCTCCATTCGAAGTTGGAAGAAATTCCTCCCGTGTGAAAGAGTCCTCTGTTTGCAACCAAGCGGCTAGAGCACCTAAGTTTGGCTTGATCTATGCCAGGATCAACTGCTCCAACCTCCCCACTCTGTATTTGCAGCCAACCAGCCAGAGCCCCCAAGTTTGGCTTCATCTCTGCCAGGATCGACTGCTCCATCCTCCCCACTCTGTGTTTGCAGCAACCAAGGAGCCAGAAAGAGCTCCCAACATCCCCCTGACAGCACACAGCTCCCCTCTCGCCTCCTCTGCCCTCCCCCAGCTTAAATGGTGATTTATGAATGTTGCCTGCCACAACAACCCAAATGTCCCTGGAGAAATCACTAGAGTGAATTAGACTCCCCCCCCCAACCAATGCTGTCCTCATTCCCCCCCCCTCCACTGAAGCAATGTAGCCCACAATCTAATGTCATCCAAGGGATTAATTAGTGACTGTTGATTAAATCCAACTTTAACCCTTTTCTCGTCTGGGTTTATCCAACGGACCTAGTGCAACTTTCGCCAACCCTCCCTCCCGCCTTCTCTGTCCTCATTGCTCCAACTTGTGCACACTCTCCTTTGGCTTTTCTTTCCTTGGCTTGTTTTCCACCTTCCAGACCGGTTTCTAAAGGCAGTGATGCTTATTGGTGGGGTTTGTGAACTCGAGTCCAGCTTGCAAGGTCTAATTTGGATTGTGAAAGCAAAGCAGGCATCAGTGATGATAGAAGGAGGCCTTGTAAACAGGGATGGTGGAGGAGAGCATACCCTCCAATGGGCCTGATTATACCTCTGCCATCTCACTTTTTCTGTGCTTTTAAAATGTCCTGGTTTCTCTCTACTTCTCCCTCTTTACTCCCTTTGTCCTCTGCTTGCTTCAATTATTGCCAACTGAGTTAAAGGGAAAAATTGTTTGCACTCAATTAAGGAAAGGAGAGTAGAGGGTGGAAACTTACCTTTCCCACTCGGCTTAGGAGCTTATCATACAATGGAATTTGGGGGTATAACGCAATGGCAATCTGAACGCAATCATGGAGTTTCACGTTATTGCGAATGAATGTATCTCACGCAATTTCAGGCAATGGGAAGTCATTCCGAATGCAAGCATGGGGTTTCAAGTAATTGTGTATTAGAGTATCTCACACAATTTCAGGCAATGGGGGGTCATTTTCGGGAAATGGGAAGTCATTCTGAACACATCAGATTTCACGTAAATTCGCTAAACTAGAATCATAGAATCACAGAGTTGGAAGAGACCACAAGGGCCATCCAGTCCAACCCCCTGCCATGCAGGAACTCTCCATCAAAGCATCCCTGAGAAATGGCCATCCAGCCTCTGCTTAATGACCTCTAAGGAAGGAGACTCCACCATCCTCCGAGGGAGTGCTTTCCATTGTCGAACAGCCCTTACTGTCAGGAAGTTCCTCCTAATGTTCAGGTGGAATCTCTTTTCCTGCAATTTATATCCATTGTTCCGCATCCTAGTCTCTGGAGCAGCAGAAAACAAGCTTGCTCCCTCCTCAATCTGACATCCCTTCAAATATTTAAACAGGGCTATCATATCACCTCTTAACCTTCTCTTCTCCAGGCTAAACATCCCCAGCTCCCTAAGGCGTTCCTCATAGGGCATGGTTTCCAGACCCTTCACCATCTTAGTTGCCCTCCTTTGGACACGCTCCAGCTTGTCAACATCCTTCTTGAATTATGGTGCCCAAAACTGGACACAGTATTCCAGGTGGGGCCTGACCAAAGCAGGATAGAGTGGCACTATTACTTCCCTTGATCTAGACACTATACTTCTATTGATGCAGCCTAAAATTGCATTGGCTTTTTTACCTGCCGCATCGCACTGTTGACTCATGTTAGCTTATGGTCTACTTGGACTCCTAGATCCCTTTCACACGTAATTTCATTCAGCCAGGTGTCCCCCATTTTATATCTGTGCATTTCATTTTTCCGCCCTAAGTACAGAACCTTACATTTCTCTGTGTTGAATTTCATTTGGTTAGCATTTGCCCAGCTTTCTATTCTATTCAGGTCATTTTGAATTTTGATCCTGTCCTCTGGAGTATTAGCTACTCCTCCTAATTTAGTGTCATCTGCAAATTTGATAAGTATGCCCCCAATTCTGCCAGGTTCCCAACTTACAGTAACCTCGTGGAGTTTTCTTAGCTTACAACATCCTAAATCGTATGGGCTGGAGGATTTTGGAGGATGTTACCACAAAAAGTAAATTCTCCTAGCTCTCAGATCAACCCCACTCTGAACATTTATTTCAGAATAATAACGACAAACATCTATTTATTTAACATATTTTAAACTAAATAACATCCTCAAATATGTAAGCAGTGTGGAAAATGAAAATGTCATCTCAAACGCAATTTTTTAAAAAATGAAGTGATTGCAATTCAGTGGTTGATAACATGCCTGTTATTGTTATTCACCATCAAGTTTTGACTTCTTTGCCTTCAACTGCCTTGCTCTGATCTTGCACAGTCAGGGCCGTGCTTTCTTTTATTGAACCCACCCATCTGTAATGCATTCTTTCTCTTTTCCTACCGCCTTCCACTTTGCCAAGCATTATCTTTTCCAATGAGTATCTCACGATGTGCCCAAAGTATGATAGCCTGAATTTAATAATTTTGATTTCTAAGGAGAGTTCAGGCTTGATTTACTCTTGGATCCATTTATTTGTCTTTTTAACAGTGCATGCTAGGTGTAGAAGTCTCATCCACATCCCAAATGAATTGAATCCTCTCTGGTCTGCTTTCTTAACTTTCAGACCCATATGCAGAAAGTGGAAACCTTATGGCATAGATGATTCTGACTTTGCTATTCAATTATATATCTTTGCGCTTGAGGATTTTATCTAGTCCCTTCATATAATTGCTCTCTTAAGTCCTCGGCTTCTTTTAATTTCTTGACTGCACTCTCCATTTTGAATTATGATTGAGCCAAGATATAGAAAATCTTAACAATTTAGAGGTCTTTATCATCTACTTTTAAGCTGCGTGAATCAATTGTGGTCATTAGATCTCTGAAAGAGCTTTCCTGGACAAAAGAAGCTTTTAACACGTGCCAGAACCAAAATATTTTTGGTGCATCCCTTCTCATGGGAAAACTGGTCATAGTGGTTAAAAGTTATGCTCCAAACTATCACAATGTAAAGCTGAAAGGACTGAAGCAACCAGGCAGCAATGTTGGAAGTGGCAAGTCAGGTGTGCCAATAAAAGAAGTCCCAAGCTGGAGCAGAATAGTAAACCCTCGGCAGTTGGAAAAAGCTGTTTTTGGACTGCAAACTCTTAGTATCCCATGCTAGCCTTTTCTGCGGGTTACAATATTTTAAAAAGTAGTTTCCAAACTCTGGATCTTGCCAGCTGAAGACCTTTTGAAGACCTTTCTTTTATTTTCTCTTTCTTTTTTTTGGATGGGGGGGGAAACAATGAGAGTTTTTGCCTTTTATGTTCCCCAACAAAAATAATAATAGCAAGAGCATCTTTTTCCAGCTTGAAAGAACGATCCCGATCCCAGCCAAGCAGGGACCATGTAGGAAGCGCGACGTTGTTATGAAGCTAGTCGTGTAGCCAACCAGATTTTCAACCTTCGCTTTACAAAGCCAACTGGGAGTGATGGCAATGCTTCCTAGGTTTGCTGTTGTTCAGAATAAACATGTTCACCCCTAGCACTCTATTTTAAATCAAAACGCCACTGAAACATGAGGCACAAGTCACAGAAGGTCTGACCTAGACAGGGGCTTTGATCCGTCTCTCTTCTCTGGAAAGTTCGGGGCAGGAAATGCCTACGTACTTGTTTTCTCAAGGCAGACTCCCATTTATTTAGCAAGACACGAGTCGGGTAAATTAAATTTCCCTTGATAAACAAGAGGGAAGGTCCAGTTACATTGCTGGACAGACCGCCCACCAAGGAAGCAGAAGGCGAAGGGATTTCAGGCATATGGAGTATCAGGCAGGGGTCAGTTGAAATAACACTGATGGATAAAACAAAATTAATTGACCCGTCTGTGTAGTGGTTTCCAAAGGGATATAAATTAAACAAAAAAAATCAGACACATCCCAAGAACTCAGCTGTGATGACTATAAAGTTATCAGATGGCCAAAACTGGGCACGTTGCTGAGCAGCTAAAGCACTGATGAATATGATCGCTTGCTAATGCCGGAAGATCAAGTGAATGGATGCACAGGAGCAGGTTTTTTAAAAAGCGTTGGCAGTCCTAGAACTATGTCCCAACGTGGCAGAAACAATGGACTCTTTCACACTGGAGGAATTTCTCCCAACTTCGAATGGAGCCAATGTGAATTCACGTGATTTCGCTTGTTTAGCAAATTTACGTGAATCCCCATTGCATTCAGAAGGCGTTCGGAATGACTTCGTATTACCCGAAAATGACCCCTCCTTGCCCGAAATTGCGTGAGAAGCTTTAATTCGCAATAACGTGAAACCTATGATTGCATTCGGAGTGGCTTCCCTTTTGCCCGAAATTGCATGAGAAGCTCTAATTCACAATAACGTGAAACCCCATGATTGCGTTTGGATTGCCCTTGGATTATACTTCCAATTTCCCACGTCTGAAAGAGTCCTATGTCAGTTAATCCTGTGCCATCCCACTTTCCCAGCTGCTTTTAAAACGTCCCAGTTTCTCTCCCTTCGTCCCACTTTCCCCCTTTGCCTTCAGCTTATTTCAGTTCTTGCAACCTGAGTTGTAAGTGCAAAAGAAGTTTGCACTCAGTTAACTCAGCAGAAGGGAAAAGGATGGACAGATGGACAGAATCTTCCCTGCAGGCTCAGGCCAAAGCAAACTGCTGCAGTTTCTCTATGTTTGTATATGTGCTTTTACGTTGCCTGTTGACTTATGGTGACCACTTGCATTTTCATCAGAGTACTCAGAGTTGGTTTTGCCAAGTCCTTCCTACAACTTGTATGTTCTTCCTCAGCTTAACCGCACTCTGAGGTTGCTTGGCCAGTTGGCCACACGTATCCCAGTTGTCATGTATGAAACGTCGGAGAGCATACGATCTTAGCAAAGTCAATCTCTTCCAGTCTCCTTTACCTCTGCTTTCTGCAAAAACTGCAGAATTTTTGTAGGAACAAGGATACAGAGAGAGAACCATAGATGATGGAGCAATGGGGAAGAAAGGCCAGGATAATGACATTATAAATAAATGCATGGGGGAACAAGGAGAAGCATATGGTTAAAATCATGACGTCTCAGGGGGGTTCATCTCCCCCATCGGATATCTTTCCTGCACCAGCCCAGGCAAGCCAGTCTTGTGGTTTTGGCATAGCTAGCAAAGGGTTAAAAGCCTTCATTCCATTCACGCCCCAGTGTTTTCCACTCACCCACTATATTTCTCTCTGTTTCTGGTCCCTCCCCCCCCCTTTCTTTCTGCTGCTCCCAAGCTCTGATCATTAATCAAGGCCGCACTGGGAGATGGAGGGGAGAGTTTGCATGAATTGTAAAAAGTAAAATAAAATAAAGGAGGCTGCTACTGCAGCAGTGGAGGAATGCCTTGGCCCAGCTTGGGGCTACTGTTTTGCAGATGTGTTGCTGTGTTAAAGAGGGGTTAAAAAGAAGAAGAGGACAGAAAAGAAGACCACTTGCATGGTGTTAAAGGGGGGAAGGAAAAGGAGACATTAAAGAAGAGATGCACTTGCTTTCTGGATCCAGAATCTGATGTAGGAACATATTCAGGGGTAGCTATGTTGGCCGTGCAACATGTACAAAACCAGGGTGCCTTTATTGGGGCAACGAAAACATGCACAGTGCATCGCCCAAGCTTTTGAAGCTTCTTTGGGTGCACCTTCGCTGCACAAATAATGCAGTTTGACATCCCTTTGAGCACCATGGCTCCATCCTACAGCATCCTGGGATTTGTAGTGTTCTGAGGCACCGGCACTCTTTGGCAAAGAAGGCTGAGGACGTTGTAAAGCTACAAATCCCAGGATGGAGCTACAGCACTTAAAGCAGTGTCTAACTGCATCATTTCTACAGTGTAGGTAGACCCTAGGTCAGGCAAAGATATCAAAAACCATACAAGAGAAGGAAAGTCATAATGTTAGAGTCACATGCCTATATTTTGTCTCAGATATTACTTGTGGTCAGTTAAGACTCAATGCAGGCAGAGTCTATTCCTCTTCTTGGCCATGTGAGGACTGGGGACAAAGAGCATTAAAAGATAATAAAATTCCAGATTTGTTAGCAAGCTGATGGGGTTCCTGTGATTTGTAAGAGTGCAACACTGTCCCTATATTTTTATTTTTTTATGACAAGTTCTTCTCCAAAGAATTCAAGGTCCCATATATAGTTGTCCAGTAACTTTTCATCCTTGAGAAGTAGAATAGATCAAGACAGAAGGAGACAGGGAAAGAGGACATGAACAAATAGATGGCTAGCTCAGGGGTGTAACTGTGTGTCTTGGAAGGGAATTAAAGCATTGACCCTCAGATAAGAATTTTGCTGCCAAATGAAATTATCCTAAAGTCCCCATATTTCTGGCATTGCAATAGCTTAGAACTATCGAGCATTTAAAAATAAAATCTAAGCACTCAAAGGAGAAGAGTAGGCACAGTGACCAAGGGAGTCAGAAAAATACAAGCTCTCTAACCTTTTGCCATGCTGGAAATTTGGGACTAAAGGGAAAATTGCATTTTGGAGGGCATAATTCATATTTTGCAATTGGGCTCACCAGTAAACATGGTACCTGAACTGGGACTAAAGGCAGGTCTTCCAATTCCTAATTTCCTATTCAAACCAGGACTTAGTACTCCCAGAGTATCACTCATGGGACTTCATAGTAGATCTTACTTGTAGGTGTTTAGGGTTGGATTGATGGCATTGGGAAAGGTGAATCAGGCAGAGGCACAGAAGGAAGCCTCCACTGAGGCTTATGCTTATTAGGCAGATACGAAACATAAATGGATTTCATGTTTAGACTTGGGTCCCGTCTCCAAGCTCTTTCACTCTGTATATGCAAATGTTCTGAAATCTGAAATCCAAAATACTTCAGGTCCCAATCGTTTTGTATAAAGGCGACTCAACCTCTGTATCTCACTCTCTGCAAATTTGGGGATGGAAGGAAAATTTCGGAAAGAGGCAGAACCAGGGGTGGGTGCTCTCATTTTGCTCATTTTGTCAGGACTCCCGTCCTGACTTTTCTCTGCTACAGTGTGATCTTTGATTTGCTGATGGAGTCTACCCCTTTTGAAATGCCTCCATTAGCACAAGAGAAGGGCAAGAGGGGAGCTTAGAACCCATGGAGTGGGAGCATCAAAGGGGCAGACCTATTGGGGCTGGAAATGAGAAAGACCAACAGAAGCCCTACTTACTTCTCAACCCCATGAGTCCATTTGTAGGGATGCCAGTCTTTATTTCTGCACATGGGAAGGAACCATGTTAATACTTTTCTCCCCACTGGGGTCATATTTGATGGCTTTTCACATTCTGGATTTTTTTTTTCGAGGGGAGGTTTAAAAAAAATTAGGATCATCCAATCTCTTATATTCTCCATCACCACGTTGTGCTTGTGAGAGCTAGGAAGTGAAGAAAGGAGATAGACAATCCACTCATTTGAGATGTGGCACTGGAGAAGAGTGCTGAGGATACCGTTGGTTGTTGTTGTGTGCCTTCAAGTCATTTCCAACTTATGGTGACCCTATCATGGCAATCCTATCATGGGGTTTTATGGGGTTGAGAGTGGGAGGTTTATCACACTAGAGGGCAAACAGGATTTAAACAGGAATTAAACAGGAAATGCCTTATGTTTAACATAGGGCATTTAACATGCCTTATGTTTAACATAGGGCATTTCCTGTTTAATTCCTGTTTAATTCCTGTTTAAATCCTGTTTGCCCTCTAGTGTGATACAGTAAACCTCTATGTCTCACAAGGTCACCTGGCGGATATCCGTGGCCAAGCGGGGAATCAAACCCTAACCTCAAGAGCTGTAGTCCAGCACTCAAACCACTACATCATGGATCCCACAGATAGCCAAAAAGACAAACAAATGGATCCAACAGCAGATTAAGCCTGAATTCTCACTGGAAGGTTGTCATTATTTTGGCAACATCATGAGAAAACATGACTTACTAGAAAAGACAATAATGTTAGGAAAGATGGAGGGTAGTAGAAAGAGAGGAAGACCACACACTAGATGGATAGACTCAATGAAAGAAGCAATGGACCTGAGTCTACAGGATTTGAAGATAGTGGTTTAAAAATGTTGTTTTAGTGCGTTTTTATATTGTGAGCTGCCTTGGGTCCTATTTTGGGAGAAAGGTGAGATAAAAATAAAGTAAAGTAAAATAAATAGGGGCTTGGAAGTGTCCCATTCACAAGAGCACCATGAGTTGAGATCAGCTTGAGGACAGTTAATGACAACGACAATAACAACAGCTTTGCAATTTTTTCGTGCACAAGATACATTTTTGTGAAAACGTGAGAGTGTACAGTTTTGTGTAATAGTCTCCAATGTATTTTGCAACTAATGCTGCCTAGAAAAGCACTGGTCTTTTTGTTCTCATACAAAGACAAGAAAACTTCATCTCAGTTAACTTTTTTTTTTCCTGATGGAACGTCTCCGTTTGTCCAGGCGCCCTTTCTTGTCAAGGATGAGAAAATGTGTGAATCTTCTTCACGTTCCTAGTCAACTGCTCTCCCCTGGATTTGATCAATTGTTTTCTGCTTGGAGACTGGATGATAGCTGTCTGAGGTTGGAGGCCTCTGACTCAAACCTGCAAATAATTCAGTGGGTATTTTTCAAATTGATGCCAGGCAAAAATTCCAGTTTCCTCTATATTAAATTGGGAGGTTTATTCCATTCCTTCATCCAGGAGTCAGTATGGCACACCTTTGATACCGACTCTTTTATTTTTCCGCTGTTCAGTTCTGATTCCTTAATTCCTAATTAATCTACATTTGCCATTGATAAATTAGTAATAACAAATTTGCTGTAGCGAAATGGTAGCACAAATCATTTTACCAGCACTGCGTGAACAAATCCAACTACTTAGATTGAGAGACCAAAACATTTATTTATTTGATTAACCTTTCTGAACACAAAAACTTTCCTAAATTCTTATGAAAGTAAATAGGCAACAAATTAGGAATTTACTATTATAGGGTTTTGCAATGAAGCAGGACGTTCTTGTTGTCGGGTTCAGTTATGGTTTTGGACCTTCACTTTGGAAATTATGGGCTTAATTTTGAGAGCCAGCACAAAGTCATGGTTTGAATGTTGGACCATGGAGACCAGACTTTGAATCCTTGCTTGGCTGTGCGAACCCGATGGGTGATTTTGGGCAAACCACACCTTCTCAGCCTCAGAGGGAGGCAAAGGCAAAGGTCCTCTGAACAAATCTTGCCAAGGAAACCCTGTGATAGGTTTGCCTGAGGGCTTCCATGAGTCGGAAAGGACTTGAAGGTCCACGAAAACAACAACATATTGTAGTTTTACACACTGCAGAATTTAATAGTCTTGTGACCATTTTGTAGCACACTGTAGCCTAGATGAGCTTCCACAAGAATGGACCTATTTTACTGTCATTTTATCACCACCAGAACCTTTATACCTTTGAGTAAAAAGGCAGTCTAATATATATATATATATATATATTCTCCAGAAAAGTAAAAAGCCCAGAGTGTTTGCCATAAGTTGGCTCTGGCGTGTTTTATAAGTCCGGCACAGAGCCTCTCTGGGGAAAGGCATGCTTTCAGCTCCGGCAGTTGGGTTGATATGTTGTTAATCTCTTCTAAAACTCACCCGTCACCTCTGGGTATTGGAAATGTATCGATTGTAATTAAATCCCAATGAACACCTTCCAGGGCTTGTTTATCCCAGACAGGTGGGTTGCATTGGTTCCTAATTAGCGTATTGATCCTCCGGCTTGTAATCAGGCCGTTCTTTGGAAAATGGCAAGCCAACTCTATGTGGGCAGGGGGTCGCTCTAAAAAGAAACCCAAAGGCTTGCTTGTTTAGACCCTAAGGGAAGTGAATTGAGGTGGACTTTTATTCTGCGTTTAATCTGCTTTACAATGAATGAGGCAGAGGGAAGGAGGAATGATGAGAAGAGGACAAGTAGGGAGAGAGATCAGCATCAGAGGTCGGTGGAATTGGGCCAGTAGTATGGCCAGAATACTGTTGAGATGTTGAGACTTCTAATGGTTCACAACCTGTGAATATACACATGTAAAATAAGATGTTGGTGTCCATATCAGAGATGATATGGGCACCTACATCTTATTTTACATGTGTATATTCATAGGTTGTGAACCATTAGAAGTCTCTGGTGCAATCTGTAGATAGCTTATCCGTATATATTCGACAATAAGTCGACCTCATGTATAAGTCGAGGGCAAGTTTTGGGGCCAAAATTATGGATTTTGCTATGACCCATGGATAAGTCGAGGGTAAAATTTAGGGGCATATAGGAAAGGATCTAAAGGATGAAGCAAAGCAAAACAATGTTAAATAACTTCCAAAAGTGCATCACACATAACTCTTTCTGCTTATTCTTAACACTGGATGGAAGAGAGAGTAAAGGGGGTCAGTGCTTCCAGGACAGATTATACTCTTGCTTTTCACCAGGCGATGGTTCCTTCTTTTAAATAAGAGTTAAGATACAGTACTTACATTGACCCGTGGATAAGTCGACTCAGCTTTTTTGGGTCAATTTTTTGGCCTAAATTTCTAGACTTATCCATGAGTATATGCAGTACCTTCTAATTGTCTTGGGTTTCATTTGTAAAAAAGTTGGAGGGTATGAATCATTGGGGGTTTGGTAAGCCAGCCCTTAATATAAATTCAATTAATTAATGAGGTCCAATTTAGAAAAAAAAATCAACCCATTTGAAATGTGGTGCTGGAGAAGAGTTCTGCAAATACCATGACCTGCTAAAAAGACCAATAAATGGCTCCTAGACCAATTCAAGCCTGGACTCTCCAAGGTGACTAAGGAGTTTATCACACGGGATACACAACTATTAAAAGTACAGGAGCCCTTTCCAGTTTCCGCTCTGAGAACCTTACCTTCCACCGGTTGCAGCTCCATTGAAGTGATAGGAATCTCAATGGACATAAAGCTGCTGTAAGCAAGATCCAAATCTGGGCCAAGAGAATGTATTGGCAGGCATGTAATTTCCACAATCCATCTCGATGGCCCTCTTACCTAATAATAAATCAATCACTGTGATGGATAACCCTTGCCGCCAACTGTATTATTAATAGATCGAGGGAGGCATCCTTCAACTGGTAGGTGGCTGGAATGGGATCAAACTCCCACCGCTGAGCACCAGGCAATTCCAATGCTTTTTTATTATGATTATTGTAGAAGCAGAAATGTCTAAAGTTTGCTTAAACGAGAGTCGGGGTGGGGAGCCAACAAAACACTCTTGTGTTTTCGAATAACCTTTTTCACAGCAAGTTCCCCCAACATCAGTCAACAGCCAGGAAGGCCTGGAGCCCTGCTTAATATCCCTACTACATTTCTTTTGGTTTGAAAGGAAACCTTATTTATTTGATAGCTTTGACTTTAGATCCCACTTTTATCAGCTGCTTGGTTTTACCGCATACATCCGCATCATACCTTCCAATGAAAACAGAAGGAAACCAAGGGCTGGTCTATACGTAAGTGCATTATGTGAATTGCTGTGGATTTGCACATTTGCATCAACGGTTCGTTGTCTTCGCTTTCCTGCACAAATTTGTACCTATTCACGTGGCCAAAGATTGGTGCACATTTTAACGGATTTCTGTGGATACTCTGGTAAAAACCACAACGTTTTTATTTTATTTTTTGTAGAAGTTTGATGAGTTTTTCGCTCCCTCCCCTGCAAAAAACACAAACTCCTTCAAATTGCATGTGGCCGGATCGCAACATCTTCAACTGAAGTGATGAGTATTTTAACCGTATAGACTAGCCACAGGATGCCTGTGGCCAAATAATATCAAGTTGCAATTGAAAAGGGATTGAAAAGGTTGACTCAGTCATGGGACGGCAAAAATTATAAGAGAGCAGGGTGCAAAACTATGATTTTAAGACAGAGAAAGCCTGATATTTATTTACTGAATAATAGAGGATCTGAAAAAAAGAAAACACCACCACCATATAAGACTTTTTGGAAGGGCAATATTTTCCTCTCTTCTCCTTCTCCTGAGTTGAATACGAACCGCTTTGGTGCTTTGAACTCAGCTTGCAGCAATTGAAATAATCTGAAGATGAAGGGGGAAAGCGAGAAAGAAACCAGGACATTTTAAAATCAGCTGGGAAAATGGGACGGCAGAGGATTAACTGTTTTTGTCCCCCTTGGAAAGAGAGGGAAAGGAACATGCAAAAGAATAAGAACATTCTTATTTATATTGCTTCCCTTTTTGAAAATGCATCCTAATAACTAAAGGCTCTTTAATTATTCCAGCCTTAAAGATGTCTGTGCAAAAGGAGAATTCCCAGATCTCAGGGCCTGGCTGCACATATCCAAATTGCAGTCTATTGGAAAGAATCTCAGGGCGAGAGAGCTACCTTGAAAAGTTTGTGTCTGTATGTAGCTGTGTACATATTTTCCTCATTTGTTATACATGGCGTGATGTATATGGTCAGATGTTGACCATAGAATTGCACTGGAGGACATAGAGATCCCTAGAGAGTTGTTCTCTCTGATAAAATAATTAGTGTTTATTCCATTTATTTGCAGTTTTTTCCATTTACTTGGGGGTCCTGTGCCCCTAAAACTAGTGAATGTGCCCCTCCCCCGTGTATTTGGTAACTTGTCTTTGTCTGTTTGAGACACAGTCTGTCGTGTCTTCAATATATTCTTCAATATATTTTCATCCATCTAAAAATTCTGAACTGGGAAACCCTGGACTGGAGTATTTCCTTTCTGTGAGCTCTGTAAATAAGTTTAAGCAAGCAATTATTCTCTGAGCCTTAGGACCAAGTCTATAAAATGTAATCAAAAACTGGCCCATTGTATAGGATTATTGTAAGGATGGCTTTAGTACTGTGTACAAACTGCTTTGAGCGTTCCTGGAAAGCAATATATTGGTTCCAGTGTGGCCATTCCTTTAAAGAAATCCAAATTGATCAAACATAGGAGTTTTTACTGTGTTAATTGATTTGTTTGGGGATGAAATTTGCATATGAGTAAAAAGGGTGTAGTTATGGGGTGTTTGTGCAAAATAAAGATATCCCCCTTCCAAGTAAGAATTCTGCTACCCAATGAAATTTTCCTTTAGTCCCCAAATTTCTGGTATTGCAGAGCTAATGTGGTGTAGTAGTTTGAATGTTGGACTAAGCTTTGGAGACCAGAGTTCGATCCCCAGCTTGGCCATGGAAGCCCACTCGGTGACTTTGTGCAAGTCACACTCTCTCAGCCTCAGGGGAAGGCAATGGCAAACCTCCTCTGAACAAATCTTGCCAAGAAAACCCCAGGATAAGTTCGCCATAGGGTCGCCATCTGTCAGAAGTGACTTCAAGGCACACAACAAGAAGAAGAGAGGGAAACACTGAACATCATCCATGCCTAGAACTCTCCCTTCCTTATTCGTAACTTCTGCCATCTTGATCACGCTCTGATGTGGCACGTTTCCATTGGTGAAATGTTGCCGCCTTTGCCAGGACAGCGATGCCAGTGAAGCCGTTGATGTCTGCCCCTTTCAAAGCCTTTTCTTTTCTTTTTGGGGTGGATGTTGAACATACTTGGGGAATCTGGGATGCTGTTGAATCGAACCACCCCATCTGCCAGTTGTGGCCCTGGGTTTAACATTTCATGTTTTCTCTCAATGTCTTCCCCTCCTCTTTCCTCGCCACCTTCTTCCCTTTTGGCAGAACTGGCTGGCATATGGGAGAGCATAAAAATCTGCCAGTTCCAATACTCCGACCACCCCATTATCAATTAGGGAGCAAGTGATAAATTCAACACAGCTGGGGGCTTGGGTTTCTTTTTAAAGTCCTTTGTTGAAATGTACAGAAACCAGACTTCCCATGGTTTGGGGCTTCAGATAAAATCCCCAAAGAACTGAAAAATAGAAAGCAGTCCCCGGCCCCAAGCCCCCGCCACGGTCAACGAGGGCAGCTAGGATTTGGGTTGCAAAGCCGAAAGAAAAGGTGGGAAAGCATTTCTCTTCCCCAATGTCTTTCGCCTTTTCAAGAAAGTCATAAAGTTTCTGCCAGAAAAACAAAAGGAGAGAAAGGGTAAAAGAGGGGGGAAATAATTTAAAGTAGGAAAGGCCTGGGATTAGTGTGTGTGAATGATGTTGCTCAGGTGGTAAGAAATCTGTCACTCCCGCAAAACGTAGGCGGAGGGTGGCGGAGGACGTGTTCCCTACGGTTCTGATAGATGAAAAATAAACTTTCCCACTCCAGAATTAAAATTAGAAGCACCACGGATGCTTCCAGCATAAGAAGTTTGCAAGAAAGGATTACCTGTTTTCAGAGGAATGAAAATGAGTCACTGCTCCAAATGAGACGTGCAATTCCCAAGGCTTTTGCAACTTGCAAAGACTCTCCAGGAGGTGCCTGTGTTTACTTAGTTAGCTTCCCTTGTACCCCTTGTGGTGCCAGGACTCACCCTCCATTCTGCTCTGGATCCACCTTCTGGCTAGAAACAAGGAGGCTAGATGAAATGTTTCTTATCTCTTCTCCAAAATTAAATGACAAGGAACAATCCCCTGATTTCACCTTGATCTTGGAACAGCTAGTTTAGCTAAGATATCTGTCTGAATTTCAACACAGGAAAACTGTGTTTGAATGACAAGCTGCGAGAAACTGTGGTTGGGGCTTAATGCATAACAGTTAAGACCTCACCATCCCTAGTTCTCAGGTTTGGGCCTGGAAGCCTCAAGGCCTGGGATAATCCTGGGCCAGAAACCCTGGGAAGGATGCAAGGACAGATTCCTAAAGCCAGTAGCGTATCTAATATATTTCATACTGGTATGGATATTTTTTTATTTTAAATAAATTTTTATTTTGTGTTGACATGTTAACATGCACACAACTCATAAAGAAACAATACAAACAGAAGAGGTTTGATACACATGTGTTGGTCCACGAAACATATTGGATATCAGACCTTGCGAGTGTCCACTACCAAGGAGAGTTCTAGGAGTCCGTTGGTCGGAAAGTGACTATAATAGTGATGCTAAACAGATCACATGTTGGCATATGAACTGGCATTAAGACATCTGTCCAGAAATCCACATGTGCCACAAGTGGATGTATTGGCTGGGCGCAGATCATTTTTGACACTCCCTTTTCTCTCTTCAGTAGCCTTTTCCAGGTGTGGCAGAGCTGCTGGCTGGGCAGCAAAAGAAGATGGAGTTTATCACATGAAGGGAATTGTAAGTATAATCCAATGGCAATCTGAATGCAATCATGGAGTTATTCCGTGAAAGCTGATCACACACATTTTTGGGCAATGGGAAGTCCTTCCAAATGCAATTGTGGGGTTTCACGTTATTGCGTGAGAAACTACCACACACAATTTCGAGCACTGGGATGCAATTTTGGGCAGTTTCGAATGCAACGCAGCATCAATACGCAATCACGTAAATTCGCTGAACTAGCGAATTCACTCAGTTCCGAACTGCCCCCACTTTCATTTCTTTCAAAACTGAGATAAATTCCTCCCGTGTGATAACGTCCGATGACTCTCTTTACCAACCGGCCAGCAGAGCCACTAGCAGTTGCTGGTGGAAATGAACTGTTCCTGCTGCCCCACAACTTTTAAGGGTCTGGAGGAGAAGCTGGCCAGGTAGCAAAGAAAGGAGACTCATTTTCCCACCCAGCTGGCAAAGCTGCCGGTTACAGAAGGCATTGGACCCTTTCCACCATTGCACCAGGACTGAGACACTTCTCTCTGAGGTGTCACCCAGTGTGCTTTGCACCCCCTGCACCTCTCTAGTGATGCCCCTGCCTAAACCAGTGCAATAAGTAACCCACCTTTGGGACTATGAATTATATTGTGTGTGCAGTTGGGATGATGAAATGCTCCGGTCACACCTGTCGTGGTGCCACAACAAAACAAGCTCACTCCATTTAAGAAAGTATTCCCAAGAAAACCATGCAGAAATATAACAGACCAACCCCTTGAGGGTGAATTCCACCATATTGGTGCTGAATTTGCAGTTCAACTAGAGAATTTGTAAATTTGCCTACTCTTCCCTAGTAAAAAGAGTGGTCAAGAGGACATAAGAGCACAATGTAGCATCATGCAATGATATAGCAGGAACATTGCTCTCTGGCCAGGTATTATGGACTCCCAGGAGATCTGTATTCTCCAATTTCCTTTGTTGGATAGTTATTAAAAAGAGAGAAAGAGGGAACATGAACCCAGCAATGTGCTGATGTTTTCGGCAGTATACCCTGTTTTCTTTGTCATGCGTCGTTTTTCCCTCAAGGAGAGCGAAAATGGTGATTCGTGACTACTGTTAATGTCATTCTTATTTTAATCGTACTTGATTAAAAATGGGTTGCTTAATGTTTAGATTGCCTTCATTATGACGCGTAATTGGCAATAATACAAGATGATTCACACAGTGTGCAGAGTTACACATTTCTATGTGAAATATTTTGGGTAGGTCCGTCTTGAACTGTCCTGGTGTCTTGCTTTCATAAAGACGGCCCCGGATTACTTCTCTGCCATCCCACTTTCTCAGTTGCTTGTTGAATGTTCCAGCATCTCTCCAATCTCCCCCCCCGACCTTTGGCAAGTCACATTCTCTCAGCCTCAGAGGAAGGCAAGGACAAACCCCCTCTGAACAAATCTTGCCAAGCGTACCTGTGATCCGTTCGCCTTAGAATCGCCGTAAGTCGACTCGAAGGCACACAGTAACAAAATTTCTTTTCCATCCCTGGAAATTTGGAAACAGACTTGCTGTTGATTTTTCCTTTTCTGTTTTTTATCATCGTGTTCCTCTAAGGGCTTTGTTATTTTTTAAAAAAACAGGCACAATGAATAATATGTAAGGAGAACGTCTTGGTTTCTTTCCAGTCGTTTCAAAACACATGCGCACATGCTTTCTGGTGGTGGGGAAAACCTCTGAAATCTATCTGGCAGCCCGCAAGATGGGAGATCAGAGGTTTGCCCAGATCCACATCCACCCAAGTACCTAAGCATCAATGGCGTTTACATTTTCTTTCCTTCCAGCAAGATTTCGGGTTACGTCATACTTCTCTTACTCTTTCCTCCCATCCCTTTCATTTAAAAAGCCTTTGAAAAAAGGAGGAAAGGGGGTAATATTGCAAAGGGGAAGGAGAATTACTACCATGCCCCCACTCTTTACAACAATAAAGATCATTTTGCTCAGATCTGTGGCATGCATTTGAGGAGTGCCCTTTCCCCATCTCTTCCCCTCCTCCCTTCTTCCCTTCTCTTCTCTTCCTCTCTCCCTCTCTTTCTCTGCAGTTCTATCCATCTTTGCAAGAGTTTATTTTCCTAAAGGATCCCTGACACTAATTGTCTTGCTAAATAAACGGGCCTGATAAATATTTAACAGGGTGGCAGAGAGGCAGAGGAGGCGGTAAAAAGGCATACGCTACAGTCATCACAGCCAAGCAAAATAAATGAACTGGGTTTTGCAGATAGGGGGTTAAAAATACCCTCTGCTGATCCCATTGGGGAAGTGGGAATTGCTTTATTGTTTGTTTATTTGTATATTGTAAAGGAAAAGCCGTTGTGCCCAGGGTCTCTCTTCCTAATCAAGTTGCTAAATCTGGTCTGGAGGCTGACTTGCGGAAATTTCGCTTTGCCCCTTCTTTGCACCGAAAAACTAATTTTTTAGTATTTCAAGGGCAGGAGCCACCAGGAATGTTTTCTGCACAAACCTCATTGCAAAGCAAGGAGGCAGCAGGAGAGTACTACTTGTGCACAAGCCTCATTGAAGCAAAAATGGTCCCATATATTCCACTGAGGCTTGTACATGAGAACATCTTAGTGGGTTGTGTCCGATAGCTGTCTTTCTTTTCATAGCTGGGCAACAAACAAGACCCCAAAGTGCACCTCTATTGTTGGTGCTAAGCTGTATTCAAACTATTTGCAAGAAATACCTCTCTTTGGGATCATATCATAGAATTCTCTCAATTTTAGATTGGGTCTAGAGCCATCCCTTTTCCATCACTCAGTGTGCAATATCCATAGAGTGCACCTTTTGGTTACAGTAAAGAAATAAATATAGACGGGATCTACAAGAACATTGTATAATGGACCAAGATTATTAGTTCTTTTGGAAACAGCTATTTGAGAGAGAAATTGGTGTCGTGTCTTTTACAAGGGCATTTTAACAGTGCTCCTTCCCTAACTCAGCAGAAGGAGAGGAGATAAGAAAGGGCAGAATCTTGCGCTTCCCAATAGGGGAAAAAGCAAACCGCTGCAGCATCTCCTAACTTGTGTGTTCCTCCTCATTCATAACTTTTGCTATCGTGACCACATTCTGATGTTTCTTGGCCACATGTGCCCCGGCTTTCATCTGTAAAATGTTGGAGGGTATGCAAAACCCTCTTGAGTCTTCCTTGTGTATGAAATCTGTGAGGTTGCCATAAACTGAAATTCACGGGGCTGTCATAAATTGATAGGCACCTTGAAGGCACATAACCAAACGCATGGCCAAATGCATTTGAGGAAGGAAGTTTTAGTCTACGAAACTTCATGCTGCCAACGTCTTTCTTTTAGTTAGTCTCTAATGTGCTACAAGATCTCTCTACATGTGGAAGACACATACAAATGCATGCATGCAATAAGATGGAGGCTGCTGCCACACTGCAGAAATAAGAAGATAGATAGATAGATAGATAGATAGATAGATAGCAACTTGACACTATTTTAAGTGCCATGGATCAAGGCTGGGATTTGTAGCTGATTGTGGCACCAGACGGGAAAGGCTAAATATCTCGCAGAACTATGAATCCCAGAATTCCATACCAGGCTTGTACAAAAGTCTATCTTATTCCTAGATGGCTAGTTTTCATCCAGTACAGCTTTCTATCCAGTCCTGGGGCTGTCATATTCCCAAGACAGACCTCTGCCTCTCTCCCCCCACTTTCTGCTCTACATTCCCTCTTTGCCTTCTTTTTCTTCTTCTTCTTCTCTGTGCCGACATTTAGCTGTGATTTATTTATCGCACTCTCCATTCTCTTCCTCCTGTTTGCATTTCCTTGTTCCATCCTTACACAGAGGCCACAGGGGGGGATGTCTGCATCTCCCTTCAATAAAAATGTTTTTGCAAGAAAGTAGTGGCACCTTAAATCCAGTCCTTCAATAATCCTTTATGTCTTTGAACAAGAGATAGTAATAATAATAACTTTAAAAAATACAGTGAATGAAGGATTTCCGGAGATGTTCTTGAAATATTGTTCGAAGGATCAAGAACTGGTCAGCCTCTGTTTCTAAAACCTCTGTGGATGGATCTCCTGTTGTCTCTCAGTAAAAATCTTTTTCTTCCTTCCCTTGTTCCAGGGTCCAGCAGAGTTTGCAAAATGAGGAACAGAGTCCAGAGAAGGCAATCTCTGTGCCATAATAGTTTTGTCGCCGGCCCAACAAAGATTGGCATTTGGTTCGATTGTTAAATGCAGTTATTCTCTGGGTGCCTCTACACTATAGAATTAATACAGTTTGCCGCCAGTTGGACTGCCAGGGTGCCATCCTGCAGAAACCTGGGATTTGTAGTTTTGTGAGGCACCTGCCCTCTTTGGCGGAGGACGCTAAAGAGCTTGTAAAACTACAAATCACAGGATTCCACAGGATAGAGCTACGGTATTGAAAGTGATGCCAAACTGCATCATTTTTACAGTGTAGACGCAACTTGCTGTGAGCTGGTGTAATTCACTACCCCATTTTGTGCAAAGTTTAGCAGTGTTGTAAAGCGGTGTCAAACTGGATTAACTGGGCAGCGCTTATGTTACCAAAGGCTTATGTTATCAAAGGCAGGATAGTTCTTACTATTCGTTGCTGGAAACAAAGAATGGGAGTGGGCTGGTGTTTCTTAATGCCACACTTGTACTTCTCAGAAGAAGGAGCTTGTGCGGACCAAGAATAGTTTTTAGACTTAAACATCCATTTTGCACAACGTTTAGCGGTGTAGTAAAGCGGTGTCAAAATGGATTAATTCCGCAGCCCTTGTGTTACCAAAGGCAAGGTAGTTCTTACTATTCGTTACTGGAAACAAAGAACAGAAGTGGGCAGATGTTCCTTAATGCTATACTTCTACTTCCAAGAAGAAGGGCCCTGTACGAACCAAGAATAGTGGGATAGCTGTACCTTTGGCCCTTCTTTCTTTCTTTCTTTTTCTCCTCCTATCCATTCCTTCTTTAGTGTCTTCTCTCATTCTTTTCCTTCCAGATCCCTCCTCCTCCTCCCCTCCGAGCTTTTTTTCCTCTTTCTTTTTCGGCCCCCTCTAGAATTCAAAGTACATGGACTTGTTTGTTTAATTGCCAGCCTGTAACTTCCCATCGCCTTATCAGCCCCGGATCTGAAGGAATTAATTGAGTGTTAACGCATTTTATCTTGGAACAAACGAGGCCCCCAAATCTCTCCACTAATTGCCTTGGCCTGGCTGAGAGGCGGTAATTATCTCGACATTAGCTGGAAATTTCTCCCCTGACTTCGAAAAGAGCAAGGAGGAGAGAAGGGATGGAGAAAATAACTGTGCAGCAGCAAAGAAGGGGGGGGGGGAGAATAAAAGCAGTATTGGTGGGGGAGAATATACATTGCGGCTTTGCTTGGGTTTCACGCCAAGGAAAGGAAACCTCCCCGGATTAGGCCAAACTCCCATTTTGTGCAAAGTCTTCCTTCTCGCTATGGTCAGCCCCGACACCTTTGAGCAGCACACAGGAGTTTATCACCTGGGAGGAATTTCTCTCAATTGCGAATGGAGCCAATTTGCAATTACGTGAATTCACTAGTTTAGCGAATTCACGTGAAATCTGATTGCGTTTGCAATGCGTTCAGAATGACTTCCCATTTCCCGAAAATGACGCCCCATTGCCTGAAATTGCGTGAGATACTCTAATATCCAATTACGTGAAACCCCATGATTGCGTTCGGAATGACTTCTCTTTTGCCCGAAATTGCGTGACATACACTCATTCGCAATTACGTGAAACCCCATTATTGCATTCAGATTGCCATTGCATTATACCCCCAAATTCCGTCGTATGATAAACTCCACAGTCAGACTGTATCAGTAAAAAGACAGCCCTTCTTCTTTGTTCCTGCACCGTTTACTCAGAGATAGACTGCTACCGCCTCTGGAGGTTCTGCACACCTTAAGAGAAGGTGGCGCAGCGGCTAAATGTCATTCCTGCAGCCACAAGGTTGTGAGTTCGATCCCCAGCAAGACTCCAAGGTCGACTCAGCCGTCCGTTCTTTTATAGGCTGGTAAAATGAGTACCTAGTTTGTTGGAGGCAATTGGCTTACAGATTGTAAACCACATAGTGCTGAGTTCACTGGTAAGCAGTATAGAAATGTACATGCTATTGCTATTGCAAAGATTTGTGTCTCCAACTGGAGCCTTGCCACTGTAATTAATGTGAAGAGGGAAACTGGTTGGAATTACAGTTGGCCCTCTGTATCCACAGATTCCTTATCCATGGATTCTACTATCCACGGCTTGAAAATACATATTTAGAGGGAGGCAATGTATATATTCCAAAAAGAAACCCAAGAACTTTGGGCAGGCCACACTCTCTCAGCCTTTATGTTTTTGTTATGCAGCTTCAAGACATTTCCAACCTACAGCAAGGTTTGCACATAGGAGGTTTGCCATTGCCTCCCTCTGAATATGGGGACAACCTCTTGATAAATTTGCCTTATCACAAGTCAGAAACAACATAAAGGCACATGACTGCAAATGAAATAAAGGGATGATAGATATACATACCCAAATACATCTCTCTTCATCAAACCTTACCTTTCTTATTGTTATTGTTGTTGTTGTTGTACACCTAAACTTGTAATGTGGAAAGTTTACTGAGCAACAGAAAAGAACTTGTGGGCACATTTTCTTTTATAATCCTGTTAACTAAAAGGACAAGAGACCTGGAGTTTTTGGTTCTCTGACCCAATTCCTGAAAAGTTCTGTTTCTTGATGGAATGTATCATGAGCTGGTTCTGGCTCCTGCAAATATCCCTGAGTTTTTCAGAGGTGGGGGGGGGGATGTCGAGGAGAAATAACTGTTTGGAACTACAATTCCCAAAATTCTTGAGACAAAAAAAAATTGCCGTTGTTGGAGATGTCCTCACGAAAGATGGATGGGAGGGGAACCCTTTTGTGGAAGTCCCCTGGACACATGTGGAGGGCCAACTCTTTAGCACAGAAGTGTTAAAGAGATGATGACCCTGCGAACAAAGGGACTGTGATGTGTGAATGAGGCCGTATGGGGCCCATTTGGCAAAGCGGGCCTGATTTGGCACGCCGGTTTGGGGCATTCTCATTCCTGGCTCTTTGAAATATAGACCTTGTTTGTCATGGGCTTCAAAAGAGACAGTGGGGAGGAAGGATACTGGCGTGAACGGAGTCATATTGCAAATAAATAAATAATGTCCACATTGACCGGTTCAGAGACGTAGCTGAGTTAGTCTGGAATATCAGATCTTGTAGCACCTTTGAGACTAACCGAAAGAAAGATGTTGTAGCATAAGCTTTCGTAGCCTTGGTCGACTTCCTCGGATGCATAGAGTCCATCTTTCATAATAATAACAATTTATTTGTATCTGGCATTTCCCTGTTTTGGATCAAGGCGTGTAACAACAGAACCAATATACAAAGTAAAATACCTATAGTAATACAGATCTTTCTCCCAGTTAGTCTCAAAAGTATTGCAAGATCCCTTTGCAACTTGACAAAATTCCTAATCAACCGAATTTTTCACCTTTTCACCTTATTTCTTCATCTCCCTCCCCCAGCCCCACTAAACTCATTGTTTTTGCAAGAAAAATACAAAGTCTAGACAACTCCCATTGACAATAAGACGAATTCTGAAATCTTTCTGATAGTAAGACTTTTGGAAGGCCAACCCAAATCGGATGCAATCTTTTGAGAGTTTCTTGGTACACCTTTTTGTACACGTCTTGCATGCGAGACCTTCAAGGACAAAGGAACACCACATCAGAGGAATATTTTCCATCCCGGCTAATGTTGCCAGGTTTTCACAACAGCAACAGGAACAGTGGAAATTTATGGCATGCAAGGCTGACAGGCACAAAGTAGCTATTAACAAGTTGGTGTTCTCCCTACATATCCAATGAAAGTATTGATTTCACTTAAGGTGGCCATGTGTTGCTCTGTAAAATTGACATAGTGCCACATGCATTACATGATGCAAATTCTTCTGTTTTCAGTTTTTGTAAATTAATTCAAATTACTTAAAACAGACCCCCAGCTGTCCCTTTAACAAAACCTGATGCTGATTAATATGCAACTCAGCCCATTAAGGCTTGTAGGTCAAGTAATATTAAGGAAGATATGGCCTTTGAGCATGTACAGAGAACATGGACCGGCTTTACAGTGTCATGGTATTCCTAGTTATTGGTTGATTGCACTTCTATCCCACCGATCTCCCAAAATGAGATCCAAAGGAGCTTACAATAAAATACAGTCGTCCCCCCGGGTTACGAAGGTAATCCATTCCGGGATTACCTTCGTAACCCGGAAGCTTTCGTTTCCCGGGGGACCGCTATTGCGAACGGACCGCGCGGCCGATTTAAAGAGGCCGCACGGTTTTTTATTTCGTATCCCGGGGGATCTTTTGGATCCCGGGGGATACAGTAGCGGTCCCGCTGGTTTCGGATCCCGGGGTTTTCGTAACCCGGGGGATTCGTAAGCCGGGAGATCACTGTATATACAATATATATATATATGTATATATACACCCAACCCTTTTCCATGCCAGCATTCTCTGAAGATGCCAGCCACAGATGCTGGTGAAACGTCAGGAAGAAACTCTTTAGAACATGGCCACATAGCCCAAAAACCCCACAAAAAGCTATGGATGCCGTCCATGAAAGCCTTCGACTCCACATCGGGCTTACAATACTTTAAAAAAAATTATCTTTGACATGCCATTGTTGCATATCTAATGAATGTAATTATTTTCTTTCTTCACCTTCTGCATCCTCTCCATTTCTGCCTCCTCTTCCTCTTCTTCTGTTGGTGATTTCTTTTCTTTTTTTTTCTTTTGTTAACAAAACCCAATTTCTCCCTTCTGCACACATTCCTCCGTAACACATTTTGCAATGAAACCATGTGGCACAGCTTATGGTTCACATATGAAAACTTGCTGAATGAATGTGACTGCCTGTTTCAAAGCATTAGTGTATTTGAGATTTGGGGCAGAAGTAAGAGATGAGTAGCCTAGTTCAGTGGTAAAGTACATGCCTTGAATGCAGAAGGTCTCAGGTTCAGTACTCAGCATCCCCAGGTAGGGCAAGGAAAAATAAATAGAAGCATAGTTTCCAAGTCAAAAGAAGTAGTTGTCCTGGTATATTCTATGCTGTGTGTATCCATTTGGAGTACTATGTCTAGTTCTGGGTGCCTTAGAGGTTCAACATGGTGGTTTGAATGTTGGACTACTATTCTTTGAACCAGGGTTTGAATCCCTGCTCAGCCATGGAAACCCATTGGTCATCCATGGGCAAGTCACACACTCTCAGCCTCAGAGGATGGCAATGGTGGCAAAACCCCTCCGAACAAATCTTGCCAAGAAAAGCCCTTAGGGCCACTGTAAGTCAGATGCGACTTGAAGGCACGCAACAACAAGAAGTTGGAGCAGGTTCCCACAGATGCAGACCAGGACAGGTGTGACCAGGTGCCACCAGAATATGGTTAAGATGGCAAAAATTAAAAATAGGAAGCATGCCCGACCTAAGAGGGAGGGAGGAGGAGAGTAATCAAATTGCAATTCATTACATGAAGCTGCATTGCTTTCTTGCAACTCCTTACTTCCAGTGAGTTATAAGCAGAATGAATGGTGGCTGGGGCCTTGCGTGTCAGTGAGGTGGTCAATCTGCTCCAGGTTTGACTCTGAACTTTAAAGGAGCGATCCGAGACATTTGAACCTATTTTAAGAAGAGACTTCAGCACCTTGGAGAGTTGATTTTGAATACTGTATTGGATGCTGTATTTTGGCTTGTGTTGGGGAAGGTTTCCTGCTCCTCCATCCTTCTTCCAAAACACTGCTCTTAGAGGGACTGTGTCGGATAGTGTAACCTGCATCCATTGCCCGTCCGTACTAGAGTAGACCCATTTTATTCATGGAACTTGCCTAGTGGTTGACTTGCTAAATTCCCATTGGATTTAAGGGAACTCTTCTTGTTTGGGAGGAACCATGGGATTTAGAGTGAAAGTGTGAATTGTGTGACCCTCCGTGGGCTCTTTCACATTCACATACCTATGGTAGGATGGGTCCACTTTAACTGCCATGGGGGCATCCAGCAAAATCCTGGGACTTGTGGTGGTGGGGCACTAAAATGCTTTGGCTGAGATTTCAAAATTGTTGTTGTGTGCTTTTTTTTTTTTTTACTTATTGCAACTTTAGATTGATTTTTTGTAACCCTAGAGAAGCATGTCATCTCACCACCATGGAAGGTAGTGCCATGATGGATATTGGAGGAGAAGGATTCTTATTTGGCAGGACTAGGAAGCCAGCATGGTGTATTGGCTTAAGCCTTTGACTATAGTCTGGAGATCAGGGTTCATTTCCGCACTCAGTGGGGACCTTGGGCAGGTCACACACTCTCAGCTGCAGAAAACCCCATGATACGTTCGCCTTAGGGTCACCATAAGCCAGAGGGGGGGTTGCCATTGCCATCCTCTGAGGCTGAGAGTGTGTGACACGCCCAAGGTCGCTCCAGTGGGTGTACGTGGCTGACTTGAACCCTGGTTTCCAATCATAGTTCAACACTGAAACCACTTCACCATGCTGGCTTCCTTAGCCTTCTCGGTCAGAGAGCCTTAGTGCCGCAGCAGTTACAAATCCCAGGATTCCTTAGCATGGAGCCATGGCAGTTAAAGCCTGCATGATTTCTGCAGTGCAGATTAGACCTAAGACCAGAGTTCAAATTCCCACTCGACCATGGAAAGACTTTGGATGACATTTAATAAGTCACACTCTCTTAGCTTTTGAGGAAGCCAATGGCAAAACCTCTTGGAAGAAATCTTGCCAAGGAAACCCTGGCTGGAATCTTGTTGGGGATTTGTGTCTTTGCTGAATGGATTTATGTCTATAGAAAAGAGAATTCAGCAGTTCGGTAACATCCGTATCCAGCAGGGGGCTGCTGCTACATTAATACATAGGAGAGACAGCTAAGTGACCAATGCACATTGAAAACAATGCACAATGGACCAATGTGCTCTGAGACCAACGTGCTCCTTTTGTGCATCAGTAGATCAGCTAGAGAACAGAACCTGATGTCCATCAGAACACTCTTTCTGGTGTCCCATTAAGCATCTTCACAATTCACTAACAGAGACTGCTACCACACTGTAGGATTAATACAGTTTGACAACACTTTAACTGTCCTGGCTCCATCCTATTGGACTCCTGGAAAATTGTAATTTGTTGTGTCACCAGAGCCCTTGGAGAGAGATGGTGAAATATCTCACCAAACTGCCAGTCCTCAAATTCCATAGCACTGAGCCATGGCAGCTAAAGTGCTGTCAAAATACTGTATTTATGCAGTGCGGATGCAGCCTCAGTTGTCCTGGTGCCAGGGTTCACCCTCTGTTCTGCTCTGTAGTCACCCAAAGTCATCCAAGTGGGTTTACATGGCCAAGCCAGGGTTCGAACCCTGATCTCCACAGTCATAGTCCAATGCTCAAACCATTACATTATCTTGGCTCTCCTGTGTTTATACCTTTATTGGGCCCAGCCGAAATGCATAAAATATATGTTGCAAGCTTTCGAATCAGCACTTCCTCAGCTTTGGGGAAAGGGAAACCAGGATTGACTGCAATTCCCAGCAGTGATGTTTGCTGGGTGGTTTTAGGCATTGTATGTAGAGAGATCTTGCAGCAGCTTTGAGACTGGCCAAAAGAAAGAAGTTGGCAGCAGGACCTTTTGCAGGCTTCAGATTCTAGGTCCTGTCACCCCAACTTTTCCAATACTGCAACCGAAAACAACATCTTGCCCACCAAATCTGCAAAAGAGAACTTAATGCAAAGTCCCTTAACTGTTTAGGAGTGAGGCGGGTGGAATAATATCGCTTAAAGTAATTTTCCCCTTGAGTGCCATGAAGAAAGTGAGGAGGGGGGAAAGAAGAAGAAGAAACTCCAGAGAACTGGAGAATTAAGCCCCCTCTCTCCTTTCCCCCCTGCTCAACATCTTTCTTAAAGCAAATCTCCCGAGGAAGGCCTTTTGAGTATTTTAAGGATTGGATTCCAAAAAAAGAGAGAGAGAGTCTTGGTATTGGATAATAAAAGTTCAAAGGCTCCTGTCTTTAGTATGGTAAATAGATCATGCCGAGGCGATAATCACCTTCCTGGGAGAAGAAGGCGAATTTGGGGGAGAAAGGAGGGCAGAGGAGGGGACAATGGCTGGGGTGGGATTTCATGATCAAACATGATTCCCATCATGATGGCGCTCTGACCTTAGCGCCTCTTTCTTCCTTCCTGCTCTTAAGCACATTTGCTTTGAACTAAGTCCCATTGATTTCAATTATCATGTATTTATTTATAGGGAAGCTCGGGGATACGTAGGGAAGGAGTGATGGAGTAACATCGGTGAAGGACGGATAGGCCCCAGGACCCTTCTGTTAGGGAAGGGGACAGTTAGCATGAGATGGTGGTGGAGTTTATCATACGACGGAATTTGGGGGTATAATGCAATGGCAATCTGAACTCAATCATGGGGTTTCACGTAATTGCGTTCGAGTGTATCTCCCGCAATTTTGAGCAATGGGAAGTCATTCCGAAAGCAATCATGGGGTTTCACGTGATTGCGTATAAGAGTATATAACGCAATTTCAGGCACTGGGGGGGTCATTTTCGGGTAATGGGAAGTCATTCTGAACGCATTCCAAACGCAATTAGAATTCACGTAAATTCTCTAGTTTAGCAACTTTACATGAATTCGAATTGGCTCCATTCAAAATTGGGAGAAATTCCTCCCGTGTGATAAACTCCAGTGTTGGACTAGGACTGCAAGGGACCAGGGTTCAAATCCTGACTTAGCTATGGATACTCACTGGATGGCTTTGGCAAGTCAAAGGGCCAGAACACACAGACCAAAATAAATCTGCTTTGGGTCACTTTGGAGGTGTGCTGTTTAAATGATGCATGTGCCCTAAGAGGCCGAAAGCCGCAGCAAAGCCATTTTCCAGTCCTAAGGACATACCAAAGAGTACACCTCCAAAGTGACCTGAAGCAGCTTTATTTTGGCCTGTCTTTTCGGACCCAGAGTCACTCAGCCTTAGAGTCAATCAAACAGCAAACCTTTGTGTAATTCCCGTCTTGGACTAGGACTCTGGGAGACAAGCGTTCGGATTCCCACTCAGCCAGGGAAAGCCACCTTGGGCAAAGTCGCACTCTCTCAGCCTCAGAGGAAGGCATGGGCACAGGCCTTCTGAAGAAATCTTGCCAAGAAAACCCATGATAGGTTTGCTTTAGGGTTGTCATAAGTAGAAATGACTTGAAGGCACACAACAACAACAACAACAACAACAACAACAGCTCTCATTTTGCCCCACCTGAACCTGTAGGCTCCTTGCTGCCTTATTGATGGAGGCAAACCCACTGTTAAAGTGTTCCCTTTTAATTTATTTATTTTCAGACTGGTATTGTCATATCCGCTGATTGCTTCTGGGATCTGAACCGCCTAGTCATTAAACCATTTTAGCCAATTAATCCTCGGCCTTTACCCAATTTAATGAATTGATCAGAGATTACGTTTTCAACATATTTGCATATTGCAAAGCCCTCGGTGCAGGTGCCTTCTTGACATATTACCAGCAGTGTAATATCGCCTCCAATTTAATTAGCAAAAGCTACCACTTGGTTTGAGAGGCAAAGGCTAAAAGGAATATATAGTTTTTGCTTTCATTCCCAGTTCTGGAAGATAAGTCCGTCTGCATTGAACTCACAGCGGCTGGAACCAACTCATCCATCAACTAAAGTTTTAGTTGATTAATCTACCCAACCACCAATTAAACTTTGCAACAACTCAATTATTTCTGCAAAGCCATGCATTCGTGTGTTTTATTTTAGGTCAATCTTTGTTTTGTCAACCACAGATTTGCTTTTAGCTTTCTGTGGCTGGTGGCATCTTTCTTCCGTTCCAGGCCCTCATTGTGAGGAATGGCTGCACTCTGGAGTTTATGACACGTGAGGAATATCTCTCAATTTCGAATGGAGCCAATTCAAATTCACGTAAATTTGCTAGTTTAATGAATTTACGTGAATTCTAATTGCATTCGGAATGCGTTCAGAATGACTTTCCATTTCCTGAAAATGACCCCCCATTTTCCAATCTTGTGTGAGATACTATAATACGCAATTACGTGAAACCCCATGATTGTGTTCGGATTGCCATTGCTGAAGGTATGGAAGGCAGCGATTAGCAAATATTATGCCCTCCAACTGTCGTCCCAGTTAATCCTTTGTAATCCCATTTTTTTTCCAGCTGCTTTTAAAATGTCCCACTTTCCTTCTCTTTCCCCCTTTGTTCTCAGCTTTTTTCCAATGGTTGCCAACTGATTTCAAAGCACAAAAATAGTCTGCAATAAATTTTAATTCAGCAGGGAGCAAAAGAAAAGAAGCTCAGTAGGCTCAGGCAAAACCAGACTGCTGCAACCTCTCCAAATTTGTGCGTTTGTCCTGTTTCATAACTTTTGCCATCTTGACACATTCAGATGTTGCTTGACCACATTTGTCTTGGTTTTGATCTGTGAAATGTGGGACAGGTGTCTTGAAGGCACACATAGGGATGGGAGATCACCAAGGAATACCAGGTGAGAGTCAATGTGGTGTAGAGGTGTGTATCTTGGACTATGAATCTGGAGATCAGGGTTTGATTCCTCACCAGAGCATAAAAAATGCAACCCTGGGTGACTTTGAGCAAGTCACACTCTCTCAGGTTTAGAGGATAGCAATGGCAAACCCCTTCTGAAGAAACGTGC
Source organism: Urosaurus nigricauda (assembly GCA_034509955.1). Classification (NCBI taxonomy): domain Eukaryota; kingdom Metazoa; phylum Chordata; class Lepidosauria; order Squamata; family Phrynosomatidae; genus Urosaurus; species Urosaurus nigricauda. Next base: position 29,076,894 of record JAOEGL010000007.1, on the reverse strand, counting down.
CAAGAAAACCCTAGGATAAGTTTGTTTTAAGATTGCTGTAAATCAGAAATGACTTGGGAGTTTATCACACAAAGGGAACTGGAAGTATAATCCAATGGCAATCTGAACGCAATCATGGGGTTTTGTGTGATTGCATGAAAGCTGATCACACACACTTTTGGGCAAAGGGAAGTCCTTCCGAACGCAATCATGGGGTTTCGCATGATTGCGTGAGAAAAGATCACACGCAATTTTGGGCACTGGGAGGCAATTTTGGACAGTTCTGAATGCAATGCGGTGTCAATACGCAATCAAGTAAATTCGCTGAAATAGCTAATTTACTCAATTCCAAACTGGCCTCACTTCCATTTCTTTCGAAATTGAGAGAAATTCCTCCCATGTGATAAACTCCTTGGAGGCACACAACAAACATAGGCTGTATTTCAGTGGTAGGAACTAGTGAAACCACCTCTGAGTATTCTTTGCCCAAGAAAATCCTATGAAATAGAATGGGATCACCATAAATTAACAGACAACGTGAAGACACACAGAGACATGTGTGAGTATTGAGGCTATGCTGATGCTAGCACTGCTACTGGTAGGATCTCTCAGGTCAGACAGGCTTTTGCTTGAGGAGTCAAACTAAACGTACCAAACTACTACTGGGCAATAGCGGTCTGTGTATGTGTGTTTGACATTGGCAGAGGATCTTTCAGAGCCAACGGCAGTAGCATCCTAAAGCACCATCTTTCAGAGCCAAGGGCAGTGGCACCAAACATATGTTAGATGGAAATATATCCAGGAATAGCTGTGTTTGCCATAAGCAAAGTACAATAGCATCAAAAATCCAAAACTTTAATGTGCATTTTGGTTGGTCCCATAAAGGCATTGCTGTCTTGTGGATATTTTATTTTGGATATTTAGTTTGGATGTTCCAGGTCCGTAAAATGAGTACCCATCTTGTTGGGGGCAGTTGGCTTACAGATTATAAACCGCTTAAAGGGTGCTTAGTACATAGAGAGATGTTGTACCACCTTTGAGACTAACTGAAAGAAAGAAATTGGCAGCATGAGCTTTCGTAGACTTCAGCCCACTTCCTCAGATGCATTTCTTTCTTTCAGTTAGTCTCAAAGATGTTGCAAGATCTCTCCAGGTACTGATTCTACAGACTAACAGACCTATATTTTTTTAATTCTATCGCTAAAGCGTGCTTAGTTCACGACAAAGCAGTATAGAAAGGTAAATGTTATTCCTGTTGCAATGTTATTGCACTTGTTAGCGAGGCCCTCGTAAACCACTTCTGAATGTCTTGTCCTATGAAAACCCGATGATGAGAGAATCCAAAATGAAGCAAGAAATATTGCCGAAAATGAGACTCCAGGGTTGGAAGGCACTCAACCAGCTCCTGGGGAAGAGCAGAGGACAAGTATGCGCCGCAGTGTGTCTAATGACGCAACTGGACTCAAGCCGAAAGGACGTTCAGCTGCTGATGCGCTCAGAGGTGAAAGGCAAGTACTCCATCAAGGAAGCCACAGCTCCGAGTTTGCAAGAGAGGAGTAGGGATATTAATAACAGGGTGACTTGGAGGTCCCCCCTTCATAGGGTCACCAGAAGGCGACTTGAGGGCAACAAACAACAAACGTCCAGATGCAATTTTCCTTTTCTGTCTCCAAATTTTCTAGCATTCAATCACTTTAAACTTCGGGCATATAGAAATACAGTTTGCAAAAGGGCACCAAGGCAATGCAAACAGAGCAGAGAGAAGAGTTTTAAGTGTCAATGCTTTTCGACGTCTCCCTTTCCGAAATGTTAAACCACTGGGGAATAAAGGAAAATTTTATTGGGGGGCCAGAACCCTTATATGCCCTCAATTTGCCCACAATTACATCGCCGCTAAAGCTCATTACTGTACAAATGAAAAATGGACAAAAAGGTTCAAATATGGGTGCTCTTTTTAAAAGTTTTGCAAAGGGATCCATCATGCTGGCTGAGTACGGTAAACAAAATCCATGCACTTCTTGATCTTTCCCTCATTTCCCCCCTCAATATTATTTTCGTAAGGAAGCCAAAGATCCCCCTAGATCATTTACGTCTCCCGAAACCCAGTGGAATCATAAATTATCCTTAAAGGATCACTAGAGATAATGTAATATTTATTTGAACTGGCAAATTAGTTGATGAATTGGTTAAAAGCGCGGGAGGTTGCTCAAGCTACAGAAACCTTTAAAGGCTAACAGCCTTCCAGAGTGGCTTTTTGGCAAAGGTTTATGGCCGCAATTTCCATTTTTGTAAAGTTTATGATTCAAGGGAATGTTATACATTTTCATATGTAACTGGAAATGAGGGGGACAGCGATAGGCTTCAAAATGAAAGTAAAAACACCATGTAAAGTTGCATTATTATTATTTTTTTAAAAAAATAATCTTTCTGTCCATTTCAGAAAGATAAATCCTGGAATGCAAAGTAGACATTTAGTCCTGTGAAAAAATATCTTGTTGTACGTCAACGACAAGACAGAAGCATCAGTTCAATTGAAATGCAAATTGGTTTTATTTGTCAGTTAGTCAGTCTGCATATGTCTCCATATTAATATCAATAAATAAAATATAGTCATACCTTGGTTAAAAAAGTGAAGAAAGATGAAGATGTTCCTTTTCACAGTCTTTTTACACCTTCCTAGCCCCACTGTTTCTTCTCATCCTTTGTCTAACTAGATGTTTTTAAGCAGCTTTAGCACTGGGAGGTTGTGAAGAAAGCTTACAAAACAATAGATATTGAGTGTTAGTAAACATTGCAATAAAGTTTGACTTGAGGAAGAATGAGATTATCTGCAGTTGCCCTCAAAATCCCTTATTGAACTTATACGAAGAGCAAAAAAGAGGTAAAAGTGGAAAGCAGATGAGCCCGCCTTACCCCCGGCATGTTAAAAAGTCTATAGCTTTGGCTACGAAAATGAAAATACATATTTGCTGGGGTTAGAGGCTCAGGAAAAACTGCAAAGAGTGGAAAAACTGCAAATAAGAAACCACTTTGTTTTTCAACCTGAGAATTCGACCATAGAACTGTGCTGGAGGACCTGCAAATGCCTAGGAATCTCTAAGTCTTCCAGCATGACTCTATGGTCAAATTCCAGAAAACTCACACTGGAGGACTTAGAGGTTCCTGGATATAACATAGTAATGAAATCTGTGAATAATCAAATCTGTAACAAAGTCCAAGCTGCAAATGCGGAGGACTGACCGTATAACAAAAGCTGGGGCGGGTGAAAGAAAAACTCATCCTCAGATGCATTTTGGAAGATGTTTTCAAGGGTTTCTGGAAGGTTCAAAAGATGTTTGTTTACTCACCTACCTGAGCTGGCTGTTGTATTTCACCTTTGCCTATTATTCATTTTAGATACAGAGTTTTCTGAGACATGTTGAAATACTTTTCTTTTTTTGTGGTGTAAGACTCTATCCTCTCTCTTTTCGTGTTATTTCTGCCTCTGGTCCCAAATTTGCTCTTAAAGAAGTAATGCCCAGGAATGTATCTCCTTCTTCATTAATGGAGACCTTATTATCCACGGATTCTTTATCCATTGATCCAGTCATCCACGGCTTGAAAATATTACACACACACACACTCCCAAAAGCAAAAAAAAGTAACTTTTCTTTTACAAAACCTGGGAAGAGGGAGATGTGACCCTTCCTCTATTGGTCACATGGAATTTGATAATTAATTGGGAAGGGTTCCTTTTTTAATTCACTCAGTAGTTTAAAATCTATTAATCTAATTTATTAATTGACGGAACCGTTACAGACTGAATCAAATATTTAATCTATTAATACTGTTGCCACATTTTAAGCATGGTTTCTGTTGCTGTGCCAAGAACAGCAGCCTGGCTTACAAAAAATACTGACTGGTAGCTGTTGAGAGTTTCCATCCAAATTTACTAAAATCTGAATAGGAAGTGACAGATTTGCACGTCCCTAGCAAAGAAATCTTCACATTTTAAATTTCTGTTTAGGTTGCTGTTCAAAATAGGAGAGGTGCGGTTTTAAAAGTCATCAGCTCCAGTCTAATATCTCCTCAGGATCAGAAGTTGTGAAGCTTGAAGCGACTTTGGATGGAGTCAGAGTCAGTAAAAATGTACGCTTTGAAATAAAAGTTTATAATATTATCATAATATATGGTAAACCTATCATTTATACTTATGTATTTATTGAAGCGATTACTAAGAGAACTGAAAAAATACATAACACAAACAAAACTTTTTGGTTTCTGCCGCCTTCAGTTGCACTTGCTAATGATGAAACTGAGCTTCATACAAGTACAAGCCCTCCTTATCCATGGATTTTTTATCCACAGATTCAAGCATCTACAGCTTGAAAATATTCCAAAAATAGTATAAATTCCAAATAGCAATTCTTGATTTTCCATTTTATATAAGGGACACCATTTTACTATGCCATTGTATTTAATGGGACTTGAACATCCACGGATTTTGTTATCCACATCAGGCTCTGGAACCAAACCCTAGAGGATGCCAAGGGCCCACTGTATTATTTTATACTTAGGACTCTTTCAGACGTGGGAAATTGGAAGTATAATCCAAGGGCAATCCAAACGCAATCCTGGGGTTTCACGTTATTGCGAATTAATTCTTCTCATGCAAATTTGGGCAAAAGGGAAGTCACTCCGAATGCAATCATGGGTTTAACGTTATTGCGAATTTAAGCTTCTCACGCGATTTCGAGCAAGGGGGGGGGTATTTTCGGGTAATGAGAAGTAATTCCGAATGCCTTCCAAACGGAGCAGGGGTTCAGGTAAATTCGCTAAACAAGCAAATTTACTTGAATCTGCATTGGCTCCTTTAGGAATTGGGAGAAATTCCTCCCGTTTGAAAGTGTCCACAGTCAAATAAATATATAGCAATAGGATTTACATTTCTTAATAATGAACTTAGCACTCTCTAAGCAGTTTACAGTCTGCAAGCCAATTGCCCCCAACAAGCTGGGTTCTCATTTGAATTTATATTTATAAAATATATTTTATGTTCTATCAATCTAAGTAGCCCGGTGATTCATTTGGTGGTGTTAAAATGCCTTGTGCTATCATTTCAATACAGTAAATTTGTGATTGCTAATTAATAATTCATTTTCTATTTATTAAGGAATTGATTCGGACAATAGAAAAATAAAGGAGTTGCAATTGGTACTGGAGTCGGACGTACAGACCCAAAGCCCTGCTCAGCGTAGCGCAAACATCCATATGTGGAAATGCACAACGGCAGCACAACGCGACACCTGTGCAGAACAGCTACATTGCGCACCACGCGGCAGGCAAGGACCGGGTGCTGTTGCAAAATGCACAGCATGCAACTGCTACATGCAATGCATGGTGCACAACCGCAATACACAATGTTGCTGCATGTGTGCAATGCCTCTTCCACCACTGTTAGCACAACATGCCTGTTGTGCTGTGGCAAATAATCCACGCCACGTGTGTAGTGTGACTTGCGCATACGTCCATCACTAACTGAACTTCAGCTCCTGCCTATTCATTTCTCCTCCTCTTTATTAATTTCCTAGCCCTTTGTGCTTATTGATAATAAGACTTTCTTCTATTGCTTTTTGACTTTTCTGAACATTTTAAATCATGCACTACAACTCTGGAGATCTGGGTATCATATATGCTCGGCCGTGAAAACCCATTGGGTGACCTTGAGTGAGTCACACACTCTCAGCTCCAGAAAATCCCCGGAAAGATTTGCTTTAGGCTTACCATAAGTCTGAAATGACTTGAAGGCATGCAAGAACAAACAAAATAGAGTTGACCCTCTTTATCCATGGATTTTTTTTTAATCCACAGATTTGAACATACACAGCTTGAAAATATTCCCCAAAAGTATAAATTCCAAATAGCAAACCTTGATTTTTCCATTTTATATACGGGGCACCATTTTGTTGTGCCATTATATTTAATGGGACTTGAGCGTCCACGGATTTTGTTATCCACGGAGGGTCCTGGAACCAAACCCCAGCGGATAACAAGGGCCCACTGTATTTACCAAATTTCATTTCCCGGTTTGTTCTCAAGCATTGTTGTTTGCCAAGAATCTTATCCAAAAAAGATCCCAACACCCATGCCATAGGCCATTCTCCCTTTTATACTGAATTTATCAGAACCGAAACACGACTTGGAAGGCAGAAGAAGGAGTTTTAAGGGTTAGGGGTGGAAAGAGGAGGAGGGACACCTTGAAATCCACCCAACCACCCCCCTTTTTCAACCTGAGAATGAATTATTGGATCAGCAGAAAGAGGAGGTGGCAGGGAGGGGGAGGGCAGAGAAAAGATTTCTTTTAACTGAAAATTGTATGTAACGAGAGGTCATAAATGTGAGCACTGCACCTTTAAATCCACAGCTGCCCTGCCATAAATATATTTTACGTGGTGAGGCATTTCAAAGGCGGCATTCCTGGCATGTTTTCTTGTCTATAATGGAAGGGCTGCTTTAACACACCAACATAAACACTCCAGGTCCTGTTGATTTTATGGACTAGCAACGCTTGTAATTTATGATAAAGTATCCCAGCCTTGGGCAGCTCTGGATGCCTTTTTTTTTTTTGTTGTTGGGGGGGTATTGCATTGGGTAGGAGAGAAAAAACAGGGGAGATAAAAAGGGGGGCAGGATTACAAGGGTGCATTACTTGAAATCTGAAACAAAATGAAAGGCTTTTTTAAAAAATGACCCATGTAAGGTGGCGGGGAATAAAATTAAGCTCTGATCCTACAAGCCGTATGCACTACACAACATGATTATGGTGAATTGGTTAAAGTTTGCTGCAGGGAGGGCATCCTTCTTTGCTAATTTCATTCTGCAAAGAAGCAGGGGGCAATTTTAGCAACGTTTGCCCCCCTGCAGCCAGAAAGTCTTTGGATACTGTGAGGTTTTTCTACAACCTTTTTCGCACCTGGGGACTTAATTCTGTCCCTAAGGACGTTATCACACGGGAGGAATTTCTCTCAATTTCAAAAGAAAGGAAAGTGGGGCCAATTCAGAAATAATGTAATTTTGCGAATTCACTAGTTTGCCGAATTTATGGGATTTTGTATTGATGCTGCATTGTGTTTGGAATGACTTCCCATTGCCCGAAAACGCATGTGGTAATCTCTCATGCAATAACGTGAAACCCCACGATTGCGTTCAGATTGCCATTGGATTATACTTCCAATTTCCGTCGTCTGACAACATCCTAAGTTCGCACTGGGCATCTTTTGTACAGAAAATTCAATTTTCTATATAGGAAATGGCATTTGTAATACAGAAAGTATGCAGAGTAAGTCCTGAAGGGTGAAGGTTCATGTCAATCTGGGATTCTCATCTTCTGTTTTCGTTGTCATGTACCTCCATGTCATTTTTGACTTATGACAACCTAAAGGTGAACCTCTCATAGGGTTTTCTTGGTAGGTTTCTGCACAGGTGGTTTGCTATTGCCATCCTCTGAAGCTGAGGGGATGTGACATGCCCAAAGGCACACAGTGGGTTTGTCTGCTCATACGGGGATTTGAACCTGTGGCTCCAGAATCATGGTCCAATGCTCAAAGCAGTACACCATGCTGGCTCTCTTCTGGTGCTCAAGAAATGGGCGGCTATGAAAGAACTAGACAAGATCCTAAGAGAGGACACTGAACACTAAAGTTGGAATCGCCCAAACCATGGTATTCCCCATCATCGTGTACAGATGTGAGAGCTGGACAGGGAAGAAAGTGGATGGGAAGACAATTCATTTGAGAGGTGGTGTTGGAGAAAAGTGCTGAGGATACCCTGGACAGCCAAAAAGACAAACAGATGAGTCCTAGAACAGATCGAGCCTGAAATCTCCCTGGAAGCTAAGATGATCAAACTGAGGCTGTCGTACTTTGGACGCATCATGAGAAGGCACTGCTCACTAGAAATGACAATAATAGTAGGAAAGATGGAGGGAAGTCGAAAGAGAGGAAGCATACCAGAAGGCTACATTTGACCAGGGAGGTCATGTTTGAATCTGCCAGAGCTGAGCTGAGAGTTTGAGGACAGGGAGACTTGGAGATGTCTCCACCACAGAGTCGTCATGAGTTGAGGATGACTCAAAGGCAGTTAACATCAACAACTTAAATTAATTTAACAAAGACCATTTGTTATTGCAAACAATACACTCCAACACTTCCTCTGTGACCTGGTTTGATAGGTCTGACTCTGTGGATTTAAGAACTTCTGCCTCTACCTTTTATTACTCTTTCTGGTGACATCTGCTTTGGACCCTACCCAGGACTGCTTTTCATGCCTCGACTTCTGATCGCCTGGACCATATTTCTGGTTCCGCTCACATCCACTCTATGAACCGGAACTACAGTTTCTGTGTAAAAACTGGAGAAGGTTTCCATCACTTTCAGGGCTGTGCAAAAAAGGACATTTCAGCAGGTGGTGAATCTTAACTGGTTGCATGATAAGCAACATCTACTGAAAATTCTCTCTTCCACACAATCATTAAACATACAGGAGGCATTTCCAGTTTTCAGTTTGGCCACCTTACCTAGAACTGCCTTGATTTGTCCAGAGTCAGTTCCTGTGGATTGTAGGTAGACTTACATTCCAGATTTAGGCAGGGAGTTAGGACAGATGGGAATTGTAGACCAAGGATGTCCATTAGGCTGTACTTAGCACAGCTGTGGATTAGAGTGTTAGACGAGGTTTTGGAAGATGTGGGTTCAAAACCACACAGAAGTTAATGCAGAGTCTATGGGCATTATCAGATGGTGGAAATTGGAAGTATAATCCAATGGCAATACAAACACAATCATGGGGTTTCACGTTATTGTGTGAGAGACAACCACATACATTTTCGGGCAATGGGAAGTCATTCTAAATGCAATTGTGGGGTTTCATGTTATTGTGTGAAAGACTATCACACACAATTTCGGACAATGGGAAGCAATTTAGAGTCGTTCCGAACACAATGCAGCGTCAATAGGAAATCATGTAAATTCGGTGAACTAGCAAATTCACAAAACTGCATTCATTTCCGAACTGGTCCTACTTTCCTTTCTTTTAAAATTGAGAGAAATTCCTCGCATGTGATAACGTCCTCTGTGTGCTGCTTCCAGCTTTGCGTAAAGACTGTTTCCAAGCCACTCCAGGCAGAGGGCAGATAGCTTAGTCCAAGTGGAGCTTGCCAACCTGAAAGAGTCCTGCCTTGGCTTGCAGCAACACTATTAATAATAATAAAAATTATTTATATATTCCCTGCCTCTCCCTATAGATCGAGGCGGGGTTACAACCTATTGGATTCTCCTTGTCTGGACCCCCTCCTCATTGCTTCCAACTTCCTACTGGCAATGCCAGCCCCAATTTTGAGCTAGAAATGTAAACCTCCAATATTTCATCCTCACGTGTAAGGATGAATAATTACTGCATTTTTGTGTCCCCACTGAGGGTGAAAACCCATATTTATCCAGGGCATTCTCCCTGTATTTGAATGTCCCAGAGCACTCCAGGGGGGGTTATACATGGGGATTCTTTGTGCTAATAGTAATTGGCTACTTAGTTATATAGCTACATATATAGTTACAATTATATACTTGTAGCCATGTAATGTCTATATAATATCTAACACAGTATCATTACACAAATAGATAATGTCTAATATAACTATGTAATAGGTGTAACCATGTAAAGTGTCCTGGGCTGAACTTCCAAGGCCACCCACCTTAATATCCAATGGGAGAGAAACATTATATATAATGTTTCTCTCCCATCTCCTAACTTTTTTGTATCATCCAGCTTGATAAAAAGTTTCTGGAGAACTCAAATGCTTGCACATTTCTGTAGTATTGTTCCTGGTCGTCGTTGTCATCATCATCATCATCATCATCATCATCATCTATCAGTGGTTTGTCTGTAGCAATGAACCTGTTCAGCTGCCCATCAGGGTGCAAAGAGGATGACATTTCCAGCCTCCATATATATATATATATATATATATATAATGTTTTTCTCTGCCATGCAGCTTGATGAAGAGTTCTGGAATACTCAAAGGTTTGCATTCTTCCTGGTCCTAATAATAATATCTGATCTTATTTTGTTTTATTTTGAACTGAGTTTTTTAACAGCTCCCAAAAGCACCGGACTGGAACCGAAATGCCGGATGTGATGGACCTGGTTTTGGGTACGTGTCTTCTTCTAGAAAACGCACACACATTGCTGTCAAGAAAAAGTTGACGAGTATAACATGGGAATGTGGGACTTCTTCTTCTTCCTATCTTGGTGTTGCTCTTCTCTGGCTGTTTTTACAGTCTCTCTCTCTCTCTCTCTCCTCCCCTCCATCCTTGTTCCTTCCTCCACCATTCCAGATGTGATCCCAGCAGCTGGCACAGCTTCAGGAGGGAGTGAAGAAGGGGGAGGAAGACTCAGATGGTCTTACATAGCAACAGGGGTGAGGGGGGCAAGGGAGGGTCATTAATCATTTTGGGAGGGAAAGGAGGAAAAGCTCCCTCTGACTGCTGCTCAGGGTCTGGTCTACTTGGGAAAGAAGGAAGGAAGGAAAGGGGAGATGGAGGAGGAGGAGGAGAAGAGGAGGCAGCAGGCCTTTGGGGTAACAGGGCCAAGACTAGTCCTCAATCCACAGCTAATGTCTGGAGCACAAGGCCCCAAAGCTTCAGGGAGCTGTCTCCTTCCTCTTCCTTGTTCTCCTCCTCTTTCTTGCCCTCCTCACCATTCCCTTCCTTTTATTCCTTTTCTTCTCCCCCTCCTCCTTCTTTTCCTTCTTCCTCTTCTTTGTCTCTTCCCTTCTTCTTCTTCCCCCTTTCTTCCTCCTCCTTCTTCCTTCTACTTCTCCTCCTTGGACGTTATCACACGGGAAGAATTACTCTCAATTTCGAAAGAAATGAAAATGGGGCCAGTTCGGAACTGAGTGAATTCGCTAGTTCAGCGAATTTACGTGATTGCGTACTGACGCCGCATTGCGTTCGGGACTGCCTAAAACTGCCTCACAGTGCTCGAAGTTGTGCGTGATAGTTTCTCACGCAATAACGTGAAACTCCACAATTGCGTTTGGAAGGACTTCCTTTTGCCCGAAAAAGTGTCCTCTCCCTTCCGCCTTCCTCCTCTTCTCCCTCATCCCTCCTTCATGTCCTTCCTTTTCTCCTTTCTCGTCTTTCTTCTGCTTCTTCTCCTTCTCCCTCTTCCTTCTTCTCCTTCACATTCTTTTCCTTCTCCTTCTTCCTCCTCCATTTAGCCTGGAGAAGAGAAGGTTAAGATGAGATATGATAGCATTGTTTAAATATTTGAAGGGATGTCATATTGAGGAGGGAGCAAACTTGTTTTCTGCTGCTCCAGAGACTAGGACCCAACAATGGATGCAAGCTACAGGAAAAGAGATTCCAGCTCAACATAAGGAGGAACTTCCTGACAGTAAGGGCTGTTTGACAGTGGAAGGCAATGCCATGAAGTTTCCTTCCTTGGAGGTCTTTAAGCAGAGGCTGGATGGCCATCTGTCGGGGATGCTTTGATTGGGAATTCCTGCATGGCAGGGGGTTGGACCGGATGGCCCTTGTGGTCTAGAAAGGTCTAGAAAGGCTCTGGGAAGGGTTATATAGAGCTAGAGTGCTAGCTCCACCCCTAGTGACTCACAGAAGCTCCACCCCCACTGGAACTTTCTAGAAAGGTCCAGAAGGGCTCTGAGACTGCTAGCTCCACCCCCTAGTGACTCACAGGTGTGGCTTACAGAGGCTCCACCCCCCAGAAACAACGCACTCTCCCAAGAGTTTTCAAAAACTGAACTCTCTTCCACTTAAAAATGGCCACCCAGGAACTGCTCTCCTTCTCCTTCTCTCCAGCAGGAACTGGTCTAGAAAGGACCTGGCAGAGGCATTCTGGGTGCTGTAGTCCAAAAACGTAGTCCAAACTAATGCTAATGGAGTTGATTTTTCTTACCTCTCTTTTATTGCTCTTTGTCCTGAGTCCTCATGTGGCCAATAAATGGAGTGCCTCTCAATCCCTCGATACCATCTTAACTGCCAGACCAAATGTACGCCTGTGGCTCTAACATTGTCGCCCTGGTGGCGCAGTGGTTAAATGCTTGTACTGCAGCCGTTCCCTCAAAACCATAAGGTGGCGAGTTCAATACTAGCAAAAAGGGCTCAAGCTCGACTCAGGCTTGCATCCTTCTGAGGTTGCTAAAATGAGTATCCAGTTTGTTGGGGGCAAGTAGCTTATAGTTGTAAACCACTTAGACACTCCTTAGGCGGTATGAAGCGGTATATAAATGAAGCTGTTTGTTTATTTGTTTTTCTCCTGTACAATTTTTAGCATCTTTGCCTGATGACAAAGCTAGTGAAGCTTCAAAAGCTTGCATAATGTATTTTAGGCTTTGGAGCTGTCTCAGTAAAAGTATTGCTACTTGCGGAACTTGGATTTCCAAACTAGGCTTATGCCACTTTTGTTTAGCAGTCTAGTGGTCTGTTATTATCCACTTATGATTTCTTTAAAATGTACTCTTGATAGTATTACCTCAATTCGATAGTCTGAGTATAGCCCAGCTTTTATTTTTGCTTTTCATTCAATGAACTAATGGAGGAAGAAGTTTTCTAGGCACTTGCGTACCATGTGGCTGCAAACATGGGAGATCGGGGAGCAAGACGGGCAAAAAAAGGACCAGCATCCACAAGAAAAGTAAAAAAAAGACTCCAGGAAATCTGTTTCTTAACCCCTTCGTGAAGTTAGATTTTCAGCCCTGTCTCATTTTAATCCCCTCTTCATTTTTCTTGTTCTTTGTCAGATCACGAACATTGATGTTTGATTCTTGTCGCCTTTTCTCCCCTTATAATAATATTTTAACCTTAAAGTTTGCAAAAAAATAAAAAAAGTACTCCGAGTGCTTTCTTTTCAAGCCTCTTCTCAAGGAAGATAATTGAGCAATTAGGGACAAATTACCTTCAGTGGCGTATTCCCCCTAATGAAGCCTTATGTAACAAAAGTGCCAATTAAAAGCCGTTCCTGATGAGAAAGTGAGACCTGGAAAATGTGCGGTGAAAGGATCCCCTGGATCTTTTTTGCTGCAGGTTCCTTGGAAGTGTGAGCTTCAATCCATTCATTCCCTTTGCAGAGAAAGTATATCTACACCAGATCCCTAAACTTGTGTAGACTTCAATACGCCAAAGTACGACAGCCTCGGTTTCGTCATCATGGCTTGGAGGGAGGGTTCAAGCTTGGTTTGCTCTCGTTGTTGTGTGCCTTCAAGTCATGCCTGACATCTTGAAGTTTTCTTGGCAAAACTGGTTCAGAGGCTGAAAGAGTAGATTTCTATGAGTTTCCATGGCCAAGCAGAGATTCGATTCGTTGTTTCCAAGTCATCTTCCAGCATACAGACCCCTGCACCGTGGCGGCTCTCGCACACATGCAAACAGACGTAACGTATTTTTCGGTTTGGAAATTAAAAGAGAAAACTTGTGAGAGGCTGAGAGAGTGTGACTTGGCCAAGGTTCCCCGGTGGGTACCATGGCTGAGCTGAGAATTGATCCCTGGTCTCCAGAAAGAAAGAAGGTGGCATCATGAGCTTTCGTAGACTTCGGTCTACTTCCTCAGATGTCTAAATGCATCAGAGGAAGTAGATGGAAGTTTACGAAAGCTCATGCTGCCAACTTCTTTCTTTCAGTTCCTCTCAAAGGTGCTACAAGATCTTTCTACGTACTGTTTCTACAGACCAACACGGCTATATCTTTGAATCCTGGTCCCCAGATGTTGTAGTCCAACACTCAAACCACTGTTCTGGCTCACTTAATTTTCCAGGGCCTATTTATTTGTCTTTTTAGAACACAACAGGATCCATAGAACTCTTCTCAAGTATCATATTTCCAAGGAGTTTATTTTCCTCCTTTCAGCTTTCTTCAGTATCCAGTTTTCACAGAAACGGGAAATCTGATGGCATGCACCATCCCCACATTGTTGCTGTTATGTGCCTTCAGTCCATTTCTGACTTATGGCAACCCTAAGCCAAGCGTATCCCAGGGTTTTCTTGGCAAAATTAATTCAGAGGGGATTGTCTTTGCTGTCCTCTGAAGCTGAGAGAGAGTGACTTGCCTAAGGCCACCCAATGGGTCTCCATGGCCAAGCAGGGGTTTGAATCCTGGTCTCCAGAGTCATAACCCAATACTCAAACCCTGACACCATGCTGGCTTCAAACTACAATTTAGCATCAGTTTAACTTTAGTGTTCAGTGGCATATCTTTACACTTTGGGATCTTGTCTAGTTCTTTCATGGTTGCCATGCTACGTCCTAGTTTTCGTATTTCTTGATTCCAGTCTGAATAACGACTGAGCCAAGGTATGGAAAATCTTTTAATTATTTAACTATTCAAAGGTATAGCCGTGTTAGTCTGTAGGATCAGTATGTAGAGAGATCTTGTAGCACCTTTGAGATTAACAGAAAGAAAGAAGTTGGCAGCAGCATGAGCTTTCGTAGACTTCAGTCTGCTTCCTCAGATGCATGTTATATTATAATATATGCTGTTATATGAATCTGCGGAAGTAGACTTTGGTCTCGTAAAGCTCATGCTGCCAACTTCTTTCTTTCAGTTAGTCTCAAAGTTACTCCGAGATCTATTTCAATGTAAAATTAGGCAAATCATTTGTGGCCATTCCTTGCTGAGTTAAACACAAATTGCTTTAAAAGTTTGAAGTCGGTTTGCAGCAGTCGAAGTAAGTGACAAAGTGGAAAGGTGGGAGGAGGAGAGAAAAACTGGGACATTTTGAAAAACAGCTGAAAAATTCATCCAAGAGGATGAATCCAAATGATCTCTGCCAAAATGGGGACAATTGGAGGGTATGAGGTCCTTCTCTCCTCCTTGCTGGTGCATTTAAATGTCCTTTTTGATTCCGTGCCTGCCTTTTATATGGTAATTGGTTTAATTGTCTTTTAAGATGATCGTTTATTGCCTTTTTAGTTGTATCTGTGTTTTTAATTATGTGGCAACAAACTGCCTTGAGTCACAGTCCAAGGAGCAAGGCAGAATGTGTGTGTGTGTGTATTAAAAACAATAAAAGAGCACAAAAAGCAAAACTTGCCCCCGGAAAACTCGAGTATGTGTGTTGAGTTTGTGTGTGTGTGTTTGTGCGTGTACATATATATTTTAAAATTTTTATATGGTGGTTGTGAAATGCATAAAACTGTCAGCTTGCGGTAGCATGGAACTCGTCGTGTCAAGAAAACAGTAATTTTAGCTGCGGGGTTGTGAGCAAGGCTGGATTAGTACTTGACCCTCCAATGGGTTTTTACCTTCTTCTCTGGTCCTCAAGGCAAGGAGGAGGAACCTCAGGGGGAGGGCACCATCTTGAAAAGTATGTGTGTCCACATGTATATATTTTCATCTTTACTTAAGCCTGGCGTTTTTCATTTGAATAGTATACTCTACGCAACTGTGCTTGATACTGAGTGGCATCACCAGGGTTTATCTCATCTGACATCACAAGGAGGTCAACCCTGGTGTGATGGGTGCCTTCAAGCTGTTTCCAACTTACGGTGACCCCAAGGCAACCCTACAATGGGCTTTTCTTGGCACGATTTGTTCTCAGAAGGTTTGCCATTGCCTTCCCCCGAGGCTGAGAGTATGTGACTTGACCAAGGTTACCCAATAGATTTCATGGCCAAGCTGGGAATGAAACCCTGGTTTTCAAAATCCTGGTCCAAAACTCAAACCTCTATGCAATGTTGGCTCTTACTCTTTTAACTGTCATAGCTCCATTCTGCAGAATCCTGGGATTTGCACTTTGTTAGAGAATGCTAGTGTCCCAACAAAGTGCAAATCCCAGGATTCTGCAGAATGGAGCTATGACACGAGAGGCCCACAAAACTACACATCCCAGAATTCTATGGCATTGGGCCATGGCAGGTAAAGCTGTGTCAAACTGCATTAATTCTGCAGTGTAGATGCGGCCGAACAGTCCTAGCTGGGTGATTCTTGTTCTTGTGTGCCTTCAAGTCATTTCTGAGTTATGGTGACTCTAAGGTGAACCTGTCAGAGGGTTTTCTTGACAAGAGGGGATTGCCATTGCCTTCCTCTGAGGTTGAGAGAGTGTGACTTGCCTAAGGTCATGCAGTGGGTTTCCATGGGCAAGAAAGGATTTGATCCCAGAGTCGTAGTCCAACACTGAAAGCATGATACCACACTGACTCACTGGTTGATTCTATTATTCCTCAAAAGTAGTATTTTCCATACTCTGATGGTGGGATGTGGCACAAAATTTCCAAAAAAAGAACGGAGATTATGGACAGGCTCCAGAATATGGACAAGAAGAGGATTTTTCCAGGTTTCCTCAATCCATCGAAGGCATTCTAGTACCTACGGCTAGCTTGCCAACCAACTGAAAACTGATCTAAAACTGGTGCTAAAGCATCTTTAAAATGCACCATTTGGGGCCTCGAATCAATTTCCAAATGTAGAAAAAGGTGAAAATTTCAATTTTGGGATAAGAAATTACCAAAACGCTCTCTCTCTTTTTCTTTTCTTATTTGTGACGGAGAGGGAGGAAGATTTTAAAAAATCTGAAACGTAGGAGAAAGTATACTGATATACTTTTCCAACCTTGGAAAGAGTGCCTTCAGGTGATGAGAGGATCTGAATTGCTATCGCTGGGCGATTATTATAGGTGAGCAACGAAAAGAGTTCATATACATGTGCGAGAGAAAATAAAGAGGAATGGATATGGATAAGCTGTTGCAGACGTCAGCACCCCCAATATCCACAAAATTATGCGTGCGCTTTTTTTCACTTAGAATACCGGATTTCAATGCGGCCAGTCCATACGGCTCACGCACTAAACCGCTGAGTATCGAATGATCAAGTGATTGTTATAGATATATATCCATGCGTAACTGAGCCAAGCCCTTGGGAAAGAGATTTCAGTGGCCCGATGCAGGTGTCTACCAAGCTTTTCTCAGACAGTTGGAGAGACCCAAG
The DNA here is from genome assembly GCA_034509955.1 of Urosaurus nigricauda. Lineage (NCBI taxonomy): Eukaryota > Metazoa > Chordata > Lepidosauria > Squamata > Phrynosomatidae > Urosaurus > Urosaurus nigricauda. The sequence goes on along the minus strand of JAOEGL010000007.1, from coordinate 29,059,942 downwards.
TGTGATTACTGTTATCCATCACGGAGCTTTCAAACCCCAAACTAACAATCTTGGATAATCATCATGTCAACCCCAGGCTAATTTTGCCTTGACAAACACTTCTCTCTCCTTCACCCAAGGCAGGAGAAAGGACAAAAAGAGAAAAGGAAGGGAGGGTGGGGAAAAATATCCATTTTTATTCACATAAAGAGGCAATATTTGTTGGTAAAACCCAAGAGAAAAATCAGTCAACATTTCTTGCAATTATTATTATTTTTTGGCAAGACAAATCCGAAAATGATCTTTACTCTCCTTTTATAGGCTTGAGCGTTATTTTTCTTAATATTACTTTGAAACGGTTGAAACGCCCTCTCCGTGTAAAGAATTTTTTAAAAACCCAAAGCAAAATGAAATGCGAAGTAGTTGCATATTAAAGTCGGAGGCTCTTTAACGGGAGGATTCTGCACACATATTCATTCTTTTTATTTACTTATCGATGGAATATTGATCATTATGAAATATTGTGGTGACAGGTACACTCATAAATTGTATTCCTCTTACTTCACTGTAATTATGTATAAGTGAAATAAAAGCCTATTCTTCCCTTGGTTGACAACCCCCCCCTCCCCATTTTTCTATCATTTTTGTGATGGACTGACCATTTTTAAAAATTTTAAAATGAGATTTTAGAATGGGATTGCCCATTTTTAAATTTTAGATTTTCATAAATTGGAAAATACTATGTACATTAATGTTATCTCTCTTTCTTTCTCATAGACAGCCACACAGGTATTGAAAAGCACCGCATCTAACACAGAATTAAACATCCTACGCTTCAGCTCTGCAAAACTGAATTAGACAGACAAAGTAGACTTTTAAATAATACTAGGCACAGCACTAGTTTGGTTAATACTTTATTTTTGTTTTTAGCAAAAAGAAAGAGCAGATACGGCGCCCCATAAGAAATGTTCTGCCTCATGTGAACCCATGTTCCCTGGCTCTGGATGTTTGGGTATTGCAAAATCCTCTTAATTCTGTACCTACAAACACTCCTGTGGGCATGGAGAATTTTTATAGCCTTCAGCAGTTATAGGGATACCACAGATTGCTAAAAGGACAAATGCATGGGTCCCAGAGCAAATCAAGCCTAGAAGCTAAGATGACTAAACTGAGACTGTCGTACTTTGGACACATCACGAGAAGACAGGACTCACTAGAAAGGACAATAGTGCTGGGAAAGGTAGAAGGCAGTAGGAAAAGAGGAAGACCATATTACAGATGGATAGACTCAGTCAAGGAAGCCACAGCCCTGAATCTGTAAGACCTGAGCAGAATGGTTGAGGATAAGGTGATCTGGAGATCTCTCATTCATAAGTCAAAGTCCTTGGCAATTTACAGAAACAAACACTGGAATTCTCATTGGTGAATAACCCTACAAAAGCCCTTGTCTCCATAACTTTGTTGGCCTGACAGTTTGTTGCTTGATGGTGTTTTGACTCCATTTTTTTTTTAGTTTTTGCTCATGTTCTTCTGTAAAATGCTATATGCAAAGAAGGTGCTAACTGTGTTAGAAATCAAAGATATCGACATGTTAGTCCACAGAACCAGTATGCAGAGAGCTCTTGTGCCACCTTTGAGACTAACTGAAAGAAAGACGTTGGCAACAGGAGGTTTCCTAGTCTAAAGTCTACTTCCTCAGATGCATTTGCAGTCAACCCTCCTTATTCACAGATTTTTTTGTCCGTGGATTCAAGCATCTGCGGCTTTAAAATATTCCAAAAAAAGTATAAATTCCAGATAGCAAACCTTGATTATCCATTTCATATAAGGGAAACCATTTTGCTATGCCATTATATTTAATGGGAATTGAGCATCCATAGATTTTGTTATCCAAGGATAACAAGAGGACCAAACTCCAGCGGATAACAAAGTCCCACTGTACTTTGGTATTCAACAATATATCTTTACACTGGAGGAGTAAATGCATCTGAGGAAGTAGACTTTACTCTAGGGAAGCTCATGCTGCCAATTTCTTTATTTGAGTGAGTCTCAAACGTGCCACAAGATCTCTCTACATACAATGTGCTTTTGAGGAAAGAGGGCCCGCTTCATCTGTCCTGTGTAGAATCTGGATTTGGATGGCTCTGGTCACAACAATTTGATTCAAGTCATCCTTTGGGTTTTTTTCCAGCTCTTTGGGTATGCCGACAGTACAGACGTAAACTATTTCTAATGGCTGCAGTGCAAAGAAAATGCAAAGACGGGTTACAGTTGAACATTAAGAAAACAAAAGTGATGGCTACAGATGATTTACTTAACTTTAAAGGGGATGGTGAAGAGATCAAAATGGTTAAAGATTTTCTATACCTTGGCTCAGTCATAAATCAGAATGGAGACTGTAGTCAAGAAATAGCAAGAAGGCTGGGACTTGAGGGCAGATATGAAGGCATGAGACAAGATCCTCCAGTGTAAAGATATATAGTCGAATACCAAATTTAGGATCTTCCAGGCCATCGTCCAAATGCCTATGTATGGTTGTGAAAGATAGAGAGTGAATGAAAAAATCTGACAGGAAGAGAAGCAGTGTTTTTGAAACGTGATGCTTGAAAATATATATCTACAGATATAATGGGCTGCTTAAAAAGAGAAATAAATGAGTCTGGGAGCAAAGCAAGCCTGAACTCTCCCTAGAAACCAAAATGACTAAACAGAGGCTCTCGTACTTTGGCCATATCACGAGACAACAGGACACATAAGAAAAGAGACTTGGTAAGATGGAAAAAGAGGAAAACCATATTACAGGTTAAAAAAAATCAAGGAAGCCCAGGCCTTGGGTTTGCAAGACCTGAGAACTATGAATGTCTCAGAGGTCTCCCGTTCATAGGTACACCGTAAATTGAAGCTGACTCGACGCAATGAACATTAGCACACATTGCAAAGATGGCAATGTACAGCAGCTTGTCTGGGGCTAAGGGGGCCCACGTTTTTAGTGGCCAAAAATGAGCCGTGCCGGTGTATTTCAGCAACAAACCCAAAAAGAATCAGCAGCGTCTTAAAGACTTATCCGTTTTCATTTGGCATACACATTTGTGGACTGTATCTGATGCACTGCTGCAGTTCATGAAAAGATATGCCAAATAAAAAGCTTTTTAAGCTTTCAGAGGCTACAAGACACTTTCCTATTTGTAGCCAGAATCCAGGCAGCGAATGTCAGAATATCACAAGTGACCTGACCTCGAATGAGAGCTGCTTCCCCCATATTCCAAAAGCAGATTACCTTTGGGAAGCCAGGCTACGAAGGCCACTACCTTTTTCCTACGGTTGCTGCTTGGCAAGTGGTACTCGCTGGTAGACTGCCCCTGAATGAGGAGTTTCCACGGCTCCATCGCTCGAGGTGTGACATCCACAGACTCCGTCCCGCCGCCTCCGTCGAAGCCCTCCTCCATCATCATCCTTACCTGGAAGAAATTTTTTTTTTAAAAAATCGATATTTTCTATACGTCTCCCTTTTGGGGATGCCACACAAGGAGGGTGAGAGACACAAAGGGGCATGACCTGATGCGGAAAAACAACTGACAGCAAAGAAGGCGCAATAAACATAGACACAAACAGGTGCCAGATGTGCCAAGGCCTGGTCTCCGAGAAGAAGGCAGTTGTTGGGTTCAAGGAAAGAGAAGGGCCGAAGGGGAAAGCGGCAAGGCCCGGATGGCTCTAGATGATGTCCAGGGCATGAGTCTTCATGCGCTCAGCCATCCTCTTCTGCCAGAGTTCATCTGATGCTCACCTCCTCCTCTGGTTCTTCCAAAGAGGCAGGCAGAGAATGAGTTAATGCACAAACCCTTCTACTTCCGGATGTGTTCATCATCATAGCTCTGGGCTGTGGAGCTGAGAGAGAGAGCATCTTTCTTTCTCTCTGCCTTTCCTCCCCTCCTCCTCTTCTCTTCTTCTTCTCCTTCTTCCCAGATATACAGATGCAAACAGAGCCACCTAAGAGAGAGACAGAGAGATCAGGCAACCAGCAAGGAGAATATATATATATTTACACACACACATGCATGCATGCATGCCATGCAGGCAATCTATTGGATGCATATATTATGATGATGATGATTATTTGGGGCCTCCCCAAAGCGTAGATATTCTCCTCCGCGCCCCAATATTTTGCTCCTTCCCATACAAATTTCCAAACTCCCCAGCAGAATAGAGAGGGAAGGCAAAGGAGAGAAGGCGCTTCATCTCCTCCATCTATCCCTCCATCTATCCCTCCATCCTAATTCCAAATGCAAGATCTGCTGCTGCTTTAAGAGAAGGAGGGGACCAGAAATTGACAAACCCATCTTGTTGTGTGTGTGTGTGTATGTGTGTTGTGTCTCTGTCTCTCTTTCCCCCCCTACCTTTTGCCTGGCTGGCCTCTCTCTTCTTCTTGGCTGAAAAGAAGGGGCTTTTTTAAAGGATCTGGAGCCTTTGGGGTGGATCCACTGGGTGGGGGGGGCTTTTGGGACCCTCTGAGCCCCCCCACACCTCTCCTGCACCTTCTCTCTCTCTTCCTCCTCCCTCCTTCCCTTTCCTTTCCTTCTCTTTTCTTTTTCATTCCTTGCATCTTGGCTCTTGATAGGGAGGGAAACCTTCCCCCCCCCAACCCTTGAAAAAGAGAAAGGAGGACAGGACAACACACTGTGGATGTCCCTGTTTTGAAGGAGGGAAGGAAGCAGCAGCCCAGGAGGAAGAAAGAAAGAGAAAGAAAAGAAAAGAAAAGAGAAAGAAAGAAAGAAAGAAATCAAGGCTAAGAGAGTGAGAGTGTTTGGAGCAGGGGGGTGTTGGTAGTTGTGGGTCCTCATCACACCCCTCTTTCTTTCTTTCTTTCTTTCTTTCTCTCTCTCTCTCTCTCTCTCCTCCTCCTTTTCTCAATCCTTCCCAAAACTACCACCACCACTTTGCTCCAGAGACACCTCTTCTTCTTCTTGCAAAGGACCATCCATCAGTCACTTGGAAGACTGACATCCCTCAAGGCTTGATGGACAGCTACAGCAGCCCCAAGCTGGAAGGCAAGGTTGACTTTGGAGAAAGGAGATCCCTCCAAGCAAGAAAATAAGAATACTAATAATTTTCAAAAACACCTTTTTTTTAAAAAACACATAGACCACATTCATGGAAATCTCAAGCCGGCATCCAACCAGCCCTCCTGCTTAGTTTTTAGACTCCAGAGGCTGAATTTTTGGACATTTTTTCCCCAAATTTTTCTGGCCATTTGAAACTCTTGAGCCAAAGCCATTGTCCCTCTGGGTTGGAGAGAAAATAGTAATAGTATTCCTTTTTTGTTTTGTTTTCAAACAGCAACCACCACCAAGCAAACTAAAATCCTTTCTTCTTCTTTTTTTTGCAACATTTTCATAATTTTTTGTTGTTGTTGTTGTTGCTGTTGGTTGTCCTGCAATTCTCTTCTTCCTTGGTTTTTTTGTTGGAAATGAAGGGTTTAGGGAGGGAACCAGAATGAAAGACCCCCTTCTTTGGAAAAGACTGAAGTTTTCCCTGGACTTTTAAAAGCCACAAGGAAAAGAAACCCTGGAGGAGAAAAATTAGGAATATCTGATGGCACAAAGGGTAGGTGATGCTTTCCTTTTCTTCTCTCTTTTCTCTCTCTTCATAGGCACTTTCTCTCCTCCAAGATGCCTGGTATAATCCTGGCCTGGAGTTGCCTTTCTTTTTTCTTTGTCCTTTGCAAAAAAGAAAATATTAATAGTAATAAAATTAAAATTAAGAAGTCCTTCTTGACTTGTTGATTTCCAAAGTTAACCTTCACTTTTGGGTGACAGATCTTGTTTTCCCCCCTCTTTTCTGAATCTGACTTTGGAGAGAAAGCGAGGGAGGGGGGAAAAAAAGAAAGAAAAAGAAATAAAAAGAAGGGATTTGTTTTGTTTTATTTTGTTGTTCGGCTTGGATTTCTGCAAAATTGCATAGCAACCAATTTGGCTCCAAAGTACCTTTCCTTCCCCCCCAAAAAAGCCTCCCAGATCAAACTTTGGATGTGCAAATATTTCTTTTCATCTCATTCAATCTGGTTGGCAAATGTCAAGTGGAATTGGGGGAAAGGGGGGCACACATTGGAGGAAGAAAAAAGGGCATGCTTTTTTCTAAAATAATAATAATATTTTTTGGAAACTATCCCCCCTTTTTTCCACAAGAAGGACAAACATCTCTCCCTTCTAGAGGATCTCAAGCCCTCTCTAGGTCCCCTTTAAACTTTGGTGGACAGATCTGGCTTCAAAACCCCATCTTGACTAAGGGAGTTTCTCTATATAGCAAACTTCAGCCAAAAATAGAGGCACAGGGGGTTAAGTGAAAGGGATAGAAAAAGAGAAAAACCTCCCCCTAAAAAAGACCTCTTCTTCTCCTGCAGGGCAAGCTCTCCCTTGACTTCTCCCAGCCTTTTGGCTTTGATTTGGGGCTGCTCATTTGAAAGCCTCAATGGGGCTGCTTTGTGGCATTTTGTGATGCCTTTCTCAAGTTTTTCCACTCTCTTAGTCTCCTTTGAAGCCCCTCCAGGGAGAGGCAGAAAGGGACTGGCTGCCTTGAAAGGCTGGGGTTAATGTGTCTTCAATGTGGCCAGTTGTAAGAGAGTCAGACAAACTTTCCTTTCTTTTCTTTTCTTTCTTTTTCTTCCATGTGACTCTTAAAAAGTCCCAACCATCACCATTTAGTTGATGATGATGATAATAATAATAGCAACTCAGATGGAAAAGCTGGATTTTTTTCAAACATGGGAGCTGCAATATCCCCTTTCCAAAGATGACGATGATGATGATGATGATATTATTATTATTATTAATTATTATTAATTATTATTATTATTATTATTGGAAAGGGGATATTGCAGCTCCCATGTTTGGAAAAAATCCAGCTTTTCCATCTGAGTTGCTATCTCCAAGCTTGGCAAAAAAGAGCAAACATCTTTTTGTAGGAATCTCCCTTTTTTAAAGCAGCTCTTTAAATCACAACCCTATAAGGCGATGGAGGAGAATTTTCCCAACTGTCTTTCTAATCTTTCTAATATATAATTGGAAAAGTTAATCAAAATATTTTAATATATATATATATATATATATATATCATAGATTATACATATATATTAAAATATTTTGATTAACTTTTCAGATTATAGCAATGGATTCATTTCTCTCAGCGAAAGCAGACTTGGAAACACTTTAAAACTTTTTTCCCCACCAAGAAGGCACTCCCAAGACATTTCAAAATATGATCAATACTTTTTTGGAACTTGAGCTTGAACTTTCTCTTCTGCGGCTCAAGGATTTAGAAATCACCTTTTAAAAATAATCCAATAGGTCCCCAACAAAAATCTCTGCAACCGGCCGAGGAAAGATATGTAAATAATTTAATTAGTTGTGATTGAATTTAAATTTGTATTTTGAAAACTTGGAAAAGATAGATCTGTGGAGTTGGGGTTAAAAAATGAGGGTTTTGCAAACCAAGAGATTGAGGTTAAATGGTTCTGTTCTGTACCCACAAAACAGCTGAGATAAAGGGATGATTTAAATAAGAATAGTTGGCAAGGAAGGAAAAAAATCACACTTCTTTCCTGGGGAGAGAGAAAGAGATAGGAAAAGTTTTTTCTCCTAATTTTTTTTTAAAGATTAAAGATTTAAAGTGCTTTCTGGAGATTTAATAAATTCTTTAATTTCGTTAAATAATATTTGTTTCCTCAATTCTCTGAAAAGAATAAGAGAAAAGAGGAAAAAAAGGAGCAAAGGAAAAAGTGCCTTTTGACTACTTTATTTTGGAAAGAAGGAGGAAACTAAGAGGATGGCTGGGAAGAAAGTTAATAAAAAACCCAGGATTTTGAATCTCATGTGCTGCAAACTCTATTTCAGAGGAAGGAATTGGCAAAAACATCTCTGAATACCCCTTGCCTTTAAAAAAAGCCCTATAAAATTAATGGGGTCACCATAAGCCCACAGGCAACCTAAATAACATAACACAAATATTTTTTTTTTCCTTTTAAAACTCCATTTTCAAAAGCACGGAAATTGAACTAACTTGAAACTTGTCAAAATTCCCTGGAAAACCCAAGCCATGTTGTAAGAGAGCGAGGTGTGTGATGTTTTGTGCGTTTCTCTCTGTCTATGTTGAATTTTTCTTTCTGAAAAGTTCAGTGCCTTCCTTCCCTTTTTGGGACGAAAGTTCCCCTGCTTAACTTTCACAGTTTCCAGAAAAGCGAGCTTGGCTTTCCTTCCTTTTCTTGTTCATTGCCCCCCCCCCCCAAAAAAAAATCTCAACACATTTGGGATTTTTTAAAATTAAAAAAAAAATAGCAGACAGGATCTTTATTTTATTTTATTTTATTTTATTGGAGAGAGAGACGTTTTGCAGAGGGGGAAGTTTAAAAAGAAAGAAATATTGAATAAAGAAATCCTGACCAGCAAGGAATTTTGTATATATAAGACACAGATAGTGAGTGAGCCTGGACATCTATATTTTATTTGGGGGCTTTTCCCCTGAAAGGGATATATAGTTTGCCTCTGTGGGGTTGGCTAAGGATTGGGGAAGGTTGAAATGAACAAGGCCGGCTTGTTCAAAGTGACCCATAATAAATTGGGATTGACTTAAGCATTGAAAAGGCACCGTAATAACAGAAAAAGACTGGAAAAGCCCAGCTGGAGAGGCTACTAGTAAAGTTTAGGGTTATGGCGAAGGATGGTTCGGAAAAAGAAATACTCTTGCCCTTGGACTATGGATTTTGCCAGCCAAGCTGCAGATGGAGATCTATGAGAATTGGATGGGACTTTGGGGTTTGGGAGCAAAGGAGGACTAAGAAAACCAAACTGATGGAGGAAACATATCCAGAAGTAGCACTGTTGGCCATAACAGCCAAGTACGATAACACCCCAAATCCACAAAAAAAACAGGGCCAAAATGATGGGAAAAAAGGAGATCCAGGGTGGTCAGGTACCCTCCTGTCAACTGGAGCAGGGTCTCAGGCCTGTTTTCTAGTCCCGGGATCCTGGTATATAAAGATTGCCCCAAATGCACCCAAGACATTTATTTTAAATTAAAAGTCTGATTTTAGTTTTGCAAAACTTTTTTTTAAATACTGCACTGTTAAACTTAAGCCTTGCGCCTTAATTCCAAAGTGAATTGATGCTCTTGGAGGGGTCTGAGAAAGGCAATCTCTAGCCATTTATTTTTGATCAAGAAATAAAACAACAACAAAAGAGGGAAATCTGGAGAGCTGTGGGTTATGAAAACGGTCCCAAAGGGCCACATGTAACCAACCTTGTCCTATATCTTTGTTTTCCCTTCTCTGCCCATGGGGAGAATGGAGATCTTTCAAAGAAGTCCCTTTAAAAAAGGTCAATAACGTACCAGCACCTCACTGTTTTATTTCCCCTTCCTCGGGCAAAAATTTTCCAAGGGGGGAAAAAAATACGTTTGAATATCTTTGATATGAAATAATACCCTTGATGTTGTTTCACACAGGGGCCCCAGAACTATTTTTAAGGTATGGGGCAGCCTCAAGTCTAGTCGGCTGGTCATTGGGAAGGTTGCAGACTTGTTTTTACAAAATAGGAGAAGGAGAGAATACAGTAAAGTTATCACCATCATTATTATCCGAATAGAGGATACAGTGAAATAACATTAGCAACTAATGCAAAATAGTACAAGCAGAGAATGCCGTGAAACATCATGGTCCATCTAATGCAAAATAGTAGAAGTATACAGTGAAATAGCATCATCGTCTTAATGCAGAAGTATACAGTGAAATAGCATCATCGTCTAATGCAAAATAATAAAAGTATACAGTGAAATAGCATCATCATCTAATGCAAAATAGTAGAAGCAGAGAAGGCAGTAAAGTATTACAATGATCATCTAAAGCAAAATAGTAGAAGTAGAGAATACAGTGAAATATCATCAACCAATGCAAAATAGCGCAAGCAGAGAATACAGCGAAATATCATCGTCATCTAATGCAAAATAGTAGAAGTAGAGAATACAGTGAAATATCATCATCCAATGCAGAATAATAGAAGTATACAGTGAAATATCATCATCTAACGCAAAACAGTAGAAGAAAAGTATCACTACCACCATCTAATATAGTAGAAGTAGAGAATACAGTGAAATATCGTCATCTGTCCAATGCAAAATCATAGCATTCAGTGAAATACCTGTAACATTGTCATCTAAAGCAAAACAGTAGCCGAGAAACATCTTCTCCATCGTCGAATGTGAAATAGTAAAAGCAGAGAATACGGCGAGATACCCTCTAATGCAAAAAAGTACAATAACATCCCAAATCCACAAAGCAGCCGTACCTTTATTGGCCAACCCAAATGCACAAATCTATCACAAATCTATCGCCGAATGTGTGCGTTATCAGGAAGGCAAGGGCCTAATAACCAGCCAAGCATTCCTTCCAAGAATTGTTGAAAGCATAAAAAAGAATATTATCCTTTGAGTTCCTCAGGGAGATCAGCTACACAGGAATCTGGATCCTTGATCCAAATGGGTGATCATTTTTTGGGGAATCTCTGAAGATCAGGGTTCAAATCCCCGCTCAGCCATGGGAACCCATTGGTTAACCTTGGGCGAGTCACACTCTCTCGGCCTCAGAGGAAGGCACAGGCGAACCCGGCTCTGAATAGTAAATCTATTGCCACGAAAACTCAGATTAGGGTCGCCCTAAACAACTTGAAGTCATCTCTGGATGAAATATTCCCCCTATTATCCAAATTTGTAGCAATGCAAAAAGTGAGATTCTGAAAACCATTCCTTTTTGGGGGAACTTTATTCCTGTTTGCTCACTTCACCTCCTTTCCGTCTCTTGTGCCTTCTCTCTTTTCTTTGTATCCCTAATTTCTGTTTCCGAATTCTCAGCAGAAGTTGGTTGCAAATTCCTAAATATTTGGCAAATTGATGGGAAACTTTTCCTGGGGGGGGGGGGACAGACTTTGTATTTATAGGGACAAAACCCTATAAATCCACTCCTTGGATGTCCCTTCCTGGGGTTTGACCTGACCAAGGATCAGGTGCGTCCTTGTAGTGGAAATCTGGAGGTGCCAACATTGGAAATGGCAGAATAAGGAGGGCACATGCCCTACTTGGGACTCCGCAGTGCAGAAATAATCCGGTTTGACACTGCTATGGCTCAAGACTATGCAATCCTGGGGTGTTTTGTTTTTGTGAGAGATTTCGCTTTCTCTCTCAGAGAGCTCTGGTGCCTAAACAAACTATGAAACCCCAAATCCTGTAGCATTGAGCCATGGCAGTTGAAGCAGTTATCAAACTGCATTGTTTCTGCAGTGCGGATGAGGCCTAATAGTCCAACACAAAAATAATCCAGTTTGACACTGCTTGAACTGCCTTGGCTCAATGTTAGAGTATTTTGGGAACTGTAATTCTGTGAGACAGTCAGGGGGGCAGTTCAAGTGGTCTCAAACTGGATAGTTTCTGCAGTGCGGATGTGGCCCGAGTCCCATTTATGTCCCATTTCTTGTTATATATAGTTTTATTAAGGAAAGTTTGTTGGGGCGTGTAGGTGTGATATACCTGGAAGTGCAATGTCTCACCTTTCTCTCTTCTTTCTCCTTTGGTGCCGGTCTCTGCCCCGCTGCGCCTCCAGTACGATGAGTTGGTCCATTACGCCGGGATGGAGGGGGTCTCTCTGCCGGGGGCCGGGGGCTTCGGGGACCCCCACCCGGCCAGCCGGGCCCTGGCCCCCCACCCGCTCAGCCAGGCCTCCCCTTATGGCTCCGCAGGGGTCAGCACCCACCGCCCTGGCATCCCTCCCGGCCTGGGTACCAATGATGCCCTGAAGAGAGAAAAGGACGAAATCTATGGGTAAGTCTCACTTTTGGACTGGGGAGGGAGAGGGGGACCAGGGGTGTCCTCCTTTCCCTGGACCTGTCCTCCTCTCCCTGAGCCTGTCCTCCTTTCCCTGGACCTGCCCTCCTGTTCTTGGACCTGTCCTCCTTTTCCTGGACTTGAACTCCTTATCCTGGACCTGTCCTTTCCCTGGACCTGTCCTCCTTTTCCAGGTTCTGTCCTCCTTTCCCTACACCTGCCCTCTTTTCCCTGGGCCTGTCCTCCTTTTCTTGAACCTTTCCTTTCCCTGGAGCTGTCCTCCTTTCCCTGGGCCTGTCCTCCTTTTCCTGAACCTATCCTTTCCCTGAACCTGTCCTCTTTTCCTTGGGCCTGTCCTCCTTTTCCTGAACCTATCCTTTCCCTGAACCTGTCCTCTTTTCTCTGGGCCTGTCCTCCTTTTCTTGAAACTGTCCTTTCCCTGGGCTTGTCCTCCTTTGCCTGGGCTTGTCCTCCTTTCCCAGCACCTGTCCTCCCTTCCAACCTTCTGCCCACAATGTCCTCTCTTTTGAGCATCACAAAGGTCCAAAGCACACTGCAGAAATCATCCAGTTTCAGACCACTTTAACTGCCCTGGCTCCATGCTAGGGAATCTTGGGATTAAACTCTAGTCCCACAAAAGGACATTTCCCAGGATTCCCTACCATGGAGCTAGGGCAGTTAAAGTGATTTGGCCTTGTCCTACATTTTCCTCTGGGATGTCCTCCATATTGAGGTGCCTTGTCCTCCTTTGCTGTTAAGAGGAAGGAAAAACTGGGGCATGTTTAAAGCAGCTGGGAAGGAAGATGGCAGAGGATTCCTTGCAGGGTTGACCAAACCTGTCCTCCATTTCCAGGACAGGTCCTCCATGTCCACCTCCTGCCTTAGAGGAAGGCTCCAATGCCCTCCATTTGGAGCGTCACTATGAATGTATCCCTAATATTTCTGAGCATCACTAAGCAGCATGAATTCATGTTTCCATTTGGAGCATCAGTAAGAATCATGAAAGCATCACTCCATTTCTGAGCATCACTAAGGAGCATGAATTCATGCTTCCATTTGGAGCATCACTAAGGAGCATGAATGCATCACTAACATTTCTGAGCATCACTAAGCAGCATGAATTCATGCTTCCATGATTTGGAGCATCACTAAGAATCATAAAGGTATCACTCCATTTCTGAGCATCACTAAGGAGCATGAATTCATGTTTCCATTTGGAGCATCACTAAGAATAATGCATCACTAACATTTCTGAGCATCACTAAGGAGCATGAATTCATGTTTCCATGATTTGGAGCATCACTAAGAATCATAAAGGTATCACTCCATTTCTGAGCATCACTAAAGAACATGAATTCATGTTTCCATTTGGAGCATCAGTAAGAATCTTGAAGGTATCTCTCCATTTCTGAGCATCACTAAGGAGCATGAATTTATGTTTCCATTTGGAGCATCACTAAAAATCATGAAGGTATCACCACATTTCTGAGCATCACTAAGGAGCATGAATCCATGTTTCCATGATTTGGAGCATCCCTAAGCATCACAAAAGCATCACTCCATTTCTGAACATCCCCAAGAAGCATGAATTTATATTTCTCTGAGCATTTTTGTTTTCCTCTTTTATTAATTTGGTCATTTTCCTGGAATGTCCTACATTGTACAGGGCCTTTGCCGGATCTGAGACCACCTTCCTCCAAAGGCTGCATCTGCACTGGGGAAATAATCCGGTTTGACACCACTTTCAACTCCCTTGGCTCCATGGTACGGAATGCTGGAGATTGTACTTGGCCGTGGCCCCAAAAACTACAGCTCCCAGGACTCCTTAGGATGGAGCCAGGGCAGGTAAAGTGGTATCAAACTGGATGATTTCTGCAGTGCGGATGCAGCAGTAGAGAGAAAGAGAGAGGTACCTGATCCAGCTCCTCTCTCTTTACCTGGGAGGAAGATCTGTGGATCCCAAGGGGATTTACCTTTGAGGAGACCTGCTCAGAGGTAAATGGGGAATTTTTTAGGTAAATGGGGCAAAGATGGGGAATTTTTTAGGGGAAGGAAAGAGGGCTTTTGGGTCCTTTTTGGCTTCACCTTTATCTCTGAGGAAGCCCACCCAGGATCTATATCCTTACCTGGGAGTAAGTCCCCTTGAAAGGAGGGGGAAAAAGGACCCCCAAAACAATAGGATGACTTTCTGAGATAAACCTGCTTCTAAACTTGCAAGATTTGTGCTTTTGGTAAGATTTGTGGATTTTTGCGTGTGCAAAAGTTGTGTTTTTGCGCAAGTTGTGCCTAATCCAGGTTTCGCTTGAGGTGATCGATCCACTCTGGCTGGATCTCTTTCTGACATGAAACTGACTTAAACACATGAAATGAAAAACAAACCCAAACTGGAGATGCATCATCACCTCTTCTTTGATCCTCCCTGGGCCAAACTGGGATCCTTTCTTATGGTCTTGCTTTCATAAATCCCTGAGATCCAACCCTTTCTTTCTTTGGGGGGATCTCCAGATCCAGTCATTTTGACCCCCTCTTTACTCAAAAGTCATCCCCTTGGAGTTCAGTGTTGCTTACTCTCAGGAAAGTGGAAGGTTTGGCCCAAATTTAACAGCTGTCACCCTCAAAATTCTGTGTATTTTTAATATATCTTTCTTTTCTTTCTTTCTTTCTTTCTTTCTTTTTTTGTCATCCCAACAATCTGGGATTCTTTTTCAATGAGACCTTTTTTTCTGCCTGGGCTCTAATGGATCTATTCTCTGTCTGGGTTCTAATGGATCCATGTGTTCTATTTGGGTTCTGATGGATCCTTCTATTCTCTCTGGGTTCTAATGGATCCATGTATTCTGTTTAGGTTCTGATGGATTTATCTGGGTTCTAATGGATCCATGTGTTCTGTCTGGGTTCTAATGGATCTATCTGTTCTGTCTGGGTTCAAATGGATCTTTCTAGTCTGTCTGGGTTCTAATAGATCCATGTATTCTATTTGGGTTTTGATGGATCTATCTATTCTGTCTGGGTTCCAGTGGATTTTTTTATTCTGTCTGGGTTCTAATGGATCCATGTATTCTATTTGGGTTCGGATGGATCTGTCTATTCTGCCTGGGTTTCAATGGATCTATCTATTCTGTCTGGGTTCTAATGGATCTGTGTATTCTATTTGGGTTCTAATGGATCCATGTATTCTGTCTGGGTTCTAATGAATCTGTTCTGTTTGGGTTCCAATGGATCTTTCCATTCTGTCTGAGTTTAAATGGATCATCCAGAGCCACTTTGCTTTATTACAGCATCCCTAATCTTTAAAAGATCCCTTTGGATCTGCACTGGATCACTCCAGAATTTGTTTCTTAAGACTTTTCCCCTTCAGGTCCCTTGCAAATCTACCTCCATTCCTTGTCTGGCTTCAGGCAAACACCTCTGGAGCTTTCTTCCAAGGCTTTCTCCTCCCTTGATTTATTTCTAACCTCTGGTGGATCTCATGATTCAAAGATCTCTTTGCCCCTGGGCTCTTTTTTTAAAAAGAAAACTGGATCCAAACCTGTCCTGGTTTTTGCATTTCTGAAATCCTAGAGACTGGGTTGTTGTAGGGACCTCTTTTCCCAAGGCCTTTTGGTATGCTGCTGGTAGGACCAACTTTCAGACGAAGGCAAGCATTAGGAAGGGTGAATCTTTGTGCTGAAAATGTCAGATTTTGAACTCCAGAGCACTAGTTTCTTGCAGTTACAGTGTTAAAAGAAACATCTTTTAACATCCATGGGGAGAGGCGGGTAAGAAATTAAATAATAATAATAATAATAATGGGAGGTGGTGGTGGTGGTTTACATTTGGTCCTTTGTGAGTGGACCCTGAAATTTATTTTTTCCTTCTTATGTCTTTCTACTCTTTCTCCCTACAATTCCCTGCCTTTAGTTTGGGCAGTAAACTTAAGAATCCTTTCTCTCTCCTTGAATCAAAGATGATGATGAAGATAAAATAACAACAACAATAGCAACAACAACAAACATGATGATAAATAACAACAACAACAACAACTCACCATGAACCAAAGATAATGATGATGATTGTAAAATAATAATAATAATAATAATATTCAGGAACTAAAGATGATGGTGATGATGATGATGATGATGATGATGATGATAAATAATAATAACAACAACTCATCATTAACCCAAGACAATGATGATAAATAATAATAATTCATCATGAACCCAAGACGATGATGATCATATAATAATAATAATAATAAGGACCAAATATGATGATGATGATGATAAATAACAACAACAATAATAAAAACTCATCCTGAACCAAAGATGCTGCTTCTGCTGCTGCTGATAAAATAACAACCACCACCAGCACTACCATCATCATCATCGCCATCACCTTTGGTTCATGGAAAGAAAAAGGGGCCCATAAGTATGATGCCCAAACTAAAGGCAGGGAATTGAAGGGCGAAGGAATAGAAGGACCTAAGAGGGGGAAAATAAATACATTTAATGGCAAATTCAGGGCACAGTTTTTATAAAATTGGGGGATCAATCTACGGTGGCAGAATGAGGGGGAAAGGTGGGGATTTTGATGCTTCATGGAACAGGCTTAGTTGTTCTCTGTTGGTAGAAGAAGTGGTGCAGCAATCTGTTTTTTGGGACATGAATTTAAAAAAGGATGTTGTAGTGTCTTAGCTCTGAGCTGAAATGCAACAAGACAAATTGATGGATGCAGGGAGGATGGCAGGCTTTGAATCCTGGCTCATTTGCAGAAAACCTGCTCAGAGGAAGACAGTGGCGAACCCTCTCTGGAGAAATCTTGCTGAGAAAAAGCCATGATGGATTCTCCGTGTGAATGTGCCTTCCAATTAAAGTATTAATTTCATAGGGTTTTCTTAGGCGAGCAATCCTTAGAAGTGGTTTTGCCAATCCCTTCCTCTGAAACATAGCCTACAGCACCTGCTATTCATTGGTGCTTTCCCATCCACGTCCTATCCAGGGCTTGCCCTGCTTAGTTTCCCAAAATCAGATGGGATCTGGTGCCTTTAGGGTATTTGGATCACCATACATGGGAGATCACTGCAAGGCACACAACAACAAGCCTTATTGGGCAAGGTAGTTTATCACACAAAGGACATCAGGAGTTTATCCCGTGAATATCCCGGAAAATTGTGCAATTACGCAAAATGATTTCACACACCGCCACACAAAACCCACCGTAAAAGTGGTCACAAAGAAGCATTAACATGCATCTTTTTACTTTTGGGATTTCAGCAACAATGCATTTCTGATATCACTTTATTTGTGCCATTTTCGCTTAATTTGCAGGATGCTTTAAATGCGCTTTAATCCCTCTTGAATGCCGAAATTAGCCCCAGTGTGATAAACTCCCGAGAGAACCTCCAGTTTTAGAGGCAGTATACCTTGGGATAATGGACTACAGAGACAAAGGAGGAGAGTTGGCATGGTGCAGTGGTTTGAACATTGGACTGGGACCCAGAGAGACCAGGGTTCGAATCCCAGCTCAGCCATGGAAACCCACTGGGCGACACTCTCTCAGCCTCAGAGATTGGCAGTGGCAAACCCCCTCTGAAGAATCTTGCCAAGAAAACCCTTTAGGGTTTGCAGTAAGTCAGAAATAACTTGAAGGTATACAACAAAGACAAAGGTCACCCTAATCTTCGGCCTCAAATGGTAAAAATCCCCAGATTCATGCACCAGGCTGGAAACAAGGCACTGGATTAATGTTTTAGCAGGGCATAAGGCTGGCTTGGCATGGCAGTTCTTAAGAATTGTAATAAAATTGTTGGAAGGCATGACTGGGAGGAATGTTGTATATTGGCCCAAAGACTATTTGCCTCTCATTTTGCAAGGGAAGGGCTGTATAGTTCAGTGGTTGCATGCGCAGGCCTTTCCGAATTGCTTTGTTGCGCCCTTTTTCACAGCGCACCATTTGGTGCAAAGGGGTGAGTGGTGGCAGGAGGCAGCTGTGCCACTTGGTCATTCGATCCCAGCGCTGACGGATGTGTTTTGTGAGAGAATGCAAGGATGCTTTTGTGAGCTCCGTGGAAGTTTTGAGATGTGGCACACCCGGCTTCACTTCTCCGAGAGTTTAGAGCTATGCTGGCCTTCCAAATGGGCCACCCAAAGCATGGCAACTATTGTTACACATATATATTTATTACAAGTTTAATATCAAACAACGATCTGTTCACTTTCCATTGTTGTTGTGTGCCTTCAAGTCGTTCCCGACTTATGGCGACCCTAAGGAGATCCTATTGTGAGATGTTCTTGGCATATTTCTTCAGAGAAGGTTTTCTGAGGCTGAGAGAGTGTGACTTACTCATCTGAGGCTGAGAGAGTGTGACTGGTGACACGGCTGGGCTAGGATTCGAATTCCCTTTCCATTAATGGTGCTCAAAAGTCCTTGGAATTGCTTGGACCACTCTGCCATACAAGTTCTCCCAGGTCCAAAAAGAAACAATCCAGCTTGAGATCACTTTAACTTGTCCTGGCTCGGTGCTAGGGGATCCTGGGAATTGTAGTCTATTGTGGCACCAGAACTATCTCTGTGTTTGGGACCTCAGTTTTGTACCACTTCAGCTACCATGGCTCCAGACTGCCGAATCCTGGGATTTGTAGTTTCGATGAAATGCTTAGCATCAGAGCGCAAGAGAGAAGGCTGAGCCCTCAGGCAAACTACAACTCCCTGGATTCTATAGAATGGAACCTTGGTGATTAATGAGGTATGAAACTGATTGATTTGCATGTTACAGCTATAGTCTGAATCTTATGATATGATTGGTCCACTGTGAGAACAGCTGGATTTGTTTGAAGATACTTAATCCAGTGGCTTGTTTCTAGTGATGCTTTATACTTTTAAGAGGATTGACCATGCTGGCAGATGGGGATTCTGGGAGTTGTTATCCAAAGACGTAATATTCTCCAAGTTCTGGTGCTCCATTGTTCGGGTGTTCCACGTTCTCAGTATTGAAAGGTAGACTTCTCTTGCACGTGGAAGCTCTATTTCATGGTTGTAGCTGGCAGGTGTCAAGAAGCCTCTCCTCCGCAGATGTGAGCCTTATCTAAAAACTAGTACACCTTGCAGCAGTAAATTCTGAGTATTGTTCAAATCCTTTCTGACTTATGGTGACTCTAAGGCAGCCCTGTCACTGGGCAAGATTGGTTCAGAGCAGGATTTGCCGTCCCCTTCCTCTTAGGCTGAGAGAGTGTGACTTGCCCATAATCACCCAGTTGGGTTTCTTTGGACTAATGGGAATTTAAACCCTGGTCTTCCATAGACCTTGTCCAACATTCAAACCATGCCACCGGCCCCGAATCTCAAGGGGGGACTGGAGTTAGTAGGATGTAGAAATGAGGGTCAGGTTCAGGTGGCAAGAAACTGGTACAGCCAATAGATGTATTGTGGCCGCCACATAAAGACTGATTTAAATCAATCCGTGGAGCGGATGTTTCTGTGTGGTTAACGCTTTGTAAATGACGCTTCGTAAATGACGGCTGAAGGCTGCACCGCATTTCTGGTGGGCTTCCTCCACGCCTGTGCAAATGCCACTCCTCAAGACGGAAAACGCAAACAAAATCCCCATTTTCTTGCCTCACCAGGCCAGACTTATTGTATTTCTATAGAAGGCGGCTAGCGACAATCAAAAGCAACAATAAAACATAGTAGCGGGAAAGAAACGAAGTACTGCGATAAACCAGAAATAGGGGAACTTCTAGAAGAAAATTGGATCAGAGTATTGCCTCCTTGGACTTTTGAAATGCAGGTTTCCTTAGTTGTGTTTCCCTGCAGTAATGAAAAGGGAGGTCTTTTGGGTGTGAATGGTTTCTTTGATGCCTCTGGCAACATGGATGATGGTCTAAGCAGTCTTTTAGGCGGGTGATGCAGCTTGGACTTCACTTTGCCAGGTTTCAGGGTCTCTTGTTTAGCCACAAAGATGCTCTGAATAAACATAGATAGTCTGTCGAATCTCTTACGGGGAACAAGTTAGGACTTGGCTTGTTGCTGCTCCACGTATCATAAGAGTTTATCACACTGGGGCTAATTTCGGCATGAAAGAGAGATTAAAGCTCATTTAAAGCATCCTGCAAATAAAGTGAAAATGACGAACAATTGCATGGATGATTATCACATGCAATTGCGCCAATAAAGTGATATCGGAAATGCATTGTCGCTGAAATCCCGAAAGTAAAAAGATACGCATTAATGCTTCCTTGTGACCACTTTAACGGCAGGTTTTGTGTGAAATCGTTTCATGTAATTATGTGATTTTTCCGGGATATTCACGAGATAAGCTCTCGATCTTCTTTGTGTGAAAAATGCCATAGAGTTGGAAGGAACCTTATAGTCATTTAGTCTAATCCTTCCACTGTGCAGAAATTCACATCCAAAACTCCTCTTTATTTAGAGTCCACTACCTTCTGAGGTTCTCTTACCATTAAGTTCTTCCTAATGTTTAGGTGGATTCTCTTTTCTGAATCCGTTGGTTTGCATCCTAGTCTCCGGAGCAGCAGGAGACAAGCCCGCTCCGTCTTCGAAGGTGACATCCCTTCAGATATTTAAAGGTGGTTGTCATATTCCCTATCAGTCTTTTCTTCCGCATGCTTTCTTCTCCAATCGTACAGAACTAAACATGCCGTTTTGCCATCAAGTGTCTCCTCAGACAAAAGACACAGCCAGTGACACCTCCATAACCGGGTACAACTGCATTTGCTCACGAAAGGGAGAGATAAACTGTTCTGTTGTTTTTTTGAAGGCAAATACTCTAAAATAGAAATTTGCATTGCTATGTGCCCAGTTCTATGCGTGGTCCATTGCTTTTAGCTGGACTGGATCTAACACTTAATGGATTGGTCCCAGTGTCCTTTATTTACTTATGCCTTTCCCACCTTTCAACACTGAGTGTCAAGGCAGTTAACAACGTATTTTAAACCATATAGATGGAAACTATACAAAAGGTTCAATAAAAGTTAATTCATTTATTTACTTCTATCCCACATTTCTCTCCACATTGAGACTCAAGTTAACAATGTATTTGAAACAATACAGATGGAAACCATATGAAAATTTCAATGAAAGTTATTTATTTATATCCCACCTTTGTTTCAACATTGAGACACAAGGCAGCTAGCAACACCTATTAAACAATATAGATGGAATTTATACAAAAGTTTCCATAAAAGTTATTTATTTATACCCCACTTTTCTCTCAACACTGAGTCTCCAGGGAGTGAACAACGTATTTGGAGCAATACAGATGGAAACTATACAAAAGTTTCAATAAAAGTCATTTATTGATATCCCACTTTTCTCTCAACGATGCAACTCCAAGAGACCCAACAATATATTCGAAACGGCCGAGATGGGAACTATACGAAAGTTTCCGCGCAAGTACAAGTACACAAGTTACTTGAAAAATAAACAATTTATAAAATTAGACGCATCAAACGTGAAAAACATTAATGTTCATTAAAAGAAGACAGACAAACCTTTAAAACGGTACGACACAGTAATAGAAGCCCATCTCAATGTGTTCGTAAAAGCTGGACGGCATGGAAATGTTTTAACCTCAGAACAAAAATGAAAAAATGAGCAAAGACGGGGCCCCATTGGCCTCCCTTAGGAAGGAGGTCCAAAGCCTGGGAGCAGCCACCAAGGAGGCCCCTCTCCCTTGTTCCCACTCACCCTTTCTCTGGATTGTGTGCCAAGTTTTTTCCGGTTTCTTCTCCTGCACCAAAAGTTTCCAAAGCTAGCTTCTTTGACCCGGCGGAAAGATTTATGGGCCAGTCAAACGGGGCTGTGTCTTTTCACTCCTACACCCCACTCAGATGACAGCTCTGTCATTAAGAACAGAAAGGTGGCCAGGAGAGAGGAATTACCCACTTTAGGAACCCCCCCCCCCAAAATCCATTTGCTCATTGAAAGGAAATGCTCTGGATTTCTTCACCCACCCCCTTCGGCTTTTTGACTTGATTATTCCGTAGACGATCGGGAACGTCCCTTTTCTGCACAATTGAGCTTTTCAATGAACGGTTAAATATTTGCCGTATTGAATAATTATATAAAGTTCTCTTTTCAACTGTAAAGAAAATACATATTTCAAAAAAAAAAAAAGGGGTAAGAAGAAGGCCACTAAAGGATATGAACTTTAGAAAACAGCTGACCCTTATTTGCTAGAATGAAATGATCAGGCGGAACAGGGCTCTCATCTTGAACCCATCTTTATGAATAAGGCTAAGCTTTTGGGTTCGGATTGTGCCACCCTATAAATTCTAATTCTAAGGTGGACAGAAACCAGCCGAAACACAAGTTAGTAAATAAAAAAACATGTTGCCGTCTGTCCCTAGCAGTTTAGCCTGTAAACTAGCAGACCGAGACACTGGTTTCAAAAAGTGTCACTGGAGGAAAATAGCCAAAAAAAGGAATACAACGGGTTTCCCTTTTTTTTTAACCATCGACTTGCATCTTTGAAACATTCCAGCATTATTAAAGCAAATACTTTTTTTCCCACCCTTGTCGACATTAAAGCACTCAGACTGCCTTCTTCCCCCTTTGCAACAAACACCCTCCCTCCCCAAATCCCTGGTTACAGCTGGCAATGGTTTTAATTTGCAATTTTTCTCTTTCAAAAGAGGGGGGGACATGGAATTTTTTTCAGGATTTTGCCTTCTCCTATCCTTTTTTTCCCCCCTTTTGGTTTTGTTTTGTTTTACATAGGGGATCTTAAAAGTTCGGTGGAGACGCTCACTTAACAGTTGCACCGTGCTGGGCCTCTGCTAGAAATATTTGTGTAACATATGGTGCATGAACTTGTATAGTGTATGGCTGGGAACACTCTGTCTTTCTAGCTATCCATCCAAATCTGGGGGGTGCGGGAGTGGAAAGAGAAGGGGGAGGATGGAGGGGTGGTCCTTTGCTGGTTGGATCTTGAAGTTACAGAGACATCCATCATCACAGAAGAGGATGGAGGCAGGTCTCCATCCTGTGATCCTAGAAGGAATGGTTTTACATAACACATACAGTACTGATCTTGGCCTCCGAGGGATGTCTCCTGTTCAACAGTGTCACTGTTGGAGTTTGGGAGGTGCGGACTGCATTAGGTGACACCCTACGGGTGGGTGACACCACTGGTCTTCAAACAACTTCTTTTTGGCAGAAACAGGCTGTGGCATTTATCTGCTTCCCTTTAAAATGCTTTAAGAGATGTTGGGAGTGTGGTGGAGATCACTGGGAGGAGAATGGAGAGGCCCCAGAATTTTTTAAAATTCAAAATTCAAAGTTTTAGTTTTTAATTTTTTTTAATTATTTTTTTTAAAAAATATTCTTTTTGCATTTTTTAAAAAGAAATCACATTTTAACCAAATCTTCACTATGCATATGTAAATACGTTCAAGTTGTGCAGATGATATTGTAATTTGAAGGTACAGTCAGCCCTCCTTATCCACAGATTTTTTTTTTTTAATCCACGAATTCAAACATCCACGGCTTGAAAATATTGCAAAAAAGTATAAATTCCAAATAGCAAACCTTGATTTCCCATTTTATATAAGGGACAACATTTTGCTCTGCCATTACATTTAATGGTACTTGCGCATCCACTGATTTTGTTATCCACGGGGGACCTGGAACCAAACCCCAGCGGGTAGCAAGGTCCCACTATATAATTTAAATTTTACTAGTTGTTTATGTCACAACTGTTAGCATTACACTCAGTGATATATGGGAATTTATGAGTAACATTATTGCAAAAAAGCGTCACTAAGGATTCTGTATGGAGGAGGTCAGCGGAGCTGTGACAACATGTTACTGTACTGGGTGACACCTATCCTAGGGATGCCACTACTCCTGTTTTCTTCTTCATGATTTGCACCGAAAATCTTATTAATGGATGCGCTCTTAGATGAAGGTCCTTCCCTCTGAACAGATTTTAATTATTATGAATTGGCTTCATCCCATCTATTTTTGTGGGTGAAGGGTACCCACATTGTGCATGGATCCCTCGGTGAGGGAATGCATGGAGTCACATTGGACTGTGTTGAAAATGAGCACATCCTTATGTTTTCCTTGATCTTGGAATCCCAGGAATACTTGGTAATTCTTTGTTATTGGGGAAGAAGGAGGCTCAGGATCTCCTTCAGTACTCTCCGCAAACTGCCAACCTCTGAGGCTTTGGGGGTAATGCGTGCCCTCCAATATTTCACAGATGAAAACAAATATGCGGCCAAGAAACATCAGCATGTGGTCCAGGTGGCAAAAGTTATACATGAGAAAGTACAAGCAAGCTAAGAGATGTTACAGCAGTTTGCTTTTGCCTGAACCTAGAGGGAAGGACAAGATCCCCCCTTTCTCTCTTGTATCCCCTGCTGAGTTAATGGAACACAAATTGCAAAGAGTGAGATGCTGAAAATTGCACCTAGAATTATTTTAGATTTCCTGTGTTCACTTCCCCATGCTCCCTTTCCTTGCTCCTTTGCTTTGGATGCTTAAACTTTATTTTTAGATGATCGACTGACGTTTTTAAGTGACTGCAATGCTAAAAATTTGGAGACCGAAGGAAATTTTGAGCACGAGGGGAGGCTTCTTATTTGGAGGGCAAGGCTTTCGTTTTGCCTCTCCTGTCACCAAACGCCTGGCGGGTTGTGTGGCTTCCTCTGTATAGCCTTTTGATGTCAGGGTTCACTCATGGGGTCATGTGAAGTCAAAAGGAAAAAAAAAGCATGTCTCAGAGCATGCGCAGAGTGCAGAGTGCTGCTAAAGAGTAACAATCACCACTTCTGCCAAAACTAAGTACAAGCAGGAAGGTTCTTCAGGTTATGAATCCCAGAAAGGGGTGGTGTGTTGTTTCTGAATTATTTATTTCACTTTGCTTTAATTATATATATTAAAAAGTTGAATTGACACATCAATTAAGAATAGGAACTAGGGATGCATCTACACTGCAGAAATAATGCAGTTTGATACCACTTTAAATACCACAGCTCCTTCCTACAGGATCTATAGTTTCCGCACACTTTTGGCAGAGGAGGCTAAAGACCTTGTAAAAGTACAAAGCCCAGGACTCCATACGATGGAACTACTGCACTTAAAGTGGTGTCAAACTGCATTATTTCTACAGCGTAGATGCACCCAAACAACAGCAAGAAGTTTAACAAAGTAAACAGAGAAGATGAGCAGTAAAGAACTTTGAGCCATTGAAGCTGGGATATAATTTTAGATACCTTGAGCCATTTTAAGATGACCAAAATTGATTATTATTTTAAAAAATTGCAATATTTAAGTTGCAAGGAAAGTGGGGACGTGCAAATCAAACGAGTGGCCACCAAATTGTCTCAGATGTTCCCTTTTCTGTGTGTCCTCATGCTTCTTTGATTCTTGGAAGTAAACATTAGGAATCGAGGCGTCCTCTTTCAGTTTTCCATGAAGTCCTGTAATTTTCCCTTCCTTTTTGAATGGGCCATGAAGATCCGCAACCAGCTATTCTTCCTCATTGGTTGATGCTGATGTTACTACAGCTTGAGAGATGCTAAAACCATAGGCACCTTGCACCTAGCGGCTCTGGTTTCTTTACTAAGCTGCAATGTTGGCTTGGTATGCTTCGATCTGTGCCAGACTCTAAGCCTCTCCTCTTCTTCGGCAGGCACCCCTTGTTCCCGTTGCTGGCCCTGGTCTTTGAAAAATGTGAGCTGGCAACTTGCTCTCCCCGGGACACGTCTGGCTCTTATCCAGGAGGAGACGTCTGTTCGTCGGATTCCTTCAACGAAGACATTGCCGTCTTTGCCAAACAGGTTGGTTTTGGGAGAACGGAGCTGGGGATAAGCTGGAGGGCTCGGCAGTGGAAGAATGCTTGAATAAGAGGTTAGGTTGGCCGTGCAAATAAATCTTCTAAGTCACTCAACTGTATATTTCCTAGGCTACCTGACCTGCTCATACTTGCTTAACTCATGGGTGACCTTTACAAATAAGTTAATAAAAGAGTCCATTTCTGCAAAGTATCCCAGACTGGTCGCCCGGAGGCGATTTTTGACTCGCCAGAGGTGAAGAACAGTGGCCGTTTGGTCTCTTGATAAAGACTTTGATCCCTTCAGAATATCAGAGGTTGGGTTCATAGTACTGGATAAACATTCCCTCTGTCGGGAGGGGATTTGGCGACAATAATTTGCTCAAGAGGGTTTGCTGAGTCGGTCTATAGCAAGAGGTATACCCCCATGATCTTTTCCCTAGCATCATAGACTGGAGGATGTTAGGGATGAGTCTTAAGACTTGAGGCAGGAGCTTATGATACCTTGACATGATCTGGTCCTCCGGATTTCATGGGCGAGAACAGCCCAGTCCCCCTGAACCATTCTTGGTCCTCACCTCCATCACAGAGCATCTCTCAGTATGTTATCTACCCACAGCAATGACAACAGGCAGCCTCTGAATTTTAAAGGATCTGTTAAAAGTACTTCTCCTTGGTTCAGCGCTTTGGGCAGCTTCATGCTAAAACCCAGAGCAGAATCACTGCCCGACTCACATGGGAACCACTGCTGCATGTCCGAACGTAAATGGTCCTAGCTTCCATTTCCTGCAAAGTGGTTATGACAGGTCCCTGATGGAAAAATCTTCAACTAGGATTGCCTTTCTCAGATGTCCCAGGGAGAAGGTCGAAGTAACAGTACCGCTGGGGCTTGGTTCCAGGACCTCCTCTGGATACCAAAATCCATGGATATTCAAGTCCCATTAAATACAACGGATAATAAAATGGTGTCCTTTATATAAAAATGGCAAAATCAAGGTTTGCTTTTCAGAATTTATAGATATTTTTTAATATTTACAAGCTGTAGATGCTTGAATCCATGGATAAAAAAAATCCGTAGGCCAACTGTAGTTTCAAGGCAGATGTCTTTTTTGTGAAGGAAGGTTTGGACGACCATGTTAGAGCATCTCATAGTGATGCCTTTTTAACAACAGGGTATTGGGGCAGGTGTTAGCATAGGATGTCACTGTAGTGGGCGGGCCTTGGAAACAGCCAATCACAGAGCCCCAGAAGTCCAGCCAATGAGAAGCTGGCTGGGCAGGGCTATAAAAGAGCCTCGACGGAGGACGAAAGGGGGTTTAGTTTGTTGGAGACATCTTCGGAGGGAGGGTGTGCTCTTGGGGCTCCTGCGGGAACATTTATAGGATAGTTATAGGCCAGGGAAGGGTCTGAGGAATCCAGTAGGGACTAGAGAGGCTTCAGGGAGGCTAGGAAAGGGAGTCTCAGAATCAGGCTAAAGGTTTAGGGAAGATTTTGGCCTTAAGACTGGAGATACGGTTGCCTGAGTGGCTGTAGTATTGTTTAAGGGATGTCTGTAACTAAGAAATAGAACAAACAAAGCTTTAGTCATATTTCAGATTTTATTTCATATTTTACGAATCAACTTTATTCCTGTTTTGAAATACCACTTGGCCTCTGTTGAGCTAATTGAAACACGCTACCAAAGATATCAGTGCCTCTGAGAGACAGGTGGCGGGCGAACAAGAGAGGTTTTGTTCGGGTTCGCACCCAAGTAACATCACGGTCAGAATTTTTTTGGTGATCTATGCTGGCGTCAATGCCCACTGTGCCAGCGTATGCACTTTCTAAGATCATTGCAGAAGAAGATATTTAGTACCTCCATCCATCAAACCCTATCTTTGCAAATGAGGTATTGGGTTGCTGCATGTGTGCATTATCCATCTGTGGAGTCGAAGGCTTTCATGGCTGGCATCCATAGTTTTTTGTGGATCTTTTGGGCTATGTGGCCATGTTCTAGAAGAGTTAAATTATCCATCTGGTTGCACTTTTGCTGCTGAGAAACTGGAAGAGTCATTGACTCCTTGGGGCTCTGGTACTTCTTGGACTTCTGACCATACGCTCCATTGTATATCCTGTCTCACTGAACTTAATGTAGATCCTAGGTTTGAAAAGACATGTTTAAAAATGGCCCCTTTCCTACCTTTTAGTTGATGTCTTAGTACATTATTTTTCCTTCCACCCCTCTGTATCCAGGCAGTAAATATTGCTAAATGTTTCAGAGCTGGACTTACTAGGGGACAAAAAAATTGCAATCAGATCTGTGATCAATGCAAGGATTCTATTAAACCAATGGCTCCATAAAATGGATCCTTGGCTATTGTTGGAGGCCCATTCAGCATTGGTAGTGGCCATGGATTCTGGACTTTGGAGGAGAGAAGCTTGAGAATCACTTGTATTAAAGCGCCTTGTATTTTAAAAAAATGATCTCAACTCTTTTAAGAGCAAGAACGTTCAAAGGCCCATCACTTTTTAAAATGAAGTATTAAAATAAAATAAAACTGAAATTGTTATGGACAGTTTACGGACACATCTTGTTTCAGAGGACAGGGCAGTGAAGCAATGAAGGAAGGGGACTAGGATGATGTTCTAAATAGGGATGATCCCAGATGTTTTTCTGCTTCCAAACTTTCCCTAAAATGTCTGTTTTTCTGCTTCCAACAGCATTCTCCTCATCTTGGTGCCTCCTGGTTTCTTGCACTACAACTTCCATCATCTAAGCCCATTCTGGTTGGGGATGATAGGGGCTACAGTGAGCACCTCAGAAAGGGATGGGGTTGTGGAAGGTTGGCCTTTATATAGTTTATATTTGCCTGTGTGACAAACATAATGTTTATCACATTTCTGATGAGTTGGAAGCAAGGATTTTAGGAAGCTGTTGTGTCCCAGGAAACCAAAAAGGACCTTTTCCAAAGCAGATTCGCTACTTTCTGCCGATAAAATGGCTATGAATGTATTGGAGCACCTTACGCTCTCTCTCTGCTGTACCGATTTTCATGAAAAACATTCACCCACCGAGTGCCTCGATCGCCATACCTGTATGTAAACTCTGAAGTCTTGAAGAAATAATGTCTGGAGTTATTAAACTCTAAACGCTTCTCGGGATGATCAAACAGAGCGACATTTACGGCTTAGCCCATCAAGTCGCTCAAGCAGGAAGACCAAGCACAGAGTATTAAAATATGTGATACGTTGATCGTATTGAATGGAGGAGATAAAGTTCCTCTCTCAGCAATTCAGATTGGAGAGGTGGCAGTGGATATATCCATCCACCTTTGTGCCATGTGATACGCCAATGTTGGCAAATTCAGTTTGGAACAAATCCTGGCACCTTGATCCGAGGAACTCTGTATATGTTCAGAGTATCTTCCTTTGCACCAAACAAAGTTTTGTTGATAAAACACTAAGGGACAAAGCAAACTTGATTTTGGGAGTGCAAGATTTCCAAGTGTACCCTGGCCAGCATGGTGACTGGCATGGCCACTGTCACCCCAAAAATAATTTTTGTAAACTCTGGAGCAAAGTAACATAGAGCATCCCTTCTTCTAACAGAACTCAGCTTTCAGAATAAGGATAGAGGGCTTCTAAGCATGTGCAAATATCTCCAGTCAGAAATGGAAGTTTGACTCTGAGCTAAATACTAGTTATGGAAAGGATTTTCATTTGGACTTTGGTGTAGGAAGAAAAGGTTTAAATCCCTCTCTCCATGTTGTGCCTCTCTGGCAAGTTAGGTTCAAGTGGCATCTTTAGCATCTTTTATAGCCTGGAGTTCAAGATTACTGTCTCTTTTGATTGCTCTGTTCTTTTAATGTTAAGGAAATTAGGGATTAAAACTTTTGATCTTGCTGAGAAATTCTGATTGTGGATGATGGGAGTTGTAATCCAATACATCTGGAAGGCAGCAGATTGGGAAAAGAGGCCTTTGAGTGAAGCAGCATCTTTTTGTCATGCGCATTGCTGTCAGGTCTACCAAAACTAAAGCTTGCAATACAGGTTGAGTCTGCCTGATCTGAAATGTTTGGGACCAAGAGTGTTTTGGATTTGGAATTTTTTTGGATCTTGGAATACCTTTATTTGCGTATGCATACATCCCAGCTCAGCCATGGAAACCTACTTGAGCAAATCACATACTCTCAGCCTCAAGAGGATGGCAATGGCAAAACCTCTCTGAAGAAACCTGCCAAGAAAACCCTATGATAGGTTCTCCTTAGGATCACCATAAATCAGTCATGACATGAAGGCACACGACAACAAACATCATGAGATATCTTGAAAATGGAACCCAAGCCTAAACACAAATTCTTTTATCTTGTCGTATACATCTCATACACATAGCCTTGTATTTATATAATAATGTTGTGTTTATACAATTTACATTATATTATTATTCGTATAATAATTTTGTGCATGAGACAAAGTTTGGGTATATTGAACCATCAGGAAGCAAACCATTATGGGTGACACTATCTGAGTCACCCATGAAAAAAGTTTTAGTTTTAGACTAGTTCAGATTTTAGAATTCCAGATAAAAGAGACTCAACCTGTATTGCCTTTTTGGACAAGAACTCTTAGGATCACAGACCCCAGAACTGGGGCAGGCAAGGAGAGCTCTTGAGCCCCTCAAGAATAGGCTGAGCTTTCCTGAAAAGACCTGGCAAACTTGGACACCAAGACTCTTATGTAGATGAGCCAGTTCAGGAGTTACGGATCAGAAATTTCCAAAATGATCAAGCACTAAGAAACTTTAAGGCAGGGGTTGTCCTTGAGCTTTCCCAGGAGTAATAAAAGCTACCTTCAATCTATCCTATGAAATCTTACTTGGGCGTAAGCATGTTCCGATTTGGCAGTGACAGTCCCAGTTACTCCTCTGCCATCCCACTTCTTCATCTCCTGTTAAAATGCCCCAGTTTCTCTCTTCTACTCCCACTTTGTCCTCAGTTTACTCCAGTTGCTATAAACAAAGTTCAAGGTGCAAAAATTGGTTTTTCACTCAGCTAACTCAGGATGGAGAAGAGGAGTGGAAGGCGCGGAGCTTTGCAGTTCCCTGTAGGCTCAGACAAAAGCAAACTGCTGCAGCTTCTCCTTTGCTTGTCTGTTCTTTCTCATTGTAATTTTTGTCCTCTTGACCATACTCTGATGTTCCCTGGCCCCACCTGCCCCAGTTTTCATCTGTGAAATGTTGGAGGATAGAAGTAAGCTGTGCTGATGACAACCCTCTTCTGAGCAGATGCTGTGCCTGTATGCGTCGTCATATTTAACAATGTTTTAATGGTAATGGATGGGAAATGTCATTTGCCTTCCTTCTGTGAATAAGTAAAATAAATAAGTAAAATGTTGGCCCCCCCTTAAAAACAATTCTGGAGTCCCTTCCTAGAATTCATTCTAGAAAAAATGATTTTTCCAAGCTCTGGCCAAAAATGGTATCTACTCCTCCACCTTCAGCCAAATCCAAATGACCCATCCGTGTACCAAAAAGCTGAATTGGGGATGCTCTTATCGTAGCCTCAAGAATGAAAGGGTTGATGTTGGAGACCTGACCGGGTCTGTTCAGTACACTGCAATGATTTAGCGCCGGGATTTCCGTAAAAGAGGAGACATATGGTGGAAAACTGGCCTTGGGAGGAGGGAGGAGAGATGTGGAGGAATTCAAAAAGCGCAGGGGGCTACCGGAGGGAGAGACAGGGAGGATGCAAACTCTTTAAAGTGAAATATACATTCTCCTGCCAGCTGGATCTCTCCGGGGAACGAGAGAGTCGCATTTTTTGTTCTTAACTTTACAGTTTCTGGGAAATGAGAGAAACAGATTTTTCAACGATGCGCATCTTATACTTCCCTCTGTCATGTATTTTTCCCCCCTACTAACGCTCCTTCTGTTTTCTTCTGTTCCTCCCTCCCCACTCCCAAAATGTCTATTTTTAGGTTAGGACAGAAAAGCCTTTATTTTCTTCCAATCCTGAGCTGGATAATTTGGTAAGGATGCCGCCTTTACTTTCCTATCTTTTTAATTTTTAATTTTTTAAAAAAAGGTTCAGTTGCCAATAAAGTGGAAACACAAAACACAACACCTTAACCTTGTTCCTTGTTGATCTGACCTCCTTTTCTGTTTCATAAGGGACTGGGGAGGTCTTTCTGTCTCTTTTTTGTAACTATCCCTCCCGTTCCTATCTGTGTGCACAAAATTCCTCATTTGCTTCACCTTTCCCAACATACCATATATACTCAACTATAAATCGACCTCATGTTTAAGTTGAGGACAAGATTTCGGTCCAGAATTATGGTTTGTGCTATGGCCCACGGCTAAGTCGAGGGTAAAACTTAGGGGCTTTTATCAAAGGATCTAAAGGATGAAGCAAAACAAAGCAAAGTCAAAGAACTTACAAAATTCCAGCAGACTTTGTGCTTAGTATTAATGCTGGATGGATGAGAGAGCAGAGGGGTCAGTGCTTCCAAGACAGATTATCCTCTTGCTTTTCACCAGGGGATGGTTCCTTCTTTTAAATAAAAGTTAAGATACAGTACTTACATTGGCCCATGGATACGTCAACTCAGGTCTTTTGGGCCAATTTTTTGACCAAAATTTCTAGACTTATACATGAGTATATACAGTATTTCATAGATATACCAGTAGTTTGTCTCTCCTCCTCCCACTTTTCCCCTTTGTCCTCAACATACTTCATTTGCTGCAAAATGAGTTCAAAGTGCAAAAATAGTTTGCACTGGATTAACTCAATAGGAGTGAGAGGAAGGGGCTTCCCAAGAGGCTCATTTGGAGTTTTGCTAAACTCAGAACAGAAACTCGAAGGTTCTTCTGCTTATAATAGTAACTTTGTGCCTTCTTCCTCATTAATAACTCCAACCCTCTTGTTACTTGGCCTCCCCCTTTTGACCACACCTTTCCGTCTTGCTTAGCCACATGCACCTGGTTTTAATTTGTTAATAATGACAATGATAAATAATAAATATTAAATAATAATTTTATTTCTTTCCCACCTCTCCTCAAGGCTCAAGGTGGGGTATAATATGTTAAAATACAAAATACAGTTTGTTAAATGTCAGCAGGTGTGTCATCGGATCTGTAGTCATAGAAGTGGAAGGGACTCATCGATCATGAAATCCAACATTTACATGATCTCCAGCTAAAGCTTCCCCAGCAGGTAGTTGTCCTCCTTTTGAAGATGTCCAGAGAAGGAGACCATGCCACCTTTCTAGACAATGGATTCCATTGTCAAACAGGTTTTGCTATCAAGAAGTTCCTTCAAAAGCCCTCATGGTAGCTCTGCCACTTACCCCAACTTACCAGGACAAGACGGTGGCAGATCTGGCAAGGACAGTTCCCAGAAACCATCATGGGAACAATTATGATCAAAACTTTGCATCGCCGTTTGGATCTCAATTCCCACAATCTCCTGCCTGGAGATGATGATCATGATGATGATGATTTGGGGGAATTATGGTTCCCAAAATAAGTTCTTTAAGCTCTGTCCAGGATGACGAAACTTACAGCCCAACATATCTGGAGGGTACCAGTGTATGGAAAGCATCAGGTCCAGAATGCTGCCAGATTGCCAGGAATCATAAGAAGGGGTAGTTTATCACACACATTGTGTGTGGCATCCTGTTAGTGGCATAACATATATGTATATATGTGTGTGGTTTACTGACTGATGCGTATGACTCTTTTTGGATGGGGTGCATGGAGTTATTCTCTAGCCTATTGCACTTCATTCAGAATCTCTCGTCATTGGTAACTTTTGCAATCTTGACCCCACTCTGATGTTACGTGGCCAGGGATGCCCCAATTTTTACCTGGGAAATGACTGGAGGCTATGTATCCAAGGAGGCTTATGAAAAAAGGAAAATGGCACTCTTTCTAAATTCATTATGACAATAAACAATTTTCTTATTCTTCTTTACAATTTCAGATGATCCAGGCCATCCAAGTCCTGAGGTTCCACCTTCTGGAGTTAGAAAAGGTACAGATGTTGGCTTGGAAATTTAGTTTTATCCCAGTCCTGTCCCCTTCCACCCGTCTCCACTAACCCCCTTCCCCTTCTTTTTAAGGGATTAGAAATTTTGCAAAGTAGGCAGAAGGTGGTTCCTGCTTTATTAGAGACATCCTCGATGGAAAGAGCTGCTGTTTCTGGCAACAGCTGTTGAAACTGAGCTTTAGGCCAAATTCTGTTTGTGAAGAATTTTAAAGATGGAGTGGTATGTGTTCAGCGCTGTGACAGTTTTACAATTCTGCACCAGGAGAAGCTGGGTTTTTCCACCTGTATAAATTATGTAAATTGCACCATTTTTGCATAGGTTGCCCATTTCTACATGAATTATTCAAGCATCCTTAACTATTTTACCAGTTTCTTCCCTGGTTTTGGACCAAAAAATCTTATACAGTCCCAAGAGGGCAGCTGGTGGATCCCCACATTAGGAAGGTGTTGAATCCACTTTGGGATTGAGTCTGACCTACGGATGGAAAGAATATATGAAAATATATCCAAACTTGGTTTACAAATATATGATTTTCAGGATATCAGCCCTTGTGGGAAGAATTCTGGACCGATGAGAATCATCACAGTTCTGAACTCATTTTGCACAAAATTTGGATTTGTTTTTTGGAAGGGAACAGCATTTTCTGTATAGAAAAAAAAATCTGTTTCTTGTGCAGAAAAATGCTGTTATTCAGGAATGTTCTGCACAAAATTCACACAGGTTGATTTGCTTAGAAAATAGCATTTTCTGTACAGAAAGCTGTGCCAAAGCAGAAAATGCTGTCCTCCACATAGAAAATGCTTTTTTTTCCTTATGCAAAACATCCATGTGCACATTTTGTGCCAAATATGTCCCAAATTGTAAATAGACTTTGAAAACAGCAGGTTTTTTTGTAGACTTTCTCAGTGTGGGAAGAAAATTGTGAAAATCTGTCTTTGCTTCTTTCAAGAAGAAAATGAGTGAAGATTTACACCTTGAATGTGGGAGAAAGGCAGGATATAAATTTTGGAAATAAATAAAATAAATAAATGAAAGTCTTAACTTTAAAAGCCCTGTACAAGGTGCAAAATCCTATTCCTCAAAGTTGATTCCGCCCCTTGGAGAATGCCTTTAAAGTTTGGACTTAAACCCAGAACAGATTCACTCTCTTGCTATACTTCAAGCATCACCCACACGACTTTCAAGCCTATCTTTGTAACCACAAGAGACAGAAACTTGCGTTTAATTTAATTTAACTTTTTTCCAAAAAGGAAATCTCAGATTCTCTGTCCGCAGTATTCTGGGCAGAATAATACATTATCCCACACATTTTTTTCAGCGCTTTGACAAAAACTGCAATCTTCACACGGCTCGAAAGCCTGAGGTGGTCCTTGGAAAAGAAAAGAGAAAAACCAGAGCCGCATCCTAGGGGAAAACCCAACAATTTCAAATGATGGAATTCAAAACAAAACAAGACCCAGACTATCCTCCAGCCAAAAAGAAAAAGTAAAAAAGAAAAAAGACATTGCAAATAATTTCCCTTTCTCCCTAGTAGAGGAACAGCTGGCTCCAATTTTGAAGTATCTCCTCATATGGGTGCAAGTGGCGGGTGTGGGGGAGAGAAGACATTTTAAAAAGAGACTCAGAGCCTGGTTCTCCACGACGTTCTATATTCTTTACCAGACCCACTATCAGAATTTATAGACTCTTAAAATAAAAGAAGTAGAGCATTGGAAGGCTGCAATATTCCATGGTCTCAGTGTAGTGTAAATATCTGCCAGTAGAGTGATGCTTTGCTAGCATTACGCAGTTCCTATACTGAAGATCAGAGTAGGGCAATGTATGAGGAATGGTGAATGGACATGGCTGTCAACTCATTGCATAATGCACAAAAAGTGTGCAATGCAAAATATGCATTGACCCTAACCCCAGAGGCATTACTGTCCATGTGCAATGGAGCCACGTGTGGAACTATGCTCCCGCTGCCTTCAGCTGGATATGTCCATTCTGCGTTGTCCGGAAAGGTCACGCCACATGTGTACCACAACCTTTGCTTGCGTTTGTTACCAGCAGGATTCTGATGCTAGAGTTCTCTACTCTAATGAACGACCATCATAAGTAAAGCATCCCTGAAGGCCATTCAACCTCTTTTTTAAAGAAACATCCAAAAAACAACTTCATTTATATGCCGCTTCATACTGCCTAAGGGGTGTCTAAGCGGTTTACAACTGTAAGCTACTTGCCCCCAACAATCTGGGGACTTAATTTATCGACCTCGGAAGGATGCAAGCCTGAGTTGAGCTTGAGCCCTTTTGCTGGTCCTGAACTCGCAACTTTATGGTTTTGAGTAAGTAGCTGCAGTACAGGCATTTAACCACTGTGCCACCAGGGATATTGCTTACCTGCAACTGTCCAAATTTTGGCAAGAATCTTCCCAATTCATCCTCTGTCACCCCACTTTTCAACTGCTTTTAAAATGTCCCCGTTGTTCTCTCCTCCTCCCACTTTTCCGCATTGTCCTCAGCGTACTGCAGTTGCTGCAAACTTGAGTTCAAAGGGCAAGAGTAATAATAAATAATAAAAATTTTATTTCTGTTTTCCCGCCTCTCCCAGGTGGATCGAGACGGGATTACAACCCAATCATACACGATATGCAGGTACAAATCACAGCAATAAAACAGCAGTAAAATACAATAAAATCCAAAATAGTTGACAAAACAATACTATCCAAGGCAAAAGTGGGGAAGATAGTTCAGCCTAGGTCGAAGAGGTGGAACAATATTTCTTATAGGAGGTCCGATGGATAGGCTTGCCGGAAGAGATCCGTAGTTCTCACTCCATTGACTCAGCGGAGGGGAGAACCTTTCCCTTCCCAGTAAGCTCAGGCAAAAGCAACCTGCTGCAGACTTGCCTAATTTTATTTGTTGTCCCTCATTAATAGCGTTTGCCATCTTGATCACACTCTGATGTCCTGGTTTTTGTCAGTGCAACGTTGGAGGTTATGGGAATGGGACAGCCCAGCCAAGCTTAGAAATGTTCTTTTTGCGTGCCCCTCCTCTCACAATCCCCAGTGGCCATGTTAGCCAGGTGATTCCCGGAGTTGTTGTCCCAAAAGTAACTTTCCCAAGCCCTGGTGGGCCTTGGGAGAGAATGAGAGGTAGAGAGAAGGTTTCCCCCAACTAAATCCCCTAAATGAAGGTGCCAGTTTGACCCAGGCCAAGTCCCTGGTTTCCGCTGGGCTAGAGCAGCGTCTTTCCTTGGCTGGAGTAATGAGCTCATTACCCATACAATAAAACTCTGTGTTTGTAACCTGATAAATCCCTTGTTAATGTGATAATTAACCCTTTGATTCACACAGCGGGCCCCTGCTGGGAAGCAGCGGAGTCTAGAAGCTGGGGTTTAATCCTTTATCCTGGGTAAGGATGAAAAGAGGATTGAGTTCAAAAGAGGGCAAGAGCAGGCGGGAGTAGTGCCCTGTTAGTTCAGAGGGAAGGTCTTGGGGGGAGATGAAAAGGCAATGGGGAGAATGAGAGGGAAGGATAGCCCCATTCATCCACCCGGGAAGAACCCAGTAGTTTTTTGTGGGTTTTTCAGACTATGTGGCCAAGAGTTAATTCCTGACATTTTGCCTGCATCTGTGGCTGACATCTGTGGCTGAAGATGGCCACATAGCCCGAAAAACCCACAAAAAATTATGGATGCCAGCCACGAAAGTCTTCGACTTCACAGAACCCAGTAAGTTGCTTCCATCTTTGCTGTGCCTCCATTTACAGCGGTTCCAAATTGGGTCAGACCCTGGATGTAGCCGCACTGCAGAAATAATTCAGTCTGACACCGCTTTAACTGTTATGGCACAAGGCTATGGGATTCTGGGAATGGAAGTTGTTTGGGGTTTTTTTGCGTCACCAGAACGAATTAAACTTTATTTTTAATCACATAAGAAAATAAACAGTATACAGTCTTTACATTCTTCTCTCGCTGTATACAATCTTCACATTTTCTTCACATTTTTTAAAACTTCCATTAGGTCTTTTGTATTATATATCTTGTATAATTATGCTAGAGAATTCTGTAATTTCTGTCATAGCCTTTTTTTCCTTCTTTTTTTGGTTTCAGTCTTTCATTGCTTTTTGTCCTGTTGTGATGAGAGCAGTAGATCTATCATGTAAATTACACCATAAGAAAAAGAATAGCTTAAACTTTATAATGAAATTAACACTTATTATTTCAACAGAGGTTACATACCATAACATATTATTACATAGCATATTATTAATCCCATTGTTCCTTACAAAATTTTAACAAAGGTTTCCATTCTTCCTCTATTTTCCCCTCCACTTTCTGATTCATTGATTGTGTATGTTTATCCAGCTCTACTACTTCTAGGGTTTTTACTAACCACATGTCCAGGTCTGGTACAAATTTTTCTTTCCAACATTTTGCATATATAATCCTAGCAGTTGAGACCATATATAGTACAGTTGGCCTTCCTTATTCACGGATTTTTTTATCCATGGATTCAAGTATCCACGGCTTGATAGTATTCAGAAAAAGCATACATTCCAAATAGCAAACCTTGATTTTGCCATTTAACGGAAGGGACGCCATCTTACTGTGCCATTGTATTTAATGGGACTTGAGCATCCACAGATTTTGTTATCCATGGTGGGTCCTGGAACCAAACCCCAGCAGATAACAAAGGCCCACTATATTTGTCTCCAACTGTTTTTTTTTATTTTAGTATTACAGACCTTATTTACCATATTGAGTAGATAGGATTCTAGATTTATACTCCTGCAGTGGGCAACAAGAGCAAATGAGTGAGAAGAAACCTTCATGGAAAGCAGCTCTATTCCTCTAAGCTCTTCAGCCCTGAGACCTTTCTTCCAGAAAATGGCCACATATTGTTTTAACGTGTGCTCCTCTTGTTGTACACTGACAATAGGTACATGACCTCTGTGATAACTTCTGCCACCGTTACATCACCTGCCTCAAGGGGAAGATGCCTATCGACCTGGTCATTGATGACAGAGACGGGGGCTCCAAGTCCGACCTGGAAGATTTTGGTGGGTCTTGCGCCAGCCTCTCTGATCAGGTAGGTCACTGGGCTGCATGGCATTTGGGCAAGGTGGGTGTCAGCATTGGTGGAACTGTTTGCCTGCTTCGATTAAAGATATATCCCAAAATCCTTCAGCCGATATGGCTACTGGGAGCTGCAGTGTATAAAATACATTGCTGCTGCTGCTGCTGTTGTTGTGTGCCTTCAAGTCATTTCTGACTTCGGGCAGCCCTAGGGCAAACCTATCACTGTGTTTTCTTGCCAGAATTTGTTTGGAGGGGGAGTTTGCCCTTGCCTTTATTTGGGGCTGAGAAAGTGTGCTTCGCCCAAGATCACCCAATGGGTTTCCATGGCCAAATGCATATGAGGAAGCAGATCTAAGTCTATGAAAGCTCACGCTGCCAACTTCTTTCATTCGTTAGTCTCAAAGGTGCTACAAGATCTCTCTACAGACTGATTCTACAGACTAACACGGCTATACCTTTGAATTCTACTTCCATGGCCAAGTGAGGCTTCGAACACTGGTCTCCCGGAGTCATAGTCCAACACTCAGGCCACTGCACCACGCTGGCTCTCTGAAGGTGGTTTGCAACAAATTAAAACAAAGTACAGCTAGAAATTTATTACACAATTTTTTAAAAAAGTTCTAAGAACGTATGCGGCTCTTCCTAGTGGAAAACGAAAACCACTCAGGTCTAGGGTTCCTAGATCTCAGAGGCTGAACCTTCCGGTCATCAGGGCAGGGGTAGAAATGTTAGGGCAAAAATACTGCTTTCAAAAATGCATGTGTCTGTGTGTGTGTGTGTGTACAGTTTCTTCATTTGTTAGATGTAACATTTTTAATTTGTATGGCACACTCTGTGCAGCGTTGGCTGACCCTTACGGTATCCTGCTTAGTGACATCACAAGAGGATTCCCCCTATTACATCACACTGTTACATCACTTGGGCCAGCCCCCTGTGACATCACAAGGGGGGTCATCCCTAGGTCTCATGTTTTGCTTCTAAAATCAGGGGGGCCAGGTCACCAGCATTGTGGTAAGAGTTACAGTAATTCTTGTAAAATGATGATTATTTGTAAATTGGTACATGTAAATTAGCATATAGAAATGCTTGCTTGCTGGAGACTAAGGTTCGATTCCCCACTTGGCTGTGAAACCCACTGGGGGACCTTGGGCCAGTCACACTCTCTCAGCTTCAAGGGAAGGCAATGACAAACCTTCTCTGAACAAATCTGGCCAAGAAAACCCAATGATGGGTTCACCACCGTAGGGTCACCAGAAGCCGGAAACGACTTGAAGGCACACAGCAACAACAACAACAACAACAACACAAAAGATAGACACCAAAGGAATTGAAATTTATTTCAACCGTCCGTAGCCTTACTTTAAGGAGAAAGTAATGGGTGATTGTTTATAGATCCTAAATCTAGTCCCTTCCTTCCCTGTGTTTCCATTGTCTTGTACCCCACTTGCTGCAATCACTTTATTCCTCTCTCCTCCTTTAAAATAAAATTTTAAAAAAACTCCACAGTGCTTCTCTCCTTGCAACATTCATGAGTTTGAAAGAAAAGGGTCGGGCGCTTGGAAAATAATCATCCCTGACAGTTCGCTGGTAATGAAGGAGACTTGGTCGCCTCTTGTACTGCCCCTGATCTCCCCGCACAGCCTCCCCCCAGCCGCACAACTTTCTCATTTTTTCCCAAGCGCCGCTAATGCAGCCGACTCGTTCATTTGCCTATAGCAACTTTCCTGCATTTTTAATGTGCCTCCGGGCTATTGGGGCTGGGATCTCCTTTGCAGAATGGAGGTTTTTGGGGGGTGGGTGTGTTGTTGGTGGAGGGAAAGAAAAAGACAGCAGGGAAGGTGGCTAATCCCCACAAGGCCAAGATGGCACATCTAAGGACTCTTCTTTGCAAGGGGGGGGGGGAATTCCTTTCCCCGGCCGAGCCTAGAACAACCACCCGGTGTACCAACCCCAAAGATAGACATGGCATGATCTCTGTAGGGCACAGGGGCAGTGGTCTTCCTCTCTGACCCCAACAATTAAAAAAGGGAAGAGTCTCAGGTACAAGAACCCAGATGAAACAAGACTGTGGACCCTTTCAGACGTGGGAAATTGGAAGTATAATCCAAGGGCAATCCAAACGCAATCATGGGGTTTCATATTATTGTGAATTAGAGCTTCTCACACAATTTCGGGCAAAAGGGAAGTCACTCCGAATGCAATCATGGGTTTCACATTATTGCGAATTAAAGCTTCTCACGCAATTTTGGGCAAGGGGGGGGGTTATTTTTGGGTAATGGGAAGTCATTCCGAACGCCTTCCGAATGCAATGGGGATTCACGTGAATTTGCTAAACTAGCGAATTCACGTGAATTTGCATTGGCTCCATTCGAAGTTGGGAGAAATTCCTCCCGTGTGAAAGAGTCCTGTAACTGATGAAAAGATCTGGAGCAAATATTTAATACAGAGATATAGCTGCATGAGTCTGTAGAATCAGTATGCAGAGAGATCTTGTAGCATCTTTGAGATGAACCGAAAGAAAGAAATTGGCAGCATGAGCTTTGGTAGACTTAAGTATACTTTCTCAGATGTATCTGGTGCATCTGAGGAAGTAAACTTAAGTCTACAAAAGCTCATGCTGCCAATGTCTTTCTTTCAGTTAGTCTCTAAGGTTTAGAATGATAGATATTATATTGTATTAACAATGGTGGAAGAACAAATAACCAGGTGTGACAACTTCAGCAACAGCCACTGTAACCAAATTGCACAATGATCAGTGCAACTATGAGATACAACAGGTGAACAAGACTCAGTAATTGCAGCGACACAGGCCTAAATGGAATTACATTTATCCACAACACAGACTGTGAACACATATGGAGGACAGCACGATCTGCTGATGGCATAATCTAGAGAAACACATAATAAATGTAGGTGTGTTTGAATAGGGTGGGCTCTTGGTATCTGCTGGAGTTTGCTCATGGCATAATCTGGGAAAGCACATAATAAATGCAAGTGTATATGAACAGGTTATTTCGTATCTGCTGAGGTTTGGTTCCAGGACCCAAATCCTTGGATGCTCAGTTCCCATTGAACACAGTGACATTGTAAAATGATGTCCCTGATATAAAAGTGGCAAAATCAAGCTTTGCTTTTTCTTTTCTTTTTTTGAATTGATATATTTTTTTGTATATTTTCAACCTGTGGATGCTTAAAATCGTGGATGAAGTATCTGATATGGAGGACTGACTGCACAGTCAAAGAATGTTGCCAGAAACTCCAACTGATGCTGTTGCTAGCCAAGTTTTAAAAGATATTTGGTAATGCTTATACTGAAGAACATCAAAACAACTTTCCCGGTTCTATTTAACAGGCAGACCATCACTGTACCTGGAAGTTCTTCTTACAGGTTGAAGCTGGTTTGATTGGGATATCTGTCTCAATCTTTTAAAAAAAATAGCCATCTAGGTTAGTGCTTGTCACTCAGAAACTGGAAAGGTTTCTTTTTGGAGGACTGCAAATCCTTATCTCTACAGGTGATGCTGACTGGAGGATACTGGGTGTTGTAGTTAAAATGATTCCAAGCTCAGGGCTTAATAACATTATTAGATTCAACACCTAATAATATTATTAGGCTTAAGGCCTAATAATAGGGTGACCATATGCCCTAACTGCAAAGCAGGACAATGCACTGTAAAATGTGGGACATTCAAGCAAAAAATGTAGGCCATGACAAAATAAAAGCTAAAAACACTCATATAAATATAAAATCGTGCTTCTTAGTCATGCTGAAAAGGGAATATGTTTTGAAATTCCTCCTGGACAGAAGGTTGAAACGTAGGACATGTCTGGGAAAAGGAGGATGTCTGGCCCCCCTGCTTAATAATAATAATGATATGAAAATTATAAAAACATAACATGTACGTTCAACCCTCCATATCCATGTTTTTTTTTTAAATCTACAGATTCAAGCATCCACGCTTTGGAAATATTTTACAAATACATAAATTCCAAAAAAGAAACCTTGGTTTTACCATTTTATATAAGGAACACCATTGCACTGTTCTATTTGTATTTAATGGGACTTGGGCATCCACCGATTTTGGGATCGGCAGAGGGGTCTAGAACTTCCGTACTTAGGACTGGCCTTTTTTAAGTCTAACAACAATAATATGAAAATAATAAAACGTAACACATCAGCAGTTAGGACTAGCTATTTTGAAACCTAATATTCTTGATCCCTGTTAATCCCTGACAATCTAGATAGATTTTTTTTGGAGGGGGTCTCTCTCCCCACCCCATCTCAGCTCATTGCACATTGCCTGGCTATTTTGGATCTGCAAACTGGATTTTTTGTGGGGGGGAATCTCTCTTTTCCCCCACCCCTCCCAGCTCATTACAACATGTCTGGCTTCTTTGGATCTGCAAACTGGATTCTCCAACCCTGGCCTAGATTCTTCCAAGCTGCCCAGCAAAAGCAAGGCTTGGACTGGAAGAGCCGCCGCCGCCGTTGAGGTCTGCTCCTCATTAGGGGGTAGTGTTGGCTTGGAGAGCTTGCAAGAGACCCCCCCCCTCCCCTGCTTGTTTAGGGTGGGTTACAAGTGTTGGGTTCTCTTTGGAAATCCTCAGCTCCTTAACCCCGTGAACCCCGAGGCCTCCCGCTTGTGGGGTGCCTGTGATCAACGCTGCCAGGTTAATCAGGCAGGGCATGGGCAGGGCAGGGCAGGAAGGGGGGCACGGGGTGCAACCTGAGCCCCTTCGGTAGCTGGGCCTTTGAACTCTTGTTGAGTTGGGCCAAGGGCAGGGGAGCGGGTCAGAATAATTACAGTCCCAGCAGAGGCGTTGTGGAAATCCCTGCTAACCCCAGGCCCCCTCCTTAAAGGATTTGCAGGAGTGTGGAGGGACAGATGGCTTCCACGGCCCTTGCTAGGGGTCCTGAGCCATCAACAGACACCTGAC
Source organism: Urosaurus nigricauda (assembly GCA_034509955.1). Classification (NCBI taxonomy): domain Eukaryota; kingdom Metazoa; phylum Chordata; class Lepidosauria; order Squamata; family Phrynosomatidae; genus Urosaurus; species Urosaurus nigricauda. Next base: position 29,016,297 of record JAOEGL010000007.1, on the reverse strand, counting down.
AGGCAGGAATTCAATAGGTGAAGCTGCCGTAGACTTGAAAGCCCACCCCAAGGCAAACCAATGGACAAACTGGGCTCCTGAGCCATCAACAGCCATCTGACGGGCAGGAATTCAATAGGTGAAGCTGCCGTAGAGCTGAAAGCCCATCCCAAGGCAAACCAATGGACAAACTGGGTTCCTGAGCCTTCAGCAGCCACCTGACAAGCAGGAATTCAATAGGTGAAGCTGCTTTAGAGCCAAAAGCCCATCCCAAGGCAAACCAAATGACAAACTGGGTTCTTGAGCCCTCAGCAGCCACCAAAGAGGCAGAAATTTAGTAGGTGAAGCCAAAGTCCCATCCCAGGCAAACCAATGGGCAGACTGGGTTTTAGTGCAAACATTTAAAAGGTGTTAAACCCTATCCCCAAATTAGTTTAGGAACTTGGATAGCCTCTTGAAAATGTTACGTTAATACCTGATATGGATTCACTGTCCCACTGACATGGAAGCCATCGGCTATCACTATTCCAGAGTTGGGGATAAAGCATAGCGCCCATCTAAATTAATCTAGTCGCCTTCTTGTCTGGACTCTCTTGGCATGTAGAACAATTCCTGGATCCGGGACCATGACGAGACAGGATCTACGCATTCGGGAACGCCGGGACCCTCCAGTGGTGGAATTGCGTCGCAAAGCGGAGATAACTCCAGTGAACAAGGTAAGTGGTGGAGTGGCTTTGGAAGAGGAGAAGAAGGTCCGCTAGAGCAGTGGTTCCCAACCTTTGGTCCTCCAGATGTTGTGGATTGCAGTTCCTGTAATTCCCGACTGTTGGCCATGTTCTTCTGGGGTCTGAAGTCCAAGACATCTGGAGAACCAAAGGCTGGGAACCACTGTTCTAGATGATACTCCAGACAACCCCAAAATGCAAGTGTATGAATTGATTTTCCTATATACCCAGGTCTGTAGTGACCAGGGGCACAAAATTAGGACATTGATCTCCCGAGTAAGGGCGAGTATTCTTGCCCTTTCCCCATGGAATTTTCCTTTGGTCCCCAGCATTGCAAAGAGTTAGACAGTGAAAATAGCTCATACCTAGAACTCTTCCATTTGCTCCGTTCACATGAACTGGGTCACTTTACTTGCCCCTTTCCTTTGGACGCCTAAACTCTATTTCTAAATATTCAACTGATGTTTCGGTGGGGGGGGGGATTCATATTGGGGGCAATGCCCTCATTTTGTCTTGCTCTCCTGCGGAAACCTCCTGAAATGACAATTCACCTTTAAATAGGTTGCAGTCTATCTCTTAGCCTCCACTGTTTGACATCAAAAAATGACTTTTCCCCCCACATAAATGGATTTCTAGTGATTTCCAATTTTTTTTGTCTGTGGTTTTGTGTTTTGACAGTCTATGTATCTCTCAGAGGATCCTAGGGTCAATGATTTTGGTCCTAAAGCCACCAGATCCAGTCTGATCTTGGAGGCTAAACAGAGTCAACCTGGCTTAGTACTTGGATGGGAGACCACCAAAGAGTACCAGGTGCTATACGCTATATTTCAGAGGAAGGCACTGGCAAAACCATCTCTGAGGATTCCTTGCTTAAGAAAACCCTATGAAATTCATGGGGGGGGGGGGGGTCATCATAAGTTGACAGGTGACTTGAAGGCACATTAACACACATGAGCTTGAAAGTGATTTGTGTATTACAAGGAGGATATTGTGAACAATCCCTTATACAATGGTTGAAATGCTTGTACTTCTGTGGACACTGGGAACACCTTTGCATTCTTACTTCTTGGGTGCTATAATATGACATAGCACTTTAGAGAATAGCATGAAAGAAGAAAGAAAGAAAGAAAGATGCTGTAGTAGTAACTGATGGTTCCCATGACCATGGATGGGACTTTTCTTCTTTGGAGGTCTTTAAACAAAGTGATTTAGTTGCATGTTTGTGCATGGCAGGAGGTTGGAACAGTTTGTCTTTAGTGGTGCTGTCTAACCTTATGATTCTATTATTAATGCCACCTTCCATGTTCAAAGGCTTACACATTCAAGTGCACAAACCCACATGATTTAAGATGAGCCAAGGTCACCAAAGCATGGCACAGATATTGGTCTGTTCACAAACTGTTCAGGCTTGATTTGCTCTTGGACCCATTTTATTTGTCGTTTTGGCAGTCCATGGTATCTGTGGAACTCTTCCCTATCACCACAAGAATTCTAGGTCTTTCCTGATCAGAAGATCTCAAAAAGAACTGCACCGCCCCATTTTCCATAGTCTCCCTAGTAGGTGTTTGCAAGCAAATGAGGCCTTGACTTCTGATGGTTGCATCTCCCATTTCCTCTGCGTCTCCAAAGCCAGAGGGAAAGATGAATTCACGTCTCCCCATCTGGGTGCTCGGGGTCTCTGCGCATGCGCACCCCGGGTGTGTGGACGCTCGTAACATCTGCGTGCATGTGTTGTCGAAAAGCTGGGGATTGTGGTTATGCTAATTATAGTGTGTGTGTACGTTTGCACACTCACACACAGACACGGAGGGCCTCTGCATTCCAGCACTCGCCATCTGTTGAGTAAATACCCTGAGAATGGGGGCATCCAACGGAAGAAAGGAAAAGAAAAGGCCAGCGGAAGGTGGGGGGGGGGGGGTAGAGAGCTAGCAGCTCTGAAAGCTGGGGGTCATGTTGAGGGTCACTGTTGCTGAGCTCCAAGATGCCCCATAGAATCTCCCCAGGCTTGTCAGACATTGCGGAAATAAAGTCTCCAGTAGCATATTGCAGGAACAGGGTGCGGAGTAGGGGGAAAATGTTGATTTTTCTGGGAAAATCTGGAACTGCTTCTGTATTTGGTCTAGAGGAGGGACAGGGTAGGGAGATCTTGCAGAAGAAGGAGCTCTTAGAACCAAGAAGTGTCCAGAAGTGATGCATTTGTTGCTTCGGGTATCCCAAAATCATCAAACAAGAAATCAATCACTTTATTGATATCCCACCTTTCCCCCAAAAGTTGGACTCCCAGCAGCTCAGTGCTGGCCAGGAGAGATGCCCTCTATAGCCCCCTTGAAGGAGCCAAAACTGTCTTAATGTTTCTTAGAATTCAAATACATAGTTGTGTTAGTCTGGAAAATCAGTCTGCAAAGGGATCTCGGAGCACCTTTGAGACTCACCCAAAGAAAGTAACAAGAGCATGCATGAGCTTTCTTAGGCTCAAATCTCCGTAGGGTCACCATAGGTTGGAAACAACTGGAAGGCACACAACAGCAACAAGGGCTGGTGTCTGTTTTTTTGAGATAGTGGGGAATGCAGAATGGAGAGACAGAGGGGCTTCACCCTGAAGGGGATTTCTAAATGTGGAGTCGAAGACTTTCATGGCTGGCATCCATAGTTTTTTGTGGGGCTTTCGGGCTATGTGGCCATGTTCTAGAGGAGTTCCTTTCTGACGTTTCGCCAGCATCTGTGGCTGGCATCTTCAGAAAGGAAGTCTTCTAGAACATGGCCCACATAGCTTGAAAGCCCCACAAAAAACTAGGGATTTTTAATATTCCATTCCTGAATGGTGTCCGATAGTGGATTGAACTCTGTGGTTTATTGAACAACACAGTGCTGGGCAGATTCTGGCTTGGTAGCTCTAGATTCCTTTCTAGACAAGCAATTAAACCAATTTTATATCAGATACATTTGGTCCTCCACATTTGTGGCTTTGACTTTTGCAGATTTGATTATCTGCGGTTTTGATCAATATGTTCTCTCTAAGAATCTCTAGGTCCTCCAGTGCAACTCTGCCGGAAGTTGACCATAGAGCTGTGCTGGAGATCCTAAAGGTTCCTAGGGAAAACATTTCTCTAGGCATTTGTAGGTCCTCCAGCATAAGTCTATGATCAACTTCTGGCAGATTGTGACCACAGAATTACACTGGAGGACCTGGCAATTCCTGGTTGTTGTTTTTTTCCAGCGGTTTTTCCACATTCATGGGAAACCTCAGCGAATGTGGAGGGACTGCTGGGCTTACAAAAATGTGCAATGGCAGCAACTGAGCAACAAAAAGATAGGGCAGCCTTACAAGCTGCCCCGAGTCCCAGTTTTGGGGGAAAGGGCTGGATATAAATAAATATAACAACAACAATAACAACAACAAGAAACAACTCAAGCAATGCAGCCCTCTGGGCTCTAGAGAGGCTGGGACTGAGTTCCACTTTGCCAGCAGTCTGTGACCTCTGGGGGCCCATTAATTATGGCAGCGAGAGAAAGAAAGAAGCCAGGCCTAGGGGTCTGTCCTCCCTTCCTCTCCATTCTCTTCTCCCTCTGAGCTGAATAGCAAAGTTCCTCAAGGGTCAAGGGGTCAGGGCCTGCCTGAACAGGAGACGGAGGGGCAGAGGACTTTTTGCAAAGGGCAGAACGTTTTGTGCGTGCACGCATGCACATGGGCACATGGATATGTCCGTCAGGGGTTTGAGAAGTCATTGCCCAGCAGTCTTTCCTCCTGGAAGGGGTGCCTTCTTTGCATCTCATGATGGGGGTGAAGGCAGAGGTGGTGAGGAAAGTCCAGGGCCCCCAGAACTGGTTTTAAGATGTGGAGGGGTGCTCCACATTGTCGAGCAGGTTCTTATTAACTTTTGTCCGCTTGCTGGTACCTGCAGGGGGAGGACAGATTGCTTTTTCCACCCATTGTCATTGAAACCCCCTTAAACACAGCCATTATCATTCAAACATCCTTAAATCGGATGGCACTGACAAGCACAATGTGTACTTAGAAGTGCCCTCCATGTGTTCAGCGTAGCTTATGCCCGAGTAAGTGCACACAGACAGTGGCATACCTAGTATATTTGACATTTGGTGTGGGTCATTTTGTAACACACACACATAAACACACTTCAACAGCTTTTTCTGGTTCTTGTGGAGCTGCTGGCTGAGCAGTAAAGGGGGAAGAAATTTTCTCACCTGGTCATCAGAGCTGCCAGATATGGAAGACATCTCTTTCCACCGGTGCACCGAGTGACACTCCTGTCTGGGTTTTCATCCAGTGTGGTTTGCACCCCTTGCACCACCAAGTGATGCCCTTGCACACAGGTAAATTGCAGGCAGCCTTTATTACTCCTGGAAGGATTCAACAGCAACCACTGTCTTAATGTTTCTTAGAATTCATAGACACAGGTGTGTTAGTCTGGAAAATTAGTCTGCAAATGGATCTTGTAGCACCTTTGAGACTAGCTGAAAAAGAGAAGTTGGTAGCATGAGCTTCTGGAGGCTCAAGTCTCCATAGAGTCACCATAAGTAAACAACTTGAAGGTGCACGACAACAAGGCAGGTAAAGATAGGTTCCCTGTTTTCTGAGATAGTGAGGAATGCAGAATTGGGGGGGGGGGGGGTGTGTCTTCCTTATACCAAATATTTTGGGCCAGAATTCTTCTGGATTTCAGATTTTTAAAAAATTCTGGAATACCTGTATTGGCATATATCAATCAATCAAACAATCTTTATTGCCTTTAGCCAATGTCCATTGCAAAACCAAAACAAAACAATACATATAAAATACGTATGAAGTGATACATATAAAATTTCAATAAAACCAATATGCAGTGAAATATAACAAAAGATTTTACATTCAGAATTTTAAAACATTATGTAACAAGTATGCTAGAGTTCATAATTGGATCATTTTAAACCAAGTTATCTCCATTGCAAGGAACAGCTATCTCTGCCAGGTATTTCATCCTAATCTTCTTGGCGGCAAGAGCAAACAAAGCTACACGCCAGGTTACATATTTATCTGTGTCCATAAGAAGATAAATGCTTTTTCTTGGAGGTTCAGAAAGATTTTGTCATTAATCGGGGGAAAATAAAACGCTCCCCGGGACTGTCATACAAGGGACAACAGATTAAATAATGTATTAAATTTTCAGGATGAGGGCACCCCAAAATGCATCTTCTTTCATTTTTTGGAATTTTTTGGAGCCTCCCATCTCTTTCAGCTGAATCAAACATATTAAGTCTCAGTTCTGTGAAAGCACGACGCAATTGAGGATAAGTCAAATTATCAAAATAAGTCAGATGATCACAGAGTTTTCTGAGGCTATAATATAAGGGGGCACATGAAGAACCAGAGATGGTATTTAAGTCTGTCAGAATGGAGGCTTCTAATATTTTATGGCTTATTATTGCTTTCTTTACAGAGTAGTCTGAACCTGCTAATTCGCACATTGAAAACCCATACTTAGTAATTAAATGAGCAGCTCCATGGACCCAATTATTCATTGGTAAACTGTTGTTAAGTTCTAAAAGACATTTTTTTTTTTGGTAGCGTGGAGACTGACATCTCTTGAATTTTGAACCAATAACACAAAATTCTTTTGTCTGTTTGACTTTCTAGAGTTGGAGCAAGGGTTTCAAGTCGCATCATAGCGGTTGGGGCATCTTTAGGGAGTGTATTTGCATATATGTATATAATGAGATATCTTAGAGATGGGATGTGGCCCATGTCTAAACACAAAATGAATTTATGTTCCATGTGCACAAGGTACATTTGTACACAATCTTTTACATAATTTAGTGCATGAAACATAGCTTGTCTGAATGGAACCATCAGAAAGCAAAGGTGTCAGCCCCACAGCTACCCATGAAAAAAGTTATTGTTTGTGCATTATTTTGAAATTCCAGATAAGGGAAACTCGACTTGTATGTATTGTGACACAGTGGAAGCCAGAAAGCAGACTTCTGGTTTTAAGAAATCGGCATTTTGATGGCTAAACAACAGAGGAGGTGGGCCTGCAACATATCTAAACAGTGAATCGATCCTTTTGGTTGCTTCCCAAATGGGCAATTCACCTTATTTCACCTTCCTTACTTATTTATGTCAGAAAATGGGCAGTCCTGGGAGTCAAGGACAAGGTGGCCCCCAAGCTGCCTTTTGTCCAGCCCTACAATTGCATGACAGACAGACAGACAGACAGACAGATAGATACCCATTGGTTTTATTGCTGTAACTTTTCACTAACAGGTGATTTGGGTTTTACACATTCGTGAATGACCGAAAACATATATAGTCCAGAATCAGTTTTAATGAGGTGGATAAATCGAGGAACTCTCTTGTACCAATGAGTGGCTGCTTTCATTGACAGCATGAGAGATGATCTCAAAATACTATTTGTTTTTGGAAGTACGCACATTGATTTCCATTGCAAGTTTTGATCAATCCTCTGTCTTTTCTTTCCTGAACACCTTGCTGGTAAAAGCCTTGATTTTCTTGGTTCAAAGACTGGGTTCTTGGTTTTAGGAAGAGCGTGCCTTGGCTGTGCTGTGGCTCTTCGTTGAACTCTGTTCCCAACATCTACTCAATCTATTCTATCTTGTGTCACATCTCTGCTCAACCTGTCCTATCTCACGCCATGGATAGGACGAGAAACGGGCTTGAACAGTGTTTGTGGAGCATGGGCCGGCACCTTTGCCCATAGAGTCCCCCCAGATCTTGTAACTGGGGTAAAAATTACCCGTATCAGCCAGCTAGATGTTGGTGAGGGTTTGATGGCATTGTTCACACCTCACTGCAATGCTAAAGCCACTGCCATTAGAACGATCAACCTGACCTTCTGTTTTCCTTGGTTTTATGTTATTGCTGGCTTTCCCATTTGGTGCTTTGACTGTGTTCACTGTCCTCACCAACTCAGCCATCCAGCCAAGTTCTAGCACAGAAAGACAGTGGAGGTGGAGATGTGCATGTGTGCATGTGTATATGTGTGTGTGTGTATGTGTGTATTTGCATGAGGAGGAAGAGAAAAGCAGGGTGGGACTCCTGATCAAGTGGGGACACAGGCGATGGCTGCGTTTTCTCTGATGCATAATTTACGTCCCCCTCCAGGCAGGGCTTTTAAGCTGCCTTTTAGCCGGAGGATATAAAAGCGTAGCAGCTGTTCCATTGGGGTAGGATTGGCAAGGGGGGGGGGGGATTTTGTGTTTCTTAGGCAAGACTTGTATGTGCGGGGAGGAAGAAGAGGGGATGGGATGGGATGGGACTGGATAGCATCCCCTTTCATTTTTATGGAGCATTCAGGGGAGATCGGAGGTCCAATTTATTTATATTGCAGAACCCCTTGAAACTGGGTTAGAAACTCATGGGTTTGGTGCCAGTGGAAGAATGCATAAAGAAAGGAAGGTGGAGAGGGGAAGCGACCCTGTATCATTTTTATTTACCATTAAAGCTGGTTATTTTATGCATTGGGAATCCTGTCTTTATCTCCAAGTTGCTCAGAGCAGCACCCCCATTGTACTGATTGAGCATCACAACAACCCTGTGAGGTAGGTTAGAAACAGAGAAAGTGACTGGCTCAAGGGCACACAAGGATCACCATGCCTGAGTGTGGATTCGAATTTGAGGCTTCCCACTAATCCTAAACCAACACCTGCTTAACTATATAATGATGCTGTGTCTGTAATAGCCACGTACGTGTTTATTATATCCCTTTTGGCAAGGCACATTATGGTCTTTCTCAATGATCCACACAACAGCCCTGTAAAGTAGACCCGATGGAGACATTTTGCTGCTTGAAGGAGAGGACAAGATGGTGTTCTCTCCTCCAATCCCACACCCTCCAACTCTCCCAGTTTGAAAATCCTGATTAATCCTCTTCCATCCCACTTTTTCAGTTGCTTTTAAAGTATCTTGGTTTCTCCTCCTTTTGCTTTCCACCGTTGTCCTCAGCCCACATCTGTTGCTTCAAACTGAGTTCAACATCCAAAAGTGTTTGCACTCCATTAACTCAATGGAACAAGAGGTAAAACTGGAGGTAGAATCTTGCTTTTTTTCTGAGACTCGGAAAAAAAGCAAAGTGCTGCGGCCTCTGGTAGCTTGTCTGTTCTTCCTTAATATCTTTTGCAATCTTGACCACAGCTTGACCACATGGGTCCCGTTTTTCATCTGCAAAACGTTGGCGGGCGCACAGTTCACGCAGAGAAACGGACTGGATTGGCAGATGAGGCTTACTTAAAATGCTGCCAGCGAGGTAGCGTCCACCACCGTACAGGCATCCTCCAGTTAACAAAGCAAGCCTTTTTACCGGAGCCCAGCCCGGCCTCCACCTTTTCTTGTCTTCTGTCTCGCAGCTGGAAGGGCTTTTTCTTTTTTTTGCAACATTGGCATTGGGAGGATGGTGAAGGAGGGTCAGAGAAAGGCACCCTTCCAGTGTTTGCTTATAGCAGCCATGTCTGCCATAAACAATGCAATAAAACTTGACCTGGGAAAGAATGGGATTCTCCTCTAGCTGATCCTGCTGTAACTCAGTGCATGCGTACAAGATATACAGCTGCCTCCAAAATCCTCTCTAAACATGTAGGAACAGTAAAATAGAAAGGGGAAGGTAGACAACCTGCCTCACCAACTGTCCTGGCAGGATGAAAAAGAGCTGCAATTTCCAAAATGGAAATCATAAGATGGTTGGAAGAAATTCCTGGGGTGCATTTTGGAAGAAGCTTTCAAGAGGTCGCTAGAAGATTTAAAATGCTTTTGTTTACTCGCGCAAGGCTGGCCTGACGCGGTTGTTTCATTTCACAAGGGCATGGTGTTAGTTTTGAATAAAAAGCTTGCTGAAACACATTGATTGCGCTTCCTTTTTGTGGCATAGAAACCTATCCCTGGAGCCAGCGTAGGATAGTTGTTTGAGTGCTGGACTAGAACTAGCATTGGAGACCCAGGTTCGAATGCCCACCAGGTGCTCTGCTTTCATGTAGGCACCGGACTAGCTGCTGTTAGATATAAAATCCTGGACTGGCATATGTACAATTTTTCTCTCAAACTCAGGAAACTGTAGTGGTTTGATCTATAGATTGTTCAACTATTTGTGAGTATGAGTGCGGAAAAGCGAGTCAAAGGAGAAAAAAACAATAGTGTTGTTACTCAATATTGTTGCAGATTATGTTTTCATGATTAGTTTCTTTCAACCAGTGATGAAATTCTTACAGTCACCTCTAGGGGGCTGTTAAGTTGTTCAGTACATGGTGCCATGTTTCCCCCCAGTGGCCACAAAAGGTATGATTCTAAAATTTCCTTCCAGCCAGGCTCTGCAAGGTATAGAGCTGTCCCCATCCCGCCTTTTAAAAAACATAATTTTAAAATGGTGACATCCTCCACTCATAACCTATATTTATTTTCCATTGCTTCTTCTGTCTGTTTCCTTACTACACACACAAAAAAACAGAATAGATGGACGGTGCCTTCGAATTGCTAATAAGCAGAGTCTTCCATCTAGAAGCTCTCTAAGCTTCGTAGATCCAACTGTTGCTGTGTTTCTTCTCCCTTCTGGTCTATCTCCTTAAGGTTCTTTCTTTCACAGGAGCTTATCGGACGGGAGGAATTTCTCTTTATTTCGAATGGAGCCAATTGGGGCCAATTCAAATTCACATGAATTCAATAGTTTAGCGAATTTATGTGAATTCCAGTTGCGTTCGGAATGTGTTCAGAATGACTTCACATTACCCGAAAATGACTACCCATTGCCTGAAATTGCATGAGATGCTTTAATACAAAATAACGTAAAACCCATGAGTGTATTCGGAATGAATTCCCTTTTGCCCGAAATTGTGTGAGATACGCAATAATGTGAAACCCCATGATTGAGTTCGGATTGCCATTAGATTATACTTCCAATTTCCGTCGTCTGATAAACTCCATAGAATCATGGAGTTGGAAGAGTCCTCATAGGCCATCAGATCCAGACTTTTATTGAAGACTTCCAAAGAAAGAGACCCCACTACATCTCTAGAGAATCAGTCCCATTGCCAAAAGCTCTGACCCACAAGGAGTTCCTCCTAAGGTTCATTCGAAATCTACTCTTCTGTAACTTCAAACCCTTAGACCTGGTCAGCAGAGAAAAAACTTGCACCGTCTTCTCTGTGGACTCTTTCATACAAGGCTAAATTGGAAGTATAATTTAAGGTCAATTCGAATGCAATCATGGGTTTTACGTTATTGCAAATTAACTCTTCACATGCAAATTCGGGCAGGAGGGAAGCCAATTCGAATGCAATCATGGGTTTTACGTTATTGCGAATTAAAGCTTCGCATGCAAATTCGGGCAGGAGGGGGTTAATTTCGGGTAATGGGAAGTAATTCCGAACGGAGCAGGGGTTCATGTAAATTCGCTAAACTAGCGAATTTACATGAATCCGCATTGGCTCCATTCGGAGTTGGGAGAAATTCCTCCCCGTTTGAAAGAGTCCTGTGATAGCCCTATAGATACTTAAAGAGTGCTGTCATGTCACCTTTTGGCTGAACATGCTCAACTCACTCAACCTTTTCCTCATATGTTTTATTCTCCATACTTCTTATCCTTGCTGCCTTTCTCTGAACCTTGCTGCCTTTCTCCAACTTTATATCTTTTTAAAATAACATGCCCAGAACTGTACTCCAGATGAGGCCTGATTAGTACAAAATATAGTGGGACTGTTGCTTCTCTTGTTTTTTGAAATTATGTTTTGATTAATGCAGGCTAAAATATCGTTTGCCTCCTTTGCTGCAGCGTCACACTGCTGGCTCATGTTTCTCTTTTTTCTCCTTCCCCGCTTAATTCACAGGGGACTGTCTAGACAACAGTGTGGCCTCCCCCAGCACAGGAGATGACGACGACTTAGACCGGGATAAAAAACGGAACAAGAAACGAGGCATCTTCCCCAAAGTGGCCACAAACATTATGCGCGCATGGCTATTTCAACACTTGTCGGTAAGAAAGTTTGGGAGTTGGGAAAGAGAAGGGCAGCATTTCTTTCTCAGCTTGAAAACCAAAGGATAATGGACATCAGCATCCTGCCCAGAGTTAATAATTATTAAATTATTTAAATTATTTAAATCTTGAGATCCCTTCCCTATAGCTAAAGATTGCAGTCTAGCATGCAAGGAAAATGAACTGACCAATTTAAAAGCTTCAAGAGCTTGCAACATGTATATTGTGCATTTTGATTGGTCCAATAAAGGTATCACTGTTTTATGCCACTAGTTTGCAGCTGATATCAAAACTGGCTGAGATTAGGAGCATGGATGTATCTAATAATTCCCTGGCTCCAGTTCCTTTAACACCAACAGGAAGGATGTGCAACTGAATTCAAAGGGTGAAAGTAGACTAAACTCAGTAGGAGAAAAAGAAAGGAGGGCTTCCCTTCCCAGTGAGCTTGGGCAAAAGCAAACTGCTGCAGCATCTACCTTGTGCATTCTTTCTCATTAGTAAGTTTTTCCTTCTTGAGCACATCCTGATGTTGCTTGGCCACATGTGTCTATGAAACGTTGAAGGGTATGGGTACAGAAATGGTTCCTTTCTCGCTCAGTGAGGGCTCTTTGCTGCTACTCCATTCCCTGATGATGCAGTTTAGAGGTTCTCCATCCCCTTGTTCACCCTCCTGCAGCTGAGAGCTTGCTAACGGTGGGCATAATTTTTCCATGCCCACCACCCAGGCATTCTTCTTTTCCGGGCCTTGGCTCTCTCTGCCCGCTGCTAGCCCTGCTGCCAGGCAATTAGGCAGGGCCTCTCCCTGGTTAGTTAAACAAAGGCGAGTTAATGAGCGCTGGCCAATTAGTGGCTAATTGAAGGAGCTATAAAGCTATTAGAGGCTGGTGAAGGGTAATCAATTCTAGCCAATTACCCTGAACGTATTGGCAGGGAGGCAGGAGGGGTATGGGGCGGTGGGCGGCTATGGAGAACCAGGCTTCGTCTCATCCAAAAGATGGGAGTGAAGTATGGAGACTCCAATAATTGATCAATCACACCTTCCTTTGCCCTCTTAGGGGAGATCTAGGATTTATTTATTTAGTGGCCCTACTAGATTTCCTCCAAGGATCTGAACGTGGCAGGGTATGTTTTTTCACAACTTCCCACTATCCTAGATTGGCTGAAACAATCCCGATTAATCCCTTGCCTTCCCACTTTTTCAGCTGCTTTTAAAAGATCCCAGTTTCTCCCTCTACCTCCCACTTTCTCCCTTTGACTTCAAGCTTACTTCAATTGCTACAAAAGTGCAAACGTTGTGTGAACTCAAGAACTCAACAGCTGCCTAAAATACAACATTCAGGAATACAGACCCTGCACATGTACAAAACGGAGGTGTTGATTTGTGTCCAAAACCTTTTTTAAAAGATGTGTGTGTGACCCAGGAGGAACACATGGAGAAATTGGCCTGTCCCTTGTCAAAGGTTGAAGCCATCTCCATGATGTTATCTCTCAGAAAAGTCCCAACTACATCCGATGCTCAAGGCAAGTGGGGAACTTTTGTTTTTGCTTCCTTGGCACTTTTGAGTCTGGGTCCTTGCCCTGCTCCTCCTGACCTGGGAGGCTAAGCAAGACCTTTTCTCATCCGTCATTGAGCTGTCAGAAAGGGGGCTTCCAAAGAGGTCCAGCTGGGTGACCTGTGGCCAAAGACCTACCTCATCCATCATCTCAACTGGCAGCTAAAAGGCCAGAGAAGTGGAACAGAGAAAGGGGCTTAGAAGAAGCAAGAGGTCCCCATCCAGTAAAGGAGACAATGAAGGAAGGAAAATGAAGGCTTCATATATTGAACGAAACAGTGATGGCTTTATTGGCCAACCATAATGCACAAAATACATGTTGCAAGTAAATGTATTTTGTGCATTTTGGTTGGCCAATTAAGGTATCAGTGTTTTATTCAATATATGAAAAGGAGAGTTTCATATATTGAATAAAACAGTGATAGCTTTATTGGCCAACCAAAATGTACAAAATGCATGTTGCAAGGAAATGTATTTTGTGCATTTTGATTGGCCAATAAAGGTGTCACTGTTTTATTCAATATATGAAAAGGAGAGTTCCATGTCTTGAATAAAATAGTGATAGCTTTCTTGGGCAACCAAAATGCACAAAATACATGTTGCAAGCAAATGTATTTTGAAATATTTCCCGATACTTAATGAGATATCTTGAAGGTGAGACCCAAGTCTAAACATGAAATGCATTTCTGTTTCATATGCACCTTGTACACATAACCTGAATGTAATTTTATACACAATATCTTTAATCATTTTGTGATGCAACAAAGCTTGTGTGCATCACAAAACAAAGGTGTCATTATCTCAGCCGCCAATGTGGACAATCTGGGATTTTGGAATATCAGTCTGGATGCCACCCTAAGTGAAGTCAGGTTGGTGTTTTACATTTTAAAATTCTTCCTCTTCTCTCCCCTCAGCACCCTTATCCCTCAGAAGAACAAAAGAAACAATTAGCTCAGGATACGGGACTCACGATCTTGCAAGTGAATAACTGGTAAGGATCTCAAAATGCTGGAGTTTGGATCCTTTCACCTTAAATTCTTTTCCAAAGTCTCGCAGTCCACCTAGTTGCCTCCCCATTCTGGAGACTTTTATCAGACCTGGGTTTGTTGGTTTCTTTCAAATTAAATAATGTCTGAGACTTTGCATCACAAGTTGTGATGTGCAACTTTTTGAAATTAAAAAAAAAATATATAAAATGAGCCAGTGTGGCATAGTGGCATTAGTGTCAGACTAAGGTGCGAATCCTCACTGGACCATGGAAACTCACTAGGTGACCTTGGGCAAGTCACAATTTCTCAGCCTCTGAGGATGGCAAAGACAATCCTCCTCGGGACAAATCTTGCCAAGAAAATGCTCTGATAGGATTGCCACAAGCTGGAAACAACTTGAAGGCACACTGCACATGAGTGAGAAAATATAAAAACATTTCCAATCATTTATTAATTAAAAACAGACAATTTAAAACCAGTTAAAGCAATTTAAAATTGTGTAAACCATTGCACCTGCACAGTGGGTTGTCCCCCTTGCTGCTCTCTTTCGCCTATCAGATGAATATCTTTTTATTCAGGCAGGCCTTTGAGATTAAAATTATGTACAAGTAGCATGTGTGGTGTCCTCTGTCTTTATCTTTTATTTTGTAATAATCTTTTAGACATGTCTTTAACCATTGCTAATCATGGTGTGTGTTTTTAAAATAATGTCAGCTGGTTTTTCCATATTGCAGCTACAGATTTGTACTCTAGGCTGCTGCCACACTGCAAAAATAAAGCAAATTGACACTGCTTTAATGACCGTGGCTGAATGCTATGGAATCCTGGGATTTGTAGTTTGTTCCGCCACCAGAGCTCTCTGACAGAGAAGGCTAAAGACCTTGTAAAACTATCCCCCCAGACTTCAAGAGGATCAAAAGAGCTTCAAAAACCCCAGACTTCAAGAGCATTTTGGCCTCACTGTTTCTTCTGCTGTCTTTTATAGGTTTATTAATGCTCGGCGGCGCATAGTTCAACCTATGATCGACCAATCAAATCGGACAGGTAGGGTATTTTATCTTCAGGTGAAGGGAAAGGATTCCTATGGTTGGAGGAGAGGAAGACAAAGGGCATGTTTACATGGGCCAAATGAAGTGGTTTCACAGAGACCTGTCTGTATGATGCAGGGCCAAATCTCTAATTGGAGTGCAGACTGTCTTCATGACGTCAGGCCAGTTCTGCACCGAATCCACATAATACCAGCCTTAAACTGGTTTAAAATAACTCGCCTTGTGCTTCTGTCCCTTTTCTACTCTCCCCTCTGCTAAGTTAATGGAGTGCAAAATACCTTTGCTCCTTGAACTCAGTCAGTTTGCATCAACTGAAGAAATCTGAGGACCAGTGTGGAAGGAAAGTAAAACTGGGACATTTTAGAAGCAACTGAAAAAGTGGGATGGCAGAGGATTACCTGGGACTGTCCCTGGCAAACTGGGACACATGAAGGCTGTGGGGTTATGGTGGCATCTCACCACTTCAAGAGAGTGTTGGTTTTGGTTTTCATTTTTCGTTAGAGTCTGCAGTCAGCTTGGAAATAGGGAGAGACATTTGCTAGATGGTTCTTCCTCTCTTTTGAACAGGTCAGGGTGCACCGTACAGTCCCGATGGGCAGCCGATGGGAGGCTACGTCATGGACGGGCAACAACACATGACGATCCGTCCCCCAGGTGAATGGAGATCACCAACAAGGGAGCAGGGTGTAAGGGAGGAACAATGTGGAAGACCAATTGGTAGCTAATGGCCTATGAGTAGTACTTGGAAGAGTTCCCAGATTCTGGGAGCTGTTGTCCCAAAAGGGAATTTTCCAAACTCTAACAATAAACCATTTTGTTCGTCTTTGTCTTTTATTGCCTTGCAGTTTCCAAAGGGCTAGTCACATTAGACTGTTGCAAGAAAAAAATAAATAATCATGGATATTGGAAGTGTGGGGAAAAGATTGGGAAACTGTCCTAGACAGCTTAATGTAGAACCATAGAATCATGGATATTACATGATGTAGAACAGGGATCAGGCTACCCACAGTGAAGGAAAGCATTTAATTCTTGTTTCACCTCTCTGCTTCCAGGACCAATGGGAATGACAATGGGCATGGAGGGGCAATGGCACTACATGTAAAACTCACGGCTGGCACCAAAGGGGAAGTGAGTATTGGGGGAGCGGGAAGTGACTGGTTAGTAGTGGTGGTTATGTCTTTCACTTGGGACCTTTCTCAAGCAAACAGCTTTTGAATCAAGGGCTGGGCACACATTGTGACTCTTGGAGCCTTCCAGACAGCCCCCAAACTCCCATTAACAATGATGAAGGTACTGATTTTCAGGTGATTTCATTGCCCACCCCTGTAATAAACCCATAGTAGGATGCTTTCCAAACTCGGAGCCAGTCCTGGTTGAAGTAATGGCTCATCCCTTCCTATTGTCACTGTACCTGTATTCTCAATAGAGTAGTGGGGGCTCCACCATCCTTGACTACCATCATTCCTAAAATAGGACTGAGATCCCATTCTTCAGTGGTGTAGCATAAAATAATACCAGCGTAGCTATACTGGAATTAAGCAGGATTGCTTCATTGTGCACAAATAAGTCAGATCCTGATGTGTGCCTCAGTGTATTGTGCTAAACAGCACTATGACTTGCACACCAATTCAATCAATATAACAGTCTGGGCTCAGCCATGGTTACGATAGCAATGGCAATGGCAATAGCATCTATATATCTATACCGCTTATCAGTGAACTCAGCACTCTCTAAGAAGTTTATAATGCATAAGTGAATTGCCTTCAACAAGCTGGGTATTCCTTTAACCGACCTACAAAAGGATGGAAGGCTGACTCAGCCTTGGATCCTGAGGATCGAACTCACAACCTTGTGGCTGCAATACTGCCATTTAACCACTGTGCCACTAGGGCTCCTTGTTCTGTGTCCTTCTGTTGATATTGTCCCTGTGCTATGCCCTAAAAAGAAAGCTGCTCATGCAAGGGTATTCATGCCAGTGTAAGTCATGCACAATATTCCAGCCTGCAAGAATGTCCAATTGGCACTCACCGTCCTCTTCTCTTTTGGTTCTCTCAGGTTGCCAGATAAGGTTAGGGGGCTGGCCAACACACCCCCACCAGGTTTAGGGGCACAAGACCTGTGGCACCTCAGGGTCCAGCATGCCCTTCCTGCTGACTTCTCCCGTGGTCTGCAAGAACGTGCCATAGACTGTTCTCCCTCCTCGCCAACCCCCGATGCACGCCCACCGTCCGCACTGCCACACACGACCCGAGGAAGCGACCCTCAACAACCCACCTGGACGGATTGAATATGGATGGAGTGTCCCGTGTGTATCATCCCTGTCCCAGCTCTTTCTTCACCCCTTTGTTGCCAAATGAAAAGCCGATCCAACCACGCGCAGCCAAGACCTCAAGAGTTCCGACCCTCCAGTGGCGTCTCGTAAACCAAGGTTTGGGGACCAGTCGACAGATCATGATAAGCCAGCCGGCCTGAGATGGAAAGGAGTCTCTCCCTCCTCAGCACTGAAAGGGAAGAAAGAGATGGACAGCCACCGCCATCCTGAAAGAGAGACATGGGCGGTGGGAAGGCTGAGGGGTTAATGTTGGATTTGTTGGGGTCTGTTCTGTATTTCGTTTTTTCCCCCACCACCCACGGACCATGAGCACATTTGTACACTCTCTGCCACCGCCTAGCAGGCCTGACTCAGCTCCGGGCCTCATTTTCCCTCCACGGACTTCTTTTCCAAGCAAGACGATGTTCAAAGCAGGGTTTGGGTTTTGTTTTTTTCCTTTCTGTTTTTGTTATATTCCCCCCATCCCTTCCTCCTCCTTTCTTCCTTCCTGAGGTTTTAATTATTAATTAATTATTGGTGTTGATGCTCAGAAAGGGGAAGTAAATTAAATGGTACTTTTTATTTTCCTTTTGAGTTCCTTTTTGGGTTTTTTTTAAAATGTGCTTTGTTTTATTGGGGTGTTTGTTTTTTTAAAAAAAAGAGAGAAAAAGAAAAATGGAAATAATTCGAGAAAAAAGAAAATCAAAACGAACCAACTTTGCCCTCTGGTGTCTTTTTTTGTTGTTGTTGTTGTCATGGGGGGGGGGTGTTTGCTCAGAGGCCAAATATCAGAACTGGTCCTACCTTGAGGCATAGTGAAGTCGTTGCCTTAGGCGGCAAATGCCAGGGGGCAGCACAACCCATTCACCGTGTTCAATCCTTTTGAGCCTCCTAACCCTTTCTCTTTAAGTATGGAGGTGTGTATATTGCAGGTCCTCTTCACAGCTCACTGAACTAGCCTCTTGCTCAGGTATAACAGAAGCTGTCATCACACAACTGAGATAAGATTAGTCTGCCAACCAACCCGGAATCAGGAATCCTCTTTTTTGTCGCAGAGAGCAAAATGTCTTGGGCTCTCCTTCGAAAACGTTATCGATCTCTTCCTTGTGATATAATAGCAGTCGCACTTACACTTCTATACCGCTTTATAGCGCTGTAACTCTCTAAGCGATTTACAGTGTGTTAGTCAATTGCCCCCAACAAGCTGGGCACTCATTTTACCGACCTATGAAAGAATGGAAGGCAGTCTCCATAAACTGACTGGCATCCTGTTGGTACACTCTGGTTGGGCATCCTGCTAGTGATACAGTGTGCTCACTGCATCAGCGGGCAAGCAATCTGTGGACTTGACCGCCCATAGATTGCCACGCTTCACATTATTCAGTGGTGGCGTGTGCACATGGACCTGCTGATGTGGACGTGTGTGTGATGCCACCCGTTGAATAACAGGGAGTGCACCTGTGTATGCTTTTCCCACTTGTGGGGGCACCCAGAACCAGACCCCAAATCCCACCCTCAGGCCACTGTCAAGCCCTAAGTCAATGTACTGCTACTGCCATTTAATGGATAGAGAGGGGAGGGAGGCAACCAAACAGTTAAGAGGCTGCAGCTTTGCAAACATAGGAATAGAAACATCTCAGATGACCTCATTTTCTGTCCTCAAGCTGGAGAACTGCAACCAGGACAAGATGTAGTCCCCACTGCTTGGTGACCTCCCTTCCTATTCCCCCAGCTATAATAATATTAATTTACATTCATCTGCATTCATACAGTCAGGTCAGGGGTGGAATGTTTTCTTAAGATCTTTATAAGAGGTCAGATGGATAGGCCCGCCAGAAGAGATCCGTCTTAAGTGCCTTCTTAAAGGCATCCAGAGTGGTAATAAGACGGATCTCTTCCGGTAAGCTATTCCAAAGTCTGGGGGCCACAACAGTACCCCCGGGCTTGATAGATATCAAGGGCTTGGCAAAAAACTGGCTACAATCCAGTATGATTCAGTGTAGTATAATAGGTCCATATGTGGACCTGCACTAGGCTCAGCCATATACCATTCTACTGAAAAGTCTCCAAAGGTGCATCTATACTGTAGAAATAATGCTGTTTCACACTACTGTAAGAGCTGTAGCTCCAGCCTATGGAATCCTAGGATCCATAGTTTTTTACAAGGTATTTAGCCTTATCTGCTGAAAAGTGCTGTTGCCTCACAAATTGACAAATCCTAGCATTCTGTATGATGGAGCCATGGCAGTCCAAGTGGTGTCAAACTGCATTATTTCTGCAGTGTAGATGCACCCTGAAGCAGCCATTCCATGCTTCTGTGGGGAGCAGGCTGGATTGCAGAAGTGTCTGACTACATCTTCGTAACCAGAGGTAGAACTGGTTACAGCAGTGCTAAGACTCTCAGAGGACCCTGGAACATCTCAGCACTGATGCCATCATTTGGCGTCTTGTCTACAGGGCCATCGCCAGATACCTGCTCTCTACAAAGCAGAGGATGGCTTCAGGGGCTTTTGGAGAAGATGCTGCAGTGGGAGGAAGGGAATATTAGTGCAGTGCCCTCCAAAATACACCTGCATGGCAAAGAAAAACCTATGCATACAGACGTGCCTAACAGGATGTGAGCCTGCATATGAAAAGCATTATATTCCACATTTCCGATGTCGGATCTTAATTGATCACCTTTGAAGAATCATACTTAAAGTGATCCCACCCCACCCCCTAAGAACAGATTGTGTTATAACAGAGGCACTGTTTCTAGCGCACACATCCCTCAAAAGCAACAGCACCACCAACAACATATTTTCAGTCCCGCATCTTTCTATTGCAGTAATCAAGATGGCTTGACCAGGGGTTAATCAGCATTTAACACTGAAACAATGCAATCAAAAATGCAGCACCATCATTAAATCAAAACACTGCTCAGTAGTCCCCAAAGAAAAAAACGGCAGGTTTATTATGAAGCGGTTGTTTGTAACACAACCAACATCGCCACTTACAAAAGTGATGGATATAAGAAAGCCCTTTATCTGAAAAACTCTTCCAAATTTGGTCGCTCTGTTACCATTTCTGGTCAAACAGGCTTCTCGGGTTTAGGAATCATCACAAAAACCTGCAGCAGCATTTAATAGAGGAGTGAATATATTTTCTGCAGGATACCTGGTGACTGATCTTGACCTCCAATTGCTTTGTAACAGATTATCCACTGTAACGGATGAGGAGTCCTGCTTGGTTCCTTCTCCTGAAGGAATGAGAAACATCTGGCCAACCTGATGTTTTTGTCTACAACTCCCATAATTCCTTACCATCATCCATGTTGGCTGGAGTTGATGAGAACTGGAGTCCAAAGAACGTTTACAGTTGGCCTCCAAATCCATGGATTCAATCACCCACAGATTGAAGATATTGTTAAAATATATAAATGCCCAAATCAAACCTTGATTTTGCCATTTGATATAAGGGACACCATTTTATTACACCATTGTATTGAATGGGACTTGAGCATCCACAGATTTTGCTATGGATGTGGGATCCTGCAACCAAAGCCCAGTGGATTCCAAGGGCCCACTGTACATGTTTCTTCAAAGGGGGCTTGCCATTGCCATCCTCTGAGGCTGAAAGAGTGTGACTTGCTCAAGTGAGTTTCATGGCCAAGCCAGATACATATTATGTATTATTTCGGACAGGGCACAAGGGCCTATTCACTTACCCCTTGCATTCTGTACAAAACTTCCCCTCTGCCAGGCACATGCCAAGGGGGGCAAATCTATGGCTGGTCAATGACTGGTAAAGGGTAGATGTCGCTGAGGAATGAAGACGGACATCCATCCCTGCCATAGTTCTTTAGACAGAAGAAAGAGCAATGAACTCCCCCATTTGGAAACCATATAACACTAGTTATATGGTCAATTTTCCCCACTGTTTTCTTCCCTTCCCCAGCCATTTAATGGGGCTTTACAACTGTTGAAGAGATATGGAATTGCACACGTGGATTGCTATGCTCTGTGTGCTTGATGCAACATCTTGGTCCAGAAGTTCATAGAAGCCTTTCCTCACCTGGTGCTCTCCAGATGCATGGAAAATACAACATGAAGAGCTTGGTTAGGGATGGCGGGAATTATAATCCAGCATCTTTAGAGGGCACCCTCTTGAGAAAGGATTATGCTCTATGTGCCTGATCTGGCATCTTGGTCCAGAGGTTCATAGAACCCTTTCTTCATCAGCCGCCCTCCAGATGCATAGGAAACACAACATTAAGAACTTGGTTAGGGATGGTGGGAATTGTAATCCAGCTTCTCCAGAGGGCACCAGTTTGAGAAAGGACCTTTCTTTTGTTTTCGTTGCCCAAAGCATTTAAGCTCTGCCGAAACGGACAGCAGGAGAGACAACGGCTGCATCTTACTGGACTGGCCTTTTACCTGTTACCAAGGCACCAAGGAGAATTCATAAGGACGTCTGCCATCGGTGATCTATCTCTCCGCGCATCAGACTCTTGATTATGGGAAGGGGATAATGGCTCTTGCTGGGCCCACAGCTGGACAACCTGATGGATGGCCTGGTGGCCCAGAGAGGGATTAGAGCAGGCAAGAAGAGTTAAGAGCTCTCCAAGTGAGCCGATCGGAGATCCATCAGGTTCAACCTGACATCCTTTTGCCTTGGGGAATATTAATGCCGCCATGTTCTGCCTTTTTGCATGCCCCCCGGCACACGCCCCGAAAGACTGCTTCACATATCATGGTTTATTTTCTCTGGAGCTTGAAAATAAATAATTCTGCACAGGAATAGTATGAATAGGGATTCTCCTGCAGCAAGAGAAGGGCCAAAGCAAAAAACGTGGGGGATGTTTAAGTTTAGGAAAGGTTTACGACTAGGGTTGTCAGATGTCAAGTGGTCCAAAACACACTGCAGAAATAATCCAATTTGAGACTGCTTTAACTGCCCTGGCTCAATGCTAGGGAATTCTGGGAACTGTAGTTTTTGTAAGACATTTTGCAGTTTCTGCCAGAGAGCTCTGGTGCCACAGTAAACTACATTTCCCAGGATTCCCTAGCACTGAGCCAGGGCAGTTACAGGAGTCTCACTTTGGATTATTTCTGCAACGTGTCTTGGATCAGAGTCTCTAGTCCGCAGGGCCAGGGGAAGGAATCTCAGGTTGACAGTGCTGCCTTGAAAGGTGTGCGTGTGTGTCCATGTTATGTATAATTTTCTTTCTCTGTTAGACTTCGGCTGACGCTCTGTTATTGGTGTGCATGCATAAGTCACTCTATGCCGGGGTGAGAGAATTAATTTATTGCTGGGATTCTGGAGACCAGGATTCAAATCCTGGCTTGGCTATGTAAACCCCCTGAGTGACCCTGGGCAAGTCACACATTCTCAGCTTCAGAGGATGTCAATTGTAAACCCCCTCTGAAGGAACTTGCCAAGAAAAAAACACCATGATAGGTTTGCTTTAGGGTTGCCATGTTGGAAACAATGAGAAGGCACACAAGAACACATGTCTTCCTATGACAGTGGCAGAAGAACTGTTATGCATACAGAAATGTGCATTTCTTCTTACTTACGAGATGGGATTGTTGTTGTGTGTTTTCAAGCCATCTCCAGCTTACGCTGAACCTATCATAGGGTTTCCTTGGCAAGGTTGGTCCAGAGGTTGTTTTCCTTTGCCATCCTCCGAGGCTGAGAGTGTGTGACTTACCCAAGGTCACCCAGTGGATAATTGAATCCTGCTCTTCAGAGTTGTAGTCCAACACTCAAACCACTATGCCACTCTAGGGACCCTTAGTCAAACCAACTTGCTTCAAGTTAAAAAGTCGTTGCAAAGCAGAGTGGAGGATGAATCCTGGTGCCTCAACAACTGGGTGGGAAAGAAGAGGCACAATAAATAATTTGACCCCCTGGTTTTAATTGTTGCGCAGTTGTAGATTTGCACACAAGCTCTTTCCTCTTCCCTGGAGCTGAGCCCAACAAAACCAGAGCACCCTAACATCTTGAATTCAAAGATATAGTCATGTCAGTCTGTGGAATCAATATGCAGAAAGATCTTGTAGCACCTTTGAGACTCACTGAAAGAAAGGAATTGGCAGCATGAGCTTTTGTAGACTTAAGTCCACTTCCTCAGATGCATTTTGATGCCCAAATGCATCTGAAGAAGTAGACTGAAGTCTATGAAAGCTCGTGTTGGGAACTTCTTTCTTTCATTTAGTCTCAAAGGTGCGACAAGATCTGTCTGCATGCTGATTCTATTTTATTTCTATTTATTTTATTTCCAGGATTTATATCCTGACTTTCTCCCACAATGGGATCCTACAGACGGATACGTCTATATCTTTGCCCAAAGAGATAGGCCACAAAAACTGGAGAGCCGGTGCCAGACCCTGCAATCTGGCAGCTCTCCATAGAGAGGCTTGCACTTTGCAACGCCAGGCTAAGGCCTCAGCTTTTGGAGTCTTTTGTTTGCAAAACAGAGACCATCACATGTGTGTCGTATGTGCTGGGAGCCGCAACTCATCATGCATGGTGTGGTTTGCATGCTTATCCCTTGCAGGGAATTGCTTTTGGAGGGCGCCAACCTATCTGTTTCTCGTATTTTTGCTTGCATCTACACAATGCCAACGCATTTCCAGTTTGGAGCCTTTGCTAGGGATAGCTTAACAACAAACAAGGATGGGGGTGTTGTGGGGAGGTTTAGGCCTTGCTAATTATTTACGGGGCACCCGTGGCCGACCGTTGGTTGCGTGATTCATGCTAGCAGCCAGAGCAATTGGTGGGTAATGTCACTGCGAGAGGCTCAGTATGGCAAGAGTGGGAGGGCGGTGGGGGGATGATGGATGGGCCATGCCAAAGAGGTAGAATTAGGTGTTGGGAACCCAAGCTTTCCAGCAAGGGGGAAAAATGGAAAGGGGTGGGGGAGCTGGGGAAATAAGAATCATAATAAAGTCATTTATCACCCAGCGATGCTCGCCAGTCAAGCTGCAGTTCTCTGGGGAGCTGGGGGTGTGCGGAAAGGGGAAGGAAAAAGATGAAGGGGGAAGCAGGCTGGACTGAGTCTCTGTGTCTATTTGTGTATGTGAGTGCATTTTTCGGAGCCACTTGTTTTTTTTTAGCACTGCTTGGTTTCCCAGAGGTTCGGATATAAGAGTGGCGCAAGGCCTAATTCTATCAGCCTCCCAAAGATGGTCCAGGGAGTGTTGAGTTTTATGCTAAGTCAACCGCGGTCAAAGGGCCCTTATAGGTGATGTTGTTGCTATGAGTTTTCCAAGTCCATTCCGTCTTAGGGCATCCCGTGGCAAATCTGGGCAAGATTTCTTCGGAGGAGGTTCGCCGTGGCTTTTCTCTGAGGCTGGGAGAGTTTAAGGTGCCCGCTGGGCTTCCATGGTTGAGCAGAATTTGAACCCTGGTCTCTTGGGGTCCAGGTCCAACACTCAAATGGCTACACCATGCTGCCTCCCTATGGTGGGGGCCTCTGTATCAATGGATTCTTTATCCACAGATTCAAGCATCCACAGCTTAAAAATATTGTTTTTAAAGATATAAATTCCAAAAAGCAAACCTTGATTTTGCCATTTGATACGTAAGGATCACCATTTTACTATACCATCATATTTAATGGGACTTGAACAGATTGTGATATCCACTGGGGGGGGGGGGTGTTCCTGGAACCAAACCCCAGCAGATACTAAGGACCCAATGTACATTCAAACTGTATTATTTGCTGCTATGAGACCTCTTAAGTTTGACATACATCAAGAATTACTTTACATTGTAGTTAACATTCCTTCCCACTTTCAGTGGATCGGTGATTAATATTTTTCTTTGACTGGTTTTCGTTTCCTTTATTTCTTTTCCTTTTGGCCTCTACTTGTTCATCTAATTTTTTGCCCCATGCTTTTATCTCAGAACACAATGAACTCAAAGAAAAGATAAATAAATATAGTAAATTAATGACCCAGCTATGTCCAGCTTTATGCTATATACGGAAAGTAAGTTCAAAGTACCAAAGCAGTTGAAGGAGAGGAGAAAAGTCTCGTCCTTCCCAATAGACCCGGGTTAAAGCAAACTGTTGCAACCTCTCCTGGTTTGGGCATCCTTCCTCATTTATACTTGCCTTTCGCCGGCAAGTAAAAATGTTTTTATGCGGGAAGTTGTTTGGTATATAATGCATAACAGGTTGTTTTTATGGAGCATACGGGTGTTTAGTTTGTTTTGAACTTTGGTATATTTTTCTGTGATTTATATATTGGGTGTAGATGTTTGTAACGGTTTTGAATATTATTGAGACTTTAAACGTTTTGTCTGCGAGCCACCTTGGGTCGGCGTATAAAATAAATAATCAAATAATCAAATACTTAAATATTAACATTGGCCAACTTGACCACACTCTTGATGCTGCTTGGCCATACATGGGTCCCGGTTTCTGTCTACGCAATGCTGGAGGATCTGCGCTAGGCCCAGAGAAGCCGCACGTTGGAGCAGCACTCGAATGCAATCCTGGGACGGATCTGCGTCGCCGGGGGATGACAAAAGGCTTAAACAGATGGGTGAAGGGCAGCCTCTCCCTTTCTTTTCCTCCCGGCTCCCCCAGCCACAACCTCACATGGTCTCTGGGAAGGCTTTAAATACAATGCATGGCCATCCCTGGTTCAATCACAGGCTAATGAAGCCACATTAATCATCCAATTATACACCTGTCAGGCTGGGAACAATAGCGCAGGGCTCTCTGAATGCAAGTGGGGGCATCTGAGCTCACTGGGCCCCCAGAGGCAGAACAAATCCAAGGAAGACAATAGCAAACAAAACACAGATGACCCCGAAGCAGGAGGGAGATGGAACCACGGCTAGGGGGGGTGTTTAAGCTCATGGGGAGTTTTGTCTCCAAAATTGTAAAAACAAAATAAAATGGGGGGGGGGGTACCGAACCCCCCCAACCGTGGGTCTTCTGTCCAAGGTGCAGGAGCCCCCTTGCCAGCTGTTGAGCCCTTCCTTCACCTGCCAGTCAGAGAACAAAAAGCAAAAGGGGAAGAATTTGGTAGCATTCAAAGATGTAGCCGTTTGGGTAGAATCAGGATGCAGAGAGATCTTATAGCACCTTTGAGACTAACTGAAAGAAAGACGTTGGCACAGCCTGAGCTTTCGTAGACTTCAATCTACTTCCAAATGCATCTGAGAAAGGAGATGTAAGTCTATGAAAGCTCAGGCTGTCAACTTCTTTCTTACAGGGAGAACTAGAAGGAGAAAGTGTGTGTCTTCAAGTCGCTTCCGAGTTACGGGGAACCTAAGGCCGTGTGGCAGGGTTTTCTTGGCGAGATTTGTTCAAAAGAGTTTTGCTTTTGCCTTCCCTTGAGGATAAGATCGTGTGACCTGTCCAAGGTTACTGAATGGGTTTCATGGCTGAGCAGGATTCAAACCCTGGTCTCCAGAGTTGTAGTCCAACACTCAAAACACTATGCC
Organism: Urosaurus nigricauda; assembly: GCA_034509955.1. Taxonomy (NCBI): domain Eukaryota; kingdom Metazoa; phylum Chordata; class Lepidosauria; order Squamata; family Phrynosomatidae; genus Urosaurus; species Urosaurus nigricauda. Next base: position 28,989,277 of record JAOEGL010000007.1, on the reverse strand, counting down.
ATATTGGCTCAGAAGGAGAAAGTAGCGTTCCCTATATGGCTAGATTTTTCTGAAATGAAGTGGGTCCTTTACTGGTATGGTTCCAGAGGTTCAAAACTCCATACCAAGCAAATCATGGTATGGAGCTGAACCCAACTTCCGGCCCAAAGCTCCAAGCAAATAATGAATGGCTTCACTTTTTGTTCCTCTTTAAACCACAGGCTCAGGAACGCCAAGAAAGATGGCAGCTATCCTGTAATGTTTTGTCTTGTGCCAGCTGCTTGCAGATGAAAATATACACAGATAGATGCATTCACACTCTACAATGTCCACCCTTTGCAATAAACTCCCGCTTTGGTGAAAACATGTATAATCGCTGAGAAGTCATAAATATTCTCTCTCGAAATCTATCACCTCCCAGCTCCGTTCTTTATTGAGATCCGGGATGGGAGGAAAGTAGAATTGTTATGTCACCTCTATTAGACTGAATACCAAACTTGATTGCGGTGCATTTTTCAACCAGTACGGAATTAAATAATAATAGGGGGGAAAAGGTACGTTCTTCGACACAGTGATAAATAGGCTCCTATATTAACATGCGGGGTGGGCCCTCCATGAAGGCAGAGCAAGAAAACAGGAGGAAAAAAAGATATTCTAGGTCACATTTGGTCTGATGTATATTGAGACAGAGGAAAGGGTCTATAGATTAATGGTCAGCAACTGGCAGCCTTGAGCCTAAATGAATTGATGCCAGAAAGGTAAAAACAAAATAAAAGGTTAAACAAAGATACGAAAACCTCTCAAAGTCAAATGGCACTAAGTCCAAGATCATTCATTGGGGTGGTATAAAATAAATTTCCAATGTAGAATTATGCATTAATTCTGCCATTATTATTATTATTATTACTCCACTTTTCCTCCCAGTATGGGGGCCCAAATTACAAATTACAAATTATTACAATATAGATTTAAAAAATAGAAAAAGTCAGGATTAAGATAGAATAAAGCTATCAATGATATTAAAAGTATAACAAAACAGTTTAAAACACGTACAGTGGTCCCTCCACATTTGCTGGGGTTAGGGGTGAAGGACCACCATGAATAAGGAAAAATTGCAAATAATAATAATAATAAAATAAAAAACTATTATTTTTAGCTGAGAGAACACCTATCTAGGAATCTGCAGGTCCTCCTCTATGGTCAATATCTGCTTGACGTTGATCATAGAATCATGCCGGAGGACTTACAAATGCCCAGAGAAGTGTTTTCTCTAGGAATGTCTAGGTTCTCTAGCACAACTCTATGGCCAACTTCCAGCAGAGTTGCACTGGATGACTTAGAGATTCCTAGATATTAATCAAACTTGCAAGTGATCAGATCCGCAAAGTCAAATTCGCAAATATGGAGGGCCACATGTCCCTTCTTCTTATGAGCTCTTTCTTTAAAAGCTTCCAGTTTTAAAAGCCTGTCTGGATTTATATATATATATATATTTATCTGTCTGGCCTCTCTAGGAAGGAAATTTAAAAGTGTGGGAGCAACCACTGAGAAGGCCCTATTGTATATTCACACTATGCCTGTAAAGATGGTAGGACTCAAAAAAGAGCCTCTCCTGAGGATCTCAGGGTCTGGATAGATTCACACTGGAAGATAGGGTTTGTCAGATAGCCCAGACGTAGCCACGCATGAGAACCATTTTCTTTTTTTTAAAAAAAAGTTCTTAAAGAGTATTTTTATTTGTTTTGTTTTTTAAGTTGTTGCTTTTTTGTTCTGTATTGTTTTAAATGATTTTTTTCCAGGAGACCCGGGTAGGGTGGAAAATGATGCATAAAGACTGGAATGAAAAATAAATAATATTTATGTAACAAAAGATAGCTCTCAGACAGATGTAGCATTCACTACATCACCTGTTGGATTCCTGCATTAAAAGGTGTCAACTGGAGTTGTCTGGAATTGCCAACTTTCCAATCCTCTTCCTTGGATTTATCCCTACTTCCTTGTTTCCCTGTATAACCCTCTCTCATTTCTTGCATCTTGATGCTGGAACGCTCACCTAGAGTTTGGAAAAGTTACTTTTGGGGAAATACAACCCCCTGAATTCCCCAGCAATGCAAGGACTTGTAGTCTCTCAAAGGTAACTTTTCCAAACCCTGGCCCAAGCAGTAGAAGAACTTGGTCTATAATTTTTTGTGGGTTTTTTGGAGTACGTGGGCATGTTCTAGAAGAGTTTATTCCTGACGTTTCGCCAGCATCTGTGGCTGGCATCTTGCCACAGATGCTGGCAAAATGTCAGGAATAAACTCTTCTAGAACGTGCCCACATAGCCCGAAAAACTCACAAAAAACTACAGATGCCAGCCATGAAAGCCTTCACCTTCACAGCCTGGTCTATGTTTCCAAGGCTGCTTCCTTCGTACTGCCTCATTTTGCTTGGATTCGATATATAAAAGCCACTATCTATCCACCATCGCTTGCAGCCTCCTCATATCCTCTTTGAACACGTTTTAAAAAATCAGATATGCGGTTCATGTTGTGTCCAAAGAGCATCCAAAGAGACTGAATTCTTTGCCGTTCATGGATGCATTTTACACACACACAGCCATATGATTACTAGAGAACCAGCATTTTGCTCAGAGTGACTGGTGAGCTAACTCCAATGTTGAATCTAGAGCTCCATCTTATGGCTGGAGTTTTGATTTGTGTCTTGAAGTTTTGGGTACCTCCTTTTCAGGGAACTGAGGATCTTTGGAATTCAAAGGTGAAACTTTTCTCATCATGGAGATGGAGGGAGGCTGCATCCTTCCCCTTGCCCAAGTCTTGTGGTGTAAGATTATTGTTGTCAAATCATCCCCAATTTATGGTGCCCTATGAATGAAATCTCCGAGACACTCTGTTATAAGAGCTTTATGTCTTGCATATTCAGGACTGTGGCTTCCGTGTAAAGTGGTCTTCCTCTTTTCTTACTATAACACCAAGTATTATAATCTTCTCTAATGCACCATATTGTCCCTTGATATGTCCAAAGTGTGATAGCCTCGGTTTAGTCATTTTGGCTTCTGATTCAGGCTCAATGAGCTCTTGAACCCATTTACAGTTGACCCTCCACATTTACTGGGTTTAGGGGCACAGGACCCCATGAAAGTGGAAAAAACGCATTTTTTTTAAAAAAAAATTTAACTTGAGAGAACAGCTCTCTATGAATCGTTCAGTTTTCCAGGGCAACTCTATGGCTAACATCTGCCAGACGTTCAGTATAGAATTGCACCGGAGACCCTACAAATGCCTAGAGAATTGTTCTTTCTAGGAATCTCTAGGTCCTCCAGTGTGATTTTTATCAGAAGTTGAGTTTCTAGAGATTCCTAGAAAGAGCATATTAATGAAATCCGTGAATAATCAGACCTGCACAAGTCAAAGCAGCAAATGCGGAGGGCCAATTGTATTTGTCTTTTTTGGCAATCCATGAGCTCCATAGAACTCTCCTCTAGAGCCCCATTTCAAATGAGTTGATTCTCTGGCCCTATGAAAAAGAATTCAGGGCTTCTGTGCCTTTATTCGGGAATTTCAGCCGGAGAAGCTTGCATGAAAAACTGCACCTGCTGACATTTCCTCTTCCATGCAACTATTAAAGACAGAGGTGCCCTGACCTTCTTTTTCATGGAGCCACACTACTGGGGAGGTTGCACCCAGGCAATGTAAAGCTGCCTTGGATGTAGTGTGTGCATGTTCTGGGGGCACATTGCCCAAGGAGATACTTCTCAAATGTCAGAGATGCTGGTGTAACAAGAGGTATTTCACCAAAAGAACTGTGGACATTATTGATCATGGAGAAGCGTGTTGTTGTTGTTAGCTGCCCTCGAGTCAACCTCAACTCATGGTGACCCTGTGGATGAGACATTTGCAGGACCTCCTGTCCTCCATGTTCTGTTCCTATGCTGCAAATCCAAGCCTGCGGTCTCTTTGGTTGAGTCTAACCCTCTGGCATGTGGTCCTCACATGGCCTCTGCCTGCATTGAAATCCCTCAATGCCATCTTAACTGACAACATCTCAGACCGAATGTAGGACTGTGACTCCAGCATCATCCCCCTTTTATTCCTGTATGGTTTTTAAAACATCTTTGCTGGACAAAGAAGTTCAGCAAAGCTTTGAAAGCTTGCATAATGTATTTGTGCTTTGGAACTGGCCCAATAGAGGTATTGCTGCTTGTGGGTTTTGGATTTTGTTGCATTTTGCTGCTTGCCAGGGCTGTTGTTGTTGTGTGCCTTCAAGTCATTTCTCACTTAGGGCTACCCCTGGATATATTTCCTTCTGAGAATGAAATATATTTTGGGTAAAAATAAGTCATCTTAGCCTTATGCTACCACCTAGTGGTCAATATCCCTATCTTTAAGTACACATTTCCTTCTTTTAAAACTACAGATCTGTGCAAGGCCTGTTATGACTTGGGAGTTTATTACATGGAAGGAATTTTTCTCAATTGCGAATGGAGCCAATTTGCAATTACGTGAATTCGCTAGTTTAGCGAATTTAAGTGAAATCTGGTTAAATCCGGAATGTGTTCAGAATGACTTCCCATTTCCTGAAAATGACCAAAATTGTGTGAGATACTCTAATACGCAATTACGTGCCTATAGTATTTTTGGGAAGGTAGGCCAGGAGACATTACTTAGTTATGCATCTGTAATTAAATAGGCAATGGCCTTTCATTGCCAAATTTCACTTTTGGGGTTCACTTGAATTAACTGCATTGTTTCACCCCAAGAACCTCTCAATTTACTTGTAGTCCTCTACTGACTCTTTCCACCCCTCCCTTAGATCTTTTTACATCAGATCTCCTTCATATCCAAAGCTATATTTTCGGCAGTTGGCTACTTGAAATGTGCATTATTTAACATAACATGAATTTTCCATTTGCCGATGTGGCGTGCAAGGGATCTCACGATATACCCCAGAGGATGCTATCCAAAGAGGGACAAATGTACAAAGTCAAAGAGAAGTTCATCTTGAAAATAACCAGACTCAGTGAGATTTGAGGAGGGGGGGGGGGAGTTCTCCCCAATTCAAAATAAAATGTATTCATGACGTTGTCCATTTTCCCCCTAGAGAGCATCATGCAAAGAAAGCTTTTTGGTGTGTGGTTGTCTGCAAAATGACAAAATAGATAGAATCTACCTGAAGCAAGTGAGAGAACCACAATGATTATTTTTCTTTAAAAAAATTAAAAATTAGAAAGAGCAAACGTACTAGAAAAGAAGAAAAGAGATGTCCACTGGGTAAAGATTTTCTTTTTGTCTTCTTCTTTTTTTATTCTTTTGTGCCCCTGCCCTGCCAAGCAGAAAGAAGCTACAAAGTCTTTGAAAGTGATCTTCCATCATATGCCAAAGAGGAAAAAGCGTTAAGAAAACCGGATATTAAAAACAACACTTTGGAGTCCACCTCACCCCACCGTCTGACTGGTTTAGCGTTTCCCCAGTCCAGATCTGATCTCTCAGATGCATTAGAAAATTATTCCCACATTTTAGAGTTTCTTAAGAAAGTCAAATGGGATTTTTGACAAGCCTGCCCCCACGTTTGGAAAGGGAGAGAAAAGAGTTCCCCATCTTTTTTGGAGGCAAGGCAGCATCTGCAGCTGTTTCAGGAAGATGAGAGGGAACCAAAAGGACTGGAGTGATGGACCTCCTTGTGTGGGATCAGTCCAACTATTGGACAAAGGAAACATTTGTCCCATCTCAAGAGCTTCCCCTGGAAATGTATGAGAAAACTCTTTTAAAAACCACAACAGCTGCTGTGGCCTTCAGACCCATTCCTCCATAGGCCTTATGGCTTTCTCCCTCCTCTTTCCCCCTCGCAGTGGCAGCTGATAGCTTCCATGGCAATAGGGTAGTGAATTCACTTTGGGTTTTAATGTCATTTTTCAAAAGAACTTTCCAAAGTACAAGCTGAGTCTCTCTTATCTGAATTTCTGAAATGCGAAATACTCCAAAATCCAACCTTATCCATGTGGAGGGCTGACATAGCGGCACCTTTGCTTTCCGATGGTTCAGTGTACACAAACTGTGTTTCATGCACAAAATGATTTAAAATCTTGCGTATAAAATTACCTTCTGACTATGTGTATAAGGTGTATACAAAACAGAAATGCATTTCATGTTTAGACTTGGGTCCCATCTCCAAGATATCTCATTGTGTATATGCAAATATTCCAAAATCCAAAAAAGAAAAAGAAAAAATCCAGTCCCAAACATCTCATATAAGAGAGACTCAACATGTAGCGAGCCTGTTTGGAGCTCTACATGGTGCTGAACCTTGGCTCAGTCCATGGAAGGTTAAAACCTGGAGCAGGCACAGAAGCCACCAACCATGGAGGACAGCAATGTTTTTATGCCTCCTTAGTCCATTTTAGGCCCAGAAGAGGCCTTTTTACAAAATCCACTAGATGTGAGTACCTATTTGGAAAAAAAAGGGCCTTCTTTTGAGCCTAGATGGCATTTCTGGGACGTTGGGGCCAAAAAAAAAGTGGAAAAATAGAATTTATTTACTGCTAGGGCCCCTGAAGGCCACAAAAAATGGCTCTAGGGGCCACATGAAGCCTGCTGGTTTTGTCTTTCATGTACAAATAGCCATATTCAAGTAAATGTCTTAGACTTAGATGCCTTTGAATGAGATATGGCTAGGTTCCCTTGTTCTGGTCATCCTGAAACCTTGGGGCTGATTAGTATTTTTTATCAGACTGACTATGGGTCTGGCTGGATTAAGTCTTATTTAAGCCCCACTATACCCCCAAGCCTATTCAATGAGATTTCTCTAGGCTAGAGATGGAGAAGAGATCTGGTACCCATTCCAACATAGCAAGAAAGAGGGCTTTGTGGATTAGACTAGAGATGTCCATGGAGCAGATTGGGCCTGTGAGCCACAAGTCCACCTGTTTTAGGTGTTGCCCTTGAAAATGAATGGATCCCATCTTGTTTGTAGTTAATATTTTTGAACTCTGAAACTGGCAAACCAAATTGGGAGGAAGCTTCAGTGCTGGCTAAATGAGATAGAGAAGAGATAGTCTTGTGTCCAGTTGGCCTCTTTGTACTTGTACTTTCCAATAAATGAACCAGCCCTACAACATCATTACAGTACATCCCACTCTGGTCTGTATAAACCACGTCACCAAATACCTAATGATTTGAAGTGATCCCAGATGGGGGAAGAGGTTATGGTCTTACTATGGACTCTGTGTGAGACTTGCATTTGTGCAAAAGATCCAGACTTCCACTGCCTTTCTCCACATCAGATGGGACCTGGAAAAACGTGGTTCTGTCAAGGAGCTACCACTGCCCCAGAATTATGCCACATTTGTAACTGTGGTGGACACTTATCAAAAGGGCCTTCTTGGTGCATTCACATAAGACAAGAAAGAAAATGGCATGGCTCTGTATCCATAATATCTTTTGACAATATGGTCTCCCAGGCAGATTGTTTTCTTAAAGGTGCTGTGCTAGTTATTAAATCTGTGAGCACACTCTTCTTTTGTCTGTCAGCCACAGAAAGATGGATAGTCAGAGTGCACAAATCAGAGCTTGGAGATGAACTTTGCACTGAAGCAATCTTCACAAAACAGGACAACTAAGCCAAGGTGCTACCCATATCTGAATATGTCTTCAGTTTCAGTTCATTCTACAACTCATTATAATCCTTCCTTTGCAAACAATGGCTTCCATTGTTGTTTCTCCGCCAAACCCTGACTTGACCTGCCCAGAAGATGTTTGGTCACTCTGGTCACTATGTTCTCCTGATATGCCATGTTAAAAAATCAGATTTGACTGGCTGGATCATGTGGGACTTCCCACGTCTATGTCACCTGTCCCAGTATGGGATGGGTCAAGGACATTGCTACCACACTTCAGAATTAATATAGTTTGACATCACTTTAAATCTCATGGCTCCATCCAATGGAATCCTAGGATTTGTAGTTTGTTGTGGTACCAGAGCTCTCTGATAGAGAAGGCTAAGTATCTCACAAAACTACATATCCCAGAATTCCATAGCATAGAGTCATGGCAGTTAAAGGTTTGTCAAACTGCATTAATTCTACAGTGTAGATGCAGCCAAAGTGAGAACTTCCCAAATGACCCACTCATACACAGCTCATGGAAACAGTATGTTTTTTGGACACAAACTCCCCAAACTTCCCCAACCAGGATGACAACTGGTAATCCAAAGAGATGTAGTCCAACCCCGTTGCCCTGACATCTGTAGTCTCTGAGGATATGTGTAGTGTGTCATTCAGTCATTCAGACAGAAGTAACAGAGGAATCAGCTTATAGGGAAAATATCCCCAGGTTTTCTTCCTAAAGAGGATGCAGTCCTTACTTGGGAAGGGAGAGATGAAGACATCTTATGGAATGAACAAAAAGGCCACCATGTTAATGCTGGGGAAATCAAAGGGGGAAGGTGTTGTCTTCCTTTAACAAGGGGTTCATAGCATTAATTTTAACGCCTTTTGTCACTGAGAGCAAAGCAGGAGTCAAAAGTGTCTTAAAATGGTTGTTTGAACCCAAGTCACTGCTGATATGCACAACCTCACCAAAACAAACAAAGAAACAAAAAATCTTGGAAATGGTTTGCCTTGTCCATCCATCTGCCAGCCCACCCGCCTTCAAAAAAATATATCACAGAATTGGGACTGGGGTAGGAGCTATGCTCAAAGTCCCCTCCTTTTTGTTGCATTGAGCTTGGGTAAGGTGGAGCTCATCTCTGGTCCCTCTTAGTGTAACCCCAGCTCAGTTAACCTGCTGTTGTTTTTAAAACCACAAGAAGATTATCGAAAACGTCAAATTGTAAAAGAGAGAGAGAGAGAGAGAAGAAAATGGCAAAACTTCCATCACTGAAGCGTACTGCTCTGGGAGGCCTTCCTCCCGTCCCACACATGTCTCTCCTGTATCAACAAGAGAAAGAAGAGACCCGCTTCTGAGTAAACATTTGAGGGAAAGAACCTCTCTTTCCCACTGATTCTGTGGTTCTAGGTGCAGTTGAAAAGTAGAACCATTAAAGGGCACCTTAGCAGACATATTAGAGGGTCCTTTGGGAAGGATGGGCAACAATCGGGTGTTAGGACAGTACACACACACACACACACACACACACCCTGGCCCATCCCTCTTGGCTTGCACACTAGCTCTTATGTGTGAGAGCGGTCCCAGGAATGTAGCCGGTCCTTGTTGCAAGAGTCACATATGAAAGGAGAGAAGAGAAGGACTTCCGGTTTGGAGTGCGAAAGTGTTGGCGCAATGGAGTAGACACCAAAAACAATTAGGAAGGGGAGGATTGTTGTTAGATGTCAACAAGTTGGCTTGGACTTAGGGCAACCTTATAAATGAGAGGCCTCCAACACTCTCCATCAGCAGCAACCTTACTCAATCCCTGCAAACTCAGGGCCATGGCTTTCTTGATGAAGTCTATCCACCTGTCTTCTTTTCCTGGGCAGCAAAATTAAAGGAGGCCTCTGTTCCTGGAGTTCGGAGAAAGGGCATTCTTTGTCTCACAGGTATGGAAGTTTCAAAAGTAAAGATGCTCAGAAAGCCGAGGAAAGGGGATAGGAAGGAACGCAGTCTGCAGTGTCTCTTCATCAAAGGCGCCCTTGTGGTCCCGAGTTTTGTCCCATGTCCCGGCCTACACCTTGGGTGGGTGGTTCCCTCAGAAGCCTTGGATGTGGCAGTAGGCTTCAAGGCTGGCAAAGAGGATGTAGAGGAACCAGAGGCCCATGAAGAGGCAAGTGGTGAGGATTTTGGCGGTTCGGGGGCCCCCTAGCTCACCCCCTATGTGCGGCCGGCGGCGGTACATCAGGACGCTGATGCAAACAAAGGCGAAGATGGTGAAGAGAGTGACGGAAAAGGCCAAGGTGCCCGTCTGCACCTCAAATTTTTTGCCTTGGAAGGCCCAGTAAATGGCGGCTACTGACCAGGCCACTCCCAGGCCCAGGAAGACGTTGACCGCATTGCTTCCCGTCACGTTGCCAATGGAAGCGTCGGCACACTGGTCCTGGAGGGCGGCCACTTTGCTGGCAAAGGTGTCTGGGAAAAGAGGAGAGGCATGAGGAGATGTGAGAAGAAGCAGTAAAACTTGGGGGTAGAGAATGCTTCCAGGGATGCAGCTATGGGGTGGAGTGGTAGCGAAAAATGGGGGCATTGTCCCAAGTAAGAATTCTGCTCCCCAAATTGAAATTTCCCTTTAGCCCCCACATTTCCAGCATTTCAGAGAATGAGACATTGAAAATTGTTCACACCTAGTACTCTTTTATTTGTTGTCTTCACATTCCCTGGGCCCCTTTGCTTGAACCTTTTGTTTGGAGGCCTAAACTGCATTCCTCAATTGTTGTGTGCCTTCAAATCATTCAGACTGATGCGAGATCCTAAAGAGAACATATTACAGGGTTTCCTTGGGAAGTTTTCTTCAGAGGAGGTTTGCCTTTGACCTCTTCTGAGGCTGAGAGAATGTGATTTACTGAAAGTCACCCCAAGGGTCTCCATGCCCAAGGGGTGATTTGAACCCTGGCCTCCAATGCTCAAGCCATTATGCCATGCTGACTCTCTTTATTTCTAAATATTCAACTAAAAATGTAAGTTCCTATGATACTATAAATTCAAGGACTGAAGAAAAATTCCATGTAGGACAGAATTATTATGGGGAACAATGCCCTCATTCTGCCCGTCTCCATAGGTTCACCCTTGATGCCTTCCATCCTACCAGACCTGATCCTACTTAGCTTCCGAGATCAGAACACTTTTCAGAGTGTTTAGCTGGAGGGAACAGTAGTGGTAAAATGAAGTGTCAATTCGCCACCCCCTTACATTTCCAATATGTCCTTGGGAGAAGGAACAAATTACTTTTTTTGTGGGATTTTTGGGCTAAGAGGCCATGTTCTGGAAGAGTTTGTTTCTGACGTTTCACCAGCATCTATCTTCATTTTCTGAAGATGCCAGCCACAGATATGGGTGAAACGTCAGGAATAAACTCTTCCAGAACACAGCCACGTAGCCTAAAAACCCTACAAAAAACTATGGATTCTAGCCGTGAAAGCCTTCGACTTCAGAAGTTATTTTTTGCAAATCACAACTACAGTGGTAGCCCTTTTTTGGAGGCCTCGCTACTATAAATGTAGCTAACTACAGTCCAACCCTTGTATCTGTGGAGGATATGTTTCAGACTTACTGTGGATAGCGAAAACTGTGGATAATCACAAAGGCTATATTTCTGCCAGAAGCTGACCATAGGGTCCTGCTGGAGGACCTACAGATGCCTAGAGATTTCTCCCCCAGATGTGAGTAAATGAAACAATGGTTACTGATCCTGCAGATACAGGGGGCCGGACTGTGTTGTTCTTTTTTAAAAGGAGCTTTCCAACTTCTGAGCTATACTGTTCTTGGTGGTTTCTAATACCTGGAATGGAGGTGCCCAAGGCTACAAAGACAACGGCGTTGACGGAGTCCTTGAGGCCGACAGTGCAGCCAAAGTGAGAAGCCAAGTCTCCGATGAGGGCGGTCAGCACCCCGATGACCAGGATGCTGACGCTGAAGCAGGCCCAGCCGTTCCAGTATTCGGTGGGCGGCACACAGGCAAACAGAACCTTCCAGAAGACGGTCAGGAAGTGCATGACGTAGTCGAAGCAGGACGGAAGACGCTCCTCGCGGCCGTCTTCTTCATCCTCCTCGTCGCCTAGGAAAGTGACAAGTCTGGATTAGAGAGGCAAGTCTGGATTAGAGAAGGAGGAAAATGAGGGCTGGGCAGCGATCAAAAGAGTTTGTAAAGAAAGAGCTACATTGAAAAAGGCTTTCTTAACTAGGTTTGATTTATTTTAGCATGAGCTTTCAGGGATGGCAACCCATGCAGAGATACACAAAAGCCTGCAAAAATACATCCTAAACTACAAAGATATATCTGTGTTAGTCTGCAGAATCCGTATGTAAAGAGATCTTGTAGCCCCTTTGAGACTCAAAGAAAGAAAGTTGGCAGCATGAGTTTTCGGAGACTCAAGTCAGCCATCTGAGGAAGTAGACTGAAGTCTATAAAAGTTCATGCTGTCAATTTCTTTCTTTCACTTAGTCTCAAAGGTGCTACGAGATCTCTCTACATCCTAAAATATAGCAACTAAACTCAAAGATGTTGATTGATTCCTTCATCCTTTTCCATATTTTTCCCCGTCTGGTCTCCCTTATTTTAGGAATCGTATTAACAATATAAAATAAAGCAGATAAAGAAAAAGAGGAGAGAAATGTGCCTCCTCAAAGTATCAAGCAGCCATTTGCAAACATAAATACACAATGAACATCTCCCAAATGCTATCATCATCATCATCATCATCATCATCATCATCATCTATTCTAGAGTAGGAGGAATGGCTGAAGTAGGCTACTCAGAGGAACCTTCTCTCCAAATATGCTGTACATTTGGGGCAGAAAAAGCCAAAGGACTTTTTCTTTGGTTGCCCCTAGACTGTGGAATGGCCTTCTGGAAGAGATTTGACAGCTGAATACGCTGTCTGAATTTAAAAGAGCTTTAAAGACCACTCTCTTCTGGCAGGTTTATCCAGATTATTTTCAAATTGTGAATTTTAAATGATAAATTTTAAATGCGGATAGTTTCAATACAGTGTATATTATATGTTTAAAGACAATAGGAGAGTAAACAGGAAGCCGTCTTTGCCTTGCCTGGGGTGGGAGTAGGAAAAGAGGGCGCAAAAAGTGGAGAGTTGTATGCAAGCTTTTGAGCTTCACAGAACTCTTTGTCAGGCATTAAGAAGAGAAAACCTGCATTGGAACAGTTGCCAGATTTGTCATTTTTAAACTGACGTGTTTTAACTGATGTGGTGTGTCTATTAATTATTGTTGTTCCCCCCTCGATTCATGGGCAGAGGCAGGTAAATAATAATAATAATAATAATAATAATAATAATAATAATAATATAAAGAGTTCCTATTTTTTGCAAATGGGGAAAAGAGCCATTTTGAGGAGTTTGGCCAGCAGAGGGTGCAGCTGCCTTAGCACATGATATATGAAAGATCTATGGCCAACATTAACCTCTTTTTTCCTACTTAGAAAGCTGCAAAGAAAAGTATGTGTTAGGGGCCAGGTGAGAACAGAAAGTGGTTGCACAGGACCATCCAAAGAGCCCACACCTTCAGACCCATTTTTCATCATCGTCACCATCATCATCATCATTCATTCATTTATACCTTGCCTTTTCAATAGCCTTTTGACTCAAGGAGTGTAGCCACACTGCAGAATTAAAGCAGTTTGACACCACTTTAACTGCCACGACTCTGTTTTGCAGAATCCTGGGATCTGTAGTTTGGTTAGGTCCCAGAACTCTCTGACAGACCAGGCTGGATACCGCTTCGAGCTACAAATCCCATGATTCTGTAGGATATGTTATAGCAGTTAAAGTGGTGTCAAACTGCTTTAATTCTGCAGTGGGCCTGCAGCCAAGGTGGCTTACAGAAAGCAAAACAGGTAAAGGATGCACAAGACATAAGTAAAACATAGAACACATTATTGTTAAAATCAAGTGAAAGCAAATTTTTCACTTGCCAACATAAGGACGTCAAGGGTCTTAGCCTTGCTAGGGTGGGAGTAGGAAAAGAGGTAACAATGGATGCATAAAAAGAAAAAGAGAAGGTATGCAAACTTTTGAGCTTCACAGAACTCTTCATCAGGTATTAAGAAAAAGAGGAGAAAAGCTGCATTAGGACAGCTGCCTTTCATATGATGCAATTTTCCATTCTAGTTGACAAACATAGATGACTTCCATGGAAATCTGAAGGTACTGGTGAAGAATTCTATGAAACTCAAAAGCTTGCTAGCATTTAACCCAGCCTGTGCTGGCCAACATAAAAGAAACTCATGCATGCTAGGGTAGCAATGTTGCCAACATTTTATTATTATTAAAGTAGACGTTCAGCACCTTTCCATTCAGGGCTGACACCATCAGACCTACAAGAAGATTGACATCTAGGACCACAGGGCTTCTCTATGGAGGATTACAGTTCCTTGGGCGGAAAAGGAGCTACTGCCCTTCTTCTCTGTGGATGCATCTACACTGCAGAAATAATGCAGTTTGACATCACCAAGTGCCATAGCACCATCCTATGGAAGCCTGGGGTTTCTAGTTTTACAAGGTCTTTATCCTTCTCTGCCAAAAAGCGCCGGTGCCTCACAAAACTACAAATCCCAGGATTCTGTAAGATGGAGCCGTGGCCATTAAAGTGGTGTCAAACTGCATTATCTCTACAGTGTAAATGCACCCACAGAATCCCTCACTGCCACCACAAAGTACTTTATGGATAAGTTAAAACCTCCAGCATCCCTAGGTAGCATGGCCGGCTTTCCAAAGCTTGATCTGAAGCAAAATAGAGACTTAAGGGCTTAAAATTAGGAATGAAGAAAATCATTATTCATCCTATTTCCCGCCCTCAGCAATGCATTAGAAGGAGGGTTGTATTAAAATGTTGATTTGCTCTCTCTTCCCCCTGTGCAGCTGGACTGGGATGCACCTGGCAAAACACTGGGAAAACTGCAGAATGGTGCAAAATCGGCATCTATAGATGGATGGAGCTGGAGCTCTCCAAAACCACTTATCCTTCCGATACAAAATCTCAGCTGAAGACAAGGACCGAACCGCCTCCGTGTGGGCAGGACTGCTGTGAAAAATTCATCGCTGCTGCAAAGCACTTACCAAACGTATCAAGCACTCTAGACAGAAGACATGATGGAGGAATCTCTGCAAAGCAAAGTGGTGTGTTTGTGTGTGTGTGTGTGTTTGTGTCAGTAAAGAACTCCAAAAGCAACATTCTCCCCTTCATCAGTTTTTCCCTCAACCTGGTCCCCAGTTTTGTTGGCTGCATCAGAGTTTGAGGGGAAGGGAATCCTTTTGGGATGACTGCTCCCAGAATCCCTGATCAAGCAGGCTTCGTAACAATGATGAATTCGCAAATAGTCACGCTGGATGAAATCATAACTTTTCCAAGTTCTGGAAAGAGGCTACCTGGTGGAGCTCTCCTGCCATAGAAAGAGCAGCAAGGCTAGGAATACTCAGAGCTGGTTTTACCAGTCCATTCCTCTGAAATATAGCCTACAGAACCTGATATCCATTGGCAGCCTCCCATCCAAGTACTATCCTCATCTCCTTCTGTCCTCTACTATGACTGTGGAGTTTATCACATGGGAGGAATTCCTCTCAATTACGCATGGAGCCAATTTGCAATTACTTACATTCGCTAGTTTAGCAAATTTTCATGAAATCTGATTGCGTTTGGAATGCGTTCAGAATGACTTCCCATTTCCCGAAAATACCCCCCCCCCATTGCCTAAAATTGCGTGAGATACTCTAATACACAATTACATGAAACCCCATGATTGCATTCGGAATGACTTCCCATTGCCCGAAATTGTGTGAGATACACTCATGTGCAATAGCGTGAAAACCCATGATTGCGTTCGGATTGCCATTAGATTATACCCCCAAATTCCGTCGTATGATAAACTCCAGAGTGAAGGGAAAGAGGAAACACAACCTTCTCCTCATTCAGGTGCAGTCACAGAGCACTTGCTCCACATGTTTCAGTAGCAAGGTTCTGGATGCAGCATTTTCAGCTAAAATAGGAGTGGCTCATAAGGGCAGAGCTTTCTTGGGATTACTTTGCGTGAGGACCACGTACCTGCACTCACGGTGATGGCTTCAAGGAACTGCTCCCTCCAGGAATGGGTGCCAATCACCAGGGCCAGGTTGGTCTTCTTTATCAGCTTGTCCACTGTGTTCTGCAGAAAAGGGAGCGACAGAGATATAACTGAGGTTGCTGCACATCCTAAGCCAGACACAAAAAGCAGCATTCATGAATCCCCCCCTAGTAAAATATTTACCTAAACAGGGTTGCTGCAATGCTCTCACTCTCCAGAATCATGGATAAATAACAGCAAGCTCATACCACCCCTCCCGTTTCTTCAGTTGTCACACTGTGATGGCAGCTTCTGCTCCTTGCCATTGTGTGTATATATGTGTCCCTTGAAGTCACCTGGCAATTTATGTCAACCCCATGCATTTCAGGGTTGGGACAGAAGGAGACGTGTGAATCTGAATGCTGCTCTCCTTACCTTGAAATCATAGGATTCCTCAATGATGACTTCAAGGCGGGAGTTTTCCCCAAGGATGGGCTTTCCCATCTCGGCAATCCGCCGGGCCTCCTCCTCTTCAGCAGAGAGTTTTTTGTCAGCATCTACTGGTTTAGGGAAAACACTGCATGAATGACAATAAAGAACACTGCGACACCTTTAAAACCTTCTATTTATTTTTGCATGGGATTTCACGGATACACAACCCTTTTCTCCTGGCACATGCAGTGCAAACTTTCACCTTCAAGTACCCATACGTAAGGGGTGGGATGTAGATTAAATAATAATCTTAGCTTGTTTTAGAAGCAGGACTCATTCAAGTGGTGAAAGGCATCTGTGTGTAATACAATGCGATTTTCTTCACCTACATATCTTGCATGCAGCATGCTTCATTTTGGATTGGTCACTGGGAAGGTAAACATGGACTTAATTTGAAAGCTTGTTTGTGTACATCTCTGAGGAAATGCCACTGTTGGAGAGGAAATGGATTAATCCATGGGAATATGAGTTGCACATTATTTCAACCATGGACTACACCCTCAAGTTTATTGTCCTTCTAGAAACGTTGGGAGTATAACTGGGGGACAGTTTTAACCAAAATGGAGACAGCAGTCAAGAAGACTAAGACTCGAAAAGGCAGCCATGAAGAAACTGGAAAAGATCCCTAAGTATAAAGAGATATAATTCAATACCAAAGGGTGGAATCATCCAGGGCATAGTATTTCTGATTTCTATATATGATTGTGAAAGCTGTAAAGTAAAGAGAACCAATAGGAAGAAAATAAACTCATTTGGAATATGGTTCTGAAGGAGGGTTCTATAGACACCATGGACTGCTAAAAAGACAAATAAATGGGCCATTTAAAGCAAATCAGGCCTGGATTCTCACTAAAAGCAAAAACGACTAAGCTGAGGTGGTTATACTTTGGACATTGATCATTGCTTTTCCGTTCCATTTTATCATTTTGTTATTTAACATCAAGTCAACATTGACATGGCAGTTAGGGATGAGAGGCCTCCAAGATCTCTTCTCATCAACCATCCTGCTCAGGTCTTGCAAACTCAGGGCTGTGGATTCCTTGACTGAATCAATCCACTTATAGTGTAGTCTCCCTTTTACTGCCTTCCACTTTACTAAACATTATTGTCTTTTCCAACAACTTAATGTTGTTACCATTTATCGGTGAGGATCAACTATTTGCCGGTGCAGTCGCTTTTACCAATTTCTTCCCTGAGATTGCAGAAACGCCCACTGTGCATTCCCAATTACACAATGAGACAATCAGCAGGCACATTGGCAAACACACAAACGGTTGCACAATGCTGCTTATCAGCAGAAGGGTGGTGCAGTGCAACCACTATGTAACTACGGGAGTGCAGATTTAACATTATGCAAGCATAATTTCAGATCCGTGAAATGGGAAAATGCAAGGATGCTCTGTCTGGGTGTCTCTCATTCTTGCTCTCTTTTTCACACACTTTTGCCGTATACTTGCATTTTTGGACCCATCATCTTTGCAGAAGAAGTCTGCCTTCCCCAGACCTCTCTCTTGACCCTTCCACCCAATTCATCCCAATCTTCCCAGACACAGGTTGTTTGACCCCCAGCGCACTGAGAACTCTTTCACGCAGGTGAGAATTGCTTCTGTCTCTCAAGCCACCGGCTTGCCATCTCAGCCTCTTCCAAAACCGCATAGGTTTTCTCCCACACACTCCATCTCTTCCCCCGCACATGGCTAATGTGCCTGTGCTAGCACACACTTTCTCCCACGCACACTCTCTCTCCTGTGGCATTCCCCCACCCACGCATGGCACTCCTGCGCCTTGACACAGATGTTTCATCGAAGGCTGTACCTCATCTGCTTGCAGAGCCCATGGGGCTCAGCTCCCTTGTTCTCCTGCTGTCTAGCTTGGAGCATTTGGGGATAAGGGGAATTCAGCTCCATTCCTGTAGGGAAGGCCTATTGTTTAAAGACATCATTTCCATGAGAGATGTGTTTCTTTCTAGCAGTCATGCAAGGAGGTGTGAAGAAAATACATATGTACTCTCTCTCCTTCTCATTCGAGAGATGTCCCTAATTTTTCCCAAAGTCTTTGGTTCCCTACAAAGTCCTACTAACATTTTCCTGGTGAAAACAATCAATAAATTTGCATCTGATTTGCATCCAAAAACCCAGTGACAGCCTGGAGTGTGAGTAAAATATGGGAAGCGTTACTCATCTTGGCATTTATTATTATTATTATTATTATTATTATTTGTTTTTTGCACAATTGCCCAAGTATCATGCCCACAAAATCCCCTCCACATTTGGCTCAACAATTGCTCTCGAGAAACACAGTAACAACTTTAGGGGACTGTGACGCACACACACACAAACACACACAATTGTTCAGAAAAGGTAACAGAGGAACCCGCTGCTTTCTTCTACAAAAGGATGCTGAGTGTTTGACTCCTGTGCTGTCCCAGGATAGTATACAGACAACATGACTCTGAGATTGTCGTCCTCGCCTCTCTTTTGCTTGTCTGTTTGAATGCCAAGTATTCGGGGCAATCAAACCAGGCAAACTGCCACATCTTTCACATTCTTCCTGGGAGAATCAAGAGGTACTTTGTTGGCTATACCTGAAAACAGACTGAAAACTGGACCAAATGGATCATTTGATCGGATGTAGCAAAGCATGTTTTTGACATGTGCATGAAGTTGTATTTGGTTGGCAACAATCAAATGATACATAGGTATGGGCAGACCTTAGGAGGAAAGTTACTTTTTGGACCACAGCTCCCAAAATACTGTATCCCCATTAATCTTGTCCATGCCAGCTGGGGGAATCTGTAAGTCACAGTCCAAAAAAGTAACTTTTCCAAGCTGTGGTATTGGGGTTAGGGCGTCCTTCACAGCTGCTGCATCTCTGCCTGTTTTTCCCCTTCCTGCACCAACGGGACTAAATCCAAAATTTCAAACAACTTTCCCATATACCACAAACTGAGCAAAATCCTACTCTATGTTCATCCAAGTTTCAAGGCTTTATTTCATCTCCTTATCCTTTTTGCAAAGTATGAGCTAAGTACTTGATATTTGGACATTGCACACGAAAAGAAGCCTCTTAAGAAAATTCGCAATCCTACAAATCTGGGTCTTAGACCCTGATTCAGGCTACATTCCTGTTCTCACTTCCCTGAGAGTAAACCCCATTGAAGTAAGTGAGATTTACGTCTGAGCCAACTGCAGAATAGCATTATCAGTTACATTTTGCATCCTTTTGTAGGAAGGATAGAGCAGTTGCTTGGCTCCAGTTCCCAACATCTCCAGCCAGTGTAGCCAATGGTCAGGAATGATGGAAATTGTAATCCAGGAACATCTAGACTCCGGGGACATTGATTTCCCCTATCCTCGAGCTATACAACAGCCTAATAAATACCAAGCACTTAGACACGGAAAGAAATGAACATATTGCGAGAAGCAATTCCAGGCTGTCAGAAGAGCATTACTAGCGGTGGTGAGTGGTGTCAAGAAATCTCATGATGTCTGATGAGATTTATATGCGCCTGCAAGAAATCCAGAGCCTGGGCAGCGGGGACGGATGGAGTGGGACACGCAGAGCAAGTTAGAAAATGAAGATAAGGCATGGAAAAGGCTTACCTTGATTGAGCAACAGGGCTGCAGTCAAGGAGACAAAGAGAGGGAAAGAAAGACAGAGAGATTATGCAGCTTTGTCAATAAAGAGACAGAAAGACTCGTGATCTAAGGGAAGAGACAAGGGGGAATGGAATGGCTGGGGACCTGCCATCAAAGGCAATTCAGCAGGGACCTCAAGCTCAAAGTACCCTCAGCTTCTAAGCAATTGCTAGACTCCTTCGGGGACAGTGCCAGGTTGCAATGACTGGGTGTCTTCCAGGGCTGGCCCTAACAGGAGCTCAGGGTTGTGTACCATCCAAGCCAGTGGGGTGGTGAATTCACTCTGGGTTTTATCCTCAACATAACTGAGTTTTCCAAGGACGTGAATCTGGGGAAAATAAACTTAAAAGAGCTTTCCAAGGTCCTGAATCCCTGGAAATAAATTTCAGCACAGTGGAGAGCTCCTTTAATCTTTCCAGTAAACTTGTACTGGACCCCATTGGAGTCGCTGAGCCACCACTGGATTTAGGTAGACATTCTGTAGCTCTTTAAGGCCATAAGCATCCCATCAAGCCCCTCAAACCTCAGAGTCCCTTCCCTAAAGACAGACAGTTTCAGCCCTAGAAGTCCTGATGGCGCCGTGGCTAAATGCCAGGACTGCAGCCCGTACTGCAGCCACAAGGTTGTGAGTTCGATCCCAGGGTTCTAGGGTTGACTCAGCCTTGCATCCTTCTGTAGCTTGCTAAAATGAGTACCCAGCTTGTTGGGGGCAATTGGCTTACAGACTGGAAACCGCTTAGAGTCTACATAGTTCAGTATTAAGTGGTCTAGCAATATAAATGCTATCGCTGTTGCTAGAAGCCAACAGCACCACAATTATCCATTTTAACATTATTTCAAGGAGGCACAGCTCTAGAGGACCAAAATAGCTTCTCTTTCTTTTTTCAAAGCTTCTTATGACCTTCTGGTTTCCTCCGCTTTCTGAAAAAGGAGGTGAAAGGCCTGTAGAGACACTGCAGAAATGCACCCCAGCCCAGAAGAACCATATGGCTAGTAAGGGGAAATCACACTGCTGGTTGTGGATAGTCCAGGTAGAATTAGTGGCCCAGTTCTACCATTGGCTGTAAGGAGATGTTGGACTCCATCAGCAAAAGGGATGGGATGATTCTTAGCCGCAAACCATCTGCTGTAGATCATCTGTTGCATCTTTTACTGATCTTACAACATTAACATCAGGGTTCAGCACTCAACAAAGCCTTGGGGAGACCTAGCACTGCACCTGCTTCTAGAACTGGAGATTCCTCAAAGTCACTTTTCTAAACTCAGCAAGGATGGCCATTGTCTATATTAGACCGGAGTGGAGATTCTAGGAACTCTCATCCCCAAAAGTCACTTTTCCAAGCTCAGCTCCATGTGGTACAACACACATCCATGTGCTTTCACAGCCAAATTGCATCAATATATAGTCCGCTCGGTGTTTTAAATGACAATATACTGTCCACATATGTGCTTGGAGACCAATAGGAGAAGGTTCTCCATTGCACACATGGTCATGAATAGAACACAATTGGATATCAGGCTGAACAGTACTAAGGAGAGGGATCGATGCAGTTCTTGAAGCCCTAACCGTTGGGATTTTATCAGGGGCTGCTTCCCACATCATTGCAACAGAAACAGCCCCTTCAGTAACCTGCACCACTTTCTTTCCATACTGTGCTGAATTCCTGACTTAGGCTGTATCTACGTGGAAGAATTAATGCAGATTGACACCGCTTTAACTGCCATACTATAGAATTCTGGGATTTGTATTTTTGTGAGCTATTTAGTCTTCTCTGTCAGAAGGCACTTGTGCTACAACAAAGTGCAAATCCCAGAATCCCATAGGATGGAGTCGTGGCAGTTAAAACACTGTCCAACTGCATTAATTCTGCAGTGTAGATGCAACCTTAATCATACTTCGGGGGGAAGACCATCAAAATCAATGGGACCTGAGTCAGTCTTGACCAACCAGTTCCATTGATTCCGGTGGGCCTACTCCTCTAAGCAGAGCTCAACAAACCTGCCTTTTTGGACTGCCAGTCCCATAATCCTACAGATAGCATGGCCACTGGAGGATTCTGGGAACTGCAGTAAAAAAAAAAAGTAACTCTTCCAACTTTCCAACAATGACTGAGTCGGGTTTCATACCATTGACTTGTCCACCCCAAAACTACTGTGCATTGCAAAGGATTCTGGGTCACATTCTTGCAAAGCCACATTTTTACCACTTGATACGTGCCTATTAGAAAGAAGATTTAATGATGGGGCTGCTGTGCGAATTGTCTTCCAGGAATACTCCTTTATCATTATTGATCATCTCCTGCAAAGACTGTGCCTCAGTCTTCTGTTGTCACTTACCTGAGATGCCCCGTTTCAACCAGCGTGGCTGCCCCAGCTCTATGAAAAAGCTGTCCTTCTTCTCATATTCTTCAACATCGACAATTTTCACATAAAGGGATTTCCTGCCCAGGAGAAGAGAAACAGGGAAAGGAAGAGCATTAAAGATCCTTCATAGCTAGGAAAGGTGAGTTTTTTAAAAAAGTAATTTGTAATGTTTATTGTAATGTTAATGTTAATTGGTTTTCTGTCGGCGGGTAAAGTAATGATGATAGCAATACTGGTGTGGAAGCAGACATCCTAAGGCAGTGGTCCCCAAACTGTGCCCTTTAAGAGATTTTGGACTTCAGCTTCTAGCCACGTTGGCCAATAGTCTGGGATTCTTGGAGCTGAAGTCCAAAATCCATTAAAGAGCACAGTCTGGGGACCACTGTCTTAATGTAAGCATAGTGGATGGATGCTATGCTCATTCAGGGTGTTGGACAACAACAAAAGCAACAGTGTTGAGCGTTAAAATACTAGCCCAGTGTGAGCGCAAAATTAGAAATGTACACTGTTTTGGCATACCGGTACTATCGGATACTGCAATGGGAGGTGTAGGTCCTAACCAGATCGTCTCCCCAAATGAAACAATTCAGCCAGGATCCAATGGAAGACCTATCTTGTTAAGCATCCGATTTAAAGATGAACTCCGTGCATCACATTGCAGACTTGTATTTTTAAACAATGTGTATGGCTCTTGGGCGATGGAATCATGCAATGTATAGTTTGTTGTGGCAGCAGAGCTCTCTGATAGAGAAGACTAAACATCTTATAGAACAACAAAACCCAGGATTCCATAGTACTGAGCCATGCTAGTTAAAGCAGTGTCAAATTGCATTAATTCTGCAATGTCCTCATAGCCTAAGACCGGGGACAGCTAAATCAACTCCAGCTTATTCCTCCAAAAGTGGAATTTTCTCAGAGATGTGTACGATCAAACTTTCAAATTGAGTCTATGTTTATCTTTCGGCGACCGATCCCAAAACAGAGCATGCGGCATGCAATGTATGTAAGTGAGGGAAATCACATGCTCTTGCAGACGTCTTTCACCATTTGAATGAGTACCTTTTCTAAAAACACACTACGCTTATTATTTAGTCTAGATCCCACCCCGAGCATATTTGTTCTTGAATATGGAAGTCTGCACTGCATGGGACAGCAGAAAAGGGCTGTGTATCCCTGAAATCCCATGCAATAATAAACCTGTTAGTTTTTAAAATCTGTTTTAAAAATCCAGGGATTCCATAGCATCGAGCCACGGCAGCTAAAGGCATGCCAAACTGCATTATTTATGCAGTGCAGTCACTCTTACGGCAATCAAAGCTTACAGTCTCAAGAGGGGGAAATACATTGGAATCTCAAGATCCACATTTGGAACATTACTTCGGCATGCAAACCATGGGAAGGAATGTACTCATCAGACCAGACTTCTCTGGATTTCACATCCTCCCTCTCTCAACATGTTCCAAAGAGCAGGAGGTGTTTCTCTGGCAGGTTAAGAGTCAGTTGGCAGCTAGATTAGGGGAAACATGTCCCTCAAGGGATGTGGAGTGGCAGGGTGCCTTCCGGGCTGCTCCTCCGCTCTCTCTATCCTGGCCCAGCAGATGGAGAAAAGTGACGGCATCAGAGCGCAGGAGCTGCAGGCGTCAACCAAGTGAAATGGAAGGAAGGGAGAGGGAGAAAGGAAAAGGATGCTGGGTGCCAGGAAGGTTGGAAAGCATAGCCAGAGGTAGCCGTGTTGGCTATATCGCAAAGTACAATGACATCCAAAATCCACAAAACAGCAGTAGCTTTATTGGCCAACGAAAATGCACAAAATACGTGATGCAAGCTTTCAAAGCTCCACTGGCTTCTTCATCAAACCAAGGCGTTATTAATAATTATAATAATAATGATAATACAGTAGAGTCTCGATTATCCAACGTAAATGGGTGAGCTGATAGTTGGCTAGCCAGAAATGTTGGATAATCCAGAGGGTCCAAGAAAAGCCTTGAAATCACTATGAATTGCAAATGTATTGCAGTAACAGTAAAAGTAAATGTAAAGAAATCACTGATCAACATTGTGATGTAAAGTATACACAGTTCAGTCCTCTGAAAATTTAAAGAAATCACAGAAAATTTAAAGAAATCACAGAAAATTTAAAGATATTGCAGCAGACACGACGTTGGATAGTCAGGAATGTTGGATAACTGAAGGACAGATAATCGAGACTCTACTGTAATAATAATAATGATTTGTTTATATTCCGCTTTTTCACAAAGGGATCAAAGCGGACTACAACAATATAAAACAACACCACAAACACTTAAAATTACAATTAAAATAATTATCCCAGAACCCAGCCTTCCCCCTCAATCATAAAAACATAGCTCAGGCCATAAAATAAGATTAAACAGGAAATTATATAAAAACATGCCAATGCAAGTATAATAAAATAGTAATATTGTGGGTGAATTGTGCGAGAAAAGGTTGTCCTATAAGGTGGGGGACGGGGATGGTGACATTGGTGTTGGGTAACCATCCAACGGGAGAAACAAACAAAAATGACAATGTTGGAGCATGCGCCTATGTTTTATCAATATGTTGAATGCATACGCCTCTAACCATGAAAAGCATACTAATAATAATGCTAAGCAGTCCTCCTCATCATCCTCATCTTCATCACCATCAATGTCACCACTCCCGTTTTAATTCTGACAAAATGTGATCTGACGGATGGCCTTTGCTTCTGCATTTCTGCCCAGACACTGAGATCTATATCAACAAGGTCTGCCAGGCTGACATGCACAAGAAACAGGGCTTTCTCGGTGTCGACCCTAAAAGTGTGGAGCTCAGTTCACAAGCTCTTATGCGCAGGCATCTCGGCGGCAAGCAAAGACACGTCTATTTAAAACTGCCTTCAACTGGATTTGTAATGTGTGCATTCAAAGCAGCTTTGCAACGCATGTTGTACTTTGGTACTATGGCTGTTATGTCTTGTATCTGTGCTGTTATTAGGACAGTATTTTGAAATACAGGGGTGTATTTAGGGAGCTGTTGTCCCCCAAATTTGATCAGCGAATCTTATTTATTTATTTATTATTTTATTCTATCCCAGCTTTCTCCCAATATCGGGACAATCCTGACAACCATGTGTAGTGGCAGAGTAGTGGTGTCTAAGGTCCAATCCACACTGGAGAAGTAATCCAACTTGACACCGCTTTAACTGCCCTGGCTCCATGCTAGGGAATTTTGGGAACTGTAGTTGTGTAAGACATTTAGCCTTCTCTCCAGAGAGCTCTAGTGCCACATTAAACTATAATTCACAGGATTCCCTAGCAATGAGCCAGGGCAGTTAAAACGGTGTCAAAGTGGACTATTTCTCCAGTGTGGATTGGACCTAATACACTCGTAATGTGACTCTTGCAATCTTGCAACCTTGCAATCTTGCAGTCTGCACAAGGTGACAAACTCTGCTGTGCCTTGCTCTCCAATTTTTTGGGAGGAGGCGAGTTCCGGACATCCACCACAATCGGCGGTGAAAGGCATGCATTTGGTTTCTAGCTTGAGGGACTGCAAATAAGCTGATCCATGTGCGGAAGTATGCAAGACGGTGCTGCTGCTGACCCTGGTGCTGAAAGAAGATCCTCTCATGAGCTGGAACCGAACATGGACTTTGCAAAATTGCTCAGTTTTATTTCCCACAAAGATTAAGTCCACTTATATAGATGTAAGTCCCATACTGAATTCCAGCCAAAGAATGCTATTTACAGGTGACACCAGAGATAATTTTTTGTTTTTCTTTATTTGGCACATAGCTTTAATTGTCAGTCTTTCTCGCCAAACGTTTAATCTCTGAGAATATACCCCTTTCTGACTCATTTTTCCCGCAGCCCACTTCTGCAAAGTTTGTCACAGCTAATTATTCACTCCCTTCCACCCACAGTTTATTTCATCACTCTCCCTTGCAGTTTTTGAAGCGAATATTAAAAGTCTAACACACACACACACATATATATCCCTTAAACAATTGATTAAATATTTGTCATCCTATTTCAATTCACTTGCACGCTGCGAGAAATCTCACTGAAAGAGATTGTCCAAAATATATATCTCCTTTAAAAAAAACGATATTGCCCTAAATCCGATTCTATTTTCATGTAAAGTAGACTCATCAAATGAAGATTAAAAACAGCATTAGTTTAATGGGACTGCCCTACTCTGGGTTAAAAGGCTTTTGTCACAGTGCACCTCCTATACCCCCAAAAGAGACGAAGAGTGCCTTTGAGCATATATAGAGTGCAGTTCCACCTGAGCAGTAGCCATAGCTCTGCGACACTAAATCCCCAAAGAATAGAAAGCTTTCAAGTCAGAGGACAAGGTTTCTGTATAAGTGTATTTAAAGCCAATGCTTTATCATCATCATTGATAACTGTAGAGATTTATCAACATCTACAGAGATGGCAAGGTGTAGTGATTCAACACTGAAAGACCCAGCTTGAATCTCTGCTG
Source organism: Urosaurus nigricauda (assembly GCA_034509955.1). Classification (NCBI taxonomy): domain Eukaryota; kingdom Metazoa; phylum Chordata; class Lepidosauria; order Squamata; family Phrynosomatidae; genus Urosaurus; species Urosaurus nigricauda. Next base: position 28,962,620 of record JAOEGL010000007.1, on the reverse strand, counting down.
GGCCATGGAAATACATTGGACAATCTTGGGCAAGAGGAATGCAATGGTAAATCTCCTCTGAATAAAACTTGACAAGAAAACCCAACAACAACTATCTATCTATCTATCTATCTATATATATATATATATATGGTATTTATACCCCGCTCTTCAGCCCTAATGGCTACTTTCTGCATTAGTTGTCACCAGGCAAGTTTGTTCCATCAGGTATGAATTTGTGGCCCAGCAGTGACGGCAAACATGGGTCGGGGAGAGTTACAGTGCCAAGCTTTGTAAGTTGTCTTTATCTTGGTGGATCAGAATGTAGACTGCTGCCTCCATAACCTAAAACATGTACATTTCTTTTGTCTCCTCCTCTTTAGATGGGTTTTGTACTTCCTCGCAGGTCATGCATAGAGTTGCTCTCCATTCACATACAGCCCTGTGTCCTTCAGGGCACTACTACCGTAAATATACAACAATCCCACATTTACAGCTCCACTTACATCACCATCAACTGAATGCAACCATTGTGCATTGTCCAAATAAAATAAAATAAAATCGTTCCACGTGCATATCACAACTGGCAGTCACATATGTCCCACGTACGTTTGTGTGTGTCAAAGTACAGGTTTTCTTTTCCCCTTTAGGGATGACAGCTCCCCAAATTCCCCAGCCAACCTGGTCATCCCAAAAAAGTCACTTTTCCCAGGCTCTGAGACCCGCAAACAGATGTCTTGGGCATCATTCCAGGACTTCATAAGTCACCAAGCTGAAAACCTCCACTTTCAGTTCCAGGAGTTCAGCTAAGGCTGTAGCCTCTTACAGCCTGTCTCATATCTTCCAGCAATTCACGGATGAAAACCGGGACACATGCGGCCAAGCAAGAGCAGAGTGTGGTCCAAAGGGTGAAGCCAGGCAACAAGAGGCAAAGGGGGAAGTGCAAAATTACTATTTTTAGTCAAGGAGCCTACAGGGAAATGAACAAAAACCATCAGCCTCTCTCTGACTGCATCCACACCACCGAAATAATCCAGTTTGACACCACTTTGATTTCCATGGCTCTGTGCTATGGAGTTATGGGGCTTGCAGTGTAGTGAGACTCTTAACTTTCAGGGAGCTTGGGTGTCACAACAAACTACACTTCCCAGAGCTCCAGAGCTTCGAGCCAGGGCAGTTAAAGTGGCGTCGAACTGGATTATTTCTGCAGTGTGGATGCAGCCTCTCCTTCTCTTTCTTGGCTCTACAAAACTGACTTAAGTTCCCCAAGGCTCTTCTCTAGCCCATAGGGGTCCACTTGTCCCAAACCGGACAAATCAATGGAAGGGAATTAAGGAAGGGGAGCCGTAGGAGACAATGATGCTCGGCTGCTGCCATTTTGAGACGGAGGAGGAGGAGGCCTCTGCGGAGCATCCTCCGAAGCATCCTTGCCGCCCCCTTCCCATCAATAGCATTGGGGAACGGTTGCCACGGTTACTAAGATCCTTCTTGTTGACATGAAGCTCAGAGAAATCAATTACCGACAAATTACAGAGACACCCCCATCTCCCCTTGGAAAGGGAAAAACAGGGCAGAGGAATGGATAGAAGGGGGACAGAGAGAAAAAACTCATAAAACATCACAGGGAAAGCATTGCTATATTATCTATTTATGGATTCCTTTGGCCTTGGCCTGCACCCTTGTCTCAATGTGTGTCTCCGGCACACAAAACCATACTTGAGTCCGTGCAAAGCGAAGCAGAATTTGCACCCTTTCCAAAACACGAAAAAAAAACTTAACCCGTTGCCATGCCCCCTGGAAAATGTGCCAACCGCCCCCTCTCGAAAACTAGGGAAGGGCGATCGGTCTTGTCAACCTTTTTCTCAACTTCCCTGAAATGGCTTCGCACCATTTTCTTCATGTGTCGTCGTTTCAAAAGTTGCCTCAAAGATTTCACTCGAGGCCATATTTGGTGCTAGAAATCCCCCTTCTATGCACTTATGTTCCCTGTCCCTTGGAAGTTTCAGGAGACAAAAAGCCCAGATATGTACCATATAAACCACATACATACACACCATACAATGCTGTAGCTCCATTCTATGGAAACATGAGATTTGTAGTTTCACAAGGTCTTTAGCCTTCTCAGCCAAAGAGTGCTGGCGTCACACAAATCTACAAATCCCAGGGTTCCATAGGATGGAGCAGTGGCAGTTAAGGTTGCATCAAATTTAATTATTTCTACAATGCAGATGAACCCTAAGGCGCTGAGTGATAACACATAGGTAAATCTAGTTGCTTCAGCAGGTTTATTTTGGCTGGACGTAATAACAGGATCTAGTCCAATGTTTGCAAGTTCAACTTGTATCTATCATGACTATGGACCTGAAGGTCTTGTGTCAAACCGCATTATTTCTGCAGTGTGGCTGCACCCATATTCTACATGTCAAGGAAAACAAAAGCCGGTGGCCGAAAGCCAAGCTATCTTCCAGGATCCGAATCAATGGAGATTCAGGTGGGCTTCAAACATTGTGCCCAAGGTTGGCTTTCCCTCGGTGCAGCAAAATTTATTTTAGAAAGTTGTTTTTATTCCAATTCCTCGTCTTCCTCCTGCTTGCCTGCAATTAAAATCCTTCTGTAGTTTCAAATATTTTCCATCCTTCCCACCGGGCCCCCTTTGTTCTGTTTTGCTCAGCCCGGTTCTCCCTTTTTTATTCCTTCCCAAACCAGCATGTGTGCCAGACAAGCTCAGTCTGTGGGTGTACATCTGTGTGTGAGATTATGCTATTATTCAGAGAGAATGCCTTTTTTTCCCTTTGCACCAGATCCTCTAGGCAAAGCTGTGATCTCACATACGCCACACCTTTCAGCCGCACACAGTGTTGTCAGTGTGCACAGAAAGAGAGGCAAGGGGGAAGACACCGTTGATTCAAACCAAGATGAAATCAGGTTTAAACTTTTTTTTTAAGAGCATGCAAAGCTTGGAAGTAACTACACTCATCCCTCCATATTTGCAGCTTTGATATTGGCGGATTTGATTATTCACAGATTTGATTGTGTTCTCTCTAGGAATATCTGGGTCCTCCAGTGTAACTTTACAGTCAACTTTAACTAAAAGTTGCACCGAAAGACCTAGAGGTTCCTAGAGAGAATACTCTACTAGGCCTTTGTAGCTCCCTCAGCACAGTTCTATGGTCAGTTTCTGTCGGACGTTGACCACAAAGTTGCATGTTTGCGGATTTGATTATTCACGGATTTGATTAATCTGTTCTCTCTAGGAATATCTAGGTCCTCCAGTGCAACTCTATGGTCAACTTTAACTAAAAGTTGCATTGAAAGACATAGAAATTCCTAAAGAGAATGCTCTACTAATCATTTGTAGCTCCTCCAGTGCAGTTCTATGGTCAGTGTCTGTCGGACATTGACCACAGAGTTGCACTGGAGGACCTAGAGATTCCTAGAGAGGTATCTTCTCAGGTAAAAACATGGTGTTTTTGTTATTTGTGGTTTTTCCATATTCACTGGGGTCTTGTGCCCCTAACCCTAGTGAATGTGGAGGTACAGGTGTAATTTCAAATAACTAATTACTTGCAGATAGTTCAGTTCCCCAATAATTAATATATTGCATTATGATGGTAACTTCAGAAGGAATAATTTCATTCCCATTTATTTCATTTCATTTCATTTCTATGCTGCCTTTCTCCAAGAAAGGGACCCAAGGCAGCTCTAGAGATGTGAAAGCCTGTGGAAAAATTAGGGAATTAGAAAACGTTTCAAATTGAACCGATTCATTTGCCAATGTGAACTACAAGTGGGTTGTTTTCAGAGACCCACAGGAAACGGTTCATGCTGGATCGATTCATTCGTCAATGTGAACCACAAGTGGGTTATTTTATTTTGTTTTATAGCAAGAAAATGCAGTCAGGGCAAATGTAGTGTGAACCACGCTCTGCTGCTGAATCAATCTATTGATTCGGACTGTAAAGTGATTTATTTGTAAGTGGGAATGAGGCCCATGTTATACCCTTATCTTATATGGGACCGAGGCATCATTGTGCAAACTTTCATGCTACCACTGCGAGCCAGGAATGCTTGTCAAACTGCATTAGCACTGGGCCTCTTTGCATTTGACTTTGGGTGCCATGACGGCCACATGATCCCAAGCTTTCCTAGTCTTTACATTCCCACTTCATCGGGGCTTATTTTTCTTTAACACATAAAAGAAATTACACTTATTTCAAGGCCTCTGTTGAAGGAGCAATTATTTTCATCTTTCATGCTCAGGGCCCCTGCTAACCGAGCAAAAGAAGATGAAGATGGAGCAACATTAATATTTCATGGAGTGCTAAAATATTTATCTGTGCCCAGTAACTGCATCGCAAACTGCTGGCGGGCAGATGGGGAGGGGGACACCGGAGCTGGGTTTATTTTTATATATATATTTTAAATGGACTGCTCCGGGTCAGACCTTTGTCAGGTTAGCTCTGCTTCCCAGAATGAAGGCGATCCAAATTTCGAGCACGTGACTTATTGTCAGGACTGGTGGGAAAATGATAAAACCACAAGCGCTGAACCCACACACCCCACCCTTCTGGAGAACAATATAATGTGCGAGGAACGGTTGGTCATGTGCTTCTGAAAAAGGAGAGACGATCCAGGAGTGTAGCTACAGGAGGTGCCAAATAAAGGCATGTAAGGGGTCTGCCCCATAATGAAATTTGCCTCCGACGTCCACATTTCTAGCATAGAGTGAGCCATTGAAAATTGTTCGCAGCTACAACTCTGCTGTTTACTGTGTTTGAATTCGCTTTGTCACTTTACCTGCCCCTTCGTTTTGGAACTCTAAACAATGATTTCTAAAGGCTCGACTAAAGTATAACTGACTGCAATGCTAGAAATTTGGGGTCTGGAGGAAAATTTCATGGGAGGGGGTGGAATTCTTCTTCGGTGGGAGGCAATATCCTCTCTTTGCCCTCCATAGTTACATCCCAAACTATCTTTGCTCACTGTTCACTCCTCCTTTCCCCGGCAAGTTTGATCTGGAGCCCTAGACAAACATGACATGCGCTGTACCACTGCTCTATGGCCCACCATGCAACCCAGTCCTTGATCTGCCAAAGATGGGGAAAGAGCTGGGAGGAAAGAGGTTTAAGATGTGGCTGAGCATCAGAGGGAAAAAATGCTTTGAATTGTTGTTGCTGGTTCACAAGTAGCAGACTCAGGAGGGAAGAGACAGAGGAAGGGGGAGCAGTCTGTTTTGTTTGGGAACAACTGATGCTGCTTTAAAGGAGAACAATATCTGTCTGGTACCAACTTGCCCTTGCCCCATGTAGCTCTATAGGTATCACCGAATGTGTTTGTTTGCAAATATGTATGTTTATAAAGAGACGTTTGCAAAGTAGCCAACCACCTGCATGCCCCCAAAGGAGACATCTCTGGTGCCATCTCTTTATAATGTAACCGATCTTGGAAAAGGCTGCCCCTCAGGATCATTTACTAGTCTGGGAGTAGAAAGTGTGAACCACACCAACATCCAGCAGTATCTAGGGCTTTGGGGCAGAAAAAAACCCTGCAGTGACCTCCAGGCAGTGGAATTCGAGAGGGTCTTTGCAAAATCAAAGATCACATTTTTTGATCAGCGGAGATGATAGCATCACCTGCTACCTGCAAATTCGTGAAGAACTCGATATTTTTTCTTCTGTATTTTACTTGTACAACCAGCCCTCTGCATCCACTTATTTTTTAGCCACAGATTCTACCATCTATGATTTGAACATATATATATATATTTTAAGTATATAAATTCCAAAAAGCAAAGCTTGATTTTGGCAAAGCTTGTGGTCTCTTCCAACTCTATGATTCTATGATTCTGTATAAGAGACACCATTTTACTATGCCATTATATTTAACTGGATCATGGGTTTTTGTATCCACAGGGGATCCTGGAATTAAACCCCAGCGGATACCAAGCGCCCACTGTATATGTTGTTTATATGCAGTTATTAGCTTGTCAGCTAGTATAGTGTTGTGGATTGTGTGTTGGACTAGGAAGCTGGAAGGCCAAGGTTCACATCTCCGCTCAGCCATGGAAACCCAATGGGTGGCCTTGCGGAAGTCACACTGTCTCAGCCTCAAAGGAAGGCAAAGGCAAGCACTCACTGAACAAATCATGCCGAGAAAACCCCATGATAGGTTCACTTTAGGGTCACCGTAAGCCAGAAATGACTGAAATCACTTACCAAAATAGGGCAACCAAAGGTCAATAGGACCACCAGACTCTAAAGGAACTATCCCCAACCTTCCAAGTTTGGACTACAACCCAAAATGGATTCATTGCTCCAAAAATGGAAGCCACTGGCCACCACTAAGAGAGTCACCTCTGGCTATCAGAGGTTTTGTGCTGGGCAGCTTGAGCTTACAACCAATTGAGTTGTCAAACTCAGGAGTGCCAGCATATATATATTATGCCGTCTTCCTCCCTATGAACAAATTAATGTGCTTTTAAAAATAAACCCATTTAGAAAAACAAGCCGTCTGCTCTGCTCCGACTATGCAACGCCTACCCCCAACGGGATCCTGAATTTGCATGTCAAAACAGCCCTTAATGAAAGATCAGGAGAGCAGCCTCTCGAGACACAGCGAGATAGAAACAGACACATTACGGTGCATCTTCCAATCTTGCCTCCAACAAGCTGAAAAGCACTCAGGGCTTGTTTCCTGGGCTGGAAACATTTCAAGCAACACAAAATTCCACATTTAAAAAAACCACACACACACAAAAACCCAACCCAAAACAAAGAGAGACGTGTTGTTTCATGGGGGCAGGGTGGAATCTCCAAACCCACAATAGAGTAATGCCACACTTTTATTTGGGGTGAATTGAAATGTCACAAAGTGTGCATGCTTTGGGGTTATACAGAACTCTTCATCAGGCTAGGAGAAGGTTAAGGGAAGCCGTGTGGCTCTCTTTCTTGCAAAAGGAGGAGCAGGAAGAGACGCCAATAGACAGTTGTAGAGGCAAAAAATGGGGCATACCAAGGGCATCTGGGAATGTGTTGGGGCTGTCCACCTCTTGCTTTCCCAATTGTACACAGGTACACACACCTCCGCACAAACTATTAAGAGAGAAAACGGCAAAGAAAATCCCCCAGGAAAATAAAAGGAAGAGACATACTTCCCGCTCCCACCCCACACAAAAAAAAATATCCATGCCGTCTGGAATGAGCTAGCAAGAACTTGGAAGTGATGCATGGTCCGACATTTAATTCCCATCCATTCCATATGCTGCTTCACCTACACACTTAGGACTGTTGGGTCGGTGAATAATTTCTCTCCAAATTGCTGTTTTGTTTGCTGTATGTGTGTTTCTGTGTGTGTTGTTACAACACCGAATTACTAAATTCTCTCTCTGCCTTTGTTTTTCTAAGATGACTTTCTTTGCCATGATGGTGGTGGTTGCTGCTGCTACTGCTGTTGTTGTTATTGGTTTTATTTATACTTCACCTTTCCCCCAATGTTGGGACTCAAGACAGCTAACAAATTTAAATGACTGCAATATAGCTAAAAACATACAGAGTCAACATTAATATAGAATTAATTGAATATAATAAAATAATATGACTATGGATGTGGATATGGATATGGATACAGCTAGGAATAGAATAGAATAGAGGTCCCACATGAGAGCCAACATGGTGCAGTGGTTTGAATGTTGGACTATGACTTTGGAGACCAGAGTTCGAATCCCCACATGGCCATGGAAACCCACTGGGCGATCTTGGCTGTCACACAGTCTCAGCCTCAGAGGAAGGCAAAGGCCAATCCCTTCTGAGCAAATCTTCTCGAGAAAACCCTGCAATAGGTTTGCCTTAGGTCCGCCGTATGTCAGAAATGACATGAAGACACACAACAGCAATGGAAGAAAAGCAGCATATAAATTAGATAAATAAATAAATAAAACCACAATACTGTATTTTAAAAACAGTTTAAAATAGACTCTAAAAAAGGTTTTAAATCAGTGAAACAGTACAATTTAAACAGCACAGCATCCTTTCCTTAAACATCTTCAGTTGTAAAAGCCTGTCCCACCCGCCCCGACACAACCTGCCTGACAAAGAACCCTATGGAGACCAAAACGCTTCACAATCCTTCCCCCACCCAAAGTGTTTCACGAAACAAAAAAAAAAGAGCTCTTGCAACACCTTTCCCTCTTTAACATTTCATATTCTCTGGAAAGTGAACATAGCAATGCCAGTCTCCACCTTTCAGCTAAATTTAGCAACACAGACAGAGCCTCTTGACAGATAGCAAACAAATAACCCAAGACGAATAAGCCGCACAATGAAACCAGCACCCCTCTGGGATTTATTAAAGAGCACCATCCATCACCTCCCACACTTAGAGCAGACGTACTGGATGAAGAGGAGGCCAGACGGGGCCTTTGACACCCAGATTTTTAAGGAGCAGAAGACTCTATTAGTTGCTTAGTTACAACTGGGCTCAGCGCTGGCCAGCAACTTCCGTGTCAAGGGAACAGTGAATCTACTCTGGGCTGTATTTCAGACTCTGTCCAAGGTACTGACACTACTTTAGATGTAGAGTTTGGTACCTTGGACAGCTCCTTTGCAGTCTAGAATAAAGGAAATGCCATCATAGGACCTATTGACATCGTCCATAATCTTAGAGGGACTTTCCTTTGTTCATCTGCTAATGTGATATATGCCGTCTTGTGTCGACCATGCCCTTCGGCATGCTACATTAGGCAAACAAGCCAGTCTCTGCACCCGGGGATAAATGGACATAAATCAGACATTCAGAATAGGAATATACAAAAACCAGTTGCAGAACCTTCCTGGGCATTCCACCTCGGACCTCAAAACAGCAGTCCTTGAGCAAAACAATGACAAAGGATGAAAAGAGAAAAAGCAGAAATGGAATGAATCTCCAGTCCATCAACAGTGAGTTGAACGGAGGCAATGGTTTCCTGGCACACTACACACATTATAACACCAGCTAACCCCCATCCAGTGTACCTTAATAGACAGTTGTCACATTAGGCAAAGGAAGTCTGTTCACTTGCTAATCGAGGCACAATGAAGATGATAGTTCCAGTTCTCTTCTGTCAGCAAGCAAGCCTTGGAAATGTCATCTTCCTTGCACCCCAACATAGCAGCTGAAGGACCTCTCTCATTCAATGCGGCTGCTGGCTGCTAAGGTGGACTGGGGAGGTCAGATCATGAAATATTACTTAGGAGTTTATCACACAAAGGAGATTGGGAGTTTATCCCATGAATATCCCGGAAAAATCGGATAATTACGCGCAACGATTTCACACAACGTCACACAAAACCCACCAGTAAAGTGATCACAAAGTAGCATTAACGTGCATCTTTTTATTTTTGGGATTTCAGTGACAATGCATTTCCGATATCACTTTATTTGCGTAGTTGTGTGCGATAATCATTCGTGCAATTACTCGGCAGTTTCGTTTTATTGTGGGATGCTATAAATGCTCTCTTTAATGCCGAAATTAGCCCCAGTGTGATAAACTCTCTAGTAACTAAATAGTTAACACAAAATAGTGGTGAAAGTCTCCAAGTATTGCCCTGAACTGCAGACAAAGAAGAAAAACCTGTAAAGAAAGGCCTTCAGATTTCTCACTCAACCAAGACACACCATTTTCTTACCAGAAACAATCCATGACAATATTTTTTAGAAATATAAAAAAAATCCATCCCACTTCAGGGTGCTTGAATAGGTCAGCTTAAGTGTCTTATACTCTGCGCTGTCTAACAAATTAGGCTAGCATCTGAAAAGCATTTGCATTTGATAAAAGATGTCAGATATAGCAAATGCCGGGAATTACACTGCGGAGGAATGGCCAATCCATCGTGTCTCGGGCAGAAATGATGTTCAGCATCCCACATTACAACATTATGTCTAGTTTTGCCAACTGGGGGTCACTCTTGCCAGAAACACACAGAGGCCTCAACAAAAAGGTACTCCTGTTGTTGCCAAAAGCAGATCCCCCAATCCATTAGCTGGGTATACCAGGAGTTTTAACCCCCCCCCCCAAAAAAAATAACAGTCACAAGGTCTGTCTGAAAATCACAAGAGATGAATGAATCTGTCCATTTTGCTTTATCCCTTTGCTTTTTAAAATCTCATTGCATCGTTTTGGTAAGCTCTCTCTCTCTCTCTCTCTCTCTCTCTCTCTCTATATATATATATATATATATATATATATATATAAATGGATCAAGATTCCTAGCCTGAAAAGAGAATATACAGTATTGTATTCAAGAAGGTTATTGACAAGATGGAGTATGCCCAGAGGAGGGCGACATTTAGCATCGAGAAGGAAAGGTTAAGGGGTGACATGATAGACCTGTTTAAATATTTGAAGGGATGTCATATTGAGGATGGAGCAAGCTTGTTTTCTGCTGCTCCAGAGAATAGGATCTGGAGCAATGGATTCAAGTTACAGGAAAAGAGATTTCACCTAATTTAGAAAGAACTTCCTGACAATAAGAGCTGTTCGATAGTGGAAGAGGCTGCCTTGGAGTGTGATGGAGTCTCCTTCTTTGGAGATTTTTAAACAGAGTTTGGAAGGTCATCTGTTGGGGGTTCTTTGATGGCATATTCCTGCATGGCAGGAGGTTGAAGTGGATGGCATTTGTAGTTTCTTCCAACTCTGTGATTCTATTATTCTCTATGAACTACAGCCAAAGCGAATTATTCCCCGGTTAACCTGAACTGGATGAAACAAGAGTTTGCAGTCCTGAAATACCAAAGAGAATAACTTTTGTTCTCCTAGTTGTTCTCTGGTGACTGAACTGGTGGAAAGAAGTATTAAAATTTCTCCATTAAGAAAAAAAAAAATCATTCCCCTCCATTCTCTCTCTCTCTCTCTCTCTCTGCCTTTAATTAGTTTTTTTAGCCAATGGCAATTTATTAAAGTGACGATGAAAAATGTCGTGTGTGCCTTTGATTCACTATCATTTAAAAAAAAATTAATGCAGAGGGTGAGAAGGAGAATTAGCAGGAAAATTCTAATTAAAGCTGAGAGAGAGAGTTAAATAAGTCGCCAGTTCTCAGTTGATGCTTTTTTGATGGCGGCTAGGGAAAGGCGACTTAGAAACCTGAAAAACCCTTTCCTTCACAGGTATCTGATCAGGATGTGCAGAAACCACTGCTCTCTAGTTCACCATTCAAATCCAACCTCCTTTAAATAGGTTCTCTGAAGTCATCTAGTCCAGCCCCTGTAAAGGTAGCACTGCCTCATATTTTGTCTTCTGCTAAATGGGGACCAGTTTTAGACTGAAGCAACCTCCTGGGCCTAAATCATTTTCTTAGTCTGCAGCCCTGCCTGACCTCTTTGCCAACTGTTCCTCCATCTTCTGATCCAGCAGTAGCTTCTTGTCCTACGTACAGATTCCTCACCATTCAGGACCACCAAATGTAGTGGCCCTCCCAGGTCTTTAAGGCCCGTGTTGCTAGTTGCCTTCAAGGCTACTTCAACTTATGGCAACTCTACGAATGAGAGACCTCCCAGTTGCCCTGTCCTCAACAGCCCTGTTCACATCTTCCAGAATCAGGGCCACGACTTCCTTGGTTGAGTCTATCCATTGGGAATCCATCTATCCTTCTACCTTCTACCTTCCTTAGATTGTACGCCTCTGGCAGGATTTAACGTTTTGAACTGATTGTTTCTGTAAAGGGCCATGCAAAATTATGGCCCTATACAAATAAACAATGACGACGACGACAGTGATGATGATTCCACCTTTCCAAGCATTAACGTCTTTCCTTATATTGTCCTTATACAGAGTGTTAGACAAATTTTGTTGTACTTGTTGTATTGTGTATTGTACTGTATTGCACTCATACTCTTATACATTTTATTTTTATTGTTCTTTTATTTAACCTGTTATATAGAGTATATAGAGTTCTGTTTAGCTTTGTGGTATTTTGCAATGGCCCATGGGCTAATCAATAAATACTGATTGATTGATTGATTGATTGATGTTAATGTCCTTCCTAATGATTTCTCGCTTCTCATGATGTGGCCGAAGTATAACAGTCTCAGTTTAGTCATCTTGGCCTCTAGGGAGAGTTCAGGCTTGATTTATTCTTGGTTTGTTCTTGTTTTTAAAGACTTTCTCACGGCAGGAAAAAAATGTTAAAATTATTCATTGCTTCCTTTGAAAAGAAAGTTAGTGAAGAATTACACCCCTATTCCAAATAAATGTGGAATATGCATCCACTAAGAGAAGGAGGAGGAAGAAGAGGAGGAGGAATGGAGGAGATGCAGGGCTTCATGCCTCCATCCCCTGATAGAATTTCCTCTGTTTGACTTCCATCTTCAGGAAGACTGAACATTGCTTGTTCAAATGCCGCCGTTTAAAAAAAACAGCTTTAAAAACAACCAGGTCACATGAAATCGGAAAGAAAGCCCCCTTTGCACATATAAAAACTAGCTCCTGAGGAAGATTGCTCCTGCTGAAAATTCAGGGCATCTGTCTGATCAGTTCCTTGAGATATCACCTCTCCCCTGCCCCAAATATGAGCTTGGAGCCCTTCATATTTCTCTCGAAGCAAAAAAAGAAATACATTGGCCGGGGAGGTAAAGCAATAAGACACCACGCCGGGTGAAGATAAATCTATGCCAGGCTACAGGAGAAGCGGCGGGTGCTCCAGGGAAGCGGGTTTTAATAAAGAAGCAAGCAGCCTCAGCCTTGGGTGTGTGGGCGGCTGATGGAGGACTCGGCGGCTGCTAGGACGGGGGTGGAATTGGCAAAAGAGGGAGCTGGCACTGCATACGCCTGTGGAAATGTGATTTTCCAAGGAACGAGCCAGGTGAGATGATCAGGCGGACCAAGTGGTGCCCTGTGGAAGAGGCCCGATGGATTTCAGCCTAGCAAACATGAGGTGGCCGATGCTGTACTGCCCTGGTATAAATCCGCACCCACCTGCATGCACAACGGCAATGTGCATACAACTCTGCTTCGACCACATTGAACCGATTGCAGCCATGCACTGTTTAAATATTGGCTGTCACAGACAGGAAGGTGCAGGTTTGTTCTTTGCCACCCCAGGGGTCTCATGGTTTTAGGTGACTGGCGGGTAGATTTTAAGTTGTCGAAGGAACTTCTTGACAGTAAGAGCAATCCAGCAGAGGAATCAGTTACTAAAGCTGCATCTGCCTTGCAGAAATAATCCATGTTGACATCACATGAACTGCCCTGGCTCAATGCTATGAGATTCTGAGAATTGTCGCTTCTTGTGGCACCAGAGGAGGAAGATGAAAGGCCTCACAAAACCACAGTTCCTATATTTCCATAGCATTGAGGCAGGACAATTACAGTGGTATCAACCTGGATTATTTCTGCAGCACAGAGGCAGCCCTAGAGACATTGTGAGGTTTCTTTCTCGGGACATCTTTAGAAAGAAGCCGGATAGCTACAAACTGGGGGTGCTTTGGCTGGAAGTCTTGCATTGAGCAAAAGATGTTCTGTGGGGTTCTCTCCAACTCTATAGTTCCATGTTTCCATGAACATCATCTGTTTTCTTAATATTCAACCCACCTTTTGCACTTGCCTCCTTAGCTTTCATCGACAGTCATTTCATCAACAGACTTCCAGCCAACGCACAGCTTGGGGGGATTAGATAAAGAGGCATTTCCTTCCCTCTCGGCTTCATGCTTGAACCTGGGGCCAACCACTGAAACTGAGAGAAAAGCAAAGACCTCTTTGCACATCATATAGTTATACTGGGAGATTTACCCCCAGTTATGGCTGCCAGTTTGGATGGTTTTAAAAGGCGATTAAAGTCATGGAGATTAGACTCATCAGTGGCTACTAATCAGATGTTTACATATCACTTTCCTTTTCCAAGGCAGGGTGCCTCCATGTATCCGTTGCTGGGGAAGACAAGATGCACGGCGGAGCTGTATGAGGGATGTAATCCTTTGCTCATTTTCTTCTTGATTTTTGCCATTTTCTTCCCTCTTTTAAAACGTCTTCAAGACCTGTTCAGTTTTCAAAAAACTGTTCACACTTCAGGACTTATCCTGTGCAAAATTTACCGGTGGCTTTGTGTGCGCGCATCACAAACAGCATTTTCTGCACAAAAATATTCTGTGTGTGAGAAAAAATGCTATTTCCTACATAGAAAATGCCATTGTCTGTGCAATACAACCATGGGCAAAGTTTGCCCAGGATAATTCCCCCAACTAACTCATTTTCTGCATGGAATATAACGTTTCTAAGTGGAAACGCTATGTATACACAGAATATTGTTTCCTGCACAGAAAATGCTTTTTTTCCCTCCGTGCAGAAACACCATGTGTGCATTTTGATGTCTCCACCACCATTGCAAGCCACACACACAACACAGCAAAGCCCAAATGTTCAATTCCTAGCACCATTTTGAGAAGGACTACAGAAGAAATGGAGGCATCTGGCAGTAGTATGAGATTCTGATCTGATGCTGGTGAGATGGTGGTATTTTCATGGGTTTTCATGATTTTGGGAGCTTTCTACATGTTTTTGAGACAAAAAAATTGTCCAAAAAATCATACCAAAATTTTGGAGACTTTAGCGAGAGAGGGCTTCAGGGCCCAATAGACTCCACTTTTGGGCCCAATTTTCCCATTTCTATGATAGCGGAATGATTCCTTCAAAGGGACGAAGGATGTTTGCAGAAGAAGGCCACTGTATGCATTTTTAGGGTCTCCTTCTGCTGCACGTCAGGTTCGGGCCATGTCATGATGTGCATCATTTGGTCTGCATGTGCAGAGTGTTAGATCACTCATTTGTTTTACTGGATTCCCAGAGCGAACATAAGACTGCAAAGAGCCCTGCTGTGGATCAGCCCTGCTGTTCTTTACATTTCAGAACAGCGGCCACCAGTAAGGTGCTTCCGGGAGGACCACAAACCATGCCAACCCGTGTTCTCAGTTGCTGTTCTGCTTCCTTTTCCTTTTCAACAGAACCTGATTTCTAAAGCAGGAAAGCTCCCTGCTCTTCAAGCCTGGAAATTGTTGAAGGAGGGAGGAGAAGGAGGTCAGGCTGCCATCGCTTTAATCTCTCCAAGGAGGAAATTCAAGTACACAGCTGGGAGAATTAGATCATAAAACATAAATATGGAGGCAGCAGGTAAAGGGAGAGCAGGTGGGATATTGCACAGAAAGAGACCCGGCGGCACCGGAGAAAATGGTTCTTTGTTCTCCCCACCTCAGGGATAAACACGATACGCATCGTTTCATGCCGCTCAGAGAAATCGCACCCCAGGACAGCCTGTAGAAGCTAGTATCCTCGATCATTAGCCATTGTACAGAATGGATTTTCAGATGGGTTGTTTCTTCCAGCTATGGCTAAGATAGCAAGGAAAGGAAGTAGTTGTTGTTAACGATCCTCAAGTTGACTTTATGGTGAACCTGTGAATGAGAGACCTCCAAGTCGCCCTGTTATCTACAGTCCTGCTCCAGTCTTGCAAACTCAGGGCCATGGCCTTCTTGGCTGAGTTGACTTATCCACCTGCGGTGCGGTCTTTCTCTTTTCCTACTGCCTTCCACCTTCCCAAGCATTATGGATTTTTCCAATGACTTGTGGTATCTCCAACGTATGACGATCTCAATCTATTCTTCTTGGTTTCCAGGGAGAGTTCAGACTGGATTTGCTCTTGGATCCCTCTATTTGTCTTTTTGGCAGGCCATGGGATCTGCAGAACTCTCCTCCACCACCACATTTCAAATGAATTTATTTTATTGCTGCTGTTCTATGACAACCAAGCAAACAACTGTTGATCTTCTCTCTACTGTGCAGATGTCAGAGGTGGAGAAGCTCAGCCAGAGTCTAGTATTACCAAGAAATGGAAGAACTGGATAATGAAGTCTGCAAAGCAGAGAGTGTAGCATTGGTTTCCCCTTCTCTCTTGCCTATCAAGGTTACTCGATACAGCCAGTAGATAGACAAGCTACAAATCCTGTATTTGTGCAGCTGTTTTAAAAAGGCACAGGATCTTCTAATAAGAGTTAGGGGGAATAGCAACCTTCTAGTTCGAAAACAGTATAACACCAAGGATAGAAAGAACGGGGAGTGCAACGTGATCCTTTAGACAGATAGCATGCAAGTTCTGGACTTTCACAGGAGTCTTCTTTGGACAGACTGGACACAATAGCAACTTTTCAGTTTTATAGGTCTTGCCAGTCACTGTGTTCATAAAGTTGACAGCCTAGTGAAGAATACATGTGATGCAATATATATATTACATTGCATCACCTGTATGTATTCTTAACTAGGCTGTCATTTTTATGAGCACAGCGACTGGCAGGACCTATTACACATCACCCGATGGACTGGTAAGCTTATTTATAGGATCAAATGCAAAGGTATAGGATGCCATGTGTGGTACATGACGGAACTGACCACAGACCATAGTACTCTCTTCAGGATAGGGAGCCTGCTGACTGTGAGATGATGGGAGTCTCAATCCAACAAAAAAGGTTACTTCTCGGGTTCCAACACCAGATGATAGGCATGCATGCAAAATGGCCCAGTGTGTAGAAGGATCACAGATCAGAGAAACCCTGCATGTGTGAATCGGACCTTTTTTGGAAGTACAGTACCACCGCTGTTGTTGCCACTGTGTGCTCTCAAATCATTTCTGATTTGGAGCACCTTTCAGCAGGACCTATCATGGGATTTGCTTGGCAAGATATATCCAGAGGAGGCTTGCTTCCTCTGAGGCTGAGAGACTGTGACGCATGCAAAATCCCTCAGTCATGTTTCCATGGCTGAGCAGCCATTCAAATCCTGGTTTCCCAGAGTCCTAGTCCAACCACTACACCAACATGCTGGCTCTCATCACTCTGTTATTGCTGTTGTTGTGTGCCCTCAAGTCGTTTCCTACTTATGGAGACCCTATGGTGAAGCCATCCTGGGGTTTTCTTGGCAAGATTTGTTCAGAGGATTGTCTCCCCTGAGGCTGAGAGTGTGTGACCTGCCCAGGGCCACCCAATGGGTTTAATGGCGGAGAGTGTATGGATCCATAAATATGGACGGGCCACACCTGAGTCCACCTTGCTTTCTGAAAGGGCCATGTCCAGCCTCCCCATCAGCCAAGAGAAGATGTAGTGCCTGTTGTTTTTACCCACATCTTTTCATGCTCCCAGGAGCTTAAGCTCAGCAGTTTTATAATCCCATCCTGTGTTTTCATCCTGGTCCTGCCATCCACCGTGGGTGGGGTTGGGGAGCCGGCAGATAATTTCTTCCTTTATCCTCAGGGATTACCGGGGATTAAGCTTCTCTTGGCACCGTCACTACAATTGTTGTTCATTTGGTTGTTGGGGGGGGGGGGACAGAGAAAAGGTGGGTGAGCAGAAGAAGGGAATCAACAACCGAGAGAAACAACTGGCTTTGTAGGAATTGGGGGGGGGGGGGATAAATAAGATGTAGCAACAGCTAATCTATAAGCCCCTCTTGTTTTACAGCAGCACAATGGGAACTGTAGGCTGCATCCGCACTGCAAAATAATCCAGTTTAATACCACTTTAACTGCCATGGCTCAATGCTATGGAACTCTGGGAACTGCACTTTGTTGTGGCACCAGAGCTCTCTCACAGAGAAGGCTAAATGTCTCACAAAATTATAATTTACAGAATTCCATAGCGCTGAGCCACAACAGTTCGAGTGGTGCCAAATTGGATTATTTTTGCAGTGCGGATGTAGCCGTTGGAAAGGGACTCCAAGGGCCATCTGTTCCAAGAATACAGAGTTTAAGCACCCTTGAAAGACGCCCATCTAATCTCTCTTTGAAGGCCTCCAAAGAAGGGGAGCTCACTCCCTTCCAAAGAAGTCAATCCCATGGTCAAGCAGCATTCCTCTTTTCTTGAAATTTGAATTCAATACTTCAGGTTTTATCCACTGGAGCAACAGAAAGCAAGCTCCTTCATTCCGCGGTAAAGAAAATGCACACTACACATGTTCAAGCACTTCCTTTAAACATGTATATCATTTCCCAGCTCTCACAGAGATAGCAGTAATCCTCAAAAACAATTGCCCATCCAGCCTATTGCAGGACATCAGTTCTCTTTGTTCCATCAGCCTTGGAAATGTGACTTTGTTGAACTACAGCTTCCATGATCCACGATCCACGATCTGCTGGGGGATTCTGGGGGTTGTAGTCCAAAGGTAATCTCAGCTGCCCACCCCAAGCTCTGATTCCAACACATCAAGGCAGAGAGAAAAACCACTAAATTCCCCAGCCCTGGGTTGCTTTGCGGCCAAGAGAAACATTTCTGAATGACGGTTTAGCCTGTTGGTTTTTTAATGACTTCATTCTATTTCATTTTTGCAAACCAGGCAGGTCACATCTGGAAAGCAGACGTGTGCACTCAGCTCCAGAGACATCGCTGCCACCCTGGTGCTAAAGACGGCAGGGATCAGGCAGGGTCTACTGAAGACAGAGAAGTGCAGAATGAATGATCTCCTGAAATGGATGCATCATCACCAGCCTTCTGGGGAAAGGCTATGCTGAAATGTACCAGAGCCTTCAGAAGTACCCTTTCCAAATTGCAACTCCTAGAAACTGCCACTCAATATGACCACTAGCTAGGGATGTAAATCCTTAACCATTTCATCCTTCCATGCCAAGGCAAACAAACCGTTTGCTCCTCATTTCTTCTGCATGGATTCTCCCCTATTCTAATGTTCCAAGCGTTGCACTGGAATTATTCTGCAGAGAAAAACATGTGTGCTCTTGTACACAAAAATGGTTTTCTGTTCAGGAAATGATGCGTTCTGCATAGGAAACCTGTTTTCTACACAGAAGGATTTTGCACCAAAACCAGACAGTTTGGTGTTGGAGGAAACCTAAAGTGACCTAGTGTAATCTCCAAAGCCATTTTACAAAAGGATTCAGTCCAATTACTAGAATAAATTAGAAGACTCGTGGGGATGCTTCCACATTGCACAAATAATACAGTCTGACACCACTTTGGCTCCATCCGATGGAATCTGGGGATTTGTAATTTTACAAGGTCTTTGGCCTTCTCTGCCAAAGAGCGGTGATGCTTCATAAAACTCCAGATCCCAGGATTCTGTAAGATAGAACCATGGCAGCTTTATTTGTACAGTGTAGCTGCACCCTCATTGACGCAGCTGCCACAGGATAAGTCAACACTTGTGTTGACAAATTCACAAATTCAGTGATTTCAACACACATTCTGTTGTGTGTCTGCTCTGGCTGAGGCTAGGACTGGATTTTGGCCTGGGCCCTTTGAGTGCTTTTGGGTCAAGAATGGTGAACAGAAACTCATCTTCCACAACTTTATGGGCTCAAAGCTTTTGTGTACATGATCACCTCGGCAGCATATGTCTTCCAGCATTTGCCCAAAATTAAGGATTTGTCTGTACCAATGCTCTTTCTTACATATCACTTCCCCCCCCCCCCAAACTCTCTCTCTTTCTCTGAGAAACACGGATTTATCCATTGAAAAGCAAGGTGACTATTTGCAAATGGGTTTAGTCATGGGTAGGTGCTCCAGCCTATTGACAGGTATGGTGCTGATTCCCAAACAGATTTGCTCAGGGAAAGCACTCCATCTTGTTGAGGTGCAATCTTGGAAGCAGAATTACTTTCGGGAGGGTGTTCTCATCTGTCATGCGATGGGGCACGCTAGGTAGCAAATATGCAAAAAGTCCAACCGCATAGGACATTTTGTTCCAAAACTAGGAGACGCTTATTTCCTCTTGCTTGAGCCTACTGGGAAGACTATCTCCTCTTCCACTATCTCCTCTTCCTCCTGCTTACTTAACTGAATGCAAACTACTTTTGCACTTTGAACTACTTTGCATAGTTCATGAACTAAGATGAGGACTAAGGGGGAAACAGGGAGGAGGAGAAAGAAATGGGGGACATTTCAAAAGCAGCTGGATAGAAGTTTTTCTGTTAAACTGAAATAATTGGAAGATAAAAGCAATACCTTGTTCCAGGGAAATCCCTGCTCTCAGACACATATATGAGGATTGCAACCAATACTCAGAAAGGAGGTTTGGGATTGAAGATGCTGCCAGCGAATGGAGACATCCTAGTGTGTTGACTCCACTACAACACATACCAAAATCTGAATTGTCCATGCCATCATATTCCCAATATCTATGCATGGTTGGGAAAGCACAGAGAAGAAAGCTGGTAGGAAGAAAATCAACTTTTTTTGAGATGTGATGCCGGAGAAGAGTTCGACAGATACGGTGGAGTGCCAAAAAGACAACGGAGCAAATCAAGCCAGAACTCTCCCTTGAAGCCAAGATGACTAAAGTGACTATGTCATACTCTGGAGACAGGAGAAGTCATGAGAAGGCATGACTCACTAGAAAAAACAATGTTGCTTGGCAAGGTAGAAGGCAGAAGGAAAAGAGGAAGACCATATTATAGATGGATAGACTCAGTTAAGGAAGCCACAGCCTTGAGGTCTTTCATTCATAGGGTCACCTTAAATCAAAGCCAACTTGATGGTAGTTAACAACAACAAGTACAACCAGCCAACCATTGAGTTGCAGTGAACATTGGCAATCCTCTACTATTAATAACAGCAACAAGAAAAAAGAACGATGATAGCTCCAGCCCTCCTCAACAGATACTTAGCCTCATGGCTCCATGGCAGCTTTGGCAACTAGTGCCGAGCCATTTGGCTGAGAAGGCTGGTTCGGTCAGAGCGCAGCTGCCCTGCAGAGAAAAACATTTGGTTTCCCTCCCACATGCCAGAGTGCAGAACCAATTGGGAACCAAAAGCGACCCTCTGCCTGCCATGGATACAGATGGCGGTGGGCCACAGAGGGAGGAGGGAAATGCACTTCTGGTATGAAATGGCAGGGAAAGAGCGGCCCCAAAGTTCACCTTTTTCAACCTGCAGCTGTGCCACCTCTTTAGCAGTAGAGAGTCCCAGGCAGTAGTGCATTTGCTTTGTATACTTGTGTGCATGTGTATGTTAAATGGGAAGTGTCAGAGCTCAGTTCCCAGAACTTAGCAGAATTGAAATTGTAGTTGCTCTCTGAAACGGCTTTTTCAGACGTTGTTTAGCTCACTCTTTTTATCTTGGAGGATCCCTTAAAACAATTTGCAGGTCTCAAGGAACCCCTGCCTGAAAATTATCTGCAGCTCAAAAAAGTTTATTTCTCCCCAATCTTTATCTCCCATGAAATGGTTAGCAGCCACTTGTAGAATCCACGAGGTGAAGAGACCCTTGGTTGAGAAACCCTGGTTTAGTTTCAAAAGTGCTACAAAATCTCTTTGTGTATTGGTTGAGATTAAGGTTACAGGTTATTATCATTCCAGACACTGAGATTTAATAGGCCAAAACCTGAGACCAAGGGGTGGCCACTGATCGAAGGGACAGGAATCTAGCTACAAGGGAGGTAAAAATAGGGCCTTGCATTCTGAAATAAGAATTCTATCCTTCCCCAGTGAAATTTCCCCCTAGTCCCCTAGCATTGCAATAACTTGAAACCTCACTTGAGCATTTAGAAAGAGGGTTAAGGCGCCCAAAGAAAAGTGAACAAGGGAATGCTGGCAGAACAGATATATAAAGTCTAGGTATGTTTCTATCTGTGGAATGCTAGAAATTTGTGGAATGAAGGAAAATTTCATTTTGAAGGGCAGAATTTTTATTCAGTATTCAAAATGATGTTAGCCCAAAGCAGACGAGATTGGCACTATTACTTCCCTTGATCTATATACTTCCTACTGTATCCAGTCCTGGTCATCACAAGTCATGAATGATGTTGAGAAGCTGGAGTGTGTCCAGAGGAGGGCAACCAAAATGGGGAAAAGTCTGGAAACCATGCACTATGAGGAATGGCTTAGGCAGCTGGGTATGTTTAACCTGGAGAAGAGAAGGTTAAGGGGTGACATGATAGCCCTGTTGCTACAACCCCATTAGATAACTTGAAATGAGCATAAGCATAAAGTTGTATTGTTTGGGCCAACACGGCATGTCCATATTTAGGTGAGAGTTACAAAAGCAGAGTTATGCATGTAGTGTCACTATGCTTTCTTCTGCAATCTACATCATGTGTTCCACATTGCACGTCATTTTGCACTGATGGTGTGGTTGCATGTGGTTGTGCATTTTGCATTGTGCACCAACAGGTGATGCACATTTGGTTGTGTAGCATCACAATTCCATAGTGAGGTGATATAGCGCAAGCAAGGTGAAACACTGTGAGCTTAATTGATGCTACTTTTCTTTGACGAAAGATCTTGACCTTGGCTTTAATGTGCATCTTTTGGAACTGCTGTTGAGACTTTCATCTCAAAAAGAGAAAAGCAGAAAACATTTCTCAGTGTGTGTAGGGCCTTAGTGCCACAATTAGCTCTTTGGCCTTTGATATCATTAGTGAAACCAAATGAAATTATGTAAAATACCTTTTTTTTAAATGTAAGATAAATTATACAATGAGAAGTGACTTACATGTATCTCATCAACTCATTTACCTATCTACTTATTTACTCATTCCTTCCTCATCTACTTATTCCAGACTCTGTTTCCTTTCTCTTAGTTAAATTTTGAAGTGTAACTATTTGTGGCAAGGACCAGGCACAAGCAATAAAGCATAATTTATATATCTCTCAGATCTGAGTTCTTACTTTTGGGCAGGTTTGTTGGAGAGATCGATTCCATCCTGGCTTGCTAGTAAATTCTTAAGTGTCACTGGTCTAACTGCCTGTACATCTTCCTTCTCTGATCATTTATGCACAGGCCACAGGGTCACTGAGCGCATCATGTGCATTGACAAAGCCCTCCTCCCTCTCTTTAGCGCTTTCCCCATATTCCAGTGCCCACGCTCCCATCAAACTTGCAATGACAACCTGCCAGGAGGGCTGCTACCACCAATCACTGCAGTGGCAGCTGGCATCGCTTTGGCGCAGGCTGCCTTCATAAATATTTCTTTTTAAAAAATTGTTTAGGGTTGTGAGAAGAAAACCTTCCCCCCACCCCCCTGAAGTTTACAACCAAGATGCCCCTATAAACAACGCTGTGCTGTAAAATTCCAAACCATTCCAGCTTCAGAATCCAGTTCAGGAGAAAACACCACTTTCTCTCCCAGGCTGGCATCCTCAGTTTATTTCTCTCTTTGCCTGGAAGGTGGTGACAGCCCTTAGCAACTCCTACAATTTTATCACAAGCCGTTGGAGTTCTGGAGATTCGGCTCTCAGCATGTCTTTTAAAAATAAGAGCGAGCTGATCGCTCTCTCGGTGGGAGGTGGAGAGAAAAATCCAAGAACACACTGGGAGGTGTGTAATGGAAGGTCTCCAAACACAGATGGCACTTTGGCAGACAGCAAAGGCAAAATGGTGAAACCCAATTAAAAAATCACATACGTCCCTCACCCCCCCATAAACCATATCCTCCTGTAAAGCTAAAAATAAAATTAAAAATTAATGGGGATCGGAATCCTGTTGGGGACTTAACGTCTTTGTAAGTGGACTTGTGTCTGGGAGAATTAGAATTGGTAGAATTCATAATATCAGCATTTAGTAAAGGGCTGCTCTTCTGTTACTATCTAGGGAGCCAGGGAAGTGACGAATGCACATTGGAACCAATGTACAATGTTGTGCATTGGTCCCATTGTGCATCTGGATTGATGTGCATCAGCAGAGCCTGATGGGCATCAGGAGATTCATGCCAGTGTCTTCACCATTCACTAAGCGGGTTTCTTAGTGCCTCTGCTATATAACTGAGTTTATATAACGTTACATAACATACACCATGAAACAGGATTCCAGCCGGGGAATTGTGGACTCTTTATCTTTCCCAGATTTAAGGACCAACCTTCCCACCGAGCCCAGTCTCTTTGCAGATTTCTCATTAGTTACCCAGACCAGCCTTCTAGTGGGTAGGAATCTCTTTATTAAGAAGGGGGAAAATATTCATAAACATTCACTCTTGGATTGAAAAACAGGGTCCTGGAAGTCGAAAGAATAATAAGACTTCTCCTAGGGCCTTTCCTTTCTTCTCCCACTGTGCCCGATTCAAACCATCTCTTCACTATTGTAAAGGGACGCAGGCAAATGCCACAGCCCATTTCTGCCAAAAGGAAGATATTTGTGGAACAGCGGTGTCACCCGGTGCGGTCCGAACTCCCTGCACCCCGCTATGAAGCTCCTAGTGGCTTCCATGTCATGATGACGCATCAAGCCCAGGATTTCATTCAAAATCTATTGCAGGATTGAGGGTTGGCTCGTTGGAGAACTCTTTTCGAGCCTAGCGTAAAACCTCCACAGTAGATTCGCTGCAGCTGCATCCGCACTGCAGAAGTAATCCAGTCTGACACCGCTTTAATTGCCCTGGCTCAGTGCTAGGGAGTTCTAGGGACAGTCGTTTTGTGAGCCATTTAGCCTTCTCTGTCAGACAAACTACAGATCTCAGGATTCCATAAGGTGGAGCCATGGCAGTTAAAGCGGTGCCAAACTGGATTTTTTTTTTCTGCAGTGCGGATGGAGCCTTCATCCCGTACTGGATGCTGAGTTGCCTTTTTCTTTTCCCCAATGGTGTTCTTAGAGTGACTCTTTCTCCTATGATGGCAAAGGGGTTTGGGTGCAGAAGGCAGGCCCAGACAGAGACACAGTGCTCCTAAACATAATGGACCATTTTTCAGTGGTATCCCCATAGCGACAGGGATGTTTACCGCATCCTATAGTCCCCACCCCACAAAAAGATGGGAGGATTAGTGCTGTTCCAAAGGACTATCATTAATTAGTCTCATTTTCCACCTCCGCACCAAGATGGTTTTACCTACCAGAGGTTTTGCTCTCCCCACCCACACTTTCTCTATCTCTGTAATCCAGAGACTACAAAAAAGAGGGCCATTAATAAAAACAACCTGTCAGCACCTCACTAATGCCAGACATTAAAAATACAGGAGACCTTTCTCCTCTTCTTGGCTGACCAACTCGGGAATGAATCATACCAGTTTGGGAAGTGAAGGTGGGCCAGGAATGGGGAAAAAAGTGGGAAAATAAAAAATGGAGCCCTCTCGGTTGTGGTTCACTCTGCATTCATTTATGTTCTGCTGGGATACCTTTTCAGGAATGGGTAGTGATGGCAAAGCGAAAGAAAAGGCAGTGGTGGGAATGATACAGGGCATTAGCCAGTGATTCCAGAGACCCGTTCACACCATGAATTATAGCATTATTATTGCACTTTAACTGCTACGGTTCTGTCCTATGGAATCTTGGGATCTGCAGTTTACGGAAGGGCATTTATAGTTCTCAGCCAGAGTGTCTTATTGGTTCAACAAACTACAAGTCTCAAGATTCCCTAGGATGGACAGTTAAAGTGGAATCATAGCACTGTAATGGTGCTCCTGGTCTTTTCCTTCAGCTTTCATTTAACAAATAAATTTACAGATCTGAGAAACAATCTGGCCCTGCCTTCTGAGATTTTGGGAAAGGATGGAAAGGGGGACTACAACACCCATCATTTCTCAGGCAGCAAAGCTAACTATGAGAACCATCGTGGCGTAGTGGTTTGAGCATCAGACTATGGCTCTGGAGATCTGGCTTGTTCATGAAACCCACTGGGGCAAGTCACACACTCTCAGCCTCAGGGGAAGCCTCAATGACAAACCTCCTCGGAGCAAATCTTGCCAAGAAAACCCTATGACAGATCTGCCTTAGGGTCGCCATAAGTCAGAAACAACTTGAAGGCACACAACAGCAACAACAAAACCAACTATATTCTATATAGCAGTGCATCTCATACTACATGATGTGGAGGGACCAGCCATTCCTGCTGAAATCCCTGCTTCTACACAGCAGTTTAGAGGTACAGGAGCCCTTTCCAGTTTTCATTCTGGCAACCCTAATTGGAGAAGGCTAGAATAAAACAACTATACTCATGTATAAGTCTAGAAATTTTGGTCAAAAAATTGACCCCAAAAAACTGAGTTGACTTATCCACGGGTCAAATTAATAACTGTAACTCTTATTTTAAAAAGGAACCATTTAGGGCGAACACAAACAGTTGAGCCTGCTGGAATTTTGTAAGTCCTTTGCCATAGTTTGCCTTTGCTTCAACCTTTAGATCCTTTGTTACCTGCCCCTAAGTTTTGCCCTCGACTTATCCATGGGTCATATCACAATCCATAATTTTTGGCCCCCAAACCTGCTCTTGACTTGTACATGAGGTTGACTTATAGTCGAGTATATGCGGTATCACTACAGCTGAAATGTTCAACAGGCCATCCCAAATCCCGTCTCCCACCATCTGCAGAGAAACAGGCGGTTTCTTTTGTACCGATTCAGCCAGCTTGTGTTGGTAGGAAAGATAAAGGAGAAAGAATACCACATTTAAAAGAAAGAAATATATACACACACACACACATACCCAATCACAGAGCCTGAGCTGTTTTGACTTCAAAAAACCACACGTGGGCTTAGCTCCAGGCCTGGTGAAGACCTTTTCCCACCAACTTCCACCGCAACACAGCTGTGAATTATTCATACGGTGTGGGATTTCCCAGGCATATGAATTTCTGAGCATCTTTCTCACCCTTGGGGAAACCTGGCCCTTGATATCCAAAATCTGGTCTTTCTGGGGGAAGGTGGGGAAATGGTGTTGCACGACTGTAGGGCTGCCAAGTCTGGAGCCTCCAAACCCCTTGATATTTCAAGATCAAAACCCAAGTCCTAGAGATATCCCTGTGGATGCCATTAGCCACAACACTTTTAAGAATCCAACCACACTGGCCCAAAGTATGTAATTCACATAATAAATAGCAATATTGGCAAAAGAGAAGGTATTTCTGTCGTTGGAAATTATGGTTCCTAAGCTCTGCTTTGAAAATTATAACACTATTATTGCACTTTCACTGACACGGTTCTGTCCTATGGAATCTTGGGATCTGCAGAATAGGGAGAAACATTTATAGTTCTCAGCCAGAGTGTTTTCTTGGTTCAACAAACTATAAGTCCCAAAATTTTTGAGACTTGTAGTGCATTATTTCCCAACTCTGGATTTTTTTTTTACACTTTTGCAAGGGGTGTTGTTAAAAACACATGGGAGTTGTAGTCCCTTGGCACATTGGAAGGAACAATGCCAGTCTCTGCATCAGACATCCATGAGAAGCACTGGTCTATAGTAGCCATTCCAAAACACCCTGTAGCCAAAAAAACTACTTACAGTTTAGAAAACTGATACTTTTTGGTGCTTTTTTGTCACTAGCTTACTTCAACTGCTGCAAATTGAGTTCAAAGGACAAAAGTAGTTTGCACTCAGCAGGAGTGAGAGGAGAGGATAGGTAAGAGTCATACCCTCCGAGGCATCCTCTTTCTTCGGAATAACTTTTGCCATCTTTGCCATGCTCTGATGTGGCCTGGCCACGCAGGTCCCAATTTTCCTCCATGAAATGCTAGAGGGCATGGGCATAGTTTCACCCAGCCTGGCTAGCTTGCTTGGAAAAAGCAAACTACTGGTCCTTCCTAATTGGCATAGATGCTTTTCCTATCCCTCCGTGTTCTGCTCTGTTTTGGTGAGTTTCACCAGCTTGAACATAATTTTCAAGGCAATACTTTCAGTCTGTGAGTTGCCTTTTTGCCCTGAAGACTAAAGAAGAGAGGTCAAGTCTGGAAATTCAAGGCCATGCCCTGAGATCTGGGACTCTGAGGCATGAGTCACTTTTTCTCCTAGTTCTTTTGAGTTCTTTATGTTCTGCTGCCTTCTGGGTCCTCATTCAGACCAAAAACCCGTCCGCTTTAACTTCCCTGTTATGAAATCCTGGGATCTGCAGTTCAGGGAGGGCTATTTAGAAATCTCAGTCAGGGATCTCAAGTGCTTCGCCAAACTACAAATCCTAGGATTCAACAGGATGGGCCTTGAGTAGTTAACAGTGGGATCGCAGTGCTATAATCCTGTAGCAGAAAAGAGCCTTTCAAACGCATAGTTCAGTGCAGTGTGAGGCTAAGAAGTCTAAATATCCCTACCTGAACTGCAAATCCCAGGTTTCCATAGGATTCAGCCATGGCAGTGAACTTGGGATCATAGGGCTATAACTGTGTAATGCAAAAAGGCCTCCAAACACACACCATTTCAGGGATTTCTAGGTTTGCCAGAGTGAAAACTGGAGAGGGCTTTAGCACCCTTAATAAGAGAATATATCAACAGATCCTACTTGTCTTGCAACCAGGTACCAAGCAATGCCTGCTGACCTTCTCTCTTCTACACAACCATAGAAGATACAGGAGCTCTCTCCGGTTTTCGCTCTGGCAACCCTAAAACTTGCAAGGGGTTTGGGCATCGCCAGGGTTGGGTTTTCTCTTCCTTTTCCTTCTTCTTCTTCGTCTCCCACACTATATATAACAGCCCCGTCTTAATTCTCTCCCCCCAGCCGCTTGTCAGCAGCACAGCCAGATTAGGCCGGTGCTGATGAACTGGAGGTCTGAAGCATCATCAAGAGTGACAAATCAATAGCAATTTATGCCTCTTTGGAGCTTGGCAGACCAAGGCTGGGAGGCGGCAGATGAAGTGCGGGTGGGAAGAGACAGAATGTTCCAGCAGCAGTGAAAAATGCCTCCCCCGGGCCCTCCAGAGATGAAGAGGAGGCAAATGGCCGAAATCTCCAGGGAAAGGTGCTGGACTTGCCTCAAGCCTGTCTGGAAGTTGTCCCCAAATGCTACATCTTAGGGATCTTATTCTCTCCTCATTCTCCTCTTCCTCATTTTTCCAAACACTTTGGGTGTCATCCCACTTTTCCAGCTGGTTTTTACAATGTCCCGGTTTCTCTCTCGTCCACCAACTTTCCTCCGTTGTCCTCTGCTTATTTCATCTGGTGCAAACGGAGTGCAAAAGTAGCTTGCATTCAATTGATCCAACAGGAAGGGGAGGAGAAAAGAGGAGGTGGCAAGACCATTATTTCGTATATTCTATAACACAGTTGCAAATGTAGAGAGATCTCGTAGCACCTCAAAGACTAACTGAAATAAAAAATTTGGCGGCAGCATGAGCTTTCATAGACTTAGGAAGTAGACTGAAGTCTACAAAAGCTTCTGCTGCTAACTTCTTTCTTTCATTTAGTCTCAAACGTACCACAAGATCTCTCTACATACTGATTCTACAGACTGACACGGCTATATCTTTGAATTCTACAATTTCAAATCACAGTCAAGTTGTGTTTTTCTTGCTTTCCTTTAGCGGTTTGATGCTTCATGGATAATTTTTCTATCAGAGCTAGTTGCCGTATCTTATTATGCCAGGTCATCACAGATACTCCCTTTCAATCTTTCCCAAAATTGAGTGATGACCAATCTTGCAGCTACTAATAAATAACCAATTAAGAGTTTGTGAGAAGCCTTTGCATTGCCTCCTTGAAAAAAGCCCAGGAGGCCTGCTTCCAAAGACTTTTTGTAAGATGCTGGGGAGTCACATTATTTAATTCAGAAAAGATTGCATCCCACAATTTAGATTTTAGATACTTTACTACAGAGTCAACCAAGGCCTTCTATATCAGGGGGATCATGAACCACCTCAGGGTTTTAGTCAAACTGAAAGTCTGATAGGATGAGAATCAACTCATTTGAAATGTGGTGCTGAAGGAGAGTTTTGCAGATACTCTAGATTCCCAAAAAAATAAAACCCAAATAACTGGGTCTTAAAACAAA
This sequence comes from Urosaurus nigricauda, assembly GCA_034509955.1. Lineage (NCBI taxonomy): Eukaryota > Metazoa > Chordata > Lepidosauria > Squamata > Phrynosomatidae > Urosaurus > Urosaurus nigricauda. The sequence goes on along the minus strand of JAOEGL010000007.1, from coordinate 28,933,003 downwards.
GCAGGCCTGAATTCTTGCTAGAAACCAAACTGACTAAACTCAGGCTGTCATATTTTGGACATATCATGACCCAGTGGCTACATTTGCACTGCAGAAATACTGAACTACGACACTAGTTTAACCATCATGGCTCAATGCTATGGGATTTGTAGTTTTGTGAGATATTTAGCCTTTCCTATCAGAGAGCTCTGGTGCCACAATAAACTACAGATCCTAGAATTCCATAGCATTGAGCCATGGCAGTTAAAGTGGTGTCAAACAGCATTAGATGTTCCGTATTTATATACCAAATGGTCAGAAGATCTTACTGCTTTAGCGTTGCTAAAGTTTCAAGAAAATACACTTTGGGAATATGGTCAGCTCATACAAATCTACATGGCTGTCCTTGCACTTATCCAGTCTATTTGTCTTTCCACCTTTTCCCTTTAACTTTATATATATACACACAAATAAGAAACCTGCTCTGTGACATTTGAGACACAGTTTAAATTTCTTCCACCATAGTTGAACCTAACACTAAAACTATGGGAATTAAAGCAATGTTTCTGGTATGTGGTGTTGTTGTTGTCACCATGTGCCTTCAAGTCACTTCTAACTTAGGGCAACCCTAAGGTGAACCTATCACAAGGCAATTCAGACACGGTTTGTCGCTGCCTTCCTTTGAGGCTGAGACAGTGTGACTTGCCCAAGGCAATCTAATTGGTTTTCATAACCAAGGAGGGATTTGAACCCTGGTCTCCCAGAGTCCTAGTCCAACACTCAAACCACTACACCATGCTGGCTCTCACATGTGTATTTTACCCATTTATCAATTTTGTTCCAAGAGTGAGAAACTACTCAGTAAAGTGACTTTTTATTACTCTCCCCAGATGCTCTTCAGCCAATGCAGAGAATTTGCCATTTGTTTTAAGATCTGGGACCACAAAACCAGTCCATTGCCCACAGGCTGCACACTCTCCATCCCTGTTTTAAGGGTTTTGCTGGCTCTGGCAGTGTCCTTTGTGCAAATATTTTACAACCTGCCTTGAAAGAGACTGCCAGGCCATCCATCACCCAAAGGCGACGTTTGCTGACAGAGAGGTAATGGCACGTTTCCAAAAACAAACTTCACCTGAAGAAGTCAACTGGGGAGAGTCCCTCTCGCTCTGTCTCCTGGCCAACCATCACATTAACATTTCATTCTGACCTGACAGGAGGCTGAGATAAAGTTTGGAGACTTTGGGTGAGTAAAGACACGATTGGTTCTCAGTCTGGATTAAGGATGCAATGAACATCCATAAATATTCTGATCCTAAGGATATTTCAATGCCCCAAGAAAAGGTATCAGCACCTTAAGAAATCGAATGTATGGGTAAAAGACAGGGTTGTTCTCTGCCTCCTTCCTGCTCACACACTCCTAGGACTACAGTCCTATTATTCACATGTGTTAACATGAGGTTGTTACTGTTTGTAATGATGCATGTAATTTGGAATTATATATGTAATTTGTAATTATGTGACTTTAAGTCAATGCTGACTTATGGTGACCCTCTCCTTCTTGGCAAGATTTACTCATAGGAGGTGTGCCCTTGCCTTCCTCTGAGGCTGAGAGAATGTGACTTGCCCAACTGGGATTCCATGGTTAAGTGAGGGTTCAAACACTGGTCTTCCAGAGTCCGAGTTCAACATGCAAACCACTGCACCACCACTAACAACTACAACATTTATTTATGGCACCCTTTCCGCCAAAGGACAGAACATCAAACATATACGATGGGCCCTTGGGATCCACTGGGGTTTGGTTCCAGGACCCCCTGGATACCCAAATCTGTTGATACCCAAATCCGTGGATGATGAAGTCCCATTATACAGTGGGCCCTTGTTATCCACTGGGGTTTGGTCCCAGGACCCTCCCTGGATAACAAAATCCATGGATGCTCAAGTCCCATTAAATATAATGGCACGACAAAATGGTGTCCCATATATAAAATGGAAAATCAAGGATTGCTATTTGAATTTATACTTTTTGGGAATATTTTCAAGCTGTGTATGCTCAAATCCACGGATAAAAAAAATCTGTGTATAAGGAAGGCCAACTGTCTACAACTGCATAGTAAAAATGGTGTCCTTTATATCAAATGGCAAAATCAAGGTTTACTTTTTTCCATATGTGTATATGTGTATATATATAATATTCTCAAGCCATGGATGCTTGAATCTGTGGATAAAGAATCCATGGATAAGGAGGGCTAAGTGTGCAATCAAAGATCAACCAACTACAGATCCCAGGATTCCACAGGATGGAGCCATGTTAGTTAAAGCAGTGTCAAACTCCATTAATTTTTCAGTGTGGTAACAGCCAAAAGCATCTTTGGGGCTGCATGCCACCCTGCCATGAATGAATGCTATGGAATTCAGGGAACTGAAGTTTGTTGCGACACCAGGGCTCTTTGAAAGAGAAGGCAAAATGTTTCGCAAAACCGCACTTCCCAGAATTTCGATAGCATTCAGCCATGGAGGTTAAAGTAGTGTCAAACTGCATTATTTCTGCAGTGTGGATGCAGCCTGAGTTTTCCCCACTCAGCCAGTTTGGCTCAATTCCTAGGATTTTAAAACTACACACACACACACACACACACACACACACTACTTTTTCCTTTTTCCCTTTTTCTTTTGGAAACTTGCCAAAGGAAAAAGCAGTGCAAAATTATTGCTTTAATTCGCGGAGTACCAGTCTGAAGCAAAGCTTTCCAAATGAAATTTCTTATGAATAAAATTGCAGCCTTTTCCTTCGCCTCGCTCTTCCATTCTCTCACGCTAATAATTTTTTTTTTTTAATTATGTGGCAGCTGGGGAGAAAGTTTGGGCTGCATCTAGGCAAGGAGAGTTCTCCCCTTGCAATTTATAAAGCAATCAAGAGCTCTGGTTTCATATAAAATCAGGGCTCTCGATCGCTTTAACAATCTGCCACAGGCTTAGCCCCTACAATTTTGCAACAGGAGAAGAAAAGCGGAAACGGTAATTATAGGCACGGCTGGAGAACTGGGGTTGCCACAAAAACGGATGCCCATAAAGTAGCCAAAAAGAGAACCAGGGAGCATTACAGAAGCCTGGAAAAACTGGAGGGGTGGGAGTGCCAAAGAAAGGGCCAGATTGGCATCTGGAAGTCCCAGTTGTGAAGGTGGGAAGGTAGGAAAAGGCAAATTTAGGGCACAGATGGAGAAAGTTCCTCGGGAGGACTAAAACTCACAGGCTGGGATATCTTGGGAGTTATAGCCCCACTCAAAATCAAATAAAACAATGTGTTCAGATGTGTTCAGAATAGTACGTTTGCTTGTTACAGCCCAGCGACCATAAGCTTGGGCCTATTCACACCACAGTATTATAACGTTACGATTCCACTTTAATTGACATGATTCTATCCTATGGAATCAAGGGATTGGTAGTTTGGTGAGGCACTAGAGCAGCTTGGAGTCTGGAAATCCTAAATGCTGCTTCCTAAAACTGCAAATCCCATGATCCCATAGGATGGAACCATGGCAGTTAAAATGGAACCATAGTACTATAATTCTGTAGTGTGAATGGGCCCTTACTTATGAGACTGGATACCATGAAACTGAAATGAGTCTAATATGTCTCTATAGAGTGTACAGAGGTCTGTTGTATGGATGTCCGCACATATGCTGTGTCCATGGTGTGCCTATCCAAAAAATCCCCTCTCCATAAAAACACATCTTGCCCACTCCATCATGAGAACAAGCTTTTCCCAGACAAACAATGAAAATAAAATGAAAACTGGAATGAAAGGTTCTGCTCAGGTACCTTCTCTTCGTCCCTTCCTAATAACATACTTTCAATTTTATGTGTCAAGCATGCCAATATGGCAGCTTTCTCCGCCACATCATTGATCACAAGAAAAGGCATGGCTTACTTACACTGTTTCGTCATCCTTGAACTCCAGCTCCCCGCAGGAGTCTTCATAGTCCACACCTCCTCCGCGTGCGGTCCCTTCCACCGTCTGGTAGGGGACCATCACAGTCCCCCGAGCCCCCGAACTCCGGATCACCTTGACCTCCAGGGTCCCTTGGCACTCGCTGACTCTCAACAGTTTGTCCTGGAAGGTAAAGATGCCGGCATGGTCATCGTCCAATATGGTTACAGTGGCCACCAAGGGGGCCACAAGCCGCCCCTTGGGGTGGTCAGCTGAGTCCGACTCAAACATGCCCTCGGCATCACCCACGCGCAAGTTGAGCAGCCTGACAAAGAAATGCTCATCCTCTTCAAAGATATCGTCATCGATGATGCCGATCTTCAGTTCCTTCTGGGTCTCACCAGGCTTGAAGATCAGTGTCCCCTCGCTGTACTCGTAATCTGAGCCCGCTTTGGCTGAGCCATCCTCTGTCTTGTAGTCTACATAGAAAGTGTTGTAAGTATCGCCACCCTGTTCGCAAGCCACGGTTAAAGTGACTGAGCCACAGTTCTCCAAGCAGTGGTACATGCACGGCTCAAAGAAGATTTTGCTGTAGTTCTCTTCCACTTCTGCCTCCGATGGCACTTCAAGCAGGTTAGCGGACTTCTTGGAGAACTCAGAAACATGCTTCTTGAGGATGTTTCCTGCCCCAGTCATCATGCGGGTTGCCTGGATGCGATAGAAAGCTCGACTTTTCTGCTGGTGCAACAAGGCGTAGTAGTTGGCCATCTCCACCAGTTGTTCCAGTTCTTTGTCTGGGTGCTTCTGTTTGAGGTCTTTCAGAATCTGGATGACCTCTTTGCGGCTCTCGTCCAACTCTTTATCTTCTTGGGTGGTGACAGGAAGTGGAGCAACAGAGGCTGCGCTCCCATCGACAAAGACACTCTCTCTATGGTCATTGGCCACAAAGCCTCCATCCATTTCAATCCCTTTGGGGAACTCACCTTCTGTTCCGATTATGATACCACTGCGTGGGTCAGCCCTGTACCTCTTGTAGACATACTTGTAGAAGAGCAGCCGCTTGTCCGCCATCCAAGCAAAGACAACACAGACGGGGAAGAAGACAAGGGTGAGCAAAGCCTCCCAGACTTGCACAATCCCAGGGGAAAAGACTGCCAAGATCAAGTACAACCAAATGTAGGCAAAGATGCTCCAGGAAGCAGTCACAAAGAAGACTCTCAGGTGCTTGATCTTGCGGACTTCCCCATTTGGGATGACGTAGACACATACGGCAATGACCACAAACATGTTGAAGGCTGCACTGCCCACAATGGTTCCGGGACCCAACTGACCAGCTTGGAAGTTGTGGCCGCAAACTTCAATGACAGAGAGAAGTATCTCAGGTGCTGATGAGCCCAAGGCCATGAGCGTGAGGTTGGATACTGTCTCGTTCCAGATCCTCACCGTGCCGATGCTAGTCTCGCCATTGGATTTGGTAATGGTGATCTCCTTTTCTTTGGAGGTGATCACCTCAATGGATGCCATGAAGCGATCAGCAATGATGGAAACTCCCAGGAACATGTACATCATGGCAACAAAGTAGACAATCGCCCTGGCAGCCTTGTCTCCAAAAGAAGGGTTGTCTGGCTGCCAAACAGGGAGAATCACTCCTGGTTGACACTTGTTGGATCCTTCACATTTGGTGACATTGTCCTCCACTTCAGGCGTGTATGCTTCGGCCCAGGAGGCATTTTCTGCAAAGAGGACTGAAGCAACCAAAAACTTGGCAAAAGAGCAAGAGGACAGCCACCACCCCCACCTTGATAGCGGCATCCTCCTTGGGTGGTTGAGGCCAACAGGATCTGATCAGGAAGAGAAGAAAAAAACAAATATGGTGAGTTAAGAACGAATGGCTCCCTATGCTCCATGATAGCATGATCAAATAAGTGGTGGCTTATTTGGAGACCAAGGATCCACTGTAAATAAATAAAGGTAAAGGTAAAGGTAAAGGTAGTCCCTTGACATGAAGGTCTATAACTGACTATAGGAGGCAGTGCTCATCTATTACTAAGCCAAAGAGCCAGCGTTATCCAAGGACTACTCTGGTGGTCATGCGGCCAGCATGACCGCACCGAACGCTGTTACCTCCCCATCAAAGTGGTACCTATATATTTATCTACTTGTATTTGCATGCTTTCGAACTGCTAGCTGAGCAGAAGCTGGGACTAGTGACGGGAGCTGACCCCATTATGTGGCACTCAGGCCTCTTCCGATCATCAGACTTGCCATCTTAACCACTAAGCCAAAGCATCCCAACTAACTAACTAACTAAATAAATAAATGTCCCTTATTTTGGATTTGAAAAGCTGGCAACACTACAATAGTCATCCACCAAAAAACCACAACCGCTCTACAAACAGCACATTTGGAGAGGAGGGAACCAATAGCATGGGCAAGGATTGGAAGGTGGCAAGCGAAGTCTGAGCTACTACCATCCGTTACAAAACAGGGATCGTCGGAGGATATGACTACTGATCTTTCGCCAACTGTTTTTCACCTATTGTGCTACTGCACAAGGACCAACAAGCAGGCCTGGATGTGGTTTTTCAGGGGGTTTCTTGACAAACTGATCCCCGTGGAACCTCAGAGTTCAAAAGCCTTTCCCTATGAGCCCCATTCAACCTTAAATACTAAACTAATTCTATATACTAAATATAAAATCTCTCCACTCTCCTGTGGATTTCTGTGCCATCTTGAAACAACCCTCTCCCTGCCTCCCCCACTGCCTTCTTGCTCATATTGGGCCCTCCAACAGAACAGATGGATTCTTCTGATAAGAGCCAAGGCACCAGTCTTGTTCCATTCAACCAACTCCTGGGTGGAAAACAAGCAAAATCTCTTTCAATTTTTATTCTTGAACAAAACGAAGCTGGAAAAACTATCATACAGAAGAGGTGCAAGGGAAGTTTTATAATGTTTATCATCAGTTTTATAATGTTTGAATGTGGCGATTTTAAACTGGGTTTAAAACTTTTTTGTAAACGTGTTTAATTTGTTGTGCTGGAAGCTGAGTTGGGTCCCATCCTGGGAGAAAGGCGGCATATAAATAAAGCCAATAAAATTATTTCTTATTTATTTTATTTATATGACGGCCTTTCTCTCAAGACCTAAAGAGAATCTTACTGCTTGGGGTGATAGCTCCCCGAATCCTTCGGTTGTGGGAGCTGTAGTCCAGAAACGTAAAGGTAAAAGGGGGGCACTACTTGGAAACTGTGGCGAAGGGAAAGAGAGAGACTGGAAACAGTGACATACAGGTACTGTACATAACTCCAGTTCGTGTGTCTCATTTTAGAAGTGTCACAGCACAAGGGACATTCAGTAGTCCCTGATACTCTACCCAACCGATCCCAAAGCCATCAAGCATCAGGGATTGCCTCCATTTCCCAGCAACCAGGGATTGCTGGTTGAAGTACAAAGAAGGGGAGCACTTTTCTTCTTCCTCTCTCCCTAGAAAATTGCAGGGGTGACCAGACATAGTCCATACTACTCGGTTCCTTCTTTCCTTCTCTTTCCCCCTCTTCTTCTCCCGGCCATTTAATATCTATAGTAGTGCCCCCCTTTAAGACCTGACAACTGGCTGTGGTTGGAGAGCATCACACACAGATTATAAAACTCCACACACAAGGAGTGCTGGACCTCAGCCAGAGCCTTCTTAAATGATGAGAACAGGGAGATCTTGTATGTAGAGAGCTCTTGTACCACCTTTGAGACTAACTGAAATAAAGAAGTTGGGAGCATAAGCTTTCCTAGACTTAAGTCTACTTCCGCAGATGCATTTAGTGGCACGGAAACCAGGGACAGATATATGCCATTGGTATGTGACAATGGACTCTTTCAAACGGGAGGAATTTCTCCCAATTACGAATGGAGCCAATGCGGATTCATGTAAATTCGCTTGTTTAGCGAATTTACCTGAACCCCTGCTCCGTTCGGAAGGCATTCGGAATTACTTCCCATTACCTGAAAATAACCCCCCCTTACCCGAAATCGCGTGAGAAGCTTAAATTCGCAATAACGTTAAACCCCAGGATTGCATTCGGAGTGACTTCCCTTTTGCCCGAATTTGCGTGAGAAGAATTAATTCGTAATAACGTGAAACCCCAGGATTGCGTTTGGATTGCCCTTGGATTATACTTCCAATTTCCCACGTCTGAAAGAGTCCAATGTCAATTCAAATTCAAAATCCTTTGTGTATGGAAGTGAAGTAGCAAGTCCAGTTTTAATAAAAACATTGGGAACTGGCCAAGGGATATCTTGTCTTTGGGTGCCGTGTGCCTTCAAGCCATTTCCGACATATGGTGACCCTATCACAGTGTTTTCTTGGCAAGTTTCTTCAGGGGAGGTTTGCCATTGCCCTCTTCTGAGGCTGAAAGAATATGACTTGCCAAAGGTGACCCAGTGGTTTTCATGGACAAGTGGGGATTCAAACCCTGGTCTCCAGAGTCATATTCTAATGCTCCGACCACTACACTATGCTGGCTTCTAACAGAGAGAGCAAGCATTTGGCTTTACGCGGCAGACAAGATGGGCTTATTGAAGCAGGAACTTTGGATCTAGGCAAGGCGACAGTCTGGAGAAGAGGCTGGAATGGCTGAGTGGGGAAATGAATCTTACTGTGCTTGCCCTCCACTTGAATAGCCACAATGTTAGCTAAGCTGATTAGACAGTGGCACCAGCCTGGCAATTAGGAAGCTGCCAGGATTCTGCCAACATCAGAGTTTCCATTCATGGGAATGCTCCCAGGAGTCTCCCTAATGATGCGAGGATGATCTCAGACAGAGAGAGGATTTAGCATTTTCGCACGGGTTTCATCATGGCAGGAAAATATCCTGAGTTATAGGCACCTTCTGCCACTTCTACAGCCACAATCGGGCACAGGACTTGTCTTTCTCAGTGTCATCAGTCACTTGGGGAGATGAAAACCCATGCAGTTGAGAGCCAGGGTACCAGTCCGAAGCTGGGGAAGCAAAAGTGACAGGGGCAAGCTGGTTGGGAAATTAGGAAGCTGTAGGAAGTCGGTGTGGGGTAGTGGTCGGATTATTGGACTGGGACTCTGGAGAATGGGGTAGTCTCTGAGCTGACTTGGATGCTTCTCAGTGGGACTCGATCATCAGCCTTAGAGCATTTACTGCTTGACTTCTCTAGGGAGTCTGATTCTCCCATGCAAACTCTTGGGGCCACACCAAAGGAGATGTAGATGTGCCCAGTCTCTCTCCAAACACTCCAGTCCCACTACTCACTCCAAGGGAGGCACAACAGTCAGATATATACATTTTCATTTCTTTTTTTAAAAAAAGGATCATAAGGAGCTAATGGAATAATGTTTGTTATTATTCATTCTCCCAGTTGAAAAGAGGGGTCCCTAATAGCTGGAAAAACCTGTCAGGAAGAATAGACAAGTGAGGATATTGAAGAGTTTTCTCCCTATAACTGACCCCTCCAAAATGCTATACAGGCCTTATTCTGTGTAGTAAAAGTTTGAGGATTTTTGCACTATTTTTTTTTTCTTTGCATATAATAAACTAAGTGCAGAAATGGGTGTCCTGTGTGTGCACACACACACAACCGATTTTCTACACAGAGAACACAGTTTCCGATGCAGGAAACCTTTCTTTCTACACAGAGAGCAGGCTTTCTGAAACACACCAAAAATCCTCTTTTCTACACAGAGTGCACTTTTTCTTGTGCAGGAAACTTTTTTCCCCCTTCACAGAAAACAGTTTTTTTGCACACAGTTCCCTCCACGTGTTTTTCTAGGCAAAATAATTCTCCACAATTCTTCAGGACATTTGGATACACGTGGATAATATTGTGAAGAATGTTTTGTTTTCCCACTCAAAGTTAAGAAACATATGTATGTACACACACACACACACTCCTACCTCCATGAGTTACACTACTGGGTCTTTTCTGTTGTAGCTCCACAATTTGGGAATACTATTCACCCTACCTTCCAGATGTGAGTTAATGTCATCCAACACTTGCAATTTTTTTCCTCTTTTTGTGCACCACAATTCCCAGAATCCCCCAGCCAGCATGGGCAGTAGCATCATCTTTTTTTTTTTTTTTTTGTTCTGTATTTTTGGACACTGAGCTCTATAACACATTTTTGCGGCTTTACTTATGACTGCTGCTTTTTACCGTGCGCCGAGTTTCCCCTTATTTTATGATGTTTTATTCATGGTTTATGATTCTCGTCTGACGGCTGCAGTTCTTGCTCCAAATCTTGCTTTCGGCTTGACGGGAGGAGAGCCGCGCTGAAACGCCACGGGCCAGAGTTGGCAGCTGCTGGTTGTGTGGTTTCCTAGCCGTTTTGCTTTGTCAGCCTCCGAAGTGCTGACGGAGGGCCTCATTAAATCAGGAGGCCTCATTAATCCAGGCAGGATGGGGGAATCCCTCCAAGACCAAGAAGAAAAACACGATGGGTGAGACCCAGATACTAGCTGCTTAAAATTGCTCTTGCTGAAACCACCGGACATCTGGGAAGCCAGTCTCAGTCTTGGAAAAACCTTATTCTCTTTAACTAAGGAAGAGTTCCAGTCACCCTGCCACCAGCCACATAGCTTGCATACATTAAAAACAAATCCCCAGAACAAGGCTCACTGGATGGGCATCTCACATCAGCAGCAGAATGCAAAGACATTTCCATGTTAGCCTGGAAAATCAGCATCTTGCAGCATCTTCGAGACTAACTGAAAGATAGAAGCTGGCAGCATGAGGTTTTGAAAACGGGAGCCTGCTTCCTCAGCTGCATTTGGTGGAGTGGAAAACCTAGAGTGGAGAAAGCCCCCCACTTGTGACCCTGGAGCAGAGTTTAAAGAGGTTTTTGGAATCTATTTCCCAGAATCCCTCACCAGCACAGGGGATTCTGGGAAGTGTAGGTCAGAATCCTGTTAATATGGTGTGGGGACCTCCGCTTGTCCCACTGCAATGGCACCAAATATGGGGACCGCTACTCCTCCCACTGCGATGGTGCCAAAGTCACTACTGCCCTTGAATAACTGTTGCCAACCTGCGATGCTTAGCTCAGAACTCCAATAGCAGTCAAAATAGTTATGGAAGAGGTATACTTCATGCTTTTTGGAAATTCGTTGCCTTTTCACTAAAATCAATAGGGCCAGGTGCAAAGGACAGTCCCTTGGAATTGGAGACCCAGTGCTAGAAATGTGTTTTCTGTGCCAAATGGAAAAGTGAGTTTGTAGTTCTTTTACACTGAAATCCATTCCTGGTTACTCTGAACCATTTGCATTTCAGCAGCCAAATTTATTTGGCTGGTGGGCAGGCTGGGAGAACATTTTGTTATTGCTGCTATTAAGCAACGGAGATCAGAACAGGGGAGGGGTGGGGGAATTGTGATCAATTGCAGATCATCCAGAGCTGTACCAACCAATTCTGACTTTTTTCCCCCCTGTCCACCCCTGGAAAGGAAAGACAAATGGGGATGGACTTGTTATAAAGTGTGTGTGTAACACACATACACAGCATGTAGCTACAAGGGGGCAAGATGAGGGGATTGCCTTCCTCAAATAAGAACAACCCCCCCCCCCCCAATTAAACTTTCCTTCTCAAATTTCTTGCATTGTGGAGGGTGGGACATTAGAAATCGTTCATGCCTAGTACTCTATGGAGTTTATCATACGGGGGGCTAATGTCGGCATTAAAGAGAGATTAAAGCACATTTAAAGCATCCTGCAAATAAAGCGGAAATGGCAAGCAATTGTGCAAATAATTATCACGTGCAATTGTGCAAATAAAGTGAAATTGGAAAGGCATTGTCGCTGAAATCCCGAAAGTAAAAAGATGCGGGTCAATGCTTCTTTGTGACCACTTTAATGGCAGGTTTTGTGCAACGTCACGTGAAATTGTTTTGTGTAATTACATTTTTTTTTCCAGGATATTCATGGGATAAACTTCTGATCTCCTTCATGTGATAAACTCCTAACATTCAGTGTGTTTTGCATGCCTTTAATCAATTTTGCCGGCTCTTTTTGGTGGATGCCTAAACTGTGTTTCTAAAGTGAAGATTTAAGTCGCTGTAATGCTAGAAACTTGGGGACTGAAGGAAAATTTCATTGGGGGACAGAATTTTTATTGGGGAAATGCGATGCCTTCATTGTGACCATCACTCCCCAAATAGAGATCCCTGCTCACCCCTCTCTCCTTCCATCTTTCTCTGTCACTTTTATGTCGTAGATGAGAATTTTGATTCAAGCCATGATATTTTGCAAACGGGCACCATTTCAAACAGGCCTGGAAATGGATGGCAAGGGACCCAAGGGAAACCGCATTGTCAGAACACATGGCTGCCTATTCCACAGAAATGAATTTCCCCCCAAGTTTAGAATATACATGAGGGAACACATCTTTCTGAGCAAATAGTCTCCAGGTAAAGCCACTTGCCCTCCCCAGCCCTACCAAAGATGGTGGCCCAGAGATTTATAATCTGTGCAAAAGCCAAAACAATAAATCCAAAAGTGCAAGGAACCTCACAAGCACAGATTGTGACAAGCTGCCTGGGTTTTTTGTTGCCCTCTTCCATCCTCCCCACAAAACCTAAGGCAGCCATGAGAAAACCAGAAAAGACCCTAAAGTGTAAAGATAAACGACTGAGTACTAAAGTGAGGATCGTCCAAGCCATTGTATTCCCCATCGCTATGTACGGATGTGAGAGCTGGACAGTGAAGAAAGCAGATGAAATTAAAATAGACTCATTTGAAAAGTGGTGCTGGAGAATAGGGCTGAGAATACTATGGACAACCAAAAAGACAAACAAATGGGTCCTAGAACAGATGGCTCCTGAAATCTCCTTGGAAGCCAAGATGATCAAATTGAAGCTGTTGGACTTTGGTCACGTCATGAGAAGGCATGTCTCACTAGAAAAGGCAACAATCCTGGAAAAGGTAGAAGGCAGTAGAAAGAGATGGAGGCCACACACCAAAAGGATAGACTCAACATGGGCACGAAACTACAAATGCAGAGCAATGGAGGACAGGGGATCTTGGAGGTGTCTCAGGGTTGCCATGAGTCGGGATCAACTTGAAAGCAGTTAACAACAACAACAACATCCACACAGTTCTGAGCACCCAGATTTAATGCCAGATTTTGAAGGAGCTGGCCAAGGTGCTAAACACTTGGTCCACTCTGGATATTATTTGAGACTTTAAAGGAGCTATCCAATGTTCTGATCCTTAACTTTACAATAGGGTCAGCACCCTTGAGTATTTTCTTTAAAGTCTGGAATAAAAACCAGAACCTGAGATGGAAGGCACCGACCATCCCAGTGTGTAGCTTTTTGTGGATTTTTGGGGCCATGTGGCCATGTTCTAGAAGAGTTTATTCCTCACGTTTCGCCAGCATCTGTGGCTCTGAAGATGCCAGCCACAGATGCTGGTGAAACATCAGGAATAAACTCTGCTAGAACGTGGCCACATAGTCCAAAAAACTCACAAAAAACTATGGATGCCAGCCATGAAAACCTTCGACTTCACATCCCAGTGTGTGTTTGCCAAAGATTTTGTTGATAATCTTCTCTGAGAAAAGGACCTCAAAGAATCCTTTGCTAGTATCTTGAAATCATACCATGATAAAGCTGGAAGGCACACTAAAAGGCCATTCACTCCAACTGCCTCACTCAACATGGAATGATCGATGCTTGAGGTCAGGATCTATGCTGGTTTACCAATTGGGAAGTGCCAAAGGAAGGGAAGGAGGCAGCTTAATCCATCAGGTGCCAGGTGCCAGCTCTTCTCATATACTTTAGGATTCCCTGCTGCTGTGGCAATTTAGCCTTTTAGGGATGTACAAGAGAAATAAAAACTAGGGAAAATTGTATCCTTCCTTGGACTACAGTTTCTAAAATCCTCTAGGATAGCACAGCCAGAAGGAGAGCAAAAGATGAGCCAGACTTTTTATTGTTTGCAAATCATGATTTATATCTGTAGATGTGCCTTTTAAAAGAATTGGTATAATTTAAACAGAAATGCAATATAGTTTTCCGGCGAAGGCCACGACGACGTCAAGACCCCGTGCTCCCTTCACATGCTGCTTTTTGACAGTCCTTCAAAGAGAGAACTGCCATGTTCGTGCAATAAAAGGTAACGCTGTTCCAGGAGTTATAATCCTAATAAAAACTCAGAGGAAGCATACCTATGCCAAGAGAGGATGTCTCTTTGAGTCAAACCATGGTTTATCTCTGAACCCTCTTCTTCCATGATCAAGGCAGCTTCCAAGTCATTGAATCAGGCCATCTCTCCCAAACCAACCTGAGCATCCAACTAAACCATCCTCTTTAAGATCTTTGACTAAGTTACAGAATTAATGACTGATTGATCTGATTTATTAATAAGGTTTTTTGGTGGAGAAGAAAAGAGACAGACAGAGGCTGCGTTCACACTGGGGAAATAAACCGGTTTAAGTGCCATGGCTCAATGCTGTGAAATTCTGGAAATTCTGATGAACATGGCTGACGCACTTGGTTGAAAATCAATTTCCATTCCAGTAGTGTACTCCAGAGATTTAATTGGATGTAGTGGTTTGAGCACTAGGACTAGGGCTCTGGGGACCAGGGTTCGAATCCAAGCTCGGCCATGGAAACCCACTTGGGCAAGTCATCCACTCTTAGCTGCAGAGGATGGCAATGGCAACCCCCCTCTGAAGAAACTTGAGAAGAAAACGCCATAATAGGGTTGCCTTCAGGATGCCATAAGTTGGAAATGACTTGAAGGCACACCACCACAACAACAACACTGTGCTAAACTGATCAGTTGAGACAACTTTGGACAAGAGGAGAAATCGAAACATGCACACACAAAAGCCTTTTCCGTACTTTAAAAAGGGAAAACAAGGAAACACAAACATATACTTTTAAATACACACAGAGAGAGAGAGGCTGTCCTTGGCAAAAGTTCTGATGGAGCGACTAAGATCGACCCATTGGTTGATAGATTCAACGAAGAGGAAATTGAATTACAAGAGGCAATTAGGGCCTAAGTGTGTATGTATGTATGTATGTGTGCCTATTCCCAATCTATATATTCAGCTATAAGTACTTGAAGGCATTGTTGTTGTTGCTGTTGTTGTGTGTCTTCAACAGGTGACCCTAAGGCAAACCCAGAATGGCATAGTGGTTTGACTACTAGACTACAACTCTGGAGACCAGGGTTCGATTCCCGACTCAGCCATGAAACCCACTCGTTGACCTTGGGCAAGTCACACACTCTCAGCCTCCAGGGAGGGCAATGGCAAACCTCCTCTGAACAAATCTTGCCAAGAAAACCCCAGGGTATGATTGCCTTCGGGTCGCCTTAAGTCAGAAACGACTTGAAGCCACACAACAACAAATGACGGATCTGTTACAGTCGGCCCGCCATGTTTGCGGCTTTGACTTTTGTAGATTTGATTTGACTAATATTCTAGGAATCTAGGTGATTCCTCCAGCGTGACTCTATTAGAATCATAGAATCATATTGTCAATGTTTCCCAAAAGTCATGCTGGAGGACCTAGAGATTCCTATTGAGAACACTTCTCTAGGTGTTTGTAGGTCCTTCAGCACAATTTCATCGTCAACTTCTTGCAGATCCTGACCATAGGATTGCCTTGGAGGACCTAGAGGTTCCTCGAAAGAAGACTTCTCTACGCATTTGTAGGTACTCTAGTGCAATTTCATGGTCAAACTCTTGCAGATGTTGACTACAGTGTTGCTTAGGAGGATCTAGAGAGTCCTAGAGAGGTGTTCTCTCAGGTTAAAAAAAAGGTTGTTGCTTTTTTTAAATTGCAATTTTCCTATTTTCATGAGGGTCCTGTGCCGCAAGCTCCAGCGAATATCGAGAATTGACTTTATAGGGTTTCTTCAGATAGGGTCTGCCATTGCCATCCTCTGAGGCTGAGAGAGTGCGACTTGCCCAAGGCCACCCAATGGGTTTCCATGACCGAGCCAGGATTCGAACCCTGGTCTCCTAGTGTCCTAGTCCAAAGCTCAAACCACTCCACCTTGGAACGCTACATCTGTGAAAACAGGCCCATCCGCACCTGCCTCCTCCAAACATGAGCTCCTCTTGCTAGTGTTGCCGCGCTCTCCTCCGCACATAGCAACAACACTGTTCCCGTAGCAACCGGGCTATAAAAAGGATGCTCAACCCGGGAATACAGAAAGGAAGAGAAATAGAAGTTGATCAGGGACTGTGGCTGGCTCTGGAGGATGAGCCGAGTTGCCTTTTTGGAGCTGAGCGGCTGGCTTTGGGGCAAAGCGCAGCTGCTGGGTGGGAAGGAGAGCAGTTGGGAGATCTTGGCTCTTGGTAGCCTTTTTATCAAGCCATTGGCATCGCTGGAGAAGTTGGCTCTATGGCATGCAACCTCCTTGGCCCAAGAATATATATATATATATATATATATGTACACATATGGATAATCTGATCCTCCATATGTTTTGGACTGCAGCTCCCAGGATCCCCAATCATTGGCCAAGCTGTCTGTGGCTTCTGGGAGTCCAAAACACCTGGAGGAGGAAAGTTTGGAAACATTGATCTAGTCTAGTGTAACCTCCTCCAAAGCAGGAATCCACAGCTCATACTTTTCCCGACAGATGGATATCCAACCTCGGTTTAAAGATCTCCTGCAAAGGAGAATCTACCGTCTTCTGAGATGGTTCCTTCCATTATAAAATACCTCTTACTATCAAGATGTTTTTTCTGATTCATCATTGCCTTTCTAGTCATTTGAGATCGCTGGTTCCAGTCCTGCCTTCTGGAGCAGTCGTTTTTACAGCGGAGATTGAAGTACACAAATTTTTGCTTTTTAAAAAACATCTGCTGCCGTTCTCTTTGTTCTTCCATTTAACCGTATTGATTTGATGTTAGACATGACCCTGACATATATTCTGATCAAGTATGGCACATGAATGATCTTGAAAGAGAGAGAGAGAGAGAATTAAATTAGATTAGATTAGATTAGATCAGACTAGACTAGGTTAAACTAGATCAGATTAGATAGATATTCCTGCTTCTGTCTCTGGCATGTTTTTAAACACCTCTTCAACCATGACAGAGGAAGAAAGGGAACCAATCCTTTCATAAAGCGAAATGTGTTGTTTGTTTGTGGTCTGTTTTTAGACTGCCCTAGATCCTGGAACAACTATCCTAGATCATAAATAATTTTGTTGTTGTTGTTGTTGTTGTTGTTGTGTGCCTTCAAGTCCTTTCCAACTTATGGCGACGCAAAGGCGAACCTATCATGGAGTTTTCTTGGCAAGATTGTTCTACGGATAAACAATTAGAAACCTTTTGTTGTTGCTGCTGCTGCAATTGTCTTTCTACCCAATTGCTTTTGATATTACAACATTAAAACAAATAGTTCTGGCATTCATAAGATCATTTTTTAAGGCAGCGACAACAACACACAGGACTGGCTGGGCCATTGAAATGTCTGAATAAACAGGGAAGCTTTTCCTTGGCATCAGAAGTCTGCAGAGACCATGCCAGTCACACTGCTGTGCCACAATTTGGGGCACCAGAAAAGAGATGGTTCCTTTTGATGATGATGATGATGATGATGATGATGATGGCCAATATCCTACATCATAGCATGCATTTGGTAAATTTACTTTTGAAAATTCTCTATAGAAATAGATATAGATTGGTTACGGAGACTAAAAGCGACCATAGAAAACCTGTTGCTTGTTGTGTGCCTTCAAGTCATTACCAACTCATGGCGACCCTAAGGCGTAACTATCCTGGGGTTTTCTTGGCAAAAGTTGTAAAAAGGAGGTTTGCCAATGTCTTTCCCTGAGGTTGAGAGGGTGTGACTTATCCAAGGTCACCCAGTGGGTTTCGTGGCTGAGGTGGGAATCGAACCCTGGTCTCAAGTCATAGTCCAACATTCAGACCCCTATGCCACACTGGGTCATCTACCATACAAAACACTACAAACAAACAAACAACAACAATCCTTACATAACACAAAACACTGCCAAAAACTAAGAAACACTTTGACTTCCACCCGCACCCTCCAATATTCAATTGGAGGAATTAAATATCCAATAGGTTATATTCTCCTATTACTAGACTTTTTAAAATGCATACTACAAAGCTGCTACGATATAAGCAAAGTCAGGTCCAAAACACACTGCAGAAATAATCCACTTTGAGACTGCTTTCGCTGCCCTGGCTCAGTGCTAGGGAATCCTGGGAAGCGTAGTTTGTGGCGGTACTAGAGCTCTCTACAGAGAAGGCTTAACATCCCACACAACTACAGTTCCCAGAATTCCCTACCATTGAGCCAGGGCAGTGAAAACGGTCTCAAACCAGATTATTTCTGCAGTGTGGATTGGACCTCAGCTTGTTTTATGAAACTTGCAAAAAGCAGCAAGAGAATAGAAAGGAGCGGGGAAAAGAAAAGGGCCATTCCACAACAGGCTTATCAAATATGTAGAATGCAAGAAAACAAGGAAGAGTTGAAAAGAAAAATTTGCCTTTCTACGGACTTCCTTACAGTGAAATGTCGCAACAAATTTGAGTTACCATCAATTTTTGTACCATGCCCTATAGTTACAAACAGCGGTGTAGTGTTAAATTTTGAAATGAAGGCTTTGTGGTGATAGTCCCTACAGCAACACCCTTCAAGGAAACCCCCAAAAGCTGATGACAGTCTTCCAGGAGCAGGTCTTTTGCAAAGCTACTGGGTCCCGACTACACTGAAGATCCAAGCCACTCCAAAATATTTTGGATTACAATCAGGGTAGCTCAGAAGAGCAACAACAGCAACCCAGAATCCTCCAGCCACAGTCCAGGGAAAGCAATTTCCCCAGAGTTTCCCATCTAAGAAAGAGTCCCTCTGCAAGATCACAAGATGCGAGAAAGATGCACCAACCTCAGGATGGCTACTGATGGCAAGAGTGGAGCACCGGGAGGAGATTTAACCCTCTTCATCTCACGCTGGGGCTGCCAGAGGTTGTCCGGCGCATCAGAGGGACTTAGCAGGAGTAGAGAAAGTGCCTAGCACTGTCACCCTCCTAGGCAGGGAATACCAGGAACCCTTTTCTCCAACACAAACATTCCTGTAATTAACGTAATCGCCTCATTAACTCTATCTGGGCGAAACACCAATTAAAACATCTGGGAGGTTCATTCAACCAAAGGACAACAATGGGTCTCTGTTAGCATTTCTTTCTTTTTCCGATTGAGGGTTTGGAGCTTTTTAATAGCTGCTTGAAGCTGATTTGGGTGACTAACACAGAGAGAGAGAGAGACACATAGGCCCACTTGTCGGCACAAATGTGGTCCGATCAGTGGTGCAAATCCAGACTGTTGCCTTACAAGGCTGAGGCTAAGGCCCACCTGGAGGAAGGATTAAGGGAGGATCCTTGTCCCAATACTAATTAATTACTAAATGAATTACTAAACCAATTAATTAACTAATTAGTTGACTATTTTCCCTCCTTGCTCACAGTGTCAAGCACAAGACCAGGTCAAAACAGAAATATAGGTAAGCATCCACCATGATACTGGAGATCCATTAAAAATAAATTAAATAAACAATCTAGTTTAAAACAGGACTGAAGTTAACTTATTCGCCAAATGGAAGAACCAACAAAATGTGGAATCATAGAATCATAGAGTTGGAAGAGACCACAAGGGCCAGTCTAACCCAGTATCAGTCCAACATACTATCAAAACACCCCTCACAAATGGCCATCCGGCCTCTGTTTAAAAACCTCCAAAGAAAGGTACTCCAGCACTCTTCCACTGTTGCACACCTTTTCACCATCAGAACATTCTTCCTAATGTTGAGGTGGAGACTCTTTTCCTATAGTTTGCATCCATTGTTCCGAGTTCTGTTCTCTGGAGCAACAGAAAACAAGTTTGCTCCCTCCTCAATATAACATCCCTTCAAATAATTAAAGAGGGCTATCGTATCACCTCCTAACCTCTTTTCCAGACTAAACATCCCCAGCTCCCTAAGTCGCTCCTCATAAGGCATGGTTTCCAGACCCTTCATCTTGGTGGCCCTCCTCTGGACACGCTCCATCCTGCCAACCCTCAAACTCTGAATTGTGGTGCCCAGAACTGGACCCAGAATTATTCCAGGTGAGGCCTGACCAAAGCAGAACAGAGCGGCACCACTACTTCCCTCGATCTCGACACTATACTTCTACTGATGCAACCTAGAACCACGCCGGCCCCTTTACTGCCACATCACACTGTTGACTCATATATAATATATATATATATGGTCTGCATACAGAGTTGGCCATGAGTTTGGAAGAAAGACATTGAAAGGTCACTCTGGACACCAAGTGCCACCAAACCCGGGTTTGTCACAGTGGGGAGCACTTAGCAGCAGACTCTCATCATCAGCTTTTAAATTGGGGCCTGCATTCATGTATGCAAAACATATTGCTCTGCATGTGCAGCCCCACATCTTCCCTCTCTGGTGGCTCTCAAACTCTCTGGGGTGCTGATATGGCTGTTAAATGGCCTGGGAGAGAAAAGAGATGGAACAGCAGGGACTGCCTCTCATTCCCACTGAGGCATTCCTTCCCTTCCTTAGCCATTTAACAGCTGTATTAATGCTCCTGTCCTGCCACTGTGGGGACTGTAGGCAGCCATGGGAAAGTTTTGATGGACCACAAGTCAGGTTGTCAACTGGAGACGCTTCATGCACTTTTAATGGTAATATGAAATAGGGAATTGGAACAAATGCTGGTCATCATTCAACCAGATAATAAGCTGGAAGCTAAACTTGCTGGAATTCCCTCCTCTGAATAATCATTAAAGGCTTGGGAGCCCCCTTTGGTGTTCACTCTGGCAACCCTAAGCAGAAGGAACAGTCATGAATAACTCCTTGCATTCCATTCAAAATCAGATACACAGTTATCTGTACAGGTTGAGGCTTCCTTATCCAAAATGCTTGGGAAGTGTTTTTGATTTTGGAATTTTTCAGTTTTTTTGGAATATTTGTATATACTTCATGAGATATCTTGGAGGTTGGATTCACATCTAAACACAGAATTCATTTGTGTTTAATATATATCTTATACACATAATCTTTTATATTTAACGTTTTAAAATAATTGTGTGCATGAAACAAAGTTTGTGTACACTCAACTATCAGAATGCAAAGGTGCCACTATCTCAGCCACCTATGAAAAGGGTTTGGGATTTTGGAGTACTTTGAATTTCAGAATTCTGGATAAGGGAGATTCAACCTGCTCTTATGTCACCAACTGGATTATAGTCTGGTTCTCGAGGACCAGCCATCTCTGATAAAGGTATCCGTAAACACAGATATCTCATGTTCACACTATACAGTTTTTAGTCTACGTTGCAGGATTTTGTGAGGGGAGGGTTAAAGTCTGCAGAGCAGCCGAGCAAATTTTCCCTAGTTTTTTTTTTTAATTGCCTTTTTAAAAAACCCACCTAATGAATGATTTAGCACTACGAAAAACTGTCTTCTTGCTCCCTGCTGAAGCCTCAAAGAGACATCTTCACTGAGGTTTCGCACCACCCGCATTTATTTAATTTTAATGATTGATCAATTAAAAGCCAGACAGCTAATCTATAAAAAGAATGGGTTGACAGCCTTAGTTAACTTGTTTTACATGTTGTTCTGTGCCCAAGGCTACACAGCTACATTTCATGGCATCAGCTTTCTTGCTTAGACAAACACCTCCCTCAAGGAATCACAGGCGTCTTTAATGCGCCACAGCTAGAGACGACTCAAGATATTTTGCTCCTCCAGGTGGAAATTAACTGTTACATCCCTGGTGCCTCCTTGCAAGGTTAGAACTTGGCCTTTTTCTGGTTTTCCCCCAGAGACATTGCATAGACTCCAACAGGCTCCTTGTCTCTCCCGTGAAACTGAAGTATTTCTCCGCAGGAAAATATCCACATGGGAATCAGAAAGCTAAAGAAAGGGGGAGGTTGGGGAGACGAAATGATAAAAGAGAACGAGAAAGCAAGAGAAAGGGATTTGTGGGGTGGGTGGGTGAGAAATGAGGTTTTCAAAAATCCAGGCCGATGAGAGTATATAAAGGAGAAAGCAAGGGAAAGCAAGAGAAAGGGATTTGTGGGGTGGGTGAGAAATTGGGTTTTCAAAAATTCAAGCAGCTGAGATTATATAAGGGAGAGAGCAAGAGAAAGCAAGAGAAAGTTTTTGTGGGTCAGCTAAGAAATGGGTTTTTCAAAAATCCAAGTAGCTGTTTCCTTTTCTCTGTACTCAAGAAAAGGACAAGACAGTTGGTATGGAAAGCCACCGATGACAATTTTCAGCTTTCTAAGGATGAGAAATCTTGGGGAGGGGATGTCATTTAAGGTGTTCATTACCCTCTATTTTATCCTTCCTTTGAATGTAAATGTTTAATTTTTTTCTCTTTTCTCTATAAAAAAGGGGTTGAATTAGATTTTTTTAATGATTAGCTAAACATATAACCCCTTCTCTTCCAGCTTTCTCCTCATTAGTCTGATCGGTTGCCAATTTGACCTAAAAGACCAGGAACAATGGCTGTTGGAGACCATCAGAAGAGCACTGTTGGAGCCCACAAGGTCTGACAGCTCTGACAATTTGTTCTTGTCATGGATAAAAAGATGCCTGTAAAGAAGTTTACAAGCAGGATATGAATGTAAAAACTCCTTCCCACTCATGTTCCCCAATAACTGGCATTCAGAAGAATATTGTTTCTGATGGGAGAAAGATTATTGAGCCACCGGAGCAACCGTTCCTATTCTCTATGAATGTGTGCAGTCCGCTTTTCAAGTCATGCAAAGTGATGATCCTCAGGAAATGGAGTAACAAACTCCACAATGTGATGACTCCTTCACTTTATTAAATTTATATCAAGGATGCAACTAACTTTGAGTTAGTGAACAATAATAAAACGCAGATAAAATGTTGCCACATGCCTTCGAGTTGTTTCCAACTTATGCCAACCCTAAGGCAGGTGAGGAAGAAAGACTGAAAATGCTAACTCAACTCCTTTCCCACATCATGTTTTGAGAGATATTGCAAGCTGACATGCCTGGGACCTCTATTTACTCAAGCAGCCCCGAAGACAAAGCTCTGGATTGCGGATAAGAAAGCATTATCAAGCATTGCAGTATTGTCCAACAGAAAGAGAAAGGATTATTACACGCAGTTCGGTTTAATTTCAAACAACGAAGCACCCGGGCTGGTGGGATTAATGCCCATTTGACTCACAACAAAAGCGGGGAGGCAAAGAAGAGAGGGAGGAATTAGTCAAAATTAAATGGCTCTTTTCTCATTAATTTGCAGGCTGGCTTCCAAAGTGGATTGGGAATTAGCAAGGGCTCATTGAAGAGGCGTGGAGTTTAATACCCTCCGACACAGCAGGACATTCCGCACTGGAGAAATTGACGTCTTTGCAAGCCTTGGGCCAGAGGTGAAAGCGTGTTGCTTTCTCATCCAGGGCGACTGCCGCAAATGACCACAGAGGAGTCTCTGGGAATCTCCTTGCACAACAGAAGGCGACCATGCAGAACCATCCACAACCTATGCTGACAATATCTTCCAAAGCATTGCCTTTCTTGTAAGGTTCCTAAATCTCAAGGCCTGGCCCTGAGTCTCAAGAATCAGATGCTATACTCCAGTTTTCAGGGCAAGGAGAGGAATCTCAGGACAAGAGCGCCACCTCGAAAAGTGTCGGCCAGTCCCTACATTTTCTCATGGGTTAGCCTTGGTGTCTTTTGAGAGTCATTGTGGGTGATGGCTGATGCTTAATGGTCTCACCTTATAACATCCTCCTTATATCATCACCAGACACTGGCTCCTTTAACACCACAAGAGATCATTCCTAGGTTTCAGGATTTAAACCTGAAATGTCAGGATCATGGGATAGTCCTGACCTGGCAACCCTACCAGCAACGTCTGCATTTTCTGTCAATCTGTGTTGCAAAATATAGCACTGGTATTTCCACTCTTGACTGCATGCCCATGCAGAAAATGTATCCGCCTGGTTATATAGATATTGCCAGCCTATAGATATTATAGGGTTGCCAGCCCAGAATTATACTAGGAAATTGCAGGGCCCAAACAATGCTTTGGAAGATGGCCCCTTGTGATGGCACAGATGGTGGGGCCTTATACTATCCCAAGGGGCAGCCCCTGGCAATGCCCTTGCAACTTGGGGTGCATCTACACTGTAGAAACAATGTGGTTCGACGCCACTTTAAGTGCTGTAGCTCCGTCCTTTGGCGTACTGGGTTTTGTAGTCTAGCGAGGCACCACCACTCTTTGGCAAAGAAGGCTAAAGACCTTGCAAATCTACAGATCCCAAGATTCCATAGGATGGAGCTACAGAACTTAAAGTGGTGTCCAACAGCATTCTTTCTACAGTGTAGCTGCCCCCCTTGGTATCCATTTTAAATTGTATTTTCAAGAACTACCCGCAAGGTTGTGAGTTCAATACCAGCCAGGGACTCAAGGTTGACTCAGGCTTGCATCCTTCTGAGGTTGCTAAAATGAGTACCCAGATTGTTGGGGGCAAGTAGTTTACCCATTGTAAACTGCTTAGGGAGTGCTTAAGTGCACTGATAAGCGGTATAGAAATGTACTTGCTTTTTCTATTGCTATTGATCTCCTGTTTCTGGGCTCTCACTTGGCTGCAGTCGAGGGAAGACAATGCTGGACAAGATGGGCCTTTGGTCTGATCCAACACAACCCTTCTTATTGTATTGCATGTTGTTATTTTGGGGAGGGAGATTTGTCCCTAGCTGCTCAAGTCTTGAATTTTTCGCGCAGTTTCTCATATCAGGACACTTGGGAAGGCTGCACAACACCCACCACAACCACATACACTCCCCTTCCAAAAGAAATATACCAAATTTCTTTACTTTCAAATTGCCAGAAGAGTCTCTTGTTGCGGGTGGGATGGATTGGGGTGATCTTGTTCCACACAAGAAGAAGAATAAGGAAGAAGAGACCCATGCATTTTATATTTTAAAAAAAAAGATGTGCCAATGAAGAAATGGGGGAAACTAGCCCAAAGCGACATGCTATAACATTAAATGCAACTGTCAATCTGGATGAGTCCAGAGAGAGATAGCTGGTAACACATGACGTGTCTACTAGCAGCCTTGGACACATGGAAGCCAGCTTTAGGGGCTTCTGGAACTAAGTTTATGGATCTTTTCTACTACTCTATTCCTGCACGGATCACCTGAAACCATGATGTGTAATTATTTTTTCCTTTTTATCTAATTACCAGCTCTGCAGAGTAGCTGCTCCCTTCCCTTAGACACGACCTCTGTGCCAATCCTCTGCACTCTGCCAGTAAAAATACCCGATGTTCTTCCAGATGCGTCATAAACACATCTACTGCATACAAAAAAGAAGTGGAGTTGGGAGCCAGAGAAGAGGCGCTGGTTTTAATGCCACTTCTCCAGGACTGCCAGAAAGTGCAAGTATAGCCTAGGTTGTGTGTGTGTGTGTCTGCGTGTGCGCCAGGCAATTTACAACAACCCCATGAATTTCATGGGGTTTTCTTAGGCAAGGAATACTCAGAGTTGGCTTTGCCAGTTCCTTCCTCTGACATATAGCCTAGAGTACCTGGGATTCGTTGGCAGTCTCCCATCCAAGTACTAACCAGGGCTGACTCTGTTTAGCTTCCAAGATCAAGTTTGATATTGTGTCTTTGGTATATTTAGACCCTGCAAGAGGTAAATCTGGACTTTTCTCCCACTGTTCGCCCAAACAGCCCAAGCTCCAGTCGTGGAAAGCAAGGCAACTGGATGCAAGCAGCCAGGGGCAGGGACCATCAACCCTTTTCGAAGCCCAAGTGACCCTGCCAGGTCTGACAACATCTTTCCTGAACGACCCCAGGATGACTGGTCCAAACACACTGCAAAAATAATCCAGTTTGAGACCACTTTAACTGCCCTGGCCTTCAGTTGGCAAAAACTGGTCTGAATGCAAAAGATGAATGGCTGAGAAGAGTATAGTCATCTCTGTCACGGGTATTGGTGCGCCAGGCTGCTTCAGGTCCAACCTTAATATAAGATGCATCTGCACTGCAGAAATAATCCAATTTAACACCACTTTAACTGCCTCAGCTCAGGGCTAGGACATCCTGGGAATTGTTCAGTGTTATCTGCTGGGGTTTGGTTCCTGGACCCTCCGTGGATAACAAAATTCCTGGATGCTCAAGTCCCATTAAATATAATGGCACAACAAAATGGTATCCCTTATATAAAATGGAAAATCAAGGTTTGCTGTTTGGAATTTATACTTTTGGGGAATATTTTCAAGCCGGGGATGCTCGAATCCATGGATTAAAAAAAAACGGTGGATAAGGAGGGCCGACTATAGTTTATTGTTGCACCAGAGCGCTCTGATAGAGACGGCTCAATAATGTCTCCCAAAACTTAAGTTCCTAGAATTCCCTAGAATTGAGCCAAGGCAGTTAAAGTGGTCTCAGGCTGGATTCCTTTTTGCAGAGCGTTTTGGACCCCTGGGAGAGAAACAGGAGAGGGTTGCAAAGGAATCATTAAGAAAGCAACAAGCACCTAAACTCAGGAGGAGCAGATTAAGGGAGTCCAGCGTTTATAGTCTGGGGAATGGACAAGAGCCTGAGCGGCCTTGAGGTGATGGCACAAAATACAGCAGGGATGGAAGATGGATAGAGCCTCTCTTCTTTCTTTCTTTTTTCTTCTTTTTCCCTTCCCCTTTTCGGCCTCAGGAGAGAAAGGTGTGAAATGCATTGCTTTTCACGCCTCCTCCGAGGCGATTCTCGCACATATTCATCTGCTGCTCAGTAGCAGATTGGGACTTGTTACGAGGACATGCGGTGTATCAAATTTGGATTTTGTTGGCACAAAATTATCTGCACAGCAGGGGCCTTGTTCTGCATTTCGGCACACACGTGCAAAGCAAGGCACTATCTATCTGTCTGCTCCTTTCCTGAAACAGTCCAAGGAGGCTTTCCTTTGGAGGAGAGTTCATGCTATACACAGGGGGCTTTGATAGTCTTTTACCTGCACAGGTGCCCAACATATTTCGGGGCCAGAGCTTAAGAAAGGCCCTTTTTTGGATGACAGCTCCCATAATCCCAAGAAGCTTGACCGCTGGGGAATTGTAGTCCAAACAAGAGAGTCGCCATGGTGGTTTGAGCATTGGACTAGGACACTGGGAGACCAGGGTTCAAATCCTTGCTCGGACATGGAAATCCAATGGGAACGTCACACTCTTTCAGCCCTAGAGGGAGGGAAGAGCAAAATCTTTCTGAACATGCCTAGTATTCTCTAAAGATGCCAAACACAGCAGCTGGAGAACATCAGGAATAAACTCTTCTAGAACATGGCCTCATAGCCCTAAAAACCCGCAAAAAACAACGCTGGATCCCTCACCACTTTGGTCCTTCAAGAAACAGCTCTAATTCCAATTCTAGATCTGTCTACCCGCCTACCTATCTATCCATTCATCCATTTATTTATCTATTTAATTTAGGCCCATTTTCCTTCTAGGCTATCTGCTTTTGTTGTCATTTGCCTTCAAGTCCTTTCCGACTTTTGGTGACCCTAAGACCAATCTATCACGGGGTTTTCTTGGCATGCTTTTTCAGAGGAGGTTTGCCATTGCCATCCCCTGAGGCTGAGAGAGTGTGACTTGGTCAAGGTCTCCCAGCGGGTTTCCATAACTGAGCTGGGATTAATACCCTGGTCTCCAGAGTCCTAGTCCAACGCTCAAACCACTATGCCAGGCTGGCTCTTTCCTAGTCTATCTAGATACAAAGGAGACTTCAAAACCAAACTCTGGCACAACACAGTTCAGCAAAATGGTTGGCCACCAATGAAATAAAAACAGGTGCCAAGGCCAATAGAGGAAGTGGCCCAGTCTAAAAATGAAACACCGTTAACACTTTTAAAGATGCTGAACAACACACACATGTTCTTTCCTTATGAAGGAAAGGGTCTATGAACAGGAATGGTGGAAAGATGACTCCCACTCACAAACCCTGTCCGTTGCAGTGTTTCCATCCACACATGTACAGAGCTGGGGAAAGTTCCCCCCTTTTTTACTACGAAGTCCATAATCCCCCAGACATCATCATCAACAACAATAACAACAACAACAAATACCCAGGAGCTTTTACTAGCTCTGCACCTATATTGCAAAAGGTCCAGAAGATGCTCTGTACAGGATCTGACCACTACCAATTTACAAGTCCTAGGCTAAAGGCTAAATATCTGACCAAACTACAAATCCCAGGATTCCATAGCATTGAGCATTGAGCCATGGCAGTTAAAGTGGTGTCAAACTGCATTAATTATGCCATGTAGATGCAGCCTTAGAACTAGAGCTGATTATTGGTGGTGATACCAATGCTTCATTGTCTCCAAGGTTCATTTTGCTCCTTGGATAATGCTTTGGAAGATTGCTTTTTGGGGGGGGGGGGGGACTGCAACTCCCCAAACCTCTAGTGGTTGAGGTTGGGACTGTGGGAGTTGCAGTCCAAAAAAGGACTTTTCTAAGCTTAGACCCTAGAAATATAAGAAGGACCTGTACTTGTGCAGGTAAAAAGTGATGTCTTCCAAGGTACGTTGTGTGTACTAGGAGTTCTCCTCCAAAGAAAGAGTCCTAGGAACTTTGAACACTCAACCATCCATGGATTTAAAATATTGTATATAAAAATTTCAAAATGCAAACCTAGATTTTGCCATTTTATATAAGGGATGCCATTTTACTACACCATTATATTTAATGGGACTTGAACATTTATGGAGTTTCGTATCCACAGGGGTCCTGGAATGAAACCCCAGTTGATTTTATTGAATCCTTTCCTGTATTGTTATGTATTATCTATATGTATTATGGTATTATTTCTTAGAATTTATGACATGGGCAGTTTTACTTTAATGTATTTTATTGTTTGTACATACAGCGCTGTGTAAATCTACAGTGCTATATAAATAAAGCCTAATAACAACAACAAGAACAACAACAGTTGATACCAAGGGTCCGCTTGGATACATATGGACAGTATGCAGCTGCAATGAAATATCCAGAAAATCTCCATTTTTCATTTTAAAAAAGGCAAGCTTCTAGTCTACTTGGTGGCATGGCTACATCTGAAAATACGGAAACTTGACAAATTCCTTGAGTTTATCATATGATGGAATTTGGGGGTATAATGCAATGGCAATCCGAACGCAATCATGGGGTTTCACGTTATTGCGAATGAGTGTATCTTACGCCATTTCGGTCAAAAGGGAAGTCATTCCGAATGCAATTGTGGGTTTTACGTAATTGCGTATTAGAGTATCTCACACAATTTCGGACAATGGGGGATCATTTTCGGGAAATGGGAAGTCATTCTGAACGCATTCCAAACACAATCAGATTTCACGTCAATTCGATAACTAGCAAATTCACGTAATTGCGAATTGGCTCCATTTGCAATTGAGAGAAATTCCTCCCAGGTGATAAACTCTGAAGAGACAGTAAACAAAGAAGAGTAATACAGCTGCATTCGCACTGCAGAAATAATCCAGTTTGACATCACTTTATAGCTCAATGCAATAGAATTCTGGGATTCATAATTTTGTGAGACATTTAGTCTTCTCTACCAAGGGAGTGCTGGTGCCACAAGAAACTATTGTTTCCAGAATTCCATAGCATTGAGCCATAGCAATTAAAGTGGTTTCAAACTGGAACATGTCTATAGTGCAGACGCAGCTATATGCAAAAGGGGTTCTATGTTTGGCACCTACAGCTCACTAAGGTGGCAGTCCCAGAAATCCTCTTAAATGTCAGCATGATCTGAAAATATTCGGAAACATAACCAGAGCGCATGAAGAAGCCCCTGTTTCTTCCACTTCAGGTGTATAGATTTCCTGGCCCTGTTTCTATATTTCCACCTCCTTGTCCCCCGGAGGGAAATGTGCTTTTCTCGCAACTGCAGAATAAATATGTCACCGATGGTAGCAAAACCCATCTTTCCAATGGCAGCTTGACACCTGTCATGTTTCCAAGAAAGATGTGCCATGAAGGAGCTGGAATTGGAGGTCATCCTCTGATTCATCACCTTCGTTCTCTCGTTCTTACCCCAATAAAATATATATTTTATCACACACGGACAGGCAGAAATGTCTAGAGGATTTTTGACCATGGTCCCCTTGGCTTTCTCCAAAGCCCCTCAGGCACAAGGATGCCAGCTCAGGATATGGATTTTAATTGGTAAAAATGCAAGTAGCAATTTAGGTGCCTAGGTGCCCAACAGAGACTAGGCGAAAGCTGATGTCTTTTTCCTACTTTTTTTAAAAAAATAAACTTTATTGACATTAAAACATATATTACGTGATGTACCAAGATATAACAATATGAACAAAAGACCTCTTATACCTTCCCCAGCAGTGTAATGGGAAGAAATTCAACAGGTGCAGTTTTGTTGGTGATGTTGCCACCACTGGAATTGGCAAAAATGGGGGAAATCCTGGCTTGTCTGTAGTTCACATTGGAAGATGTGAAATGCAATCTACCCATTTGCACTCCAACGCTTGCACCAAGTACATGACTGGTCTTAGAGGCAGCATCATCTTCTTCGCGGGAAAAAAAATTATTTATATCCTGATCTCAAGGAACCACATCTGGCATTGCCTCATTTTATCCCCACAACAATCCTATGAGGAAGTCCTACAGCCTCAACTGAGTCTTAAACCTCTGAAGCTGATGAACATCTGGTTAAGTTTGCCACCTGCGTCCGCACTGCGGAAATAAGACACTTTTGACACCGTGCCTCAGTGCGATGGGATTCTGGGAATTGCAGTTTTGTGAGTCATTTAGCCTTCTCTGTTGGAGGGCTCTGGAGCCGCAACAAACTACAAATCCCAGGATTACATAACACTGAGCCACAGCAGTTAAAGTGTGTTAAACTGGATTATTTCTGCAGTGAGGTTGCAGCCTATATTAAGGTTTGAACTGAAGAGGCTTGGTGCGCCAGTGACCATAAGTTATTGTGACAGAAATGATAACCCAAGGCCCACCTTTGGATGTACTGGATCACAACTCTCATAATCCCCTGCCAGCTATAACCAGCATAAGCAACACACAGAATCTTTCAGATACCTTCCAAATAAGTGTTTCACTCCAGTTCTCAATATAATGAGAATTTTACTCCAGTTTTCCATTCTTGGAGTTGTAATCCAACACATCTGGAAGGCAAACACATCTGGAAACCAAAGGCAAGGGCCCAAATGGGACAGAGAAATCCCTATCTCCATTATACAGATGGGAAAATGTGACCAAGATGGCTTTCAGAGCCCTGGAGTCGCTAAGCTTTCAATAGTGGGGGCCCTTTCATAGTTGTAACTGCCATGCCTGCATCCTTTCAAATCCTGGGCTCTGTAGTTTTGTGTGACGCTAGCACTCTTTAGCACTAAACTACAAATCCCAGGGTACCATCGGATGGAGCCATGGCGGTTAGAGTGGCATTGTAGCGCTATAACTGTGTTGTGTGAAAGGACCCCTGTGACCCCCCAGTGCCAACTTCATCACCGCACTTTGGATGGAGAGCATCCAAAAAGGCAATTCGAAGCAGCAAATTAAGGTGCTCATAATGGAGGTGCAAGCACCCCCTTGCTGCCAGGGGGAAAAAATCCTGGGTCTAGAAATGGGGACCCCAAACGTTCATTCCATATTTATTATTGAACGTATTTGAAACATACTTTTCATATAACCGCACGTCCGGTTTCTTCCAGGTCTTCCCCTTGTAGTGTGTTCTGCATGAGAATGATCTCCATCATCATCATGCACAGCCTGCCCTTTTTCCTCAAGATTAGGACTCCATGCAGTTTGCACATTACAACGGTCAAAATAGAGTCAAAACCACACAAAAATGCACAAGAGAGAGGTGAACTGTCTGGGGATTGGGGGTCTGTACAAGCCAGGCCATGTGCTGATGCGTAACATGCACCCAATACCAAACACAGGGGCACACGCTGCCCCAAAGATGCCCCTTGGCATCCCAATCCCAGTAGACCTCCAAACTGGGAAGATGGAGGTAGTGGAAACTATGTGTTGATGATGTCCAGTCACGCACCAGATCCGTTACTCTCTGTTACTACTTAAGCACCATTGCACACAACCTTTGGAAAGGCTTTTTTTAAAAAAACTAATTAAATTACATTGATTTTAAAAATTAAATCAATTAAAGGAAGCAAGGAGGAACGCGTCTTCCACCCTACGCTCCTAAAATGCAAAAATCTGGGCATACAGACATCTTGCAGAGATCCCTGTTTGGTGTGCATTTTTTTGGTCAAAGCAGAAGCATCAAAACTGCAAGAAGAAGCACACATCCAGGGCATAGATTGATGCCTTTCTTTCTCTCCATTCTCACATTGGGATCCGGCGCATGAAATGGTAAGGCAAGCAAATCCTTTTTAGCCCCCTAATGCTATCCAATTTTTTATTTCCTCTTCCAAAAGCCCAGAATTCAGATCCCACCAAGTACAGGAGCATCCTCAAAATGTGCAACTTTGACCAACAGGAAAATCTTAGCTGGGCTCCATTCTATCCCATCATCAATCATAATCATCATCATCATCATTTCTTTTTGCAGTTGCCAAGGGGTTCATCCTGCCCCTCCACATTCCCTGACCACAACAGACAGCCCTGCTTTAAATGGGCAAATGGGTCTTTTAAAATGCCACCTTCTCCTGGCAGAGCTCTCCTGCTCTCTTCCTTAGGATGCCCAGGGATGACAAAAACACACCATGCCCAGGGGATCCTCTCTTCCCCTTCTCCCTCCACCATCAATTGGTGCCAGGATATGCCTTTCCTCTTGAGGCAACGTGTCTTTCCAAGGCGTTGCTCCGCTGGAGTGATCCCTGGATTGGCACCGGTTGTGGATTCGGATCAAGACGCTGGCGCAGAGATGGCAGCAGAGATGGCAGCAAGCCCTTGGGGGGGGGGGGGTGGAAGGGTTTGGAATAGGATCAGGGGCAAGGAAAAGAAAGGAGACCCTCCACACACACACACACACACACAACCCAAAATGAAAGCTGGCACAGCTATCCCCCAAGGAAGAGGCATTGGCACAGGTTGGGCATGATCCTAGTCTTGATTCAGAGCAAGAATAGGAAAGGAGGGACCTGAAAGAGGAGGGAAATAAGGAAGGGTCAGTCCAGTCTCCTCATCTCATGCACATACCTTTTTCTGTGAAACCCCTTCAGTGCCCCCACAGTGGCAGTGATGCCAACCAGTCTCACTTCCTCGCCATCTGGTCGGTGGATGGATGGATGGATGGAGACCACTCCAGGAGGAGGATGCCTGCTCCAAAGGGAAAAGGCTTGGCCAGGGAAGGGGGTCAAGCCTCCAGGAGAGCTGGATCTGAAGGGGAAGAAGCCCCCTTACCAGCCTCAGAGAGACAGAAAGATAGAAAGAGATTCTCCTTGCTTTCTTTCCAGCCTGAAGAGAGAGAGAGTGCGCCTCTGGTGTGAAAGGAAGAGAGAAGAGAGGAAAGGAAAAGAGAGGAAAGGAGGGGCATTGCTGGTACAGGAGGAGGAGGAGGAGGCTGGGGGCAGAGAGGAAGGGAACTCTGGGGACCCACACAAAACAGCTGGCAGAGGGGCAGTAGGGGGGCAAGGATGCCAGCCAGCAAGTTGGCACCACTACAGCCAACAAGAAGCTTCCCAGCTTAAAGGCAGGGGTTTCCCATACAAGGGTGACCAGAGATCCTCCTTTCCCAGGACGTGTCCTCCATGTCAACCTCCTGGACAAGGAAGCATCTCCAAAACGTCCTCCATTTGGAGCAGGGCTAAGAAGCCTGAGTTTATGGTCCAAAACAGATTGCAGAAATGACCCAGTTTGAGACTGCTTTAGCTGCCCTGGCTCCGTCTAGCACTAGGCACAGGGCAGTTAAAGCAGTCTCAAAACCAGATCATTTCTATTGTGTGCTTTGGATCTACATTTCTGTGACTGTGTCTTCTATAGTTTTTAGTTTGGCCTGCCCTAAATTTTTCTTGAATGTCTCACATTTGGTGCTCCTCGGTGGTTAAGACATCTGGTCAGCTTGCTTCCAAAGTCTGGCCAATTTGACCCAGGAAAGAGGGCTGAGGATGCCCAGCCAGGACCTCTCCCAGGAGGATGCCAACTTGGTCCTACTTGGATGTTGGAAGAGTTGGGGTGAGCCTTTGCTTTCCTAGGGGCCCAGAAAGCCTTCGCTTTATTGCTCCTTGTCGCCTGGGGTCATCTCCAACATCCAAAAGTTACCCGTTTTGAGATGTTCAACTGACTAAGCAATAATTCGTCAACTGACTATGACATCCAAAATCCACAAAACAGGGAGGCAACCCAAATGCGCAAAATGCATGGAGCAAGCTTTCGAAGCTCCACCAGCTTCTTTGTCAACAAAGGCGTTTTTAAAAACCATACAGGAGAAGGGAAATTATGTTAGTCCTAAACCTGCTTTTTGTCAAAGATGTGGCTGTTCTCAGGTCAGAAGAAGAAATAAAAATTTAAGCTCCACTGGCAAGACAAAAAGAGATACTCCTCTTGAGATCCAGGTTGCCTTACTCCTAATTTTTCTTCTTCTCCTGTATGATTTCTATTTAAACACCTTTCCTTGATGAAGAAGCCAATGGAGCTTTGAAAGCTTGTGACGTGTATTTTACGCATTTTGGGTTGCCCCATAAAGGTAACACTGGTTTGAGGATTTGGGGTGTTATTGGACTTGCGCTGCATGGCCAACACAGCTACCCCTGGATAGGTTTTCTGGGGTCAACTATGTGCTATTTCCAAAATAGTGCATAGATAGACTGGCACAAGGGAACACTTCTTCATTGTAATGTAGGATATATTAAAGGTTGGAGCTGGGGGTTCTCTCCCTGTGTGTGTGTAAGGGACTTGTTCTCATAGAATCAGGGCTGATCCAGGGTTGTCAACCAACACAACCAACAACCTTGCTCAAGTATTTGTTCACAAGACACCTAGGAACAGTTGCTGGCCTGCCTTCCCCCAGTGGAGGCCGAGCAAGACATTTCAGCACCAGCTGTCAGTGGACAGCTCCCCTGTTCAGGACAGCCGAAGAATGATGTGTGTGTTGTGTACATTCCCAACAAATGTCCATCTAGCCTCTGTTTACGAACCTCCAAAGGTATCACACTCCAAGGGAGCGTGTTCCACTGTCAAACAGCTCTTACTGCCAGGAAGGTCTTCCTAACATTAAGGTGGAATCTCTTTTCCTCTAGTTTAAATCCACTGCTCCATGTCTTAGTCTCTGGAGCAGCAGAAAACAAGCTTGCTCCATCCTCAGTAAGACACTTCAAATACTTAATCATGGCTGTCATATCACCTCTTAATCTTCCTTCCCCAGGCTAAAGATACCCAGTTCCCTAAGCTATGCCTTATTGGGTATAGTTTCCAGACTTTCCCCCATCTTGGTCTCTAGTTTGAAACCATTGCTCTGAGAAGCAGAAAACAAGCTTGTTCCATCCTCCATAAGACACCCCTTCAAATATTTAAACATGGCTATCATGTCACCTATTAACCTTCTCCTCTCCAAACTAAACATCCCCAGATCCCTAAGCTATGCCTCACTGGTCAGTTTCCAGACATTTCCCCATCTTGGTCTCTAGATTGAACCCATTGCTCAGGGGGTCCTAGTATCTGGAGCAGCAGGAAACATGCTCCAGCTTCAACATGACACCTTTTCAAATATTTACACATGGCTATCATGTCAAGCCTTAACCATCTCTTCTCCAGGGTAAACATACCCAGTTCCTTAAGCTGCTCCTCATAAGGCATGGTTTCCAGTCCATTCCCATCTAGGTCCCTTCTTTGCCATTCCTTCTTTTGTCCCCTCTTTCTGTCATAGCCATCTCTCTCCCAATTTCTATTTTCTCTCTCTCTTTCTGCCACGGCTGCTTATCTATTTTCCCTTCCACTCAACAGACTACCAGTAGTAGAAGAAATCATTCTTGCCAGATGTCTGAAGAGATCTACAAGTTATCAGTTTCTGCTTTTCAGCTGGGATACTGATCTCAATCACATAAACAATTTTAAATGGTTTTTAACCAAGCTTGTAACTATTCCAGGTAAGACTGACCTACAATGTGGTGGGAATTGTGTGGTCCTTCTGGTGTTATTGGACTACAACTGCCATTAGCCTTAGCCAACAGTGACAATGAAGAGGGATGCTGGGAGCTGCAGCCCAACATCTGGAAGACTGCATGATTCTCATCTTTTGACTTGAATCAGCATAAACTTGTCAACTAAATTAGTTATTAAGGTATGTTCCATCAAGCGTAGTCTAAGGGTGACCAGCCGGTTCTAACCCTCTCTACATGATGATGGTTAGACCTCATCTGGATTGCCATGTCCAGTTCTGAGCACAAAAGTTCAAAAGAGATATTGACAAGCTGGAACGTAGCCAGAGAAGGGCAAACAAGATGATCTGGAAACCAAACCCCAGGAAAAATGAGAGCTGGGCACATTTATCTTGGAGAAGACTGAAAGCCATCTTGAAATGCCCAAAGGAAGACCTGTAGAAGATGGAGTGAACCTGTTGTCTGCTGCTCCAGTCTAGAACATGAACCAATGAGTTCAAATTACAAGAGATTCCACCTATTAGGAAGAATTTCTGTACCGTAAGAGTAGATTGACAGTGGAATGAAGGGTTGTGGATTCTCCATCTAAGAGGCTGGATGGCATTTTTCAGGAGTGTTTTAGTTGTGTATTCTTACATGGGAGGAGGTTGGATAGCCCTTGTTATCCCTTCCAGCTTTAAGATTTTGTGATGACGATAGCTGTGCCATGAAAGGCAAGTTTATTCAGCATGCATAGTTGGTGCAAACTGAGAAAATCTGTAAAAAACTTTGCTTGCGTGCTACAATTTGTACTATCGGACGTAATTTATTCTTAATAGGCTAGTCATGGGAGAGGCAGAGAATCATGCAGGGCCATGAACCCTTCTCCCCGCTCCCCTTCCCTCCATCAATGAAAATCTTAATCAACTAAACCTTCTGGCTTCTGGGATTTCAGCCAGCAGCACCCGGTGCCCAAATACTTCCCAGCTTAATTTCACGGCCATACGTACCAGAAACATGCTTTTTCAACACGATCTCCACACTGTCCTGCTTTCGTTCATTTATTTGATTAAAACAATTAGCTCTTGCTGGTCCGTCAAGACTTCCAAGATGGCAGTATGAGACAGATTTTGAAAATAATGGTTAACAATCGGAAAACATCCAAGGGAGAATACTGGAAGCAGTGGGGGTGGGTGCGGGCAGAATTGCACCAGCTGGATAATATTTGTCCAGGCCAAAAGTTCTCTCTAAAAGGCAACATTTTGGCTGTGTCCTAACAAGCCAAAGAAGCTGCCTGTTACCATGTCCAATTATTTATCTATCTACCCCAGACCTTCCAAAAGCTCATTTAGGAAATTACAATTCCCTAAGGCCTAAGATATTGCTGTCAATGAGATTCTGGGACTTGTAGTCCAAAATTTAGATTCTTTAGGCCTGCTTCCGACTGTTGTGGATCACCGGGATTTCAGGTAGATTCTTTTCTATGAACAGAGGAGCGGGCTATAAATAAACTATTATTATTATTATTATTATTATTATTATTCTGTCATCTGTGCTCTTATTCTTCTAACTCAAGAACCTTAGATTTTAGACACACAATCCATGTACCAATCCTACTGAGCTATCTTCCCAGCCCAACTCAACTAGATGAGCATGAGTCTAGTACCAATGAAAAAAGCCCCATCTTGTCACCACTTGTCACAAATTTGTGATGAGGCATGTTTGGAAGAAAAAGGTTGAGAAACCAACACACACGCATGTGCACACTTTCCTCATCCCTGCCATTCTCGGAATGCAGTCAGACATGATAAATGGTATTTTCAATCAAATAAAATGGCGGCCATAGTTGTATCCTAGAGAATACCCAACACAACTGCACTCAGATTAACAATGTTTGTCCAGGGAGAACATTTCTAGTCACCCTAGAAATGTTCAAAACTAAACCTGAAACCTTCTGCAGGTAACCGTGTGCTCTATCACTGAGGACTGTATGAGATTTAGCTTTGGAAAGTGAAAAGAAAATGGAAGACAAATCCAACTGTTACTTTCTTCTGGCCTGTCTTTTGATAGGAAAGAACTAGAGTTAAAGCCTTCGTTCTTTGTGCAGGATTGGAATTCAAGCCCCACCATCTACAGGGAAAGGACAAGAGTTCTTACTTTATAACTACAGCTCCCGCATCTCCCTCAAGCTATGGGGCATGGCTAGTTGGGCGAATTGTGGGGTATGTATTCTAAATGTGGAAAACTTTCCCAAGCTTTGGAAAGAACCCATTTGACGAGGACAGCCAGACATTAGATGCACCAATGGTGTGATCTGGTGTAAACAGTAATGACTTTTGGTTCTAGCATAGCACTCACCCAAAACTTTTTAAGTGGCGTTCCTCATCTGAAAATTCTGGGGTGGGACACCTTCCATGCTTCAGTCACAAGCTACCTATAATTGTAAGGCAACTCATTATAATCCCTACTTGCTCCTTCCCATTCCAGAGGTAGGACAACAGAAAATATCTCCTTGCTATGTACGTTTAATAACCGATAGCAGTGAATAAGCGGGTGAAGATCACGGTATGGAGGCAACATGGGGGCAAGAGCTACAACTGGATCTATTTCAAAGTAAGCCTGCTCACAATGGGAGGGGTTCTTTGGCTTTCAGAAACCAAAAAGACACTGCTTAGTACCCGTGTCTTTATGACTTTGCGGAAGATTCTGGCTGCTTTACTGAGATTTGCTGTGTGGCATTTATTTTAATGTGCTGTTGTTATTGTTGATGCAAGCTGCTTTGAATACTTGGAAAGGCTACTGAGACATTTTAAAATAAATTAGGCATGGCTGTCTGCATGGCATTTCAGGATTCAGTCCATCGCATGGCCACACTGCTCATCATACAAAGTTTATTTTCTATTTACAGATTTC
The DNA here is from genome assembly GCA_034509955.1 of Urosaurus nigricauda. Classification (NCBI taxonomy): domain Eukaryota; kingdom Metazoa; phylum Chordata; class Lepidosauria; order Squamata; family Phrynosomatidae; genus Urosaurus; species Urosaurus nigricauda. Next base: position 28,894,113 of record JAOEGL010000007.1, on the reverse strand, counting down.
TTGGTCAGGTGAAGTTCAGGGCAGACCTTTGGCGGTGACGGCAAGAATTACAAAAATCTGCAAGATGAATCATGAGTGAGGTTTGCCTCCAGGTACCAAGAAGACCACTTGCTGTCCAGCTACTTTTACACATGGAGAGGCATCCCAGTAATGTCAGTAGAGAGGACTGCCTGCATCCTTTCACCTCATTCCTTCATGGTCATATGTTTGATTCAGGTTCCTTTCTGGGACTCCTCAGTCTAGTTGGAAGGTGCCACTACCATATGGATTCATCTCTTCTTCCAGCCAAAGTGAAAAAGTAATAAAGGCTCATCCACCTCTATCATTCCTTTGATCCATTCCCCTCAACCTCCTTGGCTTTGGGATCCTGAAGGGGCACAGTGATACTTTCCTGGGCTTCCCGGCCTGCCACCTTTAACCGAAGCCGTTCCAAGAGACACTGGGTTGCCTGTGTGAGGTTATGCTGTTGGAAGGTGGAATAAGGTTGAAAGATGAGAAGAGAAGAGATTTTATGTCAAAGAATTAATGCTTGTCTTCTGGTCTGCCAGGACACAAAAGAATGGGTCGTTCTCTCTACAAAAATGTCAACGCTGGGAAAAGTTAACTTTTCTGGACTACATCTCGCAGAATTTCCTCCCCCCCCCCCCCCAATATTTTTCCAGGTTTGGATAAGAACATATACACAGAAATATAGTGTGATGGTTGTGAAGATAGAAGCAACATACCACTACTATTGTCCTCAAGAAACAAAGTGGTTTCAAACTGCATACCTGTTAGTGAAGGAGCCAACAGAGCCTCCATCAGCTAGTAGTTTGATCAGCTGTGTGCTACTACTGAGAAGACCCTGTCTCATGTAGACATTTGCTGCACAACGAACAACAGCAAGATATAAAGTAGGAACTATGGGAAGGTTCATGGGTCTACCCTCCCTAAACCAGCCTGCAGTGGCCATGGTGCATAGCTTTCTCTTTACTTTCCTACAGTATATATATTTACTTTGAAGAAGAGCCTGGAAAATTTAACTTCTTTAGAGAACAACTCCTGGAATCCCCCAGGTGGCACAGTCAACAACAAATCCTTTTTGACCAGAAAAGTTGCTTTGCTGTGCTTCAACTAGAACCTCTTCACCCACAGACATGAGAGCTTTTTTTTGAGGGGGGGGAATCTGGGAGTTTCAGTCTAAAAAATGTAATCCTCCCAAGCTGTTCTTGGAAGTTACTTTTAAAAGCTCCAGGATCTCATAAAAGTGCCTCAATAAACAGACCCAACTTGTAAGTATAGTAAATTAAACAGGCGAGGGGTGTGTTTATGTGCTGGCGTTTCAGTTCTTGTGATGCTAAGCTCTGCTGAACAAGAGTCAGTGCCAAGCTCAGAATAAAATGGAAATCAAAAAGAAAGTGTGTCGGAAGCAAAACTTGGCAGCGCAAAGTGGATCAGCTACACCTGGAGATCTGGGCTTTTTGCCAGCGTGTTGCGGTTAAAGAATTGAATATGATTAGAAGTTATTTGGGATAACCTTTCTTTAATTTATTATGAGTTCTCTAATAATGTTTGTCCTGAGAGGAGGAGGAGTGGGCCATGCAGAAGACATTGTAGGGTTGGGGAGGGGAGGTTTTGCAGGGACACTGAAGACCTCTTACAGCCTCTCTCCTGCATATTCAGCTTAATCTGTTTGTTTTTAATTAAGAATCTAGGCCTCTTACTTTCAGGAATACTACGAAGAACTCAGCAACCTTTCTTCTACCCAGCTGGATCAGGAAGAATTAAACCTGCCTCTAGTATTGTTCTGGTCAGTGAATGCAAAGAATGGTTCACACACACTTGACTTTTCATTACAGGTTGAGTCTCCCTTATCTGAAATGTTTGGGAGAATACAAGGAATGGATTTTGGAATACCTGTATTTGCATATATGGACATAATGAGATATCTTGGAGACAGGACAAAGGTTAAACAAGAAATAAATTTATGTTTCCTATACACTGTATACACATAGCCTAAATGCAATTTTATACAATATTTTTAATAATGTTGTGCATGAAACAAAGTGTGTGTACACTGAACCATCAGAAAGCAAAGGTGTGACTATCTGAGCCACCCATGAAGAAGGTTTTTGGAATATTTTGGATTTTGGAATTCCAGATAAGGGAGACTCAACTTGTATTTTTTAAACAATGAAAAGAAGGCCAATGGGAAAGGGTTTGCTGAGACTGCCTTATCCTCTCCCCACCCGCACAGACTTCCAATGACAATCTGCACCACCACCATCACAAACCTGGAGAATATGCAGCCCCTTCAAGCACACCACAGCCAGTTCACAGAGCCCATCGCAGGTCAGGTCCACATACTCCATGGACAAGAGAGGACTGGGGAAAGTGCGCTGCCAGAGTAGGTGAAACTCCCCATCAGGATGGAGTTTTGCTGCGCCCACCGCACGGTCATTTGAGAACCTGTACTTGTAGCACAAAAGCTCCTGGAAGGCCAAGGAAGACAGATCGCAATCAACAAACACTCCAAAAAGTCAGCACAGCCTTCACTGCGGAGCACCCAGGCACCTCAGCAATCTTTAGAAGTACGTTTTCATCCCTCATGGTGGTAGAGCAGGAGGAGGCAACATCATGGGGCCAAGAGTTTATTTTTTTCACCCAGAAACCCTCGCCCATGGGCCACTTCCCCACCGCAGCAAACCCAAATATCTATTTTCTGCCAAAGTCTCTCTCAAAAGGGGGTGGGGAACAGGAAGTAATGTCACATTTCGTGTCACCATTTTGAGAGGGACTGGAGAGGAACACAGAGGTATTTGGGGGTAATACATGGTTCTGGGGTGTTGGTCTGGAGAATCACATCATTCCCATCCTTGCTCTAACCCACAGGTGACATTCCGACATAATAGGGAGTGGGGAATAGTTGTGGAAGCTGAAAGCCTATGACAAGGACTCCATCTGATCAGGGGGAAAAGATGAGGAAGTCTACTTTGGTTTCTTATCATGAAGGTGCATTTGGTGTTGAGTGCAGGAACCCACACAACTAGGGTTTCCTCACCGTTGCCCAGAGACAGAAAGGAAAGCCACACATGGTCTTAGTAAAAGTAACTCAAACAATGGCATGTATGATTTGCCCGCCTTGAGTGTGAGATGCAAATCCAAGCTCATGCTGCATTATTCAGCCCTTCCAGATGCTGGCTCCTCTTGAGTTTCTCTCTGTATCTTCCTAAGATCTCTCACTGCATTTGCAAGATTTATGAAGCTATCCCTGCTATAGATTATTTTCAAAAGAAAGAAAACTGCTTCAAAGAGTTATTTAACTACAAAGATCAAAGTCTGGGAAAGTTGGGTTTTCTGGGCTGTAAGTCCCAGAATCCTGAGCAAGGAGTCCAGAAAAGTAATTATTCCAAGTTATGGTGCCAGCAGCTTTTTCTAGACTTCAGCCTCAACATCTTGGGAAGCACAGCTGGGAAAAACCTTGGCTTACCAATCTTTTTGACATGACCCGTTATTCTGAGTCTTGTTTAAGATATCGCTCTGCATGCTGTTTTTGAAAAGGGAAGCTGTAGGGTACCTTTTACATTTTGCAAAGAAGATTATTATGAAAAAGTTGTTCTCTAATAACCCCTAGAGAGAATTTAAGTGGGGGGGGGGGGGGGAACAGCACCAATATATATGAGCTGATAAAGGCAACAAGAAGGCAAACGTCCCAGACTCTACCTGTCCATAAGTGCCAAGGAGGATCTCAGGCTCACAGTCAAAGTCAACATCGGTCACAAGGGCACAGATCACGCTATCATAGTGATCACTTAAGGGCAGGATCAGTTGGTCCTCAAGGCCCCGCTGCAAGATATTTCTGGGAAGGAGACAGGAGAATTGCTGATATCATACAACACAGCTAGCGAAAAAGTTACTCTTATTTTTGGGAGATGCATCAATAAGGGGTTAAAAGGCAGTTAAAAACAAACAAATCAGAAACACATTCTGCACATAGTAGAAAGACACAGCATACCCACTGCACATCCTTCCACCCAACCAGTCTCCTGAAGATTGTAAAATTCATATACGGATCACATTTAAGTAGACCTAACCATCCACTCCCACAACATAAGAGACCAAGTTGTTGCTGTTGTGCGTCTTCAGGTTGTTTTCAACTTACCAAGACTCTTAAGACAAACCTATCACAGGGATTCTTAGTAAGATTTTTTTCAGAGGCAGTTTCTCTTTGACTTCCTTGGAGGCTGAGAGAGTATGACTCACCCAAGGCCACCCAGTGGATTTCCATGGCCATGTGCGGATACGAAACCTGGTCTCCCAGACTCATAACCAACACTCAAAACCACTACACTACACTGGGTCTCTAAAGATCAAGGAGACAATAGCAAATATCACTATCACTGTCATGGTACTTCTCACAAGTGGTAAAAGTGGTGGTACAGTCACCATCCAGGAAGGGCCAACATCCTATGTGGAGCTGTACCTTTATGGTAGCACTTACCACCTAGCTAGGTTGGGGACTCTCAGTGACATTACCAATTCAGAAAAACCCAAACTGTGGTAGCCCCAACAACAACAAAAAATACCCTCCATATACACTTAACAGCTTATTCCATTTATGTGAATGTCATCCGCCTCTCAAACAACACAGCATTTTTTCAAAGCAAAGAGGAGACAGATCACAGGCTAGGCAGATATTCTGCTCACCTGTAGACAACCGACAGTTCAATAGTGCTCGTGACAAGGACGCTGTAGCTTTGAGTATGGCTGCCAGCACTACCTGAGAGAGAAGGCACAAACATTAAAAATGCACATATAATAGACACAGACACAAAGCTGTAGCGGCCTATAAGGAGCAAAAGTTGGTCCCTTCTGCCACTCCCAAATGCTACTGAGTTTAAGGGAACCAGGGTCTCATCCTCCTTGCCAGTTTGTGGCTTCAGAGGTTCTGCCAAGGTCCTTCCTATTTCTTACCATTTAAAGGTGCCATTCCAGAGAGATCGCCTGGACAGGAGCCCGTGGGCAGGGCAAAGACCAGCACTTTGGAGATGGGGCCATCTTGCTGGATGCTCCAACTCTGTAGTACCACTGAGGAAGGAAGTTGGGGTGGGTGGGTGGAGATAACAGCCCTCATCAAATCAATGCCACCACTTCTGGGCAAGTAGGAAATGACAAATTCTACAGTTCAGCATGGCCAGATTGCTAAAGTCTGTGGTAGTCACAGACTCCCTGTACATAGGAGTCTGGGAGACTGGGGGTTGAATCCCTGTTCAGCCATGGAAACCAAGTGGATGATCTTCGGCAAGTCTTTGTCTCTCAGCCTCAAAGGAAGGCAAAGGCAAACCCCCTGTGATAGGTTCACCTTAGGTTTATCATAAATCAGGTTCAACTCAAAAGCACACAAAAACAGTTGTACAGTCAAGTCCCTGGGAAGCCTGATTGTGAGCCAAGGAACTTGCTACTGAACTGACATAAATAAGCAGCACTTTAAAACAACTCACCTCTGCTGGAGGGTTCAACATGGGCAACTCGGATATAACCACTCTGGCAGCCAAAGGCTGTGAGGCGCTTTCCTGAATTTGGGATGTTGTACACATCTAGCCACAGCACACTGCAAAAGAGAAACCATCATCATTTTAGGAAAGGGGCCTAAACTGAACACTATAATAATTATATTTACACTATAATAATTATAACTGCCTTTGTTGCATACTATGGAATCTTTGGAATTCCAGCCTCTGGCATCTGCTGAGCTTTTGTAAGCTTCGTTACCATTTCCCAAAATAGTTGTGTAAACTAAAGAACAGTGCTTATAAAGTAAATGTGTACAAGTCATCCTACTATAATGATCTGACCTATTAATAAACCATGGTTTCTTTGTAAACTTGGAACAAATGTCCTCTTGAAATTCCTTCTAGCATGCTACTTTTAAAAGCCAGCACTACTAAATTTTGCTTTTCTCTGATGAAACACTGAACGCCTGCACGGTATCCACACAAATGTCAAAGAAGAGAATGAATTTTCACAAATAGCTGTAGATGCATCAAAGGCAAGTCCTACATCATACAAAGTGTACATGCATGGAAAAGATACTTTGATATACAAGGTTCTGGTAAGATTATGAAGCTTTGCAGGATTCCACCATATCCTTTTCTTTGGTTGCCTAAACCATATTTCTAAATGCTGTAATGCTAGAAATCTGGAGACTGAAAGAAAATTTAATAGGGTGCCAGATTTCTTATTTGACAGAGGTAACACCCTTACTTGCTTCTCGCCATCACTACAGCCCTGCTACCTGTCCTACTCCTAGCAGCACTTTCTCCCCATCTCTGATCTGCACACGGGTTGGACTCCCCCACAAACCAGTCTGGCCTTACTTGCTTGGCAGCTCCTTGAGTTCGGGAAAGAGGTTCTCCACTGGCTGCTCCTCAAACTGGTGCAGCTCTTCATTCTGTAAGGAAGGAGTGCCATGCAGTCATACCACAGCTCACCACTCCATCAGGTAAACTGATGCTACCCAGGCTTTCTACTTATGCAACTCCTCATTTTTTGCCATGATAAGGAAAGTGTGTGTGATCTACAGTCATAAGCCAAACATGGCTTCATGGGCTAAAGCTGGTGGGAACATGGGAGAGTGCCTTCTCAGTGGCTGCTCCCAGGCTCTGGAATAGAGACTTTGGATTGACATCCTAGAATCATAGAATCATAGAATTGGAAGAGACCACAAGGACCCTCCCTGCTCTCATCCCTTAGGCAAGTGCAAATGGCATTGCTTTTAACTGCTTTTAATTCTATTGTTAGTTTAATCATATTTTTTGTGTGATATGAATGTCAAAGCTGTATCTGTTCTAAAATCGACAGGCTGGGCAGGATTTTGTACTCTGCCCTGAATCACGGACTGGGGAAAAAACAATAACTGTCATTACCGTTACAAACATCATCAGAGTGCTTTTTAAATATAAATCACAGAGCAGAGGTCAACAACTAGGCTCTGAAAAAAAGCAGAATAAATGGGGGAGAAGTTTATATTAAGTTGA